>JAIVEN010000030.1:5343790-6676613 GCA_026686845.1 Adenanthera pavonina
GAGATAGATAAACAGCGTAAAATACATCCAAATTACCTTATAATTGACAGTGTAACTTGGTGATGGAATCAGTGTGGTTTCATTCAAGGTATGCAGTGTGCAAGTTTCCAACTGAATTGTACAAATTATCTTTCTGATACATACCTTCAATCGCCTCTGATGCATATTTGTTATGATTTCGTTTTCATCAAAGCTAAAAACGAAGACCAGTGGGTATTTGAGTAACCAGTTATAGTTAAGTGGAAAATACTGAATTAGTAGGGGAGACCCATGAACGGGAAAACAGGGAGAAAATGAATAAAATAAAAATGAAAGACGGTTCTCTGATTTCTGCCTCGTGCAGAAATTTTCTTGGGTATGTTATAACAAATTAAACAAATCTATTGAAATGTCTTCAGAAAATGGCACATCTTAATGCCTAATATAAAATAAGCCTACATGGAGGGAATCCTAGGAGTAGGTATTATGCGTCATGTAAGGACAACTTCGTTGCCTTCTCAAATCAATTGCCTTTAGGGCAGTGCAAATAGATTCTCCAGCAGGGTCCTTTCTCTTTAACAAAAAAAACTTTGCCTACTGCCCCTTTACTTTTTTTTTTTCCTGGATGAATATGTTGAATAGGACTTTGTTTTAGCAATACTGGAAATTAAAAAGCATTAGCAATTGAAAATCTCTCTCTCTCTCTCTCAATCAATCAATACAGTCTCCATGGGGTTTCTCTTCTCTACCACTAAACTCAGATTACTGAAAATAATGAAGTTTTTTATTTTTTTGGGTGTAAATGAATTGATTGTATTCCCATATACTCGTAATGTATTGTGTCCCACGACGCAATAGCTCCGAAGTATGTGGGGGCAATCTTGCGATGCTTGAATATATGCTTTAAGGGTAGCAACCCTCCATGAAAGGTGCAGTCAGAGAGGGGAGTTTTATGCAGCTTTCATTCACTAATCAGTGCCCATTTCTCGTGAAGCTTGCAACTTACAAGGCAAACAATTTCCTTCCCAATTTTCTCACTCCCGCAAATCTCTCTCTCTCACATTCAGTGGCTCTGTGACACACAGAAAAACACCTGGTCCGTGAATCTTGTACCAAAACATTGTACTCTGTAACCTGTTGCCCTTCTCTCATTTCATCACTTTTATTAGGGAAGTCGTTGCCTCTTCACTCTTCAGATCTGCAGTCATTTTCTCTGTTGCTGCTGTAGTTTTCTCATCTGGTGGAAGCATGCATACATCATTCGCAACCCACTCTTCATAATGCACCCTTCCCACTTGTTTTGCTCCATCATGCTATTATTCCTTGGATATGGATTTTTAATTTTCGACCCTTAAAATCTTTTGGGTAAGCTTTTTTTGACTCCAAAACTAAGGAGTAGCAGCACTCCGTACTCAGTCCTGCATAGGTTTCAGTCTTTCAGGCAAATCTAAAATTGGTTTTCCTGGAACTGGAAGAGTTTATGAGTGATCCGGGGCTGCGAAGAAGCTCGGAATCTTCATCGAAGGAAGTGATGCAAGCCAAAGGGATTGAATTTCTACTTCTAAATCCTGACGTTCGCAGGGAAAGTGGGATTTATTGATGCTGTTGTAGCACAGAGCTTGTTAGACCTTTAATTACAGAAGCTCTGAGGCTTGAGGAAGAACATTGTGCTGCGATGGAAATTCTGTGCTTATTGTGTCTTGTGGTTGCTTGGTATGTGTCAAAATCTGACCTTGTGGTTGTGGGTGCTGAGCTACAGGATCAAACTATACTGCTTGCCATTAACCAAGAGCTTAGAGTAGCAAGATGGGATGCCAACAACTCAAGTTACTGCTCTTGGCAAGGCGTTAGCTGCAATGATCGCTCAATGGTGGTGAAGCTCGATCTGTCTCATGCAAACCTTCGAGGTAATGTCACTGTAGTGTCCCAGCTCAAAGCTCTTAGGCAGCTTGACCTTTCAAATAACAATTTTCATGGGTTCATTCCTCCGGCTTTTGGAAATTTATCTGATCTTGAAGTTTTAGATTTGTCTTCAAATAAGTTCCAAGGCTCGATCCCACCAGAATTGGGTGGCCTCAGAAATCTTAAATCATTAAACCTTTCCAACAATTTTTTTGGTGGGAAAATCCCAAGCGAACTTCATGGCCTTGAGAAATTGCAGGAGTTTCAAATCTCTAGTAATCAATTAAGTGGTTCATTACCTTCTTGGGTGGGAAATTTAACCAATCTGAGAGTTCTTGCAGCTTATGAGAATCATCTAGATGGTAGGATCCCGGATAATCTTGGCTTCGCTTCTGAGCTTCGAATTCTTAACCTGCATTCAAACCAGCTTGAAGGCCCAATACCACCAAGCATTTTTGCTCCAGGGAAGCTGGAAGTTCTGGTTCTGACCCTGAACAATTTGAGTGGTGATCTTCCTCAAGAACTTGGGAATTGCCAAGGCCTTTCCAGCATCCGAATTGGGAACAACCATTTAGCAGGTAGTATACCTAAGACCGTAGGAAACATTAGTAGCCTTACCTACTTTGAGGCAGACAATAACAATCTTTCTGGTGAGGTAGTGTCTGAGTTTTCTCAGTGTTCTAATCTCACCCTTCTGAACTTAGCTTCGAATGGATTCAGTGGAACAATTCCACCGGAATTTGGAAAGCTAATGAACCTGCAGGAATTAATTCTGTCTGGAAATAGCCTATTCGGCAATATTCCGGAATCAATTTTGAGTTGCAGGAATCTTAACAAGCTCGATATAAGCAATAACAGGTTCAATGGAACACTACCGAATGACATTTGCAAATTGTCGAGGCTGCAGTTCTTGATATTGGGTCAGAATTCCATTGGAGGAGAGATCCCTCATGAAATTGGAAATTGTGCAAAACTTCTTGAGTTGCAAATGGGCAGTAACTATTTGACAGGAATTATCCCTTCTGAGATTGGTCACATTAGGAACTTGCAGATAGCTTTAAATTTGAGCTTCAATCATCTTCATGGATCACTGCCTCCTGAGTTAGGAAGACTGGACAAACTTGTCTCTCTGGATGTTTCTAACAATAGGCTCTCAGGCAATATCCCAGCTGAGCTGAAGGGTATGTTGAGCTTGATAGAGGTTAACTTTTCAAATAATTTGCTCAGTGGCCCAGTACCAGCATTTGTACCATTCCAAAAGAGTCCCAATTCAAGTTTTATGGGTAATAAAGGGCTTTGTGGAGAGCCATTAGACTCTTCATGTGGAGATCTTTATGATGACCGCAGCAACTACCATCACAGAGTTTCTTACAGAATCATACTTGCGGTAATTGGATCTGGTTTGGCAGTTTTTATGTCAGTCACTGTGGTGGTCTTGCTGTTTATGATTAGAGAGAGGCAAGAAAAAGCAGCCAAAGATGCTGGGATTGCTGATGATGAAACTAATAGCAAACCAACCATAGTAGCAGGGAGTGTCTTTGTTGAGAATCTAAGACAAGCAGTAGACCTCGATGCTGTTGTTAAGGCAACCCTCAAAGACCCTAATAAGCTTAGCAGTGGTACTTTCAGTACAGTTTACAAGGCAGTCATGCCTTCTGGGATGGTTTTATCTGTGAGGAGACTCAAGTCCATGGATAAGACAATAATCCACCACCAAAGCAAAATGATTAGAGAACTTGAGAGGCTGAGCAAACTCTGTCATGACAATCTGGTTCGACCCATCGGATATGTTATTTATGAAGATGTTGCTCTTCTCTTACATCATTTCTTACCCAATGGAACATTGGCTCAGCTTCTTCATGAATCTACCAAGCAACTTGAATATCAACCTGACTGGCCAACAAGACTATCCATCGCCACTGGTGTGGCAGAAGGTCTGGCTTTCCTGCATCATTTGGCAATTATCCACCTTGATATTTCTTCTGGCAATGTTCTGTTGGATGCAAATTTCAAGCCTTTGCTTGGGGAGATCGAGATTTCAAAACTTCTTGATCCAACCAGAGGTACTGCAAGTATTAGTGCTGTTGCTGGTTCCTTTGGTTACATACCACCAGGTATAGAATTTTTTGACGCAGATATTACACATGATAAAAGTACATTTGTTCAGACATTTACTGTAGGTTTTCTGATAAAACCATGAAAAGTACGTGTTTTGTTTTACTGTTCAACATCATGTGATAGGATCTTTATAAAACATTTCTTCCATGTCATGGTTTTATTGGGGAACTTGATAACGAACATTTAATGAACTTTTTAAGAGTCTAGTTCTTTCTTACATCCATTCTATTTTCTTATTGCATCTTTCATGTTTCATTTCTCTTGATGCAGAATATGCATATACAATGCAAGTTACAGCGCCTGGAAATGTCTACAGTTATGGTGTAGTTCTGCTTGAGATCCTTACGACTCGACCACCAGTTGATGAGGATTTTGATGAAGGCATAGATTTGGTGAAGTGGGTTCATAGTGCTCCAGTAAGAGGGGAAACTCCAGAGCAGATACTTGACGCAAGGCTTAGCACAGTGTCCTTTGGTTGGAGGAAAGAAATGCTTGCTGCCTTGAAGGTTGCATTGCTCTGCACTGATAGTACACCAGCAAAACGACCTAAGATGAAGAAGGTGGTGGAAATGCTCCAAGAAATAAAGCAAGACTGAGCACACTGGAATTCCAGTCCTTTGGTGACGTGATCCATGTGATTGAGGATCTCAGAAATTTCGAGGCCATTATTGATATTAGATCTTCATCCTGCTCCTGCATGTTTGTCGAAAAGGATTAAATTTTAAAGTGACGGGTTCTTATGTGAGTTAGAGGCTGAAGACTGAAGAAGAGAATATATATACTGCAAGAAAGCTTCTAGATTGAGCAAGGATAGCTCAGTTCCTCTAGCTTATCAACTTACCTGCAGTTTGCATAATGTATTTTTCTGTTATGGGAGACGCATACAACACTCAAATATTAGCGTTAATCAAAAGTTCCTACTTTTTTGTTGATATCGCAGATTGTGCATTTGAGCTTTCCATGCACGCTATCCCTTCTATTGCAGGATGCGTGTTCACTGTTTAGAATCAGCCATTATAATCTGAGTCCATAAAAACACTGAAAAAAATTTAATATATTCCAATATAACGAACACATATCTTGTGTGACATAATGTGGTTAGCTATCAAGTGAGATTTTAACAATCTTTATCTCTCAACATTAATGTTCATGTATCAGATTGTGAGTCTTAATGAGATTTGGATGCTAGGTTCATGTCCTACATTAGATGCATACTTAAAAACAAAAAAGAAGAAGAAGACGAGCAAGCATCTTGAGAAAGACCTTCTGATAGTGATATGTGCATAGGAACAATACCGATCTCACTAACCATTAGTTCATCCACCTAAAAGGAAAAGAGAGGAAATTGAAAGGGAAAAAGGATTTGAGTCATACTTTTATCTAGGTTTCCGAAAAAATTGATGCTTTTATATAGAGAAAGTGGACTTCCTCCATTTGGGCAATTTAAAAGAATTTTCTGACACACAACCACTTTCATTTCTTCTCTTCCGCAATTGATTACTTTATACCAAATTCCAGTTGAAAAAAGACTCCCTTATTTCTTCTATCCTATACCAAACACATGGTTGAGCTTCAGAGCTGCTGGGAGTGCACTCATGCAGTGACGCTACTCTCTTTGTCCGTCTGGTTTCTTTTTTATCATGTCTTATTTAATTAATTACTTAACCATTCTTTTATTAATTTTTCAAAGTAAAAACATGAAGATTCCGAGTTTGTTTGAATGCATTTTCATATTCTCAAAACATTTTTATAAAATTATTTTCGAAAACAAGTTTTAGGAATAAGAAAATAAAAAATTTGTTTAAATAATTATTTCTAAAATCATATAAGTATTAAATGAGTTACTCAAAATTTATAATTTTTTTATTAATAAGTGTGTATTTTTTACCTTTTCTTATATCTTTTAAAACAAAAAATGTAAAATACTATAAAAATGTTCTAAATTTTTTATTATTTTATTTTTAAATTTTTTGTTTTATTATTTTTTTTATTTTCTATAATATTTTATAAAAAAACAAATTTATCAAATAAGTTTTTTTATTTTTCTATTTAAAAAAATGTTTTGAAAATATCGATCAAACATGTCCAAAATTTCACCTTCAATATTATATATATATATATATATAATATTTCCTTTTATAGATACCAAGGGAGTCGTATGTAAAATCCATGGCTCATTTTCAGTCCGAACACGGGCTCCTTTTCAATCCGAACACAAGGCTCATTTTCAGCGTCCAAACAAACTGAGAAGTGCGAATGATACGATCTCGTAGTTTCTGTAATCCAGAGAAAATTTGCTTTTGGACATTGAAAGATAATGTCTCATTTATTTACTATTTAAACATTAAAGATATATAATTAAGTCTTAAAGTGTATACATTTTAAAATAAAAACTATTTATTTAAATACCTAAGAAATAAATTATGAGGCGCGCAGAATGAAATATGACAATTACTTTCCATGACTGAATTTAAACTTGGGCTGTCACTTCCAAAGTTAAGCTTCGTCATTTCCACGCCAACTCCATGTTTTCTGACACCGGTTCAAGTAAGAATGTAATAAATTTCCAGCATCAAACAATTAAACACTCAAATTTCCAACAGAGCAAAAGGAAATGAATTTGAGCTTCTCTACGGTAATTCCATCGCAATGGCCTATCATGCGAAGTTGAATCTTTCTATCAAATAGCTGCCTACATCATGGTAATAAAGCAGCAGATTGTTGTTGAGAATGAACCATCCCACCAACCACTAACCACTAATTAGTAACATCTCTAACACAAGTCTTCTAATCCCATTACAAGGTTCTGCTTCTCATTGATACGAAGGTAAAGACAGCCTAGAACTTGAATTTGAATGTGATGAAAATTATTTAGATTAATGACCATTCACACGGTACTTGAAATCCAACACAGCATAGACGAAATGATATCAAACTAGATTGTCATTGATTGATACAATAATCTCATCAAACATGCATTGAGTTTAGAGTTGGAGACATATCTCCCAACAAGAAAGTGAATAGTCCATCAACCAACAGCAAAATCTTCAAGATTCAGTGCGGGACTTGACAATGAAATTTTGGCGACTTATGGGGTTCATGACCACTGGTGGACCAGCAGTACGAGGCCATGATTGAAATTTTTTGTCAGTCTCTTCCCACCACTCCTTATTTGAAACTGTATTGGGGGTAGTGCCTGAAAATAAAAACTAGCAATTACATCAAACTGTTGAATCAGTTGCAAAGCAAAGAAATTCCAAGGAACACAAAACTTACCTCCAAATATCTTTTGGTCAGCAACAAGTTGATCGAAGACCCATGCAAGTGCAAATGACCCTAATAAAGAAGGTATGACGTACTTGACAGCCATTTCCAAAATCCAAACTGTTCAAGAAGAAATAAATACCTCAAAACTCAAGAGCCGACACTTGATGAGAGACCACCCATTCCAAAAACACAGATATGAAAAGAAAGAGGAAAATTGGACAATAAACAATAAAGATATAATCGAACCAAGAACATTTTGCCTTGGAAATATTACACGGGTTAACAGGATGGACAGGCGAAAATTACAATATGTCAAATCTGAATTGGCTGTGCTTTGTCAATAGACAATTGTCAACATTATATCCTTACAAACAAATTGCAGGGGAAGAAACATCTCCTCAGAAACCACATTAGTAATATGGCAGCAGGATACTGAATTGTGTATCAATTGCCATAATTCAGGCGATAACCAAGATCACCAATAGTGTCTGTTACTACCTAAAAGGCATCACTGCTCAAAACCAAGCGCTGCAGAATAAGAACCATATTACCATAGGAAATTGTAGCTTCATTTGCACTCCAGAAAGAAAATAGGAGGCAAAGAAGGGTTATAAAGGACGGATGAATGGCAGAAGGTTAAATGAATTGGATGCAATAGACGTTAGACTGAGTTGATAACAAATGCATTCTGGATCTCATACATTCACAGAAGTTAATTTATATGGTATGTTTAGAGAAAAATAGAGAGAAAAGAGATTATGAATGTAATTAAGGCATGTGAACCCCACACAATAACATTTTTTTACGTCACTTCCTCTTCGAATTGAATGTACGAATGCATAAATACAAGAAATCCAAATAGCAACAAATGATGGCAATCAAAAGTCAAAATCAAAGTCTATTCCAAGATGGCATCCAATTGCCCAAAAAAAAAGAAAGCTTAAAGGATGATGTTTATAAGGTAAGTAACTTTGCCATGCATCGACTACTGAAACTCATCTACAGAAGATCTAATACACAAATTGATCTGTCCAATATTTGATAATTGTAACACCATGACATCCAAACCATATATCACAAACATATACCTTCGGTTGTCTTTTGTGAATAAGCTAATAATCCATCCTAATGATATCATTCTCTACTTACTCATCTCCTTACCAACAAATTGATGGTTAGTTCATAAGTTATAGCATCACGCCGTTATTAGTTCTTACTTCCATAACAAAAGGCTCAACGCATCCATGTTTCTGGATATGGTGGTAGGAGAAAATGATGTGAACAACACTCACCTTTGAAAAAATCTTAATGTCATAAAAAACAGCAGGAAAGATTGCCCGCAAACCTAGCAACTCAAATTATTATTACAAAAAAAAAATGAAAATACCCGTGCATTACGAAGTTATTCTTATGAAAATAGCAGCAGATTCTACAAGCAAGAATGTTCTATACCTAAATTCATTCGTACTAGAGCGTCCCAAATCAATTGAAGGTTATAGCTTCCCTAAGATCAATATGAACATACCCAACTCTGTTCATATGGAAAATTCCTATTATTAACATCGGAAATTAACGTAAATAGGCCTATCCATCTTGCTTTTTAATCGCAAAGAAACCAAACAAAAGAGCCTACAATTTAATCGCTTCGATTACAAACTTACCGAGAAAACAGTACTAGGAAAAGAAAAAATGACAACAAAATTAAAAAAAAAAAGAAGTCAGCAAATTTGTTCAGCGCATGACAGGAAGGAGATTACGGTGCCCAGTGCTTACCCAAGACAGATGCTGCAGATCTTCACGCCGAATCGTCGATTGTGGAAAGTTCGTCAACAAGCGACACAAAACTGACCGACTGAAGAGAGGAGGGATCGTGAGGGCCCTGTCAAAACAGGTCGTCCCATCCTCAAAATTGGGCTACGGTCTACGCTTGACGACTAGGCCCATATGAGTCCAATTGAAATTTGCAGAAGCCGAATGCTTGTTCATAATTACTAACTAGCGGCGAAACAGGCACTCGTCTAGTTTTCGAGAAAAAAGCTTCATCATAATGACTAATTAGCGGTAAAAAAAGCACTCGTTTAGTTTTCGATAAATAAAAAAAAGGAGGCCAGATGAAAAAAAAAAGAATTTGGATAGAAGTGATTTTAAAAATTAATTTTAATTAAAAGGAATTTTAATTGATCTTAATTTCTGTTTGGAAACCTTTTTCTAAAAATTGATTTTGAGAAAATTAATTTTGTTTGGATATCGTTATCAAAATCACTTTTGAATTTAAATTACTTTTGAGAAAAATCATTTTAATTAAATAATTTAAAATTGGCAAACGAAATTCTCACACCGAATAAGTGAGGAAATTTCACTTTTATAAAAAAATATGGTATAACTGTAAAATCTTGATATATCGTAATTTTCTAATGTTTACCTAAACAATATATTAATGCTGCAAACATGAATAATTGGACACAGCTCATGTTTGACACTAGAAAGAACAAGTATTCTACTATTCCATAACAATCATATGCGACTAATAGGATTTGCAAATACCAGTGAGAGTACTAAGCAAAACTGAATACAGTTTCGGCAAATCTATAGATTTTTTTTGTTAAGACAACTATAACTGCATTTTGAATGCCCGGACACACAATATTGTGTGGGTATGAGAAATTTCCCTACCTGCCTGTGAAATCTTTCGGATTGGCATCACAACCAAAATTCATAATATCAAACTAATTTAATCTTATATTGAACTCTAGTAATTATTGTTGATCTTTATTCAAACTGTACAAACTTTAGCATTTTAATCTCCTTTGTTGTAGTTCGAAATCTTGATAAAAATCTTGCTCCAACTGGAGGCTTCGCTGTATTTTAGAATTAAATAGAATGATATCTTGCTTTGATAACCAAAATTTTTGATAAATCACACAGTGATTAAAAAAATCACAAGAAATAAATCTAGAAGAACAGTTCTATAAAAGTGTGTGTGTGTGTGAAGACTAACTTCGACAGGCGCATGACACCTAAATTCTTCTTATTAATAACTAAAGTTATCAAAAACCCTGCAGTTTCTGTTATGTACATTGAAACAAAGAATGCCAATAAATTATACTTCACAACGACGCACGAAGCCTTCTCAGCTATGAGCAGAGGACAAAATTCAGAACAACGCTTCATCATTATCAAGATAGGTGGGTCTTGAACCCCCCAAATCCACACAGCTCACAAGCCTTATGCTTGGTCGATCAACTGCTCGATTGAGCATGCTTTCTCAACTAACCTTAACCTGCCAGGAATGTAGTTTATAGTACAATTCCAGGATCAACAACCAGCAGCTTTTAGGAAGTTATCATATGGACTTGATACTGGCAGTTGGAAGGAGTGAAGATGGTTCTGATACTTGGCTGGACATGGCAGAGAAGTAGGTTTCTGTGAGTCTGCACTCATATTCCTGTCAAATAAGGAATTTTCCACCTGCATCTTACATGAGCTAATTAGATGCTCAGCTCAAAACTCGTGCATGCAGGTAATATTGAAAAGCTCAAAGTTTTTTAACTTCAACTGTCATTGGATGGAGAAGCAGGAATATATATGCCTGGCACATTTAGATATACAAATATAAAATATGCAATTCAAGCATGCAAGTCAGGAGTTTCTTAAAGCAAGCAATCACCTTCTGGGAACTCACATCCAAATTGGACAAGTAGTCCATGGTTATCAGTTCATTGTCATGATTTTGTGAAGGGAAGATCAAACATTCTTGCTTTTGGTGGGGACTCATCAAGCTGGACATATATTGCTTTCCCATCAGAAGCGCCTCACAGTTATGAGCCATATCCTTGAAAGGCACATCACATGCAGTTGATTCAGAAAGTCTCTCAACTTGTTCAGATGTGTCCAAAACCTACACACTCATAAGGTGTTTTGTCAGTTTTTTAGTTATTGACATAACAATGGCTTGAAACACAAACTAAATAATACAGAAACAATATAAGAGAGCATGAAATGGCCAATATACTGATTCTAAAAGTTGATTAGCGCTCAAAAGACTTGGGACTTCCGCAGTCAATTCCAAATTGTGCTTTGTTTGATTATCAAATAAATCAGGAATCAAATCATCATCAGCTGATAATTTTGAAGCATCCTGTAGAATGTGAAAGTAACTATCTCAGTCACAAATCACTGGGAGAAACAAAAGAAATAAGAAGATATGAATATCCATAACCACAAGATCCCTGGGAGTCCACCACTTTCAAAGTTAACTAGACACACCTCTTTTGGCAAACCAGCTGTCAATTGGGATCCAAATTGACACAAATCATCTGGTGAGAATTCTTCCAGCAGCTGCTCTCTTATTGAGGAAAATGCAGGCTGTGTAAAAGAGTATAAGTTCATTGAATAGGAAAAAGCAATCTATTTTTATCTTCTGGCTTAGTCCAAAATAAATAAGTTAAAGCATTACTTCTGACAAACTTTCCAAGCTCCTAACAATTTCAGAAACAAAGAAATCCTGAGTTTGGTGCTTGGTTGTGGATGATTCTGCGAGTGTATTTAAAGCCCTATCATTGTCTTCCTTGGATCCATAATCGATGATCAGATTGCCAGGCTCAAAGCTGACAGCCTGCAACTTGTGATCTCCAACCATATGAAGGAAAGGGTCAACCTGGGTCCAAAATAAAAAAAAAGAATCAAGGTGATATAATTTATTTATTTTTTTAATTTCAAGAACTAGAAGCATGTAAAGAAATAATTAAAAGAAAAGAACATTATAACATCTTTCCAAGCATAGTACATTCTTTTATCCATGGTATTTAAATGCTTAAGACATCATTTGCATGCTCAAGATAGAAAAACTAATATTCTTCTCCATGATCTTACTAAAGCGTACTTACATATATATCAAATATAGTTTTGAGACCTCAATAATAGCCAACAAAAAGGGAAAACTTGAGAAACAACTCACATTTTTCTCAGTAAGCACAGCCTTGGCACTATGTACAACAGGAGCAAGGTTGTATGTTTTTGAAGAAAATAGAATCATTGAAATTGCCAAAGTAAATACTGATCTGCGTTGTGATGGTGGCAGCATCCCTGCAATAAAAACACATATTACACAAGGCTTGATATTCCAACAACACATTTACTTTGTTCCTTCCTAAACACACTACAACGATACAGGTTCTTTAGCAATACCAATCACTATCAAGTTTCACATCCAAGTGATATCTCAGAATTACAATATAGTTCTTTTTGGTGTCGTGTTCTCTAACAGGTTAAAAATAAGAATTCATTGAGAGGAACAGAAAATTTCGAAAGCCATGAGCTATGCACCAGAAAGAAGCAAGATGCACAAACCTATTTTATAGCAAATTAAAATTATCACTCTGTCCTATAAAGATTTGAAAAAACCTTTTGAGCCAGAAAAAAGCGTATCTCAAAACAGACATTTCCTTCCTGTGCAATTACCAAGAAAACCTCCAACCATGAGGGATCCAGTCTTCCTAAAACATAACGAATAAAATATGCCAAAGACTCTAGGCCCTTCAAGCAATGAAAATAAAGTAGGCCAATAAGCATGAAAAGCACTGTAATGCACAACAAACATACAGGGAGAGTGATGGAAATCTAAAAACTTATAGGTGTAGAATATCTAGGATTTAATTTTAATTAAGTTATTTTATAGTTATGTTTAATTTTAAAAGTTAGTGTCGTAAGATCTATCCTGTCATTTTATCTGTCTTTTAAGATTAGTTAGAATTAGAATATTATTTTAAATATTTGTACCAAGGGTTTCTTCAGTTCTAGACTTTTTGACCTATTGAATAATATTCAGAGCATTTGCTGTACCCATCTCTCCCTCTATTTCTCTCTATTTCTCCCTACACCTTTCCTTGCTTGTTTTACACTAGAGAGATTAATGAGAGCCGTACAAGGTCTTCCAGGCTGCCATAGTTAATGGTATTAATCAAAGCCTCCACTTCAAAGAGCCTAAGCTTTTCCAAATAAGGCTTGTCAAATGGAAACAAGTATGGTATCAAACCACCCGTACAAGTATGGTAACCAGTATGGAAACAAGTACGCTAGAGGTGTCAAAAACAAAGATCAGGAAAAATGCAAGGAGACAGAACCTTCTAAAGACTGAACTCCAGAAAGATGTTGCTTCATTATGCACTTTACAAAGTCACATTGGTTTCCAAGTCTTCTTAGTACGCATCACTCTCCACCATGTCTCAAGAAATAATATGGTCCTCATACATGTCATGTGATACGTTGGTATAACCAGGTCCTTTCCTTCTCCTCAAGCAAGAGATCTCAAGTTCTTCCCATACTTGATGATTTTAAAAATTTCACTATGCTGTGATAGGTTGTCCAGCCTTTTTTTTCAACATTTTGATTAACATGCTTAACTAGTTGCTACCATAAACTAATGCTAAAATACATGCCACTACAGTAACACAGTAAGTTCAGGCACAAAGAACCCCTCAAGCAATGTCCCTAGAACATCATTAAACACTGCATTACCATAATAAATTGTTAAGAGCTATAATACATCATTAACAATTTAAATTACAATGGTTATAAACAAATCATGTATCACTCCTTATAAGACCGCAAACTCTGCCGGGGACAATCAAACTCAATATTGACATGACAGCCAGCTCACCTCTATCCTTTAGAGAAATATTCCACAATGAAAATGCAAGCTGAAAACTCCGCACCAGTATCTCATGAAAAGAATTCTGTACGACAAGATAAATTTGTAAAAGTATGTTAAAAGGGAAAAAATGGATGTACCATGCTTGAATAGGAAAAGATAAAAATGGGATGTCAATAATGATATAGACAACCTGTAACCTTTGTTCTTCTGTAGCAATATGATTCCCAAAAAAGTAAACTTCCATACTAGATCATAGTAAGATATTCCATAATTAATTATTTTCAAGGTATGATATGAACATTTTATTGCAGTATAATTGTTGCTAGGGAAAAACAAGTTTTTGTAGCACCAGAAATGAAACCAGAGCTTGAAAGAAAACTGTCTCAAGCTAATGTATTATTATAAACATATTGAAGCTGTAGATTGCAGAAAGAATGTCTAAGAACTTGCAGAATTTGACCTCAATAAGCACCAATAACAGTGTAACAAATCTGATGGTACTACAATTTACCATGATACAACACAGCAATAAACAAAAAGAAGGGCCCCCTTGAACAAAGAGCTTCATAAGATCATTTAATGCTGCATGAATGCTGATAATACCTTATCTCTAGAAAACAGCAATACCAAGCTGTATGTATGAGCAATGGCTTCATAATTTTCGGGCACATTTCCAGGAGAGATGGACTGTGCCCAAATTGATGACAGCAAGAGGTTTATCTGATGACTGCTCAGCCTGAGGGAAACAGCCTCCTGTATTCAAGTAAAAGGCGGATCACTACAAACCATAATAACAAACCAAACTCAAAGGCACACTGAGGTTGAAGTAGGGTTGGATTTATATCACTCTTATTGGTATTATGATATACCATGAGCAATGATTGTCTTTATCTATTTGGGCTTCTAGAAAGTTGAGGACCTTCTCAAAAGCAGGAACCTTGCATAATCATAGTCAGAAGGATCATCATACATTCAGGCATAATTTAGTCCTTAGTTTGGACCAAAATACATCTCTCAATTAAAACCTAGTTCAAGTAAGTGCGCGCACACACATGTTTTGTGCTTGTTAAGTATGCTATATGAAATCATATAAGCAGGTATATTGAGGCATCAAGACAACTGCAAGACTTACCAAGCTCATGTTAGCATTATTTCCAGAATTTTCATCTCTTGCAGAACTGTACACCAGACTGTAGGTTGATTTCAACCTGCCCAGAATCCCACCATTGTTGTTAGCTGTTTGCTCCTCTTCTGCAATAATATCTTTGTCATCTAAACAAAGATTTTCTCTTGAAGAACATTTCTCTTGTCTCAGCTTTTCAAACAAGGCAGCTGAAGAAGAGAAAACTGAAACTGTTCTTGAGATTGCTCGTGGAACTGCCAATGCCTTCCTGGAGTAAGAAACAGCTGAGCATGGACGAGGGAAAACTGATGTTGGCACAAGAACCACAGAAAAAATGCGATGAGCTCCCATTCGTGTTTCTTGATCTGGGTGGACCATGGCCAGTACTAGTTGATGAAACAATGTCTCAGGGAACCCCTAAAAGAAAGGAAGCAGGGTTATAGCAGCAAATTTATCCTTGAAACTCAAACTAGCCAATAAAAGTACAAAAATTGAGTTCACTCCTTGCCTTGTTCTGATAGAACAAATTTGGTAAGGAGGCCACAATTTGGGCAGTTCGATAAACAGCCGAGATTGTGGTTCTGGATATTGCTGTAATAGTTGAGATATTCTCTAACATCACACCCATTGCTTCAAGAATTGGTCCTGCTTCTCCAACCTGTTCATGAGCAGCAGCTCATTTATTCTCCTTTTTCTTCTTTATGAATCTAATAATGAAAGACAGCAGAATATCAAGCAGTTCAAGGAAATTTTTAAGTTTGGAAGTTTATAATCAGCAGGTTTATAATCCCAGGCATCTATGGCCAATTGTTTTAGAATTTTAAGCATAAATTCACTAGAAAGATAAAGGAGACATGAGGTACTTTGATTGATAACTGCACAAGGCATTCATCCACAGATTCATGGAACCTCTTGTTCGAATTGATTACGTCAGTATCTAGATTTGTCTCAAACGAGCATTGTATGACTTTCCGCAAATGCCTCATTATGTCACTTACTGCACCTACTATTGCTACAGAAGGTTGAACCTTTGCATGTTTTGCAAGTGAAGAGGTCACCTCAACAATGTCTAACTGTAAGTTGGGTTGTTTAAGGATGACTTTATTGTCAAGATGCTTAACTAACATTGACAGTAAAACATGTGAATTTTTCCCTGAAACGAATTGAATGATTAAAAATGAGAAACAGAAAACCTGAATTGGCTGAAAATGGATTATAAGCCATCAGAGAATTTTAAAATGAGATTAAGAAAAAAAAAAGGATGGTATACCCATATTTTCCATTATAAGTAGCACATCCTTTAAAACAGAAAAGGCAATGCCATGTGCCATAGACCATGAATTTCCATTGTCACAGTATCGGAATAAAGATTCCATTACACGACGTACAGTAGCACCTTCCCTGGCTAAGTTGGCCATATTGTTTAGACAAACCCCAGACCAAAAGCATGGATTCGTGGCATCTTCCCTGTAGGAATTTAACATAAATCATTGGAAGGTAATCAAATAAACAGAAGATAGAGCAATAGTATTTTAAATATTCTCTGTTAATAGAAAAAAAATTACATTGTCACATTTATTATGCCTTTGTCATTCACTATTTCACTCCAGGGAGGAATTTTCATTTTGACATCTGGCAAAGCAGAGACACGGCCATCATTTTTCATCACTTCGTGAACCCACATATTCTGATGAGCATGTTGCTCATGATCAAGACCTTCTGAAGTTTTCTCATGACATTGATAATTTTCCAAGACAACAGAAACAATCTGTTGAGTCAAATTGAGAAAAAAACTCAAAGATCAAATAGGACAATAAATGCCATTCAGCTCATATAACATTGGTATAAATTAAATACAATAGCATACTCGAAAGGAAAAGTGAGCTGCAGTAAACTTACGTACAAGATGCAAATTGGGATTCCATTGTCTTTAGAAAATCTCAGAAAACACTGATTGGAAAGTTCTGTCTATGTTAACTGACTTGAGGGATATTAGAAGATCTTTATAAAAAAAATTAAGCATATTCAATTCCACCTCGTGCTGTATGAGTTCGAGACTTTTACATTTATGTGTTATACAAGATCAAGGCTTTCTAAAATTTTTGCATGATGTTGATACTTTTTCAAGACAAAAAGAATCTGTTGAATAAAATAATGAAAACGTACACTAAAGATCAAATCAGATATTAAATATCATCTAATTCATAGAACATAGATATAAATTAAACATAATAACAAAGTCACAAGGAAAAGTCAGCCACAATAAACTTATGTTCATAATAAGGAATGAAATAAAATGTAATACAAAGATATTAATTCATTCAAGACAATAAAATGCTAGAGTATGAATGTAAACTGAGACTCCATACTTAACCAACGATCTAAGAAAATATTGACTAAAAAATCAAACTTCAAAATTTTCATAGAAAATCAAGCATGAGTCATAGACTCTGTACATTTTTTTTTTACATATTTAGTTTCAGAAAAACTAAGCAACTCATATATATGAACCCAACTAGAGGTACATGCATACATGATAGCATTTCACTTGAAAAAGCAACAGCTAAGTTAAACAAGCAATACGTGACAAGGTGGTGCAAGAGCACCAATGGAACAGGGGAGAGAAATAATTTGAAGTAATTCAGTTTAGAAACCATTCAACAATATACAATAGACAAGGCTCCTATTAGTATCGGCATCCTCATTCACATGAACCCACCCAGCTATGAACAAACTCAATAATAAACTTCTTGAGCTTCTTGCTCTTGTAAATAACTAATCTCTGTATTCACTACTTACGCCCTGCAACAATCGAAGAAATCCTTGAACTCAAGGATTGAAACCTCAAACTTTCATTGCGGAATGACCTGCTGTTCCCTCAATGGTATGGAAAGATATTGCTGGGCTCATGCTCTGTATCTGTTGGATTCTCCTAAGTTATTCTTTCTCCCCTTCTTGAACCCAAATCATATAAACTTGGGAATTTTTACATTGATGATCGGCGGTGAATTTCTTTGGAAACTAGCAACACAAGCCTTTCTTTCTATTGTCATCCATTTCCCTTTTGCTGAGTTACTTCAATGTCTAGTAAACAGAACAGCTGGTCTTGGAAGAACCAATCAGAGATCTTGTTTTGTCAAGAGAAACAATATGGTTTTGGCTTGGGTAAGTAGTGAAGGGTAACTTGTGTAATTTGGAAGGGACTTGGCTTCTTGGAGACTAAGGGAGTGTGGCCGCAAAAAGCCAGAATTGAAGTCTCCCGAAGACGTACCAAGTGCATTAGAGAGGGTACTAGGCTTACACAACCTTACTTGAAGCCTCAATTTCAGAGTGTAAACCACCAAGAAAGCAGCTGATGCCTAGTTTTTTAGGCAATTCAATCTCCAATAAGAGTTCTTCAAACTTGTCTTGATATTCAATAACCATATCTTCCAGCATTAAATTTTTGAGCTTAGACATGGCATCAACTCTTAACACCTCCCCAAACCTTACATTCATATTTTTCAAATAGTCCTCCTAACTGACCACATCATGAAACTTGCATATGATTTTCATTGATTTGGAAAAAACCTATAATAGAATACCAAGAGATGTGTTGTGGAAAACAATGGTGAAAAAAGATGTTCGTGTGGTTTATATTCGAGCTATAAAGGATATGTATGAGGGAGCAACAACAAGCGTGAGAACTCCTAGAGGGGAGATAAAGGATTTTCCTATAAGGATAAGTTTACATCAAGGATCTTCCTTGAGTCCATACTTGTTTGATTTGATTTTGGATGTTTTAATAGAACAAATACAGGAACAAATTTCAAAGTGTATGCTTTTCGCGGATAATATAGTCTTAATTGAGGACTCCAGAGAAGATGTCAACTCTAAACTTGAGTTATGGAGACACACTTTAAAATCAAAAAGGTTTTCGCCTGAATAGAAGAAAGACGGAATATATGCATTGCAAATTTAACAAGAGGCCAATTAGAAATGATTTAAAGGTAAAAATTGGAGAGCAAACCATTCTAGAAGTGTCAAAATTCAGATATTTGGGGTCGATTTTACAAAGTAATGGCAAAATTGATGGGGATGTTATGCATAGGATATAAGCTGGGTGATTAAAGTGGAGAAAAGCATCAGAAGTTCTTTGTGACTGCAAGGTACCTACAAAGTTTAAAGGGAAATTTTATCAAACAACTATAAGGTTAGCGATGTTATATGGTAGTGAATGGTGGGTTTTGAAAGGACAACAAGAGCAAAAGATGGGAGTAGCAAGGATGAGAATGTTGAGATAGATGTGTGGTCATACAAAATTGGATAAGATACGAAATGATTGTATACAAAAGAAAATCAGAGTAGCACCTATCGAGGAGAAAATGGTAGAAAATCATTTAAGGTAGTTTGGGCATGTATAAAGAATAGGGCAAGAGGAACCAATGAGGAGAGTTGATCAAATGGCTTGGAGCCCAATCAAAAGGCGTAGAGGAAGACGAAAAAGGACACTAAGGGAAGTTATAAGAAATAACCTCTTGAGAAATGATTTGTTTGAGGAGATAATATTTGATAGAGTTTAATGACGTCGTATGATTCATGTAGCCGATCTCATATTAGTGGGATAAGGCTAATGTTGTTGTTGTTGAAGTCCTCCTAACTGACCTTTAAACACTTCCTCTTCTTTAAAACATTCTAATGCCAATGAAGTGCATTGCCTTCAAGATGAACACTCAATAACCACATGCTCTAGTCTTGAGGCTCATCTAAACATCAAAGAATTGTTTGCATTTGTAAGGCCAAACAAGGAAATCAGTACCATCAAATTTTGAAAATTTGATTCAAGAAAGCTTCATTGGAAAACAATAGCTGTTATAGTTGCCACTAGAAAGCTTCATTTGTAAGGCCAGACAGCCGAATTGCTGACAAACAAAAGGTGGTTGACCTTCGTTTGTGTTCCAACTTCCTCCATGCTGGTTACCACGGCCTGTCGGAGCTGATTGTATCCGTTTCATAGCAATATCAGATAACAAAGCCTCCATGCATCGTGATTGCTTAAGGTCATGCATCTAAACTGGATGATGCTCAAGACTCAATTAAAATAAAAGTTTGAGATCATGTATGTGATCTTGGGAGTGAGTGTCTTTAGTCATCACAGAAGGAACATTGATGCAGCGAAAGTGCTTTGATACCAAGATGGTGCAAGAGCATCCATGGAAGTGAGAGAATTAGAATTTGAAGTAACCCTATTCAAAAAGCATTCAACAACATACAAGGCTCCTAATAGTATGAGTATACACATTCACATGGACCAACCGCCCTACTAAAAAAATAACAGATTTCCTAAGCTCCTCACTCTTTTATCTAACTAATCTTTTTACTAACTATTTATTCCCCGGAACACATCAGGTGTCTAAGTTAGATATATTGTGAAAGGGGTAACAAGAAATTCCCAATAGAAGGTACCATGCTTAAAAGAATGTTCATGTATTAGATCTTTCATGACCCAACCTTCTAAACAAATTTAAACCATTCAGCAGTATATTCACAGGAAGAAAAAAAAAAAAGTCACAAGAATGAGTAGTAAGAACCTACTTACATTATCAAACTCAACTGATATGTGGGAGTGTTCGCCCATAAACCAAACCTGCAGAGCAAGTATATAATTCAGTTCTGATGGATATGTTTACAGATTACAGTTCTCCCGATAAGCGGAGGCAAACTTAGCTGAGAAGAAAGCATGTATTACATCAGGTATTGTTAAATCCATTTCATTCCAACAAAGTTCACAAAGTAACGCAAAGATCTTCAATCTCAAAGCAAGAGAAGATAAAAGAAAAGAGAAGTAATGAGACGACCATTAATTTATAAAGTAAGCAATGACCTGAGCTTTTCGTTGAAAAGAAAGAATAAGTATTGAATGTCAAAGACATAGACAACAGGCATGAGGGGCTAAGATTTGTCTTCCAAGTGCACATAGGTCAACACACATGCTATCCAATTATGAACATCATTAGAAACAATGAAAAAATAGCTCTTTGAGAATTAAATATGGACTAAGATTTTGAACTACTACAAGAGATTACTGGACAGTTGAAGATAAAACAAAAAACAAAATAAAGGAGAGATGGGGATGAGCCACTGTAAAATAGTGAATGAAATACAAGCAGGAGATTCGAAAGTGATGTAAAGGACACCAAGGATGATGTGTGCAAAAGGCAAAATACGGGATTTCCAAAGATTAGCTGAGCAGAGGTTTTGATAAGACCAATGCCAGATAGACATCCAAGGGTCATAGTCGCTGTTATAGTCAGTATGCAGAGAGAAAATGTTAGACCTATGAAGATTTAGGTAATTAGTGTCCAGAGAGATGAGCATTTCTTTTCTTTTCTGTTTTGGCCACAGGAGAGACAAGTGTTTCTGAAAGATAACTTTCTCATGAATTTGAAAAAAAAAATGATATTAGTAAAATTTAGAATTATGAGTGTGCGTGCATAGCAAAACTATATCCTCAAAGGTTTATGTATTGGGAACTAATGGAATACGACTCAATATAATTATGTCAAAGAAAAACATAGTCTCCAGTTCATGTTATGCAACCATGAAGCTAATTTGATTGCCCTGTCACATGCAAACCACAAAATTCAAAATGCTGTTCTCAAGGGAAAAATTGTAATATAAATGTTTTAAGATAATGGTGGCAAATACCATTGATGAGAGGACTTGCAAACCAGCTGAACGTAAATTTCTTCCCCTATCATCTTCCCCTACCTCCTGAGCTAGTTGACAGAGTTTTGGAATAAAGCCTTCTAAAGTGAACAGGTAAGTTCCATCAATCTACAAAACTCCAAAAAATATGCAATTTAGGACAAGATCAAAGTCGTTGTTCTTTATTTTATCATTTGTACTTAAAAATTGTAAACATTGAAGAACCATTAAAACCAACCTGATGATTTACAAAATCAAAGAGAGTATGACATCCTATAATTCTTATCTCATCTTGCCGTGTTTGATCCAGCAGAGTGTGAATAATACTTAGCAAACTACTTGCAAATAATGGCCTATCAGAAAATAAAGAATAAAGAATGTGTTTGCGTTAATGGAGCAAGTTAAGATATGTATGAAAACAATAACTGCATAGTTTAGAAGAAGATTAGGAGACAAAAGAATTACACCCCACATCATTAATCTGAATCACGCACTAATGATTCTTCATCTTCAACAAATGCAGTGAAGTGATTATACTTTCTTTCACCACTTACTTTTGACTGTATGTAATGCGTATGAGTAAGAAACATATTTGATAATTGCACATGCCTATCTCTTCCCAAATTTAACCAGTGCCCACGAATTGGCAACAGGAAATATGTTGCATTTCTTCCAACATCTCACACTCCTCCTTTGTTTTTCCCCCTTATTTATGTTAAGAATGATGCAAGAAATACACTAAACCAATTCCAATTGTTTCTCTCCATTCCTTTTTTTTTAAATAACTTTTTCTTCATTTTTTTCCAGAAAAGAAAAACAAAAAATAAAAGAAGATCATGACACTATTCCATTCTGAAAACTGTTAATTCATCATCATATTTTTCACTTCTCAATCCGAGGATCAAAATTCATCAATCACTGACAAACCCTAACTAAACTGATAATAGGAAGAAGGGTCTGTTTAGGTTTTTTGATTGGTAGGGTGATTGCTTGAGCTTGATAATGTATCTAGTTGATTAGAATCACAAATTCAGGAGTTTCCATAAAATGAATCTTTAGACCACATAATCATTATTTACACAAATCATCTTAAAATAAATAAAACGGTGCAACATCACAGTGAAAGCTTTCACACATTAAGTGATTCTCTAATATGATCATTTCAGGTCATAAATAAATTCTATCAGCAAGGCTAATGATACTACGATCTTTCCATGGTAAAAATCCTTTAAACTCAAAATTACAATTATAATGCCTCTAAAATGTTACTTATCAGCAGTAAGTATACCTATTGACATTAAATGTATGCTGATATTTGCAAAACTAAGCAATGCGTACAGTTGTATGGCAGATGTGGAAAAAAGACAAGTGGAATGAACAACAAAGTTAGGCCCAGAAAGTTGCCTACTGGTTTCTAACTGAAGTAATGAAAGCAAGTTTTAAATGTGCACTGCCACTGACTTCTCTACAGAGTTCACCTAGGACACAAATTTTCCTAAGCGCATATATGCATCTATTCTGTTTTGTTTAAATAGCACTTACTCCTAACAAAATAAAATAGATTGATTACAAGAAAGAAGAAAAGAAGTTTTAAAATAATGACAGAGAGAATGATAAAGGGAGGGGGAAGGGCATCAGTAGAGAAACTTTGTCTATGCACACACAAAGCCATAAGCCATTCATATATAGGCATAAAGATAGGAAAGATACGAACTCACATTTGCTCTTTACAGGAAAGCAGCAATTTCTGGTAAATGCACATGACTATTTTTGTCGATTGGAAATTTTCAATACGTAGTTCCTTGTAACACTTTCGTTCAAGGGCATCCGTAATCTGATTAACCATACAACATAGTGAGAATAGCAACAACCCCTGAGTATTGAAAAACTTGAGCTTATTTTAATAAAAAAATCACGAAACTTTATCATCTAGTTACTGGAAAAGTACAAAAAATTCTTAAATTAAAGAAACAGATGAAGGATACAAGAATAAAAAGAGTTTTCATTACTTGTTCAGTTATTCCTATCAAAAATTATTTTTAATTCCTCAACGTATATTCGCATGACGTTATCATGCATTGGCACAAGACAACTTGGGAATTTGATGATCATTTAGACAAAAAAAGGCAGAAAATGCAAGTATTTAATAGCCAGAATATGCTTCATTTCAAATTCGCAATTAAAAGGTCAACCCCATTTTAAGAGGAACATTGTACGGGGTTGATAGGTACATGAATACTATGCCAAACCTAAAACAATGGATACCAAGCAAAGGCAAAGTAGATGAAAATAAAGAACTTATTTCAAGTGGGGAAACAAGAATAGAACATCATTTTTTGACTCAAATAAGTCAGTTCAAAGTAAAAATTTTCAGAATGATATATGATATAGACCTAAGTGCATTTGAATGATATAAGAACAAAAGATACATCAACATTCCTCTGTAGCTGTTATTTTCTTGTTAAAAATAATCCTAACCTTTGGGATGCGTAAGGGATTTTTGGCAGCATATTCACATAGTTTTCCTATTTTCCTGTCATTTGGCCCCTCCTCCTGTCAACTCATACAAAAAGTAAATATAAAATTAAGGGAGCAGGCATTTTGGAGGGACCAATAATAGTAACGATAGCACCAAAATAGCACCAAAAAAATAAATAAAATGAAGAGGCATTTATTTCATGTTAAGGAGGAACATTATAAGGGATCGTTCAATTGTTAAGTTGGTATATATAATGCTCAGATAGTGAGTCAATCCTTCAACTTGAAAACATAGTGTTAAAAATAATATAATGAAAAGGATGCTATGAAAACATGGACCATAAATTCTTGTCCAAAAAAAACAGAAGTGAAATTTAGAAGCATAATGAAGTCCCATTGATGCAACTACATATATATAGTTTTAAAAAAATCACTTCAGCAAACAAGAAATATATTTTAAAGAACTGAAATAAAATTATGAACTTTCCTTGAGGCAAAGAAATTTATTTTTAATTGCACCTCTACAGCAAAACATCCCATACTCATGTTTATCCGGAAAATATTGGCTGCATGAGCAAATGCAGTTACTAAAGTAACACCTGTACATTGAGTTTTTAGGAGATACACTATCCACTTGATGTTGTTATGTTTTCTCTTTTTCCAATAAAGTTATCCTTTTGTCACCTTTGAATGATATTGTTATAAGTCTATGCATTTTGGACATTTTATGAGTAAATCACGGCACAAAAGGCATAATTGAGATCAACAATAATCAGCAATTCAGCAACAAAGAACATATAATTCCTAATACCAACAGTTTGTAGATGTCAAGCAATCAGCTTATGCTGAGAGTTAGAAGACCAGGATCCAGGAGGTGGAGGCACCAATGACCAAATCATGTATATGCATTCAAGAATCAAAATCTTCTGACACTGAATGCTTAGGAACAAATTGCAGAAACATAACATCTTTTTTTCCCCTGTGGAAGAAACATAACATCTTATGTCCGAATTAAAAATGCTAAAACAAGCCACAGAAGGACGGGAGGAAAAAGGTTTCGAACTTTCAACTACAGCATGCCCCTTTGACTCCTAAATCCTGGTTTGGCTAAGCGATGTGCATTTTACTGGCACCCAATCCCGGGAAATTGAAAAAAAAAAATATAACACAAAAATGTGGATCAGTTCCTTAGCCTTTTTCCATTACCTACAGGACTATGATTTTATCACAACAAGCATTTCTATTGAAGTAACAAAGAAAGAAGAGAAAGGAAATGGACTTCACATTCAGATACTGTTATCATTAGTCTTCTGCAAAGAAGAATATATTTATCTTCAATTTCTGAGAACTACCTTAAATAGCATAAAAGCGACATGAAATTTTAATCATAGTGGATCCATCTTCGTGCAACATCTTAGGGACAAGTAACTGCCCTTGTAATTACAATGTGACATGATTAGCATATGGAAAATCAAAAGAATATGGAAAGCATACCTGATTACGAGGGAAAATGTCAGCAATCAGCTTCTTGTACCTCTTCACAGGCTGTCTCGACCTTGCACGTAGTGATGGGCAGAAAAAACAAAGATTACCACAAGCGGGCAAAACTTGACGCGAAACTACACCAGAGACCGTAGTCATGCTGGAATCCGTTCGTCAAACAATTCGGCGGAGGCAAGTAATAATAACAACGTGGTTTGAAAATTATGCTTTATTTCCCATCTAAAATAATCAGAAACTCGGATTTGTACAGCAAGAAGGGAAAGAAAGGCTCCAACGCAACTCGGTACTCTCAAATTCAATCACCAGCCTGCAAAGACAATTTTAGAAAAATTCCTGAACATTGCGAAACAAAACAGAATTGAATTTAATAATTGTGTGAAACTGAGGGAAATTTTGATGAAATTAAGGAGGGGAAGAAGCTCGCACCAATGCAGAAAAGAGGCTGGAAATATCTAAGACATGCAAAGAACGCAGTAGAAATGTAGCATAATCTGCCTCCGATACGAAGCTAAAGAAGCAGAAGAATTATCTCCGTTTCCGTATAAGGCTGCCGGAGAGATTCGCTATTGCACGCATTGAACTACCGGAAACACCGCATGCCTGGCGCCTGCCAATAATGGTGGAATTTTCCCACACATTGCAACGGCTTGAGGTGGCCCGGTTTACGTACTCTGTATTAATTATTCTTAATTATGAGACGGCCCCGTGACTTGTTCTTTTTTTCAAAACTAAGCCTCCAACAACGGAAAAGATTAAAAAATAAATTAAAATATGAACAGAATTAATGCGAGCCGATAGATAACCACTCACATTGGGCACATGAGACTGGCAGTTAACTTCCAGGCCTATCTCCCTCTCTCTTTATCTCTGTAATCTCTATCAAATCCAAATCTACCTACTTTGTGAAAATCATTTTCATATTAGCCTCTCTTTTTTTTCCATGTAAGAGAAAATTTTTACTAGAAAACTGGGTTTATTTCTATATTTAAGTCAGCCTGATAGGAAAAGCAACGCCAAGTAGTGGGAGAAATGATAAGAGAAGGATAAAGCACAGGAAGAAGTCAACAGTTCTGCCAGCTGTGTTTAGCTTTTTGATATACAACTCTGCGTTTTTTTTTCTGGAAAGAAGGAATGAAGTGTCTGTCTTCATAAGAATAATAATAATAATAATCAAAAGTCATGATGAAGGCAGCAACAGGTGATTCCACCACTCCACATGTCTTAATAAAGATCACGGAGAATACGGGACGGGAGGACTGCAACTTAGGCTGAAAAGTTACACCTCTTTCCTTGGCCAGCCAGCCTGTACATCGTGCGCTTCTTCTTCAAGTTAAGACAATAATGATCTGTGTACTTAATTTGATTTAAACGACATTATTCTCAACTCAACTCACATCATTATAAATTATTGTCAATTTCATCCAATATATACAATCACGCCCTTCCAGATGTAAATATCACAGGATTGTTTAAAATTAGAACCCTCCTTAAATAACTGAATGTAGTGGGTCACTTGATCTCGTGTATATCAATAGACATTTTCATTTCGTTTATGATATATTTAAACAAAGAATAGAAGCTGTGTTAGAAATTGACCAGGTCACTGGCCGTCCCTGGTTTTGGTCGGCTCTAAGCAACGGAATTTATCCACTTTTAAAAATATCCAAGATGAGCGGATTCATGCTTTTTAAAGCTCTTAAAGCAAATTATCAACCAGCTAAAGTTTGCAACATCAGGGATTCAGTAATTCCATGAGAACAAGTGATCAGGAAAAGAGCATCGTTTCCAAGCTTTTAGGTTGATTCAAATTATTGAGAACCATTATCTTCAAAACTTCATATTCACATCCGTTTGCTACTGAGAAAATGTCACAAGAATTGGTACATATACACTAGAACTCCTGAAATCCAGGTAACTTGAGAAACAATTAAGTACAATTTCTTCAAGTTAATCCTCAGTCAACTATACACCTAACCTCTTGAAGCACCAATATGATCCCTCTCAACATGCTCCATAAGGGCCGCCGGACTTCGAAAGCCTCTGCTACACTTAGGACAGACATCAACTGTCACCTTCTTCGTCCCGGCTCGGTTGTTGCCATTCCTTTCATGAGCTTTCTGCACATGATCAACCAGAGCAGTGACTGAAGAAAACTTGGCATCACACTGAGGGCATTGCTCCACCGTACCATTTCTGTTACCATTAGCACTGCTCTGTGCCGATCCATCTCTTGCAGTCTGCCAAGCATGCTGAATTTCATCACTCAATTTTGAAATGCCTGTTTCAGCTGAAGCTCGAATGCTAGAAGCCACGTTAAGGAAATTTGTTGTCCATTTAGACGGCGTGGTTGAGGATAAACTGGGCTTTGACTCCTCTTTTCCACTCTTATTCAAGAAACTCATGAACGAGAAACTTGTTTCTAGCTTTCTGGGACCAGGACATTTGTGATCAGAGCCAAACCGGTGCTTCAAACAATGGTCGACCGCGCAGTCCCTGCACTTGATAGTGTTTGAGAATACTAGGATTCAGGGGCAGGGCACTTTTTCTTCTTCTTGAGTCTCTCATAATTTGAGGGATCACACTCGGTGCTAACATGATCGTCCCAAGCTATGTTTGGATCTTGATCAGAAATGAGGCGAACTCCTTTGGCACAAAGTGGACAGATCACGACGGTGACACCTTCAAAGTCAGCTTTCGGACAATTATGGCTGGTTTAACTCCGGTGCTCCAAACAGTATACCTGGAAGCATTTTGGCCAATGAAGTCTCGTTCTAACCAAAAACATTCTAAAACACTAGAGGGAATTCATTGTTTTGATCATAATATGCTACTTAGATCTCCCACTATTGCAGTTTAGTGGCTGTGAGGATGTTGTTATTTATTTACAGTATCAATTGAATAAGATTTACGAAGAATAATTAACGAAAAATGTGAAAATATATAATTGATTCTTTTCTCTGTCCTTTTCCATTAATCGTCATTCATACTACTAGATTGTGAATAAAGAAGAAGATGAAAAAAGTTGGACATATTATTGGTATGGCAAATGATTAGAAATGAGGGTATTCAGTATTCACAGCTAAGGAAAGGAGTCAATAATAATTACTTTGTTGCGTATGATAATCAGATGTCAGTTTTTTAATCTCTTATTCATTAAATACAATCTGCTTTAGTTTTTATATCTTATTCATTACATACAATGTGCTTGAGTTTTTTTTTTATTAAATAATTAACCAGAGTTTAAGATGAATTTAAACGCCCTAACTCATTTTATTTTAATATCTACGATGAATTGATATATACAAATCAAATTAATTTATTTGACAATTCTACATGACTACATATAAATAATATTTTTTTAAAAAAGTGAATAATTGGTGCGAATAACCCAACAATTTAATATCATTTGGCATCGAAACAATTCAATCAAACAAAACAAAGGCTATTAAAAAAGTAATCAATAAAAGCAGAAGAAGGAAACCAAATCAGAAGCCAGAAAGTAGAAACCGTGTTGAACACCAACCAACCATGCACGTCGAGTGCAAAGGAATGCAATGAAGGGGACAAATCGACATAGAAAGCGTATGAAGATTCAAAAGCCATGAGGGAGAGGATTGAAAACCTTTTTACAGCGATCGCAAGTGAAGGGCACAAAATCTATTCGGTTGCAATCATCAAGAGAACAATGCTTTCCTAGGTCAGGGAATTCAGGAGTTCCCGTCCAAAATCAACGACGAGGACGACGCAGAGACTGGAGAAACGAATTGCCAGTGATTAGGATTCCCGGGTTTGGCTCCCAATCTGGGAAATAAAAATCCGAAATAACTGTGTATCCCGCGAAGATGGACAGACGGCAAAGCCACCACCAGGAATCCTGGCGGAGGGAGCCGTCGCCTCGTCAGAAGCCGTCCGATCGCATTCATTGTTTGTAAGAAATTATCGTTATATAGCCCTTGCCCCACGTAGTTGAACTAGAAATTAGTTGAACAACTAATTTCTGAATAGCTTATATTTTTTTTAATTTAATAATTTATTGATGAAATTTCACACTTTCCTTATTCATTAAAAAACTCATAAAATTCCTTCATTTATCATACATCAGTATGCCGTCCACCTGTCCCCGTTTCTCATTCTCATTCAAGAAGAAAAGCTTGGACGACGCCCATCACCCACTCACAAGTCACCATTGTTCACAAAACTGCTCTGTGGAAGAAAACCCAAACGTCCTTTGTCGCTACTCCGCCCGAGAGGCTTCCACAACCACCCCCCAAAAACACAAAAACCCAAAAAGAAATTTTCTCATCCCTGTAGACTGTAGATTGGAAAAATTTCCTTCCTTCCTTTACATTCTTGCTGCAAAAACTGGAAATACATTGGGGATATTCTAAAATTAAGAAGACACATGATTGAATCATTCATTAGGTCATATTAATTATACCTAGTTCACAAATAGAGTCTGGTCATTGGGAAATCTAGAATGAAGCATCTCCTAGTACATTCAAAAATTAAAAACTGATTCTAAGCATTTTAACTTCACTTGTTGTTAACCAAGCCCCCCGCGCGCGGGGGAACCCAAAAACGGAATAAGTTATGGATTATTCCAAAATACTTTTTTTAATTTTAAAAATAAAAAAATTTATTTGATAAACCTATTTATTTATAAAATATTTTTAAAAATAGAAAAAATAAAATACTCCAAACATTTTTAAAATATTTTATAACTTTTGTTAAAAAAACATAAAGAAAAACACAAGAAAAGATAAAATACATCCGCCATATAAATAATAAAATTTTAAATAACTTATTTAATAATTACTAGTTACAATTTTAATAATAATTATTTTAAATATTTTTTTTATCTTTTTTCTAAAACTTTATTCTCACAAACAATTTTATAAAATTATTTTTAAAACACAAATAATTTTATTTTAAAAATAATAAAATAGAAAAAACTATCATAGAATCCTTAGTATTCTTTATGTACAATGATGTTCTCTCGGTGCACTACTAGAAAATTTTCCGGTATATTACAGGAATGTTTTAAGAATTCAATCAAATGAGCCCCACGTCACTCATTAAAATTAAAAATCAATACAAGCCAAATATTTCAAATCAATACACTACTCAAAAACCAAAAATATCAAATGGACCTCCTACTCATTTTTATTTTAATTGATATATTGATGATATTGATATTATTTTTTGCTAATATTTCGGGAACCTCTGATCCTATAGAGGTATTGTTAATTCAGTCCTGAATGAATTAAAATGCACTCACTGCAGTGTAACATTATCATTGTGTTAGGCTAGCTTTAATATTATCATGGTTTGAAAGTTGCAACACATGAATAAGATGGTTATGTAATTCTATCAAAACATTTCCATCTCTTCAACACGCCTACCATAAAGGTTTGATGCGCAAAGCAGAATCACACTTCCTCTGAAACTGTATGACAGTAAAGTGCAACAGTAAAATGTAAATAACAAAATATCGGTTCAACTGAAACTTAGAAACCAAAAAGCATGAAGATATATAAGGCTCATTTAAACAAAATAAAACATAAGCAATAATACATTTAATTACTAGTAGTTCCTATCAAAACATTCTTTCAAATTCACTGCATCTCATACCAACAAAACTGCGACTGCCAAATGCTAGACCTCAGGCATCCACCCTGTCATCCTCCAGGATTAGGGCCTTTCCTGTTGGCTTCGCCAATAGATCAGTGTACTCTTGGAATGGCGACTTAGTGAAGCGCGTCTCCCTCCAGAATTCAGGTGTCAGGAACCCGTATGTTTTCAACAAACAATCAAAAGTTGCCTGCAGATAAATAAAGCATTAGGGACGTAAATTTATATATAGCGCAAGTCAACAACTCTTACTACTGAAAAAAATCAGTAACATCTCCAACAAGATCTTGCAACTCTGAAGCCACTTCGACAACTTTTACTATAATACAAGGCCCAAACGAACAAATCTATTAAGGGAATAACAATAACAGTGAATGTACTTAAAATGAACTCAATTTTTATCTGTACAAACCAAATAACCCAACCCATAATCGAGAAAAAAAAATTTAACTAAAATTATTAAGTGAAGGCTAAGGCTTCCATACTAACAAAGTTGTACGTGCATGTGAAAGCCTGAACAGCAAAGAAATCTTAAACAGAAAAACTTAAACAGTCTTCAAAAATTGACTGGATTTGTTCAAGATGGAATTTCAACATGTACATATCTACAACTTCACATAGTCATTTGGCAAAGGTTGCATCATCTCACGCATCCACCGAATGACCAATTCATTCATTCGTTTCTAGATACATACTAGAATGGTTAGAAATCATGTAAGTCTTATTACACGCCAGCTACTTTATAATTCCCATACTATGAAGTTCATGAATTAAAATCAGCACAAAACAAAATGAATCTAAGTTGAAAAAATATGCATGTAAATTAAGACCAAACCTTAACGAAGTTTCCAAGAGTCTTAGTCGACCCTCTCGAAGAGGTGAATACATCCTCTATTCCTGCAAACTGCAAAACCTTCTTCGGCACCCTAGCAGCAACGATTCCAGCACCACGAGGGGCAGGAACCATCCGCACGGTGACTGAGCCACATTTTCCGGTAACCTTGCATGGGACTGTGTGAGGCTTCCCGATCTTGTTACCCCAATAACCTCTTCTTACAGGAATCACCGAAAGCTTGGCCAATATAATTGCACCACGAATGGCGGTGGCGACTTCCTTGCTACACTTCACGCCTAGTCCCACATGTCCGTTGCCGTCACCAACAACGACGAAGGCCTTGAAGCGGGTCCTCTGACCAGCCCGCGTCTGCTTCTGGACCGGCATGATTTTCATGACCTCGTCCTTCAGGCTGGGACCAACGAGAGTATCGACAATCTGGTGTTCCTTGATTGGTAGAGAATGGAGGTAGATTTGCTCGAGGCTGCGAATTCTTCCCTCCTTGACAAGACGGCCGAGCTTGGTCACAGGAACCCACTTCTCCTCCTCTTCGCGGCGGCCAGCGCCTCTGCGGCGGCCTCCACGACCTCGGTCACCGCGTCCACCACGGCCACCAAACCCACGTCCAAAACCACCACGGTCTCCGGCACCACGTTCGGCCATAGTTAACGGTGAAGATAGAAAGTCACACACAAAACCCTAGTCTATGGGAGCAAAATTCACTGGCGAGAGAGTTAACGCCCTAATTGAGAGATGAGAACAAATAGATATAAGAATAAGAATGGGCCCTATTAAGGACATGTTTGGTTTTCAGAAAGTAAAGTCCAACCCTTAGGTGGCCAAAAAGCCCAACCCTCACGTAATGACCAACCCGAATAAGATATGTATTGATGTCTTTGTATTCTAGCGTAGCATATTTTAGAATGTGCAATTATCAGATTTTATCAGATTTCTCATGACAGTGCACTTAATTATGAAAAATAACCATAACAGTTTATGAAAAATGTTGTCTAGACAGTTGGTTGGAATGATTCACGTTTATTCCTTTTGAAAACTTTTCATTCATGTTTTCTAAACTAACTCGATCCAAAGTTGTTGGTGTCCAATATGATTTTCCAAAAAATGTTTACATTAAAAAAATAACCATAACAATTTGCACAAGAATAATAATAACATATCAAAGAATATTATGTTAAATAATAAATTATTAAAAAGGTATTGTTAGAAAAAACAAAACTTATATTGATTATTTTTTATATATAAAAAAAAATTAGTTTCAATCTTAAAATACTCAATTCAATTAAACAAAAAACTTACATGAAAAAACATGAGATGAAAAATTTTTAAATCAAAGAGATCTCAACTAAAATTAAAAAAAGGAGAATATTAATTTGTGGATTTTTGTGTTTTAAAAGAATTCATAAATAAGAAATATTGATACTGACTAGCCCCAAAAATATAAGAAAAATTGATACTGGTGCAATGGTTGTGTTATGCTTGAGCTCTAGCCATGAATGGTCCTTTGAGCTTCCCAAAGCTACGCTTAAGAAGGGAGCAGCGTGTTCATTCCCAAAAAAAAAAACTCAGAAAATAAAAATTATTTTAAAAAATGCAGCATCTAGTAAATTTTCCACATTGTGCTGCATTTCAACCTATCCTGGTCGTTCTTTGTTTCACGCTAAGTGAAGCGGTACGTTTAACTTTTCCCCCCTTCAAAATTGTAAATCCATCTGAGCTGTCTATTGCAGAAGTGAATCTAAATTGTTGGTGCATATAGCTTAAAACACTCCATTTTTGGTGTAAAAGGGGTATATATTGATCAGTAAAAGAATATATCAGCTGTGAACCTTGCTTACAAAAGGAAACACAAAGCACCCAAAAGAAAGAACAAGAAGCTATAGACACCTAGAAAATAAAATCAACTGGGATTTAAGGTTAAGAGAGGAAGAAACATGGACCGTCACTGACATACATTGTATGGTTTGTCAAGGTATTAACTATCTGAACAATTCTAAAAGGTGAGAATTGTTCATCCGTGAAGAGGCATTTATTCCTAATTTCCCATAATTTCCAGAAAATCAAACCAAAAATAATTCTCCAATTTTCTCCCTCTTTTCGATGAATGTTGAGTAAAATCTAGTCTTCAAGATGCATGTTGAAAAAACTATGATGCTTGTGAGGGGGAACGATGAGAAGCCAACTTTCAGTTGCAAGAGAACACCTGCACAAAACATGATCTAAATCTTCAGCTCCATTGCTGCAGATTTCACGAGTTATTAGTCATGTGTCTTTGCATCCTTTCACTATTTTGTCAGTAACGTGCTCTTGATGGCAAGCCAAAGGAAGGTTCTAACCCTCCGGGCACCTGGCCACTTCCAAATTACCTCCCACTTCGCCTCCTTGTTGCTCCAATGGAGATCTCTCTTGGCTTTTTAAGCTGAAGCAATAGAAAATTCACCAGTTTCAGTAAGGCTCCAGCGGCAGACTAGCTCTTCATCAGTGTTCAGGGGAGGTCAATCTTCTCTCTTAAAAGCTGCAAAATATTGTCTGTAAGAAGAGGAGCAAGGAGTGCCAATTCCAGGCCCCCTGTTGCGTCAAGACACCCCATCTTGCAGTAGCCTTTAGGCCAAACGTGTTTTGCCTGCAACAATTTCTTAAAATTGGATAAAAGTGATAAATGCAGCATTAAGCAGCCCTGTACCTTCACCACAGGGAAATGTAAGTTGTCACCGGGAAACATTTTCATGTCCAATACCATGCAATATTCTGCTGCTGTCTACGTACAAGCAACGTTTCCCTACGTTGGTTGATATTCACGTTAGAAGGAAGCTTTTTTGTTTCTCGGCAGCTTGCTGGCAAACGTTTATTGTTTCATACTAGGCATAGTTCGAGTGTCCAGTGCATGCCCTATACTTTGATTAAAAGGAAACCAATATATAAAACAATAAATCAATTAACTTTGTCCCAAAGGACAAAAAATCAACTATCGTTCTATCATGCAGGTTGATTTGATTCTTAGACTAAGTCTCAGATTTGATAATCTAAAACGAGAATAGAAGTTTCAAGAGAACCGAATTTGCTCCATTCATTTCTACAGTCTTTTTTTCTTTTTTGGCGAAGCATTCGTTTCTATACAGCCTCTTGCAGTTTGCATCAGTGAATGGCCTCATAATTTAGTTTAGATGCTGTCATCCCTCAACCTGGGGTATATTCAAATGCCCTGTCACTTATGCTCCAAAACAATTCAGACTCTTAAGAATGAAAGGGAAGAAATTTAAACCAAATACCCTCCTCAAGGATAAAGAGTTGGTGACTGCATAGAAGAATGGGGAATATCATAACAATCATGCATTAATCACATTGCAAAATATGCGCTACTCAATCATACCTACAGTAGTTATCCTTATTTCTTGTTCAGCACAAGAAAAGAGAAAGCAGAATTTAAGTGGAAGCTCAAGGGTACAAAATTCCACTGTCACTCACTGCCTAACCTGTAGAAGCATTAACACCGGACAGCATGAATGGAGCAAATGTGGTTTCAAAGAAATTCTGACCACCATGTGCCTGTGGCAATCAAAATCAGAAGAACTCACGGGCACCTGCAATTTCAAAATGAACCCATAATAAATTATCTCACGTAGACTTGAATTCAACCTCTCTTGACCTGTTATGACACTGAAATTAAATAGGATGTTATTCAAATGGACTCAAGTTGACAAGTTTTTATTATGAATCCAATCCAGAGCAATAGTTAAAATATTAAGAACTAAAAAGCTTTAAAAAAATGCAAACTTGAAGATTCAGAATATTATTATCACGAAATTAAGATATACATAAATACAGTAGAGTGTGAAAACCACAAACAAAGGCAGTGAAATCATAAGAGTAATGCTTACACAACTATCTTAACACAGTCCCACTCAGCTTGTCTTAGCCAAACTCACATACAACCATATCAGAATTTTGAGCAAACAGGCTACGACAAATTGTGTAAGTAGCGCATCTCTATTCATGTATATAGATTATACCTCAAGATCTCAGCCATCATCACAATGACAGGAAAAATAGTCCACAAACGAAGGCCAGAAATGAAGCTCATATTTTGTCTATCCCAAAAAACAACCATGTGTCTGAGAAAGAAACAGATAAAGAGGAGCAAAGATTTGACATGTATCAATTGTCTGTCACACTGCTATACTACCAGTCTGATTCTAAACTAAAGTTCTTTAATACTTGAAAACCTCAAAGATGTGCAACTGTTATCTGAAAATCGGGATGCTGTGAACTTCTTAATGAAGTTGGCATTGTTAACCTTAGAGAAAGAAAGACATAATATGTAAGACATAGCACTGGATTAGTGGATCCCTCATGCTTATTAAATGACTGCTAGCACCACAAACATTATGCCTTTCTCTGTGAGACAGCATCTTGAATAATGCAGACAACCCAGATCTGACATCTGAAATATCTCAAGAAAAACTTATCATTTAAGCAAGCAAGTGGATAAAAGATTCAAGTCCTCCAGTACCAATCATAATGGGAAAAAACATTTCAAACTGCCAACAACTAATTTCAAAATCAGTACACCCAGAACCTCCATGAACACAAGGCTCAGCTAGAGGCAGTATTTTTCTTGAAAATTTAATTATACAGTAAAGAGACAGAGAATACCAAAAAACAAGACGTCCACATCAGGCAATCATAATGCAACCTCTAATTCTAATAGTTTCATGACCCATTTATCTAACATTATATAATAGGATGCCTTGTAGTCTTGTGTATTTACAATGTCAAGCATATAAATCATTAAAGGGAGCTGCCTCCACCATCTATGACTACAAGTTGTGGTAAAAAGGGCACTCGTGACCCATCTCAGATGGTCACAAAATAATACTTCCTAGATAAGGCTGACCTCCACTTATCAATCTGGTAATGACCACTTCAGAATTTAGTCTCACTGACTGTGAATTCATAAGTCGAACCAAACTTACTTGAAATAAAAACCAATGAGCAAAAATGATTACAAAATACAAACCTTAAGTAATTTGATGACCTAAACAAACTTCAAGCTATTCTAAAGTCGATGCTGATGAGCTCAAATTTCAGTTTATTTGTGGTGATTTAACTAAAATGTATTAGAGGACTTTCAAAATCCACAAATAAATGCTCTACATGAACAAGTTAATCAAATGCACTGCACTAAACACTCGTTGAGAGAGTCCAAATCAGTACTTGTCTCAAGACTCTCCAGCTATAACAGCAGATACTGCTGAAGCTAGTGATAACAACATTGATAGAACGAGCTAACTGAAGACTGCAAGAAGTCTCTGTTCTAAAATGTAGAATAATGTAGCACATCATTATCAGAATTTAGAGGAAACAATTTACCACTCCAAAACCATGGCAATATAACTTGCAAAGGTAAATCACGATTCAGTAGTGAACTCTGAAAAGAATTTCTAAACATGATAAACAGAAGATGGAGATGCAGAGGCATTTCAAATAAATGGAAAAAGCATTCATATCATTTAGGAGTAAGTGAACCAACTATGGATCATCTAGAAAAGTACAAGTATAAAGATTAGAACACCAGCAAACCCCACATTGGTGGTGGCAATAATTTTGAGTTTCTTTAAATAACACCAAGAAAGTTTAAAAAGTTGTGAAGGCTTAGAATTCAATAGAGAAAATGACAGAAGAGTCAATATGAAGCTAGTCCCCTGAATGTAGATTACAAACTAAGTATAGTAAACCATGCTCCATTCAAGAAAGGCAAAAGATGAAAGCATAATAAAGGAGTGAAGATAATGCGTGTGGGGTGTGTGAAACTGAAAAACAGACATTCTGTTTATGATACAGACACATTTTGTATAGTATTATTATCCTTTATATGCTGGGCTAGATTGCATATCCCAACATCAACATACTCAATACCACCACTAAAGAATTGGGACTGACGAGTATATGCTGTCAAGATCAAACTCAACTTAAGTAGCCATCAAATTCGCTGGCTGAACTAGCATGCACACACATGGGAAACTGCGAACATGTGAAGCACCATAACAAATAGTCAGTTCGTCAACTAACTGTGTGTATATAACATGCAATGCAGCAAAGTTCCATAAAGTTTACCAAATGAAACTCAAATAACAATACTTAATGATAAGTCATTTCTATGTAGAATAGCGATTCAATATTCCCACCAAAAAGGGAAATGCGCATTACTGCACTAGGGCTCAAAATCAGAGGAACTGAAACAAAAAAGAAAGCAAAAGGACATATGAATACATATAACATGAAGAGTCGATCGACCCAATCAACCCCCGTTTCATTCTCCAACAGAGACACATGAAATCTTTCTTTCCCGCTGTACCATATCTACTTTATCTAAGGAGAATCACAGCCCTGACAAATTAGTTATTGTTTTTGTATTCTTGTTGCACCATTTCCAAGTCTAACGATAGCAGTGGAAACAAGTGTAACCGTCGAATTTAGCGAATGAATGAATCTTCCTTCCGGAAACCTAGGAAAGAAATCCCCCTCTCCTCTGTTATCTAGTTATCTAGATACTTATTTGACTCTAGCAGCTACTCAATCGTGGCATTCCGATTGTCGTCAAGCTCAAACTCACATGAAACCATTGCGAAAAATGTGGCTTTCTTCCTAGATTGAAGCCGGACGGAAAAAAGAAAGGAAGCCCCATACGAACAGGGATTGCTTTAAAAACGAATTTGTGGCAGCTCAACAGCTTGTGCTGTAAAAGCCATAACTGATAAGGACTATTCGCCTAGGCAAGAAGGGTATATTCCCTACGGCTTACGCTTCCCAGCTTGCGCTTAGTCCTGGCTCAGAAGTATCGCCAGCAGTTTTACACAGACAAGTCGCTAAGTTCGGTTGTAAAATTTCAATCAAATAAACTCCGAACTACAGAAGAAGAGGATGGATATAATTTAAATACCTTCTCCCTTGCACTAAATTAGATAAAATTAGATATAAAAAGACACCGTCACCGATTTGTTAGGGCTGTAATTCTCCTTCAATAAAAGATATGAAAACGAATGATCTAACCACAAATAGCCATCCAGAAAATGAAAAATTGAAATATTTGACTAGAGATCATCAAAGATGAAGATAAGATTACACTTATTTTCTCTCTTTCTCTTTGTCTCTTCCTCAAAATTACAGAATGATATTTATAAGACTAGAGGAAAGTAAAAAAGAAGAAAAGAAACTATTTTAGGAGAGTCTTCTAGACTTTCTTTTATAATAGTTTTTTTTTTTTTCTTCAAAGCCCACTGTGACAGGTCACAAGTTAAAAAATTAAAAATTACAAGTTCGAACCCAAGTCCCAATTGCTCTGCAATCACCATGTTCTTATGAAGTTCAGGGCACACAACAATCAAGCCAATCCTTCTTCTTGGACTAACACATTCCTTTGTTAGATCATTGCTATTATATCCCGTGATCTCAGGAAAAATTGAAATTGCACTTATTAGTCTCTACCCATCATTTGAATAATTGTTAGTAGGACATTACTTTTAATATGTGAATAATTATTCTAATGATAATTTTCTCTATTATTAACTTCGCATTAAACTCAACAATAATTTTTTTTATAAAATCTAAAATAATTTGGAATAGTTTTTATAGTTAGAAGAGGTTTTTCTTTCTATTTTTAAAGTACATGAAATAGAAATGTTAGAAGAGTTTCCTTCATAATAGTTTCTTAATATGTTACATTTGGATTCCATGTAATTTTTTAAGAAATATTTTTCAAATTATTGAAATAAATTAATATAATATAAAAGGTAAATATTAAAATTTATAATAAGTTGCACTATTTAAAAATCATAAATACAAGTTATTTTTTTAGATTCTCTGTGATTTTAACATATAAAAAAGTCTATCAAGCTTAATTTAAATTATAAAAGAAATTTTAACTTAATTTTTATCTTAAAAATAATCATAAAATTATTTCTACTTTATATTTTATTTAAAAATAGTAAATTTCAATAAAACATTTTTTTTTCAAAATATGTACACTACATAATGGCTTACCTAGTAAAATAAATTGTATGATCTTCATATATGATAATGAATAATATAATTCATATCACATTGAAAGAGTTATTTCAATTGACAATTGAGCCTAACAAATGCCTAAATATGACTTAATTGTACCGAATATCAAATAGTTGTATCAAAGAAAATAATATAATTTATGCCTCATGCTTTGAACAATACATCAATATAGACTTAACAAAAAAATAAAATTTATAATAGTCATACTATTTATAGGTCGTGAACATAAATATAAATGATAACATTAAGTGCAATTTAAATCATTCAATTTCTCTATCATTAAGAATAAATTAAAAAGTCCCTAATTAGTTAACACAAGAAGATCAATTAATTAGCTCTTTTCAATAATAATCAAAAGATTTTATTTAAATATTCATGTATATTTCCAAAGAAAAGACTTGAACATAAATGTAAAGGATAACATTCTCTACTAACAACTAATGAATTAGAATGCTTCAATTCAACTTAAAAGCATGTTTTGATAAACTTATATTGAATAAGATTGACTTGAAGACAACTTAATTTTCCAAAGTTTCAAGGGATGTTATATATATATATATATATATATATATGATTAATTAAGTCTCTTCCTAGATCGGTTGCTTCAAATGGGACCGGGCCCAAATTTTATATGCCCACTTGTATGAGAAGCATAAACACAAGTAGCAAGATGCCTAACTACTTAGGCCCCATTTGGTTACCGGAAAGAATAAAAAAGAAATGAAATGGAATGAGATTACTATAAGTTTGTTTGATATGTCATAGAAAATGATGAAATTATATTTATTTTTTATTAAAAAAATAAAATAAAAGTGAGAGCACCTTTTTGCCCCTACCTAAAAAAAAAAAGAAAGAGAAAAAAAATCCCACACCGTTGTTCCTCTTTCCCGATGTTGGACAAAACCATTGTGAAACCTAGAAGAAAAGTTGCAAATCATCATCATCATCTTAAAAATCAACCCAGATCCAAGCTAACACAAGTTAACTATGAAAGCAAAGATTCAAAGTCATAAAAAGAGAGGATGATTTCACGGATTTGAAAATTTGCAAACAATGGATTACACAATGTGGGGTGGGGGAGATGACAATGGGGGTACTAGTGAGGGAGATGATGACAGTGGAGGTGAGAGGAGACTATGGTGGTAGGTGGGATTTGAGATGAAGATGAATGAATCAATGTTGCCGATGGATGTGGTGGATGACAATGGAAGAGGTGGATAATAGTGGTTCAAAATCTTGGAACAATAGGGTGTCATTGGTCTTGTGGTGGTGCCAATAGAGTCACTTTGTGGTGTCGTTGGTGGTGCCAACAACAAGTAGGAGTGGCTGAAGGAAGAGGAAAGAAGAATAGAGAGAGGGTATCTTGGAGAAGAGAGGTAGAGAAAAAGATTGATGAGCTTTTGTGGAGGAATGGAGATTGCCACATCTTTGGTAATCTTGATTACCATGGAGACCAAAAGTTGGCAAACAAATGGTCTAAGTTGGCATTCCATTCCCTTAGGAAGACTGCAACCAAATGGCCCATATTATTGCTTGTTGGAGGTCTTTTCTTTTTAAGCTAAGTCGTTGGTTACGAAGGGCATGTGTTATATGATAGCCCCTTCATTTCTTTGAATTCTTCATCTTTTCTACACTTTTCTCTTTTTTTCCTTTTTTTTCTTCTTAATTTGAAGGATCTAACCCTAGTATTAGGGCAAACAATTCCAAGGTTGAAGGGACACATTTGCAAATCAATACCCATGATATGGAAGATAGGCTTTGTGATGAGATGCATCAACAAATCTCATATATTCATTTGCATATGGCAAGTATGCAAGAGATGATACGAACCTAATTGACAAGGATGTAATGGATGATAAAAGGTTTCTCTTTCCAGCTTACAGATACGAGGGACCAAACGAGGATCTTGGTGTGAGAATAGAATAGTTAGATCTAGAGATTCTAGATCCAACTCCAATAACTACAAGTTAACTTCTACACAATTCACTTTGTTTGGATTGGGGTTTTTGGAAGGAGGGGAGTTTGGGAGCAAATTTTTCTTCTCTCTCCCCTCTCTCCTCTTCTTCCCTTTCTTTCTAAAATTGGGGGTCTTTAGAGGAGAGAGGTATAATTTTGTTACATACGGATTAAATTAACTTCACCTTTTTTAATATTTATAATTGGCCCTTAATAATTCAAAAAACCTAAATGCTTTGTTCTATGATGTATTTAGATTTTTATCAATTTTATTCCTCTTAATGAAACATTTTTAATAAGAGATTTTGGCTAATTTTAAGATTTTTAGATGAATTTTATGATTTTAGCCAAATTTTAGATTTGATAGATTTTACAAGTAATTATTTGCAAATGTGTTCATTTTGTATTTATTATATGCTCCTAAAAATTTCAAAGATTAATTCTTTCTATTTTGTCTAATACATGCTTAATATTATGATTTTGTGCCTGATCGAGTTTTATCAAGTGCTTAATTTGGTGATTTAAGGTTAATTCTAGTGATTTTTTTCCGGGGGAGTGTCCATTCATTCATCCATTTAAGCATTCCCATAATCCGATATCATTACTTTTTATTTCATGTTGAACCTAAAATTTCATTATGTTACTGTTTTTTCCTTTCCCAAAATACCTCCACGTATAGAAACTCACTTGAATTTTATCTTAATAATTTTGAATCAGGTCACCTCATATGATTATTAGAAACTTAATCTAGAATAATTAATGTTTTGAAAGTGGAACACTAAGTTTAATGATATAATTAGAAAGAGAAATTAAGTTGATTCACAAAGGAGCAAAATGATCATTTGCCTAGAAAAATTATTGTCTTAAGGGTTTTGGTTCCTTTATTTTTCAATAATTAAGTCCCATTTTTTCCTCAATTTGCACTAAATTTTCATGTCTCTATTAGTCTTAATTAGAGCCTAATTGAATTAATTTTATTGTTAATTATTTTTGTTACATAACCTATTTTTATTTCACATTTTTGAAAGTTGGAAGACTTTTAGAGGGCACTCTAATCATTTTGAAGAGGAAGGTAAAATTGTATTTCCAAATAATACTAACGTGGCATGATGATATGGCACATTTTTATCCATATCAGCATCTCTTTTTATCTTGATTGGTCTACCTAAGCAAAACGAATAGTCCACCTAGCATCCACCTCATACTCACTAACACACCTCAACATTTTCCTTTATTTTCATTAGTCCAACTCACCCAAAACCTCTCCCAATTGATCCACATCACTAACACCTTACCACTCTCTCAACTCTCTTGTATCATCCTCAACTCTTACCCACCATTTGGTTCAAAGGATTCGGAGGAGAGGAAAAATTTTCAATTCTATTTTTCTCTCTAATTAAATAAGGAAATGAAGTATTTTTCCTCCCATCATTAGAGAAGAGAAAGAGGAGGGGATAAGAGAGAAAATGGTCCTCTCCCTTTGTTTGACTTGAAAAAAAAAATAGGATGGGAAATTTTCCCTTCCCCTCCCTTCCAAATCCCTTGAACCAAACATAGGATTAATGTCATTTTTGCTTTGTCATTACTAGAACTTAAAGTTGTCATCAACTAGTGCACCTCCAGCATCCGCTGCCAACTCCACTGTCCCCATCGCAAGTTTCATTGTCATCCAGTGCTATATATATATCTCTTCAAAATGTGCTTGAATCATTTTGCCTGGCTCTAGTATAAAGCATGCTTAATGCTTAAGGGATCATAATTACATGAAGGTATAGTAATCAATTCATAATTAGCTCTTTCCCCTCTAACCTAACTAAACAAGAGGGTATTAAAACCTTTCCTCTCTCCCTCAGTTCAATCCATTAGTTAAACCAAATACTATGTAATGACTTACACTTTGCAAAGTTTAGTGACACCTTTTTCAAATTTTAAATCGCAGGGATAGGAACCTATTTCAAAATTATTGCAAATTACAAGGACCAAAACATTAGTTTTGCTATTTAAAATCAAATTAAATTGGTCAAAATCCAACAAAACTGGAAAAAAAAAAGTTTGAATCGATTTTTTACTTTTAAAAATCGATTTAACTGATATATTTTAATGACATCAATTCTTTTTTTATCACATTAATGATTTCAATTCTACACTATCTGAATCAGATTCATATGCTGTGTTTTATTTTTAACAAATTTGGTGAATATGCATATTTAATGTGTAGCTCTGATAAGGAAAATCAAGGAATATGTAATGAATAAGTAATTTAAATTGATTGTTCATTTTTGTACAATACATAATTTAATACTTGTAAATGGTGAGTTAATTGTGCAGAAAATAAATGATCAGGGAAAGAAATAACTTGTAAGTTAAAGAATTTTTTATTGAAGAAGAGAAAAAAAAAACAAGTTAATGATGACAAAAATTTAACTGAGATTACATCCAATTTCTTTTTTTAGTCATGGTACTGAGGGCAACGAGAACTCATATAAGGCCACTATTTACGTCAATATGACTTGGTAGATTATGTTCAAAATTTTTATTATCAAACAAATACTTTTAAAAAAATCCACAAAAAAATCCACGAAAAAGAGTAAGCATAAAAAAAAGAACCCAAATTATAACTCAAAGCAAAATAAATTCTCTAGCTATTTTGTAAAATAGTTCAATTTGATTTCATTCTTACTAGCAAGTAGCAAGACACGTATCTTAATTTTTGCATTGTATATAATTTGAAGTGAGGCACACTGTTTGTATTTATAGATTTTATTTTTTATATTGATATATTGATGTTAATATCTATATTAATTCAGAATCAAATCAAACTTCTAATATTCCTAGATATGAGGTATCGGAGGCTACTACTTGAGATGGCTTAACCCGCGGGAGGATGAACGATGAATGATCACAAATCTTAAATATGACAGAGAAATGAACAACTATGTTGATTCAATAATATATCCACGTCAGCTTATAGGCAACGAAGATATATAACACACTCAGTGATCAATATAGATGATATTGTAAGTTGGATGACACAGTAACCTACGAGTTACGCTTTATTGATATAACAAGTAAGAAATAATGATGAGGATACCACTGCATGAATCACTATTAAACCAATAACATTATTAGCTACATATCAATCACTCTTAAACCTAACACCATATCCTACAGGAAATTAAGAGAAAAACACATGGGTTTGGTGAATACATTTATCCTGTGAAATTTAATTTACTAATTTCTTGTGTCTTTTTCTCTGCTATAGAACTATACTATAGGAGAGAAGTGCAGTAGAAGGAAGTAAATGATAGGGTTTGTGAATTGTTTTTACTATGGGCACGGAGGGCTAACGTGTCCGATGTTGGACACTTGAACATTGTAACATGAAGCCATGGCAGCTTCTCCTGATTCAAGTCTCAAGTCTACGTTGTTCATTACAATCCCCTGGCACGGAAAGCTTTGGCTGCAATCAAACTTCACACCTACTTCTGAAGCACTCGTACCTTTTATGTTCTGGTACAAGACATTCTCTATCTGAACCGCTGAGTACTATATATATATATAAACCAAAATCATCTGTAATTATTTCAATGGTGAATATAGCACACATATATGCTAGAGTTATATTAATTAAATAACTAATCTATTCATCTATTTATTTACCTGCTGTTTGCATGGATCCTTTTTGTCACAGTAGTTCTGGTCTATTATTATGGGATTCATCACGTTGTTCATTTCTATGTTCTGGAACTTGATGTTGCTTGCATTTCCTGACCCACCCTACATATATATATGTAACCGATCGAATTACGTCAAATGGGATTTAATTAGACTCTGAATCTGATTATGAATATATATACATATAACTGGATTAGGAACAGGGAATGAAACAAATTCCCAAGTCAAATTTGTAATACCTGCCACGTCTTAATTCTAACTCCATTTTTAGTTCCAGAGAGCCTAGCTCCATTTACTGTTATGCCAGAAACAAAAGCCGTAGCTTGCTTGGCCCCTAAGCTTCCGATACTGAGACCGTCGTTGCAAATTAATCATATTGCATTTAAATTACTAGTAAAATGGGAAGCTTTTTTTTTTTTAAATAAATTAGATATTGCAGAGTCGAAATTAATAGGATCTTTTGGATTTTCAATAATCCAGGTCCATTTACCTGATACCATGACCTGGTCCGCAGGTTATATCTGTGGCTTGTACATCCTGGGATCCTCTTACAATTGATATACAATCGTCTCCTACAGCGCATTCAATTCCAAATTAAAGTATGATTATATAATTAAGAAACCAAAACCTCAGAGATTTTGATCTATAACTTTGATTATTTTGAAATTTGACATATATATATATATGTAAACTTCTCTTCTCTCAATTTAGAGCCCAAATTTTTTTGTTTGTCAAATAAAACGATACCACTAAATAGCATTTGATAGAGTTCTTTCATAAAAATATAGCATTATTTTAGGAGCTGAGGACACTTAATTGTAGTTGTTAGGGGGTTTCATATTTTACAAATAGGATATTTCCATCCGAAAACATATTGAGGATTTAATTAAAATTTTATTTTTGAAAGATTAAACGGAGAAGAAAGTGATTTTCTAAGAAATAAGTAAGGAATTTATATTTGAAAGTTGGGAATTGAGATCAGAGGAATGATTTAAAACAATTAGACAAAAATATTACCAGTTGCTATAACAGAGCTAGAGATTTGGATGTTTTGGGTATTTGTGACATGAATTCCATCTGTGTTAGGACTATCCTTTGGTGCAGTCACAAGGAGACCCGAAACTCTAACGTACTTGGAGTCCTGGAACGACACATGGATTTGTTGTGCATTTTTTACCGTCAGGTTCTCAACCACCAAATTCTTGCACTTGTAGAATGTCACAGCCTGCATATCCATAAACAAATAAATAGCATACACACACACACACACACACACACACACACACTTAAGCATTAATTCTTGACTGGTGAGAGATCTAGAGGTATATATACCGTTGGGGCATTCTTGCAAGGCTGCCGGAGAAAAGAAAAAAGGAAAAAAGAAGGAAACAGGTAAGGCATGATCAGCAGTTTGAGTAAGATTCTTGTGTAACATATGGAAACAAACTGTTATTAAAATCTCTTGAGCTTGTTTTGCCGGCTTACGAGTTTCTTGTTCCTTTTGCATGACTTTTGCCACCATATTTTTCCATTTCCATCGATGGTTCCATCAACACCTTCAACTGATAGCCTCTGGACACTCTCGAACTCAAGCCAGTGTGTGGGATCTTGGCTGTAGTCTGAGGGATTATCCGACGCTTCAAGCACTCCAGAAATCTGAACAAATTTGATTTATCACAAATTGCAGAGACATATTTATAATGCTTTACATAAATTCTGAGTTTGTGACTGACCTGCACTTTGATGTTAGATTTGCAAGGGCCAGAGAATTTTATTGGCTTGAGTAGATAATTCTGCTGAGGCACCACAAGAGAAACTGCTTCCTCAGAAGAGCATGCAACTTTCCAAGCCTTCTTGAATGCCTGAAATAACCCTCATCACAAGAACATAAAATTGTCATTTTTTTATCAATAAAAAATGGCTAGCTAAAAAGTATTGAAAAAAGGAAGACGAATGTACATGTGTGTCGTCAGTAGTACCATCCCCTTTAGCTCCATAATCATTGACATTGACTACATTAAGCGAAGGAGAAGGGCCAACCAACTTATCAAAACTACTCTTCAACCTCAAAACATCTGGGCTTTGCTTGATCAGGTTCTTGAATGTCCCACCACCATCATCAATGGAATTCGGTGAATCATCAACATTAACATTATGTGGGTCCTCTTGCAAAGTGCAGTAACAAGCAACAAAAGAAATGATGATGAAAATGAAAGACAAGAGATGCTTTTGGATGGCCATTACTTCACTTTCGCCTCCTGCGGAAGAAATCAATAGATGTTAATAGTTGGCTAGAGCTTACTTGGTATCCAACTTATGGGAATGTCATGCGTATATTTATAGACAGAGAAAAGGTCTTAATCTTTAAGGCTACGGTATGGAAGGGTAAGCATGAGATTGAGACGGAGGACACTCCCACTTTTTGCTTCGTACACGTTTTGTAACCAAACGTCCACGAATGAGTCATCTATGCACGACAATGCATCCACAAAAACAAAAATTATGTTTAGCGACAAGTTTTTAGTTTAGCCAAAATGGGACAAATTATTTTATGTTTTAATTAAACTTATATGTACTTTGTTTTGATCTAATCACTGAGAATGCGCATATACGGGGGTAGCCTTTCATTACTTATCATCGTCATGCACTCATGCTTCTATTGATTAGCATATACATAAACAGAAAATCAAGCTAATATTACAGATTTTCGTGCTTCTTTCTTTTTGACTTCACGATCAAGGTTTTAATTAAGCTCTGGGCATCGTTGCATATATACTATATATATTAATTTCAACCTTAAAACGATTTTGAGAAATTATTACTTTCAGTTATATCTCTATATAAAAATTATAAAAATGGTTCTTATGATCAGCGAAGTTTAGGATTATACAACAACAAATGTCAACTTCAATAATTAGCACCATGTAATAATTCATTTAGAATAATTTGAATACATAGCTTCCAGTTGGCCCATTCTATACTCAAAAATTAATTGAGACGTTTCCTTATAAGAATTAAGGAAATATAATAATTACTTGATATAAATTATATATATATATATATTTCAGAATGTGTATTCAAAGGAAACCATCATATGAAGGATGACCACTCATGATTGGAATGTTCCCATGCATCTTTTCTCTGCGTAATAATTTGGGATTTTGGATATGGTTCATAGGATTACGTGAGAATGGTTCTTTATGAATTTTGAAGCCACTGCAATGGGATCTTAACTCTCTACATATTATCTGATCTCTCGTAAGAAGATTCCGGACATATAGAAATGTCAAAGTTGAAGGGGTAGGAACTTTATAGTGGAACATGCATGATGCAATCGAAAGGGAACACTTGTCCTGTTGAGAGAAGCTAATTCCTCATAAAAACGTGTCCATTAGGCTTTCTTTATTTGGTAATTGGTAAAAAGAAAAAAACTTTATATGTAGTAGATTTAGATTTTTTTTTGTTAATTTTAAAGATAAATAGTCAAGGAATATTTAAAATTCAATTGAGTTTTATCCCTCTAAATAAAACTTACTATTCAAATGGCGTCATATTCTATATGTACATCCTTTTCAAAATCGATAAAAAGTAGTAATAAATAAAGGCAGTTCAAACTTGATTTATAAGAGTCTCATGATATTTAGGGCTTCTTTGATACACATAATTAAAAAAAATTAACTTTATAAACATGAAATGTCGTGTGTAGATAAAAATCAAATAATAGAAAATAGTTGTTATTAAGTAATATATAATTAAAGGAATATAATAGATATTTCAAATTTCAATCAAACTGGGGATTATTAGTTGAGGAGTTGGCTGGGGAAGGGACAAAGCTTTGGAGTAGAAGAAATCCCATTTTCACTCTGAAACTCAGAATTATAATTTAACTCTTCGCGGCTTGGAGTTTCCTGAACCTTTTATCACGTCACTATACGAATGATAAAAATGCATGATATATAGATGAAAGTAGCATGCATGCACCTCCTTACATTTGTTTCATGATCTCCTTGCATTCACGTCCACGTGACTAAACTCCGATCCGTCTTCGGTTCATTTTCATCATGGCAGGCAGGATTGACTTTAATTAGTATAATTAATTAATAAGAAGCATGTATGGGATGGGTCAGTCATGGAAAACGGAACAAGCAATCAAATTAAACTAGCTAGGGCAGATTTATGATCAAGTGGGTAAACATAATTTGTTTATCAAATTAAGAAATTTAATTTTATTTCATTTTCGATATGGAAGACTTCATTATCATGTAATTAGTGGTGTTGCAATATTTAATTCACTCCACAACTTGAAATCTAGGGCTTTTTAAGTTGCCAATGTAGACACATATATCAAGTTATTTCTACAAAAGACATATATAGTATTATTTTGTTTCAGTGCGAGAAAGAAGTCTCATTCGGCTGGAGCCCTTTGGAATCCACGCACCACGTGCGTGTGCTAACGTGGCGCAATTTCAGCCACTCTTTTCTTTTTTTCTTAATTTATATCACCGCATAATAATATAATGAACTACTACCATTTTATTTTGGGAAAATTGCAATTTCGGGGTGAAGTATTTATACTTTCATGGTTTGAACAATTGTAACTTGCACTTAAAAAATTACAATTGAAACATAAAAATATCTGATAAAGATTAAAAAATTTTATGTAAATTTAAAAATTTAGACATGAAATTTTATTCCTAATGAAATTTTTGAAATTTTTATTGGGCATTTTTAAGTCTCAATCAATGTTTTAAAAATCAGACTGGATGTTAGACTGGAAACTTTATCAGGTCATAGTTTTTATAGTTCAACCGGTTAGATCGGCAGTCAAATCAATGACGTAATAATTAAGTAAAAATAATATGATATATAATAATATATGTATAAAAATAAAATATCAAATTGTTAAGAGAATAAATTTAATTAGTTTAAGTTTATAATAAGTTAATTAGTTCACATAGTAATAATATATATTAAATTATTGAAAGTAATGTTAAAACATTTTAACATGATAACACTATATCACCATAATATTATAAAATGATTGTACTCCTTCTGTCCTTAATTTAAAAAATAAATAATTACTTTATTTATATCAAGAAAAAAAAATAGTTTTGGTAGTTAAATTCATTAATTGTGGTACAATTTTGATTTTTTTTTTAAATTACTCGCATTAAAAGTTTGAAGTAGACTAATTTCAGTGTGTGAATCATCCGCGCACCGCATGCATGTGCTAACATAGCACAATTTCAGCCACTCTTTTCTTTTTTTTATTTGTATCATCATATTAAGTATAATAATGTAATGAATCACCATAATTTTTTTTGGGAAAGTTGCAATTTTATGGGTGAAATATTTATGCTTTTATGGTTTGAAAAATTTTAACTTAGATCTAAAAACTTACAACTAAGACATAAAAATGTTCGATAAAGATTAAAAAATTTTCATGTAAATTTAAAATTTTAGACATGAAATTTCATTCCTAATAAAATTTTTTAGATTTTTATTGAATATTTTCAAGTCTCAATTGAAATTTTTTCAGGTCCAACTTAAAGTTTTTTAGGTCATGAAAATATAAATATTTCCCTTGACTATAATGAAATTTCAATTTCTCTTTTTTTATATATTTTTGTCACAATTTTGGCCGGATATATTTTTTATTACATTGACTTTATTTAGCATTCCAATGGTGTTTCTTAACCAACCATGCTAAAAAAATTTAATCTTATAAATTTCTTTAGCAAATTTTTATAACCAATTTTTAATATATATTTCCATTGAACTATAATATTTATTTATCAAAATATTTATTTGAAAAAATTTTGTATTTGAGCTAATTTTTTTTATAAAAATTAGGTATAATATAATATCTTTGAATAAATATTTTGGGTTTGTTTTTTAAATACATAAATTTTTATTTCAATTTCTATAAATATTTACTAAATTTTTAATTTCAACTTTTAAATATTTACTTGACAAAATTTTTTATTTGAGTATGATTATTAAATATGTATTCAAAGATATTATAGCTGTGTATTTTAAAATTTTTTGTCACATTTCATTTGCTTTACGTTACTCAAAGATATTATATTGCAAAAAATTAGCCAACCTAATTTTTATAAAAAATGTAACTCAAATACAAAATTTTTCCAAGAGAATATTTTAATAAACAAATATTATAGTTTGATAAAAATATATATTAGAATTTGATTACAAAAATTTGCTAAATAAATTTATAAAATTAAATTTTTTTTAATATGGTTGGTTAAGAAGCACCATTAATATTGTGCAATACTAAATAAAGTTCATGTGATAAAAAATATATTCACCATGATGAAAAATATATAAAAAAGGAGAAATTGAAATTTTATGGTAGTCAAGGGAAATATTTATATTTTCATGACCTGAAAAACTTTAAGTTGGACTTAAAAAAATTTCAACTGAGACTTAAAAATGTCCAATAAAGATCCCAAAAATTTCATTCATTAGGAATGAAATTTTATGTCTGAAATTTTGAATTCACATGAAAATTTTTTAATTTTTATCAAACATTTTTATGTTTCAGTTGTAATTTTTTAGGTTCAAGTTAAAATTTTTCAAACCATAAAAGCATAAATATTTCACCCATAAAATTGTAATTTTCCCCAAAAAAAAATTATGGTGATTTATTACATTATTATACTTAATATGATCATACAAATAAAAAAGAAAAGAGTGGTTGAAATTGCACTATGTCAGCACACGCACGTGGTGGGTGGATAGTCCACACACTAAAACAGCTCCCCTCATTCAATATGTAGAGAAAAAAAATAGGGGATAAAAACTAGGCAAGTAGACCCATCAATTAGGGCTGAGCATCAACCTGTAGGTCCGATTAAACCAGCTTGGCCCAGTGTCACTTGGGTTAATAAAAATCGGGCCGATCCGGGTTGTGGGTTGAGTCAATAGGCTCAACCAGCCTGGATCGGCCCCGATCAATTTTATTAAATTAAAAACAAAACTTATGTTATTAGAAAAAATGCCGTCTCCAAAACATTCTTCCCTTCATTCTTTGCTTTTTTCCTCCACGAAATCAGCATTGCTCTCAAACTCTCCCAATATCTCACTGTCATTCTCACATCTCACTCACAAATCTCATAATCACCTCAGCTTCCAGATCTGAGTCTCTTGGGTGATTGCTATCACTGTTGTTCTTAGATCTCATCGTCACGACCTCATAGATCTCACTGTCTTGGCAGTCTTCAATTCTCTCCTCCTTTTCTCCGTAATTCAGATCTCACCTCCTCCTCTTCTTTCTATCATTCAGATGCTTAGATCTATTTTCCTCAAATAGTCTTTCCTCCCTCAATTGTAATCATCACCACCACCATCATGACTCCCTTGCCTCATATGCCTTCACGATGACAAATGTTGATAATGGAAGATCTTTCTTTGCTACTTTGTTAGTAGTTCTTGTGTTTGGTGTAGATTTTGGTGTACGTTGTTGCTATAAATCTTTCTCCTCTTCAATGATTTTCTTTGTTATATATATGGAATGACTTCTTCATCTTTTCTTTCTCATCTGTTTTATGATCAGGTAACCCGGAAAAACCTGGACAAATCAACCCGGATTGGTGCCAGGCCGGGCTCCAAGGTAGGGCACCCTGAACCTAGTCCAACCCATGCGCACCCTTGCCATCAATAATAAAAAAATCTTTTTATGATAAAAACACAAGCACAACCACCTGTTACCTTCATTTTTCATTTTTATATCTATAAAATTTATAAAAAAACTGCATTATTTATAATTAATAAGTCATGAATAGCTTCCCATACAAAATATATACCCACATATTAGTTTTTCTTTATTGTGAGGAAGGTCTAAAACTTTGTTTTTTACTTTTTTTTTGGGGGGGGGGTTTTTGGTATGTCTCGATTCAAGTTGGATGTCTAACCTCAAAATTAGCCCGTATTATAACTCCTATTTATTGTGTATATCTCATCTTAGTCTACTTTTTCTTTTTCCGGTAGAAAGAGGTTACAAAAGGCTTTTTTTTTTTTCGGTAGAAAGAGGTTACAAAAGGCTATTCAAGCCTCAAAAGTAGAGAGTCAAGTGAGCTTAACTCCCATGCAATCTTCAAAAAGGGTTAGATTAAGACCAGAGGGAGAAGGTCCTTTGTGACAGCCAAGAGGTTGAGTGTTAATTAAGAAATCCGCCCTTCTGTTTGCCTCTCCATACAGATGCTTTATGCCGATTTCCCACTTAGTCTACTTCTTTTAGTATATACTAAAATTAATATTGAGCTATGTATTGGGCTTGAGTAAACTCTTCATGCTTATTAGTGCATGACCTTTTCTTCATTCGAAAAAGAAGAACCAGCACGTTGGTGTTGATTAGACTGGTACATCCCACTACTGCAATGCTGCAACAATTGCCCTATATGGTAATATACTCAAACTTGGATGTGGATAAGCCATCTATACATCTCCTCTGCAGCAACTGGGATGTTAAAGGCCATCAACCCACTTTCTTTCTCATAGCTGAAGTCTGTTTCAGTGTCACCTATCACACACTTGAGTGGCCTCTGGGAGCAGTACACCCCAAATCTCCCACTTCCCTTCACTCTCAGCTCTATACTTGCTGTTCCTGATTTTTCTGTTTTTTTGTGGATGTCAACGTGCTTCACCGCTCCTCCACTGTTGAACATGTCCATTAACCCTATTGCTGCAAATGAAACACCTAGTGCAATTTCTTTGATTGGACAGAAATGGAAAAGTTCATACTCCAGAACTTGAAGTGTCACTGGCACTGAAGCCCCTTTTGGTACCTTAATTACTTCCCCTGCAATATATTTGTATAGACGTGGGTTATTTTTTTATGAAGCATACGTACAATAAAAAGTGAGAGTCTAACAGGAGGAGTTATGTAGTGTACCTGATCTGAAGGCATAAACGATAGCCTGACCATCCCAATCAGAACCAGCAACTTGAGTGATGAGGTCAACGTCAGAGGCTGAAACAGTGCCAGAAAGAGTACCAGGAAATGCATCGTGGACGCGGGTCTTCTTCTCTATCTTGCACCAACCAGCACCTTGGCAATTAAATACACCCACCACTCCACTGCATTTGTTCACGTTCCATATTTTCAGCAAGCTGCATTGCACATTGCAATTTAGTTATGTCATCCATTAAATGATGCGTCAGAGGACATGACCTGCATAGATTATTTTCAGAGATGGAAGAAGCTGACAAACCTAGTCCCATCTCTTGCTGGATCCACGAAGAGAGAATCAATGCTGGGCCTCCCAGGTAATTGAGGTCGGGGAACTGATCCATCAGGCAGAACCAGTTTCTTCAGAAGTTCGAAATTGTGGTGTCCTGGCTTATCACTGTATATACAAACATTCAAAACACAGTTCATTTCATTTTTATCCCGAAACATACGAGACAAAATCTGTGGTGGACATTGATTTCATACCTAGCATAAATGGCACATCCACCGATTGCCCGAGCTGCAGCATGATATTCAGCTGCCGGATGTAAGCTCTGTAAAAGCGCCAAAAAAAAAGTTGTTAACTTCAAGTACCACAATAGAGCTAAACCACCGTACACTGGAAAAGGACAAACAGTACTGCATCTATACAACTATACAACCATGCATGCAAACGCCACTTATAAATTAAAAACCTTTATGTATCAAGAAGATGCCAAACAGGGAAACACAGGTGGTGTAAGACAATGACACGAACATCGGACAAGACAAGCAAATAGGTCTTGACACACTATAAAATTTGAGGTAACCAGCTGTTTATTCAAGAGGCTGTGTCGTGTCTCATACATATCCAACACACTTGAAAATGGACACAACTCCATTTTTCATAAAGTGCATTCACCACGCAGAGCAATTAAGACTATTAAGTTGAACTTACTTGGAACATATCCCAGTCAGGTTGCATAAACTCTCCGAGGAAAAGAGAGTTATAGGCGACAGATGAAATATGGACTGTGTGAGAAGCAGGATCGCGTGGGTAAAAGTCATCAGAAGCTCTCACAACGGCAGTTTGCTTGGCGCTATAAATCCCATCAGTATTGTGACACATGCAGGCGATGCATCCATTGTCAGGGAAGTTACGAGCAATGGAGGCCTCGAGCGCCTGGTGAAAGCTGCGCGTAAGAGACACTCTGCCTCCATGTCCAGAGCCAAGGGTTTCGATGATGTTCTGAACATCGACTTTGACTCCATCTACTCCGCACGAAGCTAAGTAGGCATGCAGCTCGTTGTAGAAATCGTAAACCTTCTTTGGGTGAACTAGTCCTAGGCCATGTACGGACAAGCTGTCCATGACGATGTCTGGTTGGTTTCCTAGTATACCAGGAGACTGTACTGGGTAGGCCAAAGCTGTCTCGTACTTCTCCATGCCACTTGCCGTTGGCTTCACTCCACCCCAATATCCAGCCAGAGCATGCCATACATATACATATCTGCCCATCACAAAATTTCATGCCAAAAAACGTTTGTTGTAGCAACTGAAAAAGCTCAAACATCAAGTACAGTAATAGATTTAAGGATGAGAAAATCGTACTTAACATTGTGGCGTTGCTTTGATTCTTCTACAACGTGCTTCAGTCCAGAGTTCTGTTCATTGTTTGGTCCACGATTTCGAAATTTAGTATTCTCTTTTATGCCAGTCAATCTGCTAGCGAACCTGCAAGCATCCCATACAAGACATCAATCAATGAATTCGAATCAAACTAATTATTAGGTATTGAGAAAGAGATGTCACGTACTGTGCTCCTTCTTGTACGACGGAATCAGCATCGTTTGATTTACCTTCAATCTGTTGCCAGCCATCATCTATGATGAGGAACCGTGGAGGTGTACCTCCCGCTGACAGGCTGCCAGTTTATTCATTCAGGAAAAAAAAAAAGGAAATGAAAAGGAAAGAAAGGCTTGCTCGTCAGTTTTGTCCTCCGCACATACCTTTTGAGGCCTTCCTCAACTCCCTCAGCAGTGACGTCCGTATAGAAAGCATCCCAAGTGCACCAGCCGAACCAGTCAAGAAAAGAAGGTAACTACATATATAAAACCAACAACAATATATGTTAAAAGGGCCCATTAGATATTTAACTTCTGCAAGCAGCAAGGAGAAGGTTCTTACTTTTTTCTTTTCACAATGAACGAAAGTTTGCATGTGTTGTTCCACAGCCCTTGAATGACAAAAAAGAAAAAGTTAACGTATAGACTAAAAATAAGTGCACACATAGGAGCTAGGAGATATATAATAGAAGAAGTTGAAAAAGATGGCTCACTTGACAGACTGGTTGACGACTTCAAAAGGGTTAGTCCCAGAACGCATGTAGACCAAGTGATGCCCTCGATTGGTCTCAACAGTTTGATCACCTGCAGCAAAACCGAATCACACGCGAAACACAAAAATGTCGTTTCGGTTCTTGTGGAATTTGGATTCCCGCCATAATTGTATAATTTTTCTCCAAAGCTATAAACTCCATTGAGAGGATTCTCCAGTCCAAGCCCAAATGATTTCACATTAAGCAGAGTGTTTTGATGGCCAAAACTCACCACTCTCAAGGCAGATCTCTAACTCGTTTTTGGGATTGCCTTGTAGAACAGCACGGAACTGTCCTTCTAGCAGAGGAAGCAATACCGTGTAGATGGTTCCAGAATTCTCATCTCTGCTCTCCACCAGCATGAATTGGGTCTCCAGAGGCACATCTTTCCCACAACTTCCCATTCTGTGAGTCATCCACCATAACTTGAACCGGAAACAACACATGAACCTGTGTCCCCTGTTCTCAAAATCAAATTTTCATCAGTAAATCAGTACATTAACCTATGACCCGGTCTTAGTTGCAGTTTTTTTTTTTCGCCGTTTCTTTACTCTTGACAACAGAACATGGTAGATAAGAACTGCCCATAAAGTTAAGTCCATACTAAATAAGTAATAAAGTTGTGAAGGAATCTAAAACAGTATTGAAATGAAATGAAAATTAAAGATGGGAAAGAGAACATACTCAAGGACACCCAGAGGAAAGACATGGAGGCTTTTGGATTGAGAAGATGTGGCGCCAACAAATGCACCAGAAACAAGCCCATTTCCAGGTCCAGGAGTCAGCACAATATTGTCCGGCACTCCTGTCAGCATGGTCTTTCCATGGACCACCAAGTTCCCGTCGTTAACGAATATATTAGGTGTCACCGTCATATCTTTCTACACTTGCCCACTGTGTTACGATACGAAACGTTAAGCATGATAAGAGAAACTGTTTTAAAAATATACGAATAAGACACTTCACGAGAAGTTGAGAGAATAACAGGACAAACGAAGGGCAGAGGCCTGGGCCAAACTTGTGGACCTATCTATGGGAAGCCTCTAATAAATGAAAGTGACGAAAGGTTTCAGAATATCCAGATTCATGATTTAGATATGACATCCTCAAAAGGACGATCAACATGACGCTTGGTCACATCAGGTCGTTTTTAAAACTTGAGTTTGGGTGAAGCGTTTTGTTTCTCCGACAAGCAGGGATGCCCGCTCTGTCACCGACAACACCGTTTCAACACCGAAGTTGAAGGCTTTGAGTTTATGATATTTGGATTGATTTAAATTTTAATATTTTTTCACTTAAATATGTTTAGATACAAGCTTTCTTTTCAATTATTCTCCTCGCTTCAAACGTACCCACAATTTGTCATTTTACCACCATGTCATGGAATTTCATTTTCGAAACCATGCAATATGTCATCGCAATAAAACAGTGAACCAACTAGAAACTTTTGAAAAAGAAAGTTCATTGATAAACCAACCAAAATTCATATTCACCGAGCAGAAGTAAGATATCTAAAAGCATTGAATTATATATTGGCCACCAGAACTCACCAGCGGAACGAAACAGAGAGAACCAGAAATCAATGAGTATCGCAAGGGAGAGAGCCCTCAAATAAAAGAATGTTTCTTGTGTGAAGTATGAAAGAAGAAGAAGAAGGCAGGAAGGGACACGGTGGGTGATAATGCCTTATTGTTGGCTTAGCAAATTTGAATACAAGTGAGTTGGGAGGAGAGCGGAAGGAAGAGAGGGGGGTTTTATAGCAGGCCAAGAGGTAAAGATCGAGCATGTCTGAGGAGGGTATGGATATCTCCAGAGTGACCCTCTGAATTATTAATTCTGGAAAGAGAAGAGGGGAAGGAAGAATTATTTTGACAGCCGAAAATATAGAATAGGGGACATGTGATGATGCTGAAGCTGAGGCCACACCGTTGTGTATTATCGTTGAATGGTTCGACAAAATGTTGGAAACTAGAAGTTGCAGTGCATAGTAAGAACAATGTTTGCTATCATTATCCATTTTCGAGTACTGCCAAAGCTTTTGCCTGGCTAGACTAGCTAATTCTAGAATATATATATATATATATATATATATATATATAATCTCATATGCAAGAATGCTTGCCGCCTTTATTCTTATTGCTGCTATATATCTGGGATAAAATTCCTATCACAAGTGAGGTATCCTATATGGGCCTAGGATAAAGAATGCAATAATAAGAAAACGGATGACTTCGACCGAAAAAAAGAATTGATTTATTTTAAGATGTAAATATTGAAAGGGTACCATAGTTTGGGTGCTAATGGGTATAAGGATAAAATAATTCAGCTTTAGACATGTCTTGCATGGATAATCTTATCAGTATATATATAATTTATATATCACAACATTCACAAGTCATAATACAATTCATTTTTCAGACTTATTGATATACACGAAATATATTAAGGAAAGAGAAGTAAACTATATTTTGATAAGTATAGTTATCTCTTTCATTGTATTATTCCAAACAATTTGTTGTGCTAAAAGTAACTTATTTCAGTTTATTGTAACTGGTTAGATAAAATTTTGAACTTTCTTGATTATTTTTAGCAAATAAATATTAATTCAGAACATGCAGACCCCTCTTTTTCTCTGAAACGCGGGAACAATAAAAAATATATAGTCACGAATAGTTTTATATTAAACCATTTACAATTCTACTCCCCGTCATATACATAGAGGATTATAAATAATGACAGCAGCACGACCATTAATCAGAAACACTAGTTACATAAATTTTCATCAACTTTAGTTTAATTATAGCTATAACTGCATATAGCTTTTTCAATTAATTTAAATAATACTGCCTACACTTCTAAATATAAGGCATTTTGCCCTCATATTAAATATGTGATCATTTGCAGTATACGATATAATATATATATTTACAAAAAATACTTCTATTTAATGTATCTCAAAAAAAGAAATAAAGATATTAAATAAAGATAATTTTGGAAAGATGTGATTTTTAAAGAAATCGAAATAGTTATAATATTAACTCTTATTCTTAATTCGCGTGATTTGGTTAGAATGATTTTATATTAAGAATTAGGGGAATATTATTTATGAAAATTATTATACAAATCATATGAAAATAGTATTCCCTCTATTTCATTTTAATTGTCACTTTTTAAGAAAATTTTTATTTCTATTTATTTATTACTTTTAAATTCCAAAATAATATTAATTACTAGTTTTCCAATTATATTCTTATTTGTTTTTTAAAAATAAAAAATAACACTAATTACTCTTTTTTATCTACTCATTATTGAAGAATATATTATAAAATTTTAAAACAATTCTAACACATTAATTGTATTATTTTTTAATATGTATGCTAAAAGTTCAAACTATACATGAAAAGAAATGGAAGTAACTGAACACATGGTGACTTTCGTATCAAGGGTTCACACACAAATTTATATGCCCCAATTCGGGTGTTTTGGTCAAAGCTCCCATAGTCTGTTGAATTGTAGATTTCCAATTCATTTGGGATTCACAATAACAATTAATAATGCATTATTTGTTCTCGAAATAATGATAGAACAATCCTCAAATATCAAATTTTAGCCATGTTTTTGCTAATACATTTCTGCTCCATAGCATGCTGTTCTAATTCTTCTTTCGTATCATTCTCCCCACACCGCAGCCAAAGGGTCAGCAAGAACACTTTATAAATTGACTATTCCAATAGTGAGTAAATGAGGAAGTGCGTCTATCTTCTGCCTCTAAAACATCATCATGTCACAAAGTATATGTAAGGTTTCCCTAAAATTGACAGATGGCTCTTCCTTCCATTGGTATGACAATATAGTTAATTTACAGCCTCCAATTATGACTAGTCCAATCCTGCCCATATCCAGTCCTTTCTCCAACACCTCCCTCAAGAGACATAGTCCAATTCACAGACATCGTAAGCTCAGACCAATATCCTACTTCACCTCAAACTCGTGAGGATGTCAGGAAAGTCAAAGGAAAACAGAACTGCGATGAAAGGACAGAGATGGAAGGCTAGAAATTTATCGCAACGACCCATCCCTCAACAATTTCAGACTCAGACTACTAAATCTCTCTCGTGAATACTGCCGTGATGCTTTTCTCCAATCTGTGCCAGCCTTCATCATTGCATCGAACTCCTCATAGCTTATCTTTCCATCCTGCAAGTTCACGAGACCAGATCAAGGGGTTGCTCTATATGAAACATTAGATCATTAATCGTATTCATCAGAACCCACATTCATATCACCATAGAGCTCAATGAAGGTGCAATCCATTCTGGAAAACACCAGAGGAGAGGACCCACATGTCTTCCAGAAGATACAGAAATGTAAGTAAATCCAGGTTTTGGGCCATGAACATAAAAGGGAGATGTTGTATTGCATATACCAACAGTCACGTACAACAAAATCCATCAGAAACTAAAAATAAATGTGCTTATGATTATGACAATGGATGTTTACAGGGTTCCCCAAAAAAAAAAATCTAAGGTCAAGTACCACCTGCATTTCACACAATGAACTATTCAAGTATTTTAGAAGGGGCTTTTCAAGCTTGCTAATGACAAGAAAGTAGTTTAAATTTGGATCTTGTCAAATCATCAAACAAATGCTCAACTGGAAAAGCATAATCGAATAAATAAGACAAAATATTACTTATCAAGTAGACTCAAAATTTAAGATTGATACAAAAGGGGAAAATAGACTGACCTTATCTGTGTCCACATCATGCATAATTGCATTTATGACTTCATTGTTCATATCAACTTCATCGGCTAAGGCCTCACGTAGCTCCTCAATTTCTATATACCCACTATTGTTCTTGTCAAAAATTTGGAAAGCTTTGTGAAGGTGTTCATCATTGCCCATCTTCTTCAGATGAATAGAAATGGTTACAAATTCTCCATAATCCAAGTGTCCATCCTTATCTACGTCACCCTGCAAAGGAAGCCTCCAAAGATTAGAAGCTGAAGTCCAGTGGCATGTATTTTCAATAAGAGTTTAACAGGAATAGTACAATATTATGTTTCTGTTCTTTATTTTAATACACACACACACACACATATATATATACCTTTGAGGAAGAGAGAAAGGAAACAAGAAGCACTAGTAAGCTCTATGTTTGTGGCTATTCATTAGGAAAGATTGTTGAATGAACTAATGCAATTATCCTAAGTGATAATAAGTTTGCACTTACTTCAGTATATTTTGATAGAAAACACTTAAAACAAAAAGTTGTGTACCAAAAGTACCCATTTTAGCACCTTTGACTTCCAAACCTACAAAGCTCAGCTCTAAGCTTTTTTTCCTTTTTTTTTTTTTTGGCCAGACAGTTCTAAACTTAGTTGTGAAGTAAAGATTCCAGGTAGAAGGGAATACTCACAGCTTCCATCAGAATTTGGAGGTCTTCATCAGAAATATGATGGCCTAATTTATGCAACCCTACGCGTAGCTCATCACTGTTAATCTTGCCTCTGTTACTTGTATCCATCAGCTGGAATCTCTCTTTTAATCCAGCAACTTCTTCTACTGATAAGTACTCTGCAATCACCTGTTGACATGAAATTACATCAAAGATTGAAAAATAATGGTAAATTAGAATAACCATAAGGACAAAAACATATAACAGATGATCCTCAGGAAATATTCAAGTATCTTTTGAAACATTACCCTTAGAGCTCTTTTCTTAAGCTTGTTCATAACAGAGAATTGCTTGAGCCTTGCCCTAACAGTTTCTCCCAATGAAACATTAGGAGCTTTTTGGGCATTCTGTAACCATGGATGATCTGCATTTAGTGAACAAGTAATGTTACCCTCACATTTCAACTTCACAAATTTGAATAAGAAAAATGTGATGCTGGGCAGAAGTTCTATGTAATCTAGGCTAATATTTATCTCCCTGAAGCCTTTTGTAAGAAATGTAATATACCTAACACTTCCTGAGCAGTAAGACGCCGCTGTGGATCAGGATTAAGCATCTTCTTTACAAGGTCTTTTGCATTATCAGAAACCTTGGGCCATGGATCCCTTTTAAAATCAACAACAGATCGTATGATTGCCTGCGCAACTCCCTGTTCAGTTTCTGCATTTGGAGAGAGATGATTTAGAAAAGAAACAGCATGAAAGCAAATAAATCAACTGAAACTATAATGTCTTTCTATATGAAAATGCAACGTGTGTCTATCTACCTACCTACCTACCTATTTCTCTATATATATAACAAGAGAGTGAGATAGTTGTAGACAAATTCATGATAATTAATCCGCTAGTGCTGCTAATAATGCAACAAGTCATCTTAGTATCTCATAATCAAATGATGGACAATGGCACAATGCTGATGAATCCATGATTCATAGTCAAATAAGCGAAGCAAAGGAATAACATCCGCCTTTTTGTCTTTATCGTGACATTCTAGGTAGATAACATAGACTAGAAAATAGTAGTATTAATTCAATAACAAACTAGCTACTCTTTCTTCACCATATTGAAAATAGCGGTTTCTGTTACTGTTATAACTATAGATTTATTTTAAAAGATTAGTTCATCGACCCTGTAGTGACTGAAAAGTGGGTTCTTAGCCATTTAAGATCTTACTCGTGCAAAAGCATAAAAATATCATTCAAAAAAGAAAACAAACCAGCCCAAAATGGTGGAACCCCACAAAGTAAGATGTACAGAATTACTCCAGCACTCCAGATATCTATTTCTGGACCATAATTTCGTTTTAACACCTCAGGAGCCATGTAATAGGGGCTTCCAACTATCTCATTAAATTTTTCACCTGCAGGAAATGGCGAACTTTAGTTAACAGTACGTGGATGGCAGCCACCAATGATGAAAATCGAGCAAAAATATAAAAAGATTCAATTGCTAGCCAAAGGCATTACCAGGTTTGAAGAACACTGACAATCCAAAATCAATAACCTTCAGAGGTGATGTTTCCTTCTTGTTTCCAAACAAAAAGTTCTCAGGTTTGAGATCCCTATGCATCACGCCATGTTTGTGGCACACCTGCAACACCATAAAATTCAAATCCATCAAAACCCAACAAAATAACTAGGACTTGAACAGTCTAAAGGCGTCAGTGTAAATGATGAGCAAAGAATCCTCTCATAAACCGAAACATAATATAGATGACCTGACATAGTAACTTCAAAAGTTAGTACGAATGAGCAATTGAACAGGCAAATATAGATGATTAAGGTAGAGGAGACAAAGCTCCTTTTCTTCAATGATATTGAATTGCGAAAAGTTCGATAAGTGAGCATCGTCGAATAACTCTTTGCCCCAGTATAAGAGTAAGCTATCTATTACACACATCACATGATCACCGAAATGTACTACAAAGACAAAAGCGGAAATTTATACACACGAGAAACAAGGGCTAACAAAAAAAAGGTACTAAATTGTCTGTATGTCCAGATCATCAAATTATTATAAAAAAACGACCCGATACAAAAGGAACTCAATTTCATTAAAGATAAGAATCTCGTAAAGCATTTGTTTAGAACTATTTCTAGATTTGTAAAATCTTCACACCAGTAGCAAATTGAATAGTGCACTTAGGAACATCTAATAACTCAAACTTGTCATTTGAAATTTCATATTCTCAAAATCTAACCTGCACAACTTCAACGATTGTCCGGGTGACAACTGCGGCAGCCCGTTCTGTGTAGTGTCCACGCGCAACTATCCGGTCGAACAGTTCTCCTCCCTCGCACAATTCCATCACTAGATGGACCGCGTCGTCGTCCTCGTAAGTGTCCTTTAAGTCCACAATATTCGGGTGCTGAGGCCAATGCTTCATGATCTCAACTTCTCTCCTCGCATCCTCGATGTCAACGGCTGTTCTCAGCTTTTTCTTCGATATCGATTTACATGCGAAATTCTTACCGGTCTCTTTATCGGTGCACAGGTAGGTAACTCCAAATTCCCCTCTTCCAAGCTCTCGACCAAGCTCGTATTTGAGCTCAATTTGGCGGCCTGTCGGCTCCTTCAGAACGGTGATCTTGCTTCCACCATTTCTATAATTTTTACCGAAATCAATCGCAAATGGATTCTGTTTGTTATTATTCCCCTTCTTTTTCTTCTCATGAGTGCCAAATGGAGTAATGCAACAGTTACCCATGGAAAGATATCAAGCCTGAGAGGATAAGCGAGGAAGGATTTAAGCCAGTAGAGATCCAATGCATTCAAATCTGACCTCTGAGCAAATTATGGTTATATGATCTCAATTGAAGATCCAGCTTCAATTCTCACGCTATTTTACCCCAACTGAATCCAGAATATTTTCAGGAGCTATTGGGGAATTAAAAATGGTGATAATGTTTAAGACAAATAGAATTATCGTTGGTGAGAATTCTTCAATTACAACTTGGTTCTTTCCGACGCGGCTCAATGAAAATATTCAGGAAAAAAAGTGAGAATTTCGAAGAATAGCAAATCTGGCTGGATGAAGAAAATTGCCATGAAATATGAAGAGGTCGGGAAGATGATTTAAGGAGGCGAAGAGAGGGTCTTGGTAAGAAAAAGATGGCGAGAAAGATGAATTTAGCGCGTACGGGAGGAAGGCGATGGTCAAATTTGCTTCGATGATAACTCGTCCATCGTCCTTCCTTCGAACTGATAAGCTCTCTCTCTCTAAGATTTTCTTCTCGGAACTCCTCGCCTTTCTCTCTAGAAAAGGGCAACTAACTAACCTACTCGCCTAATTTGTCCATAGAACGAATCATAGTAATTTAACATAATCAAATTTCCAGTTTCTGAAGATATGTTTTTGTAATTTTGATTAGGAAGAAAATCTTAAATTTTCAATCTGATTATTTACCATTAATAAAAATAAATACTTCTTTAAAACTCAATAAGTGCAGGAAACCTCTCTAAACTAAGAAAATGGTGATTAATACATTTTATTTTTTATTTTAAGAAAATTTTTAAAAAAATTTATATATATATATATATGTAAAATATAAATCACATTTTAAATATTAAATAATATTTTTTATGTTTATTTTTTATTAAAAATTATGATAGAAAAATTAAGAAAAATATAAATAAAATAGATTATAATTAATGAAAATAATATTAAAAGATTATAGTTAATTTTATAAAATTAAAAAAATTTAATTATTTTTAACCGCGTATCTTAATATTTATAAATTATAAATTATTTAAAAATGACTGATATTTTCAACACGAAAGAACCGGGGATAATGAGAAGGGTGCAACAAATAAAAGCAGGTGTTATGGATGGGGACAATGAAAATCAGAACCGGGGGACGTCGTGGGAAATCAAGTGGTGAACTACCAAATCATAGTCAACGCCCCAGCCTCCCAACTGACATGCGGTTTCCGTAGGTATATCCATTTGGTGTGAGATAATTATTGTCCACGCATGACTTTCTAGAACTCCCTTTGAAATTTTTTTTTCGTCTTCCTTTTCGATCATCCCTGAATGCGCAAGCCATGATGTATATCATGTTCAGATGGTTTAAAAAAAAAAATCATGTTCCTTCTTCTCAAGTCCACAAAAGAACGACAGTAATTGTTGGGAATCTATGTTTAATTATAAATATGATACACATAATGTTGTTAGGATCAGACCCAACATTTAATCGAATAAGATACTGATTCAATATTTAATTATTTAACCATAATCTAACTGAGATTAGACCTATAATGATTAAAATAATATATTTTAAACTAATAATATAAATTTAAATAAATTTTATGACTTAATTAAAGTTTTCAACTAAATGATATTGAATCTAAATAAGTTAATATTCATAGATAGTCCCATTTTGAGTTTAAAATAATTAATTATTATTTTATTTATTAAATAAATTTATAATTTTTAATAATTATAAAATCATAATAATATTTATATAATATTATAAATATAAAGAAAAAATATTTTATACTAAAAATGATGTTATTTTATCTTAAAAATTAAAAAAATATTTTAAAAAAATTTTAAAAAACATGGGACCTGTTTAAGATGAGTTTCCACCAATTCTAAACTGTCGCAATCATAATTATTGTCTAGACCGAACCATGTGCCGATTCCCATTTCACCCAATCAAACCAAACAATCCGATCCGATTTTTATACATCTATTTGTAACGTAACCTATTTTTTTTAAATTTTAAACTAAAAAAAGTCAAGTTAAAAGAAAAAAAAAAGACATTACATTAAATGAATTTTAAAATTATCATTATTTCTTTTAATTTTATGTTAAGTTAAAATAATGTTATAATTAAAATTATATAATTTTTTATGTTTAATTTGATTAAATATTTAGTATAAAACAATAAAAAAAAAATTTTGGACCATCAAGCTTTTTTATGCTGTGTTTGGTTTAGAGGAAGTGAAGGCATGGAACCAGAAATGGAAGTGAAACTCTAAAAATTGCTTGTTTAGTATGAAGCAATCCATTTCTTCAAGGAAGCCATTTCCTTCAAAATGGCTAGAACTCAATTCCATCTCACCCCCCGTGGAACTCATCTTATTTCCATGGAACCCATTTTTTGTGACTAGTTTACTCTTATCTTTCTCTCAAACCTACACCCTCTCCAGCGACAGTGACCTTTGTACCTTCACCATTGCGGCATCCGAGCATTCAACGGCAATGTTCATACCTTCATCATCGATGTCATCCAAGTATTCGATGACAACCTCCGACCTTTGATCTTCTTCACATAGCAACGGCAACACTTCGCTGGTGACCTCGACATCCACGTTGGTTTTTATTTTGCTTGTCTTCATCATCATCTTTGTCTTTGGTTCTACTTGCGACAGTGGCCTTCAACATCAACGCTATCGACGCCATCAATGGTGGTCTTCTACAACATCATTTCCATCCTCAGCTTTTTGCACCATCAACGCCTTCGATTTCTAGTTGCTTTCATTTTTTATTTCTATTTTTTAGTTTCAATTTTGTGGTTTGAGATTTTGATGGTTTCCATTTTTGTTTCTTCTTCCTCATCTAGGGCTCATGGGTATATAGATCGGATACTTCTTTTCTTATTGTTTTTTTAATTGGTTGGTTTTCTGAAAGTGACCGAAGTTGGTCATCCATGGTGGTTTTGATGGTGTTTGTGGTGATGACAGTGGTTATGGATCGTCTTTCATGGTGGGTTCTGGTGGGTCTATGGTGGTTCGATTATATGAATAAATTTTTTTAAAAAAACTTTGAAAAGGGCATTTTAGTCTTTTGACATTATAAATACAAATCTTATATAAAAATTATTTATATTTTCATTATTATACCAAACGGACTTTTAAACCTCACTTCCATTTTCATTTCCATTTCATCTTCCACTTCCATTTCTATTTCCACTTCTTTCAAAATCACTTTCATGAACCAAACGAGGCATTAAAGATTGAAGTTTCCGAAGTCGTTAGTATTTTCACAGCAAATAGCCAAATAGTCTACGTTGGGTCAACTGAATCTAGTTTTTCTGTCATGCAACATGCACGGCATTTTCCTGGCCTCCTAAACATGCGGAACACACCTTATTCTCTTACCATTGGATCCGGGATCTATCTATGACAATAAACCATGCAACTCTGGAAAGATTAGTAGGAAAATTTAGTTTTAAAAAAAAAAATAGCTCAGTTATTAAAAAAGAAAAAACTAACTCAAATTGAAATGAGTGATAAGAGTTCTTATCTTTTAAGCAAGTCATTAGGATTCAATTCTCATTATTTGTGGATGATTAAAATATATTCTCAAAACAAACTTAATTGGGAGGAATTTACCTTTTATTTTTTATACCTCAAAAGATATTAGTTCTTATCATCAATGTGATAACTCCTAGTTAGTATCATTTTAAAAAAGTGGAAATAAAACGTATCAAAAAACTGAAAAATAAAATTAAAAACTAATTGTGTGAAAAAGTGGACTTTTGACTTGTATATATAATCTATTGAATTGAATATAATCATCAATACTGAATATGTCGTAAAAAAATTATAATAAGTAACTCAATTTGCAAGTTATTATAAATAATATTATTTATTTTTTATATTTTATGCAAAGCATGGACCACAGTTTTTGTGGAGAGTAGTCAATGAGAATGGGCTAGCCTAACTGGCCAGAAAATGAGAACGAAAAAATGAAACGGAGGTGGTGAGGCGGCTGGTGGACGTGATTATAGAATATGGATTAAGCATTCAGCGAAAAGTTGGTTCAGCACTTTTCAATAAACAGACCATCCATATCCTATCATTGAAAGTTAGGGCTGTTTGGCTCCCAGAAATTACTGGAATGGAATGATTTGCTAGAGAATATTAATAGAATGAAATAATTTTCATTATGAATTTTGTTAGATATGATATTACCAACATGGAAAATAAATTTATTTTTATATTTAATTAAACATAAATAAATATAAAAAGACTATAATGTTCTTGAAAAATTGCTTCTCCTGATTTAACAAGTCAACAAATCATCAATCAATTTGGATTCAACAAATCACCCTATCAAAACACAATCTCAAACTGGTGATTGAACACAAAGATCACAAATTTAAAACTTTGAATACCCACAAATCACCATATCAAAATACATCTATATTAAAAAATAAAAAACTAGAGCTCCTAGCAAGTTGTTTAGCGCCATTCACAAGTTCATATTCGGCGACCAATTCTAAAGAGGATGTCAAAAACCGAGCATCAAACTCTAGTGAGGATGCTAAATGCCCAACACTTGCAAGCTTGCATTCAAAAGTTTTTGAACCTAGCACTAAAAAAGGTTTTAGATCTAGCGACAAGGTTGACGAAGAGACGGCATTGTGAAGCAAAACTAGTTTTGGAAGGTTAAAGATGAAGATGGGAGGAATTGTTGGCATCATGAGGCGAACCAGATTTGGAAGGTCGAAGATGAAGATGAAGATGTGACTGGAAGGGGAAGAAAGTCGAAGAAAAAGACAAGGGGAAAAGGTTGAAGATGAAAAATATAATGTAATATTATTATATATTATAAAAAATATCTTTATTTAATTTATTCTAAAGTGCTTTAGAAAATAGAACCCATTTACTCATTTATACCATTTACTATCATGATGGTTGATTTTTAATAAGGATGGCTTTAGAGAGACTTTGTAATTAATTTCTTATAAAAATTAAAGTTGTTAACTAATTTTAATTTCTCATCTTAATTCACAAGTTCACATGATTCTATTAAAAGAATCCTATATGAGAGAATAAAAACATTCGTGCGCCTAGGTATTGTGAGGCATATGAAAATTTAACTCATAAAATTGGCTAATAGTGATTCATGACTAAGAAGTAAGTGATAAATTCAATTATAAAATTAGTAAGTTAACTGTTTGCCGATGTTTTTGTAAAGTCATTTTAATTTTTATGCTAGCAATTAAGCTATGAAACCTAGATATGAATATGGGTATATATCAAACATAGCACATCAAATGTACAATTGAAAATCTCAGAATAGAGGTTTAAAAAAATATACATATGTAATTATATATATATATATATATTTAACAAATTAGCATATAAAAAATAAATAATATAAAAAAAATTAAAATTCAAACAGGTATTTTAAAAGTAATATAAGTATATTCACAGTAAATAACCAAAAGATTAAATTTCTTATAAGCTATTAAATCATTTTAAAATATTAAAAAGAAAAACAACTAATGATGCAAATGTTGTAATGCATATTATGAAGTGCCATAGATTCAATTTGCATATAATAGGTGTCTACTTTTTTCTTAAACGTTATATTACTTGTTAATTGGCTAATCATCTCTTGTTGACAATAAATTCATGAAAATATGCTCTAAGCGTGCTAGAGGTGTGAGCCTCAAAATATTTGAAATCCTAACTTCTCTTATCAAAAAAATTGTGAGTCTTGAGATTTTTTATCACAATTTTCCTAAATGCAGATAATAAAATAAAATTTAAGAGAAATAAGCGGGTTAGAAATTTGAAAGAAACAAATAAGACTATATGCAAGAATAAACTAATAAACATTGGTAAAAAGAAACATGTTCGATAATATAAAATATCATACTAAGTGATGAGAATGAAACTAGTAACTCCTAAATTTAGAAAATATATATATATATATAAAAGATGAAGGCTGAATACAAGAAGAAATCTAAAGTTTAAGCATGAGTGTTAAAAGATTATTGAATATTTGTATGGCAGCATGTGTCCCCTTCATTGGCTACTAGTAGCTCTATTTATAAGGCTTTAGGATGGCAATTTGCTAGTCTCTATCTCCTAATCATGCCTATATTTGTGCTCCATTTATCCATATTCCCGACTCCTTAGTGAATCATGCCTATGTTCTTCCATGATCAACTCCTTTCAAGCATCCCATTTATTAAAGTGGAGCGTGCATAATGTGTCTCTCTTGCCCACATTCACTATTCCCTCAATAATACCCCTTCAATCGACTAACTCAATAAAGCCACAATTTTCACTTCTTAATTATCACTAAAAATCATGAACCCTAATTACTTTAAGGCCTAAAAATTCTCAAATGAGTTTCATAAAATTTTTAAGACTTGGATTACTATAAATATAAGCCAAACAATTGCCCCCATATACAATTTGGCTGTATCCTAATTAGCCGAAATTGTATGGATATTTAAAATATTTTAGCCCAAATAAATAAAATTCAAACGTGGCACATTTCTTTGGTCAATTCTTTCTTCTTCACTTGTTCCCTTTTGCTTCATAGTTCAATCTCATTGGTGTTAGTTTGTAGGCTTAAGGAGAATTACATCTTGCTTTGCTTCCTCAACTCCTTCATATCTATGCATGGCTCTAAAGCTCACCAAGACAAGATTACTTGAGAACTCTACATTCTCTGTAGGCCCAAAGTAAGTGATGGCATATTGTACTCTTGTTACACCTTCATGATACAATGAAATTTCATGCATAACTTAAATAAAATTTCTGGGGTACTATCTATTATCTTTCATTTTTAAATGAAAATTCTATTCTTGTAATAAGAAATGGCTAGAGGCTTATTTCTACTTGTGTTGTTGTTAATCTACCCGCTGAATACCCACATGCTAAAACTTTTGCCCCCAAACTTGATTGATTGAAGCTAGCTTCCTAGTCAAAAAAAGCCTCGCAATTGTACCTGAAGTAAGCTATGCTTCTTTTGTCCATGTATGACATACATGAATTACTCATAAAGCCATATAAAGCTTAGTGAGCCAAGTTATACAGCTATTTCAATCAAAGAAATTGCAAATTCACTATATATCCTTTCCTTTGCCTATTTACTATATATCCTTTTCTTTGTTAGTATCTCTTAATCATTATCTAATCAAAACATAAGACATCTATGCACAAGATAAAAGAGATAGTCATCAGACCTATCTTTACTCTACTGCATTAAAGTGACTAAAACAAAACTACTTATAGACATGAATGTAGTAACTAAAATGAAAACAAAACCATGGAATTGGCTCTACAGTACAATGTGGCTCTAAACATTTACTGCATAAAAAAATACCCCAAGGGTCTACACTGTTTGGCTATGTGCACAGCCTTCTCTCTATTTTTACTTGTTTTTAGTCATTTCCCATATAGTGGGAACATACCTTTTTTTGCCATTGATGAACTTGTAGGGCAGCTTTCCAGGTTTTATTTAATGGCTTACTATCTCTTATACTTCCAATTTCTCTTTTTGCATTTTTCTAGAATAGTTTTCTTGCAAAACTATAAGAAAGCTTAAGGAATTATTAGCATACAATGGCAAAAGAATATTACCTACTAGGAAATAGGAAGCTTCTCCAGTATGGCTCTCCTGTTATTGCAATTCTAACTCTTTCCTTGGAGCAACTCTTTTTCTTTAAAGCCTTCTCTTCTGCGTTCTGGTGAGTAGTTGGGGGAATCTCTTATGTCTTAGTACCCGTCATTGTTTTGATAATATGTTTTGAGGAGGTATCACAAACCTTGGTTGCTTCCTATTGAAATTTAAATATTCTTGTGACCTACTCTCAGTTTGTTTCATATGTTGTTTCCAACTTGATGGCTTACCCACTGGTTGCTATTACTACTGGGGAACTCTTTTCTTTTCTAGAGCACCAGAGGCTTCGACCCTCCTCCACACATATTTAGAGTATGGAAATTAGTATTTAGGCCTACACTTCTTTCTATATCTCCTTTTAGGTTAAAGTTGAGGTTGATTGACAATTCCCTTAACTTTCTTTTTTGCATCAATGTGTATGGAAGTCCACTGTTACCATGTTGAGGGTAGCCACTAGTGAAAGCTTTGGTTGGGAAATTGATTGCTCCTTACTAGGAATCCCTTGGATACCGCCCCCCAAGTTACCTACTAACATGTTAGTCTCTCCATCCCTTCTTTGTGAAGGTTGGTTTTTTTTTTTTTCAGTATGAAGATTGGCTTAGGGAACTATAATTTCTTCTGGGGAACCACTAAAAGATTGCACCCCAAGCTCCTTGGGAACAACTTGTTTCACGCCATAAGAGGAACGCCCTTTGAGTTTTTTAGCAACCTGTTTTGCAAGTCTAGAATTGGCCTTTTATTCTTCTATCCTTAGGGCATTTGTTTGCTGTAATAATAGACCCAAAGATTTTGATGCATTCTTGCGTATTGCATGTATAAGAACTTTCCATTCTTCTTATTGGAGCCTCTGTTGCTCTTCCCTCTGTTTTCTTGCTTCTTCTATTTTCTTTTGGTTTTCTTCCAACATTCTTTGAGTTACATCGGCTGCTTTTTTGAAATAGTCACTAAAGGCCTTGTCAACAACAAAGAGCATACTAGATGAATCGTTAGTGAAGTCTCCTATTGGAAAACTTTCCTCTAGAAAAGTTGGTGCTTGAAAATTCTGAACACCCTCCATACTTTAAAGTTTCTAGCAATTGTGAAACGTGTCCTCTATGCATTGTGATTGCAAATGTATCTTCTAGATTGTAAGACCTAGCATAAAAACCTCTAACTCTTGGCAACATTGTACTCGCATGGCCCACCGAGCATGCCAAAAATTATATGTGGCAAATAAATTTGAGAAAATATGCTCTAATCATGCCAAAGGCGTAAACCTTGAAATATATGAAATCCTAACTTCTCTGATAAGAATGATTGTGAGTCCTTATAGTCCTTTGCCACAATTTCCTCAAATACAAATGACAAAATAGAATTTAAGAAGAATAAATGGGCTAGAAAATTGAAAGGAGCAAATAAGAATATATGCAAGAACAAACTAATAAACATCGGTAAAAAGAAACATGTTCGATAATATAAAATATCACATTGAGTTACGAGAATGAAACTAGTAACTCCTAAATCTAGAAAGAAAATATTAAAAATGAAGGCTGAATACTGAAAGAAATCGAAAGTTTAAGCATAAGTGATGAGAGGTTGTTGAATATTTGTCTTGCAGCGTGTGACCCTTTTCTTGCTACTTGTGGCTCTATTTATAGGGTATTAGGATGGCAGTTCACCAGCCTTGATCTCCTAATCATGCCTATATTTGTGCTCCATTTATCTATGCTTCTGACTCCTCAATGAATCATGCCTATGTTCTTCCATGATCAACTCCTTTCAGGCATCCCATTTATTAAAGTGCAGCATGCTAAATGCGCCTCTCTTATCCGTGTTCACTATTCCCTCAATAGCCCTTCAACAAACTAACTCAATAAAGCCACAATTTTCTCTACTCAATTATCACTAAAAATATGAGTCCTAATTAATTTAATGTCTAAAAATTCTCAATGTTTGACCCACTACAAATATAGGCCAGACACATCTTAATTTGCCTTCAATGTGATGTTCATTCTCTATCACTCAAATAAATACTTTTTCTAGTTCAAAGTCATGAAACATGCACCACATGTGCTAGTTCTTTTGGTTTTGGTTTCAATAATAAAACATTAGTATTTAGTACTACTTTTTTCCGCCTTATAGAAAAAAGAAGTACTACCTATATATCTGTATTCAAGTCAGATTAATTCCAATAAGGAGGAAAGTTCTCATGGCATAATCTTTTTTTATCTATTAGGTTCAAATTCAAAACCTGACCTTTATATTGTTGAGTACGTTAAAGTGTCGCATGTGGAATTTCGCATCTTGTATTAAATCTTCATGGACCCATGTTGCTTTATTCATATCGCTATCCTACTTTTGTCTTTGGCAAACCTCTAGTATCTTCGTCTGGTACATCATACCCGGAACCGTATGGTTCGGGTAACCGACAAATTTATAAGAAGTTAAGAACCAGAGTCATATCTGTACATAGTACAATATTAAGTGCATGTGTCCTCATTTAAACAGAAAGCAACACCTTTTTTTGGGCAAAACAATAAAAGAAAGAACAAGCTTCTTCTTCTTCTCCTTCTATTTTTTGGTGAAGGGAAAGCAACTACCTTCACAAAAAAAATTGAAACATACCTGATAGTTGGCGTGAATTGGATGTGGACTCATCATAACTCTTCCATATCTCTGGCTTAATTAATTTTCTTGGGCCTCAGAACCTAATTATTTTTGTACCATTAAGCCCCCCCTATATATTATAACCCAGCCCACCTCAACAAGTTGGGCCATCACCAAAATTCATTTTTGCCTCCTGCTTCCACACGTTTCTGCAGGTCTCAAGAGATCAAATCCATGGTTGCTTCATATGCTCGTTCCTTGTCATTCCATGCAGTTCAAGAATTCTAAGTATGAAGCCTTCCCGTGATTCTTCAGGAACCGGGACATGAAATTAGAGTGCTACTTGGATATATTGGTGTGCTGACTTGAAATGCAATATGGTAGCAAATTAGGTGGACCATTTTTGTGATGTTTTCTTTTTGGCGGGTAACGAACTTACCAGACCAGGACATCATATCTAACATATATCTCTTGCGTTGACAATGGGTCCGGTGTCGGCAACCTGTCTTTTTCCAGTTTAGTAATCGGTGAAAATTGCCCCCCCACCGGTGCTTCACGGACCAAATTAAGATGCACTACAAAACACAACACCTTCAATTATTTCTACTGTTTATAATTTTTTACTTTTTGTTTCTAACCGTAGGCTTGGTTCAACCCAGGGAACTTTGCTGCTATGGGTGCCGACATACCCTGTTAAACACTGAAAGGGGCCAACATCGTCACTCTCCTACTAAAGTTGTCACGTGTCTGATCTTTAAATGATTTCGCTTTATTATTTACTATAATTCATTACTATATTGACAAAGGAATATTCTCTTGTCCATGACATACTATTGTAATTTAATGAATTAATTTTATAAGTGGCTTGATATGAAAATTCAGAAGTTGAACTTTCTAGATAATAGATAAATCATTCCTTAGCTAAAAAAAATATATAAAAATCCTAGAAATTAAATTCAACTTGGAAAGTAAAATTTTTTGAATAAAATTTCCAGAAATTTTATTTTCTAAGCATTTTATCATTTTTTCTAAAAAATTTTTAATTTCTCAAAAAATTATGAAATTAAAAATGTATTTATGTTTTTAACATTAAAACTTAATATTTATTGAATAAATAATTTGAATTTTATGAAAAGTGAAAAAAAAAATTAACCAATCAAAATATATTCGAGAAATTACTTCCCTAAAAGTTATACTAAAAGATCCCTTTGATGGTGTATTTTTTAAGCACTGCAGATATTCCTTGATAGAACAAAATTAATCCCTTTAAAATTTAGATGATATATATATATATATATATTTTATGAACTACAAGATATGTTTCATCCCGCGTAGAAACTGTCTAATTTGGCCATGAGCTAAACAATTTTTCCCCCTTTCTCTTCGTGGAGGGATTAAGAATTATCAACATATTAGGTGGATTTGTCTGGTAGGCCCCTTTGGTAACCTATAGTCATATCTTTACACAAAATGACCACATTAAGCGTTGGACTAAACAAAGGAATCAATATATTAGTCTCCAGTCCGCAGAACCCTGAAACACTCCAAACTGTAGTTTCCACACTTCAGTTAATCACTGAAAAGCACTTCAATTGGTTTATAATGATTAATTATATATTTCTATATGACAGCCGCCCTTCTTTCGGGGGCACCCATGGTCACAGACCACGACGCCTAGACATCTATCATCCACATAATATAATATTGATCCCAAAAAACTGAAATTTAAAAATATAAGCTATAGTGAAGATTAAAAGAAGGATCTTTTGGCTGGAAATTTTCCAACTGCCCTCATGAGATTGGCAATCTCGAGAACCTTGGCCACTTTGGTTCCTCTTTTGCCCTCCGCTGATGCCCTCTTCTCCTCAGCTTTTCTTCGAGCTTTTGCGATGTCGTTTTGCATTTTCTCCAGAGCTCTTGCCTTTTTCTCCTCCAGCTTCCTCTGCATCAACGGGTTTCAGGGGCAAAATTGTTATGCTATTGTGTGCAAAATTTAAACTGCTGGTTTCCGTTTTGTTGTACAATGCACGATCAATAATATAATGTAATCTAAAATGCATAATAATGATACGAATATCAAAATATTAGACAACTTGCAAGTTGCTGGCATATTATTAATTTCCACCTCCTACTGCTGTCACTGTTGGAGGATTAGCTTCCATTACAGGTAATCAATGAAACACCTGAAGAGTCCTGCTAAAAGAAAGCACCTCCTATGCATGATGGAAAAGGGAATGGGGAAAAAGAGGAGTAGAAGAAGGAGCTGAATTAGTCTTATTCCAAGTTGGTAAAGAACATTTTCACTAGATCGGTGAATAGCTACCACAACACATGAGTCACTAATTTGTCTGTCGACCTCATTCACCTTCTTTGCTTCATCAATGATTAATGAATCTAATTAAGAATAGAGAAATCAAGGACTCAAAAGAAGTAGCTCCATCTCCACGGAATTCAGAACCAAGGAATTAATCATAAAAATTAACACACAAATCACATCATTGTTTATACCTCAGCTCTCTTCATCCAAGAAGTAGCTTTCTGAACCTGCTCGCTCTCCCACCCAGAGATGACAGCGTCTTCTCTCTTAAACCTATTATTGATCCTGGCAATCTTGGCGTTCTGCCACGCAGATATCTTCGCCTCCACCTCCTCCTTCTTCACCCTCTGCACCGACACTACTTCACCTTGGCCGTTTGAAGCTGACCCACCTCCCATTCCTAACGGGTTATGATCCGGCACGACCGCCAAAGGGTTGGTCTCCACCGTCATGTCCTCTTCTCCAATCCTCCCCAGGTTGTTGCCTCCTTCATTTTCATGGCCGTTCAAAGGAGTGCTATAATTGCGACCATTAACGCTTGATCCTGCTATGACCAGAGCACTGAACTCTCTGCTCATGCTGGTGAAGTTGTCAACGGAAGCAGCTTCAGTGCTGGCCATGGACAGAGACGATGATCGGCGGCTATGTGTTTCCCAAGCATCTCTTCGACGGCCACGGTTAGTGGGTGGAGAAGGTGGGGTCAAGGCATGGATTTCTCTAATTTCTTCATCTTCCTCATCCTCCTGATCCTTTCTATGGCTAATGGACGCCGTTCGATCATTCGACATGGTAGAACAGAGTGATTGAAATGTGAACACTAGCAGTACCAGTGTGTGCTTTCTTTAGCTTTCTGAGGGATGCAATCATGCAAATATAAACTGCCTTGATCATAATTTATTTCCTTTGCTGGTTGGGCCATGGACCTTTCACACTTTTTTAGGACTTCTTCAATGTCTCATAAAATAATTAATTTATTTTGTTAAATATTGATATGTGTATGTAAAAGCAGATACGCGTGTCCACGGCTAAATTACGTACATATTATTTAAGTCGGGATGTCAATCTCAAATTTGGAAGCAGCGAAAGCGATTTAATTTAAGTATTAGTTGGACTGTTGTTTCAATATTCTAACCATCTATATATATATATATATATATATTGTATAATTATGTCTAACCATCTATGATCGTACGTGGTCTATTATATATGACCAGATTTTGCTTGCATCTGAAGACATTTCCTTTTAAATAGATATATTTGTTAAGCTAACTAGTTGAATCCAAAGTAAGACTCTTTCTTGGTATAGAACTTTTAATGTAGCAACAAGGTATATATCGTCATTTCTTTTTTCTTTTGGCAATTATACATAGCGCTAAACACATGTCCTTTGTGCTAAATATTACCCAAAATCTATAATCCAGAAATTGTAAAGTTAATTTATTCTTTTATCTCTTATTCTAGTATTATGTTTGACCAAAGGAATTTATTATTGCCCAAAAAAAAATTGTTGTCGAAGATTAAAAGTTATATGTGTAGTATTTTGTAATTGTAATTTGAATTTTTTCAATTGTGAAGCTTATAAAATGTTCAGATAAAAAATAATATAATAAGTGAAAATATGTGTGTGCCTGTGGTATTGTTTTTTTTTTTTTGTCTCTTTGACTTAAAATATTTCAGTTTGAAAAATTCCAACCTAACATTTTGAGGGGGTTAGCGGGAGCACGCAGAGCCATTCTTCCTCTCCATCCAATTGATTACTTAAACCCTCAATGTCAACTTCTTTAGGAGTTCATGATACGAGTCCCTCTTGATAAATGGATGTGTACATTTCAACTCAAAAACATGGCCCAATAATATTATTGAAACGAGATTTTTATTTTAAGAAAAAAGAAAGGTTCATTTCTCAAGTGTCCTTTGCTAGCCACATTTGAGGCACACTAACCACTTCTCCGGCCGAAGTTTTCTTCTATGTTGACATTATGGACAGGGCACCGCATCCGTTAAGTTATGATGAATTGCTTTAACAAATGATTCTCTTGCGTGATATAAATTGGGATGATTTCATTCCATGTATATCTATATTTATATATATATATTTAATTCATAAAATGTCATATTATTCTTAAATCACGAAAACTACCATTGACTAGTTGCAAAGTTTAAAAAATCACATCGAATCAGCCAATTTAACTAGCTCAATTAGAAGCCAGTCCCTAATTTTGTTTGGAAGAGGCACAAAATTGGCCTCTTAAATAATTGGCCAAAGACCAAAAAAATTGGCCAACAATTGCTGAACCAAATGAAAATCAGTCTTCAATCTTTACTCATTTTTTATTTATTTCTTAAATCTTTTTTTTAATATTTGTGATATATTGTTTATTAGTATCTTCATCTTAAGCTTGATCATTTAAATTTAATTTTAATATGACTTTTAAAAATATTTGATAACAAATGTTCATACATTTCCCCTCCTATTACTTTTTAAATATATTAATTTAATTGCAATTGGTTCAACTCATATTCAACCTTGATTAGATCATTGAATTTGTGTCCCAACGAATCTACTGATAGATATGTTTTTCTTAACATTGAGTCTAGTTGACCAAAAAGAAAAACACTGTGATTGACTTTAACATCAACTTGCAATTTAATTAAAATAAATAGTTTTGGGTGAATTTTTGTTAGTTTATGATTATGATTTGGTAACTAAGGATATGTTTAGTATGGGCTTTTTTAGAGGATGGGAAGGAGTGGAAGGGGCTCCCCTTCCCTTGTTTGCTACTAAAATTTGAAGGGGAGGAACCCAATTTTTGTCCTCCTCTCCCCTTCATCAATCCAAATTTCTCTCTCCCATCAAATTGAGGGTTTTTTTTAAGAGAGAAGAAAGTGACAAATTTTGTGATCATTTCAGGTTCACTTTTTCTGAATATTTCAATAATGCTATTGAGTGAAAAATAACTTAGACCCTTTTTTTTTTTGGCTCGTGTTCTCCTTTTGTGTCATTCCATTAGATGTGCACAGTTGCTTCATCTTTCTCAAGATTATAATGTCAAACTGTCATATGAGATGTGGAGAGTCGCTTCCTTTTTCATATCTACTTGTACTCATAAAAAAAAAGTAAGTTCTTTTTAAGTAAAATGAATTAATATGATTTATATTTTAAATATTATGATTATATTGCACTAATTATATTGAAGTAAGTTTAGAAAATAATTATATAATTATCAACATTGGGTTAAGATATAAATTTTATTTATATAAGAAAAGTTAGAAAAAATAAATATCCTAATATATAAAAGTATAATAATAAATTTATTATTAACTTCCTATTTCTTATTTACTAAATCAAATAAAAAATTATTAAAATTTCTTCAATTTCTCTCTCATTCCTCCAAAGAATTAAAAACTCATCCAATCCTCTTAATTACAATTACTACCCTTCCTTACCCTCAAAAGAACCAAAAACCACAATGTAATAAATCTTAAATAATTTACAAAAAGTTATCCCTTTTCAAAAAATTTAAAAAGAATAAACATTAAGTAAGTGTTTTCCTAGTAGATACCATCACTTGTTCACCTGTAGGACAGCAGAATCCTTCCTTCCGTAATTTCCTATGATGTAGAACCATCATATTTCTGGTAAAAAAAATCATTATATTTATTATTAATGTCGGTTAGAAGAATTGGGAGGAGCCTAGAAATATCAGATCGTGCGGATGATCCGAATCACACGTGTCGTGATCCAACATACAAATCTACATAGATCCTTTGTAACACGGCAACTAGATATGGAGGAGGCCCCACTAACGAATTACGTATGTTTTCTCCATGCAACTGCTGACCTCACACCGTTTTCATATTATGCCACGTGTGAGATGGCGGTCCCACTGTCTTCTTTCGCCATCAAAAGGCTATCACATCTTGCTCCCGGCTCCCCTTACGTTGATATTTAGACAGGATTTGTCCATAATCTTTATGCCACTGGCTACAGGACCAAAAAAAAAAAAATGCATCCAGTTCACTTTCCTTACATTGGGCTACTGGGTACCTTGTGGGCCTCACATTCATCTATAGTCTTTGCTGAACCAATGGCTTATAGGGGCCTTAGTTCCTAATATGGGTTTTAGGAATTAAGCCCAGATAATAAAGGGGCTCTTCAAAGACTATGGGCTTAATTCTCGTAAACCCTGCTCAAAGCCTGGTTATGAATTATTAGCTTTTAAGTTGAAGTATACCCAAGTTCCAAAAATGCTTTCCTTTGGTCAATACCGTCCAGATTTGGAATCCAGAATGCAAAATTTAAAAAGGAAATTAGGGAAAATCTTAGCATGAACACAAAGTAAAGTTTTATGATGACAGCAGGTTCTTTTAATCTAACTGATTGTCTAAAGAATTAATAATAGTTAAATGTGACAGCGAATTCCATGATTTAAAATATTTGTTTTAGTAAATTTTCTTAGAAGAAAAGGGGCACACAGCTACAAATTTTTCTAAAATTGAAATTTTGTTGCAGAGAGGAAGTGAGGGCTACAAGTGTAGTGGAAAACGCGTTCCAGGAGCAGAGACTTGACACGGTTTATCGGCACAACCAAACAATAGTTGTCATTTTTGTTGGCATTGATTTGGTTAGGGATGGGCAGGGCAAGCACATGCATTGTTCAGGCTTCAGTGGAGTATTTGGATTGGAAATACCATCTCAAAATTGTCAACCAGATGAAGTACCACGTATAGCTCCAAACTTGAAATTTGTCACTTTTCTCTTTACATCTGTGTCATGTAATGTAACGTTTTTATTTGTCACCCTTCTTTCAGTTATGGAAACTCAACACTCTTCATCTTGTCAGCATCACAGGCCCTATCTAGCCAGTAGCCACCCTCTTTTCTTCCCGACCCACAAACTCTGCGTGAACCTTACCTTTCGCCCCTCCGCCAAATTACGAGGGAAACACCCAACAAATAAAAAATAAACATCAGGGAAAAACAAAAAAAAAAAATCTTAATCAACCCAACAGAACAAAATCTCTTCCTGGATTTTCATCTTTCCCAAAGAAATCTCTCCTTTTTATTATTATTATTATTATGAATAAAAAGGGGGTGATAAAGTTGAAATCTTTTCTGTGCGTTTGCAGCAGCAGCTTGCATTTTGGGGGGAAAAAGGCTTCGGCTTGTAGTAGTGGGAAAGGATAAAGTGACATATAATGAATTATTAATTAGCCAAATCCGTGATATTAAAGGCATATCATATGCATCTTTGAATTTGACGCACTCAACGTCCTTCCACTTTTTCCCCAACGAAACTTTGGCTTGGCGCCATCACCCTCCCAAATGGAAAATGACACAAAAATCCTTGTCTTAAATAACATGCTGTATGAAAAACTATATTTGTCACTATCAAATTATCAATGAAGTAATCAGATGCCTTTTGACCCAACCCTTTTTTTTACTTTATTCCAACCCACGGTGACTACACTTTTCATTGCGTAAAGCCTCATTTTACAAAATACTAATAAACATCAAGTCCGCCCTCACCTGATATCCGAAAAAAACATCATATAAAATAAAAATTCTGCCCAGATATAAATTGAACCATGCCTTGGGGTTTCTAAAATTAAATAAACTGATATCATATATAATAACTATAATTTTTTGGGGTAACAAATGAAATATATATATATATATAAACTTGTTCATGCATATTTTATAATTTATGAAGGGCCAAAATAAATGTCCAATTAAATAAGAGAGTGCTTCTCTCAAGTAATAAACCGATAAAATATTTATAAAATTCAAGAAAAAAATCTAAAGAGAAATATAATACAAATAAATCTGATATAAATTCCTGGCCTTTGTCTTATATAGTATCTCTTGCGTAATACTGTTATTTTCTCACTCTTGAAAAGCACACTCACTACAACAGTTCTGGAAAGGCTCTCAAAGCAAGAAAATACATCTAATTTATAATTGTGAGGGGATTTTTTCCAGAAAAGAAAAAGAAAGAAAGAAAAGTGGGGACAAACTCTGAAAAAGTAGACATCAGACTCTTTAGTATGGATAGACTTGTGAAATAGAATAACATGGATTTTGGGTTGCTTTCTTGTCCTTGGTGGGTCAGGAGTACATTGACTTGGAATTTGTTGTCACATAGTTGCCAGTCATAGAGAAACTAGGTTGGCTTAATGGGAATTGCCGACTTACCTGCCCTGAGAATAATTGGAAGAAATTGAATGGTTCATAGGGTGAGCATGTTTCTAGACAAGAGAAAATTTCAAATGACAAGTTTTGGTCAAACAACGGCAACTTGAGGGCCCTCTCGTCCTATCCTTTTTTCCAACCTCTTCACAAACATTTGAAATGGCAAGCGTGATGCTAAGTTGGGCAAATGGGGAATCCACTCCAGCACTTTTATTTAAAAAAAAAAATTATCATCATTATTTCCTTTTGGATGTGTAGGTGGAGGGTGGTGTCCCTTTACTGATTTGTTATTGCTGTTTAAACGATGCAGGACTCTAAAGTTATTTGCTACACCATTTTGGAAATACATATAAATCAATATATATAATTTATAAGTAATATTCATAATTTCTAAGGAGAAAAATATTTTAATTCTCCCTATGAGAGTTCAAATCCTCTCCCTCTAAGAGTCCAAACCCTTAACTTGTATTTGGGAACTAATCTTTTTGGCACTTTGCTCTCCAACTTTCGCCGAGAGAGGGAGTGGTTGTGGTGTGCATGTGTCTTTGTTCTTTTTGTGGTGTGTGTGTGTTTTTAGGGGTTGCTGGAAGCTGGTTTGGTCCTCCTGTTGCTACCATCCACTTCATAGATTTGAAGGTGTGGGAGAGCGAATCAAAACATGGCATGTGTGTTTCGCAACAATATCGATCGTGTGATGGTCAAGTCTAGTAATTCAATAAGGTGGTGCTATATGAGATTTGCTTGCTCGCTCGCTTTGACAGTGGCCATTGTGCTGGTTCCTTTCGCATGGACTATACGTGAAAGCTTTTCAAAATTTGCTCTTGCAAAGGCAAATTTGCTAATGGAGGGTATGGATTTGAAAAAGGTAGTTCTTGGAACCAACATCCCCGATGTTGCTCTTGAAGTCTTTCGGTGAGGTGGCATCCTGAATCTCAATAGTATTATGGTTTGGTTGGTGGTGTCTATTTTCTTTGTGTTGGGTTTATTTGCTTTTGTTGTTCTAGTCATTTCTTCTCCATTTCCTTCTAGGTTGGTGTCTTTGACAATTTCCAGCATTTGTTTGGTGGTGTGCTCTACTATTCTATGTCGAGATTAGATTCATGGTTCAGATAGGGTTACAGTGTCTTGTGATTTTGGGCCTTGGCTTTCTATGTAACGTTTTTATATTAATATGCATTTTGTTTTTTGGCAAAAAAAATCATAATTTCTAAACAATGTAACTCGTTGTTTATATTTTCTAGAGGAAAATATACCTAAATCATGCCAATAGCAAAATTTATGGGTATTAAGTTGTTTGAATATTCTTTTCTATATATTTATCAAACTCTTAGGCATTGTTTGGTTCAATAGTGGGGGGAGGGATTTTATCCTGGGTTTGGTTGGAGGGATTTAAGGGGAAGAAGAGGGGAGGAGAGGAAAAATTAATTTCCCCCCCTTCCCCTCCAAATCCCTTAAACCAAACAGAGGATTAATGTTGGTTTGGTTCGTAAAATATTTTATCGTAATGAGAATAAAAATAGTAATGGGAATAATGACAAGTTTTGATGGAATAATTATAATTGGTATGCCATCAAAAAAAAGAATATTTATGTATGTTACTTTGGTTAAAAAATACCCTTGTAAAAATATATTAAAATAATTCAAACTATTAATAACAGAATAAGTATTTTGAATAACCAATAGTAATAAAGCATCTTTTAACTTTTAAATGACCCCAAATATGAGAAAATACAAAATTATTTTGAATTTTCTAATTTGAATATAAGAAAATTAAAAAATATTCTTTCACACATGGTTCATGCATCTATACCAAAACACTATCATAGATTATGATGGCCTTGTTTGTTCCTACTCCACACCAAAATATTAATGTTATTCGCTAAAGGTTAATTTGGTTATTTTGTCCTTTACGTAAGAATATCCCTTGTAATTTTAAGACTAGTTTGGTTCAATTACAATATTATATGGTGGGTAGGGAGTGTAATCTAATGGAATAATGATCATTATAGGTTTATTTGATATAATATTAAAGAAATAAGAATGAAATTTATTTTAATATTGAATTAAATACAAATTAATGTAAAAAGACAAAAACACTCTTAACATTAAAAAAAAGAGAGAAATCCTCCATTTAGGCTACCATCATTAGCCACCAAGAGCAGCCATCAGCATTACTAGATGCACCATCATCATCAAAAGACCCAAAAATTGATTTGCATGAAGGAAAAACGATTAAACAAACTAGAAAAACGAAAAAAAAAAAAATGAAGCTTGTTGCTTCATTGGAAGAGATGAGTAAGATCAGCAAGATCTTGTCAAGGAAGCAACACTGAACAAGATTTGGTAGCAAGATCTTGTCAAAGAACCAATGATGAAGAAGCAACACTGAACTAGATCTTGCCAAAGAACCAACATCAAACCAAATCTAATAGCAAAATCTCACCAAAGAAGCAATGTCGAATCAAACCAATTAGGTATTTAATGGAATCATCATTCTCATACACGCCCATTTAGAATCAAACCAATTAGGCATTTAATGGAATCATCACTTCCATAAATATGGAAATTAGATTGATTCAAGATAGGAATGGGTCACAAAAATAAAGAATGTACCAAACATATCAACTCTTAAAGTCCTCAGTCCATTTCATGTTTATAATGCACATTACTTTGAATCAAACGTGGCATTAGGATAATCATATAGTGTTTATCCAAGATGTCTTAATTGAATGAAAGGATATTCATAGTTTTACTTTTGAGAGAGTTGAAATTTAGGTTGAAATAAATGTTTTATGATGAATTGGTACCGTTTATTTATTCATTTAAATGTTATTTTTTTTATTTCCGTTTAAATTAAATATATAGTATATTCTTGTTAGATGATGATGTTTTGTTGTTATTTAATTATTTTTTTTGTTAGTTGTAGGTTTTCCATTTTTCTCCAAAATATTATATTCACAACACAAAAAGACTAAAGCATAAATTAGCTTAGTGATAGTTAACATTTGGCCACGTTTCTAGTCTTAAGACAAGCTCAATAATATACATGGCCATGCATGCCACGGGCCAAGTTAGAAATGGGCTAAAGATTTGTTCATCCTTCCTTAATTTTTTAGATTTCTTGTTTAATTTCATCTTTTTTTTTTTTGCCAACAAGAATTTCATTAAAAGAAAAGGCAACAAGATACAGGAATAAAAGGCCCAAAACAAGGGAAACAACAAACCCTACTTGACCCAGAAAAAACCCGACCCAACATGCAAACAGACTTAAGCAAAACACCACCAGCCACTCAACTGAGATTACCCCAAACTACCAATCTTACCCACATTGGCAAAGAAACAAAAGAATGGACAAAGTACATAATAGCAGAGACAAACAAGCAAATGAGTCCTAAACCTAAAGTAGAGAACACCATTTGCCAAAAATGGAATGCCACTGACATTAAAGCCGTTGTTGAGCTAAAACTAGAAGCCAACAACAGTAGAGCCACTACCAGGGATGGTGGTTTGAAGAACCATCTCTATCAGTCATATCTCCTCCTTCAACGAATCTGCCTTAATCTCAACAAGGTTTGACAGAGGTCCACGTAGGAAAGAACACGACAATAGAATCCAATGAAACATGAGACCAAATAATTGTCAAAAAGCACTCCATCTCCACCTCTTTGATCCAGTCCATCCAATGAAAAATAAAGTTGCCAAATAGCCCTACCGACTTCCCAGGCTTCAGGCTGTCGATTTTGTCGCAATGGAAAGCATCACTGGGAGGAGCCTTTCTACAACCAAAAAACCCTAACACACACATGCAAAACACCAGAGTCAACAAGAAGAAAAACCAAACACATGCAAACCTTGGAGTTGGGGAGGGAGTCGCGTGAGATCTTCATGCACAGAGACAAGCTGCATTTTAGACCCTCACTGGGAGAGAGTTTTGATTCTCACTGGAAGAGTGTTTTTTTGCATATGTGCATGACTTATTTAATTTCATACTTGTACATTATTATATAAAGTAAAATATCATGTTATGTTTGGCGCATGGGAATCAGAGCCTTGTAAATGGAAATGAAACCAAAATCAACAAATTTGAGTGTTTGGCATACATGAACTGTGGTTCCCAAAAAAGTGGGTTTCATCAAAATATGTGGATGTAGTTTCCTTCATACCCACAATAAAAGTGGGAAGCTTTTCAAAGATTCCAATTTTGATGCCTCTTTTAGCCTCATCTCCCTTTGCATGCCCAATTTGCCAAGTATTCCTTGTGAAATGTAAGAGGGAAATTATGATGAAAAAGTTTAACAGCCTCTTTGCTTTATTTTTTTTAAATAAAAATATTTTTTAAGGAAACAAGCACTTTTAAAAATCTTCAAGATGTATGTTTATAAATTGCTTAATGGAAAAAGAATATAAACCAATCCTAATGTTAGAAGTATTGCTCGAAGTGAGATTTTCTGTAATCCTTCTATGATTCTTTTATTGCATGTTGTTGCTTTAACCCTATTTCTTAGTATAGAAAAAAAATTATTGAGCTTTGACAAATGTGCAAACATTTACTAACATATAAAGTGAGAGAAATATGGGCAAGAAAAAGTGAAAGAAATTATTTAAAGTGAAAAACTAGAAAAATACTATTAGTAAATATTAATATTACATTATATTTGTATTGGAGATTGTGCCCTAGGTCAATTATTGTATTATGAACATTATTTTTCACTATGAAAAAGAAGGTGTTTTTTCTTACATTATTATATTGTTTGCATGTTTTCTTTATAATAATATCCTTGGATATACTATTTTATCCAAAATGCCCTTAGTCAATCATATTTGGGGGAACAATGATGAACTAAGACTAGTATGATTTTGATTGATAATTATGTACGAAGATACAAATCAAAATCATAAGCTCCTATTATAAGATAGCTGCATGGATCAAGTTATAAGCATATCCCATATATAACCGTGTCACTAAACCCTCAGACCTAAGATCACCACGGTTTCCTATATGGGGAATACTATACTTTGACATAATAAAAAATCACCTTTAATCGGGAGATCATAAAAGCTATGATCGGGTATAGTGGAACTCATGTGGAGGAAGATAAATGGTCAAGATGGAATTTATCCCTCTAATTAATGAAGAGATATATTTAAGCCCCTTGATGAGTGAGATTGAGAAATGCATGATGATCGGGATCCTGCAAGTATACGGGGTCGATCACAGTAATAGAAAGTCTTCGGAGTATTCCAAAGGTCGAATTCAAGGGAGGTAGTAGATTTATTAGTCCAAACTTTTAATCTCAAAAATAAGTGATAATCAAATTGAGAATTCAAATTTAAAAGGAAAGAAATAGAAAAAAAAATGAAATCTGAGTTTGATTCAGTTCTAGAAGTATCAAGGGATCAGGATTCACCTTATGAGATAATTGGATTTTATTTCTTAATTAGACTCTGCATAATTATAGTGATTGTTGTTTCTAAAGCGTCATAATTACCTCTAGGTCAATTAGTCCTTATTTAATTAGGATTCAATTCGCTCTCGCGCAACTAAATTTTCTAATTAAACCTTAAAAACTACAACATCTATCATCATGGATTCCTAATTCTATCTCTAGATTAGTTATTCATGTTTATCTCTCTAAATCTAGATTCACTCTTCACCTCTCAGTCAATCAAGTTTACCCATTAATTAGATTCTATGGTGATCAAGCATAAAATCCACATAAACGAATAAAAGAGATAAATATAATAAAAAGATAAATTAAATATAACTTGAAAAACAAATCAAAGAGTCTTAACTAGAGAAACAAATTCAATCCATCCCAGTCAAGCTACATCCCTATCCCCGACTGGGAAATTTAGCTACTCATGGAAATAAAAATTAAATCACAACTAAAATCTCAAATCATAGTGAAAATAATAAGAAAATAGAGTTATATTAGAGAATAATAAATCTATCACTAATACTTCCAAAATCTTCTTACTCTTTTTCTATAAGATACTCCTGTTACTCTCAGGTGCATTTAGAACCGTGTTCTCTGACTTCTGAGTGTGTTTCTGAATCCCTTTTTATGTTTTTATTATGTCTCCTTATATAGGAAAAATTTAGAGACTTATAAAAGGCCAAAATATCAACAAAACGCGTCAAAAACAAGTTTTTATGGGGTTTTATTGCTTGACTCGGCGCCGGGTGTCCATATACTCATCCCATATGGTGCCAGGTGCTTCTAAAAGGCTAAAAAATGTTAAAATCGTATTAGCCAGGTGCCGGATGAGTTTGTCCCGGCACCAGGTGCTTCTGTCTATACGGACGCTTCTCAGTTCAGCTTCAAGAAGTTATCAGCTCATGTTGATACTTTGAATTCAATTTTCACCATGATAACGTTGGAATTTGAGAAAACTCAAAACATAAAAATTGTAAATCTATGTCTTATCTTTCCAACGAATCTTAAATAACCTCAATCGGAATTCATATGTGAGAGCTATTATCAAAATACCAAAAAGTGTCAAAATTTTTTAGTATGAATAATTTGTAACATTTTTACTCCGAATGGTTCCAAATGAGCCTATAACGCCACGAAACACAAAAATATGTAAAATTATGTTAAAATATATCAATATAAGCATATTTAGATACAATTGAGAGCTTAAATATGGGTATTTTATATATATAAAATGGACATATCACATGGTCATGCTCGAATGGAAGAGTTTCTATTTGTTCTGTCAGTCTGCTCGAAAATCGAGAAAGTGATGGTCGAATAACATAAGGATGACATTTTCATGCCTCATACTTGACCTATATATCATAAGACAAAAGGGATGTGATCGAGTTATATGATAGGTTATATCGGATCACCGATCTCATATGATTTGACTAGTCACAATGTCTTGTTAGAGGTCACTTGCGACTTGTGGGTTTAATAGTGTTATTAACCCACTATCAATATCATATGAGCCTACAGAGTCACACACAAGAACATGCCAACTCGAATTAGAATGTCTAGATGTTCAATTAAGGGTGATTGAATTATATATATATTTGATATATATATATTATATTATTTCGAAAAATATATATATTGTTCAAATTAATTAATTTTAAATTTAATTTTATATGATATATTTAAATTTAAACTAATAATCTAAATTTGATTTATATGATAAATTAAATATATATTTAATTCTGGATATAGATTATATAGTTAGTTTAAATTTAATCTATTTGATAGATTTAAATTTAAATTACTCTATTTAATTAATATTTGATTTAGTTTAAATTATTAATTTAAATTAAACAAATATCAAATCATATTTATATATTGATATAGACTAGATTACAGAATTAATATAATTTTGAATCACCCCAAAGAGAGAGCGGCTGTATACTCAGAGAGTAGGATTGTACGGACGAATGACGAACAACAGCTAAACAAACGAATAGCGTACGGACATATGGACGTTCACAAACAGAGGTACTAACACGCCGTTCAAGTTGGACTCACCGTTCATGTAGATACCGGTAGAGGAAGCTGACCAGTCGCATTAATTTTTGGGGTCTAACGAAGCGAAAAGAATCGCAAGGGACTCACCCGAGGTAAATTCTCTTTCTACATCTCAATCTAAACAACATTGATGGATCAATGGGAGGGAATTTCTTGATATTTTTCTGCTATGTGTATACTGAAATTCCCAACAATTTGTAGAACTCAGTAAAATTTATTCTTAGGTGATAAATTCAATTCAAATATTTACTGTACAGTGATATTTAGGGCCAATTTGGTTGAATTACATGGAGGTCAAGTGATGTGATATGATGTGATGTAATGTAATGTAATGGGAAGAAGACTAAATGTGAATTTATTTTGTATGATATAATGATATTTTTTTTACATTTCATTAAATATATATAATGTAAAAAGACACAAATGCCCTCAATAGGAAAAAAAAAGAAAACTCCCCTGCATCTTCTTCCTTCTCCTACCTCCTCGATGCCAACCCAAATTCAACATTTAGATGCATTCAATTAAAAAAAAATTCCAGATCTAAAGAACGTCGGTGACCCATTCTTCCTCCTCAAAGATGTCAACCCATGATTTCTCCTGCAAGATTGTGTGAGGAAGCTGTAGATATATGAAAATGAAGGTAGTCAGTCACTAGATCTATGAGATTTGGACCAAGCATGGTCGGTGGAAAGAAGGTTGCAATCTGCAATTACGAAGCTGATGAGGACGATGGGTTGAATTCTAGCGAGATCTAGAGAAAGAAGGTAGAGGTGTAATGGAGGTTCGGTGATGGAGATGGCAACCAAAGTTCTAGAGGAAGAAGATAGGTCGTGGTTTTGATGTGAGGAAGAAAGATGATGCTGAGATGGATGCCAAGATTTGTATGTCGCTGGTATGGGTGGTTCCCAATTTGGGAAGACAATGAACAGTTGATGACGAAGGAATGGAAGAATAAGGAAGGTGGCGATGGGGAGATAACAAGAATGGCATTTGGAAGACGAGGAGCAATTTTGATTGGTTGTCATTTTTTGATTTTACAAGGGCAAAAATGTCTTTTTGCATCTCATTACATCTATGTAAAGATCATTACATGCAAAATGTTATGTAATCCAGATCACCCTTATAAAAGTAACCATGATCACTTAAATAATCAAGATTACGTGTAAAATATCTAACCAAACACCCTAACTCAGGTGATATGAAGTTTATTACTTTTACATGAGGGGTGGTGTAAACGAACCAAACGAGTCCTTAGTGTATGCACTATTAATGGGTAGCCCGACTTTAAATTTATGTCATGTGATATGATGAATATTTGTCCTGAGCAATAAATTGAATTAGCTTGTAGGTATGACTCTTTCATTTTGCATTTATTTTATTTTTATAGTTTATGAAAATTAAAAATTCAAATAAGGCTTCGACATGCTATTACTCATTTAGTTTCACTCCAAATTTAATAAAGTTATACTTTAATTTACACAATATTATCCAATTGTAAATCGATAAATTTTAAATCAACTACATCAAAGAAATAAATTTAGGATATTTAAAAATGTAATATAAAATATAAAAAATATAAGAATTCATTCTCCATGAAAGTCCAAAACACTCCATGAAATTTACACGAATTAATCAATCAATATTCTCCCTTCGTTTTATTTTATTTACTATTTTAAAGAATTTTAAATGTCTCATGTTATATGTTGTTTTACATTATTTCCTATTTTTTTTAATTTGTCACATTTAAAGATAAAATTTGATTTTTTATCTATCATTTTTAAATTTTAAAATAATATTAATTATTATTTTTCCAATTATATCAAGCTAGTATCTATTTATTAAAGGACATATTAAAAAATTTAAAATAAATTCTAACACATTAATTATATTTCTTAATTTATGTATTAAAATTTTAAGTGACATAAAAAAATAGAGGTAGTATTAATGAAGTATTAATTATCATTTTTACTATTTTATCTTTCATTACAAACAATGGTAGATGGAATATAAATTTTCTTTTAACATTTAATTTAAAAATATTTTGGTAAAATGTTATTAAGTTTTACTATAATTTAGATTATTTAATAGTTTTATTGATTTATGTACAAAATTTTGAAATGACAAATAAAATGAAGGGGTAAGCAATACATTTAGCTTACTATTGTCAGTGTAATATTCACCTTGAAATTTGTGTTAGTCTTTTTCAATTTTCATTTCCTATTTTTTCTATTATCTATTGCTCATAAAAAAAAACCTTTTCTTTTTTTTAATTAATTCAACAAAATTTTAAAATTCAGTGCATTGCATGAATATTAATTAATCATATTCATATCAATATAGTACTATATAAGATATAAACAGTATAATATCCAACAATGAAACAACAACTGCGGGAAAACGCGAAGGAAAACGCATCTTGAGACCAAGCTTATACTCCTTCAATATTTTTTTATAAGAAACAAATAATTTTATTAAAACTAAAAAACAGATGAAATCAGTTAATTGTTATTAATATATTATAATTATCATTAATATGTTATAAATTGAATTTTTTTAGAAATGCTCATATTAAATAATTTATACTCTCCTTATACATGAGAAACAATGACTTCTTCATAAAAACAATTTTTTTAATGAATGAAGGGTATAAAAGAAATAGTTTAATAAATGTATAAGATAAATAGATTTTATTTTTTATAAATAGGATTGAAAAAATATTCTTAAAATTTTCTCATATATGGTTCTTCTTAAAAGGTTCTTCTATAAAATTTTCATGGTTTTTAATTATAAGAATTTTATAAAATTTAATGAAATATTAATGTTTGATTTCAATAAATATCTTTAATAATTTATTTTTTAAGTATTGATATAAGATAGATGTTAATTGTTTTTAAGTGTATTTTATGAATGGTATAATAATTTTTTATAAAATTAAAGTTCTTAGCTAATGTTAACTAATCTATGTAATTTGATTGGAAGACGCCGCAGGGTATGAAATTGAAATTTACGCTAGCTTTAGCAGGTGGAGAGCCGAAAAGCTAGCTTGTGCCACAGTCAAAAAGGTTAATATCTCCAATCAAGTTTTTTTTTTTTGAGGGATTCGTATCTTGATTCCGTTCATAAATTCCAATTTAAGCTTCTTTTCTCCCCCGCCTCAAATTCGTGTCTTGTTTGGGAATTCCGCAAGGAAGGAATCAAGGAATGACCTCAAATTTCGTCTTAGCCATGAAACTTGATTTGAAAAAGGATGGAAAGTAACGAAGTCGTATTTTTTTTTTAGTTTCTAAAATTAATAAAATGAAGAAAAAGAATTCCATCACAAAACAAAAAACAAAAAGAAGTAACGTCGTGAGCAAAAAGAAGAAACTTCGTGAGCACCGCACAAGAAAACGAAATACGGTCTTCTTGGTTCGTGAATTGAACGCGACCAGGGAGGCTGCCTCCCTTTCTTCTTTCGTCTACAAATATGAAATTTCTTTTCGCAATTTCTTGCAACTTCCTCTACCTCTCTCGTGATTCTTTGCGTCCCAAGTTTGTTTCGACTTGACACCCCAAGCAATATATTCCTTGTTTGTGAGGGAAGAGAGAAGTTGAACTTTTGAGTATCATTCTGGTAACGCCGCTATTCAGAAAAACAAAAAGCACATAAATCCCAGCTCGCTCTCTCTGCTCAAAACTTGCTGTTTTTTCATACTAAGGTGACATAAACATTGCTCTCAATCTCTTAAAATTTTCTGCTTTCAAGGCATTTGCGATCTGGATTTTCTTCTGTGACTTTCTTCTGATCCATTCCTTCTGATTTCACGAAGTTGGGTTAACCTCCCTCTCTCTCTCTGTTATATCTCGGAATCAAGAACTTTTTGCGTTTATTTTTCTTTTCGTCTTTCAAGCCGGGCTTCAGGCCGGATTGGTGATTTCTTATATTCTATTTCTCTGGATTATGTCATTTTGAAAGCGTCTTCTGTCTGATTGAACCCGGGATTTGTCTCTAAGAAAATTCTCAGTTGGGTACTTTGTATATTTTGCTGATTACCATGAAATCTCTGACTTGGTTATATTGCAAGATCATTTGGTGGAGTTCTTATATCTGTTCTCGTGTTTTGGTCTGGGTTAAATCGAGGATTGCTGGAACAGATTTCTCTATGGTAAGAACTCTTTCACCCTGCTATTTTGTTGATGATATAGAATGGTCGCAAAACTGTCAAGTTTCAGAGTAATGTGGTTAGATTATAATATTAAAATCTGGATCGCAGTGGTTTTGGCTTTGATGCATCTGATCTTTCATTCTTTGTGATTCTCAGGGGGAAGCACCGGCATTCCTTGTGAACAATTTGGAGAATGGACATGCTAATGGCTTTAAATCAGGAAACGAAACTTGTAAAACTGCTACAATCATTGGGGATAAAACGGTATGGTCATACCAAATATACTCTTACTATCATGTCTTAGATTGTTCCTACTTTTTAACTAGATATGTAGCCAGAGTATTATTTTCTTCCTAAATGAAAAAATGGTCCTCCATTTGTTTGATAGTATGTCATTGGTGGAGCTGATGATGAAACTTCGTACATTGAAGTTCAAATCTTTGACCGTGGTCTTGGAGAATGGTCAGTTAAAGGCTTCTTGGCTTCAAAGCTGCTTCTCTCAGGCTTTTGTTTCTGATTTTCAATTTTATGTGCAGGGTTAATCCCATTGTGCTTGGAACCAAACCCGTCTCATGTAAAGGCCATTCAGCCGTGCCTCTGAAGGACCGGATCTTAATTCTTAAGAAGGGTGCTAGGCCAGGTGATCACACTTGGTTTTTGGAGGTTGGTGTTTTTCAGATTCAATCCTTTGATCTAACAACCCCTATTGCACTGTGTGCGCACGCGCGCACGTCTTCCTTTGGTAATTACAGTCAGAGATATCCTCATACTTTGTCCATGCTTTATCCCCTGTTTGGGTGATCTCAATTGCGTACTCTCCTATATATCAATCCGAAGATGCTTCCAAAAGAAGAGAACCTAGTTTAAGGAGATATTAGCTCTTACCAACTAAGGCACTGCCTTTGGGTCAAATGTTTGATATTTTTCATTTTCACAAAATTGGCAGGTGGACACCCCATACGTTAGGCTGCAGCAAAAGGCTATGGGGACCCCGGTTGTTGCGTGGAGTAAGGGTGTGATAGGCAGTGCTGAGAAGCCTATTGTTATAAGTGGTCCTTCTGGAGTAGGCAAAGGAACATTGATATCAATGCTCATGAGCGAATTCCCTTCTATGTTTGGTTTCTCTGTGAGCCACACTACCCGAGCTCCAAGAAATATGGAGAAAGATGGGGTGCATTACCATTTCACTGAGAAGAGTGTCATGGAGAAAGAGATAAAAGAGGGAAAGTTTCTTGAATTCGCTTCTGTTCATGGTAATCTTTATGGGACCAGTGTTGAGGCTGTGGAACTGGTAGCTGATGCAGGGAAAGTAAGTTCCTTTTACTATCAAATTTTATAATACATCAGTGGAAGGCTTATTTGTGCCTATTTGACGCATGTGGATACCCCCCCATCCAAATTAATCTTTCTGGAGAAGCCTCACCGGAAGGTTTATTTGTGCCTATTTCTGTAAGGGAGTGTAGAAATAAATAACGTTTAGCTGGAACTGCACTTAACAATTAGCCAATGCTACAGACACAGTTTTGAAATACATAGATCACCTTGAAGGCTTAAACTCTTCTTTTACTTCTGTAACTATCTGATGCAGCATGCACAGTACAAGTATGACTGAGAACTTTTGACTGTTTTGATGAAAAAAGCTGACACCCCTGTCAAGCGCATGACAGAATCTCATGTTGTATGTTGTATACCCTCTGTTACTGTCACTGATTAATTGTAATAACATTGGGAGAACACAACTAATTTCTATCAAATAATACATTGTATTTACCCTTTTTATGTTATTCCTTTTGATCTTGATGAGAAGTAAGGGTATATGCCAGGCTTAATATTAAAAGATCCTCATCCTACTTAGAAGCAATATTGGGTGGTAAATTAGATGCAATGTTAATGTTATATTGTAGTAGTAATGAATTTTAGTTGTCTGCGGGATGATTTGGGGTGCCAGGGTATTGCAACCTCATAAGCAATGTCTTAAAGAATTTAATTTGACTTTCTTTTTATTCAAATTACTGAAATCATTTTTCCTTTTGAATCAGGTATGCATTCTTGATATTGATGTTCAAGGGGCAAGATCTGTGAGGGCTAGTTCACTTGAAGCCATATTCATCTTCATCTGTCCCCCATCAATGGAGGAGCTAGAGAAACGCCTCCGTGACAGGTGAATAACAATGACCTTCTTTCTCATGTCTTTGTAATTCTAAGATTCCCCACAATTTTGATCCAAATCTCTTATGTCTTGACCAGAGGGACAGAGACAGAAGAACAGATCTCAAAGCGGCTACGAAATGCTAAGTCAGAAATTGAGCAAGGGACATCATCAGGCATATTTGATTATATCTTATATAATGATAACCTTGAGGAGTGCTATGAGAGTCTTAAAGTAACTCTTCACTGCTTATTCGCTTATTTCCTTCCTGCAAGAAATTTTTCTATTAAAGTATTCTGATATAAAGTATACATTGGTGTAGAAACTATTGGGACTCCATGCAAATGCCACTACTCAACCCAAGTCAGGTAAGAAAAAAACAACTAAACTATATCATTGATGATCTCTGTTTTACAACTTCTTACTGACATGAGGATTGATAAACGTTTTTAATCTGTCAATCCAGGGCCCAGAGAGATCAATCTACCCGCAGATCATACAGTATCAAAAATTGATGACAAAATTATCATAAATTGCATTTCTTCAGGACTGGAAAAGGAATCAAAGAACTTGTAAGCTTATGAAAAACTACTTATCTAATTTAGCAACCAACAGTGAAATTCGGTTCTAACGTTGGATTTGGATGATCAGGATTGTTTTGGATGTTTCCTCACTAAAAGGGGGTGCACCTGGACGGACAAGGGGGTTAGATTTCCAAACCATAGACTCGTTTTCAGATGGGCTAATGGGGCTGCTGCAACGGCAGAGCTAACAGTTCATGAATCTGGCCGCTACTGACTTTGGTTTCTCAATTCATATATAACTTAAGAAATTTGGAGAGTGAGAGCGAGAGATATAAAACATTAGATTTGATGTCTTCACATGTTTTTTTTCCTTCTGGCCTTCAGTCATTGTTATCAAATTGACTTGACTTGATGATTGGTGGCAACATTATTATTGCTTTTGCAGGCAATGAGTAGTGATTTATGTTCTTTTCGGCTTAACTAAGTTCCACCAATAGTCTCTCTGTTTTCTGGAAGGATCTTAACAACTGCAAGGGTTAATGAGTCGGGTTTTACCCAATCAAGCTCATGACCTCATGATGAGTAATTTATGTGATTATGGGTCTCTATCATTGTTGAAAGTTAGATCGAGTTTCAAGACGTTGTCATGTCAAGGTTGGCTATGTAGTGTAGATATTTGGGTGTGTGTGCGTGGATGTGCCCCTAACGCCACCCATATCTGGTTCAACCAAATCACAAGACAAATGGACCAATGATTAGTGGACATGGCTCCATATTGGTAAAACTATTCGTCCTCACGGCATTTGCCTTCTCAAGATTGGATTTAAAGTACATGAAATTGAAAACCCAACTGAAGACCGCGACAAAACAAGGTGGAGCACATGAATTGCACCAGGCTTAGGCTAGGTCAGCTGAGGAATCTAAACTCATCTTTAATACAGGACTTTGTCCCTTAGTGTTACGGAAGGGGCATCCTTAAATCAATGAGCAGAGCAACCCCTTGAGGATTTAAAATAATTAACAGAGAAAAATCATATTTAAAGACTTAAGATCTTACAAATATAAAATAAAAATATTTTCAAGTTATAATTATTTTTAAAGAGAAAATATATTACTAAATTTTAGTAAATTAATTAGTAACTTTTTAAAAAGTATTATTAAATTCGTGTACAAAATATTTTTCAAGTTCTTAGTGGTAATTTTTTAAAAAAAGCAATAGTAATTCTTTTATGATTAGATAGATTTGTTGATAATTTTGATCATTAATTATAATTTGAAAGATCTTAGTAATTTTACCTTAACAACAAAATTCCAACCTGCGAGATTATTTATGTTCTAAATTTAATATTTTGGTCGTACACCATGATTCCAAGAGCAAGTGGAAATGGTCGTTTATGCAGTTTTCAGTTGCGAATCCAAAAGGACCGTTCCTGTGGCATGGGCTAGTGCGTGTAGTGGGCCCATGGTCTGAATACATCCAAGTGTTTGTGAATTATTTAAACCAGAAAAGTACAGCAGCACAAGGCGGCTTAAATTAAAAAAAAAATATTCATTCTGATGAAACAGTAAACAGTTAACAAATAATATGTGTAGAATAATGACAAATAAAACATAATAAGTAATTTTATTTTCATATATTATACTGATTTTTTTTGTCAGGGATCAGTTTAAACTATAGAAGTTTATCCTGCACTTCAATTGCAGGAAAGTTGATGATTATTTGTGCATATTTTGAAAAAAGTCATCTATATATGGACGACAATGTAATATTAATTATATATATATATATATATGTATCGATTCTCTTTCTTAAACGTTGGAATTGAGTTTGTATTAGTCTTATTTTAGTTCAAATAAACCATCCTGATCTTGCGAAAATTCGGCTTTGTTTGACTTTTTTGGGGATTGCGGTGAGGGGTTCGTGACTGTTTGTGATGCCAAGTTGTAAAATAAGTTTGAAGTTGAGTGATTTTATTAAAGAGAAAATTTTAACAAATTGTGTTTGAAGAGAATAAAATACTTGTAAAGAAGAAAAAAAATAAGTAAATTTCCCACAATGGTGGGGTAAAGAACCCTACAAGTCTACAACCATTAAAACATGTTACGGTACAATCTGAGGCATCCGTTTTTCCAATTCGTATTATGAAATCGCTAATTCTTGTGGCAACCAACCAAGGAATAATGCAGATGCTTCTTAAACGCCATCGTCTTATACCTAACTTTTGCCCAGTAGGGGACCCCAAACACCAACTTGGTCCTTCTCTACTACGGCCTATGGTGGATTATTTCACTGGCACCACATTTCACTGCTACACTTCCTTTTTTCTTTTTTCAGCAAACCACTCAATATTTGAAGTCAACAGCTTCAATTAATCCAGATTCGACTTAGGTCAGGACCCAAATAGGGGTGGTTCTTCAAAATATATCACTTCCATTCCCATCGTCCTAGAAATCAAACCAAGAGATCAGACCCTTTTCATCTTAGCCAACATGTGTTGGTTACACACTTCCCTTTTTCTTTATATATATATATATATATTCATTTCTCTTTTGATATTGAACTGTTCTTAGTGTTTCTTTCTATGTAAAAGCATTTGCTTTTTGCTGTTTCTTCTATTCAGCATAATTAACAAGAAATGCTAAAATCTAAACAGGTGAACAAGTTTAGTTAATATCTATGCAATTCTATTATAATCTTCTCCTACTCAACATAAATGTTAGTATCATGTGCAACGCTGCAGATTATACTCCGTGTCACAACACAAGGCATCTTATGATTGTGCAAAAAAAAGCATCTTATAGGGAAATTGTTTTAAATTCATGATTGTATTCTACCAAAAGGTTAATGCACTATCCTAACTTATCAAACCCCTACAATTTATTAGGTTCTTTGTACAATCCCTGTCAATGCCATGCATGATAGGTTTATAAGACAATGAAAAGGCTTCACAGACCAAGAATGATTTGCCTGATTCCTATGGATTAGACATTAGTGGTTTCTCATCGCATGATGGGTTGGGTTTCTATGCTAGAATTATTCGGAATCACAGAGCATTGGGTTATGGGCTTCAATGCATCATGTGGACTTGAACCTCAATCTATAGGTACCCTGTTGGGTATCATCAAAGGCCTAGAACTCAGTTGGGGCAAAAAGCTAAGGAAAATTCAAGTGTACACATATAACGCTAAAGTGATAAATCTTATCACAAGACAAGACTCAATTGATCACCCCTATCATGATCTTCTTGATAACGTTAGGTCTCTCATCCATAGGAATTGGAACTTTTTTCTATTTTATGTATAGGAAAGCTAACACATATACTCATAGGTTGGCCAACTTAGCTAGAAATAGGAATACTGATTTTTGCACATTTGATTAACGCCCACCTTGATGTAAGGAGGTGGCGAATGATGAAAGGATGATGTAAATACTTGCTTTTGTTTTTTTATCTTTAATGATACACATTTTCATTCCAGAAAAAAATGATTTGTCGATACATAAATGAGGGTCAATAATGCCATCACCTTGTCTTTCTCAAAGCTTAAACACTCTATCCAGAAAGTTTTTTATGCTAGAAAATAGTTGAAGTAGTGTACTCAATAATGCCAAGAGTTGCTTATTTAATGGTGAGAACCCTACAAACCTCAGTGTGATTGGACCATTTAGACTTCTATGCTAAGAAGCCTTCTTCAAGATCAAATCCCTGAATGTGTGGGTAGTGTTTTTTCTCATTGGAAGTGGAGTTTGAATCAAGATAAAGGGTATTATTAAGGTCAGAAGCAACACTATTGTTATTATTGGTTATAGTGTTTCCAGAACTAGTATCAACATCAAGCTTCCTCGTGGCTAGGAAATGACCACCACACTCTCTTGCTCTTTTCATTGCATGCAAATGTCAAGATTTGTGATGGTTAGACTACAAGTCAAAATAACAATGATTATTATTGTAAAAGATTAAGCAAAGTAAGTTCTTCATATCGCTTTGCTAATTCTAATAGTCACATGCAATGCTTCAAGTATTGGAAAAAAAAAAGGACATTGTAAGTAATATAAAATAGATATTTGGCAATAGAATGTGCAACTTACTAACATTGTCACCCTCTCACGGCACATTAGAAAACACTTTTAGTTATAATTGCAAGTGTTTTCTCCTTATTGCATTCTTTTTTATGTAGGCATTGAGAAAATGTTTGACCCAGTTATATTTCACATTCAGTTGGGGTAAACACAACAAAGGAAACTTAATTAGTTATGCATTGCTAGAATACCTTCCTCCATTTCATCAGCTTCTTTTCTAGTTCACTCTTGTCACGTAGTCGCCTATGCCTCAAAATTCCATGGTATTACTTGGCATCAACATAAACAAGCTCCTTTGCAATTTGAAGTGGTAGGACCATTTGGGTGATATGAGCTCCTAGACTATGAGGATATACCTAACATTATTCCCAACAAAAATGGTGAGTAGAAAATCAAATTAGAGTACTGTCTTTAGGTATGATCACTAAATATTAGAAAAGTTAGACAAATCATGTAGCTTGAGCTACAAGAAAGGGGTCAAAATAAAGGAGGAAGGAGAAAAAGGGAGTGAAGAGATAATTAACAGGTTTAAGAGAATTTTACTAATAATCAATTGAAAGGCTACCTTGACAAGAATCATGAAGCGCTTCATATAGAATTCGAAGTATAGTAATTCCTCATAATAATAATTTGAGTTTTTGCATGATAATAATAACTTGACTTCAGGTTTTGGACAATATATTTTATTTATATGCATAGCTCACAATTAACAACCTACATGGCAAGTATCTTCGCAACAATGAACAGGTAGGAGGGAATATGCTACATACCAAATGAATAGGGGTCACTCTTGCATAACAGGGACCTGAATACGGGTAAGGGGCACATGTCTGCAAAAATATGTTGCTTAGATTTTTCCCAAACATCACACTGCAGTATGAACAAGCTCCAACTTTGATGGTTGTGCAAAAAATTCATTTACTGTTGAGGGCACACTCGGGACAAGAAGTTATATTTGTTGATGTTCTTCATCAATTTTACCATCTGCTAATGCAAGAAATATTTTAGTAGAGCTATCAGTAATCGATGAAGCATGCAGAACAATATAACATTATAACCATGACCAAAAGAAATTAGAACTTTATAATATTTATTCATGCTAACGTCAAAGATATGTTAATTCCTAGTAGCAATTTAAAACAAGGCAGTGTGGTATATAGGGGTTGGCTAAAAGACAAGAGATACTATTTATAATAAATATCTAATTGAATTTGATCATAACCTAAAACCTGATAAGATAACTATCTCATTGATTCACAAGTCATTCTCTTAAACTAGCTAGAGTACAAAGCATTCAATTTTCAAATGGATGTGTGGTTCATCATAAATCTAAAGGGAATTCAAGAGAACATAAAACCTATGGTTTACAACTCCAATGGAAAGCCTTAAAGTGTAGAGAATTAATTCATGGTGTATGATGGAATCTTTCTTTCAGTAACTAGAAATAATTCTAACCTAACTGGTATCAAGTGGCCGTGGCCTGACAAGTATTTAAATTGTATTCAGGAGATGAAGACATGCAATAAAAGATTTAATAGTTGTCCATGGGGGACAAAGTACAGTTTTTATACCAGTTGACAAAGATATAAGCAAACACTGGAAGAAAATCTGTAAAAAACTTCTACAAGGAAAGAACCACGCCACTTAAGTGCCACTAGAATTCCTTGTGGCTACCCAATGTAAGACTTCATGATAATTGATGAAGGCTTCAAAAAGCATGAAAAACCCACCCCTGAAATTCGGCTTGTAAGGGGGAAAAGGTTGGTTAGACTAACTTCTAAGGAAATGCTAACTGTGAAGGGTGTAACCTAGTAGCCAAAGTGAGTAGTGTAGAATGTGGCTGTTAATGATGTCAGCTCTTTAGGAGTTATGCTATGATGTAGTCCCACATTGGATAGCTACCAATAATTCTTTTGATGATACTTCAGTCACATGGTGTTTTGCTGTTACATGTTTGCTTAAGTCTATAATGTACATTATGCACAAATTATTGTTCCACTAGCTTATGAGCATGAATGTTCCATGAACAAATGTGGCCACCAGAAAAGAAGAGTAGAAGACAAATAACATGTTATTGATATTTCTTTTCACTTACTTGAAATGATGTCAATACAATGCATTTGTAAAGAGCCAACAGTAAGATAACATCAATTAAGAATAGCCAAGAAAACTTATCAAATGACCTCTCTCTTTAATGGTTTCTTCCTCTTCTCTCAACAGAGCAACCATATATTTAGCTTGTGGTTTGCTGGTTTTGGTCTAAAGATGGTAATCCACAAATGAGGGCACAAATGAACTCCCTGCCTTCCGTTACCATATCTTTAGAGGAGGCATCATGCCCTAGGCCATGCCATTGAGCTTGAGAGAATAGGTCACGGATACCCTATTGCTGTTGATTTCTAATTCTAAATGGTGTGCATGATATGATGGCGGTTGCATCCTAGCACTTAGTTATTCAACATAACTTGAATTGCATCTGCTATAAAGTATAATCAATATCAATGGGTGCAATAAAATATCCTTACAGTTTGACATAAGGCTTTTACAGAATTTCATGTAAAATTTCTGTCATTTCTCACAGGAAAATTCTACCAAAAATGATGGGAGATATGTCAACCAAAATACAAAAATTTAACACAAAGTAGGTCATAGCACTTTGATCAATAAAATCCCATAACTAAATTGGTTGAAACTTTAGTAACATAAGCTTCAAATTAATAACACAAGCAAATTCATATGTCCGCCTCTTCCTTGAGGGATATATAGAAAGCTATGGGCCCGTTTGGTTCATTTCCTAGGTGCCCATAGAGTGGAAATTCAGATTCTATTCCCACACTTGGACTGTTTGGTTAGACATGGGAATAGGAATCTGGACTTCCATGAGAATGAAGATAACCTAAGATTTGAGAGTTAACTTTCCTACCTTGGACCCTGATTTTGTTTATTCCTACCATTAGGAATGGAGACCAAATGACAGAAATGAACTTAATTATGAAATATCATTCTTAAAATACCCTTCACAGTTTATGTACCCCATTTTCTCTTGAAAATTTTTCATTAATTCATACAAGTTATTTAGTGTAATTTTTCTATATGATTTTTTTCTCTAAAAATATTTAATTTAAAAAATTTACAATAAAAAATAATAAGAATTGAAATATACATAAGTTTCCCTTTTATTTTTTATATTGCAATTTATAGTTAGATATTTTTTATTTAATAAAAATAAAAATATGTAAAAACTTAAAATATGAGGTCATTGTCTGAATAAAAAAAAGATGTCACCCGTTTGTAACTAAAAAATAAATAAATAAAAAGTTACGTTATGAACACAATATTGGAGCAATTGATGTTGGGCTAAATTTTTACTTAAGTGCAATTCTGACTTTTTGTACATTATTTATATCTCATTCTATCATTTTCTTATATCGAACTAAACAAATTCAAGTTATTACTTATGTCTTTCCCATGGTGAACCAAACAAAATTTTGGCTTACAAGATTTCATTCCATTCCATTCCATTTCCAACTATTCCATTCTAATCCATTCCCAATAATTCTACGAACCAAACGGGCCTTATAGGATCTCATAATTCTCATCAATAGCATTAGCAAAATCATAATTCACACACACATGCACACAAATAATGGTAATTGTAAAATCAAGGAAAACAGAAATAAATGTAAAACTCAAGTAAATTGAGGTCTAACAAAATGATTAATGACATATTATTCCTTCAAATCTTCAGCAGGACAAGTAACTAAATGCAATTTAAAAAACCCAACTAAAAGAAAAAAGAAGCATATGATTCACTATCTGCCTTAAAATTTTGAGGTTTGACAACCTCAGCTAATAAAATAACCTAGAAACTAGAATAGGTAAGAATCCGTACAAGGCTGAAAGAAGTTAAGGATACAAGAACACGATAAAAAGAAATCTTACTACTTATGAGACATAGTGGAAGCAGAGAGATTCCAGACTGAAGAGAATAAGAATGGATTCGATATAATAGGAAATAGATACTTGATAGTGCAAGAAACAATAATGGAAAGTGGAAGACCATTAAAAGAATGAACACAACAAGAAGAAAGATTTTTCCTAGGGGAGTTTGCCGATTAAGGCTTTGTTTGTGAGTTTAGGATGGAAGGGAATGGAATGATCATTAATGGAATGGAACAGAATGAAATGGAATGAAGTATTCCATTATTTGAGAATTTTATTAGGGAAAAGGAATAGTTTCATTTGACCATTGTTTAGAAGTTATTATAAAATGGACATAATAAAATGGATTATAACTGTTTTTTTAACATCACCTTTATTAGCAAATTAAGATTAAAAAATGTAAATAAATTCTTATAATAAGAAACGTCTTCTTCTTCTTCTAATAATAATAATAATAATAATAATAATATCTACCACAAAACAATTTATTATTTGAATAATGATACTAATGAGGGAGTAAAATTTTTATCAAACAATAAAAATAACTACATAATAATTTAAAGTTGATGGTCTAAACAGGTAATCTAAAAATAAACAAAAAAAAAAGAAAGAAAAAATTGACTGGTAAAATCAATAATAATCCAAACTTTTTGACAACCTTTCAATAGTAAAGAATGGTATGCAAAAACTTTGAATCTATGCTAAATACTCCAAACATAGGCAATCTCAAACTCCTTGCATTATTATCTCTTTGGGTATATATAATTTATGAAAGTATCTTTTTCCTACTTATATTATAGAAATTAATCACCAATACATTAGTATAGTTTATATATGATTCATTGGAAAGAGAGGAAAAAGAATACCTGCACATAAAGCCCATGCACATGTCGACCTTTGGTTAACCATGATGAAGGACAGTTTAACCATACAAGTCAATTATACACTAAATTTAATCCCACAATCAAAACATCCATAAGAAAATCAATAGCATGATACATCACTCAATAGGTCAATTTAAATTCCTTGGTCTGCATTATTGCATCAGTTTCTCTAACCCACGAAAGCACACAATAGTATGGCCCACCTTTACCCCAAAAAAGCACACTATAGTGATCTGCACCATCACATCATGCTTTTTTAATGGCTTCTAGTTGCTCACCGTCTTAACACCAATTGTATATCACATAGATTATTTGGCTTAACATCAATCCGACTCCTTTGTTCATTTAAAACTAAATCGAAGGTATCTATCTCACCGATTACGTATAAATCACCAATTGTATTTGTGTCAATTGATGGTGTGCAAACTTGGATGCGATGACGGCAAGAACGAAGCTTGTATGTTGTCGGCCAAAGGTTGAAGCACAGTATGGCAGGAATTGATGGCGGGTATTGTGGAATCATGTACATAAAGGAGTATTGTTTTAATAAGGGCAATTATATAATTGAATAATTTACTCTAAATCATTCTATCACTGACCCCTAAATTTGGAGGAATCAAGAAAAATTAGATTTAAGATGACTAAGGATGATTTAAGAGGTCATTTCTTGTCATTCCACTTATTCATAAAAAAAATTTTTAAACAATGGCCCAATTTATGTTACCATTCCATTCCATTTTACTTCTTTGTAAAATAAACTCTCAAACATGCACTAAATTAAACAAAAGGAGAATGCAAATATTATAAGAATATGGTCCTTCAAAAGTCATTATCACGTTCGCGCTCTATAACATTTTACATGTTGGGGAGATAATCCCATCCTTTAACAGAAACAAAAAAAAACGTGTCGGTTTTTCCTGTTACAATTTTTCATATGGGCTTCAATCAATTGTGATTTTGTTTTTGTGAAAAATGGGCTAATTTTATTTTTTATGATTCAATTAAGGATACAAGTTAAGCCCACCTGATAAGTTAAGTGATCCTATTATATTTTAGGTTGAATATTTGTCAGTTTAATTAGTGAGTTAATAGTGTAGGCTTAACTTATAGACACATAATAGGAGGGTACTAGAGTTTATTTATATTTTGCTATATCCCTTTTACCGTTACGTTAATAACTCTGTAATATCTTGTCTTATTAAGAGGTGTGATTGGAAGTGTGAATAGGTGTAAGAAGCTCTAGTCCTTTAATTCTTAAAGACTCAACTGCTCCTCTTACTTCTTTCTCATTTGAAAATATGTCTTCAACAGGTATGTTTCAATTTGGTGTTCTAATATCATATAATTTTCTTACATTTAGTATAGATTATATGATTTAAATCTAGTAATTTTGGATTATTCATTTGACTGATCTAGTCTTTTGCTAAGATTAAGAGGGGGGGAAATTATTTCATACATGGAATGTTGCTTCGTGCGAAACTTAAACTATCATAAGTTTCGAATTTGAGATTCTTGATTTTGACTAATGTATTAATTTAATTGCAGCCCTGTTGTTGGGATTGTTGTGATTGATTTTATCTATCCATCCCCTTTGCCTTCAAATCAGAAAAAAAAAAAAGTTACAATGGGATTGTTGTGTTTTTGGCATGATTGATGAATTTTGTTTTTTGATCTGATCATATGTTCATGATTTGCTCAATTTAGCCTGTGCAAATGTTATTCACGTTGTTCTGATCATCTGCTCATGGTTTTATGGTTAAAAAAAAAAAGCAATTTTCGGCGTCTTCTGATTTGAGTTGCGGCGGAATTATGCATTAGTGGTCAAACGTGAGGCCTGAATTAGTATCTTTTGATTGAATTTCACAATGGGACCTAGATGTTTAAGGGAATTATATTTGACCTTTTAAGTTTTATTATTATTATTATTATTATTATTTTGAGATATTTTTGGTTTCCAAGTTATTTAATATGGGTCTCGTTCTTTTCTTTAAAGGTACTCAGTTTTATTTATTTATTATTTTAAAAAGAAAAGGTAGATAAAATTAATAAAGGTCTCAAGCCAATAACCCCATTGTATAAACAGAAGCCATGTGCCATCACGTTTAGTGTTTACATAAATATTTTATTTGAATTCTTTTATTTTGCTGAGAATTATTATTTGTAAATTTTCTTTTTAATAATTATGGCATAGATGCTGGGATGTGAAGAATGTTGAAAAAATTTTCTAATTTTAACTAAATTTTTCTATGATTTATTTTAGACAATTTTGGAATATTATGTATTTAAAAGATTCTAATATGATTTTAATGATTTACTTGAGTAGAGTTTTAGACTTGATTTAAGAAACTCATTCATAGGGTTTAAATTATCTTTTATCTGGTGACTAGTGAACATAATTGAGTCTATTTATTATAAGGTTATACGAAGCATGTAGATGGGGTACATGATTAAGAAGACCCATTTACCCAAAGGAGATGACTCCTTCGAAATCATTATATAATTTGATTAAAGGATTATTTTAGATAAACTTTTGAAATATTATGCTCCTATTTTTGTGCTCACAGCTTGAAATATTTATTTGATAAGTTGCATTTTTTTTTGTTTGAGTTGAATGAGTACAATATTTTTCTTTGGGAATGCTATTAGATGTTATCTATGATCAGTGGGGGAGTTATATTTGTTGCATTACCTCATGGACTATATCATGAACTTGGATAAGATAAAATTGATTCCTATGCAAGATATTTCATAGATTGCTATGAGTAATTATCAGCAAGATGGGATTGCTTGTATTAATTTATAGAATTTCCTTTCTAGTTTGAGAATTGCTTCTGATTATTTTATGTACTTACCTACCTAAAGGGGGTTACTGTGTATTGTAATTATATGTGAGAATAAGACAAAGTTATTGGAATTATAAGTGAGAATAAGACAAAGTTATTGGAGAATGCATTAGTTTAGAATATTTGTTTGCTCAAAGGGGATAGGTGTTTAAACCCAATATATTCTCATTGATTAACTTATCTGAGGTACTAATCATGGTTCCAATCATGATTTATGCATTCTACCCAAAGAAGAATATACTATTTTGCTGGCCTCATTATGATACCTAATTTTGATTGAGGTTATGCTTATTACCCTTATTATTTATTCTAATACACTCCTATTTTGTTTTACAGTTACCTTTTTGATAAATAATTGTTTTGCTTTAGTTGAGATGTTGATTAGATCTAATTATAAGAAATGGCTGCAACACATACAATTCTCTTTAGGAATTGCCGATCTTGACCTAGCATTGCGTGAAAAGAAACCTGAGGTGAATGATAATAGTACATCTAAACAAAAATAATTTCTAGCTAAGTGGGAGAGGTCTAACTGACTTAGTCTATTTTCTATTAAGAGGATCATCTCTGAACACCTACTTAGTGGCTTACCTGAAACTAAAAATGCTAAAGAATTCCTTGATGTTCTAGAAAAGAGGTACTAAGTCTCTAACAATGCTGAGTTAGGATGTTTATTAAAATAATTAATTGACATGAAATATGATAATAAAGAGGGAGTAAAAGAGTTTATTTTGAAAATGGTTCATCTTTAAACCAAACTAAAAGCCCATAATATTGATTTGAATGAAAACTTCATTGTCTCACATGCCTGAAATTGCCAACTTGTTGAGTTTACACAAATCAAAATTGTTTACAGTACATTTGGTGGAAATTGGCCATAATGACCTTATTACAAAATGTGTGGCTGAAGAAAAGAAACTTAAGAAAGAAAACAGTGACCAATACCATGATATAGTTTACTTGACTTATAATAACAAACCTCGTCCTGGCAAAGTTAAATGGAAAAATATGAAAGATCAGCCTAATGCTTTGCATAAGAATTAAAACTCAAATAAGCCAAGTAGTTATCAACACCACAATATAGGTGGTCTTGAGCCAATTTCTTTCAAGAAAGATGTATGGTGTTTTCTGGTGTAAGGAGAAGGGGCATAAGAAGAATGATTGTGTAAAGTTTAAGAGTTGGTTAGAGGACAAGCAGAAATCTGAAGGAGTTCAAAAACTTGAAGAGACAAAGTCTGAGAAAAAGAAAACTAAGGGTGGCAAATGATCTTAAAGTTATGGTGGAGATCTTAAAGTTATGGTGGAGTAGTAGGAGTCAACAACTCATTTTGACAATTGAGTAAGAACTTGTTTCTATTTTTCTTTTCTTTTCTTCTTTTATGTAGTTTTCTTTAGAAAGAATTTATTTTAGTTTCTTATTTGAATAAATTTTATTTTTTAGCTTATTTTCAATGATAGAAAATAAATTTGATGTTGAACTCCCAAATTATTGGCTTATGGATATTTGATGAATGGTTTATATAAATTGTTTTTATTTCCTAATGGTGTCCCTTTATTTTGAACATAAAAATATTGCTTCTAAAGCATTCAAAATTAGAAATAAATATGATGTTGATTCCTTAACAGAAGAACTTAGACCCATTATGTTTGAAAAGCACATTGAGAACTTGGACATTGTGAGTTCTTTTGATATATTTGATTAGTTGGAGTTTAAGCTTTGTATTATTTTTACATTTTGAGCCTTCATTTTGAGTATGATTAACGTATAGATGACATGGATTATATATATTTTTTAGCAATTGATAATGCATTGAATTTTGTTATCATTATACTTATACGAGTACATATGCATATGCATGTTACATAGTTTTGAACTCATTGTCGACTAGAGCCACTCTGTTGATGATCAACACGGTATTAGAGTTGAAGCATAATGATAATATCAATTGCAATTAAAACTCGGTGTTGTTGGAGACCACTGTGCCGGTGGTTGACACCATATCGGTGTTGAGGTATGATGGTTTTGACAAACTATGGAATTTCTCTGGCTTTAAGATATTTGAGAAAAAACAGAAGGATAGACAAAGAAAATAGCAGTTTGACTAATGGATCTCACAACATGATAGTTTCTTACTATACTCCACACTAATGACAAATTGACATTGTCAGTAAATATTTGTAACCATAGAATAGTGTATGTCAATAAGGGAGATTACAACTGCCATAATTCGATATTATCTGGCTTTAGTTGGATGAAGTCATATTTCAAATATCGTATATTGGATCATGTGTTTTAAAATGTGGCCACATTGCACAATTAGTCATTAGCCTAAGAGTTATTTTCAAAACAAAATGTTTTTTTATTAAAGTTACACAATTGATTTTGTCCAAGTGGGGGAATGTTAGAATTTTTTATGTAAATTTCAATCAATTGTGATTTTGGTTTTGTGAAAAACGGGCTAATTTTATTTTTTATGATCCAATTAAGGATGTAAGTTGAGCTTACTTGATAAGTTAAGTGATCCTATTATATTTTGGGTTGAATATCTATTAATTTGATTAGTATGAATTAATAGTATATCTCTAACTTATAGGCTTATGATAGGAGGGTACTAAATTTATTTATATTTGGCTAGGTCTCATCTACCGTCACGTCAATATTTTTGTCATATCTTACCCCATTGAGAGTTGTGATTGGAAGTATGAATATACGAAGGAAGCTTTGATCCTTTAATTCTTAAAGATTCAACCACTGCGCTTATTTATTTTTCATTTGAGAAGATATCTTCAACATATATGTTTAAATTTAGTATTCTCATATCATATAATCTTGCTCATATAATTTTCTTAGATTTCCACCTAAAATAGGTGTAATGGCCAAACATGTTGACAATTTCAAGACGCTAATTAATTTCACTTCTAGTTTTGTTTCATAATTATTTTAATTATTTTCACATACCAATAAAGAAGAAACTAGTTGATATAAAAATGTAACTTATACTTTATAAAAATATTTGTTGGTGGATGATTTGAAAGTATTTTGCATGCACTCTTTGAACCATAGGGTATGTAATTTTTTTGTTAGTCTTTGGATTTAATTAATTTAAAACTTTTGCTTATAAAAGAAAAACATAAAAAAGCTCCGGAAAACTTTAAAAAAAAAAAGACCTCAACCTTTTTGTATTTTACAAAATCTATGGAGCTTGAATTGAAAGTAACAATTGCTAAATAAAATGCTTACAACGAAAGAAAAGCTTAATTTTAATATTGTTGATTGCAAAAGAAAAAAAAAACCAAAACTAACAGCAATTAAGACTAGTGAAAAAATGTTATGACCTTTAAAAAATGTGAGTTCAAGTTTTATTAATAAGAAATTTACTAGAAAAATTTTCTCATATATAAATTAGCCAATAATACAAATTATTGGATAATTCTCACAAAATAATAAAAATAACATCTTGATAGATCAAATTTTCGAGCTTTAAATTTTTTAAGTTCTATTTGATGATAAAGTGGAATAAATAATAAAATAATTTCATAAATAACTTCTTGATTTCAATCAAGAAGCTAAAGCAAAAATAAAAAAGGAAAATTCGTCCAAAGAAGAATTGAAAACGGCAATACATTGGCGCACAAAACAGTGGGACAGTTGAGGGGATCTAACTTCGAGGGTAATTAGACAAGATGCCTAATCCTAGAATTTAGGATGATAATAAAAATGATAACAACTAAAAAAAATTTTTTTTTTAATTATCGTCATTAAATACATTAAAAATAAAATATTTTAATAATAAATAAATATTTAGACTTATTAATTATAAATAATTTAAAAAAATATAATATTTAATTTATAAATTACACTATATTATAAAATATAAATTTTTAAAAAAAATATATTATATGAAGAATAGATAGAGTAATAATATACAGTAATAATACTAATAATTGAAGGGGAAGATTTGGTTGGCAGGAGAGAGAGAGAGAGAAGATTTGAAAAATGAAAATTGAAAAAACATGGGGATGTGCTGGCCAAATAACTTCGAGGCCGCAAGCACAATTAGTCGCAGTACCCACAGTGACTATTTGGGGCCCACATCCCACCAGCATAGGCCACGTGGTCTAAATAGCTCTACAGCTGGTAAGATGACGGGCTGTTAACGGCGTTTAGTCGTCGAGCTGTCGTGACGGTAGACGACAGGCACGAATCCCTTGATGACAATACATTTCGTTTGCCACGTGTCCAAGCACAAGAGGTCATCTTCAAACTTCCTTCTGCAGAACCAGTATCTCCACGTGGAAGGCAAGGCAGGCTCCCGAGTCTGGCACGATAATTCTTCCTACCATTTTTAACTAACTTATTAAAATTAAAAAAAATTATTATATTATTAAAATTATCTTAAAATTAATATATTTTTAATTTTTATTTTATAATAAATATTATAAATTTAAATAATTAATATTTTTTTCATAATTAAATAAGAATATTTTAAAAATAAAGTAATTAAAATTCTAAAAACTTATTTTCTAATCCTTAATATAAAACTCTTTTAACTGAATTACGCAAACTAAGAATTAGAATTAAAACTAATTAACTACCTCGATTTTTCTAAAAATTTTAACATTTTTCTAAAATTACCCTTATTTAATCTCTCTCTTTTTCTCTTTGGATACATTAAATAGGAACATTTTTTTAAAAATATATAATAAATACTATCTCATATATTATAAAGGGTCGTATATTTAGGATCAGAATAAAAGATCATATATATATATATATAAAAGATATAAAAGATGACTTATATTTAAAATCATAAAAAATTATAAAATATGATTAATAAAAAGAATAAGAGGAGGGAGTACATTGTTACCACCAAAAAGCCTAAAAGATTGACACAAAAACAAAAAAAGAAATTCAGTCAATTGCGAAAGTATTCATTATTCAGATAAAAAATAAAATTTACACAGACAAGTAAGTTGCATCACTAATTCACTATTTAATCGCTCTTTCTGGTAGGTTTTGAATTTTTTTTTGCCCATAATAATTTCATATCATTCACAATAAACAGTACATATTTAGCTTACACGTTGTCAAATGTTAAACACAAAATTACACCTTGTCTACAAATAGAAGCATCAACATTGAAAACATAGGAACATGAGGACGACATGTTTAAAACGGAGCTTTATTAGGCGATTGTTACTGGATTTAAATCATACATTTATTAAGTGCTCATCCTGCAACAAAATATGGATAATTTAAATTAGACAGTTAAAATTTAAAATTTTTTATTTTAAAATGATAACATCATTTTTTTTAAAAAAAGTGATAATTATAAAATATTTTTATTTTAAATTTTGCATCTAGTAAAATAAAAATATATTAAAATATAATAATTAAATTAAATCTAAATCATCTTGTTTTAATCTATACAGTCTTAATTAATATAATAAATATTAGGTACTCATCACAATAATGACCATCCAATACATTTCCTATTAAAACCCATTTCCTTGCTCATCTTCGACTAAGCAAGCTAATGGATCAATTGCTTTGTTTATAGATTTTGCCATTTTGGGATCCAAAATAAAGAAAATTTCTCGAACTTACCCAACCTAATCTCAACTTTGGACCACCAGTACCATCATTTACTAGACCTCAATTTTGTCGATCCTTCTCTTCTTCATCCTCGTTCTAGTTTCCATTAAGAGAACTACGGAGGTTTAAATCTCTTTCATATAGATTTTAGCATTCTAAATGCCAACGCGACCCCCAAAAGGATAAAACGAAAATTTTATCTGAGGTTTTGAATTTTTTAATGAACCAAAAAAAAAATAAAACAAAATTCAATGCACCAACAGGGCCTAATTTAGGTTTGAATTTAAATAATTTAATAGTTAACGGAGGATTATATTTAAATATAAAATCATATTTATACATCTTCGTATCGTACCAACCTCAAACAAGCCTCATATTTGTAACTGAGATCAACGAAAATTCAGTTTCAGATCATCCTTATTCCTTTTCCAAAAAACAAACTAATCTTTTTAATTATAATTTATTAATAACTGAAGTTATTTATAATTTGCTTATAGTTTTATTGCTATGATTACTGATAAATTAATGGAAATAAACATGTCAATAATTTATCATGAATTAAAAATTATATATTTATCAAATTTCAATAAAAGATTAATAAGATACAAAAAAATTGATGTAAAAGAAATATGGGAAAACTTTGTTCATAAGTTGTGAAAAATCCTGGTCGTCTTGAATTCCGTACAATTTCTGAATTGCACAATACCCATTGCCCACTTTATTTATTTATTTATTTTTGTGAAAAGACCCTCTCTAATTTTTTTTAAAATATCCATATCTTTTGTCATAAAAAAATGCCCATATCTTTTACCTCTAAAAAGGTGCAGAAGCCATGCATCATTAGAAAGCACGTTGTGGCCCATAACTCCCCCCAATAACAGGGTCCGTTTTATCCCGAAATAATGGAGCAGAGCTATTTAAGTTTCGGACTTTCAGGCCACATGCTTAAGGGCTGCCGATCCAAAAAAATTCTACGAGTGTACAGTGCATTAGTTTAAAATGAAATTAGAGGTTCTAAGTTGTTCATGACCGAAAGGAGAGAGAAAAAAAAGAAAGCGGAACGTCACCGGACGCTGGTGTTATTCAGTGATTTTTTTTTTAAACTGACGCAAGACGAGTTTCCAACCCCAAGCAGGTCCATTCTTTTTAAAAGGAAAAAAAAAAAAAAAAGCAGGACCATACTTCTGAGTTTTAACTTTCAACAGAGCAAGTCGTACTATCTACAACTCTTAATAATGCAATTTATTTTAAATTTTGTAGTTTTTTTTTTACACCACTAAACATAGTTGAATTCCATAAATTAAGCAACCAACATAACCTTGGTAGTTGGTTCAGATGTTTTACCAAATTAATAGCGTTTCACTGAGCCTTATAGTTAAAGGCAAGTCATATTATTAGATAGTTTCAGGTAAAAAAATATAGGGCTTTTCAATAAGCAAATAAATGACTCTTATTTAATTAATAAAAAAATTATAATTTTTTAGGAAGTTGAGCTTAACTTAAAATCTTGGAAAATTCTACTTCGAGAATATTTTATAATGGTTTTCCAAAAAGATCATTAATTTCTTTAAAAAATTATAAAATAAAAGGACATTTATGTTATTAATATTAAAACATAACATATTTATTATAAAAAAAAAGTTTAAACTTCCTAGGCAATAACTCAGGGAAGTATGTCAACACTTCAGGTAAAATACATACATGTATCTGATGAAGATGAAGAAGGTGAATTCAAAAAAATATATACATGTATATATATATACATATTAGAAAGATTGTTAATATGATTCTTTCCACCACTTCAACAAATTAAATCAATTAATGAAAAGAAACCAGTATTAATATCATTTTTTGACAACTGCAGTTGAATCCCTTTCATGAATATTTTAGCTAGCTTCAATAATATCTCAAATAAACCACATCTCCGGACCGGTGTATGTAAAATTTAAACCTATGTCGACCGTCGCAAATAAAAGGACGAACCGTTAATATTTCAATCCATAATATTCATAAAGTTTAAAACGCAAAACAAGAAAACTCACAACATAACCAGCCAGACACACAACTTCACACCGACACCAAATGTATAGAATGCATGGATAGTTTGTCTGTTTTCGTGAGATTCTCCCCTAGCTACGTGCGTAAATAAAATAAGAATAAATAAAATCAATAATTAAGAAATAAATTGACGAACACCCGCACGAGGTTCTTCATTGGATTCTCCTTATCCATGTGCCCTTCACGTGCCTACTTTTTCTGGGACACCATCATTGTATAATTAACCCTAAACTCAAATCCTAGACTTTTAGATTACATATTCCATCACGAAGCCTATCCATCTTTGGATTCTCACTTTGTTCCATTTCTATATATGCCCTTTTGGGATATATGGGTGACAATCCATCATCATATAGCCACCAAGCATCTTAATCACCCCCTCCCATCTTTCTAACTTTAATCCTATAAAGTCGACTGCGCACTTGGCAGGACAAAACAATAAAGATTGATTATATGTGTTGAATGCTTTCAGCTACTGATCATTTATTCAAATCGAAAGAGAAGAAAAGGAACACAGGAAAGAATTAATCTTCAGAAGCTTTTACTTCCACATTCTAAAAGTTGCTTTTTCCTTCCTTCTCCTTCCATGTGTGGACATGACACAGTCTAGGTAACATTCAGATTAAAAAACAACTATATATATTTTACTTTATATACTGAAAGAATGAAATATAACGCTGATCAAGTAGAGCTAGTTATTACTTACAAATTAACGCAAATGATTTTGAAGGCAAAACACAACTAAATTTCAAATCCTCTTCAGGCATTACATCACCAACCCAGAAGAACAACAGGTTAAATCAAATTGAAACTCAAGTGTAAGAATCAATGTACAAGGCTAGACTAATATCAGCATTCCAACCAGAAAGGAAATCGATCAAACCCAGAACAAGCAAAGCCAAAGCAGTCTCAAACTTGCACATGATTAATTAATTAGGGTTACACATTAAGGTTGTCACAAACTCGGTCGGTCACTTTGGAAGAAGGATCAGCATTAATTAAGGCCGTAAAGTCATTGTCATAATTTCTGACCTCTAAACAAATTAACCGAAATACTCAACTCGAAGCTTATACATTAATTATTTCTAAGGGCAGAGAAGAAGAATAACTCTATATCCAGGGAAGCAAAAAACGCTATAGGGATCTTATTTGACGAACAATTAGACGTTACCCTTCTCTTTTTGGGAGCTGGGGGACAAGTTAAGACCTCTGGTATTCTGAACCTTTTAGCCTTTGGAGTAGAACAACCACTTGGACACACTTCTTCTTCGTGATCCTTCTCTACAGTGTTATTCATATCCTGGGTGGTTGAAGTTGAACTGAAACTAGAGCCGCAAGGCCTTGCCATTATTTCTTTCTGCTTTCTCTGCCACTTGACTCGGGTCCTCGTACAAGCTGGAGCCATCTCAGGTACCGCAGCTAGCTATATGGGTCCTGGTGCCACACTCACATGAAGATTAGTTGAAGAAAGGGAATATATCAGTTTGCATAGCTAAAAGCTAGAGACAGAAGGTTTCCACAGGTAGAGAAAACCGTATAATCAGAGGAAAAATTGAAGAAGCTTCATGGCAAGAAACTAGACGAGAGGCTGAAAAGTTTCGGCTATATATCAGTAAAGTCTAGAGCAGCAACTACTACCTCTAGGACTTTGGGCCCGTTTGGTATCAACTATGGTTTGAGGATAAAAACAAGTTTAATATTATAGGGGGAATGACAGTTGAGGACCAAAATTTTGAATTAAATACAGTAAAGGATCTTGTAATTTTTTTTACTACTGAACATCGCGAATTTACTACTGACTTGTTCTGTATTTACTACTGAAAAACCTGTAAGGTCATTTACTGTATTTAATTCAAAGTTTTGATTCTCAACTATCATTTTCCCAATATAATATTAATATTGGGTATGTTTGGCAAGTTTTTATGTTTCTGTTTAAAAATCATTTCTTTTCTTAAATCATGTTTTTGAAGAAGTAGATATGAGCTGCTTTTCCGTTTGCTTTTTCAATTTTTATCTATATTTATTTTAAAATTAGATAAAAATAAACTAATAAAAATAAGAAAAAATATAAAAATTAGAAAAATAAAATTTTTATAAATTTTCTCCTATCTATTAACCAAAAATCCCTTGAAAATTTTAATTTTCATAAATCATGACATATAAGAAAATGTTATATCAAATATACTATGTTTCCAATTAAATAAATGCAGATTAAATTTTAGTTCAAGGAAATTAAATTAATTATGAAATAGAGTTTAAGCTCAATTTAGAGGAAAATTATAAGTTTTATCCAAACCAATTTTCAAATAAATCATCCAAGCATAAACACATTAATTCAAAACCAATTTTTATCATAACCACGTTACAAAACTAATTTTATCAAAATTCATTTTTGATTAACTGAGAAAACCAAACGGACCCTTTAAATTTTATATAAGCGCTTCTACCAAATCCCTGACCCAGTTTACCTCTATTTATTATTAGAGCGCCTTTCTGCTCCAGGTTATACAAGGCTTCTCACTTAATCACAAAGTAAAAAAAAAGGTGAATATTAAGATAACTCAGCTTGTTTTTTTATAAGCCTTTTGACTTTTAATTCGGAGGACAATGTGGGCATATTCGATGCCACAACTGACCATTTTCAAAGAAACCAAAAATGGCCCACCGTGGGGTTCGAACCCACGACCACAAGGTTAAGAGCCTTGCGCTCTACCGACTGAGCTAGACGGGCTTGCGGAGGTTGTATGACTTAAGACATTATAAGAACAATCCTAAGAGTCAGCATCATCTTCACATATAATAAACACCACCAATTTCATTTGCAACTGCTAAATATTTATATTACACAACTATTCTATTTATTATTTTCACGTTAATCTTTGGGTGAATCATGCACCTTCGATTAAATGTAGACATTTAAATTACAATGTTATTACAGGTAAAAATATTACAATATTATTCTTTATATTAATTATTAATATACATAAATTTTTATAAAATTAAAATTTGATGAAAGACTTGAAAACATATTAGCTTTTTCATTAATAATATAATTTATAGTATTTATATAAAATTATTTTTATTAAAAATTTCATGTTAAATATATTTTAAATTTAAAGAAATTGAAATTTTGTGTGAACTACATTTTTAATATTTATTACAATATATAAATAAAAGATATAAAAATGTGAGTAGTTTTAATTCATATTTTAATATAAATATTATATAAGTTTTGAAATAAGAATATATAATTTAAATAATTCTGTAAGAAAATATAATTTAATATTTTTTAATCCAAATCCAAAACAACTCTCTCTGAGACTCTGACTGCATGAGAAAAAAGTGAAAACAGAGCTTTCAGTATCTTGGCCTAGTAAATGCAAATTTAACGAACCATTTCAGCCCAATGGACACAAAGTAGCCAACAAACTCACCACGTTTGAAAGAAAATATTTTCTAGGCCACCCCTTTGTATTAAACTTCTTTTACTGGGGTTCAAATATTAGGCAACCTTTTTTTTTTTTTTGGGTAGCAGAATATATATATATATATAATAAGAAATACAAAAGAGTACTAAATATACAGACAACTCCTAACAGAAAGGGGGGGGAAAAAACGAAGAAAGAATGTAGATATCAGACACGATGCTTCTTAGCCTAATAGGAACATGATGCAAACCCTGAGGATAAGTGACTAGAATTGCTACAAATCCAAACCAAAGGATACAAATGCGGTTGAGAGATAACTTTCTGATTCAGGATGAAATGAATCGCTCTTCTAACACCTTCAAACATGCATCGAAGTTTTCCAGCCCCTTTCTTGAATTTACACCTCCAAGTCCAAGCATACTCCAGACCAAATTATACCTGAATATATAGCACCAACTAAATATTAGGCTACCTTTGGCTGCTGGGAATTGGGAGCATTCTCATGAAGTCATGGGAGATGAAAAGGATCTTTTAGCTTTTATTTTTATTTTCAGTCAGTTTAAGTTTATCCAACTGAACATATATATATAGAGAGAATAGTATTCTCATTCATTTTTTGTTATGGTAAATATTATGATTCAACCCCATGAAAATTGACTTTCATTCTCATGAAAGTTATTTCTCCACTCCACATTTAATATTTAGTTGGATAAGTAGTGTATAGCAACATTTAGCCAATTATGTATTCGTTTGATTAAAAGAAAAAAAAATTTATAGAGACCCTCCCCACAAACCCCAATTATGGGGCACTCTTTTCGCAGAATAGTACCACCGAATAGTATAGCCCTGTTCTCCTCGTCCTTTTCCCTGTTTTCTCCATTCGTGTTGAAAGAAACATTATACAGAACAGTAATGCATTTCTACTTTTATTCAACAAACTTTAATTTGATTTGCCCTGCAAGGTTGCAAGTGACAATCTACTCTATGCTCAAATGAATATTAAAACATCATGCAGATCAGCACTGAGCACTATGGTCTTCACAGTTAACCATCACAGCCCCATATAGTATAGGGGACAAAAAATATTAGGCATAAGCATATTTGTCACCTAGATGTTAGTCCTAACTAATTTACACGTACAATACCAGTGGAAAAGTACCAAGTAACTAGAAGTTCCTACTTTATACTTCTGATTCTGAACCATATTCTTGTGCTTCATCATCTTCATGTAATGGCTTCTGAAATGCAAATGGGTGTGGTGGGGCATCAGCACTCGAAGCACCATCTAGCACTCTCACCACCTCTCCCATAGAAGGCCTCAAACGATCATCCATCTGAATGCACCAGAATGCTATTCTTAATGCACGTTCCAGTTCCTCTGCTTCTATTCTACCTTCAATTCTTTTATCAACCACATTTTCAGCTCTACCTTCCATCCATTCTCCATACGCCCAATCACAAACTTCCTCGTGATTTTGAGACCCACTCAACAAAGTTAGTACTAACTTCCCAAAATCCTTCACATCCTTCTCAGCCGAAAAACCACAATATGATGCCTGGCCATCTACTCTTGCAAACCCGAAATCTGTCACCTTTACTGTGAAGTTTTCATCCAATAAAACATTTTCACATTTCAAATTTCCATGGCTTACAAACTCCCTACACCCAGTGTGCAGATAACAAACAGCTTTGGCCACACTTGAGCATATCTCTATTCTTTTTCTCCAAGTTAGCTTCCTGCATAGAGTTGAATCTTCTATGTATTTATCCAAAGAACCATTTTTGGCATATTCATACACCAAAAATCTATGATTAAACTCACAGCAATAACCCTCCAGCTTCACAAGGTTCTTGTGACAGATGCTTCCCATCTTCATGACAGCAGCTCGGAACTTCCTTTCTTCAATGAATGCATTCAGGTCTTTGATTGCAACCAGGTGATTGTTTGACAACAAACCCTTGAACATCTTTGGACTGATTTGGTTCTTGAAGTCCCCGGTGAGGCTCTTGATTTCTGAGTAAGATAAAACAGTTAAGCCCTTCAAGTTTGGGCTTGTAAAACCCAAGGCGGCTTTCTTCGTAGTAGTAGATCTTTTTCTTCTGTAGATGCAGAAACCAATTCCCAACTGAAGGATGGCAAAGATGAAAAATGTGCCGGAGGCTGCTCCTATTAGACAAGGAAGACAAAGCCTAAGAGGCTGTTTGGGTGGAGGCGATTTCATAAGATGAGGATTTACAGCTAATGGATCTGAACATCTCTTGACGAAAGACACCGAGCTTAGAGATGGATCTGCATAACCAGTGACATACTGAGTTTTCTTCATGGAGCACTGACCACTTCCATTATTGAAGAAGGTTGCAAATGTGCACCGCGGATCATTCAGACATAACTGTTCACATTGTTGCAGACTACTTATGACAACTGACTCATCAGGGGGATAAATTCCATATAGAAATGTGTTCTTAAATGTAAGCATACTGGAGCCAGATTCACACTCCTTATATGAAACCAAACAATTGTTACTGTCAGTGAACTCAAAGGGGCACCTGCAATCAGTGGCACCTGAGGTAGTGAACCCACAGATACCGCGTTGACCACAAGTTGCAAAGACCTCGCACTGATTCTCAACAGCTTGCCAGACTGGCTTCCATACTTGCGCAGTTTCTACCCATGAATACAAGCGTAGATTGCCATCTGAATCAAGCCTAAGAAACCTGTAACTCACAGAATCATTGTGGTCTTCTGCAAACACAGACCAAACAGGCTTCAAACTCTGTTCCCGAAGTTGCAGGGCTCCACTGAGGGTAAGAAAAGCACTGAGATTTGAAGCAGAAGGGCTTTTGCTTACCCAATAAATAATACTACTTTCCCAGCGCAGCTGCAGCTGACCCGAAGCATTCATATACAGACTGTAGTAACTGGACAAGGAATTCTTGCTTGCAGCTCGAAGTGTTTGATCCACAGATAAACTCTGTCCTGGAAGCAGTGTATCAGAAGGATTATCAAAACTTTGCCAAACAATGTTTTGCTCTTCGTCCAGTAGAACAAGGTTACCATTATCATTAAGAGCAGCCGAAACAACAGATTGATTGCCTGTTCTACTAGTCCATGCAGGGATTCCTTGTGAGGAATCAAACAGGACCAATTCTCCTTTCTGAGTGAGATGGAAATAGGACCTGTTACCAACTGTGATGTGAGCTCCGGCTATCCAGACAACAGTTTGCTGGCTAGTCGGTATAGACTTCGAACTGTAATGAATGCCAATACTATATTGGTTAGGTTGATCTGAAATGTTGAAGAATCCTAATGCAAAGTCACCGTTGGAGGAGAACCAACAGTCATTGTCAACCGCAAAAAGTTTGGAACCCAATGGAATCTCAGCAATCACAATGGTATTTAGCAAGAAGCCGATGAAGATGCATTGCAAGAATGGTGGTCTAAGGAAACAATGCTCTTGTTCAAGCATATCTAGATAGGTCAAGGGGCAAATGATATTACAAAGAAACCTATACCCCCTGTCTCACATAAGAAAGAGTTTGCACATCATCTTAGTAAAATTTAGCCATGTCTGAGAAGGCGCGAGGTAAAGAAGAGGATTTTCTCGAGCCCCAATGGCACGGTCGTTCAATGGCGTAATGCTAAGAAGTAAGAACTTAGTTACAAAATTTCAAGGAATATTAGGTACACAACAAAGGCAAATTTGAAGGGCTGTGGAAGAAATTTCAAGATGAATCAAATACAAGTGAGGAAGAAAATACTAAAAGTTTGGTACCTGTGAGGAAAAGTCAAAATCTCAGAAAACTCACAGAAGCCGCCTTAAACAACTATCTGGAGCATCACAAAAGCATAGTTATACCCACAACAAATTGACAAGGGAGAACCATAAGCTTGATAAACCAACTTTAAAGAGTCACTAGTAGAATTGAAGGCCGTATATTAATAAGCAGAAAGGAATATAGAATATCCCGAAGCCAAAGCCCCTTTTTTAATCTAAAGCAATGAAGGATGAGAAATGAATTGTGTTACTAAAAGCTGGCACTTAGGCAGAAATGGGACCCCCAAATTACACGAATAAAAAATGAAGAATGCGTTTTTAAGAACACAATCACCTTTCAGGGCTGATACAAACAGAATCCTGACAATAATTTTGTAGTTTGAATATCGCAAATCAATGTGATGTAAAGATACCTACAAAAAAATTGAACTAGATACCCAATCTGGGCCCCCATAGGAAAATTTCAAGTAGCACCTAACTTATCCGAAGGAGCAGAGTCGGGAAAGACTTCGCACACTGAGAAGTACTGAAAAAATACACAAGTTGCCGATTACGTTGGAAGAAGTAAACGAAGATGGAGAGTTAGCGATGCATCGATCTAAGCGAATAGATGGAAAAGAGAAAGGGATGATCTTGAGGATGCTAGATGATAATGTGTTTAGATTTGGAATGAAAAAGGTTGGAATGAGAACAAGAACAGAGGAAAAGGATGATCAGTGGGCAACCACGGAGCACCAACAGTTCAAGATGCTCATGGCGAAGACACACAACAGAATGCAATCTAGTGTCAAAAAAAAGAAAACAAAGACTGTAGCTGAAGGAAAAGGGTATTCGTGGATTTTTTTTTTAATTTGTATTTACTTCAATAGCTTTGTTCATTTTTTTTCCTGAAGCTATATTAATTAGTAGTTGATAATGAAGAAGTAAAGAGCTAACGTCAATATATCAATTTCCATATAAAATATAAATTTTATAATAAATCATATTATTATTTCTAAATCATAAATGACAAAATTTAATTTTAAAATTTTATATAATGGAATAGTGGAATAGAAAAACGTGTTTAAATTAATGTAAGTTGAAAGTAAGACTTGTATTTTATTTACATGTCCACGTCCATCCATCATACTACACTGTTTGATCATCCTACCCACGGCAGTACGGACACCGTAAAAAATACGGTCCATCAATTTCTAATATGTCTTTCACATCATAAGTTTATAATTTTAGTGAGTAAGCCTAAGAATAATAATTAACATATATTACAAGGAACAGGTGGATCGCATTTAAAAAAACCACCATGACTAAGTAAGAGTCAGGTGAGAAAAGCTAGGGGGCCTGAGTTGTACTCGGGTCATAAATCCTTTTCGATCATCAAGGGCATCTCATGACGTAGTACGTGGAAGGTTAGCGTTCCAGAACCAGAAGAAAAAAACCCTAGTAGAGATGGCTAGACAAACCCTAGCTATCACTCAAAAAGAGAGCACTCTGAATGTCACCTTCTAAATGATTTAACAGGTGGAAGGATAGGCAGTTTGCTATATATAAATAAAGGAGAGGATGATACACAAAATGGAACGTTTGAGAGGGACAAAAGCAAGGAGAAAGAAGGAAGAGAGATTCTTTTTTAATCTTACTGGCTACTTTTCATGAAAAGACTGAAATGTTTTTTAAAAAGTTGTTTGTCGAGGGCACTCGTGAGGTGCGTCCATGCCGTGTAATGAAGCGACCTTTTCTCCCTCCTCGAATTCTCAGCCGCACGATGGACCCACTCCCAAAATCATAAACTCGCCCATGTATTTTGAATTAATTTATGAGGGAATAAGTAAAAGTTTGAGAGGATATATTATAATGTGATAGAATAATTATTATTGAATTGAATGAATGTTCTGGAGCTGCAGTCCTTTTTTGGAATGTAATGGGAGGCCACAAGGCAATGGGGCCTTTGCTCCCTCAAAGTGGTTCAACAACTCGCCCCGTGATTCTTCTCCTTGGATTATCCAAGCATTGTGTTGTGCGATACACCACCACTACAACAACAACAACACCAGAATATTTTGGAATAAATTGTTGAGTAAATCGCTTAATTTGTGTTAATAATGGATGAGATTGGATTAGTGACGAAAATTTTGATGAACTGGTTCAAGAGAATTAGTAGATTCAGACTTTGTATCATAATTATGAAGGGGGAAAAACAGTAATTGATTGAAAACACGCATGGGGAAGGAAGTCATGGATTGGAAAAACTTAAAAGATCAATCTATCATTGGAAATGTGGGTCATGTATGTTCGTATATATTATGGAGATGTCATTTTCCACCTGCATAAGGTAGAAGAAGGATGGAAAGGAAAACCAAGGAAGGCTGACTTTTAAACCAAGCACCAACCTTGCCTTTATGACATGAAAAAGCTCCCTGCCTAACTAAACGTGGAAGATATATGCACTCTTTTTTTTTTCCCTTCCTATGCTTTTTTCCTTTGTATATATTGCTTTTATTTATTCAATGAAGTGTTTCTTTTTCCTTTCCCAAACTTGGGAGAATATTGCAGAGAGCAGAGCCAAGTACCCTCCTCATTGCATCGTACCCATGTTTTGATTTACTAATTAACTACAAAATTGAAATCATATCAATTCAATTTCTTTAATTAGGATTTAAAGTTTTTTTTTCATTTTTAAGAATATAAAATCACTTTTATTTTGCATTTCAAAGTCTTAACAAAACAAAATAAAACTTGAATCAATATATATATTAAAAGTTCTAAAAAGCCATACTATTTACAAGTCATATAATTTACAAATATTTGACCTCATTTGATTGGGAGGAGAGATTTTTTTTTTGGTAAAACAATGGTAGAATAAACCTAAAACAAAACACAGAATATTACGAAAGGATTAGTCCCAAAGTATCAATATGAACAACATCATCAACGTGAAGTTACCCCTCACAATATTTAAATTAAAAAGAAATCTAACAAAGGCATTTTTTACTTGTTCACATTGATTTCATGGACCACAATAACATTCCATCCCTCTAAAAATGGAAAAAAGCATGCATTGAAAACCATATTGGAGTCCCATACGCTTTCCTTTTCTACATACAAAACCACAGAACCTCCCATCTTTCCATGGTAAACAGTAATATTTCAATGTACAAAAAAAGGCCTTCATTTTAGACTCCATCTACAAAACGCAGGACGTCTAATCGTTTCTAATTGTTTAAATTGTATAGTTTACTTCATTAGGACGATGTGAATTACTATTTTTTATTTTGTTTTTGCTGAGACGATGTGAATTACTACGGAAAAGGTGAGTCTGCGTTTTTGTTCACGAGTATCCAAGGCATGTTACGTCCATTTCAATGATAAAAAGATAAGCCAGGCTTCGCCCCACTCAACTACGAGGCTTAGACTTACTGATTACCCCCATGTCCTCACAATTTGACTATGATTCACTTTGGTCCACTTTGATCTTTGTTCAGAATGTATTTGATCCTGTTGCTCCCACCTACTCATTATTTAATGCCACAATAGCCATGCCATGCTCTATATATATATATATATATATAGTCTACATTGTTGCAGCCCACCTTCTTCTTCTCCTTCCCTGCCTGACCACAAAACTTTCAGGTTGATTATTTTACATAAGTCAGGCTCAGTGTGCCAGGGCCTCATTCAAATAATTGCCGAATTTGTGTTGTTTTAAAATTCTGAATTATGAATACTTGTGTGGTCCAAAAAAAAAAAAGAATAGGTGTTTTTCACCCTTTGCTAGTTGGCTGATTCCAATTTAAAATTGAAATTCTCAAACAACGCATGCACTTTACAAAATACAAATACACCTCTTCTTCTTCTTCTTTGAAAAGAAAGGCCTTTCTTCAAATTTCTGCAGGCCAGGGATTGCTGAACAGCCCAGTAGGCCCATTCTCTTTCTTTTATTTTGTTTCAGCATAAACATCTTCCTAGGTTCAAAAGGCTGGAGGATTCCACCAAAAAAGAACGGGAGGCAGGAGGCTGTGCGGGTCTCATTTTATTCCTCTTCAACTCGATGTCGGCAGGTTCAATCATGTTAACGAACTTACTTTTAGATTCGTGATATATCATTTCTTTATGGGTTATGCTTACTCCATCATATTTCAGACGGGCTTGTGTTGTGAGTTCGGGGATTCATGTGTGGCCGTGGGCGTGAATCATTCATCAAGTATTAATATGTGTCATATTTTGTTGACCAAAAAAAAGAATAGTCGTGGTTTGGGATCCTATATAATTTTAAGACATTTCAGATGTGTGGATTTGTCTTGGCAAAAATAGAAAAAAGGTTACATTTGATTTAAATAGTTTATCTTTTATATATATAATATATTTTTTCAATTTTGATTATTTTTCAAGTTGACAATTAAAAATTATTATTACATTTGGGTTGATTTTAATTGGTTTGAATTAAACTTACAGAAGAATATGATTGGAAGAGTTTAACTTTATATTTGGCTGTAAAGATTTGGAGGAATACAGAGAGGAGGGGAGAAAAGAAAAAATTGAGATTTTCTCTTATCTAATTTAATAAATAGGAGGATAGGGGAGAAAAAGTTTTAATGAATTTTCTCTTTCCTCCCCTCCTTTCCTACCTCTCCCTTCCAAAAGTGAAAAATTTATAGAGGAAATAATAAGTCACTCATTTCCTTTCCCTTCTAATACACCCTAATAAGGAAAAATAGAAATCTCTCTCATTCTCTTTCATCCCCACCACTAAATCTAATCAAGCATAGTCGGTTTGGTAATATTTTTGGAGGAGTATACATAGAGCTATGCCTATATCAAAGTTTTAATTTTCATTATAGAGTAATTTTTAGGGAAAAAAATAGATGGACCTGAAAATCTAAATGATGACTAAAATAAAATTGAAGGTTTAGATAAGCTAAAAATGGAGGCTATATTATCTATACTCGAATTGAATTTCAGTCTGGCGACAAATAAAAAAGGTAGAGTCTAGATACTTCGACAGCGACTTTCTTTGGGCGTTTGTCACAACACTCCCAACAGTCTCCGCTTCTCATCAGTTTTAACTGGCGCAGCGTTACATGTCGGCTTTTTTCCTCACTTCTTCTCCACTATTTTATTTGTAATTTTAATCATTCTAAATAATAATAATATCCTTCTTTTCATTTTTTTAATCAACACTAAATAAGAATACCGCATGTTGCGGATAGTAGTGGACTTCCGTTTATTACTTTTCTTAAAATTTATTTATATATTTTCTAAAACCAAAAGTATTATATGCACATTCAAATGATAAAAAGGTGATCTGATCTAACTAAGGGAATAAAGATGTGGAGAAATACAAGAAATGTTCAGAAATCACGTAAAAAAACAAAAGAAAAAAATCATTGATTTACTTAAATTAAATTATTTTTTATTCACGAGAACGTAAATAGTATGACATTCTTAGAATACCTAGTAATTTTTCTCCCACCACATGCGTTATGCCAGTGACACATCTTGTTTGCCACATCACGAATTGTTGACCACGTAGGACAATCAGTCCATGGAATTATCAAATACTCTCGAATTACTCTATTACTTAAATGAAATAAATAAGTTTAAATTACATAATTAAATAAAAATGTGTTGAAAATTATGAGATTGAAAAAATTATAGATTCATTCATTAAATAAACTAAGTAAATACATATATCTTTGTTACTGAATATTTTAATGAATTTTTTAAAAATAATAATATAATATTAAATTGTAAATTTATATGCTTTCATTAAAAATTGTTCTATAAAAATTTAAGATGTTGCATATAATTCATTAATATAAAATATTTTTAACAAAATGAGAGGATCTATAAGTCAGTGGGGCACCAACATCTATCTCCGACCTCGAAAGCGACGCGACGATCACTCATGGGACACCATTTGTTTCTCATTGATTCACTAGGTATCAAGCTTGTGGCCCATACGTTGCCCTGGGGCCAGCTGGGTTGGTTGCGTGGAATTACACTCTTTTAGCCACCCCACGCCCCCCCCCCCCTCCCCCCCAATTCCCATGTTATAGATAACGGATGGAGTTTACATATTCTAAAAGATATTCATTATATTTTTAAATTTTTAAAAATAAATAATTTTTTTAATTTTATTTTGTAAATATAATACTTATTACAATATTAATAATATAATAAATAAAAATAAAAATAATAAATTATTATATATTATTTTATATTATATGACAAAAAAATTTTAATATTATAAGCAAAATGGAGGAAGTATACCACAATTTATTAAATTTAATCGATAAAACTAATCGCATGCATATACTCATAATAGAATTTACTTACTAAAATATATGTACATGCTCCCATATTACGCATCTTATGAAAAAATTATTTACTAAAAAATTAAAATTAGATGCAGTTTTTTCAAATATTGGTTTGAGTGCACAATATTTTTGTTCTGGGGAATTATAAAGACCGTAAAAAATTGAGATATAATTTTGTTTTTGGGTGAAAAAATTGAGATATAATTTGTGAAGTAAGAGGGAAGAAAGCAATGGGGGTAGGGCCCATTTCGGTTCCCAGGATAGGGTGCTGAAGTAGCCGCCCATGATGTCAAGGTCATATTTCAATGTAAAGGATGAATAGCAAGATGAGAGTCTTCTTCATCACTCTGGCCTACCCACCCTATCAAACTTCAAATGTCATTTTTCCTTGTCCTTTATTTTGTTTGACCTCTTTTTTTCTTTTCTTTTTTCATCCTTTCCGCTATTTTAAAAGACATTTTTCATTTATGTTATAATTTCATAATAACAATAATAATAAACACATTCTTTTCATAGCATATATATATTTTATATTTTTCACTCAGTCAGTATAAGCCTGCACAACATGTGATTTGACTTCTCATCCTAGCAAATCCTCTACAAATCTTGACATACGATCTACGCATTAATATTCACAACTTTGCCATTTCTCATAATCGGCCTTTTTGTCCTTCGAAAATTTGGATAATTTCCAGTATTGCATTACGTCTAATAAAAACAAAAATAACATATGGAGATAAAACAAAGCTGTTTATTTCAATCATATATTTCAGGCCAACAAAAATTGAATTCCATATAATTATAGGAATCATTATACATAATATAATAATAACAAAAATATAAAAAAAAAAATAAGTACCCAAAAAAAAAAACGCATGCTCATTTACACTTGAAAGTAGACTGCGGAGAGAGTGGATGATTTTTGGTCAAATACTTTTACTAAAACTTAAATAGGTGACGTAGACTTTTATATTAATTTTTGGATGGAACACTTACTGTTGGACAAAAAGTTGTAGTTATTAATTAGAATATAATGCTTATCTATACCTAACTGTATGCCATATTTAGACCTCAACCATGAAACCGTTGATGTCCCTCTCCCACAATCACTACCAGTACCTTAACATGAAAGGAAAATGGTGTCCTTCACATGAAAATTCAAGTACAATTAATTTGATTCAATAATTGTGTTTTGGATGTGATTAAAAATATGATAATAAAACACACAGGGTTGGCATAAACATAAATTGTGAGCACTTAGGCTTTGAAATTTAATTATGTATAATGCAGGGAGGGATAGAAGATTCCTACTCAAAATGTGGTATGGTACAAAAATACCAGAGGAAATGACAACCATTTGCACGTTTAGTGGATTGGGTTTGTCTTCTGTTGGAGTCTTTAATTCTTTATCATTCATGAGAGATGGATAATTAATTAATTATATATATACAACTGTAGAATACAAATTCATTATATTCTCGTGGATCAATAAATACCTTGACTTCTTAAGATTGGCCTCACTCACACACTTTCATAGTACTATTTAATATTTATGCATCGTTTCTTTCCCATCCCCCTCCCCTGCTTCTTCGATCTTTATCATATGGAATCGAGAATTTCGTCAGTAATAACTTCAAATCCTAAAAAAATTACGCCGGTCCTGCATTAGTACGTAGTAAGAACTATAAATTTCACTTGATTAATTTACTGAATGATTTTTTTTTATTTTTTTTTTAATAAAAAAAGAGGACGACTGCTTTAAATTTTATTAATCAACTCTCGTTTATGTTGGAGAAATACGGTGATTGCTTTTAGGATAAGATTTGCTATGTATCACTAAGAAGGTTATTAAGTGATTTTGTTCCATTTTTCTGGTTGAATCATGAACCTAATCAAAGTATAAAGCTTTTTCAGTCTCCCTAATTATGTATGTGAATTATAATTTTTTTCTCTAAATTTTATTTTCTTTATTTAGTTTAAGGAATATTAAGCTACATGTGTAAAGTTTTGTCACGACAACCCTACTATTGTATAAATATTAAGTTATATTTTTAACATGAAAATGAAAAGCTAACAAATTATTAAATAATTTGACAAAAAAATTTAGGTTAAAATAGAATATAGTAATAGCTTTTTCCCTTTTTTCCCCGGTAAAAATCTATCGTTTGTTACGGTCATAGCTGTCTTAATCTCTGATTGGGGTGAACGTCATTCTAGTTGTAATTTTCGTAACTTTGCGTAATAGCAGTCGTGCCTCTGAATTCTTAACGCAAGTTTGATTAAAAAAAATAATAATAAAATATTACGCGAGAAATATTCTTGATTCTATTTTAAGTTGCAGTATACTTCAATCCGTCGACTGAATTTGGTTTAAAAAAAAAAAGGATCGACTGAATCAATCAAATTCAAGATAGTTGGAAACGATTAATTGGACCATGCTTTCTCTTACTGGCAAATTAATAAGGGTTACAGTAACACACACGGCAAAGGCATAAACGTACTATTATAACCATTATTTATTTGCTTCGTGAGTCAGCGTGAGATAAATCGGTTCCTATAATTAGTGTTGAGTATTAAATAAATCATTAATACGATTAAATTTAATAGTACGTCAATCAGATCACTGATTTGTATGATTACACAATCAAATATTCCAATAGAACTATGATAGTATTTTATTAAAAAAAAAAAGGGCATTTTTGGTGAAATTTATTTTTCGTGTGCAACTAGTCTCACATGTGTGAAAAAACAGCTCAGGTAGGTAGCTTGTCAATTTATAAGATGACAAATACAAAAGTCTCCTTCCTCAGGCGCTTAGAACGGTTCATGTCTTCGTCTGTACGGACACTATCAGAATGGATGGGCAAATAATGATGCTGTGTTACCTCGATCTCTCATATATCCATATCTTGTGACTCATTGGAAGCTTTTAAGCCTGATTGAAAAGGATCATTGTAGGAACTACCCCTTGACAAACACTATAAACAAGATAATTAAGGGACTTAATCAAGCAAAACCGATCTGTGACTTATGATCATATATGTTCGTACAAGTTAATATTTGTGCTGCTCATCAAACTCATATATAGCTAGGATGAAGAGTTTATTAGGTTAATTTCCTATTATAAAGAAATTTTATAAGAGTTTATTAGGTTAATTTTCTGTTATAAAGAAATTTTATGGCTTTTGATGTACAGTTGATATTATATTGCTTTGATCCAAACGTGATTATGACCAACTCCAAACTAAACATAATTTATAAGTCTCACTTTCCATGTGAGATTTCCTGATGTGAAACTCATAACAAAATAACTTTTTATTGGGGGAAAAATATACGTGGGAGGCAAAGTTTAGTGACTTACGCATATTCATAACTATGAATTTGATGTTTTAGTAGATAGGGTTGAAGCGACTTGAGATTAATTGGAAGAATCCATCCGAGGCAAAATTGGAGCCTAAATCCTCTCAATCTGGGGGGAAATGTTGAGATTGTCAATTTAAAAGACATCAACAAAAGAAAAGAGAAAAAGAATGAGTAAATAAAACAGTGCGAACTTCAGATGTATTATTATACATTATTTCTATTGCACTTAAACGATACTGAAAGATATAATTAAGAAAAACGCACCAAACATATGTTTATCATTCACGGGGACATCTAAATGTTCAATAACTTTGGAAATTTTATAAAAATTAAATTAAAGGTTTATATTTAATTTTAATAAAACTAACGGTTCCACGTTAATTTCTACCATGCCATTGCATGGGGGGTTGAATTTTTCAAAGAAAAATTAATTTTGTTAACCAACTTTTAAAAAATTAATCGAGGGAGCACAGCAGTAACAATATCCCACGATTTAGCTTTTATAATATATGATGATAATTTGAATATGTTCTTAGGTCAGTTTTTGTACTACTAAAATTTCAAGACGTGTTTCTGATAAAAAAAAAAGGGGGGGGAACAGTTGGGGACTAAAATTTTGAATTAAATATAGTAAAGGATTTTGTAGTTTTTTTAGTAGTAAATACAAAACAAAGCAATAATAAATTCGTGATATTAAGTAGTAAAAAAACTGTAAGATCACTTACTATATTTAATTCAAAGTTCTGATCCTCAAGTGTCATTTCACAAAAAAAAATTTCAAGACGTGTTGAATTAAAATCTCTTGTCTAATAAGAGCACATTCCGCGCTCATCACATATGATAGCACAGTGTGCTCATCATATATTTAGACCGTCCAGATCAAATTTGGACAGTCTAAATTTAATTATATTTTTAATATATTTGTATTTTATTAAATGTAAAATGTAAAATAAAAATAATTTTATAATTATTATTTTTTAAAAAAAATATTTTTATTATGTAAAAAAATTAAAATAAAGAACGGTAAATATAGATCATCCAGATTAAATCTAGGCCGTCCAAATTTTCTCTAAGTTATAAGTATGGGGTGCTCTCTAATGAGCACCTAATTCAAATTCTTTGTCTAATTCTAATTCAAATTCTTTGTCTAATTTATCTATCCAACCCTGCATGGGTATTGGGACCTAACCCCATCACCTTTCCTTGTTGTTTTCTATTTATTCATGTATTGATTGTGTTTTTGTACTGTTGACACTTTTTATTACTGAATAAGTTCCCTTTTTCCCAAAAAAAAGTAAAATCAAGACATGTTATATAAACTAATATCACCGTATGCAGCATAATTTTTTCTTTTTCTTTTTTGAAATTATAATTTTTCTAGATAAAATCATCCGGTATTTAAATCACTTTAAAATTTAACTAATTTAATTCAAACTGGACAGGATTCAAATGAGGAAAGCTCTCTTAAAGGCATTTTGTATATTTATATACTTTTAAACTCAAGACATTATGTTTAAATAGCCATAACATCTTTCATTAGGATCAGTACTCGTTACTTTTTTTTTAAGTTGTAATTAATTGTAATTAAATCTATTTAAAATTATTATCTGATCATCTTGAATTTGTTGGGTGAATAGATCTAGTTAACCTATTGGGGACAATGTTCCTCTAAAATTTAACTCAGACCTGAAGCTAAAATATATACAACACTATTTTGAAGCATTAAAGGTAGCAACTATGGATGTGGCAGCAAATGCAGGGGGGTTGGAGGGTTGAAAAATAAATTTTTCTGTATATTTATATGAAACTTAATAAAATATACAGCTTATGATTTGAGAATATTGTAGTTTTTTTTTTAGCATCTTTTATTAATATTAATAGTATTGATATAATGGATATAAACATGTGTTATATATAGATGAGAGCACTTTCACTTGGATGAGCATGGCATGCTTATTGGACTTGTGCACTGTTTACATTTAATTTGTACAGTTCAAATTTAATTATATTTTATTGTTATATTTTTAATGTATTTTTTATTTTATTAGATATAAAATTTAAATCAGATATAATTTTATAATTATTATTTTTTTAAATATTATTATTATATAAAAAATAAATTAAAAAATTATAAGTTTAGATCATTCAAATTAAAATTAGACAATCTAAATTTCTTCTTCTAATATATAAAAAAAAAATTTCTCACCTTCTAATCATGGTTGCATAAGCACCCAATGCGAATTCATGAATAGACCAAAAAATAGAGAGGTTGGGAGGACGGAAGAAGAAAGGTCCAAGCAAGAGAAAATGAGAATTTAGGCTTATCCGCAATCTTGTGTATTTATGGCTCTGACGTTGCCACCTCATCTTTCCCCACACTTGTATCTCTCTTTAGTCAACCCAGACGTCTGGCCCTATATCAACGAATATAATAAATCGGCAGTCAATTGCAAATATCTCTAGAATCTTGACATGTGGCATTTTCTTATTATAGGTTATTATTATTTACTTTATTTGTTCGTTAATATATGATGTAAAAAACATAACGACATATACTAAAAAAATAAATTTATTTAAAATATAAAATATTTTTAAAAATATTTTTATTTAATGTTAATAATTTATATAATATAATTAATATAAATAAATTATATTAAAAAAATATCATATTAATTATGGATACTTTTAAACAAATTATAAAATGCATTAGATAAATTCCCTTTATCCTTTATATTATGAAATATGAAATTTTTTTAATTATTTCTTATACTAAGGAGTGGAGATAGTACATAACAATTTAATTACAATGCATTTAATACATATTAAAAATAATAAAAGAACATAATAACTCTGCAAAGCATTTTGGCGGAAAAAAAACTCTACCAAATATTAAAAAATTATTAGAATAAAAAAATTTTTAATTATAATAATGTCATTGACAAAAGGTTTTTTTTAGCCAGATTACTTTCAAAAGTTGAAAAAATCAATTTTAATTGAATCATAGCTGTGATATCCATTTTTTTAATATATCATCATATAAAAATACTATTGAAACATCAATTAAGAAAAAATAATGAAAACTTTTTTATTAAAAACAATAATTGTGAGATGATAATCTCCATATTTATTTGATATAAGTTTTCATATAAAAAAATTTATTGTAACACCAATTAAGAAAAAAAATAAACAATTTTAATTAAAAATTTATTATTATTAGATGATTGCATATAATTGATGTCAGGTTTAACATAATATAAGTTTTGATAATGATAAATGTAAAATAATAAGAAATAAATGCATCATATGTATCTAACATATATATTATTCCTTAAAGAACTAAAATATGTATTAGTATGAATTTAACTGTGTTTATAGAGCATATATTATGTTATATACTAATATATTTATTGTACTTTTATGTTTTATATTACAAGTTAGATATATAAATAATATTAATTATTTGATTTGTATATGTAATATAAGTTAGGTTTAATATAATATAAATTTCGATGATGACAAATGTAGAGTAATAAGAAATAAATGCATCATGTGTCTATTTTATATATTGTTCCTTAAGTAACTAAAATGTGCATTAATATGAATTTAACTGTGTTTATAATGCATATATTATACTATTTATTAATATGTACAATATGCTCTTATATTTTATAACATTAGTTTGATATATTAATTGGACTAATTACTTGGTTTGCAAATGTAATACATTAAATGTATGATTGTTTAAGTAAGAAGAGTGGGTAATGGAATAAAAAAAGGGAAATCAACATCGTGTCTCACTCAAAAATAAAAAGAAAAATAATGTTTTAAGAATTAAAAATCAGAAGGAAACATGCCAATAATAAAATGATCAAATGAGAGTAGAGCTTAACTTTTGAAAACTTAACTATTAGGTATATTTTGTTATCAATTAGGTATTGAGGTGGTTTAACCTTTGAAATTTATATAATTTTGTTACCATATATTTTGAACAAGTTAGATTAAGTAAATTTAATGTTAGCATATGTTAGAATTGAGAAATATTGACTAACAGCTGAATTTTGTAATTGGCTCATGTTTATTTTGTGCAAAATTTGAACTTCGTTTAATAAAATTCAAAGTTATAGAGGTTTTATTTCTGACAGATGAATTTCAACTCTAAAATTTAAATTTCATGCTAAGTATTATTAGTGAAAGTATGCAAAATTTGCATAAAACTTAATCAAAATTTAAATATTAGTTAAGTTCAAATTAAGTTTAAAGTTACTTCATCTGACAGACAAATTTTTGACTTCAAAGTGTGAATTTAAAAATAAGAATTTATGAATCTCATTAAAGCATGCTTTTGACATATTAACTTTGTAATTCAACAGTCGAATTTCGAAGAGATAACTCTTATGTCATGTTGAACGTGCCTCTAACAGACGAATTTTAGTCTTTGAAATTCAATTTTTGAAGTGTATTGTGAAAACTTGAGATAATTGTTCAAACTCAATAGACGTACTTCTAATATGAAAATTTGAATGAACTAATACGAGTTAAATTTAGCAAACTCGAAATTCGAATTTCACCCCGTGACAGATGAATTTATAAAATTCAACGTTAAATACATAACTATGCTGACTCTGCAAAATTTGTCTATTGAGCCATAAATTTTGAATTTTGAAAAGACAGATGCATTAATACGATTGGTGAACGAATCTTTTTGCAGAGTAATGGCTAGAATTTGTCTCTAACGAATAAATCATGTGTCTAACATCTAGTTAAGTTACAAATTTATAAATAGAACTTCATTAGAACTTATGGATAATAGAATTCAGAAAGTTTATACAAAAATGCTGCTTCAAAACATAGAATCTTTCTACATCAGCATTCATAGTTAAATTCGTCTCATTAGAGTGAACTTTCAATGTATTATCTACTATAAAAAAAAAAGTTTTCATTTTGTAATCATTATTTGCTATAAATTTTGTATAAAATTTTAGTGTGGAAAAACACTAAAAGAAATTATACATCTTGTAAGAATGTGAGGAGAATGGCTTCACAAGTAATTACTGAAACTTTGGGAATGTATTGAGACTTCACAAGTATTTAATGAAACTTGTAAAATGTACTGAACTTTCATAAGTATTTAGATCAAACTTGTGGGATATAGTGGAAATCTTAAGTAATGACTTAAGGACTGGATATAAGTAAAGTGGTTTGGACTGAATTAGGATAAATTCTTATATTTGATCCTTCATTTTATTATTTCATTTATATTCTTCATCACTACCTGTTCATCTCTGTTTACTACTTCTCTTAATGAAATTGAGTTGTGTAAAAAAATGGCAAAAAATTTACATTACTCAATTCAACCCTCTCTTTAGTAACCGGTCAAACCTTACAACTGACTTAATTTTTTAGTTATATTGAAAAGTTGAAAAATTCAATTTCCATAAAATTATAGTAATAATCTCCATGATTATTTTAATATAAGTTGTTTATAAAAATTATATATATATATTAGAATATCAATTATTGACAAATACTGAATATTTTTATTAAAAAAATCAGTATTTCATAATTATATAATCTATATATGTAATACTAAATCAACTATCACAAATAGCATTCTCAATAATAAAAATAAAACATTTTTTATATTATTGCTTGGTAGAAAAATATAAATGAATTCATTTTTGAAAACAATAGGTTTGCATATATTGAGAAAAAATAAAAATAAAAAGAGTTTGCGTAAATTTTGACGTGAAATACTTCTAGCGGACTGTTTCTTTTTTTCTTTTTTTCAATTATAGAGGATTGTGGAAAATCCAACTTGACGAGGCTACGAAAGAAATTATAGTACGTTAACAACCAAACTGTAATAAGTGGTTCAAAGTAAGTGTTGTGACAATGTCATGAGAGATTGGCATGGTGGATTTTTATTACAATAATTCTTGTTGTCCTGAAAATTACAATAAATTAAAGTCAGTCAACTTTAATAATTTTTTAATAAGAAGTTAGGTAGAAATATATAATTAATTTGGAATTAATTATAAAATATTTTTATATGTAAATAATTTTTAATTAATTTAATAGTTATTAAAAATACTTTTAAATTCAAGAGAAAAATTAATTTTGAATGATGTTTGAATTATTACTTTTTAAATGCAACCCTCAAAATAAAATAATTGTTATGTTTTTATGAATTTATTATTGGTTCATAGCTATCTTTTTTATAAATTTATTATCCATTATATCTATTAAATGGATATAAAAAATCTGTTAAATATATTTAGAGCCCATTTATTTCATCTCTTTTTATGAAAAATATTTTTTATACAAAAACAATTTTGAAAATTTTGAGGATGTTCATTTAAATTTTTAAAAATAATTAGAATTAAAACAACAGTTTTCTAATTATTGTTGAAAAAAAAAAGTTGTGGTAGATGGAGGAGATAAAAGTAGAAGGGCTGATGTTATATTTTATCAATAAAATCAACTCTACAAAATTGCCAAAATATAATATTTGCTTGAGTGAATATTAATATGTATTTTCTACTTTCTTTTTCATCTTTTATCACCTACTATGATTGTCAAACAATTTAAAAAGCATTTTTATTTATTTTAACTAAATATGAAATAATTTCCATTTTTCATGGCATATGAAGTAGACAAGTTGAGCCGAACAACAATGTTTGAGGTCATATCCAACTCAATCACATCAGACCAATTAAGCTGGGTTGATTTTTGAGTCAGATCGGGGTTTGGGCCAGGTGTTGTTGGCCTTGCCCCGCCGACCGACATATATTTTTTATTTTTTTGTTTTTTACAATTATTATGTATATTAACTGATTTTGTAGAATTTTTATTTTTTTTGTATCTAATATAATATATTTATTATATAAATATTATAAAATTTTTTAAAGATTTTAATATTTCAAATTTTTTACTTAATATTATGTAAAAATAATATATAATGGTTAAATATTCAAAACTTTTAAAAATGTTACTTTTTTAACATTATTTTTCAAAGAAATCTATATTTAAATATAAATAAATATATTTTTTTGTTATTAAATAAAGTTATTTTTAATTTTTTTGTTATTAAATAAAGGTATGACCCGAGTATTTATTGAGGCAGGCAACGGTCATGGGTCACGCTCGGTCCGCTTCTGCCCATGAACACCCTATAAATGGGGTTTTGAAAATCTTAATTCTATATTTTGATGGAAAATCAATAAAATTTGTATAAGAAATTTTCATTTTCAATAATTCACAATGATAATGTTTTATGTGATGTGTTTTAAATAAATTGAATAATGATGACATTTTATTATTTTGCCTTATTGTATGCTCCCTCTATCCATTATTATAAGACAACAAATAGTATTTTTTTGGTTCCATAAGATAAGATAACATGATATTATTTTTCATTTTTATCTCTCATTAATATAATGTATAATATTATAAATTATGTTAAAATTATAAAAAGAGAAAAATTTAATAGGGATAAAATATGAATATTTGGACTTTTTTGAAGAATTTAATGATTTTATTTTTATTTTTTAATATGCATGAAATCTTAAATGTTACCTTATAATATAAGATGGAAGGAATATACTTTATATATTAATACATGTATTGAAAGCTAATTATCCATTTATTATAATATTATATTAGATAAATACAACTGGTTATATAAATTTTATATACATTAATTTTAATTTATGGTGTAAAAAAAGAATATCCCATCCACCGCTCAAGTGCCACCCTAATTTCCCAATGAACAACCCTCCTATTCCACATTACGGGGCTGTTTGTTTTCAATTTTCAAAATCCGTTTGAAGTCTAAAACCACGTTTTTCATTTTCATTGATATTTGGATGTCGAAAGCCAGTCACGTTGTCACCATGAATTTGGCCAAAAACGGAGTTGGGAGAGAAGCATATGGGTTGCTGCTTTTCCGTTCTCTTTTTTATTTTTACCTGTACTTATTTTAAAATAAGATAAAAATAAATCAATAAAATGAGAAAAAATAAAAAAATTAGGAAATTAAAATTTTTATAAATTTTTTTTTATCTATTGATCAAAATGTCCCTTCAAAATTTTAATTTTTATAGATCATGATCTATAAAAAAATATTATATTAGATATATTATGTTCTCAATTAAATAAATATAAATTAAATTTTAGTCTAAGGAAATTAAATTAATCATGAGATAAAGTTTAAGCTCAATTTAGAGGAAAAATATGAGTTTTATTAAAACCAATTTTCAAATAAATCATCCAAATATAGTCCAAAACCAATTTTTATCATAACTATATTACAAAACTAATTCTATCAAAACTCATTTTTAACCAACTGAGAACCAAACGGCCCTACATGAATTAGATTGCAAGACGTGTTTTTGATGCCATTTAAAATAAGTCACATTATTTTAAATAAATAAGTCAAGCCGTTAGCTTGCCTTTGTCATAAAAAAAAGTCATATTATTTGTAATTTATAAATAATATATCTTGTTATATAATATTGATAAATATTAATATGAATTTCATTTTATTACAAGAAAAATTAATGGGCTGAATTGTATAAGTCTATTAGAATCATAACAGATCTCACTATTTAAATTATCTTGACATTACTAATAATGTTTTTATACTTGACAAAAAGATTCAAACTCATAAGTATGAATTGTATCTGGACCATTTACTAACAGAAGCAGATGCGTTAATTTTACTACGCGATTCCGCTATGTATATATTGTATCAACGGATCAATCCATTTCACCATCTTGTTAATATTTTTTTTTTGGGTCACCCATCTTGCTAATATTTAATTATTTGATTCTGGAACACAAGAATTCCCGCGCTTATAAAATATTTTAGTTTATTTATTCACAATAATGCTGATATATGGTTAATTTTTTTTACCAGATTGATATATGGTTAATTTAAGTTCAACAAAATGTGTCCGGCCAAAAAAAAAAGTTCAACAAAATGTAATTTTTGGAAAAAAAAAAAGCAAAATATGATTGCCAATTTAATGATTCTATCAATATTTTGCCCGAGGATTTGTAAATCACTTTTAGAAGTAAAATTCTTTTGAATATATTGAATGCGAAGTTGCTTAATAATAACAATAATAAAATTATTATTATTAAAATTAGTCGAGTCAAAAAAGTTTCTTCAATAATTGAGTTTATATTTCTCTATCAGAGAATCATGGGACAATACTTTTGTATTTAATGGTGTTTAGTATAGAACAGTGACAAATTAAGACACACACGCTTAATTGACACGGAAAATTGCAAAGATTATAGGACAAAAGAGAGGAAAAAAGCTTAAATAAAACATTTTGACATAATTAAAATGGAATTAGACAGCTAGAATTGTCTTTATAAAAAGGAATAATAACACATAAAAAATAAAGTAATATGTGACATTTAGTTACTTATGAGAAATTCAAATAATCAACCACAAATTTAAATTTTTTGTAATTCACAAATTAAAATAAAATAATAAAAATAAAAAAAAAATTTAATACGTGATCATAGTGTTTTATGGAATATGTGATCCTACATATGCTTTCCGGTTTTAAGGAATGTGGCCAAAGGAACTGTGAAAAATGGTTATAAAAAAAAAAGGGAACTGTGAAAAATGATAAGCATAGATGAGGAAAGAATTTTAATGGGGGAGCAGTTTTACCTTTTTATATATTTTGATTTTGATTTTGATTTTGATGAATGAATGAATATAATTCCATTGTGAATGGGGTGTTCCTTTTTCTCCTGCGCTGATTTGACTCCCTCCTTTAACCACAATGGACTTCTCCCTGAAATCCGCGACCCACCCGTACTCCTTTCACCCAGACCCAGAGCACCCATCCCATTTCATTGGCGGATTCCAACCCTCCTTCCAACCCACTTTAATTCACCGCCTCCTCCGGTCACCCTTCCTCTGCTTCCTTACCTAACCGCTTGCTACCCTCCTTTTCACTTTCCACCTTCCAAACCGGTTCCCCTTCCTCCTCTCATCGCGGTAAAAATATACGCTACGACATTTCGTCTACGTGGCAGTCCTTTATTGGCTTACATGACCGAAACTGAGGGCCATAAAGCGAGAGTCAAAGATGTCTATCAATTTACTTTCATAAAAAAAGTTTTTCTCATGTTAAGGAGGCCAGTAATTTCGCGCCAGATCATGTGATTGCGGGTGGCCTCGAGATATCAGGAGTACTGGATCCTCGGATTGTAAGAATTTACCTTGCATGTGAGGTGAATTTGGGTTGAATTTCCAGAAAATTTCACCGGTGAAAAGGAGTCGAAGGAGCGTTTTGTCGTAGGCTTGTGATCAAGAATAACCACGTCATATGGAAGAGGAAGCGGATCCCCCACTAAAGTACCATTTTTGTCCCTGGAGTTTTCTAGAATTGGTGATCGAGTCCTATGTGGAGAGATGAGGCGTGATGTGATTGGCAATTGCAAAAGGCTCGAGCTGCTGCGGAAGAACTCTTCAGTGCGCTCGCCCTTTTTTTTTCCCCCTTTCCCCCCGTTTTATTGGATTGGCGATTTTTGTCAAAAATTCAAAAAGCCTAATCAATCCGAATATATAATTAGAATTTTTATTATATTTTTCTTTTTCTTTCCTTCAATGAGAAAGAAGAGCATAGGAAACGCAGAAAGCAGAAGCTCTCTTGCTCGCTCCTCTTTTCTCACGGTCTTATCTCTCTATTGTTTATCTTAAATATTTTCTCGGAATCCAACATCGTTAGTCTGAAGCTCTATTTTGCCGCTTTTGTTCTTGTTGAGATCTAACGACCTTATTTGCTGATGGATTTGCTCTCGCTTTCGCTCCCACTGAATAGCAGGTAAGATTCATTTCGATCAAAGCTTCTACCCGTGTAGATCATCTTCTACTTTCATTTTTTATATATGTGCTTGATGCAGTGATGTTTTGATTATGAAGAATACTGTCTTCTTTATTTTTATCGGTATTGGAGAATTGATAATCTCCTTTTTTGATTTAGAGCTTTCTAAAGCCAGTGACTGTAAAAATATTTATTTTTTCTCATTTTATTTCTGCCTTTTCTTCTCGGGACGACGATGATGTTAATTGCTGTAATATAAGAAATGAACGTCCTTTTACTTCTTCATCTGGGGTACAACATTTTTATGTATCATGAAATATTTTCTTCAAAAATGAGTTCGACAGATATACTGAAAGTTCATCTTTGGGGTGATACTGAATTTGTCTTGATGTTTATCAGTACACGAGATCGGTGTATGCCTAGTATGCTCAATCGCTCTTTTTTTCCTGACTCTTTCTTCCTTACATAATTCTAAACTTTTTTTAAGTATTTATTTCGTATATTTCTGTCTGTCTCAGTACCATGTGAAACTGGAAGAAAAGCGAGTGAAAGAAATTACTATTGAAATGATACTCTTCCGTTGTTTGAGTTCTGAGAATCTGAAATTTCATAGATAACATGTTATGCTCCCTTTGCCCGCGACCGTTTGCTTTCCATCTTCTTGGGTTGATGAACGATCTGGTTTGTTTTCGTTCTACGGACGTATATCTTTGTTCTTTCTAGTTTCTGGCAACTATTTTGGAATTGGAGTTTATACACTGTTGGATGTTCTGAAGTAGGGTATATCATGAAGGGAAGGTGATTAAATATCCAAGTGGGTCAATCGTGTTCAATTTGCTTGTTTATTAGCTTTTGCTGCAGGGCAGCAACTAGGGCATCGTCTTCTTTATTTTAATTGTCCGATTTGATGCTCGTAGTTTCTGATAATATCCCATTGATACTTCATTTCATATATTGAAATATCCTGCAACTGTATGTTATGAGTGTTTTTGCATTCAAATGCTTCATTTTCTTGCTTCTTAGTTAATATAATAGGACTTAACTTTAACGGATTTGTGCTTTTTTTGGCTCAGCTTAATCTCCTGCAAATGAAAGTATGTGCTGTGAATTGGAGCGGTTAAAGCTAACACCGGCTCCAGCGATATCTTTTATTTTGTCTAGTACCACTCCACCTAGAAACGGAAAGATGAATAACTTAACTGTGGAAACTGAAGATAGTTTTGCAAGCTTGCTTGAGCTTGCAGCCAATAATGACGTTGAACATTTCAAAAGATCAATTGAACGTGATCCTTCCTCTGTAGATGAGGTTGGACTATGGTATGGTCGTCAGGAGGGATCAAAACAGATGGTCAACGAGCACAGGACGCCTTTGATGGTTGCTGCTACTTATGGTAGCATTGATGTCATCAAGTTGATTCTTTCTTTATCTGATGCAGATATTAATCGATCATGCAGCCTTGACAAAAGCACTGCCCTTCATTGCGCGGCATCAGGTGGGGCTGTAAATGCTATTGATGTTGTGAAACTGCTTCTGGCAGCAGGTGCTGATCCAAATTCTGTTGATGCCAATGGTCATTATCCAGTTGATGTCATTGTTGTACCTCCCAAGCTTGTACATGTCAAAAGTATTCTTGAAGAACTTCTCCAAACAGATTGTTCCATGGCAGGGTGTAATCTTAGGGTGATAACAGCTTCATCAAATTCAAACTCCCCCCCTCTATCAACTTCTCCAGAGAATGGGTCTCCTTCTGCTCAAGAGTTCCAATTGAAGCTAAAGTTAAATGATGACCCTGCTTTTCCTGCATCAGAGAAGAAAGAGTATCCTGTTGACCCATCTCTTCCTGACATTAAAAACAGCATATACTCAACTGATGAGTTCCGAATGTATTCTTTCAAGGTCCGACCATGTTCCCGTGCTTATTCACATGATTGGACTGAATGCCCTTTTGTCCACCCAGGGGAAAATGCTCGGAGAAGGGACCCAAGGAAGTTTCATTATAGCTGCGTCCCTTGTCCTGATTTTCGGAAAGGAGCTTGCCGTCGAGGAGATATGTGTGAATATGCTCATGGTGTTTTTGAGTGCTGGCTGCATCCAGCTCAATATCGAACCCGCCTCTGCAAGGATGGGACCAATTGCTCAAGAAGAGTATGTTTTTTTGCCCACACTGCTGAGGAACTTCGGCCGTTATATGTTTCCACTGGTTCTGCTGTTCCCTCACCACGCTCAAGCACATCATCTGCCATGGATTTTGCTGCAGCCATGAGCCTGTTACCTGGGTCCCCTTCCTCAATGTCTGTTATGTCTCCTTCACCGTTCACTCCACCTATGTCACCGTCTGCCAGTGGCATGTCACACTCTTCTGTTGCTTGGCCCCAACCTAATGTTCCAAACCTGCATCTGCCAGGAAGTAATATTCACTCCAGTCGTTTGAGGTCTTCACTCAGTGCGAGAGATATCCCCGTCGAAGACTTTGATTTGTTACCTGACTATGATGTTCAGCAACACCAGCTACTTAACGAGTTGTCTTGCCTTTCCCAGCAATCTATGAATTCTAATAATATAAACCGCCCTGGTCGTATGAAGACCCTGACCCCTTCAAATCTTGATGATCTCTTTTCTGCTGAGAGTTCTTCCCCTCGGTTTGCTGATCCAACATTGAGTTCAGCAGTTTTTTCACCCACACACAAATCAGCTGTCCTTAATCAATTTCAGCAGCATCAAAACTTGCTTTCACCTGTGAATACAAATTTTTCTTCAAAGAGCGTTGAACATCCTTTGTTACAGGCCTCGTTTGCGGCTCAGACATCAGGGAGGATGTCACCACGAAGTGTGGAACCTATATCACCAATGAGCTCGAGGCTTTCTGTGCTAGCTCAACGTGAGAAGCAGCAGCAGTTTCGTAGCCTTAGCTCTCGGGATCTTGGCTCCAACTCTGCTGCTGCTGCTGCTACTGGTTTTTCTGACACTTCTTGGCCAGAATGGGGATCCACCAATGGCAAATTGGATTGGTCTGTCAATGCTGATGAATTTGGCAAACTGCGCCGATCGTCGTCTTTTGAGTTTGGGAGCAATGGCGAGGAGCCTGATTTATCATGGGTGCAGTCGCTCGTCAAAGAATCTCCAACTGAGATGAAGGAGAAATTGGGAACGGCTGTCTCAAGTGTTGCAGCGGTTGGATACTCCGGTGAGGGATCGAATGTGAGCACTCAAATTTGAGGGCACTGGGCGACATCTAGACAAGCCTTTTAATCTTCTAGGTTCATATTCCAGTATTTTTTTACTTCTGCGATGAGCAAGATTTCCATTATAATGGAGCCCAATGCCTAAGTTTGGTCCTTTCAGAAAAAATTATTCCTTCATATTTTTGTGGTAGGAAACGAAAATTACTGTCATTAGAGTTAAGCTCTTGGGGACTCCAAATTGGTCCAGTTTTGGGGATGAAAGTACAGGACCTCGCTTCTGGTATTTCTCTCGTAACATGGAATCCAGAATTGTGGATGCCCATGGAGTTGGTAAATTAGGGGATATCGGAAGGATGATCCTTGGGTCATGTAACCTTCAATACAGTTTATTGCTATATATTCTTGTAACACCGGTTTTCTTTTTTCTACCTAATTCCTGTGATTAGTTTATTGACTTGTTAGTCTCTGGTTTAGTGGGAAACCGGAACATAAATACCTGAGCTGCCGTGGAGGACTAAACGAAGGAATTTGTCATTGTAATAATGGAATGATGAGGAATGCATTTTAATTAAATAAAGCTTTTTTCGGTTTTTACACAGTGTGTGTGTGTATAAAATAAATCCGTTTGCACGTGTCGTATCCAGTGTTTATGTGTGAGTCATCGATTATGATGACGACGTTGACTTTTGTATTCTGGGCCAATATGATGTTCTTCATGACATTGGTGCCATCCTACTCTAATTTCAATTGATAGAGTAGAATTTTAGGATGCATCAAATTAAAAAGTTGAATTTTTAGGGGAAGAAAAAGAAAGAAATAAAAGGTGGATAAGGAAAGAGGGACTTGATCTCTGAGCACCTCATCTATCAGCTTTCGGTGCCAGGTTTCATGCAAAATTTTGGTTCTTTAAATCATATATTCTTGTTCTGGCTATCCCTTCGTACCTTCTGACAATTACAAGTGGTTTTGTCGTTGCTGTTTTGTTAGTGGCACGGCCTCGATTCCAAATCAAGCTTTGGAAAAATTCCCTCGAATCATACTATTCCAAAGGACCAACTTCACGATCGGATCACCTCACTTTCTGACTTTTTTTAAAAAAAATATATTTTCATCCTCTAACTTCGTTATCGCTCTCTCTGTCCCAAAGGGAATAAGAATTATTCATCTATGCATACGTACGCATGTAAATTAAAAACTTATCTTTACAACCTTTAGTTTTCACTTCTGCCCATTTAAGCAGTTGACGAATCTTTTCAAATCTACAATTTACGTTTTTTGCTAACATCTGGAAAAAATAAGGGAATCTTGTTCTCCATTGGAAACAGTAAGTCTTAATTTCTGGCACAGCATCACCATTGTTAACTTCTGAAATTCTTGTTTTTGATTTTAACTGTTATTTTTCTTTTTTAATTACATGCTCTTGTAAAGTGCAATAACTAAGTTAGATTCCAAGAATCAAAAGCAATAACGAGTAGGCCACCTCCCTTCCTCTTGACCCTTTCTCTCAATGGCCCTGACGCTCCTTTCGCGTCAGTGATACAAAAAAATAAAAAAGAAATGGGGCAACTTCTCTATTTAGCGGTGGCCTTCTCTGCCATGCCTGTCACATTGTACTGGCCGCCGATCCGCTGCTTCAACCTCTTCATCAGGACAATTCAAGAATTTCTCCGACAAACCACCCTCCCCGTCGTCAGAGCCTATCCGCAGATCCGATTCGGTGTGTCTCGCATTTTCACTTCCATCTTGAGCTGTATGAGGTAGACCCGTCGTCAATTTCCTTGGTTTGCTTCTTGTTCTGATTTCAGGATTCAAAGTCGTTTGAATCCAAAAAAAATGTGTAATTGTGATAAAGAATCCTTTGCTTTTCTGTAAAAGAAGCTAAGCTCTAGTCGGAATGCATAATGCGTTCTAACCTTTCATGTTTTTACGTTGTAGGATTTCGTTATTATGTTGGTGCATGCGGATAAAAATTGGACCTACTGTTTCACACTTTCACCGAGAGAAAATTGGACAAACTACCAATCAGGGATAAATGGCAGAAATATTTAGATGGCAAGAACGAAACTAAAATGAAAGAGTATTTATGGAAATAAATTAAATCAAATCAAATATGACATCTATGTAATAATATACAATAAATTTTGATTTTTATATAAAATTCAGATAATAAAATATGAGGCTCAGTTATATATGATTAGTATTACTTTATTAATAGATAATCCTTGTTTAAATTTTAATTAAAATAAAAATAATACATCAGTTTAAATATACCATATTTCTTCAGCATAGTAAATAGAAATACTCTTATGATTTGTCAATTTGATCTCTGATAGGTAATGAATCACTGTTCTATTAGAATTATATTCAACTCACCCATTAACGCACTTAAATGTATATAATTTTTTTTTTCAGTTTTTTAATCACTTATTGCAGTCTGTCGTCGGCTTCGTGATTTTGTCATCAGTATAGCTTTTTAGTTTTATTCAATCAATCAATCAAATAAAATAAATAACATTTTTTGTTTCAGTAACTTAAAAGTCAGATAGACAATAATGACGAATGAAAAGAGCTTGTAACGTTTAATAAAATTAAAAATATTATGTGTGTATGATTTTATTTTTTTCATTAATTTCTCTGTTTTTTCTCTCACACAAATGTTTGTTATCTACTGACAATTCTAACGCAGGCCAAAAGAACAAAATCACAGTTCTAACTTAATTTATAATTTTACCTGGTCATTCATCACAGGTTTCTCATCATTACTATCACCGTCAGATATTACTTGGGTATACTTCAATAATCAGAATGTAAATCATACATGAGACAAAAGTGAACACATTCTCGGGAATCAGGTTGTGAATCGCAACAAAACATGTGACATATAGCTCGTGATATCCGGAAATGCTTGGGGCCGACCCGAGGTCATTCTTCTTTACACTTGTCTCAGTGATTAATTCATAATTCAGCCCCAAATTTTTAGAATCCAAGGATGAGTGTCTGTTCATTCAAACCACTCACATCATCACTTCGTTACCACCTCAGCATTTAATCTCTCTCTCCCCCTCTCCAAGGTAATTTCCATCTTCACTTATAAAATTAGTACCCTTGGTCCTAAAATTGCCATTCATTTTTGTTTTGGCACAAAAAGAACTAGAAGCTTATGTTCTCACTTTCCTAACGCAGCGATAATACATAATCTAGAATTGTCAACTATTCAACTTTTTAGACCTCTCATATTCTTATTAGCTACCAACCCGTGATGGCAGCTTGTAATTTTCGTTGCATAACTTTGCCGTTCATAGCACAAGGAAATAAAAAAAATCCAGCATTTGAAACAATCTGACTTCACACTAAGTAACGGTCACATGAGCTTAGATACTTCGCGATACGTGATAGCATTTATACTGAACTCTTGTCTTGCTACTACTTATCCCGCGCCTTTCATTCCCTCTTCAGCACTTCCAACGATCACCTTTCTTTGCCTTGTTCAACTCTCCCTAATATCAACAATGGGAACTTGCAGAAATTCTCCCTTGAAGCCATGGAAGAAAGGGCCAGCCAAGGGGAAGGGTGGCCCCCAGAATGCTTCGTGTGAATATCGAGGTGTTCGTCAAAGAACATGGGGCAAATGGGTTGCTGAGATACGAGAGCCAAATAAGAGAACTAGGCTCTGGCTGGGTTCTTTTGCCACTGCTGAAGAAGCTGCCATGGCTTATGATGAGGCTGCCAGGAGACTCCACGGTCCTGATGCTTACTTTAATCTTCCCCACCTTCAACCTACCTCCCGTTCTGTTGTCACGTCTCAGAAGTTCAAATGGTTTCCTTCCAAGAAGTTCATTTCAATGTTTCCCTCTCATGGACTCCTCAATTTAAATGCCCAGCCTAGTGTTGAGTTAATCCATCAGAGGCTGCAACAACTCGAGAAGAAGGGGTTTCTAAGTCAAATCCCTTCTACTTCATCCGATTATGCAAATGCAGATATTCAGACAATAGATAGCAAAAATGCTGAAAGCCCTCCAAAGGAACAAAGAGCTGAAATATTATCAAATAAGATGGTCGAAGATGTTAAGGAAAAACCCCAGATTGACCTCCATGAGTCTCTACAACAGTTGGGTATACTGAAAGAAGAAAGACAATCAGAAAGTTCTAATGGCTCAGGAAGTTCCATAGAGACTGAAACCTTATCAAGAGGTTGCTGCGATCAACTTGGAATGTTTTCTGACAACAGTGTTAATTGGGAGGCAATGATTGAGATGCATGGAATAGGAAATCCTCAGGGACTAGAAGCAGCCTACTTTCAAGAATATGATATAAATGAAGAGCTTCCTTTCTCCACCTCCATTTGGAACTTTTGAGTAAATCAGTTGCCTCGGAGAAGGGAAACTTCTATTTCTACCTTTAATGGAAGTGGAACGAATAAGTCAGTACTCAGTAAGACTCGATCTAAAAATAAAATGTTCCGGGTTCTAATACCACCGTTTCTGTTATCTTTTGATTCCACAGTTCCAGTCAGCTTCCAGAAATGTAATAGGAAAGTAGCTTGGATAGAAGTCCACTAGAGAGAGAAAGGAGCTCATTTTAGTAGTTATGGTAGCAGAGAATGGAGAGACATGATTATCATTCTGCTAGTAGTTCGTAATATTTTTTTATGTAATTTTAGCATTTTTGTGAACGCGAATTCAGAAGCATCAGGTTTTAACTTTGTTCCATTATTTTAGAACTTTGTTCTGTTACTTTCACCCAGTGCTTAAATCATTTTTCACCAAACATGAAGCTAATGAGATGGATGAGACTAAAAGGTCGACTCCACGTGGTTTTTCAACTAGTAAATACAAAATGACAACAGAGAAGATGGTTTCATATAAACTATCAACTTTCCTACATTCCAGAAACCATCGTACACCGATTAGCAACATCTCCCTATGTAACAGATTGATCATGAAATAGAGCATCAATGGCAATCTCAATCGTGGGGGTTATGTCTATTCATTCTGATACTCAGATGCACTCTGATACTCGCCATTCTCTTCAAAATACTCGATCAATCGCTTTAGGAATTCATCAGAACTGACAGTTTCTGTGTCGCAGACAAGGCAGCATTGCCTCCTTGCCCGTGTCACAGCCACATTCATTCGGCGGCGATCACTTAGAAAGCCCACCTGAAACATATATTCAAAATCATTAATCAAATAGCCAAGTTAATTTAAATTGTCACATAATATTTAATATCAAAAGTAAAAATAAAAAGGAAAAGCAGTCCAACAGACACAGCCTAAATACCTCCTTTTTTGAATTTGACCGAACCATTGATATAATAATGGCTTCCTTCTCCCTTCCCTGGAAGCCATCAACTGTTGAGATTTCAACATCCTTCAGCGAGTTTTCCTTGTTTTTCAACACCTTGAGTAAAACGACCTGCAATGCTATTCATTAACTTTCATCCTTCTTGAACTACTAGTTCTGGAGCCCACGGCTGCAAAACATTTATCAAAGGTTCACATAGAACAATTTATACCTGTGCAGCGTATGGGGTAATAATTCCAATATCAGAAGGCAGCACACCACTCTGCACAAGTCTCTTTGCATGGACCATGGCAACTTCAGCTTCACCTTCATTCAGGGTGCTATCTTCTTCATCTTTCTTCTCTTCCATGTCACATCTATATTTCATCAACATGGGGAAATAAGTACAATCTGTTTGCATATTCTAAATCATATTTACAAAATACAATATACCCAGCTATGTCGATGAGAAGCAGAGTTGGTTCAGTTGATGAGTTCCTCTTCACATCCTCAAGTTCATACAGCATATGTGCAGCAACACTTGCGTGGGCTTTGACCTGTTACAGCACTATGCCATCATGAAGATCCAATGGATTTTGTTTTTTCATTTTAGATAGAACGATATAATGAATTGTTTATGCAAAAATATGAGCCAACCATTCAGTTCAAGAGTGATCAATTTTGTTTCTTTGAGATATCAAAAAACAATTTAGAAATGTAGGCACCTTGCTGTTGTAAAGCTCTTTAGAAGACCACTCCATGATAAGTTCATGCATGCGGTATTGGACAGTTAGCATAGATGTGACTTCATCTCCATACATATCTGCAAGTCGTTCAAAAAGGGTTCGTCCCAATCCTTTCTTCTCGGCCTCAACACTTTGAATGGTTGGTGGCAGTTGAAGATGGTCCCCTGCAAGTATACATCTTGAACCCTAAAAAAAATGAACTCTTTGCTCAACTGGTTAGGATCAGAATGATATTGAGAATTTAATGATCACAACTCCCTGCATTTTTAATGCTCAATCAAGCTCAGGTGGAGTATAACATTTGTATATCTGTCAGTCCAAACAGATTGTTCCTTTGTAAAAGTGACTACATCACAATCAATCATATCCCCTAGTTAAACATCCAAGTCAATTTAGTTTGATCTATGATTCTAATTTCTGACATCTTGTTGCAACAAGTTCAGGACAATTCCAACATTATTGGAAACATTGTCATTTTATGTACTTAAAAATAAAAATCATTATAATTGGTAGTACATAATGCAACTCAAGCCACAAAATCTGAGACATGATTTTCGTTAGTGAAGTTTTACTCTTGTTTTAAAAGTCATCAATCCATATTCAATCTACCACATTTGGGTTTCCTTTCTGGGCGCACCACTACACAGGGTTATTCGTGGCTTGTATGAATTTTGAAACGGCATTAAACATGATGTTTATTAAAAAAAAAAAATACAACTTCACCCATGCATATAATAAAAAGAGATAATTAAGTATGAGTGCAATAGCATTGACCTGAACAAAACCCAAGTGAAAATAGTGACAGTACATGTGAAAATTTATGGACCTGTCTATTACCTTCAGTATAGGTATCCAGCATGCTATCTCAAGTGCCTGGGCAGCTTCATCAATAATCACCAAGTCAAATGATGTGTTATCCAGCTTCTTAGAAAAAGCCCCAATCAAAGTGGTTAATACCACATCTGCACTTCTAATTACGTCTGTTACAGCAAGCTGCTGTCTTTTCCGTTCTTCTTTGGACAGAGTCCTCAGTTCCTTCTGAATGTCCCTCCTTGTATTTCTGTCTTTGGTTTTTAGCAACTTTCCATTTAATGCCTGAACAAAATTAGCCATATGCGGTGAAAAAGAATCACAGACCACTTTAACATGAAATGGATGCTGGAGTCAAAGTGATGAAATGAAAAGTTCATGATGTATTAATATCTAAGTTACATGAAGAACAACAAATTAAATAAAATCATTATTAGTTCCATTTTAATCCATTACCTTCATTTCCTTCCGAATGTCATTTGCAAGTGAACTATTGTCTCCTCGAAGTACCTAAGAGAAATCCAATATGTGAGGATAGCATCTTAATTGAGTAAAACAACTTGGGGTAAACTAAAGTAAATCACTAAAGATTCGTGACATATAGAAGAGTGGCGTATATGAAGTTTAAATGCCTAAATCAATGAATAGTTCTAATAAAACTAAAAGAACACCCAAAAAGAGGCCGGGGACATTAGGAGCACAAATCAATGATGGCTTTCGTACATACCCTTAATTACACATAGTAAAATAACAGAATACATGACAAAGTGTAACACGAACGCATTGATAAGCAGTCTGACATTTTACTGATTGGACGATATTCTGGAGAAAATAATTACATAAAAGATAATCAATAATTAGCTTTTAAGGTAGTGTTCATTCTTTACCTGAGCATCCAGTGCACTGTCCAGTACTTGAGGCAATAGTCGCGCAGGATGACCCAATCTCACCAGCTTAACTCTAATGAAGGAGCAACAAAACAGGAATGAGTACTTATATTTAAAATCAACACATTTGTTGAAAGTGGAGAACAGACTCCATAATGAGGACAAAAAATAAAGTATACAAGAGTGAAGAAAAAAATTTTGTGCCAAAGTTTTACAGCATAATTTTTTTTTAATTGGTACAGCACAACTTTTGTTCCTCAAGTTGTTGGGAAGGACGTAAGGCATATTACGTTTAATAAAGTTGAATATGATGAATAAACTTTCCCCTCTCTGGAGGGGTATGTCATTACCTACGTGGAACAAGTCGCTCAACAATGTTGTCAACAGCAATATTTGAGGCAGCACAAACAAGAATTTTTGATCCACGCTTAACTTCTTGTAATATGATTTCCACTACCGTGGTTGTTTTTCCAGTTCCAGGAGGCCCATGGAGCAAAAATATATTCTTTGATGATAAGGCCTTCGAGATTGCATCTTTCTATGAAAATTCAGAAATAAATATTTTTGTGAGGATAAGCAGACATGTAAAGCAAAACTGATGATGTGTTTACCGAGAAACACCATAAACATAATATATACTGTGTCAATTGGGCTATTTCCTAAAACCAATCTATTATAAGGCTCGCAATAGATTGAAACCACTTAATATTTGATTTAGTATGTTTAAGAAGCTATGTGTCATGTGTGACTGTCTTCCTGATAACAGTTTTTGCTTCTCTCCAATCCCTCAGTAATTCAATTATAGAACAAAAATTAATTAGTTGCTTCACCATTTTTTATTCTTAGTTTTTTTTTGGGGTGATAATTTTTATTAGTTTTGATTACTTTACTATCAAACTTGTGATCACACCACATTATTTTCTTGAAAAATTACCAACGCCAATAACTTACAACCAACTAAATTTTAAAGAACCTCCTAGAAATGTGTGCTGTGCTTTAAAACAACTTAATTATGCAAGATGAAATTTCAACTCAACTTTGGGGGATGTTCTTTAGTAACATTTAGGAATAGATAAATGAAAACTCCAATGTGCCACTCTTCCTTTTCCTTTTGTTTTCCAAGCCTCAAGACTCGTTTCAAAATTAGTGCAGGTGAAAAGAGTAATATGAATTTTTTTTGGCTGGTTAGCAGCCCCCCAGCTTAAACCCCCCAAGTCTTCCTAGGTCCTTCAGTTTTTTGGCACTTCACCAATTTGTAAGCCAGAGTAAAATTTAATCATTCACCACAATTGATTCAATAGAAAACCAACTGAAAAGTGAAAACATCTCTGTTCCCCCATGGAAGAGATCCAACTGACATTTGTTAAATTTTTGTGAGCAGTAGACACAACTGGCTCTAATTAAGAACGTATAAAACCCTTAATCCAATAAGACACTGATTATAAATAGATTCTGAAGATTAGAAATCGGTTTGCAAGAAAGCAAGTAAAATGGTAGTGTAAGGAATTAGGCTTCCACACCTGAGAGTGATCAAGGTTGGGGTTAAATGGAGTGAATGACACATCCTTCTTGGAGACTGTTGGTGGCCTCTCCCCAAACAAGACAGGAATTAGGTCAGTGGCAGGACCCTTTTGCATTCCCTTACTCAACTGTATTAATGCATCCTTCATCCTACGGTATGTCACCTGCATGGTCAATGAAAATCAGCAGCATATAAAAACTAGGAACCAGAAAATAACAAAATAAACAATAGTTTTAGGAAAAAATGCAAACAAGGAAGAGGAAAATTAATCATTTAATCAAAATGTAGGGTGCAAAGATTAATATTAGTATCCTAATTTAACATTTTCTATTTAATCCTAACCTAAGTTTACAATAAATTCATGTCAACATGCACATGGCAGGACACATAATTCATTTAAGCTGTTAAAATAATTTTAAATTTAAGGATAGAAATTCGTTACTCCAAAAAACCATGAGAAGGAATCATGAGAAGCTGAAGTCAGTCAAGAATTGGCATTGTTTTTAGCCAAATTGCATAATGATTCTAGATAATAGGAAATATAAACAAGCATCCTTGAACTTTCAAAACTTATCACTATACCTCATTTGCCACTTTCTCCAGCCTTAGGGGGCTATTTAAACCATCTTCTGGTATATCATCAAAAGCAACTGTTATCGAGGAGTCCTGTAAGTACACATCTCAAACCCACAATTGTAAGTAATGCGCAACAGTGAGATCATCTGCAGCTAACTTCACGAACAACAATTTCCTTTTTTATAAATTGAAATGATCAAAGTTACCTTTAATCGGTAAACTACACCTTGTCCAAGGGCAGGGGAACCTAAATCAGCCTTGCTGAGTTTTAAAACCACAACATCATGTGTACTAAACTGTAAAAGGTAAGAAATCATTAGCTCCTGAAAGTTTTAGAATAAGGATTCAATTAATAAATGGAATGACAAAAAACCATTGTCATTCCTACTAGTATATGGAATCTTTGTGTAAAATTTGTCATGCATGCCAGTCTCATCATACTTGATGCAACTACATGTACTGGGGATAACAGAAGGAATGGGTAAATAATAGGGTGTGATAGAATAGAAGATTAGGAAGAAAAAAAGTACCATAAGAACAGATTCATATAAGACTAAAAGCACACTGCTTCTTTGGATCGTATGAGACTAGCAAAATGACACTAGATAATAATAAAAAATAAAAAGGTAAATCATTAGGAGTCATCAGTTCCTTACCTTGTGAGGAGGAAGAACATCTCCTTTGGTAGACTGGAGCTCAATAAGAGATTTCCCCATAAGCCCTGTCTAATATCATAACGAAGGGGGAAACATAAGGAGCAACTACAGGATGAATTGATGCTCTGCTTATTGCTAATTTAAATAGTAAAATTAACTCCTTTTCTTTTTGGTTCTCTTTATATCTCAACGCAGAAATGAGGAAAGATGAAATGCAATCCAAACGAAACACTCATTTTTTCATTCTTTTTATATTTGTGTGTGTGGTACTTTGCCCTCTGGCTTGCCATCATTTGCAAATCAACAAGCTGTTTGGAAACTTTAAACAGAGCAAGAAGGATGCGAGGCTCAAGCTAAAATAAAAGGATGAACCGAAAAGCAATTAACCTGTACATCAACACATTTCAAATTGAGAATTGTCGAGCCCCTTTTTTGAGCAGTATCCAAATTTCTCGACGCGCCTGAGGTGATTGAGCTATATATCTCAGCTTCCTAAGCCATTATCAATACAAGAAGGGAAAAAGAAAGGAGGAACATTATAAATTTACGTTGAAGTGATCCCACAAAAAGGTCCTTAAAAGTGATAATTTTCTTCGTTCTAGTCCATATTATAGGATATCCACTTGCAATCATATTGTATAATACTGAGCTAAAGCATGTATCTCAAGACGCGTAGATGGAAGAATATGGAACCAAGGTATCCGAAAGTTCAAAACTATAATTACCGCTTTTGAGCAGTCTAAAGTGTCCCACAATATTCACACAAAAACACAACAAGGGTAGTCTAAAATGACTAATAAAATAGCCAAAAGAGAGACCCATCTGGCATTGGAAAGGAGCATATGAAACGCAAGAGTGTGTGTTTGATTGAGATTCAATTGGAGAGGGAAGAGAAGGTCAGAGTACCTTTTCCAAATCAATAAGAGGGGCCATGATCGAGATGAATTGCTCCAAAGAGAGAGTTGATGCTTTCTTCTTAGCGTTTCCTCTATCCATTGCCACTGCTGCTGCTGCAGTTCCGCGCTTCTGCTCGTGTAAGGATAGCAGAACGAGAGAGAAGAGCGCAAATTAAACCCATTTTTTAATTTTTAATTCTTTTGGTCGGAAATCAAACTTATTTTTTAATTAATTAATCATATAAATATATATTATATTTTGCATATTTTATGATCAGTTAATTTTTTTCATGAATTATAAATAGCATAATTATAAATTATGAATTTTATATTATATATTGACATTCCATACAAATTTTTTTTGGCCAGTTGTTTTTCTTAATGTTAAACCAGTTTTAAAAAGTCATATCAAGCTTCAATCTGATTGAGTTGAGTATAAAATTCTCTCTGTAACTATTTTTCAAGAGAAATGTAACATGAGGAGACTGAACACGAAACAATCTTGCACTCTAATCTTAAAAATTTTACAGTGGTGTACATAAATTTAGAGACATAATGAAATAATTTTAAATCACAATAAATCTTTCTTTCACCTTGTTTGTAAGAGGGGAAGCAAATAATTTATGATCTATTTGGTTTATATTTTTATAAATCAAATTATGATCTCTAACCATTATTTTTTTTTTATCTAAATAAATTTATGGTAAACTTTTCTACTTTTATCCAAATCTTATTTTTATAAATTATGGTTATTCTAACAATTTTTTTATAAAAAGGTAATACAAACAAACACTTAAACTTCTCTCAAAATATGCCATCAAAAGGATTACTTTTTTTAATAAAACTGTCCTCACTCAAACAACTATCATTTTAAGCCATTGGGTATATTTATAAAAAAAATACTTACAAATAAATATAGTTTAACTTCGGAATACTAAACTACTGTTGTTATCACAGCATTTAAAAAATAATTAAAAACAACACGAAAAGAAAATATTACAATACAGACAAACAAGAACTTTCATACTTCAAAACCAGCACATCAATGATGGAAACCACAACAACTGCCTCCCTCATAAACGACAATAGAGTCATTCTCAAATGGAAGTTACATACTTGCATTCATAATGCTACACAAAATACTCCATTGCATGTCATGTGGCAGACTTGTGTATCAAGGTCTCGCACAAGTTTCAAGACTTCGGCTCAAACCCCACATATCTTATTCCAAAGCCCATCAAGCTAACTGGTGGCAAACGAAAACAAAATTACATGGAACTAAAAGATACAAGTACTAATTTCTGCCACGTGAATAATGCTGTAAAAGAAAACACTTATTGTGTTGTCTACCACAGGGAGCACTGCAAAATTGACAAGGTAATCCTCCCTACATATTTGTATTCATCCAAAATTAAGTTAGCCGGAAAATATAACTCTAACATCAAAAGCTTCAAAACATGGAAGTTCAAATGAGTTCTCACTAGTCCCTAATCAGTATCAACTTATTTGAATATGAGGGCATCACGTCCGGGCCCAACACCAATGTAGTGAATAGGCACACCAACAAGTTCTTCGATCCTTTCCACATAATTGCGAGCAGCTTTTGGAAGGTCAGAATAGTTTCTAATGGAAGAAATATCACTCTTCCATCCAGGGAGTACTTCATATTCCACCTAAAAACATGCCAAAACAACAAGTTGGTAAGAAAAAACATAATTCCCAAGCAGTTAACGCACTTTATCGCTGTTGTAAAGTCATTATTTCACATTTTGCTTATAGATTAGTGATAAGAACACATAAAAGCACTCAGTTCAATGAGCTAGGGAGATGGTAGATAGAAACCTTACCTGTAATTGTTCGAGAACATGAAGGTCTGCAGGAAATAATTTGATCGGAGTACCATCAACATGTTTATAAGAGACTCCCAACTGAATTTCAGCAAGATCAGATAAAACATCTAGCTTAGTGAGATTTAGTGACGAGAAACCATTAATCTGGCAGCTATATCTTAATGCAACTATGTCAAGCCAACCACACCGTCGTGGGCGGCCAGTTGTGGTGCCAAACTCATGCCCAGCAGCTCTAAGGAGATCACCAGCCTGACCAGAGATTTCTGTAGGAAAAGGTCCAGAGCCTACCCTAGTTGTGTATGCTTTTACCTGCATAGCCAAAAATAAAATTGAGAAACTATCATACCTATGTCAAGTATGCTTCAATGGTCAACATTAAGTTAGATTAGCACTATAATGACAAGAAGCAAAACAATACAAAGTTTGTCAGCTAAAAATGCCTTTTAAAACAAGGCATAAAAAATAAGAAGAGATGTGTGTATCTCATTAATGGGCACCATTAAATTAAAAACAAAAAATTACGGACAACTACAATGTAGAAGAGAATGATAAATATGAGCATACCACTCCAATTAGATCACCGACAACTCTTGGAGCAATGCCAAGACCGGAGCAGATTCCACCTGCAGATGGGCTAGATGAAGTCACAAAAGGGTAAGTTCCAAAATCAATGTCCAGCATGGTTGCTTGACCTCCTTCAACCAAAATATTCTTGTTTTGTGAGATAGCTTCATTCATGACATGCACAGTATCTGCAATAAAGGGTTCCAATCTATCAGCATATCTTTTGTACTTCTCAACTTCTTCCTTAAGTATGTCTAGACTATAGTTGAAATCCTTGAATCTTAATGCAACATCTAATAATAGATCATCAAGTTTCAGAGGAAAAGTATCCATGTGCCTCAAATCCCCAACTCTAACGCCATTACGGGTAACCTTGCTAGAATAGCAAGGTCCAATGCCTCTCTTGGTAGTACCAATAAAAGATTTAGCAAGCTCAGATTCTCTCAGCCTGTCCACTTCTTGGTGGAAATCAAACAGTAAGTGAGCGCGATCAGATATCAAAATCCTCCCTTTGCAAGAGACTCCATTTGACTCAAGGCCATCAATTTCTTTGAATAGCCCCGGCAGATGCACTACAACCCCATTACCAATAACACACAGAGTATCCTCATTGAGGATACCAGAAGGAACAAGATGAAGGGCAAACTTTTTTCCTTCCGCATTATAAATAGTGTGCCCAGCATTAGCCCCACCCTGATTGCATATAAGAATCGAAAATTATCAGGGCAAAATATTGCACAAGTATAAGACAGGAATATGGAACAGAAGCTAGTAAGAGACAGAAAAAACAAACTCCAAGTTGAACCAATGAAAAATATAATAAGTCTAGCACCTAGTAAGCAAGCCCATCAATCAAGATGTTTATAAACCCACCAATATGCAGCGTCTCGATAATTCATAAAACTCACAAAAATGCATTAACTTGTAGATGTACAGACGCCCCAGGGAACAGAAGTGAACCCCTTAGTTGTCAGTATAATAACACTCGCAATAACCACTACCAATTTCATTAAACCAAAAAGGGCAAGGTAAGAAACTTCATTGCAGAACCAGTAGTAGGTTGTAAAACTCTACCTGACAACGAGCAACGATGTCGAAGTGTTGGGCTAAGATATCAACAAGCTTCCCTTTGCCTTCATCGCCCCACTGGCAACCCAAAACACCCGATACCTGACTCAGGGACCCGATTCGGCCAGCAGCATCAACGGTGGAGGGATCAGATACGGAGAGGTTGGAAGTAGAGGAGACGGAAGGCTTCGCAGAGCAAACGACAACGCTTTGGCAAGGAAGGAGAGGCCTGCGATGGACTCTAAACCCCGTTCGAGGGTTGACGATGGAATGGGAATGGAAAGCGAGAGATGAGGGGCTCATTGCGGCCTGTTGAGACGGAAAAGGCAGAGACAGGGATCACAGTTGGAGCTTCAGAAAGGGGAAGTCAAACACGCAGAAAGTAATGCCTGGCCTTACCAGGGAAAGAAAACAAATGCCTTTGCGTTAGATTTACATTAATTTTTAATATTTTTATAGCACATTATTTATTAATTAATTATTATCAATTTATTATATTATATATAATAAATTTATGAGCTTCTGGTTTAATTTAGTAATAGACTAATAGTGTAATACTTTATAACGGGATTTAACACAAGTCTGTTTAAGAAAATGAATTTCCTTGCATAAAAAGAAAAAGAAAAAGAAAAAGAAATTTCCAAAGTCCTATCAATTAATTAAAAAGTTTTACATATTTTCAAATGAACTCGGCGCACTAGAACCAAGTTTGCCTGTTTCTTGGTGCTACACAAACGAGATTGCAATTTGTTAATTTTTTTAATGTTGTCATTTTTAATATTCCTCGTGAAACATATGTATGGATTTTTTTTTTTGGCATACCGAGAAGGCTCAAAGTCCAGAAAAAGCAAGAGACCAAAATAGACTGATGAGGGGCAGCACTGACTCACTCATGTCCCAATTCATACCACGGTAAGGTCTTCCAAATAGAATTTCCCCACCTCATGGCAAGGCTCGTTCCAAAGTTGTTGTTCTGAAGAGAGCTTCCAACTCAATTTGGCCAAAGAGTCTGTACACTTATTAGCTGATCTTTTAATGAGAGAAATAGAAACCTCCCAATTTCGATCAATAAATGAAAATAGATAATTAAGTAATCTATCAGCACTTTCAGTAGATTTCAGACGCTTCACTAAAATACCAGAATTCGTTTCTAGAATCACCTTACGGATGTTCATATCCCAAGTAAGGGATAAACCCGCAATGGCCTATAATGCATCACACAAACCCACTTTCTTCGAAAAACCCAGCTTCCAAGATCCCTTATAATCTCCCCACAACCTGCTAATCCTGGATTTCGTCGACTAGACCCATCTGTATTGATTTTAAACCATCCTTTTTCTAGAGGTTTCCACAGAACAGCAGTAGGAATTTGACTTCTTTAATCTCTGGCACCAAGCTTTTCATTGAGGAAGTAAAGGCCATTTTCATGTTCAGTGGAACCCGATTCCAACTGAGAATTGAAGGAATCTAACCGAACGAAAACGAATTGGATGAATTTTAGCCAACGGTTCATGGGGCAAGGTATCTATACAAAGTTCAAACACTGTTTGTTGTGGATGTGAAAATTTTCTTGGTAAATAATTTACAGATATCTCGAAAAATATTCTTTGAATTATAAAGTATATCTTAATTTTGGTGACACCTGAAATTCCAAGTCATAAAAAAGTTTAATTATTAAAAAATCAATATTTTTTATTGGATATGAATGTCCTCAAATAATTTAATAATAAAATAAAGTGGGCTTTTCAGCATCAACCATAGAAAGATAAATTTATTATAAAATAAAATATATTACTACTAATTTTTTAATTTCATTATTTAATATTTCAAATTTTAATATTTTTTATTAGTTAAAATCATTTTTTTGTAATTAATTCACTCTATAAGTCTCTAACTGTAATTTCCACAAAGAAAAATCACTGAAACTTTTTTTTTCTTTAAAAATCTAAATGCTATGTTTTGCTCAATTTGATGGCGTTAAGTCAATTAACACCAGTTTGTATAAATTTTTTTCTTAATAGGTGCTAATCAAGATATTAAAATCAAATTTTCCATTGAATCATGATTTGGTGGTCAAACCATGGTAAAATTAGTACTAATTAAATTAATATATTTTTAATTATATACTAACTATTTTAAATAAATATATAAAAATACAACAATAACATTAGTTATATCCTACTAATGTGAAGTTGGCTACATTGATCAAACATCATCTCCTCACATCAATAATTTATTAAAGGGTCATTCTTTATAACTTTTCTTAGCATTCTTTTTTGTTTTTCTCTACACCTTGTGATAGAGTTTCAAACAATTTGATCAACTTTTATCAACAGCTCTTCTTATCTTCTTCTTTATATACGTTCAAATCATCTTAAACGATTTTTTACCATTTTTATGATAAATATAAAAAAAATATATAAAAAATTTGATTTCAAATAAAACAACAATAAAATTTAAAAATTAAACCAAGTAAAGAGAATAAGTAAAAATATAATTGAAAAACTTAATAAATATTTTATAAGATAAAAAATAAAAATAAAATAATGATGAGAGGTAAGATATTTGTAATATATACACTTATTTTATGCTATATACTTTTTATCCATTTGTTTATTAGTTTTTCTTTTTTCATAAGATCCATGGATAAATCATACTTTAGAAACAAAGTTCTTTAAATTTAAAAATGGGAAAATTGATCCTTTAATCCTTAAACTTTATGCCAATTTGGAAATCAGTCCCTAAACTATATTTTTTTTAAAGAAACTCCTCAAAGTCTCTCTAATATTTGTGGCAGTTCATAATTGATCCTTGAACCTGACACATGGCAAGACGGAGTTAATGACTTGCTGATGTGGGAAACGGAATTCTGATATGGCATCCTCCTGACATGCTGATATAAAAATGAGGGTTATTCTCATAATTATCCACCCACCTAAAAATAGGACCTTGAAAACGTTGGCTTCAGGTGATGAAAACAACACAGGGTCTCTTCCTTATCTTCATCACTTCTTATTTCAACTTTCATTTATTTTTATCTTTTAATGCCATTCTCTTTCATTTTTGTGTGATTCTCTTTGCTGTGAAAGTTCATGTTTCTGAACTTTGATTCTCGGCTCCCTGGTTCACTTTGTGACAATGATGGGTTTCTGCAAAGCTATTCATCTTTCTCTCTCTTCTTTAGCTTAAGACTTTTAACTCACTCCTCCATCCCTCATCTTCCGTTTTTCTTTTATTCAATTTTTTGCTTTGCAATTGGCTGGGATTAATATGCAAAACTATTTCATGCTCTATATTGACAACTTTGTTTATATGCAAAACTATCTTAACGAGTTTAAGACTTATAACATATAGTCTGTTTATATGATAATAAACAGGGTATATCCACGTTGGCAACTTTTTAAAAGAAAATGATGAGAAGCTCAATAAGAATAAATTGTACTGAAATGGATAAAGTCTTGAACAAACTCTAAAGAATTATCCATATTTTCTAATAAAATGAGACTGCACCTAATAATACATAACCAACCTGGCTTAGTGAATATTAGGTCCTTACGTCTCAGATCCCTCAAAGCTTTACATATAACACACACAAGTTATAATGTTGGTGGTAGAACCCACTTAATATATTATGTTGGCATAGTTGTAATAACTCACTTGTCATTAGTTCACTCACTCACGTGGCACTACTAGCTCACAACTCATGTATATATTTGTCCCCATTCTTCATAATGTGATACATTCATCCTTCTCCTTTATTCTTTTTCTGAGATCTTAATGGATGTTGATGGGCTATGGCTGCAACTTGCGAGGTGGGTTATCATCATATTCTGACGGTGGACTTATGGGGAATTTATTAGCTGGTGTGAAGGCTTGAGGAAGGTGGAACTTCACTGGGATTTTTGTTGGAGGTCATTAATCTCATGATCAGATGCTGTGAAGCCGAGCACCTTTTTGTTTAACTCATTCGGAGGACTAGAGACATGCTCGAGCAAAAATAGAAAGTTATCATGCTTTCCAAGGGAGACTGTGCTTTGCGCTAATTACCCCTTGACTGTAAAATTTTGTCAACAAGGGAGAGATATAGCTGAGTGTAATTATTAGTGTTGTTGTTAGTGTAGATGGGTTTAAATGAAGCCAAATAAGAATCACAGTATTCGTTCTTAATCTATCCATCTCTATGACGCTTACGGAAATGCTCGGCTCGAAAAAAAAATGCAGCTCGAAGTACACCTTGCTCGGCATTATCTAGACGCTCTCCTCCTCTAAATAGATGATAGTTGAAATCAAAAGTGGCGAAGAGGAAGGAAGAGCCTCCGTGTTGTTTTTCTTACTTGAAGCCAACGGGTTCGAGGTTATGCTTTTAGGTGGGTGGATAATCACGACAACACCCTCACTTCTATGTCAGCATGTTAGTAGGAATGCAAGATGCCATGTCAGAATTCCGTTTCCCATATCAGCATAACATTAATTGAACTGCTACAAACATGAGGGATTAACGCCTTAACGGAGAGAGACTTTGAGGATTTGATTAAAAAAAATATAGTTCAGGCACTGGTAAAAAGTTTAAGGATAAAAAGATTAATTTTCCCTTTAAAAATTAAAAGAATTGGTTAGACCAATTAAAGCCATTTTAATGATTTTGACTAGTTTTATTTTGGGCTGATTCACTTTTATTTAAGTTGAATCAAATAACTGATTCATGGATTTTTTAATCCAACCAATCGATCAGGCCAGACTTATCGTACTATAATGTTAATTGAACTCTATGCCACATCTAAAGTTAAATAAAACAAAATGAATGTAAAACCTTATTCATGATATGGGAATTAAGTATAACAAATAACAATGAAAACAAATCTGTGGTTTCCTTTCTCTCTTCAATTTTTTACCAAAATAGTTTTGTAATTGACATTACTTTACAATTTCGTGGCACAAAGACCTTTAAAACAACCTTAAAACAGGGACCGTGAATGCATTTTATATGCAAGTAGTTTATGTGAAAGGGGAAAAAGAATCATATTTGTCCACCCTGGTTGAATACATTATTGCATTGGAGATCCTATATCCGAATGTCTCAAATAGAATCTTGACTTTGATCCAGTCCTCCATTTGCCGAGAGAATCTTTTGAGTCTCTAACCCATCAGATAAAGCAGAAAGGTCATCCAGTTCCCTTCTTCCTCTGAAAGCCTCATGATCATCCAATCTTCTAAATAACATTCAAATTAATCAAGCTCCTTAATTGGCGCTTACCACACACTGTTTAGGCAATCCATACTTCCTGTTAAGGTGAACTTGCTGCCTCCAAGGGTCATTATGTGACTTGTAATGCAAAACCTTAATTAAAACCAAAACTAGGGGTCAGCAGATAAGATAGACACAAACATATTTATGATTTGCACAAGTACAATCATTTCCACTTTGTACATAATGTTATAGTGGCTCTAATAAGTCCCTCACATTTTTAACTATGAACAGTGAAGAGGTTGCAATGGGAGGGAAAAAAAACTTGCTTGTCATTGATTTTGTCGTATCAACCTGAATATAAGGTCTGATTTTCATGAAATTTAGCCACAAACACCTTGCAGAAAGGAGAAACATTTATCTATGTTATATGTCTAAGTTAGATAAGTACCTGTATCAAAGTAGCGAGGACATCATCTTCCATCAACTTTGAGAATTCAACTGCCCAATCATTAACATGTCCGCCGGCAGTCTTTTGTCTATCGGCTTCAATCATAACAGAATCTCGATACAAGAATCTCTGCCAGATTTTCTTAACGTTTTCCAGCTTGAATTTTATTTCTGTATCATTGAATCCCTAAAGGATGCAAGAGACCACTAAAAACTCAAAACTCTTGTTGAGGATGTCAACTTCATGAGAAGTTCTTGATTTAAATTGTCTATTGTGGAAATCTAAAAAGATTGTGGAGAAAAAGGTACCCGAAGAATCTTTATCAAGTTTGGGATTTCATCTTCAGCTATTCGAACAGCAAAGCTGTCATAGTTGAGGAAATTCTCATAGGGTAGGAAAACACCATCCTACAGAACAAGGGGGGAAATGGTCAAAAGCATGCAAATATTTGATATTTTCAGTCACTTAGTCATTAACACCAAAGAAAAAACAGGATTTTATAACAAATGATGAAGCTTAGATAAGCTACTTCAGTTCTAAGGAATTGCCATTTTTTTTAGTGCCATATTCTTATTCCCTTTGCTTTTTAACAGTGTTGACAAAGTTAAGTACCTCCTAAAATTTTCCTTAGTTCTGATATTCTTCAAACTGATTATGCAATAACCGTAACAGGCAGGCTGACGCTCAGATGTTCAGTATTGCAATTTAATTTCTTCAGCAGTAACAAAGACTACTTAATAGATTTAAAAAATAGCAAGCAACTTACAATTAATGACAAGGTTAACAAAGACATTCTATCATTAATTCCTTTGATGTTTCAAAAGGGAAACGCAAGAAAACAAAAGAGCATAATCTATTACCTGAATTGCCACAGGAATGCATCCTTGCAGAATACTGTCTTCCATGCGTCCACTCCAACCATCTCCAGGCAGCACCCCACAGAAAATAGAGCTTGCTAGATCCAAATGATAATTGTCAGAACGCAATGGGGTCACGACAACATCTTCGGCATGCTGTCTCCCAAGCTGACCTTTCTTGTTAGGGGTTGATCCAAACTCTTCTGCCAGTTTCTGTCTGATGCCCATGCTATACCTGCATCATTCCAACAAACTTGTAATGGCATCTTTGGGAATTTATTATATAGGAAAGTGAGTATGCATCAAAATTTCCTATATAGAATCAACTGACAGGATGTCAATGCTACTTATTAGGGGCAGCAAGAAATGCTGTGAACACAAACTTTGATGCTGCCTTATTCTAGCAATCTTCTAAGAGATTCTAAAACAGTTTATCAATAAACTTACGAATCTTCTGGTCTTCCATGAGAGTAAGCTGGTCCTAAATTCCCATTGAAGTAGAACAGTGTCTTCCGCATCTCATGGGGCCTGAAAACAAATCATCACATGGTTGCATTGTTAGTTATGAACTTAAAATTTTGTAGGGACTTCATATTTAAGAATATAGCAAATGATTGAGGCAATGATTAGTTCCTTCCAAAAAAAAAAAGAAATTTACCGAGCCCACAGTTTGGAAGTCAATGCACTAATATCAGGCACTTTCCAAGCAGGAAGCACAAGATCTTTGAGAGGATCAAAACAAGAATGATTGCCCCTCCTATTTGGATGAATTTTGTCCCAGTTATCAGCCCAGTAAGCTGTAGTCGAATGGTTATGCTTTACATTTGTGTTTCCCCAGTGAACTAACATCATGCTGTTCCATATCTCCTTGGGGGCATAGCAAGCACCTTCATCCCATGAAAAAAACTGCCTTAACATATAAAAGTGACATCGTTAGCATAAACCTATCACCAGAAAATACTAGGTTAGCATTACTTTCTTAAATTGTATTCAACACTGGGAAAAAAATATTCCTCTTACTCATACCCAGATGTGGTCCCTTCCTGAAGAGCGGTTCCAATAGGGATATTGCTCCACAATGTGGTTGTATGCTTTCTTATAATATTCCAATGTGAGAGAGCTCCTCAACCCCATATGTTCCTGACGATTATAAAACAAAATGTAGGAAGAAGTCATAAGTGATGCCTGAATGACTTCAGATACTTTTATTCTTACTTTATTCTTCACTACGAAGTTTAAGTTCCTAATAGGTGAAAAAGGAGAATAAATTCAAGTGTCATGAATTTTTATTTTACCACTCATGTAAATGAATGAAAACAAATTCATCCTCATCATGGCATGAATGTCAGAAAGCGACTATCATCTAATTATTACAAACATGCAATTCATTAAAGCTTTTAAACAAGCATTGACATGCACAGGCACCACCATGCTGACAGGTTTATTGCAGTCTGTCTCACACGCTCTGCAGAAGTGGAATAAATTGCAGACAGATATTTACCGGTAAAAATGCACAACATCTGGTGAAAATATACCTGCAGACTCAAGTGAGGGGCGTCATCAGCACGAGTGATAATACATGAATCAATAACAGGAACAAAGAAAAAATCTGCTTCTTCACCATTCATAGTTCTATGAGGACTAGCTAAGATACTCTCATAAAGTGCTACCTGCAGATAAGCAAGGTCAGAGGATGGCATATTGCCAAACATTACAAATTCATTAACTAAAATGCTTTAAATATAATCTAAATTTATGTATTACCTGGGCACCATACAGCTGATCTGTCCATATTGTTGCATTAAAACTGTCATAAATCCTATTTACACATTCGAACTTAAAATGGCGCCCCTATAATAGGCAAAGAAAATAAATAAACCAAAAATGTTTTAAAAATTTGGTCTTGGAATGTAGCAAAGAGTGATGCTCAGATAATACTGACCTCAAGGAGCAGGCTGTTGAATTCTGCAGGCAGATCATAGACATATATGAGGGGCCTTTTCTTTGCCACCATGGCATTAAGGTTGATTACTTTTCCTCCAGAATGAATATTTTCAGGAACATCAACCTGAGCAGGATGAAGCCAACTCGGCCACTCTCTTAAAGAAGATGTAACAGATGGAATGCTGCAATCTACTCCATACCAGCCATTGTCACACTAAAATATATACTAATTTAGTTGATCTACTGAGATTGGATGGTAAGCAATTAAATTTATACAGCAAAAGTGTGTACTATAAAAAGCATTTATACATATTATTGTAACTCAACCTGAGATAGCTTTAGAAGTTTCCTAGTTCTATAGACTCTCAACAATGACAGCAAAAACCACAGACCCTCAGAACTTGAAATAGGAGCCCTACAGATCTAATTTGTTGCCATACTGAATTTTTATCCAGCAAAATCACCAGATTTGCACAGTCAACATGCCTGTGCAGCCATGTTAATTCTCTAATTACCATTTCCACTTGTAGCAACGCAGTGCATCCCCATTCTCCCTTTTCTTTTCAGCCTTTCATATTTATTTTCCTTGGGCACCACATTGCAAAGTTTCTTATACAAAGTTCTATGGTCAAAAGCAGCAAAATATGGATTTGTTTTAATTCTTTCCGTAATAAATCCAAGGTTTAATAATAGTAATTCCTTATTAAGCATTTTTATTACTCATATGTTTGCCCCTATCTGAATCTCATTGCTAGTATAAATGAAAATAAACCATGGTTGACAAATTATTTATTCTAGTAAACAAATCAGACACCAAAGATAGGAAGCATTTTAACAAACAAAAGAATTACCTGACAGAATCCACCACGACAATGGCCATGTCCAGAGCACTGATTAATGCAAATAGATTGCACTGGCACTTCGCAAAATCGACCCCATAGACCATCATATTTGCAATCACAATCCGCTTTGAATTTCACCTTGAGAGCATACGCTTCTGCTGGGTCAACATTACACCATCCTTCTTTGCTACCATTAGTTGTGAACACATCCTGGTCAACTTTTGTCCAATCAAGTAGTTTGGGGCCACCAGGTTCAGAAGGTGGACTGACACAGATATCAGGAGTTAGGAGTATAACTTAATTGGTACATAGTGAAAAGATTAGCCAATCAAAGTTAATGTTAGAGTGGGATTTTACGTACATAAATTGAAACCCACATGCCTCTGCCAGAGGTCGATTTGGGTATTTTGTGCCTTCTCCACAGAAGCACATTGCCTTTGTTTTGTCACAGTTGGCTGGGCAAATTGAGACAACCCACCGTCCAAATGGCTGATCTGGTGATACTGGGTGGTTGCATTCAAACTGTAATCTCTCATTGCATCCATCTCCTGTCATTTAGCAAATATTAGTTGCCAAAAAAAATCACAGTTCAAACCATACGCCATATTAAGGTTTTGTGCAGTAATCAGCAATATTACGAAAAGGTGGTTAAGTTATACAAATTTTATGTTATATTCCTTTTCCTTTATAAGCATGATGAAATTTTACGATGAAAAGAGTTTTCATTTTCTTTTTTTTTATTATTATATTGACACTTACCATTTTAACAACCTGGCAGTTGTAGCTTCTTAGTATCATTTATTAGTTCTCTTAGTATAATGAAAGTAACAAAATTTGTATTAAACATTTAATACAAATTCTTATTGAGACGCGTTATGTATTAGGTAAAAATCATTAAAGAAGTGGAAAAAGAACAGACCATCATATCCATGAAAGCATCGACATTGTCCCAATTCGTGGTTACAGACGCCATTACCACTGCAGTCATTTTTGCATTCATTGCCAGCTATTATCTGCTTACAAACCAAATCATTAAGAATTCAAATTTAAAATGCTTTCAAAAGCAGATATCAAATGAATGTCAGAAAGAAAGATGGGACCAGAATCTAAACAAAAAGAGGAGAATGCAAGTAAAAGGCATCATTTGTGACCTCAGTAACATTGATTTCCTTAGTAACAAAATCACATCCCGCAAGCCACCGTCCAATCTCAGCCTTCCATGGTGCACCACGATAAACAACTGCTCCATGCAAGTCAGCTGGAAACTGTTGCTTTAAATTGATTGTTGGTTCTAAATTTTTTACAACATCGTTGCTTGGTAAATGAGCTGATGAATTAGTTGGGAGGCAAGAATTCTGCTGTAGCTTAAAATAATTGAAAGAAGGTGCCAAAGGGAACAAGAATAGATGTATTACAGAAACCAATGCCAAAATAGAAGCAACAGTCGCAACAAAAAACCAAGAGCACTTCCATTTCTGAATGGAGAACAAATCTAAAGGGTCTCTTCCCATATTAAAGTGTAACTCAACAAAACAAGTTTTTCTGATTGAATCGTCCGGGCTGGCATTATAATCTGAAATTTCAACCATAATAATTCGCAACATATTAGAAAATTGAACCAGATTTCTAGCCCCACACTCCTACTCGCAGATGTGTTAATCAGTCAAGCAGTGCCTAGTCACTATCACTAATGCAAACGGATTTGAGAATTTAACACAGACCAAAACATAAGCGAATAGTTAACGGTAATAGTGTGCTACCACATTATCAAGCGCGAGTAGTTATCAGTGAAATTTTGAAATAAGGAGATTGTTGACTCACCTTTCTTGGATCTGCAATTTCCGGTTTCTGAAGTCGAGAACCTCCAACATGATACAGCAATCAAAATGAATAGAGATGGACCCAAAAAGCATATTCCCGAGAAAAAAAAATTGAAATTGGAAGCCAGAGCAACGCAGTTTAACAATTGAATGAAAAGAGAAGTGAATCCGAATTCGAGCTCAACGAAGGTACAGGGTGAGGTTTATGATCAACGGAGATGGGAAAGATTCCGTCTTCATGTGCAGCAAATATTGCGGGAACTCGCAAGTCGTCAACTTAGACCTTTCTTTTCTTCTCCATTTGTAACATCCTTATTTCGCCGTTTCCCCTTCATCTTCAAAAGACGGTCTTGCCAAAAGCCCAATAAAACAATTATTAAAGAATCAAAGAATTGACTTGGAAGGGGAATCTGGGATTTCACTCGAGAAGCCGCCAAGGCTCTCGGTTTGCTGGAGTCTGAACCAACTGCCTTGTGTGAATAGTGAAAAGACTGTATTGCTCTTTTGGCCTTTCACCGGGAAAGGGCTCTACTGGGCCCACGAGAATACCGTTATCCCGGGTAAAATTGTGGGGCAATTTTGTCATTTCAATGCCATCGGACATGATGATTCTACGAATTTAGCTTTCGTGACTCGGCCGTTATTGATCTCATCTCATCATATACACTTTGAATAAAAAGTGGAGAGAGAGTGATACGAATTGATGTGACGGCAACACCCGGTGTTAGAATTAGAAGTCCAAATCTTCACAATTCTCAATTATAATTTTTAAATTTATGATTGTAATATAATTTCTCTCTGTCATGTTCAACTATATTTTTAATCCTTAAAAAAAATCTAAAAATATTACTAAACGGTTACTCCCCGGATCTCATTGCGGGGATCCGAGCGCGGTTGTCAGGCTAGGGGCCAAACAGAAACAATTGATTATTTAAACACTAGTTTTCATTCTAGCCTCCAAACATTAATACATCAATATAATATAAAATTCATACTAAATTTTTAATTTTGTACAATTCTTTTAATTTTTTTAAAAAATTTTTCCATATATTCTACTGACTTTTGTGTAATTTTTTTTCAATGTTTAATATATTTTAGTAGAATTTGAATATTAAAACAAAGAAATATAATTGTTCAGAAAAATTTTAAGTGATTTGTATCTAGTTCAAATCAAACAATGTTAGATTATATTAAAACTTAAGAATGCAATTGAACAAAGCGCAGGTAGGCCATTAAATTTTGTAGTTGTTTCGCTTTCTTTCTTCATTAGGATTAAAAACATGCGTATCAGTGTTGGTCTAACCTAATCTTGTAGCTAGTTTGCATGTGAAGAGGAAGAAACTACGCTGCACATACTTAGAGATTCCTCAAGAGCTCAGCAATTTTGGTCTAACCTAATTGAAGATGGGGATGGGGAAGAATTCATAAAAAGATTGGATAAAATGGAACTTAATTAGCTAAACAAATTGGGAAGCCCTCAATTAATTAAAAGTGGCGCTGGTCTAGGAGTTTTTGCTAATATAGCTTAGTCCTTAGGGTTGGAAAGGTGCAAAGAAGCATTTGAGGTCAAATCTCTTAATAAAGAGGGACTTAATTTACATCTGTATCTTTAGAATGAGAGAGGAGGAAAATTTGCTTAACTATAAATGGAGATTAAATTTGAATTACAAGGACAGGTTGGAATTTGGAAGTTGATGGTGTATGTGTGGACACTGATGGGGCAGGTTCATTTCATGGCCAGGCAACATGTGGTGGGGAGGTGTTGTACGGACCAACCAAGGTGACTGGGTTGCGGGATTCAATAGTCCCTGGTCCAATTGCTTAATGTTGGGGAATGCCCTCTGGTTTGCAGGTTTTGTCGGGAAAGAGGCTATAGGAAAATTCAATTATTTACTGATTCTACCAAAGGTATTTATATGTTACTTAGGGGTTTGGCTGAAAATCATCCTTATAGAGATGGTGGCTAATTGAGGAGTAGGCTAGGAATTTGTTAAAGAGAGATTCCCATGTTTTCTTAAATTTTTCCGGTCGAGAGGCTTTGGAGTGTGCCCACTGGATGGCACAGGATGCTTATAGGCATGTGTGGTCAATCATTATTGATGCATAGTTCACTTCCCATATTGTGATGCTCTGTATAAAAGAGACACACGGGTATTGCTCCTAATGTAATGTAATGTAATTTTCAGGTCTCATATCTATTTGGATTCAAACAAAATAAATAAAAAATAAAATCTTAGCATTAGTCTGAGTCTCATATTTATAATAGAATTAAAGTTGTGCTCTTCATAAGATAGGAGTAAATACTATGATTTATCCTAGATTTTATGTCAAGCTAGCGCAAGTCATATAATCTAGTTATTAAAACAATTGAGAAGACAAAAACATATAGGTGAACTAAAAAATGTTTAACTTCATTCTTCTTATTTCTTTCCCTCTCTTTTATTTTATTTTTACTTATCAAGGAAGATTTAAGTCCAATTACTTACATAAAGAATTTATACAGCATATGATAATTTCAGGTTCCCCAACAAAGTTGGGGATAGGATTTTTACTTTTGTCATCGAATGTGTTCAGTTATGGACTTATCATCACATTTTGGTATAAAAAAAAAAAGAAAAAATTTATCATCACGTTAAAAGTTAGTCATGTTAATTTAAAATTTATGTCAAATTGTATTTAATATATTTATTAATTTAAAAATACATTTTATTATTCCTCTAAACTTGGATATTCATTGTGATATTTTTTATATAATTATATATTATTCAGTACTATTGGACCAAATTCAAATATTGTTAAACTCATATTGAATTAGTTCTATCAAGGTTATCTTTTTTTTATTCATAAGATTCAAACCAACAACCATGCTTAAAGGATATTGTATTCCTTCCAATTTTTCAACTATCATTGGCATCTACAATATTTTTCAAGTAATTTCTATAAATGAAATATAGTTTCTCCATAATAAGTGAGTATTCCTTTTAGAGTGGACATTACCTCCTTATATTTACTTTTGTATAAAGGATAAAATCACATTTTGTTCATAAAAGAAATCACAGTTTCATGATAAATTGCAATGCTAACCTATCTTTTTATTGTCGTCTAAAATAAAAGTGTAATACTGCATTTTGTGTAAAAATTAACTTAACTAAACTTGTAGTACTGGTATTAGATATCATATAGTTCTATTAAAATAAATTATCTCAATTACAAAAAATTAAATAAACAATTTTTATTGTGTACATTCAATATTAAAATAGTTGGGAGTAAGTTTTAAAATGAAATATAACTTAGTTAAACTATTGAAAAGATTAATGTAGTTTAACTTAATTCATGGGATACCTGGCTGTATGCGTGGTATAATTCTACTGAATGATTGATGCCGAGGATTTAGTGATTAATATAACGGACATTGGGGCAAGATATGCAAGCTGTCTTTTAATCCTTATATATAAATTGATGTGTAATCCAATTCTCCTCAAATTATTGATGTTGAGGCTTAATGATACAAGTACAAGAGAGTGGGTCAGCATCTGCAAGTTGCATCCTTTTTTCTTTTGTTTTTTTGCATAAAGTTGTTTTTCCAATTCTAAAAGGTAATGGCAAAGGAACGAATTTTTTTTTTCCATGGTAAAGTGGGAAATATTGTAATAATGAAAGCACTAACATTTTAGCTTTTTTTTTTGGTAAAAAACATTTTAGCTTTATAAGTGATCATTTGAGTTACAATTCAATTCCTAACACTAGGTCTAAAGTTTGATTCCCCTTTCTTGTTGCGACACTACTTACACCAGGAAAATTATTGACCATATGCTTGCCCCCTGTTTAGTTTAGTTTTAAATTTCTCTCTCATATATCAAATATAAGCAAATTTTGAAAAGAAAAGTAAATCCAAAATATTATTAAAAAATATAGATTTTTATAATAAAAAAATGTAGTATTTCAAAATACTCCTCATCAAATTATTGAGTGTTAATTAATTTAGTGTAAAAGAAAATATTATTAATTAACAATAATTCTGAAAAAAACATATTTTACTACCAATTTAATGAATTTAACTAATTTCATTGATATATTATATGAAGAGTAGTTCACATTTTGTGGAGAGAGAGAGAGTATAGTTGTTGTGATTGTCTTGGAAACCCCATGCATGCGAAACGTAGTAAATGCGTTTCCTTTCATGTGAGTGTTGTTGGAATTACAAGTACATTTACTGTATACCCTAGAAGAATTTATACTGAATTGAATTTGTTTTATTTTCTCCAGCTAGCCGATGGCGCTTCAAAGGGTTTTTTTGTTTTTTTCTGGGATGGCAGGGGGACATGTGACCCTATAATCAAAATTGTCAGACATGTGATGCACAGCCTGGATGAAATAAAATATATAAGTGGAATATAAAAAAAAAGAAATAAAATATATAAGCAGAGGTTTTATTCGTGGACGAGAATGAAAGAAACCATTTTTGTATTTTAAGCTTTGGAATTGCATAGCTGGTTTGTGAAGAGGAACATCTTGAGCAGTTGTTTTCAATGTGGAAGTGAAATAAACTTCAGTGAAAGAGCAACACTGAAGAATATGACATGTGAGTTAGGAGCTATTTGGGGACGTCAATATCCTCCCACGTCTTCTCTCAGGCGAATACAGAATCCACGCTCTTAATTTAGCCTCCATTACTTGTTTTGAATCACCTAATAACTTGTTGGTCAAAAACATAAAAAAATAACGTAATAGCTAATAACCAAACAACTCTAATCAAATCAAATTTCTTCACAAATGTATATATCATTTAGTTGGGTCCATTTGGAACAAAAATTTAATATGCAAGATTTTGAATATGTCAAACTAATCGATGGCAAAAGGGAAAAAAAAAAGTCAAACTAATTCATACATGTTCCGTCTAAAAGATAATCTTTTGTCTCAGAGAGAATATTTCGTCTAAAGACCGAGAATCTATTCCACCTTCTTTTTTTCAGTGTCCCCTGTTTACATTTATCTTTTTTCCTTTTATTCACCATCTCTTGACCGTTAAGATGTAACCGTCTTCTCCCTATAATCCCTAATTTATTGGGATATTTCATAAATTGCCATTATGGAGTATCACGCTCTTTTAGTGTGATCCCTGATTTTTCGCCCTGCAGTTATGATTCTGTGACTGTTATGATCTCATAACTGTTATTCCTAGCCGGGTGTTTTTGAGATAAAACAGCTTTCGTAGAGAAACCCGTATATGACCGAGATATTGTTCAGTCGGACGATCATTTGGCCATACAATTACTCGGCCTTATCATTCGATAACCGATGTGTTACTCGGTTCGTAGCGCTTAAGCTCGGCCTCCGAATTATAGCTCGGTGTATATGAGCCCGGAAGGCGAGGCTTCAAAAGAGCGTATATCCACCTCGGACTTGTAACCTCGGCACGTTCATTTCGATACGTACACTAGCCCCCCAAGCCTCGAGTCCAATCTGGATGAGAGGGTTCTGAATTGTGTGGTCGGCTAACAACTGGCTTTTTGAATTTAAATCGCTTCAGTTCCTTAGGGATTCCAGAACCTTCCCATAGGCTCTTTGACGTTTTAATTTTCAAAACGGTAATGCGCTTACACGTACAGCCGCGTGCAGCGTCATTTAATGCTGCGTCTTTTCGTCAGCCAAATCACGTTACCCAATGGTGACGATTGGCTCCCCCAAAATCATGATTATTTTGCTCGTTTTCGAGGAGAAGGATACATATTGGACTTGGGTGCTCATCCTCTTATTTCATCCTACCTCTGCTTTTCATCTTCTTTGAATCTCTTCGTCGTCTTTGACCTCCTTTTCCTTGCCCCTTCCGTCATTTTTCCAGGTACGCCCTCTTCTGTGTTCTCCCCTTTTCTCAAGTACTTCACATTATTCTATACTTTTCCCATTCACCATGAGTTCAAACCGTGGATCCGAGGCATCGGCTGGGTCGTCCTCTCCTCAAATCCTGATAGAGAGAGAAGTTCTGGGCATCGGAGAAGAACTTTCACCATCAAACTCTCCCGTCCCCAGCACAGAATTAAATTTTCATCCGGCCGACTTTCCAACCGAAAGGGAGACTTCATCTTCGGCTATGGCAGTGCAAATGGCCGTTCAAAACCCCCGAAAGGTTATTCCTAGAGTTCAGAGAGATCCAGTTCCTGACATTCGGCTTCCGGGATATTATTGGGTAAAGGGAGAAGTTGGATCTTATCACTCTAAATTTCGGACTGCTGAATCGATCATAGAAATGAGGAAATCCATCCCTCTGTCTAGCAGACAAATTGAGGAGGCTGTGGTTGCCGAGCCGTGTACAGAAGATGAGCATGTTTTTATGTCGGCACAACGAGGGCAAACACATTTTACTTATATGTATAAAACATTATTTGAGTCACTGGGAGTTGGCCTTCCTTTCTCGGAGTTTGAATGCGCTGTTTTAAGGGCGTTGAACGTAGCTCCGACTCAGCTTCATCCCAACAGCTGGGCGTTTTTAAAGGCTTTCGAAGTCCTGTGCAGAAAACTGAACATGACACCGACTGCTCCCAAATTTCTCTACTTCTACCAGATCCGATTTGGAAATAAGATCGGCTGGATTTCTCTCAGTGGTATGAATAAAAAGGGAATAATCGGTCCATATACCTCATCCTACAAAGACTTCAAAGGAAGTTTCTTTAAGGTGCGCCCAGCCGAGGGATACTCAGACATGTTCTTTGATGAGAGAGGACGACCCAGATTTCCTTTTTATTGGACTCGGACTCCTATTAAGTTCCAGTCCTGGAGTTACGAGGATATGTCGGCATCCGAAAAGGAGGATGTCGGCCAGTTAAATAAATTACCTCGTCCTCTAAACTGTAAAATATTACTTAGGCTCCCCTACTCTTCAACCCCTAATAAAGATTTTACACGTGAGTGCTGATTTTTCTTTTCCTTATGCAACCATACTTACTTCAGCTTCTAATATATGCTTTCTATTTTGCAGTGGTGATGGGGAAATTTAACTGCCGTTCGATAAAACACATGGCCCCATCATCTGGACCAAGTGCCGAGAAGTTGCAGGCTCACCTGGATAAAGAAGAGAGAGGTCGCGCTGAAGTAATAGCAACAGCTGAGGTTGTTGAGATTCCCTCCTCTTCACGAAGCCCCCCAAGCAAACGTGCTCGACTTCTGACCACCGATGAGGAGCCTGTATCTTCAGCTCACCAATCTCCTCTGCCTTCTCCTGTTAGACGCTCGCCTTCAGGCATTGATCCAAACACTGCCAAACTTTTCACGAGTAGCGTCCAGGGAATCGGTGACAAAGAGACCTTGCAGCGATTGGGTCCCAAAGCTATTTTGGAATCCATGTCGGCTATGGCCTCGTTTTGTCGGGAGGAGTTTGAGGAAAGCAATCGCCGTCTAGAGGCTGCTAAGGTCGAGCTTCTGGAAGTAACCAACGCGAAGGACAAAGCTTCCTCGGAGCTTGCCGAAGCTTTAAAGTCTCAAGCAGCTCTTCTTCGGCAAGTAGAAGAATTAAAAGGGTCCCTCGATGCTGCCGAGATGAAAGTGCAAGGGGTTGAAAAGGAGCGAGATGCCCTGACGACTGAGGTTGCTTGGGCAAAGAGCGTTGAAGCCGAATCCTCGGCCCTTGCTGCTAATTTGCAGAAAGATTTGGAACAAGCCAAGAATAAACAGGCCGAGCTTGAGGCTGACGTTCAGGAAGCCGTGCAACAAATAATGAAGGAGCACGTAGAGGGCTTTCATAAAGCGCTTCGTCAGGTGCATCTTTTCATGCCGAAAATTGAGCTCTCGGCATTTGATGTAAATAAAGACGTCAAAGATGGTATGCTTGTGGATGAGGAAGAATTGTAGGATATTCCTACAGCTTCGGACCGCCCATCTCCTTGACTGTCTATTTTTTTCCATACTTGGATGTATTGTTCAAACTTATTTCTAAGCAATGATAACAATCTTTTGCCGATTCCTGATGACCTGTCCGTGTTGAAATTTTTGACAAAGTTTAACATAATCCCGTAGTTCGTTCTCGACTAAAATTTAATTTAGCCTCTCGGTTCACTTTTGGCCGAGTTTACGATAGAAACTTTGATTCATACTTGACCAAATTTCAATTCCCCGATTCACACTTGACCGAGTCTTTAACAAAAATTTGGTTCAATCTTGACCAAATTTACTTCGAGTGCTCGGTTCATACTTGACCGAATTTTTAACAAAATTTTGGTTCAGACTTGACCAAATTTAATTCGAATGCTCGGTTCATACTTGACCGAATTTTCCTCGATTCACACTTGACCGAGTATTGGTTGTAGACCTCGGTTCATACTTGACCGAATTTTCATTTCCTTGATTCACACTTGACCGAGTATTAGTTGTAGACCTCGGTTCATACTTGACCGAATTTTCCTCGATTCACACTTGACCGAGTATTGGTTGTAGACCTCGGTTCATACTTGACCGAATTTTCATTTCCTCGATTCACACTTGACCGAGTATTAGTTGTAGACCTCGGTTCATACTTGACCGAATTTTCCTCGATTCACACTTGACCGAGTATTGGTTGTAGACCTCGGTTCATACTTGACCGAATTTTCATTTCCTCGATTCACACTTGACCGAGTATTAGTTGTAGACCTCGGTTCATACTTGACCGAATTTTCATTTCCTCGATTCACACTTGACCGAGTATAATAAACATAACCATGAAAAAGAATTTCCCTTTATTAAAACAGATAGGCGTGCCTCGTTAAAACCTTCTCGGCCAAAACCCTCTTTTGCATATTTTGGGACAAAAGACCGAGTTAGGAAAAAGAGTACATCACCTTCCTTGTATACATCAACTAACTGAAATAATTTTTGAGGTGAGAAGCATTCCATGTCCTAGGGATTGCTTCTCCTGACAGCTTTTCTAACCTATATGCTCCATTGCCCAACGCTTCAGTAACCCGGTAAGGTCCTTCCCAATTTGCAGCTAGTTTTCCCTCTCCGACGTTCTTCCTTGCTTCACTCTGCTTTCTCCAAACGAGATCTCCACTAACAAAACTCCTTGGTTTAAGCCTAGAATTATAACGCCGAGCTGCTCTTTGCTTACAAGCTTCTTCCTGTATACGTGCGTTTTCCCTGACCTCCTCGGATAGATCTAGTTCAACCTCCATGTTTTCCTGGTTCATGTGTTGGTCGGGAAGTATTCGCCTCAAGGACGGCTCTCCTACTTCCACCGGGATCATTGCGTCTGCTCCAAAAGTCAACCTAAAAGGAGTTTCTTTGGTGCTTGACTGAGGCGTGCAACGATAGGCCCAAAGGATACTCGGCAATTCCTCGGCCCAAGCCCCCTTTGCCCTTCCCAATCTCTTCTTGAGTTCTCCGAGGATAACCTTGTTCGCCGCTTCTGCCTGTCCATTAGTTTGGGGATGCTCGACCGAAGACACTCGATGCTTGATACCGAGCTGTTCATAGAATTGTTTCAAATTTCCATCAATAAACTGCCTTCCATTATCAGTAACCACCGAGTGAGGAATCCCATACCGACAGATAATATTTCTCCATACGAATTTCCGTACTTGCTGTGCCGTGATCTTAGCTAACGATTCCGCCTCAATCCATTTAGTGAAGTAGTCTATGCCCACTAGTAAGAACTTGACTTGCCCTTTGCCCATCGGAAAAGGTCCGAGAATATCCATTCCCCAGACCATGAATGGCCACAGAGACGTCATTGTGTGCAATTCTTCTGGCGGTGCGTGGCGCAGATTACCAAACCTTTGGCACTCATTACACTTCTTGCTATACTCGGTACAATCAGCTCGCATAGTGGGCCAATAATAACCGGCCCGGATTACTCTTGCTGCCATAGATCTTCCACCAGTATGCATCCCACACACTCCCTCATGGATTTCGCTCATAACATACTTTGCCTGTTCAGCAGTGAGGCATTTTAAAAGGGGAGTTGAGAATCCTCGCCTGTATAAATCTCCTCCCATTATTACGTAATGGGAAGACTTCATCTTCAACCTTCTTGCTTCATTTTGGTTGCTGGGTAAGGTCCCTTCGGCCAGATAGTTCCAAATATGGGTCATCCAATCCCGATCCAGGCTGTCTCCGATCATAACCTCATCAAGATCGATACTGGGCTGATGTATTGTTTCCCTGATGATTGTCTCATGTTGCCCGAGCTTCTTAACATTAGCCAATCTGGATAACAGGTCAGCTCGCGAGTTCTCTTCTCTTGGAATGTGCTCAATAGCAAATTCTTGAAAATATTCAGTTAATCGTTTTACCTTGTTCAAATACCTGGCCAGCTGTGGATCTTTAGCCTGGTAAGCCCCCGAGACTTGTTCAGAAACTAACTGTGAATCACTCCGACACCTAACTTGCCTCGCTCCCACTTCTTTAGCTAGTTTTAACCCGGCAATAAGAGCTTCATATTCGGCCTGGTTGTTGGTGACCGAGAAGTCGATTTTAAGAGACTGTTCCAAAATTAGTCCACCAGGACCTTCCAGAATAATTCCCGCACCGCTCCCTTTAGTATTAGAGGAGCCATCTACATAAAGTGTCCATCGGACCCCATCTTTGGAATCGACAGATGGAGTAAGTTCGGCGACAAAATCAGACAAATATTGCGCCTTAATTGGTCCTCTAGGCTCGTATCTTATACCAAACTCTGACAACTCGACTGACCACGAGATCATTCGTCCGGCTAATTCGGGTTTCCTCAAGACTTGCTTTACAGGGTGGTCGGTTTTCACAATAACCTCATGACTTTGAAAATAAGGTCGTAACCTTCTCGCCGATGTGACCAGAGTTAGGGCTAACTTTTCAATAGTCTGATACCTCGTTTCAGCGTCGTGCAGTATTCGGCTGATGAAGTATACCGGTATCTGCTGCCTGCCCATTTCTTGTACGATCACCGAGCTAATTGCATGTTCGGTCACCGACATATACAATAGTAATTCTTTGTTGGGTGTCGGCCGATTAAGTATCGGAGGTGCTGAGAAGAAACCTTTGAAATTCTGAAACGCCTGCTCGCATTCCTCATTCCATTCGTACCGCGCTGCCTTTTTAAGCAACTTGAAGAACGGCCTAGCTTTCTCTGCTAACCTCGGTACAAAGCGTGATAGTGATGCTAGTCGCCCCGTCAGTTTCTGCACTTCTTTTATGTTTTGGGGGCTTCTCATGTCAATAATAGCTCGGCATTTGTCGGGATTGGCTTCAATACCCCGATGTGTTAACATGAATCCTAAGAATTTCCCCCCGTTAACTCCGAATACGCATTTCTCAGGATTTAACCTCATGTTGTACTTCCGTATTCTTCTGAACACCTCTCCAAGGTCGGCAGCATGCTTGGAGGGATCTTCGGACTTCACTACCATGTCGTCAACATATACTTCCAAGTTTCTCCCGATCTGATCCTGAAATATTTTATCCATCAACTGTTGGTAAGTAGCCCCAGCATTCTTCAGTCCGAACGGCATCACCTGATAACAATAATTAGCGTTCTCAGTCATGAACGCGGTTTTCTCCTCGTCAGGGGGGTACATCCTTATCTGATTATACCCCGAGTAGGCATCCAAAAAGCTGAGCAGGCCACATCCTGACGCTCCATCTACAAGCCGATCTATGCTCAGGAGGGGGTATGTATCTTTCGGGCATGATTTGTTTAGGTCGGTGTAATCCGTGCACATTCTCCACCTTCCATTTGCCTTCTTTACGAGCACCACATTAGCCAGCCACGTTGTATACTCAATCTCTCGAATGAACCCAGCATCAATCAATTTTGCAGTTTCTTCCTTCATTGCCTTCCGCCTTTCCTCGCCTACCCGCCTTTTCCTTTGCGCTATTGGCTTAGCTTCAGGGTACACCGCAAGTTTGTGGCATAAAAAATTTGGATCAATTCCCGGCATATCCGAAGAAGTCCATGCAAACAAATCAGCATTGTCCTTCAACATCTTTGTTATCTGCTCTTTAATCTCACCTCCGAGTTTACTCCCGAGACTGGTGCACCGGTCTTCACCGGCGAGCTGAAATTTCTGCAATTCTTCAATAGGCATTGGTCTTTGGTCCCGCGCATCAAGTCGAGGATCAAGTTCCACCAAATTTACTGATGCTGTATCCTTTTTCATATGTTCACTGCCGCCAACCATCCTTCTTCTGGTGACTTTTAGACTATCCATATAACATTGTCTTGCCACCTTTTGGTCAGCTTTTATTGCAATTATGTTTCCGGTCGCCGAGGGAAACTTCATTGTGAGATGCAGAGTGGAAACCACGGCGCCGAGCTCGTTTAACGCAGGTCTACCTATCAAGATATTATAAGAAGTTACTGCATCAATTATAAGATACCTGACCATAATGGTTTTTGATCCGAGATCTCCACGGAAGGTGGTCAACAGCTCCACGTATCCTCGGGTGTGAACCTGTTCTCCGGCAAAACCGACCAACGGATCGTGATAAGGCCTGATCGTTTCCTCAGGTATCCCGAGCTTCTGGAAGGTAGAATAATACAATATATCCGCAGAGCTTCCCTGATCTATCAGTGTCTTTCGGACGACATAATTGGCCACCTCCACTGAAATCACCATGGGGTCGTCCTGATTAGGATCAACTCCTTCGAAATCCTCATCCGAAAAGGTGATGGGCGGAGAACTCCGGGGCACTCGGGGCATAGTCGCATTTACCGCCCGAATGTTCCTCAAGTGTCTTTTCCTAGCCGAGCTGGTTGCTCCTCCTCCAGCAAACCCTCCTGCGATAGTGTTGATAACCCCTCTGATTCTGTTCCCTTCCCTACTTCGAGTGTCATCTGGTTGCACTCTTTCTTTATTCGGTTGCTGAGGTTCCTCTTGACCTCGGGTCTGACTTCTACCACGACCTCTTCCACTATAGGAGGATCGACTTCCGTGACCCCTCTGTATGAAGTTGCCGAGATGACCAGCCTGGATCAATTCCTCAATCTTGTCTCGTAATGTCCAGCACTCCTCGGTAGTGTGACCATAATTGCGATGGTACCTGCAATGCTTTGACTGATCCGCCATCTCCGGGGTATGTCCGGGGACTGAGAGCCGTATCAACTCGGTATTGCAGGCTTCATCCAAAATTCGAGCGCGGTTGGTGTTTAATGGAGTATAGAAGTCATACTTCGGTCCCCGACTAATACCTTCTCTCTTAAACTTCCCCTTTTCTAACGTCGGCCTCAGACTTCCACGACTGCTTGATTCCGTTCGCTTGTCCAGATCAGTCCTGACCCTATTTCTAAATTTTGACACCTCCTCCATTTGTATGTATCCAGCTGCACGATTTCTAAGCTCATCCATGTCGGCAGGTGGTTTTCGACATAGATGGTCGGCGAACGGCCCCGGCTTGAGAGCCATCAACATCGTGTGCATAGCTACCTCAGGATTTAGATCCCGGATCTTTATCGAGACTGACGAAAAACGCTCCATAAAACTTCTTAGGGATTCATCCCTCTCCTGTCGCAAGTTTACCAACGCAGCCGAGGTAAGCTGATGAGGTCGGCTGGTGGCGTACTGTGCTCTGAATTTATTGACCAATGTTTCAAAACAATCAATAGATCGTGATGGGAGCCGGGTATACCAACTCAGAGCCGCTCCTTTCAAGGACGTAGGGAAAACCCTACATAAAACTGCATCCTCATTTGTGAACAGATTCACCTGCGTAACATACGCATCCACATGCTCATCAGGGTCGGTGGTACCGTCATATCTTTCTAAGTTTACACCCTTCCATCCTTTTGGCAATGGCGTCTCCATAATGCCATCAACGAACGGATGTCTCCGGACAGCCTGCTTGTCGCCTCGCAAATTGTCAATGTTGGTTTCTGAATGGTGTGTTTCCTCCCGTCGGCTCCCCTCATGATATGACCGCTGAGCTTCCCTGTTGATATTCCCCCGTTCCCCTCCTCGAGGAAGAGAAGTACTTTCATGATAGCGTTCCTGCTCCAACTGTCTGTTCCTTTCACGCATCTCCTCGTTCTCCTTTCTTAATACCTCCATCTCCTCACGCATTGCCCGGATGACAGGGTGGTCCTCCAAAGAAGGCCTGTCTTCAGAGCGTCGTTCTCCTGCTCCCGCACTGCTCCTGGTTCTAACCATGATCCTTGATGGTGGTGGGATAGTTTTTCTCGGCCCCACGGTGGGCGCCAAAAATGTTCCGTCTAAAAGATAATCTTTTGTCTCAGAGAGAATATTTCGTCTAAAGACCGAGAATCTATTCCACCTTCTTTTTTTCAGTGTCCCCTGTTTACATTTATCTTTTTTCCTTTTATTCACCATCTCTTGACCGTTAAGATGTAACCATCTTCTCCCTATAATCCCTAATTTATTGGGATATTTCATAAATTGCCATTATGGAGTATCACGCTCTTTTAGTGTGATCCCTGATTTTTCGCCCTGCAGTTATGATTCTGTGACTGTTATGATCTCATAACTGTTATTCCTAGCCGGGTGTTTTTGAGATAAAACAGCTTTCGTAGAGAAACCCGTATATGACCGAGATATTGTTCAGTCGGACGATCATTTGGCCATACAATTACTCGGCCTTATCATTCGATAACCGATGTGTTACTCGGTTCGTAGCGCTTAAGCTCGGCCTCCGAATTATAGCTCGGTGTATATGAGCCCGGAAGGCGAGGCTTCAAAAGAGCGTATATCCACCTCGGACTTGTAACCTCGGCACGTTCATTTCGATACGTACAATACAAATTACATATAATTTTAAAAATGACGTGGGTTCAAGTTCAATTATAAAACTGCAGGAAGAACATGATTGAAAGAATAATTGAACTCTTTTTCCACCTCTCATCCAACCCTTTTTTTGGGAAAGCACCTATTGTCTCCTATCGCTGTCTGCTTTGGGTTTGGTTTGGCCCATTAATGCAATGAAGGGCCCGTTCCATTCCAAGAACTAGTTTTACAGAGGCCAGAATGAACTTGCTGATAAGATCCATTTGGAGTTAGTCTAATGTTTTGGAGGGGTAGTTGGCCCAAACAATTATGTGCTGAACGAATCGTAAGAGTGGGTCTGAAATGGTATTTTATCACACACGGTATTTCGAAAACGAAATATGATTATATCGAGCGAAAAAAACAAACAAAACAACATATGATATACTCTCTGCGTGTGTATCAGTGGGGAGTTGAAGGCAAATCCACGTGTGTTGTCATTCCCTATGTTTCCTTTTAAGTGTTACTTAAAATTTTATCACCCAAATTAATTAATATAATTGATATGATAGAATACTTTTTAAATTTACTAATACATCCTTATAAAAATATATAGATACTCTCTCAGTCCCATATTACTATAAGATAATGAGAGGAATTTCACACATATTAAGAAATATTTATTATATCCTTAAACTTCTAAATAAATTTTAAATTTTACCCTCATTAATTCCACCTATTTAATTAAATATAGCACAAATTGTAATACTAATAATACAATGAGAAAAAAAGTATAAATCATTATATGTTGTCTTATATTATGGAACAAGAAAAACTCTAATGTTACCTCATATTCCCTCCATTCCAGACTATGGGAGATGTTTCCCAATTTTTTTTTTGTTTCAAAATATAAGAGACAAATAAGTTTTATTTGATTAATTAATGTGTTTTTTTTCAATTTTGTCTACGATTAAAGTAAAATTATTTTTACAAGAAGAGTTAAGTAAGAGAGAGATTTATTTGCAATTTTAATTTATGAGGAGAATTAAATGAGGGCATTTGTAAAAAAAATATTTTATGATATATTTATGACATGTGACCTTTTTTTTTATTCTAATAATATGGTTTTTTGTTTTCTATATTTTGAAATGGAGGGAGTAAAAAAGAATAATTAATATTATTTTTATCTTTTAAAATAACAAATAAGGGTATAAGTGGAAAAGTAGTAATTAATGTTATTTTAAAAATTTAAAATAATAAATACAAATTTTCTTAAAGTATGATGAATAAAAAAATAGAGAAAATACTAATATTATTTAACCAAGTATGTGTTGTCATTATTGAAGTTAGGAAGATCTGATGCCGTGCAAGTAATATTAGTATATTACTGCTGTACATCATTTATAATAACCATGTTTTAAAAGTTATTTATGATTTTAAATGTAAGTTATTTTTTATAAATTTTTAGAGTATTAATTATTTTATTTTTAAAATATTTTTATTTAAATATATGAAAGAATATAGATTATTTAAATTTATAATATTTATTAGAAAATAAATATAAAAAATATATTAATTTTAAAATAATTTTAATAATATAATATTTTTTTTTAATTTTAATAAATTAGGTAGAAGTTACGTACTTTAACGAGGTATTATTTTTTTTCATATGTTGCCTGCATCTGAATCAACGCTTAAACAAAAGGGTTGGTGGGGGTTGGCATAAATTTTGTCCTTTTTCCTCTGGCGGATTTTCCAAAGCTCGATGCGCGGGTAAACCCAAGCTCATTTTTTTAGTTGGCCGACCGAATTCCATTTTGTAATCTAGAAAAATTTAGATTTTTTTTTCCTTTTGCATTCAGTCAATATAAAGAGAGGCCAGTATTATGCTGTGAATTTCACTGTTCATGGTTAATAAATAAGTAGTGAAATTTGTATTAATTTTAAGATATATGTATTGATATTGATATAGTACTAATAATAATTTATTCATATGTGATTTATTTATTTTACTGGTAGAGATATATATATTCAGATGTTTAAATATTGCATGATTGCTTTTGAGGTGATTTCCAGCTAGCGGGGAGCTTCGTCTGTGGAACTCCGTTATTTCTGAAAACCGCATGCTGAGTAGTTGTGTGATGAAAATGAAATTTGACATGACTGGATGGGCATAAAGAATTCATATATATATATATATATATTTACTTTATCAAATGGCGTCCTTAAAAATTAGAATTAGAATTAGAAGCAGCTGATGTAACTTGAGAGGCGAGGCGTTATATTAATTGTTAAATAATTTGAGGGGCAAAGGACGACAGAGGTGGGATGATATAATTGATATGTTTTATTACATGGAAGTGAGCTAGCGAGGATAGAATAAAAGACATGTATGGAAAATGCGTAGATTCGGAAGGGACGAGAAGCAGGAGTGTCACTATGTTGGTGGGGCCAGGCCAGCCCAGGCAGGCACCATCAAAATCAAAATTATACAGTAGTATATAGAGTATATATTTTGAAATCTTCATTTTCATCTCTCTTCTCCCACGCAACGCATGCATGCCTGGTGCCTCCTGCTTCTTTACTACCTTACTTCCTTCCAAACACTCCACGCGTTAACGTTAGCCTTGACCCCTTCTCTGTTCTATTGCAAAATGAGGTCACCTCCTCATTAATGCCTTCACTTGCCCCTTCACCTCCCAACTTTCTTGGTTGCTTACAGACGCTTTTCATTCTCTCCCTACTCTCCACTACCACCAATACACTCTTAATTTACCCACCTATATATATATATATATATTTATCAAAATATAAATACTACTATACTTGCTCCTCCTGCTCATGCTACACATATATAGTATTTACATGTTGACCTAAAATAAAAAGCCTATTCTATATATTCTATAACTCTCCATATATATAATATAAAATTTATAAAAATGTTAGTATTTATAAATTATGATGACTCTTCGATATTGTAACTCAGTTTTGTTATAGATTCTGGAAAGATTCACTTCCACCAAGTCAAAAATAAAATACAAATATGTCCGGATTCTAGTTACTACCATTTATTGCTGCCAACGTTAAGTGTACCTGCCTAATAAGTATTCATTTACTACTTTGTTTTAAATTGTGATTAATATATTAAAAGATTAAATTTTTTTAAAACATGCCAATATCTAGTATTACAATTTTTTAACCACTTCAAGACTACATGTTTAATAGATTATTTTTGTATAAGAAACAATTACGATCTTATTTCTCAAAAATAAAAGATAGAAATAAAATAAACTAATAAATATATATATGACAATGTGATTATATTTTTTTATAAATAGGGAAAAAAAAAACTACTCCCAAATTTTACATAATAGATGACCGAAGGGAGTATATCTCACGGTTTCTTACAAAGTGGATGAGGAGTTGAATTTCGAGTTTCGAACCAGATCGGGGTGGACCCATTGACATGGAAGGAAGCTGAAGTCATTCCGGATATGAGGCAAACCCGACCCATTCCCAACAAGACACATGGATGGATACACTTGAAGCGCGAGCAGAGCACAGAAATATCACAAAACAAAAGAGGCGTAAGATTAACCTCTCTCTCTCTCTTCATTTTTTGGTTTTTGGAGCAGGCAAAATCGCAAAGACGGAAAACTCTTGTATTGTATCCTGAGTTCCTTCTTCGTTTAAGTCAGAGGCTGTTGTAAATTTACACAAACGGCACGCTCCAACTACACGAAGGCGCAGCACAGAGGCATTCGTAATATCCCCCAGCTACACATAGAGAGAGAGACATTCCCGAAGATCTCTCTAATTCTATATGTCCACAGTCAATGTCATATTCACACGCAAATTCCCGAATTTAAACCATTTTCACCCTTTTTCCAAATCTAATCACTGTAGTTTCGTTCCCTCTCTCTCCAAGTATTTATAAATATCGCTGCTCCTCTCCTCTTTCTGAATCTCTTTGTTCCCATCGAAATCAAGAAGCGTGTGTTTGTGCGTGGCCATGGCTTTCGCAGCTGCGGCTGTTGTCGTGCCATTGGGCCTCCTCTTCTTCGCCTCGGGCCTTGTCATTAATCTCATCCAGGTATCACTAGCTTACTTATACTTTTTAAGGTTATTACATGTTCATTAGCTCATGCCTCACTTCTTTTTTGTTTTTCTCTCAGAGTCGTGTCTGATTTTTTAGTTTCTTTCCATTTTGGCTCCGATTTTTGTTATCTGGTGTATCTGGAGTATGTACATAGCTTGATGGGTTCGCTATGCAGCAATTTCATTGCAGTAAAAGTGCTTGCATGTGATTTATCAATAGCTTTGGTTCTGTAATGGAAACATACTTATAAATCTAAGCTTTTGTTTGCATTATACACCTCTCGGACCTCTATCGGCATCCTCTACCTCGCATCTCTTCCTCTGGCGTCTGCAAAAAGCAAGTTTTGTATTCCCTTCCCCCAAAATTTAACTTACACTATTTTAGTTACTGGAAAACAACGAAGAAGAGAAGTCTCCCAGTTCTATCTCTTAAACTCTTACTACCAAGAAGCTGAAGGCTTAAAATTTAAATCTGACCAGTATGTCTATTCATTGTTTTAGGCTTTTGTAACCCTCCAAATTTTCATCGCCATCAATTCATATGTAGATTTAGCTTCCATAATGCTTCGGCGATTAATATCTCATTATAATACCATACTACATGTATTCAATGTTGCCACATCTAGTTCTGAATCATTATGGACTTAGGAACCTTACTTACACAAGGTGAAGTTTTTCTATTTGTATGCCTTCACTGTCCCAACGATAGAAGTCCCAAATCCTTGCTAATAATTACTGCAACCAAAATTTTAACTTATGGGAATTCTTTGGTTTGAATTAAAACAACCTCCAAGCCAAGTCAATTTTTAATTGGCATCTTGAACATATTTATGTTAAAAAGAGACAGCAAGAGAGAGAGTTGTTACTACTTCCATCTCCGGTTGCTGACTATAAAGATTGCTTATCTTTATTGTGTGGAATTAAATGCCAAATCCAATATGAAAGGTAATCCTTTGAATTTGAGTTAAGCCCGCAAAAGTGATAATATTTGACTACTGTTTGATCTATTTAATTGTTGACGGAGGAAGTAAGATGTATTGGTGGTTGAACCCTGTATCTGGACTTATTGTTTCAGTACTATGGCAATATTTGTTGTTGCATAACATGAAGGGATTAAAGAATACTTATGACTGGTTGGGTCAAATTGATGTAGGGATACATAACAAATCCCAATCCCAGACTCCCAGTACCTTTTACTTACTTTCTCCGTGTTAACTTTGTTCAGCTGGGAACTGTCTGATGAAGTTTTAAATAATTATTTCAGCATTCTTGAATGAACACAAACCAAGTGCATGAATATGAGAGTTTTTTAAATTTTTGGTGTTTCAATTGAAACTTGAATATTCAGAGAACATAATTAGAAATGGTTGAAGGGTTAGAAGTGAGACAAATGCAAAAGGATCTTTAATTACTTTAGTGAATAATCACTGTGACTTCTTGATTCCTTTGCTCAGGCAACGTGCTATGTCCTTGTACGGCCACTGTCAAAAAATTTATATAGACAATCAACAGGGGTGTAGCAGAACTGTTGTGGCTGGAACTCGTATGGATTATTGATTGGTGGGCAGGAGTTAAGGTGTTTAAGCATTCCTGGTTTTCTGTAATATTTTATTACATTATTGTTGCTGATAGATCTAGTTGTTTGGTCCTTGGGAAGAATTCTTGTTATTCACTTTTGCGTGCTTTGTCTGGTATTTTGCATGATAAAGAGTGTATATTAAATATTATGGACATGCCCACATGTATAAGTGCAACTACTAACCCTAAGAGTAATATGTTCACATGTCATAACTTGCAGCCAAATTTACAAAATTAATGTGGGGAAAATCTGGATCTTTGTTCTATACTTACAAGTTTGCAGAAGTGAATTAATTGTCCAAATTGATGTCTGACTTGAATAATGCGGACTTCCAACTGAACAAGGCTACCCTGCTTGGTATTTCGATTACTTTATTCATGTAAGCAACGTAATTGATCAAAGGGGACGTAATTGATACCTTTATGTGATTCCAATGGCCGCCTGTCTCATTCTTTCTAACTATTTTGAAGCTGTAACAATCATTTATGAAGTGCAATTGAATGAGTTATTCTGTAGCATTTTGAATAATCAAATCTTTTATTTTGAACTTTCTGGCTGGCTGCAGGTCCAACTATTCACTGAGAGTGAAACCTTTCGTATGATGGGTAAGTCTCTTGTTGACCTGCGCAAGTGATGCTGGCCTGCTAAGTCTTCTCCTCTGCTTCTTCATATTTCTCTTTTTCATGTTGTGCATTTGTGTGTATTCTGGAGAATAAAATATGGATATCTCCGTGCTACTATACCCAACATTTGCTTGCACCTAACTTTCTTATTCTATTCTGGATATAGGTAAAGAGCATGCACTCGTCATATGCAATCATAGAAGTGATATTGATTGGCTTGTTGGATGGGTTTTAGCTCAGGTGAATGTCTTACTTGGTTTGGCCTTTTAACAGCTACAAACAATGCAGGCAAATAAGTATATATAGCACATGTAGATTCATGGGTAGCATTATTCATTTATATTTTGGGCTTACTTTTTAGTTTTTACTTGCATATTATTGCACTGTTAGATATAGTACTGTATAATTAATATTTTCTGTTTCTTTTGCATCTCTGGGTTGTTATACATATGTGTCCTTCAACTATGATTTATTATAATTGAACATCATTCAACAGCGTTCTGGTTGCCTTGGAAGCACTCTAGCTGTGATGAAGAAATCATCAAAAACACTGCCGGTATGTCTTTCTTTATTAAGTGGTTCATGTGCTCTCAAAATGAAAAGATGGAATGGTTTTTGCTATGTAGAGGTTATAATTTAACCATTTGATCATGGGTGTTAGTGCAATTTGAAGTTGGGGTATGAATGTGTTGATGTGTATGGACTCATTATTAGTAGTATGATTGCATGCTGGTTAAATTTATCATTGTTGGTCTACCTGCTAAGTTCTATAAACGCAGGTAATTGGTTGGTCAATGTGGTTTTCTGAGTATCTTTTTCTGGAGAGAAGTTGGGCTAAGGATGAAAGCACATTAAAGGTATGACTTGTTAAAATATAGATATAGTAGTATACATTCTGCATGCATGTAAGAGATTCACATCTGTGCATGTTATGTAGATGAGTTCTTACCCATTAACTAAGGTCCAAGATAGATAATTACTGTAAAATTTTCTCTTTTCTTGTTGTGGATCTTAGTTGAATCTGTGATACTGTGTTTGCAGTCAGGCCTCCAAAGACTAAAGGATTACCCGCTTCCCTTTTGGTTGGCTCTCTTTGTAGAAGGAACTCGCTTTACACAGGCAAAACTATTAGCTGCTCAGGAATATGCAACCTCAACTGGATTGCCTGTTCCCAGAAATGTGTTGATTCCTCGAACTAAAGTGAGTTCTAGCTATTGTGTATTCTTGTTTTTGTTTTCCCTCTGCTTGCTTTGCAGAATCTGATCTATTTAGCACTAGCAGGCTCAGTATATCACTTGCTAAATTATTCAATCATCGATGTGTATTTGTGTTCACATATTGGAAGGGTTGTTTATGGAAACATGCTACTTTATGATGCATTGTAATTTGGTGGTGCAACTCTACCTGCCTTTTTATGTCTGTAATAAATTATTGCTAAAAAATTGGAAAAAAAAATATAGACATTTCTGAAACCACGAATTTCTGTTCTATCTTAATTCTATATGTTAAATTGAAAGAAATCATAGACATATAATGTAGTTGTGTTCACATATTGGAAGGTCATTACATGATAAGTGCACTCTAGCCATTGCATTTTGGCTCCATCGTTCTTCTGTGCTTTGCTCTGAGATATTTACTCAATTATGTTGTTTTCAGGGTTTTGTTTCAGCCGTAAGTCAAATGCGTCCATTTGTTCCTGCCATTTATGATGTGACAGTGGCTATTCCTAAAAGTTCTCCTGCCCCTACAATGCTAAGACTCTTCAAGGGGCAACCATCAGTGGTAAGGGAATCGTATTTGAGATTTAAAGGCAACTGCATCAAATTTCTAACTCCTTTTCTCTGCCATATTATCTTCTGGTGTTATTGTATATTAAAGTTACATTCATGTCTTTGTTCCATATATCAGCTTTGTTTGCTGTAATTTTCCTGGAGTTTGTTTTGGTTCCTCTGTCAACCAATTACAAGTTTGTGATTTGATGGATTTTCACTAGGGTCATTTTGGTGTGTTGCACTGCTTTCCCAACTAAAGAAATTTATGGGCCGAGAATGTAACTGGTGAAATTAGCAAACTGGTGGGATTATGAATAGGAAATAGATGATGAAAGGAGTGAGTTTGGTGCTTACCGTCTCTTGACTTTTGCATATTCTGCTGTACAAGTAGTACATCTGCATGACATTGTGTGTTAACAGTAATTATATTTCTGTATATGATTTGGACAAGTGGAAGCCATGAATTTAATAGGCCAGAGTTAGCAGTCTATTTCATTATGTTCAAGATTCCTTTTTTCCTGTGGATGAAGTTAATTTTTCCGATTTTTATGCAATAATGTTTCTGGACTCTGGAGTTTATTAATCAATTAATGTAGGGGCACACAGACTATCTAAGGTAGTTTTATTTTACCAGTGCAGTTTTTTTCCTAACATTTCCATGAGGCACATGGCCATCTGTTTTAACAGAACTGTGTTATTTTGGAGGGATTTTGAATTCTATGGTAGGACAATGTGAGAGTACCTCTTATGGACTTTGAAAAGGTTGTCCTTGATTTTGGAGAAAAAAAATACTATTGCCTTGGTGCTTACGTTCTGAAAACACTAGCTTATGAAGATTAAACCTTTGTTTTCATTTGGTTTACTTCTTTATGAGGATTTGTTTTCTTCCTTGCATTATTGTAATGTTTCTTATTTTCTCTGTGGTGGGGGTAAGGGTGGGGGGAAGCCGCTTGTCAATAAATGGTCATTTAAAACAATCGGCTATTATGTTGTATACATCAATCAGTTGATCATAAGTGTACTCATTTTCCTACAACAGGTTCATGTGCATATCAAGCGGCATTTAATGAAGGAATTGCCGGAAACAGATGAAGCTGTTGCTCAATGGTGTCGAGATGTATTTGTTGCCAAGGTGTGTGCTTATTCAAACCCTTCCTGCAGGGTTCACTTGTAGATGACATTCTAGAATGTCTGTCCATGTTTTATTATGGAGAAACTCAATAGTTAAATTTTCCAAATTTTGTGCACATAATCTATGCATGAACTTGTTCTTTATATTCTTGGTGCTTCTGTCTAGAAATTCTTTGTCGTGTGATCATTTTACAATTTTATATGCTTTTCTTTCTTTATTTCTTCTTGTCATTGATTTTTCGCCTGGGTACACTGCACACCAGGATGTATTGTTGGACAAACATGTTGTTGAGGATACCTTCAGTGATCAACCACTTCAGAATACTGGTCGACCTATAAAGTCCCTTTTGGTGAGATACTAAGACCTCAAGGCATTTAACTATTTAATTTAATTATGCAACTTAATTCTTGTTTTTCAGTTTTCCTCCTATATATATGGATGATCTGGGCCTTTTTGCCGTCAGCCAAATTTACGAGAGTTTCATGTTGGGAGCAGGTGGTTGTGTCTTGGACTTGTCTGGTTGTTTCTGGGGGTGTAAAGTTCCTCCAATGGTCATCCATTCTGTCGTCGTCGAAGGGTGTTGCATTTTCAGCTTTTGGGTTGGCAGTTGTTACCGTCCTCATGCACATCTTGATTCAGTTCTCACAGTCAGAGCGTTCGACCCCTGCCATGGTAACCCCAGTAAAGCCCAAGAACAGGGGAGAACAGGATGGTAACAATGGCAAGCAAAATTGATCACTCACTTGTTCCTCAAGGCTTCCATGCATATGGACTTTCTCTACAATGTGAACCCAACTTTCTTGTGTTTAGTGACTCAATCCTGGTACTGTTAAATGCTTTGAAAATCCACCCATCGTATGCATTCAATTCTTGTATGCAGTTTTTGGTATGCATATCGCTTCATTATTTTCTGCTAGTTCATTAGGATAGATTGTACAGACAATCAAGGATTGGCTATGGAAGGGTCTTGAGAGTTAGACTGAATTTATTTGATATTTATTGAGAAAAATTCCATGCCCTTGGTTCTTATCCTTTGAAACTCTATGCAGAAAAAAGGATTTTATCAATTACTTGACTTGAGAAACAGGTCCAAAATCGCCTATAGACAATCTATATATTAAAGATCATATAAAATCGTCTTCTCCCTTGATGGTGTAATATGCTTTTATTAATAAAATTATGAACAAATAATAAATCACTGGAACATGATCTTGGGTTTAGGAGGTCAGTTTTCGAGTTTTGAAGTTTAAGAAATTACTAATATGTAATTTAAAATAAAAAATTCATTTTAGAAAAAAAAGGTTTATACATTTCTGTCTTAAAAAATTTGAATCAGCTAAAGTAATACAACCACAGATTTTTCGTTTTGGGCTTGAAACTATAGATGTTATTATGTCACCCTATAGAAGGATGTAGAAAATAGTGGGCCTCATTAGTTGGACCACAAGGAGTGGGCTGGACCACGATAATATTCTCTCATACTGGAAGTCGGCATACAAAATAGTTTTGACCTATTTAGCAAAAAACAAAATGTTTTGACCTCAAAAAAATGTGATCAGAACTATTATTAATGTTTAAATTAGATTTTTTGTTCTTATTTTTGGTTACGTACGAGATTATCGTCTCCATAGGTAAAAGAGGATACGCCGATATCAAAATACTAATGATTTTAAAGGCTAGACAGATATCATGTCACTTTAACCATATCATCAGGAGCTTTGTGTTGAATGTATGCACCTATTATTAGTTGCCAAAAGTATTGAAATTTAAAATTTTTTAAAAAAAAAAGTGAAAAGGGGAATCTCGAGACAAAGTGACAAGATCTCAATAATGATCTCTAAATGGATTAATAGTTACGAATGAGTCCAAGGCACAGAATGAAAAGGACACGATTTTTGGAGTTTTTCGTAACAGTAAGACTGAAGGAGGAAGCTTTTATACCTTTCTTTTTTTCTCTTATAACTGAGTCTTTGATTAACCAACTGATTCAGCTTCTGCCACTGCTTCATGATGCTGATTGTTCATCTAACGATTTCTTGGTAATAGTTGAGCCATTAAAAAGAAAAATTAGTTCTGAATCTGCAGCAAACTTTTTTTAGCCAATAGAATCTGTAGAATTTAATCAGCCTATACACATCAACAATGATAGCGTGGAAATTTAATAATAACTACTTAAGATTAAGAAGAATGAATATATGTGATAGTAAAAGTTGACCAAATTAGGGTTAGTGGGAGGGGTCAAAATTGAGGAGCTCATCATCATAATCAGCACTGCCTTCTTTAATTATACAAGAGGGAGATACCCAGATGAATTCAATTAGAGTTATGTGTGAAAGTGATCCGAGCTTTGAGATAGATAGGCAGAGAGAGAGAGAGAGTATTGAACAATTGGTGATGTCACGACCCTGTGTGAACAGTGAGTCTCAATCATCATCTTCATATACTGCCATTCAACTGTTAACTGTCATCCCTCGATCTTCCACCATGACGTGCCCCTCCCCTTCATAAGGACCACCATCCTCTAACTTTCTTCTGAAAATTTTTGGGCTAAAACTCGGGTGAATCTCAACCGTCCAATGAACTGGGCTTGGAATCCACGGTTGATAGAGAGCCACTTCATCATCCCTCACTTCGCTCTCTCCCCCTTTGGACTCATCGAAGCCATTGAAGACCAGACCATGCATGTTTTCGCTACAGCACATCTGTTCATCTCTCTCTTCTGTCACATAGTATTGCCATTTACTGTATATATTAATATAGTGAACAGGCGTTGTCTTGTTCTGTTAATTGGGAAAATAAACGGCATGACTCCCAGTATTTTCTGTTTTTTATTCTTAAAAAATAATTTTAAGAATAAGTTTTGAAAATAAAAAAATAAAAAAATCTGTTTGAATAATTGTACTCAAAATTATAATTAGTGAGTGATAAATGAGTTATTCAAAATTTATAATTTTGTCATTAATAAGTTAGATATTTCTCACATTTTCTTGTGTTTTCCAAAACAAAAATTACAAGATACCTAAAAAGTATTCTGAGTTTTTTGTTTTTTTATTTTTCTATTTTTCAGAATAATCTATAAAAAATTGGTTTACCAAACCAGTTTTCTGAGTTTTCTGAAAACAGAAAACTTGTTTTCGAAAATAGAATTAAACAGGGCAAAATTTTGACGGAAATTAATTAAGGTTCATAAATGAAAGCGGATGACATGCGTTTATGGAATACAGTTTAAGTAGTAAAATTGATTCCTCAAGAAATAATCAATTATAGAAGGGAGCTTCATTTGGGAGAGTTTTTCATATTTCCGTTGTTTTGCAAAACCAGAGGCTTCCTGAAGTTTTGGTCTCCTCTCCCATGGTTTTCAATGGCTTCCAGATAGAAATTCTGACGTCACTCTCTATATAGCTGTGATCCTCAAGCTCAATGTAGCGAGTACTTGTCCACCTCATAATATTATTGTTGAACTATTTTATTTAATTTTGAATGACTTAAGTTGATTATATTTTTTTTTTTATTTTTAGAGTATTTTTTATTCATTTAAATAAAAAAACTCCCTATTTTTGTAAATGCATAATTAAGAGTTTGATTATCAATTTGTATATATGAAATAAACTTAACTGGAGAAAATTTACTCTTTATTCTTAGTTTCCTAAAAGAAATTATTCCTTGTTATTAGCCATAGTTAGACTTTAGTTTAATAAAATTGTATTGTATATATCCATATTCATTATTCAATGAGTCATATACGGTCCCCAATTGATTTTATATATGTATTTTTTAAATTTTTTGAGAGTATATTTTGATTCAATTAAGTAAAAAATTACTACTAATTTAGTTGGTGTAAGGGGATTCTCCCTAAATGCATAATTAAGAATTCGATTATCAACTTTTATGTATCTCACTCCCCCAAATTAACTAGATTGCTTGATGGGGCATTCTTCGTATATGTTAAATTTTGCAGCCGTCGTTATCTTTTTTTTTGTGATAGACCGATGGGCAAAAAATTTATAGGAGACAAATGGAGATAATAACCTATTGACGAGAATCCCATGACTTTTAGCGGGCAATGTATGAGATATATAATATAGTTTAAGAGAATGTGATTTATTTAAAAGTAAAATTTGAAAATTGGGAGAAGTACTATTAAAAAAATTAAAAATTCAATTAATGAATTGGGTAAAAAATAAAGGAAAAATGTTAAGAAAAAAATTAAGATACATACAAAGTGAATAAGATCACAAAGATTTCTTAAATAAGTGGCTTACTATAAATTTATAGAATATATAAATAGATATAAATAGACTAGGTGAGGCCTCATACAATAGTTAAAAATTGAGTTACGGATTAAAACTAATAATGATATTTGAATAATATTCACAATTTTACCTCAATTGGTATTCAGCTACTTCTCAATCTTGCCTTGCCTTATACTCCTTTGTTTCTTTATATATAAGACTTATAAGTCTTTTAGCACATAAACTAAAGAATATAATTAAGATTTCATAATTTTTCTTAAACTTCTTAATATGCTCTTAATTTATTACTGTCTAATTTCATGATAAGTGTGTAAAATAATTAATGAATATGAAAATATATAATTGAGAAAATGAACAATTAATTGATATTGTATTAAACTTTTAAAAAGACATAAAAATAGAAACAAATTTTTTCTTCCAAAAGCACACTTATCATATGAAAAGAATGGAGTTTATGAAACTTTTTTAGCATCCATTTTAGAAATGTATAGATATATTCTCTCAAGTTCACATTATAAGGTATTATGTATCAATTAGATGCATATTAAGAAAATCATTTTGTTACCTGAAATCAATGCAAAAAGTTTCAATATTTCCTATTTTATCTTGATTAAATACCTTATTCTATTATCATTGTAGGGTTATAAATGACGAGTAGATAAAAATTAAAGATAGGGATAAAATAAGAAAAAAAATATCCCAACACCCTATAGTTTAAACTAAAAATACTTTATAATATGTAATGGAGGGAGTATATAACTAAGGTGATAGAAGATAATTAAATTCTCTTTAATTTCTAACTGGGATACATATCCCTCCGTAATACACAGCGATCACATGCCATCGATTGCCTTACAAGTTAAATTACTGTCATCAGCCCTTCCGGGACCACTAGAATTACCGAGGAATTAGGCTTTAATTTTTAAGTGCATAGGCTCTTATGGGGATTGACAATTGCAGGGCACTAATCTATGAACAACTTTTCACAAGAGAAGGACATGAAATATTGAGACCAGAGAATTATGCTTTCTTAATTACTAAACTCACATCTTACAATGTAAACTCACTCGTGGTGTCTCGAAACCATCACGGGTGAAAGAATCATGGGATCTCTGGTCAAGACATTAACTTACCCTTCCTGCTTCAAATGTTTGATTGTGTCCCCTTTTTCAGATACAAATTTCTCTTGTCTCTGCTTAATTAATTAATTGTATCAATTCATGCTATAGAGTTTATACCAAAATAATATCCAAATTGGTTTAATTAACCAGCTGATTGACAAATCCACGCATGCATGCAGTGCTTGAGCTCCGTGAAGCTACAATTGCTTGGTTCAAATTGCACACGCGCACACATGTTCTTTCTGCTGTTGTGTATATATCTGTAAAGTCTGAGAGAGTCAGAGAGAGATGGGGGTAAAAGAGACGAGCTACAATGTGAAGAAGACATTTGAGTAATTATGAGCAGTATAGCTACTGAAAGCATATTTAAAGGCACAGTTCATGCTACAGTTCTACTTCAGTGTGTAGATCCTGCATATGCACTATATATATCTTGATATTCAAAATGGTCGTGAACTGGAAAGCAAAACAATGGCTATCATGGATATAGTAAATGTTCTGAATTGAGATGTTTTAATAAGGATATGTAGAAAGCCAACTTAAGAAGCTTTTAGGAGAAGGAAACTTTTGGAAATTAATTAAAAGACAAGTGAGAAAGTGACAGGAGAAGAAGAAAGTGGTTGAGGATATATGTTGGGGATGAGCTTGTAGCTGCAGCAGCAGAGATTAGAAAAACCTAGCTAGATTCATGGTCATGAGCTAATAGCACCAATGAATTGATTTTCTCTTGACCATTATTGATGTAGCATGATGCCAGTTGCCTAAGACCTTAATTTTCCTTTTCATGCGCCTCTGGTTCTCCGAATTGTCAACAGGAATATGCCAGGTTTCATGGTGTAAAACCACTAATATTAATTAAGTGATACAGCATGACCCCATGAGGCCACAACTGAAAATGAAACTAGGCAGGCATCACTGTCACTCTCACTCACCCCGGCAGCCACGGGCGGAAGTGGAAGCCAATGGCATTGCCAGTGGTGCTTGAAGCAAAGATGGTGGCACCTAATTTAAGTGTTGATGTGCACTGTCTTTTGCTAATATGTGAAGCTATTGCATCCACCTTTTGATTTGTTTGCTTCTTCCCTAGTCTTTAGACTGCTGTTCTCACACTGGCCAACACTCCACTCTGGCTCTTTTTGCCATCTCTGTGGTCAATTTTTGAACAGCATGTGTCTCATTAAATGCTAGCTAGCTCCTCCCTCCTCAATGGTCATATCCAAACCTGAGGCTAATAAGCCAAGGTGGTCATTCTACTTTTTTTACCAAGTTCTCTCTCTCTCTCTCTCTCTCTCTCTCTCTCTCTCTCTCTCTATGTGGCTCTCAAGAATTACAGCAAACTAGTGATGTTAAATCGGACAGATCCACCTTAGATCTGGTTTAAAAGTCAGATTTGATAAACAGGCTTGGATTTCCAAGCCCGAGCCTACGGAATTGGGCCTACGAGCCAGCATGCTGGCTTTTTTTATTTTTTTAATATTTTTCATTTTTTTAAATAATTTTTTTTCATATAATTATTTAAATTAATACAATTAATTATTATCATAATTCATTAAAAACTAATATAATATTCAAAATTTATTATTTATATATCACTAATTAGTAAAATAATATGTATTTTTTAATATTTTAAATAAAAAAAAGAAACCGACTTTTCCGGTTGGACTATAAAAGCCTAAGCTGTATTTTGATACAAAAAATGAGGCATGTCCCGCTCATTTTCTTAGATTTTTCAGGTTGTCTTGTGGAACTTGACACGTTTTGCTAGCTTTACAACAAAGAGCTCTTGTACTATTCTGCTGTAACATGCACCCTCCCTATGTTCATTTATTTATTTATAGTTCGCTAGCACACCTGATGATCAACCCAATATCAGTCAGGAGAAGACAACAGTAAAAATGAACAAGCTGGGAATATATATATATATATATTAATATCTTTAATTATATGATATGATATAATTAATTAATATAATAGGAAGACAATACATACATAGCAGTATATCTAAGGAACTCTCAACAGTAGATTCATATGTAGAGATGTTTGAAGCGACCGGGTGGTGGGGAAACCGATGGAAATGTTGGGGACGATGGAGCTGATTGTTTGTTGTCAATGAATGATGATGGGTGGATTTGAGGAACACGCTGTAACCTTTAAGGTGGGATGCGTGCAGTGTGAGGAGGATTAAATTTAATTTAATTAATATGGCAGGGTTTGTGTGTATTTAATTTGTGAATTTTCTGAGCTTAATTAATTTTAATGAATGGCGTGGTGTGGGGGTGGGGGAGGAATGGATGAGAACGTAAACAAGGCCAAAAGCCAAGACTGATAGGTAAGCTCCATTATGAATTACTGTAATACGTACAGAATGTTTTCATCACAACATCAGACAATCTGCGTCGTCGTCGTCGTCGTGGTGTGCCACCTTCTCCCCCTCTAACTCACAAAATTACATTATTCACCTAATGACACGCATGTGTTTCTTCTCCTCTCCTCTCATCCATGCACTCAAATTTATTAAATTTTCCATCACACAGATTTTCATCCCAATTAAATTACCATCTGATTAATTACCACAGGTTTACCTGTTTAATTTGAGATATATTTGTAGATTTACGTTCAATTTAAGACATAACAAGATACATTAATTTTAATTGAAAACTGGCATTCCCATTCTAGTTCAAACTTCAGGTCAGGAGGTGTTTTATATGTTTTGAGACCGTAAAATCAATTTTGTAATTAAATTTTAGTTGTGAATTCAGAAACTCTTTCGTAGCAGGGCTTGAGCTTTTGTGTCTGCCCTTTAATCATGGTCTTTAGTTCGGTTCATGCCAGCACATTTGTGCCAGTACATATTCATCTTTATATATACAGACCATCCCTCATCAATATTTTATATGTATGTTTCGTTTCAAACTTCTAATACATAAAATTTTAAAATTCTTTTTATTCTTTAAGCAATTATAATATGTGAAAACATTGTATATCATTTGAAATTAATATCTAATGCTATATACGGTGCAAAGGGAAAAAACTGAAACAAAAAATTAATAAAAACGTGCGGCGTTGGGTTATATATATATATAATTTTTTTCTGGGCCACTGCGGAGATTAAAATTAACGGTAAGACTTTTACACTATTTTTTTTACTAAAATATTTAACATTTTCTTTTGGTATGATAATTTATAAAAGTAAAGTGTTACATTTGAAAAGTATGGCGATACCATGGGTAATTTTTTGTTGAAATAAAAATTTTATTTTACCAACTTAAATTGGCTTAAATTGTAAAGACTTTAGTCTCTTTGCTATTAATACTTAAAAAAGATTACTTCTTGCTTACTGTTAGTGAGGAATATTTTTAATCCATGACAAAAAAAATTATTTTAGAATATACTAAAACGTAGAATTTCCATTGAAAAGGATAGTGCACTTATTTATTTTCTGGTTACTTTTTGATGAAATTAGATAGTGTCATGCTGAATTTTCTTATACGTGTTTTTTATTATTTCCCTATAAAGTAAAATTGAATGGATTGTGATAAATATCCATTCGTCTCCCAGTAGAAGATATAATAAGAAATGATCAAGAAAAAAGAGTCAATTCACAATTGACTATGCTGAATGGTGAATACGGAATACTGAACACACACCCGGAGGAAATCAAACCAAAATAAAAATGGAGGTTAATTGGATAAAATTGTTGTAGATAACTATAAACGGCTGGTAACGGCATTCTTCCGTGAATCTAATACTACTAGTCTACTACTATAGTATATAAATAATTAGAATTATGGAAAAACAAATAAGACGTGACCCATTTATTTCTTAAAAAATAGATCATGTTAGACGTTAAGTATATTATTAATCAAGGTTTCTGTTGGCAAAAATAAAATTAAGGTTTCTAAACCTCCGCCAAAAAGTAATTTAAGGTTTCTAAACCTTAAACCTATCTAGTCTTTGGGTCAAACGGAACAAGGGCGAGTTCTTCTTTTTTAAGAAAGAAAAACTTAAAATAGTTAAATTTGTCTCCAATTCCTTAGCACATGCCTAACTTTTTACGAGTTCATATACAAAATTCTTCTGATATACGTATATTAAATTTTGAGGGATTTAAATTTAATTTTCTAAATAAGAGGGATCGTAAAATATGGTACAGCGAAACCCTAAAAAAGTAGTCTAACTTGTTTAAATTTGAATTTGTACTTCATGATAGTAAATTGATATAAAATAATAAAATAATCGCGGTTTTTTTCACCTGAAAATAATCACAGTCAGTTTATGGTTTTATTGCAAAAAAATTAATAATCTTCTCAAAAAAATTAGAAGATTCATCAGGCTGACTTTACGCTTAGATAAAGACTACAGCGAACTGAAAAAAATTCCCAAGTTTATATTTAAATTAAATAGGACATGAGCAATAACCCAACCCTAAAATAGTGGAGCTTGACTTGAGTGGGGTTAGAATTGGATGGAGAAAACCGAAGACAGCTCTAATTATATTTTTGAATTAATTATGCGATTTTTAAAAAAAAAAAGAATGAGAAGGCAATAATTATGAAAATTTGTTGTGTTGTACGCTTAAATCTACATGTTATCCCTGTTCCGGTACTCTTTGCATATAACTCTCCTGTGTCCACCGCCCACTTCCTTCAGCCATCTTGTAGTCTCTCTTTCTCTCTATAAAAGCAATCCCACCAAGGCCATAAACTGTTACCCCTTTCTCTCTCTCCGACTGACTTTTCTTTTGACCCTTCCTTCCATGGCTGATCCTTTCTCCAATTTATTCTCTCCTTCATCTTCCGGATTTTTCCAATTCAATCCCATCCCTCACTATTACCCTCCTCCTCCTTCTACCCCTTCTCCTGTAGTACACCACCATCCCTATCTCCACAACTTCATCGCTTCTTCTTCTTCTTCTTCTTCTTCCCATACTTCCCCTCCTCTCAGAGAAGCCCTCCCTCTTCTCACCCTCAACCCCTCGAAACAACAACCGCATCATGAAGATCATGACCCTCAACACTCTTGCAGTACTTCCATGGAAGTGGAGGACACCACTGCTCAACTTCTTAAAGAAGAAGATGAAGACGAGGAGGAGGATGAGGACGACAATAGTGTGACTGTTGCACTCCACATAGGGCTGCCTAGCCCTAGTGCTGCTGAGATGGCCTCTCTCCTTTCTTCCTCCTCCTCCCACGCACAGCAAGCAGCAGACGGTGACACGCTCGCCGATAATTCTTCCTCTGGCCTCTCCAGAATCAACAAGGGCCAGTACTGGATCCCTACTCCTTCTCAGATTCTCATCGGTCCTACCCAGTTCTCTTGCCCTGTTTGCTCCAAAACCTTCAACCGTTACAACAACATGCAGGTCCGTATCTCTCTCTCTCTCTCTTATATCTCCTCTTCTATTCCTTCCTTCTAATTTAAAAGAGAGTTTGCTTTCTTCTTCTTCTTCTTAATTCCCTCTCTCTGTCTATCCCTTTTTTCCCCCGATTTGAATACTTAATGGTTCTTACCTGCTTCCGTGGAAAAAGGAAAAGATAGCTCCATTTTTAATCTGATTACTTCTCGTCTTCTCCCTTTTTTTTATTTTTTCTTTCTTTCCCCTTACTTCCTGGGTCTGGGTCATTTTTATTGATTCCTTACAATAATTAATCATTCAGTTTTTTTTTTGGCGTGGTAAACGGGGATAAGATAGACAATGAGCATATAAAGATCTTTCTCCTGATTTAAACTATGACTTGCATCAGTACCTTTCCTTTTCGCGGATTAAACTACTCAGCCAATGTTCCTTAATTATGCCTTTACTGCATTGAAGTCCGTGCTCCACTGCTCCATATTTTGGCAGCCGCATACAACTGAACAATTTGCAGTTTCTTCCAGATTGCTCAGATGATGATGATGATATTAATCTCACACACCCCAATTTGTTTCTCTTTGTGGCCCTTCGGTCTCAATCCAAACAGCATCCCGATCCCTTAAACCCCCCATATATACATAGGATATAATGCTTCCCTTTCGTCTTCTTTTACAGTTCCTACTTGTGTAGTCATAATTCACCTTTTCCATTCTAGATACAAATAACGATTACCTATCTTGATTTCATAAAATTTGCGGTGTCTTGTTTCGGAGTGTCCTCTCCTGTCAAATGCTTAAATGTACAAATATCATTAATCTTTCGAAAATTCAGGGTAAAATTTAATTTTCTTGGGAAAATTATTGGCCGCTAAGCTGAGATCTAAATATATATTCTTCTTGATCACTGAAAATAAAATCACAATATATATATATATATATGCCATACCTCAAGTTGATGTATTCAACATATGTCGTCAATCATGTAATTGGGAACAAACAATTTACAATATAGTAATGTCTTTTTTTGTTTTACATGACTGAGATCCACCTTGAATATAAACCTCCAGCCATAATTTATATGCATATAACTGCACTATATATAACCACTCCTCGCTTATTGGATGACCCCTTGTGTCTGAACAACATATATATAGTACATATGGTTTCATTGAGATTTACTGACAGATTGCTTTTTGTGTTAAGGTTATAAAGGATTAAAGGTTAAACTGCAAAATTAGAGCTTTTGATAATCTTTCTTTTGGGATGTCCTTAATAAATTTCTCAGATGCATATGTGGGGGCACGGATCGCAGTACAGAAAAGGTCCAGAATCTCTGAGGGGTACCCAACCAACTGGCATGCTGAGGCTTCCTTGCTATTGCTGTGCCCCAGGGTGCAGGAACAACATTGACCACCCAAGGGCTAAGCCCCTTAAGGATTTTAGAACTCTTCAAACACACTACAAGAGGAAGCATGGGATTAAGCCCTTCATGTGCAGAAAATGTGGCAAGGCTTTCGCCGTGAGAGGGGATTGGAGAACCCATGAGAAGAACTGCGGCAAGCTTTGGTATTGTATTTGCGGCTCTGATTTCAAGCACAAGAGATCGCTTAAAGATCATATCAAGGCTTTTGGGAGTGGCCATGCCGCTTATGGGATTGATGGCTTCGAAGAAGAAGATGAGCCAGCATCCGAAGTAGAGCAAGATAATGAGTCCACCCTGTGAACATGGGATCGATTCCGGATTTTATATAATGCATGTATGTGAATTATCTTAGTACTTTTCCAATGGATCTTAACATAGCGATGATCATGGCTTCGTGTTGAGAACTATACATAATCAAGTACGTCAAATTCAAATGGAAAGCCAGCCTTTTCCCCCCTTTATTTTGTCTATTTATTTTGTTAAGCCTTCTACTCATATAATTTCTTTGGCCTTCTTCCTTCCTCCTTTTGGAATATAAGGGATACTACCGACATCATTAAAGAACTCGTTCTTCTGAAAATATGGCCTCTCATCATTGATTTTTTGACCTCGGTGTAGAAACCTCTCCTCCTCTTCTCTTTCGATCACTGCTTCAGGCATTGCGTAACTAAGAATGAATTTGTTTTTCTTAGGTTTCAAATTTGGCTAGAGCATATTACTAAGTAAATTATGGCTAAAGCGTTTCTAATCATGATAAAGTAGCACCAGCGTATACCCCAGAGAATATACAGCTTAAAATGCATCGTCTTTTATTCCATTATATATATATGTATATAGGATGTAGCATGGGTTCATTTTTGCAGATGGAGCTTTTAACATCTAGAAAAAAAATTGATTTCAGCAAATTGGATATTTCTGAATATGTGGAACGCGTGCTGCTATACTATACGTACCTAGATGTATGTATGTTGAAGTAAGCATATGTCCTTTTGGTAAATAAGAATATGCTGGTTTGTGCAAAGACTCGTGGGGAATTTTATGACTCTCTAGTTTTCTTAAGATCCTTCGTGTCACCCACAATTATCTGGATGAGATGAAAAGATAGGCAGAAGGGGAAGTGAAGCTCAGTAGTACTAGTGGATAACAAGGGGGCTGACGCAGTGTAATCGCTATATGCCGCAAATCTCTCACATGGGACTCCCTGCATATATGTATATTTTGTAAAAGTGCACGTTACTTTTATTCTTGGGATGTTTGCGAAAAACATCTTCAGTTGTCATATATCATAATTAGGACTTTTAGATTGAATTCATCCGTAAACTTCACATGCAGGGTTCAATCTAGCTAGGCCCTTTGTTTTACGAATACTCAATGGTAGGTGCCAGGTAATTAGATTAAATTGCTCAGGTTTGGCTGCGTTGGATAGTGGGAAAGACGTGCAATTTTTGCAAATGGAATGCGTATGTGTGTGTGTGTGTGTATTCGTACAATTGGAGATGCAGTTGCTGGGAAAATTTAAAGGGAAACTCTTAGGTTTCCAAGAGAATGAATAAATATATAAATAAAGGAGGAGATGGATGAATGATAAAATGATGGTCCCAGGGAGAAGTTTGTAAGGCATGTATGAGTGTGAGAGAGTTGTGCAATGCAATGGCATCGATCTAGTGTGCAGGCTTTTGTTTGTTTTGGGCGGGGTGTGGGGGTGGAATGGGCAAAAGGTGAAGTGTATAGCTGAAATCTGCAAGACTGTGGTATGTGGAGCCCAACATGAGTTGGTTGGAGTGATTGGCAACAAATACTGATGCCTCCTACAGTACATACACATCCTCCCTCTTCCATCCACTGTAGCATGATACGACCTTTCATAAAAATTATCACCTCACCCTCCCTTCTCTCTCTCTAGACTCTTATTAAGCTGCAAATCCATGTGGTCTGGTACGTAATGTGTGTGTGTGTATGGATACCTATAATGTACTAACGACAGTAGTCGGGAAAATCAGCTAGGCCAACAGAACTAAATGGATATTTTAATTTTCTGGGGTACTTTATAATTATGGGGGTAATAGCTTTTGGGTGGAGAAGGGTGTGTTTGTGTAAAACCATGGCCTAGCGGCCTAGCTCAGCTCAACCTCCACAAAGTTAAACCCACTGGGCAGTGTCAGTGGAAGGCCATGTGGGGTTTACATGAATTTACTAATTCTTTTTGGCACTTGGAAATTCATTCAATCTAAGAAATTGAGAATAATATAATGGCAGAAGAAGAAGAAGAAGAAAACAGGGAAGTGTAAGAAAAGAGGAGGCATTTATTGACAATCAATATCCAACCCTTTTGTTCCCTTCCGGATGAGACGAAGGCCTTGGGAGTGGGACTCTCTTTCTCTTGTGTTGTGTTGAGAAGATCATCTTTTGTATGGCGTTATTTGCGCTTTTATGGTAAGTCCCTGTCTTCAGTTCAACTCCCCCATACCGCCTCCCCTCTGTGTCTCGCATTTTCTCACTCTCTCACATACATGCCACCATCATTCCCCCCTCATCACTTTTCTTTCTTTCTTTTTTTGTTTTTTTAAAAAAAAACTTTTGGCTATCCAAAAATAAATAAATTTATATCTTCTTTCCATTCTTTACAAATCAATTACTACAACGCTTTTAATTTTTTAAATTTATTATCACAACATGCATTTTAAAACATTGTTGTACTTATTATATTATTATGAGTGCATATATATTTCAGTTAAAATAATTATAATTGAAATGGTATATCTTTTAGATCTTGAAATTAAGAGAATAATAATATATTTTTTCAAAAATTAAGAAATATTGTGGGTAATTTATTCATTTTGAAAAATAAAGTATAATTCACTCCAAAAAAAATATTATTATTATTTTTATAAGTACGTGTACGCATTTATAAAGTCCATGCACATGCATCGATCATTACTCTGAATTATAAATAGTACCTTCTGGGTCCATCTCTCTTATAAGCCATCAAACAAGAAACCTGTTAATTCGTGAATTGGATTAATACGGTACTCTTTGTTTATCATTTAATATTCTTCTCTTTTTTAATTATATTTTCTACCAATAAAATGTCGATATTTAATCAGTAATTAATTAATATAATTAGGGTTAGCTGCCTAGTTTTGCAGCTCCATATGCCCCGCCATTTAAAGGAAACCAAACAAGCCGATACAGAAGGAATATGTTATTGGCGATATTCTCCTTTTGCTTTCATATTCCAATACACAGTAGGGACAGCTTTGTCTCCCTTGGCTCGAATCGCTATCCTTTTTATTTTTTTATTTTTTTAATATATCTCCTCTCTCTCTCCCCAATTTCCATGTAGTACATCTAAATTCAGATCAGCGGTATTCTTAATTTGCAAATCGTAACAACCCTAACTTTCGTCGTTAATTTAGACTGTACTCACAAGTTCCTTCGATTGTATTGTTCCGCCAAAAACGATCAGTAGAAGAAGTCATGATCAGGCTGTCACCTAGGCTTTAAATACTCCTTTCTTTTTTTAAAAAACAAAACGCATATAAATCACTTTGACATTAACGGTCAAGCCGTCAGTGTATCAATTGCATGCTCAAATCCCTTATTATCCCCAATTTCATACAAAAAAAAAACTTATTATTACCAATTAACATCTATCACACTCTAATTAATAAAGGGTAGGGACACAAATTCCTAAAGAACAATTATCAGATACCCACGCACTCAGGGATGAGCCAAAAAAAAAAAAACTCATCATCTAATTAGGTGCTATTTAAGCCAACTCATGTTGATAAGTACTCAATTTAATTATTAATACATAGCTTTAAAATATATGTATATCGAGATTAAAATAGCATTTGTTTATTAGTCATTACCACCATAAAGATTGTAGGACTATGTTAGATTGTTTGCTTGTTTAAAGTATTTGTTTGCTTTATCTTGCTGATTCCTTTTTAGATACTATATTCAACCAATAGCAATGAGTGGTGCACGTCATAACTCACAGAAATTAATACCAACGTTTTGTAAATTAATTACATATATTTGTTTTTCAGTGAAATGGTTAAAAAAGGACCACCTAACTTTGATCCTCCTCAAAGTAGATGAGACAACTTTGTTAGTGAGACCCCAATCAACAAAAGGAAAAGAGAAAAGGCAAAAAATAATCTTGACTCATAATCACCATAACTTTGAAAATAATATAGGATTTATTTAATTTGACGTCATACATAGAGCAAAAGGAAAATAGAAATCCTTCTTTTGGAGTGTACCTAAGAGAGAACTAATTAAACTGCCTGCCCTTTTCATTTTTAATAAGCTTTCTTCCTCCTCAATTACTGTTATGTGTGACATATGCTTGGCTACTTTCATCATTTTCTTTTGGCCTTGATGCTCGAAGATTCTCCAATGTAAGGACGTGTTTGGCATTTTTTGTTCTGATAAAAAATCTTCAAATAGAAGCAAGAGACCTTGCTGGAACAAAAAGACACATTAGCAACGTACGTATTGATATACAGGTGGAGAAGGAAGATTTTGAGATACAGGTGGATCAAGGAGTGATTAATGATTGTGTTTAAGGTTCATGGTCATATATCAAATCAGCTGATAATTGTATATAATATATATATATATATATATTTGATTGAAGATATGGGGACATGCATGCAATGCAATGAATGAGCTAGGTGTTGTTAGCTGAAGATTCTAATTTGAGAGATAAACAAAGAAAAGCTGAAGAAAGCCGCAGGCAAGGGCACTCATGAGTCATGTGCAACTAAACCAACACGAAAAACCTTTGAAAAGTACTTCCAATTACTTCAAAAGCATACCAGAGATCTTATGCAGTTTCAGCTTTGCAGGCACAAAATCATTAGCTACAACCAAATATATATATATATATATGCAATACGTGTGTGTACTCTCTCTCTCTCTCTCTCTCTCTCTCTCAGAGTCTATCCCCTCAACAAAACAAACAAGAAAAACAAGCTATAACCAAACAGTAGTCTTACTGAATCTTCCTCTGACTATTAAGTGAGAAAAATCTTTCAACTGCTTATCTGTCTCTCTGTATCTTTGACATGACTTTACTAATCATGCGGTGGACACTGTGATGGGTGGGTAATGTCTTGTATGTTTCCTACTCCATTATATTATATATAATTACTCACAAATTTTAGACTTTATTTCTGAGAATATTTTAATTATATTCCAACTCTAAGTTAAGTGTGTCATATAATAAATAAGAGTCAATTATATATGAAACCGATTTTTTTTAAAAGAAAAAGAATAAAGTACTTGTTTTGATTCTTAAAAGTTTAAATAAGTTGGATATCATAAATTCATTAGGGTGAGGACAAGTTTAAAGAATACCTATAAAAGTATTTATAAATTATAAATTTTCTATTAATAAAATCTTCACATTGGTAATAGAATTTGAATCAATGTATAACTCCTTATCAAGTGACCAACTTTTTTTTTATTGACAAATAATGTACTTGTTAGTTTATAATTGATTTAACAAAATTTGATCAGCATTTATCAAGTGAGGTTGCAGGTAGCTTTCAGATTGAGCAAAACAAAAACTAAGGTTGCTTTTTTTTTTTAAGTAGTTTCAATATAATAGTAATTGCGGAAATTATCAGAGGGGAGCTGTGACAATTAACTAATACAAGTAATTAAAGGGTTAAGCTCGTCGGTTAAGCAAACCTATGATGTGAAACCAAAAGGAAGCAATGATTGTAAGTTTGAACGTACAAGATCATCAAGGTTTGACCGACTAATGAGAGGCGTTAATACGTTGGAGGAATGCTTTAGTGTGGGCTAACGACGTAGTACGTGCATAGGGGCCCATCCATATGTAGTATTTGATAATTCGCATGATCATCATATCTTTGATCCTTCTCAGGAAATATACCACCATAAATTTGAAAGAGTAAACTTTTTCTTTCAAAAAGAGCACTTTCACCACCTTCCCAGAAGGATCCTATCCTTACATGTTTTCTTGATTTTAAAAATAAAAAAATAAAAAGCACAACTTGAAAGTTCAAAAGCATAGCAAAGTAACGTTGCGCACTAACCCAAAATAAAAGTCACTTTTCTTTCCATTTTTCTTAAGTCGGGAAATATTCCAATTCTACTTTTGCCCTATACGTTTTATATATATAAATATATATATATATATAGTGAAATATATATAGATTTCAAATCACAAAAATGGAAAGCCTTGTTAGCTAATTTTGGTGAATTCTCTTCTATAAAGATATATTTTTTTCAATGCTATAAATTAAAAGACAGACTGATGATCATTTTTATGATCATTCCCGTTGATTTTAATTTTGATTTTCATTATCATTATAATAATCTTGTTTCCTTTCGAGGGAATGACACAAATATTGTATAATGGAATTCTTCGGGTGCTTAGAATTAATTGTGGATAGATTTTTTTTTTTTTGGGCCGGGGGTTGGAGGGGGGGTATCGAATAATGTTGTCACATCAAGTAATATCTTGAAAGGCTGGACGAGATACTATTATTCATACACCTGAAAACATTTGTAACCCAGCTCTATAATAATTAGTGTAATTTTCCTAGCTAACGCTGTAGATTAAAATTGATAAGCCATTAAATTTATAAACAGTCTAACTTTAGTCGAGTAGCTTTCATTTCATATATAATTTCGCACACGGAAGTCATTAGTATTTATTAATTCATCATTACATGGTAGCAATCCCAATAATTAATTAAAGGAGGAGTGGATATTGGTTAGGAAGAAAAGAAATGTAGGTAGCATGAATTGAGGTGGGTGAAACTATATATATATATATATATATATATTGACGGAAGCTATGTAACCCAACCAGGTGGGTCTTCGACTTTAATTATGAAAATAATACTCCACATATATATACACACATATGGGACTTAATTAAAACAAAAAATTCCAATATATCAAAAAAGCCTTCGTACCACAGAATCAGATCTCGTGGCTCCTACAGTAACTACGACTTTATCCTTTTTTTTTTTTGGTGTGTGTGTGTGAAGCATAGAAGCGGGTTTTCATTCTGATTTCTGACCCAAATCCCATTCCCAATCTCTTCTCACTGTACACTGTCGGTTAACTTTGAATGTAAACTCTGAATATTCAAATCTCCAACACATTTCGATTATATATTAGGTAGAGCTTACTAATTTTTGGGTATGGACATCATATATAGAAAACAATTGCTTAATGATTAATCTCAATTTTGGTTCCTTGGTAACATGAGAAATGATTTTATATATACTCTCTTTGATCTATTTTATGGAGTGTTTTATATAACAAATTTCTGATTTAAAATAGAGGATGTCATAATATTTTTTTTTCCAATTTTAATCCTATTTTTAATTCTTTTTTACTCTTCATTTATAACCTTACAATGATAATAGAATATACTATTTAATAAAGGTAAAATGAGAAATGTTAACACTTTTTGCATTGATTTCAGGTTAAAAAATAATTTTCTTAATAAGTGTATAATTGATACAAAATACCTTATAATATAAATCGAAAAGAATATACAAGATCAAAATAGTGTAGTAGTATGAAACATATTTTTGGCGTGTGCCTTTTGCTTTAGAGTCAGTTTGTATGAGTAAAAGAGTCTTTTATACTTCCTCTTGTTGTTAACAAATCATTTTTAACTACTTTATTGTAACCAAGAAAAATTTGTTATATTAGTAAAATTGTCTTCAAAATCAAAATGATGTGGTTTCCATTTTTATCCCTAATAATATTACAAATTCAAATAAACTACATTCTTTCTCATAATTAAATAAGAATATTTTAAAAATAAAATAATTAATATTTTAAAAACTTATGAAAAATAACTTATATTTATGACAAAACTTATACAACATAACCAATAAAAAGGGAAGAAGAAAGTATAAATGAGTATCTTTTGCCATACTCTCTTTTGATATATATATATATATGTTGTGCTGGAGAGGCAATGAAGAGCGTATATACCTTTTTCCAGTTACAAGGGAACCTTTGATCTAACATACTCCCAGCTTTAGTCAATGTGAAGTATTTAGAGTACATGAAAATCCCAACCTCATTTAAGCTGACATTCATTCATTCTTTGTTTGAAAACCATGTCCACCCCAATTAATTACTACCACTTCTTTTAAATCACTGATTTTCAGTGTGTGACATGTCTGGGGAATTAACGTTCAACACCCCCCCCCCCACCAACCCCTCCCCTCTTCTCTTTAATGCCAATCACAAATGCAGATTTTGGAATTGTGGGATTTCTTTCCTCATTTGCCTTGGCATTCTCCCTGTCTCTGTCTTTTTTATTCCCTTTTTCCGTTGGTCAGATCACAACCATTCCTCCCCATGTTGAAAACTTTGCCCCTCATTGCCATTACCGAACAAGATGGTTACTCGTGTACTCAATATAAAATTTTTTCAACTAAATTATACTACCTCCGGTCCTATATATAGGATCTTTTGTTCTGATCTTAAATATAAGACCCTTTACAATATACGAGGTAGTATTTATTATATATTTTCAGAAAAATACCCCTATTTAATGTATCCAAAGAGAAAGAGAGAGAGATTATATAAGAGTAGTTTTGAAAAAATGTTGAGATTTTCGAAGAAATCGAGATAGTTAGTTAGTTTTAATTTTAATTCTTAATCCGCATGATTCAGTTAAAAGCGTCTTATATTAAGGATTAGAGGGAGTATGAATTAAAAATGAGAGTTAAAATTAGCTAACTATATTAATTTTTTCAAAAATCAAAGTATCTTTTCAAAACTACTTTATTTAATCTCTTTTTCTCTCTCTTTGAGATAAATTAAATAGAGATTTTTTTTATAAATGTATAATAAATATTACCTCATACTTTGAAAATAGTCTCATATTTAAAATCAAAACAAAAGACCATTTATTTAGAATTAAAGTGAATAGTTAAAGCCACCAATTAATTGACTAGTCTCAATATGGTCTTATGTCTTTTAAGCAAGTGATTAAAGGTTTAATTAGTAACCTTTATATATGAAATAAACTTAATGAGAATGGGTTTACCTTTGTTCATTGGAGATTAATTAGTCTCATCAACAAGGGATATTTATGGTCCACACACCCAAAAAAAAAATGAGGTAATATTTATTTGCTTCGATCCTTTTTGTAAGAGATCTTCTATAAGTTTTTTCTTGTTTTTTTATAAGAGATCTTGTAATATTTAATGAGATTTTTCCTATGTTACCTTCATTATTTATTTTTTCTCGTAAATTATTATTAGATTTTTTAGATGAAAGATGCACTCTCAATTAGTCAAATGATATTTAATATAGATTGTATTAGTATATTAAATATGAGTAAAAAAGAATGTTTGGTTTTTTTTTTAGGATTTTAAAAAGATAATTAACTTCTTTAATTTATGTAAAATAGTTGGAAGCCTCTTATAAAAAGGAGTGGATGAAGTATTTATTATGTTATTATTATTTAATATTATCAGTTATTTTTATTACTTTTAAAAAATATAGATGTGAGAATCAATTTAATGGACCATTTTTTTTTTAGTCATTTTCTATATATAGAAGAAATTTTTGTATTAATTAATTGACATGTGCAAAACACGTGGGCTGAAGCCAAAACAAATTGGGGTGCAAAGCTGCTGGGAATATATTAGTACCTAAGAACAAAAGATACTTTTTGGTTTACCAAACCTCAATTTCTTTTTCTCGGGGCTCAATTATCACATTTCATCTTTCTGAAAGGATAACTGCAATTTTTCCCGTTTAAAAATAGCCACACTATCATTAGGAAATATTATCCAGTTGCTTTAAAGTTAGAAGGCAGGCATTAATTAAATTAAATTAAAGTTAATAATTAAACTCACTGAGAGAGTCTTTTCCTTCCAAGTAAGCGGGTTACATTCATATTCCCCTTATTGATGCCTGAGAACATCTGTCCCCACTTTGATATGGCCTGAGATCAGATCAATATGAATTGGGAATTGGGCTTGAAGAGGCTGTTCTGGAGGTTGGAATTTTGGGTTTGATCCATACCCCGGTGGGGGCCGTGCAACAAAAAAGCATCGCCTTGAATCTTCTCCGATGGGCTTTACTCTTCAATCTCAGTTTGGGCTCATTCATTTAAATTCAAAGTAACTAAATTTGGGAATAGAATGACCATATATATATATATATATTTATATTTAACCCATAGTTCAATTACAAGTGTGATATTTGTATTTTAAATATAATAAAACATTCTTTGCATTTTAAATCTCAGTTAAAATTAATGAAAATAAGTCAAATGTAGAGGTATATATTATATTGGCTTGGACTGGACTAGTTTGAACTAATGTGCATGATCATTAACTTCGAGTAAAGATATAAATAAATAAATAAACTAACTATCACAAATTCTATGTTTAGTCATAGTAAAAATGACAACTATGTTTTATTTCCCTATAAAAAATGAGATGTATAGAAAGGGAATTATAAGTTGGCAATGTATAGGTAAGGGAATGCAATCCACGTTAGAAACCATTACTTGGTCTTCGGGGAAGAAGCAAAAACAGTCCCTTTACAGTTGACACACTAATCAATGAGCAACCATTAAAGCTTGGAAAACCATACACCTACGACCATTTCACAACCTAAAAGAGTGATATTTTTCCATGACATCTCTCAAGTCCTCCCCCTTAAAAACCACGGGCACGTCTCCATTCTAAATCCGTCAATCAACAAGATTATTAAAAAGGTCCAGTTTCTTCGTCACCATAGAAGTGGGTCTCTCTCTTCTTTTTCAGTCCTCATGAACAAGAAGGTTTCTTACGCTATTCTCATTGCTGCCGCCGGATTGGCCGCCACTGAAGCTACTACTCCAGCCACCACCCCCAGCCCAAGCAGCTCAGCCCCAGATAGCTTGTCCGTTGTCAGGTCCATGTTTGGTGCCTGTGTCTTGTATTGCTCTGCCTTGTATTTCCAGTGACCTCATCGAAAATGCAGGACACTAAAGTTGGGAACGGAAATGTATTGTAAGGTCTAAGGATGAAAGCATTCTATGGATTAAATTAAGGAATAAGAAGAATAACGACGTAACATTATTTCGATGATTACAATCATTTACTATAATTTTTACATGATTTGCGTTTTTTTTCATTATATCTTCATTTTCTTCACTATGTATTGATTCTAGAAGCCTCCCTAACAGTTCAAGCTTCACAAAGGAATATTAATCAACCTACTTGATGATAATTTAATTCCTTTAGTGTAAATATTACCTGTAAAGCAGGAAAGAATCAGTAAAATCTTATTTTGCAGTCTCCTCCAATCAAGCAACAGTCTCAATAGAAAAAACTCGTGTGACACTTGAAAATACACATTTCTTACATTAATGTATAAATTAATGAAGATCCCCTCTCACGAACTATGTTTCAGTATTAAATTTTTGTGCGGACATGAGGCTCTTTGTCAACCATATTGCTGTCTCTCTGGAAGAGACAGCTTCTTGCCCAAATGGTCTCAGCACACCAGCAAGCTCTTCAAGTTTGTCTTGCTTAAGTAGCTCAGCACATAATTCAAGTAGAGTCTCTAGAGCATCAGCTCTTTGCTGGCAGGAACTATCCGACTCACTCTTGGTTTCATCGCCACCTATTGCAGTCAGCGTACTCAATGAAATGTCACTAGATGTCTGATCAATGACACAAGCACTATCATTTTCTTTATGCGCAGAGCAACTGAGGTTGTGTGTCTTTTCTCTGCCCTCATCCTTAACTGCAAGTGTATCATTAGTCTCAGAAGATAAGCACATATGTGAGCCTTCTGTAAATGTATCTGGGCTTTCCCTTTCCTGTAAGCAGGCTCCGGATTCAGAGTCATCTTCAACCTTGCTACGAGGCTGCAACACTGGTGATGGCATTTCGTCATCAAGAGACCCACTTTTCTCAATGCTGCCTTCGCTTGATGCTGTTGATTTCCTGGGGTCCTCAAGTTTGACATCTCTCTGCACTTCAGCTTTATCAATATCTCTATTGGGAAAAGCATCTTCAGCTTTTGTGGTTACCGCAACTATGTCTACCCGTTCAGAATTTTGAAGTTGTTCAGCAGCAAATCTTTGTTCTTCATGCTCGGGATCTGGCATACTCTTCGATGTAATCTCATTGTCAGCTGTCTCCTTTGCAGGTATATTTTTATAGTCTGCTTCCTTGCACATGCTGCAAATGGTTGATTCAGATGTTGTTGATCCATCCTTCGAGCCACTGATACTAGTAGATGATTCTACTACGAAGCTGGTAGGATCAACCATCTTGGTCTGAAGGATGTTTTGTGCACTGCTTGAGACTGATATCTTGCCATTGTTAAGCAGATCTTCATTTCCCTCAAATGGATGAACCCTGACCAAATGATTTTCTAATCCCACTTCTTTGTCCTTGCGTTCTTTTCTGCCACCAGATTTATAAGATCTCTTTGTTTTATCCTTTGTGTTGACAATGGGATATACCGGAAGAAAATTAGATGATGCATTGTGACAACGGAGAACATATGGTTGTAAAAGAGGATGCCTTAACAACTCAGCTGCCTGTCAACAAATAGATGCTGTATAATGAACACTTCAGTCCAGATTAATCTGAAATAACATCATAGGATCAATTGAACTCACTGTTGGTCTATGTTCTGGGTTTTTCCTCAGCATGCTCTTTATAAGTTGTTTCCTGTTGCATGAAAGTCATTTTTTTTCAATTTTAGCATTTCAATGAGATATGAAAAGGAGTAAAGGTTATGCGACAAGCAGAAATCTACTGGTACATTCTGGTTGCTTTAGATATAGTAGCATTCATTTTGAGGAAAAAAACAATGAATAAACTGATGTTCAAAAGCTCAAGGGAGAAGAAAAGCGTGATAGCAATGTGACTGGTAATGGTTTTGAAGCATTTACTTACAATGTGGAAGAATAAACAATAGGCAGTGGAGAAATGGATGACCGATTTATTTTATTGATAAGTCCAGCCATATCCTGTTACATCCATTTTTTCATTAATTTTATCTCATATGTACATACTAAAAAGTTGGAGACAAAATAGCTTGTAATGATATCAAACTCTAGCGGATGACTCAAGTTGGTTCTTACAGGTGCACGAAATGCTGGTTGATGTCCAGCAATTTCAAACATGCAGCAACCTTTACAGATAAAAGAGGTGTCATTCTTACAATAGGTCATATATCATACGGTTTTGTCAAAGACAATTGTCAGTCATTCATGATTCTTACCAAGTGACCATATATCAGATTTATAACCATATGGTATATCTGCAAGTAGCTCAGGACACATATAGTTTGGTGTTCCAACAACCTACACAAGATATAAGAAAGACACAAATAATAATAGGGCATCAATCAGTGGATTTAATTAAAGTGTAACTAATATTAGCGATGGGAAGTTCAGAGCAAGACATGTATGCATAAGCAACATTATCAATTGTGAAATGGAAAGCGTCCACTACTTGGTATGAAAATCTGTTACCAAGAGAAATAGAACAAAGTTTCTCAAGAGGGCATAGAAAACAATACACATATACATATATATATAAAGATAAGCATAATACTGAGGAAGCAAGATCTTCTGAATTAAGCAGCTTTGCCAGACCAAAGTCACCTGTATGGTCCACACAAGACATAGTTACAAACATATCTTTAGGTCCAACAGTAAATGGAACCCAAAAAGGTAAGCTTTCAGAGGTTAATGAGTTCGTACCCAGTCGAATGTCATTGTCTTTGGTGAGAAATATGTTGGAACACTGAAATTTAATAAAGTTACATTACCATATAAATCATGTAAAGAACTTCCTTGCCTGTACAAGGGAATATGCAATACCTTAAGATCTCTATGGAGTACTCGATTAGAGTGCAGGTAATCCACAGCTATCAGCAATTGAGTCAGCCATTTGCAGACCTTCTGCAGCATAAAATGGCAATGCAGAGTAGGTATCAAAATACTCACATAAGAACATACTAAGAATGGTACATTAAATATTACTGTTACCTCCTCGGGAAAAAAAGATCCCCGAGCTTTCTTTATGTTCTCAGCCCTGCTCCACAGAGATTCCAGTGTTCCATCACTCATCACCCATACACACATACCCATATTGGGGTGTAAATGTATATATTGCTGAAGATATATGCCTCTTTTCTAAAAGCATTAGACTAACAAAATCAATTCTTAAATCCTAGTGTATGTCATCTCGATCTTCAACTGTGACTAATAAAACTAATGCTATGAGGTATTTTTTCCAGCATATTCAACCCCAATTAACAAGGACTCCTTCTAAGATTCTCCTTAATATTGTCAAATACAAAACATGCACGCATATGTCAGAGTTAAAAGTTTCTGATTTTCTAGGCCTTTATCTGAATCCTTGTTGCCATCTGTCTAAAAGTTGAAATTTCAATATAACTTCCATGTGGTTTCAGTGGAAGAATAAAATTTGTATTTTATGAACATTTGAGGTCTTGTAGGCTTTCACTTAAAAAGAGCCCAATAAATTAAGCTTTTAGGTCAAGAGTTTACTTGTTAATTGTCAGTAAAGATCTTCCTTTTTTCCTTGCAATTTATTGGGGGAAGGAATATTTAATAAAATGATACACTAATATTCTTGTTTCAAGCAAGAAAGTATCAGTTTTGCCAACAGATATCCCTTTACTTACATGTCACCTCCTTCACAGTAGCCAGTTACAATGCATATATAGTCCCCCTACAAAACATGAGAATCTCAGAAAGAGGCATTGAAGTGTCATAAGCTCATAGCCATCAGAATAATATGGTACACCTTTAAAATTCCAGACCTATTTTGTCAACACTAAAAAAATGTAAATTGTAAATACAAAAGAAAGATTACGTGCTTACCTTCTCTACCCAAGCATCTTTGTACTCCACAATATATGGGTTATTTAGTTTTGCTATCAGGTTCATCTGTGACAGAGAGAGAATATCCATTGCATGGGAGCAGGTAAAAAGAACATATAAAAATGGCTTCAGACTTCGTCTTGAGACTGAAGTCAGTGAAATCATTCTGAATAAAACTGTTTTAAAATTATTAAAAACCTCGCTTTGAGTCATACTTGACTCAAAATACCATATTATCTCGCATTGCCACGATTGTGTAAGCAAAAGAAATTGCCCAAGACAAATATCCTCTTCTCTGCAAGTCTGATCAGTACTCTTAAAAAAAAAAAACAATGTGATATAAATCAAGATTGATTCAAATCAATTTGATTTGAACTGCATTGACTGACATCATGTTTTAAGTCTGACACTCTGACTGTCTGTACGAAAGAGATATTGCTAGAGAGATACACAACATATGCAGATGGCTAGTGCTTGTTTGGTTCTCCTTTTTTGAAACCAAATTGTACTTTTTAATCATCATTTTCTCCTTTTTCATCTAAACAGCTTTTCAGTGAACTTTTCCACTTTTATCCAAACTTCATTTTTATAAACTATGGTTATTTCAAAAATACTTTTACAAAAAGGTGAACCAAACGAGCACTAGTTTGTGGAATGAAGAGAACATAATCAGCAAAGGCATGTTCGCAGAGAGTCATAGAAGAAATAACGTTATTCAAAGGGATAAAAAATGAGTGAAAAATCTGGCTGATTCATGCCACTAATAATATGACTCAAACATATGGTAGTTAATAACGAACGGGTCTGATTGATACTATTTATTTTTGCTAAATGAGAGATTGAGAACCAGAAAAAGAAAAAGTAAAAGAAAAATGCGACAGTAATCTAGGTAATTTCGCTTCTCTAATCAATTAGAAATTTAGAATAAAATGCAGAACAATGGAAAATATATTCAAAAAGTATATATACAAAAAATGTTGTATTGTGTCCTTAATCCAAAAAGGAAAAAAGAAAAAAACTGTATGGTGTACACTCAAGATACAGGTATCGGCTGGAAGTGTGTTACACCAACCTCTTGGTGCGCTGTACGTTTGAACTTCTCGGTTTGCTTGGTCAAGCGAATCTTCTTCAGCACATACCTACCAAAAATGAAGAATATTTGAAGTAAAAATTACAGCTTCCAGAAAATTCTACCGAATTGGGTAGGTTTAATTAAACACACAAAGCTCAAAAAAAAAATCTTTGAAGTTCGTTTGTTAGGACGTTCATTAATCGACCTTCGATCGTTTATGTGCACGGTTTAGCAGTCACAGAGCAACAATAACGAGCATAAAATTTGAGCAAAGAGCGTCTTACTTCTCATTCTCAGTGTTGTGGAGAACGAGATAAGCGGAGCCGAATGCCCCTCTGCCAATTTGCTCAATAACTTCATAGTCGTCCATCTTGGATTTGGTGTCACCATTTTCGGTCTCCATGAAAAGCTCCAATATCGAGCAGACACAAAGTGAAGCTGCAGATCCTAATGGCTACAAATCCAATTGAAGCAGAAGAGTGTCAATTCTGTGGCGAAGGTGCACCAACCCTGTCTTCCCACCGTGTGGTCGCCCCAAATGCTCTTTTATTGAAGGCATCCGGTAGCTTGAAGAGCATTAATTAGGGAAAGCAAATATCGCATGAGAACGAGTTCGGACGCTCTTGAATGGCTTCCTGCAACAATTAAATGGCTTCACATGCAAAAGGGGCATGAATATGAGTAAAGCCAAATTCCACAGTTATGATCCCAAACTACCTTCTGAGAAGGGGGGGGGGGGTGGTTGGCGCCGGGGCGCGCGCAGACTTGACTAAAGCCCGGGGGGTGGGGTGGGGTGGGAGAAGGCTTGACTAAAGCACAATATTGTACTCAATATTGCACTACCGAGAAAATTGAAAGCTTGATTACTTACCCCCAAAAGAACCCAGAGGGGAAGACAGAGAGAGACAGGTGGAAAGACAACAAAGTCAATTAAAGCACCATAGCATGTACATACTGTCACATTTATAATACTTTTATTATTTTATTTTATTTAATAAGTGCAGTGTGAGCATATCAACATCATAGCTCCCACCTAAAAAGAAATTTGGGAACGAGAGAGAGAAAAAGGTCAAGTGACAGGTGTGGAAAACTAAAGAAAAAGGCAAATCCTTGCTTGCATTTACAGATTCATGGTAGATCATCACTCGCAAGAGGGAATGTTCCTGGCACGCAGTTGAGATGTCATAGTCCTGTTCCTTAAAATAAAATCATCCAAATTGAAACTGCTCATGGCCTACTAGCACCGATATTTTCCAAGTGGGAAAAGATAGTGAAATCAAGTTTCACGAATCACAAGTTATTATCTTAAATATGTGAATGGGAGAGTTAGTATATATTTATAATTATTTCAATAAAAAAATTTTAAATTGAAATCACTAATGATCTAGTAGTACTAATATTTTTTTTAGTAGAAGAAGATCATGGGAACAAGTCTTACAGATAATAAGATAAATTCACATTTTGGGTGTTAATAAAAAAAAAGTCCAAATTGAAACCAGAGGAAGAGAGGAGCCAATAGATATTATCGTAATACTGTTCTTAAAGTTATTGGTTCGTGGGTTTTCTTGTGATGGTGTGGTGCATTGGCCACCCACCAGCGTTGGTCCAGCGTCATGATTATAGCTTGAACATCTCAAACTTCTGCGTTCTCAGGCGGAAAGGTATTTGTTAACGTTTGGATGTGTGGATAACTTTGGCTGACTGTAAATTTTGTTGGGGTAGAAATCGATGATTCTGCCAATGTGATAATGGTCAACATCCATGATGTAATTCTGCTCTGAAATTGTGGAGTTTTTGTGGTTGATGGGGTTTGTTTAAGGGTAAGCGATGCTATCATTATTTGGATTCATGTTGGATAAGTCAGATTACCTGTTAATTTGGTAGCCGCGGTGTCAAATCAAAGACCTAATTTGCTCGTTGAACCAACCTACACACGAACCAGGTGCATACTACCCTCATTATTTTTTTCTCACTTAGGCTTTGTTTGGTTGGAGGGAAATGGGGGGAAGGGAAAGGAAGGGGAGGGAAAATGTTATTAAAATTTTCCCTCCCCTTGTTTGGCAACCAGGAGGGGAGGGAAAATGTTATTAAAATTTTCCCTCCCCTCCCCTTATATATTTTCTCTCCAAATTGGGGTAATTTGGGGGGAAAATGTGTTATTGTGTTCAAAATGATCAAAATACCCTTCATTTTTTCATTATTCGGCCATACAATATACTGATCAGTCTTGTCCTTATATTAACTTAAATAAATTAAGGGTATAATAGTCAAATTATAATTATTTTCCCTTCTTTCCCCTCCTAACCCAAACGAGGTAAAATTAAAATCCTTCTACTAAAATTTCTCATTTTTCTTCCAAAAGAGGTAAAATTAAAATCCCTTCTTTTCCCTCCCCTTCCTTTTTCTCCATTAAAATCCCTTCCCTCCCTTTCCCTCCTTTGAACCAAACACACCCTTAAGCAACAATGCAGAGATATAAAGAAATTTTATCACACACATCATTTATATAAACATATATATATAAGTTTTTTATTAACTGAATTAAATTATATAATTAGATCCCAAGGTATTCAAGAAAAAAATTATCATCATCAACAGTAATAAACAACAACTAGTTATTATAGTTCTGCATATATAGTGATTTCGATATATATATATATATATGCATATACATATATACATACAGTTATAATTTACCTATAGCACTGTGTCATTTATAATAGTCCTTTTTTTCCCGGGGCAACCATTTATAATAGAGTCAAGTCATGTAATTGGATCAAACACATTTTATTACTATTCAGCATAACATGACCACACTAATGAACTGCTTTTATACCTTCTATTACCTATTAAAGTATTATTGTACAAATAAAATACCGTGTCAGCCAATTATATGATTTAAATATATTTTATTAGGTAATATATATATATGAAATTAATGTAAAATATAAAATTTATCATATGTTGTACCATCCATAAATCATAATTTATGAAGTGTATGCTTAAATGCCATACAATGTATGGAGAAATATGTCTAGTAACATATAATGTGTAGATATTGAAAAAAAAAAAAAAGATATCATGTGCAAGTAAAGTTTTTTCATAATTTACATTTTGTTTGTGAAACTCAATAGGATTTTAAGTTAAATTTGATGAAGATTTTATTTATCTAAACCCAAATAAAATTTACAATATATTTATAAATTATGAATAATAGGTTTATTTTAAATTCCACGTAATGTATGAAAAAATGTCTTGGTGTTTAGTAACATATAATGTGCAGGTAAGAATTTTTCATAACTTATATTTAGTTTGCAAAAATAAGATTTCTGGTTTTTTTTAAAAAAACCTCAATAAGATTTAAAATTAATTAAACTGGATGCAGATTAGTTTTTTTTTTGCTAAAGATGCAGATTAGTATTTGGGTGTTTTTTTGTGAAAGTATTTGGGTGTTTAAACCTTAGGTTAACCCAAATACATATTTTTGGCCAAAAAGTACAAATAGAAATTTTCAGGCCGTAAAATAGTGGCGGCCCCAATGAGTCAGTGTCTAACAGGGCGAGCTGTTAATTGGAGAGGCTAAACAATTTTTGTGTTCAAGTTGAGCATTCTAATCCAAAGTTCAAATGGGCCGACCTTTAAATATGTACATTTTGTTTCCTAAAAATGTAAATTAATTTATTAAGATAAACTTTTCGCAGAAATATACAAAATATATATATATATATATATAATCATCAAACTGGAAAAGGAAACCTGAATTTTTAATTTTCGTATTTTTACGGTTAAGTTAGGTAATAATCTCCTCGCAGGATTGTGGATTGTGATTAAGTGTTTTTTCATGAGGAAAAGTATTTGTACTGTATCTCTAAACTGAATTTCAGCTATTTTCTAATTGATGTTGCTTATATATCAAAATCAGTGTCATCCTAAAAGATTTTTAGTTTTTTCTGATGTATATAAGATAATTATTGGTTGACTTTTTATCTCTGATTAGATACATATAAATAGATGAACGAGCAAGACTAACTTTAATTAATAAAAAAAGATCTGAGATTAATTTTTTCCCTTAAAAAAAAGAAGCTTCCAATGTTTTTACTCATAAAAAAAGCCTGGAATGGATGCCAAAATATTCCCGCTTGTCGCCCTAAAACTTGATATGAGCATCAACAATTTCACAGATATTACGGATTTTCTTGGGGGCTTTGGTAAGAGATGTTACGGACATTTATATTTAAATCCAATTGCGTGGAAGATTGGTACCGAAGTATCAAAACCTGCCATGCGTGATGATTTCGAGAACTTAAAAGGGTTGATGGCCAAAAAAAAAACGAGAGAACTCAAAAGGGATAAAAAATCACTCGTAACTGTGATCGCAAGAATAGGCCCAGAATTTTTCAAGCAAGTCCAGGTCTAGTTATATGGCTCCGCTACAGCTCTGAAAATAAACAGTCACATCAAATTACTGTTGAGAAAAAATACAATCACTGGGAGATTTTATTTTAACCCGTTTGGTTGATAAAATTAGTGGGAATGAATTGGAATGGAATAGTTGAAAATGAAATTGAATGGAATCTTATAAGTCAAAATTTTATTTGGCTTACCATGGGAAAGATATAAATAACAATTTGAATTTGTTTGATTTAATATAAGAAAATGATGGAATGATATGCGAATCATGTGCAAAAAGTTAGAATTACACCTAAGTAAAAATTTAGCCTAACATTAATTGCTCAAATACTATTTTTGTAACGTGACTTGTTTTTTTTCTTTTTCTTAGTTACAAATGGGTGATATCTTTTTTTTTCAGATAATAACCTCATATTTTAAGTTTTTACATATTTTTATCTTTATTAAATAAAAAAATATTTAAGCATAAATTACAATATAAAAAATAAAAGGGAAACTTACGTATATTTCAATTCTTATTAGTTTCTATTTTAAATTTTTTAAATTAAATACTTTTAAAGAAAAAAATTATATAGGAATAATTACACTAAATAATTTGTTGAAATTAATGAAGAATTTTTAAAAGAAAATATGGTACATAATCTGGGATAGGTATTTTAATAATGATATTTCATAATTAAAGTTATTTCTGTTATTTGGTCTTTATTTTCAGTGGTAGGAATAAGGAAAGTTAGGATTCAAAGTATGAAAGTTAACTCTCAAATCTCTAGTTATCTTCATTTTCATAGGAGTCCAGATTCCCACTTCCATATCCAACTAAACAGTTAGATATATGAATAAACACCCAGGAAATGAACCAATCAAGTCCTTTATTTATAAAAGAAATCACGAGTTTTAGTTACACTGTTCACCTAAGCAAACGGTACACGCAATCACTCCCATTGACATAGTGGATTGATTACATCCCGGCTCCGAACTAATCATTGAATCGAAAAGCCTTCAAAGTGAAGTTGCCTACCATTGAAAGCCTTTCCAAACTCTAGCCCATCATAACAGCCACAACCCCCCCCCCCAAAAAAAAAAAACCCCACTTTTCTCTTCAACAGCAATCCAATTGCGGAGTCACATCCCCTACTCTTTGTTTCATATCATACTCTTCAATATAAGCTTCATTCACTGATCTTACCTGTGATTCTTATTTTTTCATACTACATACAAAATACACAAAAGAATGCCATGGGGCATCACAAAAGGTATGAGACTACCTTCTACATTGTTCAAAAAAACTCAACAACATTCCAAGCAACTACCCCTCCTGCAAAATCCCAATGGATCGAATGGATCATATGTAGACCTATTTTCCATATCAAATTTTAGTTTAAAGTTTGCATTAATTCATTTGTAGTTGCAAGTATTCATATGCTCACTGCATCATCAGCACACCGGGTTTGATCATAAAGTGCAGCTTTTTTAATGGTGCCCAAGATCGCATTCTGCGATTTGTCAAACTTTCTCTTGAACTTACAAATCATCAACACATTGATTTGCCATTGCCACAAAGTAATGCTAGCTATGGCATATTAAGCAAACTTAAAGAACCACCTTGTCACCAAGTTCTCAATATCAAAGATGGAGCCCCGATGCCCGTTTGTAGTATGCTTTCTAATTTATTCATTTCATGTTAAGATTAGGCTCTTTCCACCGCCCAAAATCCTAAAATGTACCCATATATGCTGTCATTTTTTAAATTAAATTGAAAATCTATTATCTATATACTTCATCTAATCCATATTATAAGACATTTTATATAAGAAATTTCTAAATTAAAATATAAAGTATTTAATATTTTTCTTTCTATTTTATTTATCTCTTTAATTTTTTCTTATCTCTCATTTATAACCTACAATAATAATAAAATAAAATATTTAATAAGAGTAAAATAAAAAATATTAATATTTCTTACATTAATTTAAAATAAAAAATAATATTCTTAATATGAATATAATTAATATAAAATATTTTATAATGTTCATGGCATAATAGTAAATAGAAATAAAATCAGAATGAAATTGCGCCATAAAATTTATACGCCGCTATTTATAAAAAGATCGTGTTCACTAAAATATAGGGAAAATTCTCATTGGGCAGTTTTTTTCAAAAAAAAAAGTTGAAAGAAAGGAAGAAAGAGGCGGCAAACTGGTAATTAAGAGGTATTAGAGGGGCTTTTATTGATAATCACCGACCATGCACCTGGTAGATAAGAGTTGATTCTTTTTTTTGTGCCAACGATAAGAGTTGATTCAATTCAAAACAGGGAGTGCATACCCTTATACATTTTTCTACTTCGCTCGCTCCCTCTGATGATGTATTTCATCCGGGGATAGTCTTTCTTGGGGTCGGTTTACTTGATCGTGTCAAGGTTATACAGCTATTATCATCACCTTCCTTTTCCCCTACAGGTATTTCGGTTGTTTATTTTGTACCCGTTCATCAAATTTCCCTCCTTATTCATCTGCTAATTGTAGGAGACTTGATGGCGTTGTCTGATTGTCTGGATTGTTGAAGCTTAGCAGACTTGTGAAAGCGCGAGGTTTCTAGTTGATTTTGTTTTTTCCTTTGCCAGTTTGCTGCCCTTCTACCTTTTGATAATTTACATCAATTTTGTTCACTGATTAAGTAAATCACTGGTGGGGGCTTCTATAATCCCTCTCTTTCCCGGTTCTAATTTTGTACCAGCTTTTATTTTGGATTTTTTAATTTTGGTTTTTTGCTAGGGTTAACTTTATGGCATTTCGTTTATCGGGTGCACACTATATCGATATAAAACGAAGTTGTGGATGGGTTTTCCTCACTTCCTTTATTCGGTATGAAATTGCTGCCAACCTGGTCGATTTACTTCGCAAATGGAACTCTTCTACGTCAGCTTGCTTATCTTAATTGGGGTTATTAGGTTTTGTTTGCGTGTTCAAATTACCAATAATGCTCTTGGTATTCTTTACATTTTTTTTTTTAAATTTCGTCTTGTGCTAACGATCAGCACCAAACGAAGTGACAAATTGAGAAGCAATGTTGTCAGTTTCTTTGCTGATTTTTTTTCCTGATGCTTCACGTCCATGTTAAGCATGCTAATGTATTGAATATTAGTTTTTGTTGGGATGTTTATGTCGGCTTTATGTTGCTATCCCAGTATTTGCAAATGTTTTCTGCTGTATTCATTTAAACCCTTGTTTTGAGCCATTGAGGTGCTTGTGCAAAGTTCTTCCTTATCAATTTATTGTAAGGAAATATCTTCCTTTTGCTTTTATATATCTTATTTAAAGATGGTGAGGTGCTATACTTGCAGGTGATCATAAAAATAATGGAGTCTCACGATGAGACAGGATGCCAGGCACCAGATCACACCATTCTTTGTATTAACAATTGTGGTTTCTTTGGCAGAGCTGCTACCATGAATATGTGTTCCAAATGTTACAAGGACATGCTTTTGAAGCAGGATCAGGCCAAACTTGCAGAAGCATCAGTTGAAAACATTGTGAATGGCAGCACTAGCTGCAGTGGGAAAGAGGCTATGACTGCGTGCGCTACTGATGTACAAGTTGGAACAGTGGAGTTCAAGACAGTCCGAGCAGAAATTTGTCAGGATTCATCCTCTAGTGAGAGTTTAGAGATGAAAGTCAAGACTGGTCCCAGCAGATGTACCACTTGCAGGAAGCGTGTTGGACTAACTGGTTTTAGCTGCAAGTGTGGGAATGTCTTCTGTGCAACACATCGTTATTCTGACAAACACGATTGCCCTTTTGATTACCGTACTGCTGGTCAGGATGCTATAGCTAAAGCCAACCCTGTAATTAGGGCGGAAAAGCTGGACAAAATCTAGGCTTGCACGAAACTGAAGTTTAATGGACAAAACTTGATGCTTCTTTATCAACATGTCTTTATATATGTTGGCTTCATGGCTTTTCAGGTGTCCTGTAGTGACATCGATGATCCATGTCATGATAACAAGGACCTCTTAAGGGAATATCTGCATTATGTGTTGAGTGGTGAAAGATTCACTTGTTAGCTGCTATTTGAATGTTTGTGCTAGTTTGATGGACACTGTTGAGTCATTCTGTAAATGGATTTCCTGGTTGGTCTTGCATTATTTTGGTGCATGAATGCTATTTATTTCGTATTTATGTATGTGTTCTTTAGACTTCTTTAATAATATTTATTTACCTTATTATGCAATATTATGTTGTCTTCCAAAGTTGGAAGCTGTTGGCTGGACTGTTTCTTTTTTTATACTTCTCCCTTTATAATCTCTGTTGATATTTCTGGCATTCAAATGATGTAGTTTGGGTTTAGCAAGGGACCTTAGTTTAGTCTAATATTTTATATGGGCCTCAGATCTTGTATTTTCCCCCCCTGAGAAAATAGTTAATGACATGTTTTATTTAATCTGATTGCATGTTGCATAGTTGAATCTATTTGCATGTTGATTTGATTTGTTAGTGTCATCTCTTTATTGGCAATGGTTGTTCCTTTTCACTCATAACTATTATCCCTGTATCTGGTATATGTTTAGGTTATGAGTTTTGATACAAAATCCATTCATTTGGGTGTTGGAGAGGATACCTTTGTTTAATTTTGACAGTCAATTCTTCGCTGGCGATGGTTGTTCCTTTTCACTTATAACTATTATCCCTGTATCTGCTATATGTCAAGGTTATGAGTTTAGATACAAAATCCATTCATTTGGATGTCGGAGAGGATTCCGTTGTTTTATTCTGACACTCATTTCTTTATTGGCAATGGTTGTTCCTTTTCAATCATAACTCTTATCCCTGTATCTGGTATATGTTAAGGGTTATGAATTTAGATACAAAATCCATTCATTTGGATGTTGGAGAGGATGCCTTTGTTTAATACTGACAGTCATTTCTTTATTGGCAGTGGTTGTTCCTTTCCAATCATAACTATTATCTCTGTATCTGGTATATGTTAAGGTTATGAGTTTAGATACCCTGAAAGTTTGGGCTTTTTAACATAATTACGGATTTAAAGCTAGGGGCTTTAAAGGGGTTTGAAGTTATATGTCTGAGGAAACCCTGGCTGATCTATGGCCTTAGCAGCTTTTGCTATTACGTTATGGACTTTCTTTTGTTAATTACTGAATGATAAGTAATTGGCTCGTTTTTTGTTTTTTTATTGGTTTCATCATTGGGGTTGTATTGTACCATTTTCAGTCCAAGTTATTGAATTGCCATTGAGCATTATATGGTTTTGGTTTTATGACTGAGGGTATGTACTAGTGTTTAACGTGCAAAATTCTAAAGTTCCAATGGATTGAGATTTGGTAAGTGTGTAAGATGTGTAGGTATAAGATATATGAAGAATTGGAGAATATTTTATGGAGATATTGATTCATCAAATGATACCAGAGGGGCTGAATGCTGATATCATTGGGTGACGTGTGATTAGAAAAACATTAAGAGTAAGTTGAATTTGATGATTCATTGTTTTGGTCAGGGTCTAAGTTGGGTGCTCAAAGCAAAACGAAGCTTTAACAGGTGACTACTCATCTGGGCAAGAGTGGGATGGCATGATTGGAATACCTGTGGTGTGTTGGCTAGTACTTTCTTGGTTGTTCGTTATAATTATGTGATTCTCTGCTTATTATATCACTGTTCGAAGGAGTGCAAGTGTTCTGAATTGATGCTAAGGGTACATCTTAATCTGAACTCAAATGGTTTGATGGTCTCCTATCTGTTGCTTCAGAGATGCTGCTAGCATTTGGCCACATACTAACCGAGTTTTCTGTAGCATTCGCACCTGTGTGTTGATGGCCGATGTTATATTAAGAGGGACTCTTAATTAAGTACCAGTAGAAAGAATTAATTACAAAAAAAAAAACTTTTAACTAATAAGAAATGGTAAAGATTAGAAGATTGAGTTGTAAAATTAGTAAAAAAATTTATTTTATAATAAATTTATTAATTTGGTCTCAAAATGTAATTATTCCCTATCCATTTGTGTTACCAAAAATGCAAAAGATGTGTATTGGCAGAACGTTTCTTATATATGCATTTACACGATGGTTGAAATTATTATTTTTTTTGCTCTAAAACTTTTGCTGTTTTAGACTTTTTATGTTATTTTAAATCTTTTATTGTTTGACTTTTAAGGATTTATTTTTCAATTATATTCTTATTTATCATTATTCTCTTTACTTTTTTTTTTGTCTCTTAGTTACAATATATATTAATTAAATAAAGTTTTTATTTTAATATATATAATAATGAATAATTTCTTAATTTATGTGTTAAAAAAAGTTTTGGAGTAAGACGGAGGCATCCCATTTCCGATGAGCAAACCTTAGCTCTTTCTTATACCTCAACAATTCTGCATCTTTAAATGAGAGCATCGCAACTTTTATAAGGCTCCTTTACTAAAATCTTTACTCCACTGATCACGAGTAAGATTCCAGTAATCTCTGCTGACTGGTCTTCATACTTGACCCTCTCAAATAGGGGCGGCTTCTTTCTGGCTAAAAATACGATGGAACTTTTGCCAAAATAGTGGTTGGTGGCCTTACCCATGTCTATGTGGTTCTATTTTTAACAAATATTCATCAACGTCGATTCGTCTTGTCCGGTTATTCTCAACTGAGCTTCTTCTATTCTATGACACTGACAATGAGTTCGAAAGGGATAAGGCTTTTTTTTTGGGGGGGGCCAATATGAGGCTAATGATTTCAAATCTGCTAATTTTGTGTCCAAATCCCACTGCTTTTTAAGGTTATGTTTCTTTGCCCCGTTTTCTTTGCCCTGTTTGCAATTAGAGTTTTCATCTCTCGATTTACGCAGGCTTCTGGGTGTTAATTGGCAGATTTTTCTGGCAACGATGCATCCCTGGCCTTTTTTTTTTTTAATAAATTTCGTTGGATATATGTAATGCACTTTGAAGAAGTTGCATAATAAGCATGGGGTCAGCAAAATGAAACCAACAAGGACCCACCTCTACACCGTCTCCAGAAAGCGATGTTGATATAACTACAATTGATGATGCTAAAGGCTAAGCTACAGAATGAGTATTGTCATTATTTATTATTAGTGTCCCTCGCCCTGCCCTCATGTCTTTCTTCAAAGCAATAAGTGAAGTTTGATCATAAGCTTGCCCTTTACTCACCCCCCCATCATCTTATGTCCAGTTTCTGTATTACAAGACAAAAAAACGTCGCCCTCATTCATTACGTGGGTTCTCATATCCCATCTAGCGAATATTTTTGCTAACAAAGAGAGCAGCGCAGACACCCATGTCCTCTTTAATTTGTTTATATCTCCCAGAACGCTTTCTAGTTTATTATTATTATTATTTTCGCCACACAGTATAACGCTGCGACTATGTCCTCTTCCTCACTTTTCCTCTTGGATGCTCCAAAATTTGACCTTTTTTGCTCATTATAAAGTTGACTCTTGATGGTATTGGAATATGCCTTGTTCTGATTTCCCAAATGGACAGTGTGAAATGTGCCAAAACAGCATCATCTTAGATACACACTGTTTTTCTGAAATCTAATCATTCTGGAAATGTTGTTAGCCTGATTCATTCAGATCTTTCTTCGCAGGTCATCGAGAATTTCCATGGCGATCTTACTTTTAGATTAACTGTTTACCAGCGGTGAGCATTATTCAGGAAGAAGAGCCACCACTAATAGGGAGATTAGCGAGGCATTAGAAAAATAAAAAAAAATTATTGGCAAAATGCAAGTGATAAAGATACCTTTCTCAGTCGGTGGCATTGAAAATCATGATTCTCCAAAGGGCACGCATCGCTTGATGCCTTTGACTGCCATGATCGATTAGCCAGAAAGCTTTGTCTCATTGCATAAAGCTAAACAATATATATTCCTTTCGTCCCATTACTTTTCCTCATTATCGTTCTGCACTCTTCACTTCAGCCTTCGTTGCTAGCTTAAACATATTTATTTATTTAGAAGATAAAACAAACAAAAACAGGGGTCTGACTTTGTTGAGTGGTCCTGACTTATTATGGCTCACAATTTGGTAGTGACCAGTGATTATGGAGTAACATGTCATATCTTCCATCTAATCAGTATTCTCTCTAATTCTTGATATAAAACCCTTTTAACCAAATTACACGGAAAATAGGAGTTAAAACTAATTAACTATCTCAATTTTTCTGAAAATCTCAACATTTTTTTAGAATTATCCTTATTTAATTTCTTTCTCTTTGAGTATATTAAATAGAGATATTTTTTTAAAATATATAATAAATATACATTGTAAAAAGTCTTATATTGAGGGTTAGAATAAAAAATTTTATATATAGGATCGAAAGAAGTAACTGCTCATCATCCCTCCGTCACGAGTACGTTTCAAAACAAAGTCAAAGGTGTTGATTAACTAGTACCAAATCCACCTAATGCTTGCTTGATACATATTCCCATTTAATGTTAATCATCCCTAAGTTGTTTCACTTTCTCTCCTATTCATTCATTCATGAATCCTGTTTTGGGGCGCTTCAGAGTGTTCAGTTACTGATCTCTACCAGAAGAATCTAAAGATTTCTGATGCAGCAGATCTTTAGATTTTCTCCCCTTGTTATTATTATTATTTTTTAACCTTCACCCTTCTCATTTTCACCCTTTTCCATTGCCAGCAATAATAATTGTGGTCCTTCACGACTCTTTTTACATCTTTACAGCTAAAGGTCAAATAGTACGTAAATAAAGTCAACTTTGTAGAAAATCCTCCCATTATCACTTTTTCAACAGCCCCTCTACGGTAATTATTCCTGAAAATTATAGAGCAGAAAATAAAGGTGCTGTTTTTGAGGTACGTGTTTGGAAGGGAAAGTTGTGAAAATGAAAGGGAAGCCAGCCTCGTGACGTTGTACAGTTGAAGTTGAGAGAAATCTCGCAAAAAGGTTATAGTCTGAAACTAGTTACACTTTTCAGGCCAAAAAATAAAATCTAGTCACACTTTGATGCGTTTTAATAACCCTTTTAGATTTCATCCTCCTTTTCCTGAGAAAGTTAAACCTTTTTCATTTATTCCCTCCCCCTGTATTTTGTGATAGTTTGGAAATTTCATCATGTAGTATTATTGATTACTGGAGGTATTGCCGTATTGGCACAAATTTTGACTCTAAAGCTGACGCAAGCTAGCTAATCGCAATGTGGTTTTGTCCCATTTTTATCGAACCAGTAGAGTATAAATCATGAAATAGGACTACATGATTTCATATCAATATATATATATATATATAAAAAATAAAATATGTAAAAAAAATCATACTATTCATTAGTCGTAATTTGTGTAGTTGTTCAAATTCTGCGCAACATATAGAACCCACTTCTACCTATGACAATACAGGTGATGCAACTATGCTTATCTTACGGGATCAACAAGCAGATGATCCAGTGGTGAAAATTTGATCTGCTTTTACACTGTTGTGTGTCAATGGTGATTAGTGAAAAAGGCAGGTGATGCCATGCTAATGCTACTGAGGTCCATGAGAGAAATTTGCAAATGAAACAGAAGATGATATTGAAATGTGGTCCATAGCCAGAGTGAATAATAATATACCAGTCCGCGAGGATTCTAGTTGTATACTTGTGTGGGATATTGTCCAATTTCCATTTGGTTAAATGATTTTTGCAGTTGCTATGCTAACAATAAAAGCAGGACGGAGGTCTCTCACTCGTGACCAAAGTGATGATTGACCTTTGGTGTTAATAGATGAAGCAGATATTATTATTATTATTATTGTAAGAAATGTTATTTTATTAGTTATTTTTGTCAATATCAATTAATAAAAAAGTATAAGAAATTGACAAATTTTATTTCTGTAACTCTGTTTAATGAATGGAAAAAAATTATATAAGTTGAGTTTTAGAAACTCATCTGGGTTAAAGTAGGTCTCATGATTCAAACTTATATTAGTAATGATATTCAAACTCATGCTTTTATGAGATACAAGTTCCACTCTTATTAATTTGGATGAATTAAATAAACAAGGAAGCTTATTTTGAACTGTGTGCATATATATGATTTTAGTAAGATGTGGAGTTCCTAAAAAAAGAAGTGTGGGCCATGGGCACGATTGGAGTAGACTTTTGTCGCATAACACGCTTGTCGTTTATCGGACTTGCTCACGAGAAGCTAAAAGCTGACCTTTCTCTCCTTTCTATTCCCTCTGTGGCTCTCTCCATCCGTTTACAAGCTCGATTCAGCTTTTGAATTTATATTCCTCATGGTACTTTAAAAGTGAATGAGAAAAGAATACAAAAATTGAATATATTTCAATTCTTCTATTTAACTCACTCTTTTTTTTTTAATTATCTCTTTCTATTTTTACTTTTATAGACAGTTTACGAATTTTTTATTTAGATTAGCATTTTCAGATTTAAACAGGTGGTTATTTAGATTAGCAAAGAAGCCGATTTATAACGAAACCAACTTCAGCCATGAACGTTTTTCTTTAAAGACAGTTTTAATTTTTGGGTTTTCATCTACACCTGAAATACGGCGGTGAGTTTGTAAAATTTAGTTTACAATTAATTATCACGTTATTGATTAAACTGTTTTTATTTTTCCTTCAAGCTCCAATTCTTTTTTTCAGTTATTTAGGTATCACCGGCATTAAAATATTTCACCACTTGAGTACCTGGAGATTTTCTCATTTGGTATTGGTGGTATTGGTAAAGAGAAGAAAAAAAAAAGGAATAGAAGGTATTATTATCACATCTTTAAAGTTAAATACATGAACCATTAAATTTTAATTTAATTTAATTTGAATTGAAAAGTTCAGGACTCAAAAATAAAATTACATGCACATTATTTTTTTTATACATCATATTTTTTGTCTTCTATGTTTGTACTTAGCCTAAATTTAGTTGGATAAAATTTGATAATCCAGTAACTGAGACTTATCGACCATCGAGTGAAAACAAAAAGAAAGGAATCAATTATGTAGAAAATACGGAGCAGGTGAATGATACCCATTGGCCATTATATATAATATTTCGGATTATAGTTTTCAAAAGGGCAGATTTGTGTTTCCAGATTCTTAAACATTAAACAATGTCATATTGTTAATTAATATTTTAGTTGAAAGTAAGAGAAACGAAGGGGAAGACATTCGAGACCCTCCTTTATGGAGCTCTCGATATACTCAACTGATAGAACCCTGAATAAAAACAAGCATTATCGATTCAATTATTTTATCAAGCGTTGGTATCGGAATTCCACATATCGAGCTCATCGATTATAAAATAATGGAGCATCTGATGAGAAACTCCACTCTTCAATTTTAAATCAACTTATTCTTCTCTTGGATATACATATTTTTTATTAATTTCTTGTCTTTGGTAGTAAGTAGTTTTATTTAATGTTGAAGAGGGAAATTCTTGGACGCAGGGATGCAGGCCGTCCGATCTCTGACAGTCAATAAGAGAGACCCCAGTGGAGGACAGAAATTGACAAAATGACCATGTGACCATAGTCATGCATTTTTGGGGCTCACCAACTAATACTGCAATACTCTACATGCCAAACATCATCATCTTCTTCAATTTAATGCAGTGAGGTACATTGAATTTATTTCCCTCCTTAATAAGGTTTCTGTTTGGATGGTGGAAGGTCAAATCCCTTGATCAACCCCCCTACTTTGTTTTATCTTCTTAGGATTCTATATTTTTCAACGTTGAAAAACTCGTCTCCTCATTTTTCCACTCTTGTGGTGTCAATGGATGGATGGATTCTTCACTCCCTGCTGATGCTGTGTTGGCTCTCTTTTGGAGAGATTTGGTAGAGGTCATTATTAATAAATATACCGTTAAAGTGAAAACCAGAGAGGAAAAGAATAAAGCGTTGGTGGGTAGAAAACCAGAAATGTAGAGAGGAAACTGGGCATCAATGCTTGTAGTACTACTGTCTTGCAAAAAGGTAAAGCACGACGAAATATTATATGATGGATTTTTCTTTCTTTCTTTTTTTAATTAAAAAGAAACTGTTTTTAATTAATATTTTTACATGACAAAATTCCCAATGGCTATGATGAGTTATTGCACGTAAACCCCTTTCCTTTTGGTCCATCATCGACGTTCATTAAAATCAACTCACAGTCACATTCCCATCCGATTTCGCCCCCTCCCGCTGATATATAGTAGGAAAGCATTGAAAGCAACACAAAGCCCTCTTGCTTACAGCCACCTAGCTAATGGCTACATTCTGTATATACCTGTTCCTTCTTCTCTCTGTAACCATCACAACGTTCAATCTTGGTTCATCTTCTTCGTCAGAGGCTGATATCCTTCTCTCCTTCAAGGCTTCTATTGAAGACTCTAGGAAGGCTCTGTCAAGCTGGTCCAATACTTCGTCCATCCACTACTGTAACTGGACTGGTATCGCCTGCTCCACCACTTCCTCTTCTCTCTCTGTTACTTCCATTAATCTTCAGAACTTGAACCTTTCTGGGGATCTCTCATCTTCAATATGTGATCTTCCAAATCTGTCACAACTCAATCTTGCTGACAACTTGTTCAACCAGCCCATCCCTCTCCATCTTTCGCAGTGTGGTTCGTTGGAGACTTTGAATCTCAGTAATAATCTCGTATGGGGAACAATCCCATTGCAGATTTCTCAGTTTGGTTCATTGAGAGTGCTTGATTTCAGCAGAAATCACATAGAAGGAAATATCCCAGAAAGCTTGGGCTTGCTCAAGAACCTCGAAGTCCTTAACATGGGAAGTAACCTGCTATCAGGTGATGTACCTGCTATCTTCATGAATTTCACCAAGCTTGCAGTTCTTGACTTGTCTCAAAATCCATACTTGGAAAGTGAGATTCCTGAGGGTATTGGTCAACTTCGAAGTCTCAGGCAACTTCTGTTGCAAAGTTCTGGTTTTCACGGTGAAATTCCTCATTCTTTTGTGAACCTGCTTAGTTTGACCCACTTAGACCTCTCTCAGAACAATCTAACCGGTGAGATTCCTCAAGGACTGGTGTCTTCTCTCAAGAACCTGGTGTCTTTTGATGTTTCACAGAACAAGCTTTCGGGGTCATTTCCTAATGGCATTTGCAGCGCAAAAGGTCTAATAAATCTCAGTTTCCACACAAATATCTTCAGTGGTTCAATACCCAACTCCATTGGTGAATGTAAGAATCTTGAGAGATTTCAAGTTCAGAACAACGGGTTATCTGGGGACTTCCCATATTCATTGTGGTCGTTACCTAAACTTAAGCTCATTAGAGCTGAAAACAACAGATTCGCTGGACAAATACCTGAATCCATATCAGGAGCTGTTCAGTTGGAGCAAGTTCAGCTTGACAATAACAGCTTTGCTGGTAAAATTCCTCGGAGTCTCGGATTGGTCAAGAGCTTATACAGATTCTCTGCGTCTCTCAATCGTTTCTACGGAGATATTCCTCTAAACTTTTGCGATTCTCCTGTTATGAGTATTGTGAATCTCTCTCACAATTCCCTTTCTGGTCAAATCCCAGAGCTGAATGAATGCAGGAAACTAGTTTCATTGTCTTTAGCAGACAACAGTCTCACTGGACCAATACCTCCTTCCCTTGCTGAGTTGCCGGTGCTAACTTACCTTGATCTTTCAGCTAACAATCTCACAGGTTCAATCCCACAAGGACTTCAAAATCTAAAGCTTGCTCTTTTCAATGTGTCCTTCAATCAGCTATCTGGCAAGGTACCATACTCCTTGATTTCTGGCCTCCCTGCCTCATTTTTGGAAGGAAACCCTGAACTTTGTGGCCCTGGATTACCCACTTCCTGTTCTGATGACCTTCCAAGACACCATTCCGGGGGTCTCACTACCCTTGCATATGCCCTTATCTCTGTAGCCTTCGTTGTAGGAACTGCGATTCTTGCTGGTGGATTTATTTTGTATAGAAAGTCTTGCAAGAGGAATCAAATAGGAGTTTGGCGCTCAGTGTTCTTCTATCCTCTTAGAATTACTGAGCATGATCTGCTTATAGGAATGGATGAGAAAAGCTTGATTGGAAATGGTGGGGTTTTTGGCAAAGTTTATGTTGTGAGTTTACCCAGCGGTGAACAAGTGGCTGTAAAAAAGCTAGTCAATTTTGGGAACCAGACGTCAAAAAGTTTGAAAGCTGAGGTCAAGACGTTGGCCAAGATTAGGCATAAGAATGTTGTTAAAATCCTGGGGTTTTGCCATTCTGATGAGTCAATCTTTCTCATTTATGAGTACTTACAAGAGGGAAGCTTAGGGGACTTGATTTCCAGTCAGGATTTTGAGTTGCAGTGGGAGGCAAGATTAAGGATTGCCATCAGGGTAGCTCAAGGACTAGCTTATCTTCACAATGACTACGTTCCTCACTTACTTCACAGAAATGTCAAGTCCAAAAACATTCTGCTGGATGCAAACTTTGAGCCGAAACTCACAGATTTTGCTCTTGATCGCATTGTGGGAGAAACCGCATTTCAGTCGACTGTTGCTTCTGAAGCAGCATCTTCCTGCTATAATGCTCCAGGTATGACAACTTACGCTAAAACGTCTATTAATTCCTTGTAAAATTAGTTAGTTTTGGAAGGTAAACTTAAGTTCGGTTCATAAAGATAGGAACTTTCTTAAAGGGCTAGTTGTTCGATTGCAGAATATGGGTACAGTAAGAAAGCAACAGAAGAATTGGACATATACAGCTATGGTGTTGTATTGCTAGAGCTAGTGACTGGGAAGCAAGCAGAGCAAACAGTATCAACAGAGTCTCTTGACATAGTGAAGTGGGTCCGAAGGAGAGTGAACATCACGGATGGGGTGTATCAAGTGCTTGACCCCAAAATATCACATTCTAGACAGCAAGAGATGATTGGAGCGCTGGAAATCGCTCTTCGTTGCACTTCTGTGGTACCAGAAAAAAGACCATCGATGGGAGAAGTTATAAGAGCTCTTCAGTCCCTTGAGTCACGAACCATCGTTGCAAATTCTCAGTATTCAAATGAGGAACCCTCGATTCCAATCTGAACTTGTAACCCGACCGTCCGTTTTTAGTGGAATCTTTTGTATGTAAATGCATAATGTTTTATATTCGTAATCTGTTTCTGATATTTGATGATGATTTGCGGTGACAGAATGTTAAGGTGATGGCGATGATATTCCTGTTTTGCATCGGGTTCTGTTTTGGGGTTTTGACCGTAGACATCTATACTATACGACATCTTTACGATGTTAAATGTCAACCATTGTCAGGCATCACCGACCACCAGTCAGGTACCACCTCTTAACGATGAAGGTGTTGCAGGCGAAGGTCGAGGGAGATGAGGACAATTTGTGAGTGGAGGCTGTTAGAAAAACAGAGCATCAAGACAAATCTCGTCTAATTTATGAAGTTTGGAAAAAAAAATCAAATAGATGAATGAAAATTTATGAGCATAATCACTAAATATTGACAGGTTTTTTGTTTCTTAAAAAAAAAGAAGAAGAAGCCATTTTCCTTTTATTTTAGGGTCTCAATTCAAAATTTTAAGTACAATTAAGTGTATTATTAGATTATTAGATTTTATTCAAAACTATATATTTTTCATATAAAATCTTAAAGTCGTGTGGGAAATATGCATACTCTGAGATATTGTGGAACCCAGCCTGTCAATGCCACTTGGTCGAATAGACTTAGCCTGGATTTCTTGAGGAAAAAGAAGCTATTTCAAGCAAAAAAGCAATGATTTTAAAATAACTAAATCAAAGATATCATTAGGTTAGATAATTTGAGACATTATTGAAGTATAATTATGATGTTCTTTCTTAATTATGGTCTAGTGATGTCTAATCAACTTGTATTACACTTCACCCAATCTAGAAGATTGTCCTCGAAGAACACCTAATCCAGCCCATTATTCACGGAATTGATAGTGCATACTAACATAATAAACACAGAAATACGTTTATCATACTAATAATTACTCTCATGGATCTAATTAGCGCTTGAATAATTCAAGAACCAATTCGTTTTAGATTGATCGACAACCTTAATTTGTGGATAATTATGTCCCATAAGTATGATATCATGGGTTCAATTTTTAGTTGTGTGCATTGAAAAAACTTTATGAGAGGCATAACTCATTTTAGTAATTTTATGCCACAAAGAAAAACTATAGGTTAAGAATATTAGTGTGCTAAAAAAAATATCTTGAATTGGCTTGTTCTTGACATTAGTTTTTGGAAAAATGACGGATAAGTATCTCTAGAGATAGAAAATTCTAAAAACATGCATTGAACTTGCAAAATTATTATGACGCACCAAAGTACCTATTTGAAATTATTTTTAACTTGTGAAATGATCATTTTACCCTCTTTTCCTTTGGGCTAGAATTATTAATTAATTGAATATATTTATTTATAATTGATATCCGGTGATTTGCAATTGATAGTAGTTGATTTACCAATTGTAATCGAGACAATAGTTGACCATTAGAGGGATTCCTATGATAATTGACAATCAATAATTTACAACTAACAATCAACGATTTGCAATCGAAACTTAGGAATTTGTAACTGATTATAATGCATTTGCAATGGACAATCCTATACTTGCAACTATTACATAGTAATTTGCAATTGAATATTGTTAGGTTGGCCAGTCACCTGAGAGGAAGAGTGAATTGGGTAATGCAAGATTTTTATCTCTTTTGAAAGACAACCCAATTTTACTAAATATTGCAACAAAACAAAAATGAATAAAGTATGATGAATGATATAGATGAAATAAGAAAATGAAGTGCAACACACAAAGATTTATACTAGTTTAGTCTAAATCACTTAGTTTACGTCCAATTCTCAAGCAACAATTTAAAATTTTCCACTATATCCTATAAATTTGATCCGGGGATTATAAAGTCTCAGTATATCCTATAAATTTCTCTAGACACTTGTAAAACCACTATTCCCACACCCCTATAAGTATAATTCTCTTAATGTTTTCTTATACTAAGACTTTATCCAAAAATTGTAGAAAGAAAGATTACAAAATTGAAACTCTCTTTAAGAATGGATAATACAATGAAACTCACTTTAATGAGGTAGGTTTAACTTTGAATGTTCAAACAGAATGATTTCATTCGTTTGAGCAGTATTTTAACACATAACTTACTTAAAATTCATTACTCATAAGTTCAAATGAAATTCTATTTATAGATTTATGGTTTAACTAGTCGTTAAACATAATATCTATTAGTTAGATAGAAGTTCCAGCCGTTACTCTGCAAAAATAGTTGTTCAACAACCGATTAAATACATTTAATATATCAAAATTCAAATTTTGGAACTCAATAGACGAATTTTGCATAGTCAGTATTGTTATGTATTTAACATTGAATTTCAAAATTCATCTGTTACAAAGTAATATTCAAATTTTGAGTTTGCAAAAGATACTTCATGTTAGTCTGTGCAATTTTCATATTATAAATGTATCTGTTGGGTTTAAACAATTGCTTCAAATTTTTACAATACATTCAAAATTTGAATTTTAGAAACTGAAATTGTCTATTAGAGGCTTGTTCCAACAAGACACAAATATTCTTACTTCGAAGTTCACACTTTGAAGCTTAAAGTTTGTCTGTCAGAAGTTATGATTTTGAACTCATTTTAAACTTCACCAACAGTTAAATTTTAACTTTCATGTGAATTTTACACGTTCTCACTAACTATATTTAATTCAAAATTCGAATTTCAAAACAAAAATTTGTCTATCAGAGATTAAACTTTTGTGACTTCAAACTTTAATAAGTAAAGTATGTATTTTGCACAAAATAAGTATGAATCAAATACCAAAATTCATCTGTTAGTGAATATACTTTAATTTTAATGTATGCTAACATCAAATTTACTTAATCTAACTTATTTAAAATATATGGTAACAAGATTAAGTAAATTTCAAAGATTAAACCACTTCAAAACTTAAGTAAAAATAAAATATATCTAATAGTTATGTCTTAAAAAATTAAACTCTACTTTCATTTGGTCATTCCATTTTTAATATGCTCACTTATGATTTTCAATTTTTGGAGTATCCTTTCTTTTCTTCTTCTTTGAGTGAGATATGATGTTGATTTTTCTTTTTTTATTCCAATGCTCATTTTTCCTTTTTAGATAATCCTACATTTAATGTAGTACATTTACAAACCAAGTAGTTAGTCCAATTTATATATCCAACTTACATTAGCAAATATAAAAGTATAATGGATATATTTGTATATAGCATGATACATGTATTATAAACACAATTAATCACATGCTAATGCATATTTTATTTCTTTTAAGAATAAAATATATTAAACAAATATGATACATTTATTCTTTATTACTTTACATTTGTCATCATCAAAACTTATATTATATTAAACCTAATAAACACAATATAACCTCCTAGGTAATATTATCCCAAAAAAAAAATCACACATACATTTGTAACTGATACAAGTAAAATTGTAACTATTTTACCTATATTTGCAACTAATACAAATTTCTAATATTTTAAACTAGCAAGCCCAAATTAAAAAAAAAATACCTAGAAGATGAAGGTATGTAGGAAGAAGATGATGAAGGTGATGAAGTAAGAAGAAAACAAAAATGAAGACGAAGATGGAAAAGATGAAGGTGATGGAGAAGGAAGACATACTCCTTCCTGTCCATAATATAATGTGTGAGACATATTTTTCGTTAGTTCATAATATAAGGTGTAGAGATTCAAATGGATAATTTTGCACTTATTATATTTAATTATATCAGTTGGTTGCTTCTCTCTCTTTTATACTTGTAATGCTCATAGGGAATTACTTGATTTAATTATTTTAATATTCTCTTAACCTCTGTTTGGTACAAGAGGAGAGAGGAGGGGGAGGGAAATTGCTCCCCTCTCCTCCACTATTCATATTCAATTCAAACAGGGGGAGAGGAGAGATAAACAATTTTGGGGAGGGGGAGGCGAGCAACTCCCCTCCCCTCCCCCTCAAATTGATCCCTCGAAATCGGGGGATTCATTTTATTTTTTTTATTCTTTTTTTATAAATAAACAATATTTTTAAAAAATAAAAAAATTTATTAAAAAATCCTAAAAGCATAAAAATATTTACTTGAAGGTTCCTAATACCAAAAAATATTATATTTAAGTTTCATATCTTAAAAAGTGAATATAAAAAATTTTAGTATTGAGTATAAAGTCGTGAGTATCAGTATAAAATATTAAAGTATAATTTCATACTTAACATTGAAATTTTTTATACTCATAAAAATGATAGAAAATTTCTTTAATTTCAAAGGTAAAATGATCAAATTATTATTAACTTCTCTCCCCTCCCCTCTCATCCTGAACCAAACAACAAGTTATTAAAATTTCTCCCCTCACATCAATTCCCTTTCCTTCCCTCCATATCTCATCTCTTTTCCTCTCCTCTCCCCTTCATTAAAATTCCTCCCCTCCTTTTCCCTTCCATCCCTCTTACCAAATACACCCTTAATAAATAGGGGTAAATTTGTAACTTTTGGCATGTTTAAGGTATTTTTTAACTTTTTTAATATACGTGAAAATAGGTCCCACACTCTATCATATGGACCAGAGGGAGTACATGATGATGAAGACCAATGGATCTGGGCTCAAGAGTTGCGAGTTGGAGAAAGATACAATGAGTGATGAATTTAAGCCTTCATTTTGACATAAGGACCACAAAAGAGGGAAGGAGAAGATGAATTATCTTGCTGGATTTAACCAACTTCTCACTAGATCTGGCTATATGGAAAGAGAAAGGAGGAGAAGGAGGGAGAATTGGGAGGGATGAGGGAGGAGAAAAATCATGAGGGACACAATGATCTTTTTCCGCAACAACAATATTTCCAGTTTGATATTTTAGTACCTCATTATAATTTCATAAGTTTAAAATATTGTTTTTAAAATTTTTACCCCAAGAGGTATTTCTCAGTCATTTTCCCTAATTTTTTTCTTTTATATATATATATATATATATATATCAAGACATTCAAAACCTAAACATCAGCTGGTCCCAACCAAAGTAAGAAGTAGAAGCACATTAGAATACTCGTTTGGATTATCTTTTTGTAAAAAATTTTTTAGAAGAATCACAATTTACAAAAATGAAATTTGGATAAAAGTAGAAAATTTTATAATAAACTTGTTTGAATAAAAAAAAATAATGATTAGAAAGCATGATTTAATTTATAAAAATACATACAAACACAAAATCATTAACCTGAAACATTATTTAAGATTTCTGTGTACGGTTTTTTAATAACAATTGCTATTACAAACAGACTTCCTGTAAACAGTACAAATGCTCCAGTGCTACTCTGCAACGGACTTGATCATTATACAGGCTTGAGTTGTATTATTACTTGAGATTCTCAACCATCTTGAATCTTTCTATCTCTTTTCGTTTTCTTTTTCTTCATCTCTCCCCTCCACATTCATTTATGCTCTGATATCATACAAGGGCTCGAGCATACGCGTAGGACTCACAAGGTTCACCTGGACCAGATTTGACGAAGGAGCTTATATCTAGCATTGGTGGTGGTGTGAGTGTTTTGTTCTTTGAGCTTGTCTTCTCCATGAGCCGTTGGAGATGAAGGCAGCTTATTAGTGATGGATGTAAGAGGAGATTCCAGTTCCTCCAATTCCTCATCACTCGTATATCCTCTCCTCTGAACAGCTGAGGCACTCCTTGCCAAGTGGGACTTTCCTCCTGCGTCTCTAACTTTCTCTGCCACATTGGCTGAGGAAGGAGGGCTATACACAACTGAAGCAGCAGCATATGGGAAGCTTCTCATTGAGTCGCCTGACAATCTTCTCTCCGCAATACACTAGCACACGAAATTAAAGAATATTCAATAATTTAGTTTTTACTTTGATTGTTAAATGCAGTGCTCAAGTAAAAAGATAGATAGTTCCACAGGCATTCCAGGGAATTGACATTGCAATTTTTGGGATTTTAATAATTTTCTTTCACTCAGTAATTCAACGAGGCAAGTTAAGCAGTGATGTATTTGAAGTTTAGAACATTGTAACATCCAAAAAATCCCCTACAATGTAGGATTCCCATCCCAATTTCACTTAGACAAGGACCATTGTTTAAAAGTATCTAACAACATTCTCATAATGCTTACATTTTTATTATGGACAAGTCAAAGACCAAGTGAATGTGCCCAAAAAAAAGGTCAAAAAGACCAAGTGAAGAATGAGAACATCCTTTTGCCAAAAATACGGCCTAAACATGAAAGAAGCACAGATCATACCTCGGCATTCAGTGCCTCTAACACAGCTCCAGGAACAGGGTCTGGACAGAACTCGTCTGGAGTGAAGTTGCAGAGTATCCGTTTAACCAATGGAAGACTGATAGATGGACACACCTGCGTAACATAAATAATGAAGTCAAGGAAGTGAAATGGCAAACAAAAGAAAAAGTGAAGGTAATGGTCCTTGAGATAAAAAGTAGGATTAGTTCATTAAATTAACCTCTTGTCTGATTTGTCTATCCATAAGCATGTCTTTCGGGAGCATAAGGAGGTCACTTAGGTCGTTCAGCAGAGAAAAAGACTGAGGTTCACCATCTCCACCCTGCCTGTCATCATCCTCACAGTCCTCCTGATCTTCAGGCGCACAATCTTCAGCATCCATCCCAAACATGTCAGTAAGCCATCTAGACCAATTTCCTACCTGCATTTCAAGTTGCTCTTCCTCAAGTCTGAACTCTGCTAGGTCTAAATTCAAGATAAGAAATCTATATATAATGCCATAATAGTCGTATATCAACTAGATAGTATGATTATGACTCCCAAATTTTGCTCCTTTTTGTAATTTCCTACTGACACTGTTTTACTTTAAATAATGCATGGAAACAAGAAAATGCAGGGAAAAAAAGAACATACAGAATTTTTAAGCTGTGCACCAGATCCAAAACTTAAATCTCCTGCTGGAATTGGCAGAACCTTTGAATCCACAATAGGGTCTGATACAGGATCAGTTGGAATTTCGTGGACAGACTCCCGCAGTATAGCATTGAACATTGCAACATCTAGTCTGGCTATGCATTGTTCCATTACCTGATGAAAGAATTTAAAGATTAATGAAAGTGACTTGCAGCACAAGAAAGAGAAATTTGAATTATTTCCAAGAAAGAATGAAGATGAAGAAATAATGAAAAGCACACCATTCTAGCCAGTACAGGCAAACAACCACACTCATGCCCTGCTGCACGAACAGGACAAAGTCGTTGAAAAGCATCTTGAAAAGCATTTCTCCAGAGATTGATGGAAAAGCTTCCTTGCTTCTGATCACCCAAGGTAGGTCCCAGCAACCTCCCAATGGATCTATTTGCAGAGGAATCTCCAACTGGAGGCTGCATGTAAGGAGTCAAAGCCTGAAAATACAGCAAGTTTCTCAGCTTACAGAAAATAATAAGACCACGGATCAACCACACATGGCTTTCCATGAGACATGAAATGATTATTATATATTTGGGAGAACAGAATTCAACCAAGATATCAGCATATAGTTTAACCATCAAGAGATTATAAGATGGTTGAAATAGAAAATATACTCATCCCCATTTCACAGGCAAACAGAATAACTTAACAGAAGAAACTAGAGTTATACCTGCCACCACACTGACTCCACTATCCGAGAGAATACCCAAGATTCTACTTTTTCTAACGCAGATGTAAAGGTTCCAGTCTCCTGCCAATCTTCAGCAAGCAGCAGAAGGCCGTTCACTTGTTTACTATTGGAGCTGCCTTTCCATTTCCATGCAGTATGCTTCCCATTTGACTCAGCCAACTGCCTAAAGGGACTAGATTGACATGAATTCCCAAACGCTTGTGAAATTATTTCTCTCAGCACAACAATATTTGACAACCAGAAACTTAACCTGAATAACACATCGAGAGCAAAACAATCATTGTTTATTGTTTACAGTTAATAAAGGAACATGACAATTTTAATCAAGTAGGTACCTTGAAACATCATTACCACAGGATTTACCAACCAAAACAAGGCCAGAAATGGTATTCCTAGCAATTGTGGCTCGCCTGTCCTGGGTCCAATGCTTACAAGCATGAATGTAGAGTCTAGAAAGGCGTCGAGCAGGTGTGTGCACCTTATGTGCTGAGCTTCCATGCTCTGGCACAACAGAATAAAGTGATATTTCAAGAGCAGCAACTTCTCTCAGCTCCTCCTCAAGTTTTTCAATTCTGGATTCCATTTCCTCAATTTTTGATTCCAAAGGGGCCACCTCCTCATGTTCACCATCTTCATGGGCTTCAACTTTTTCATCACTTTCATCTTCACTTGCCAAACTCTGCGTACCATTTGAGGCTCCATCCATGACATCAAGTTCCTTGATCTCTTGAAAAGGTTTTTCATCAACTCCATCAGAAGATTCCGATGAAGGTTTTGCAGGAAAATTTGCTGTCTTAGAATTGATCAAGGAGTTATTTTTGTTGGTAACTCTAGAAGGCCCCCTATTTGAGTTTACAGGTCTCTTTTGATTGTTATTATTTGATACCTTCGTCAGCAATGTGTTTCCCCTTCTATTGGTTCTCTCCCTTGATCCACGATTTCCTTCAGAAGAAATCACTCTTACCTTACTTTTAGAATCTCTTGAAATTCTTTCTACTTTTTCATCTTCAACTATGACAGAATCTCCCTGGGATAATACTGAATCCTTTACTGTCTCAGTATCTGAAACCTCCTCATTTCCTTCCTTTTGCTCTTTCTCCATATCACTAGAATGATCATCAAGTACTTCGTTCCTGTTTTCTTTGGGAACCATTTCATTAACTTTCATCTCGACAGGTGCATCCTCAGACCTGTTGACATCATCCACATAATGTATAACCAAGCTTTCATAAGTTTCTGAGGGCTCTGAGGCCGTGTTTGAATCACTAACAAAATTATTTGCTGTTGGCTTAGTCCTAGATTCAGTTTCTTTTACATTCTCAGTTTTGGATGAATTATCTTGGTGCAATTTATTCTCTCCCCTCTCAGTTCTTCTCGAACTCTTTGCCTGGCTATTCCTTGAAGCTTTTCTCTTGTCAATTTCTTTCATGCTTTCAAATCTCTTCAAACATCAATCAAATGAAGAAGCTGTGACAAGGGAAAAAAAGTGGTAGCATTAACTTACCTTGGAATGCCTCTAAAGCAGAAGGTAGTTCTCAATTCGTAAAGTATGTAATTGTACCTACTTCCCACAATGGTGCATTCACGAGTATTAAACTACAGAGAGAACCCCTTTTAGCAACTTTTCCGGATAATGGAGAACAAGTATGGACCGCCTGCAATGGAACGTGTTCATCAATTTTTCTAGGCGAGTTAAAGCTTCAGGCTCCAGTTATATGTTGTAGAGTTTACTAAAAATATTAATGTGGTGACAAAGTAAATGGTAGAAACTGCAAAAAGGGAAAACAATGATGAGGCAGGTTGAAGTAGGAAGACACAAGCATTTTTTTTTTTTTTGGGCCTGGAGAAAGACACAAGCAATTGAAACGTTCATCCAGTTACAACATCAGACACGGGAACAAATGATGCCATGGCTTTCAAAATAATGATCTAAACATGCTGTCCTTAGAGTGCAGGAACCAGGAAGTTCGAATAGCATACAATTTGAAGCAATTGAAGGAACATCGGATATAATTTCCGGAGAATTTGCAATAAATAAGTGAGAACTCATACAATTTGTAAAAACGGCATTAAGTGAAAGACGAAGTCGAAAGTATGTTACAGAAAAGAAAAAAATGTTCCAGATAGATTATTGAGATGTTTTGTTCTCCATCATCGTTTCATCGACAGCTTAAAAGAGGGCGGAGAAAGAATGGAGGCTCACAATGAAGAGCAAAAAGTGTCGGCAAAAGAATCATGCATTGGTGGAATATCAGTGAAAATTTGAAACCGTAGAATGTTCACATCAAGATAAAGGAAAAAGAATGGCGCAAGTCGAGAAAACCATTTCTGTGAAAACCAACAAAAAAAAGAAAAAAGAAACCCACCAATCGAAATTTGATAAACCAGAGATTGCAATAATTTAAGACCCAACTAAACACTATGGGCATTATCACTGCTTTGTCTTAGCAATTTTGTCCTGCAGCTTGTACCTTTGACTGAGGCAATATTGTTTAATAGACAATTCGGTGAATGAGGAGAAGCAGCAAACACTGTTGATGAATTTTTCAGGCAGCAGTAACAAAGCAAGGGTTTCATTCCTAATTCACCCAGAAAAGCAGAAAGGGATTGCATTAATATGCGAAGCAGAGTATGATGTACATATGCGAACCCGAGGGAGCAACGCGTGCCTAAGAGCAGAGAATGGATACTTCTTATCAACTATGATTCACGGAACGCAAACATGAAATCCCTTTCCACTTACGAACAAAAACAAAAGTTAAATTTCAACAATAATGACTTATAATGGCATATCTTGTCGGAATTCAACTAGACCCGTTGGGGGTCAGAAAATGCTTTCTGAATCTTAAATCTATAGCAAAACAATAACCAGAGACTTACCAAGCACTAACTGAATCTTGATTGATACATATAAGTAACCTTTAAGTCAGAGTCAATCCAATGCGGAAAGTTCAAGAATCAAAACGATAACTGAATCCAACGCCAAGCATTCCATACAGGGGGAAAATACACAACTGAGAAACATCCGATTTCAGAACAGAGACACAACCGCATCGAACACGAATGAATGACATACAAAGAAGCAAGCATAGATGATGAAACAAAGTAGAAAGAACAAGATCTGGATACCAAATGAAGCTTCCTCGGATCACAATAGAAATTTCGATGGCACGAAAACAACTCGAACTTGGGGGTTCTGTGGGTGGTCAGATCTTTAACTAAGTTTCTCACCGTATCACGTGAAATGGACAGAAAAAGGACGAAGACATAGAGGACAGCGACAACCCAGAAACGCGAGAGTACACTTCAAAAGCTGTAATAAACAAAGGACGGGAGAGGGTTAGAGTATATGGAACTCACAATCAGCTTTTCCGCCACCCTCCACAGTCTTCGAGAACTGCTGCTAATGGCAGAAAATCCTCGGGATTACCACATTTGCTTTTCTTTAAAGAATACTATTGCGCTGATTGAGTCTCGTGATTTTTTCTCGCTCTATCTGGTCGTAGCTGAGCAAGCGGATGAGTGTGGTTGGTTGCTGAGCAAAGGCTTGTGAAGAAGGATGAAGAAAGAGTGCGGGAACGTGACATTTAAAACGGAAGGGTAGTGAGTAAGTGTGGGTGGATCGGGGGGACGTGGTGGCGGTACGGAATGGAGAGAAGGTGGAGAAAATTACCGGGAAAGGTTGTCGGTGGCGGAAAGTGACCGGGTATTGCCAGTGATTCTACGCGTTCTGTGTAAGCTTCTTCCGGTATACCTAAACTGCCATCATAGGATTGTTGAATTTACGGTCCTGTCGTTGACCACATCCTCGTATCGTCTCACTTCATGTCCATTAGATTGGAGGATAGAGAGGGCATGGTGCGGGAAACTATTGCGATATGTCATAATCATGATTGGCCTATCCTGAAATGAACGACAGATTTTTTATTTTTCTTAAATCATTTGCTTTTTAGGATTCTTTAGAATTATTACCAACTGGACCCCCTAATTTCTCTCATTTTTAATTAAAAAATGAAACCTTTGGCTTTACTGTAGAAGAGATTAGAAAGATCATTAGCAAGTGAACCCCAGAAATAATGATATCAATACGTAGAATCATACTGTATGATGAATTATAACGCATTTTGAGAATATGTACTAGTAAAATTGTCAAACATGATGTAGCAACAAAAAAATGTCAAACATGTAGATCATGTTGTTGTTGGTATCATGAATGTATGGAGTCCTATATGGTATTGTGGGGGGTATTGTGGACGATAATTAAACAACAACCTTCAATTTGGTCAGTACTTCAACCAAAGACCTACTATGACATTGGACCATGAATAATAATAAGTATCTAAATCTAGGACTTCTCTATGGATTATCAGAGCCTTGTGGATGCCTGGTCTTTGTCACAGGATGCGTCATGTTCCATTTGGCCTTGGTTTTTTGTTTGCACACACCAATTTCATTTGTGGTTAGGTTTCTAATTTCGGTGTTCTTAGTTAGATTTTCAATTATTATTGCTTTTGGCTTCCTAGGGGTCCTCCGTGGTAGACAAAAGAGTTTTTTTTTTTGTCTAAAAAAAAGGTAGATGATGATTTTAACCTTTTCCCTATTTCATTCTTGGGTTGGTGTCTCTATTTCGTAGTGCGTGATAATTTCATATAAAACAAAAAAAAGAACATTCTGGAGTATCTGTGCTAGGAGCAAGCGAATAGTATAGAGTTGATTAGATGTGTGCACGGGTCGGGTATCACCCCAGCCCGATTATTGCTCGAGCAAACCAGGTTAGGTACTGGGCTGAGATCAGGCCGGCCCGATATCAAATAAAATTTTAAAACATTAAAAAATTAAAAAAAATTAACTTTATCTATTAACAAAAAAACATAATTATTTATATAAAAATAGACTTCCTTGAAAAAATAGAAATTAATTTTTTAAAAAATTATGAATATTTACTACTATATATTATTTTCACATAATATCAAATTAAGAAATCAAGTTAAAATTTTAAATAAAATTAAAATCTTAAAAAAATTTCATAGTAATTATATAATAAATATATTACATAACATATATGAGGAAAAACATCTTATAAAATCAAATTAATATATATATTTTAAAAAATATATATATACTACGGGCCGAGCCGGATAAATCATAGCTAGCCTAATGCCCGGTCCGGCTCAAACTTTGGCCTCATAGGAACGGGTTAGACCAGATCACGGGTTTATATGCATACCTCTAGAGTTGATTGAAATGTGAAATAATAAAATAAAGAAGCCACTGACTTAGAATGGCATGGATGGTGGGTTTTTACTCTTCAAGTAAATAATTAAATATTTAATTTTTAGTCATTATATATATATATATGAAGTAAATTTAACTGAAATCTTTTATCCATTATACTCTAAAAGATATTAGTTATTGCTGCTAGCTAGAGAGACAGTCACTGCAAAAGAAAATAAAGAAGCCACCTCTCTGAACATAATTTAATTCTTCAGAACATTTTGGGCAATCTAAAAATTGGATAGGGAGAAACATGAAATCATCGTTTTAAGATGGGGGATGAAAGTGACTTTGATTTGTTCAGTTTTATATTCATATTTATTTTTTCCCCATTTGACGTCCCTGAACACCACCGAAAGAAAAATTAAAAATTTTAGGTAAAGAAAAAAAGGGGAGAGTGGTTCTTCGCATAGCATTACTTGAATATCTATACTTGTAGAAAAAGCCAAGAAAATGTTAAATATAAAAGGGGAAATAATGATAAAATGGGCATAATAAAGCGGATCCCACCAATGAAAATCAAGCATCTCGGGTGGGACCCCTAGGATAACCAAACAAGCGCATGAGTGATGCCGACCGTCGGTGGAACTGGATGCAGCCGATTACAGATTTTATTAAAAAAAAAAAAGGAATAAATAATTATATTTTATATATTACAAGTTTATAACCCCTCCAGAAAAAATGGATAAATGGAAGCCACTGTTTGGTTTACTGTGCAGTGCAAATGGATATGGTCGAATTGCCAGCCACTATCATGTCCATTCTCAAATTTGATTCTTTTTTTATATTTGTATATTCATCTTATCTAATTCTATTACAGATAGATAGTGATATACAAGAATACATTTTATATGTTCATTTTTATAAATATATAAGATGGTGCAGTTAAATTTGAGAATTTAATTGTCATTGCAGACTTGCAAGATGTCCGATTAAGTAAGGGTAAGAGAGAGCAAAATAACAAAAACAAACGAAATGGACTCATTCATATTTACACTTTAATTTGGATTTTAAGCTACATGAAATTTTTTTTTGGGTCTTTTCCTTATTTGAAAAACATATTATAAACTTTAAATTAAAGATATGGGGAGTGTGGGAGCACCGGATAGTGAAATAAGAGAGGGGTAGGAGGATGAAATTTGAGGTGGGAGAGATGAGGGTGCCACCGACTGATATGTGTGTGTGTGAAATTGAAATAGAGAAAATGGCATGCAACGAATTAGAAAATCATGATTTAGTGTTGGGAGGAGGGTGGGCATAAGCATGTGGGTTATGCCTTTATCTCGTGCTTTTTACATGTCCCCTATCATCGTATTTTTAGGGGTTAAGCAGTTAAGCTTTTATTTTCTAACACCCAATTACCTTAACATAAAAGAATAAGAAGAGTGTTTATTCATATCACATGTCTGTTTGGAAATAGTTTTTTAATCAAAATAAATATTTAATTTTATATTTTAATATCCTTTTCTCAATTCATGATTTTTAATACATAGTTTCATTTTTTTTATTAAAAAATAAAACTGTTTTAAGTCATCACTGCAAAAATGATTTTAAATAAACCTATGAGCGAGAATCATGCAACCAATCATATTTACCAAATGGTAGGTCTCAAAAGATTTTTATACTCAGCAATCGATTATCTTTTTTTTTTTTCTGCCATAGCAACAGATTTGTTTGGGGTAATAATTAAGTAGATTGATGTCAGGTTGTTGTCTTAGCAGCTGTGGTGGCCAGACACAACATCAGTTCAGCATTTTCATAGAAGGATGGATGATGAGCACGACGCATCTTCCTTAGAAAGTGCATGTCCCAACATCTCGGATCAAGCTCAACATATTTATTTATTACAATTAGATCTATCCTCTTTCTTACTTCGTCTGATTAGCGATTCCCATCCCCCAACTTTTGGTAAAATGTTAAACCTTGAGACAATTTTGCCTTTTGGTCACATAACATTGAGATTTGAGACGACTTCTTTTTTAATGTATCCGAGACTTGAGACTTCATTTGTGTCAAAAAAGAGACAGTCAGTTTTTGGCATATACCTGAAAGCAATGAACAAAACATGCCCAAACCTTCTGAGGTTCATGTGTCAGGTTCTTTTGTCCTTGCTGTATTTGAAGTGACCTAAGGGTCTGTGTGGTTCAAAGGAGGGAAAGGGAGGGAAGAGATTTTAATGTAGAGAAAGGAAGGGAAGGGAAAAGAAGGGATTTTAATTTTACCTCGTTTGGAAGGAAAATGAGGGATTTTAGTGGCAGGATTTTAATTTTATCTTGTTTGGGTTATAAGGGAAAAGGAGGGAAAATAATTATAATTTGACTATTATACCCTTAATTTATTTAAATTAATATAAGGACAAGACTGACCAATATATTATGTGGCCGAGTAATGAAAAAATGAAGAGTATTTTGATCATTTTGAACACAATAACACATTTTCCCCCCAAATTACCCCAATTTGGGGGGAAAATATATAAGGGGAGAGGAGGGAAAATTTTAATAACATTTTTCCTTCCCTCCTTATTACCAAACAAGGGGAGAAAAAATTTTAATAACATTTTCCCTCCCCTTCCCTCCCCAATTTGGGAGGAAAATATAGAAGGGGAGGGGAGGGAAAATTTTAATAACATTTTCCCTTCCCTCCTGATTACCAAACAAGGGGAGAAAAAATTTTAATAATATTTTCCCTCCCCTTCCTTTCCCTCCAACCAAATAAACCCTAACGATTCGGCTTTAAGGTTTTTTACTTTTGGGCCAACAAGGATTTGGTCTCAAGCCATGTACTTACAAAATGGAGCTGGGAGCCCTTGTGAAAGACTTGTGATGAGCTTAGAACAATCGTGGCCCATGATTTTAAGGAAGTTTTGTTTTGGAATTTATTTTCGTCTTATGGGTTCTGTCTTTACAAATAAATAAATAAAACGACACTAAATGATTATGACAAAAAAAAAAAGAAAGAAACACATTGAAGAATCTTTCATAATATAAACTAAATTAGAAATTGTAACGACGCAATTTTTATAATCTTATAATTGTGCATCAAGATTCAGGAACAAACAACTATGTAATCTAATAATCAAAAACTCTAAAAAAAAAAAACTACAATTATTATAGCCTGGAATAATATTTTCGGTCCCTTAAAATCAATTTCTAATATAGGCATGCTAATTTCGAAGTCCTGGCTTTAGAAAGGATTCTAGGATTTTCAATTCCGAATGTACAAGTGAACAGCTTATGGCGGGATATGGTAATGGAAATATCACAGGCAGCGGAACACAAACACAGGGCTCAACTCAGCAGGCACCACATCAGGGGCACAAGCATTAAGATCAAAAGCCGTTTGATTCTAAATTCCACGAGGGGCGGCAAATAACCAGATTGCCACCGACTCCATCAGATCAAAGATATAGATTTCAGAGGACATACAAGAGAAATAACAGAATTCATTATTCATTGCCGTGGCTTGCGAGAGTTACTCTTCCAAGGACACAACCTGAAGAATTCTGAAAATCTATGTTATCAAGTTTCGAGGCCACCAAGCTAATTTCAAAATGGCATACTAGATACCTTTTCAGCATTTACCCATCATTGCAATAGTTAAATCTATCCAGATTGAGAAATAAACAAATTCTGCAGCAAACTAGTGTAATACACTTTTTTTTCAGCATTTACACATTTGCTCCTACCACATATATTCGTAATTGATTCCAAAACACAAAGCACACAACCTACAACGAGTAACAAAATCCTATCAATCTCTGTATAGCAACACAAATGAATAGGATATAGAAAACCTTGACTACATTATCTTATATAGGCCAAATCCGCAAATTGCTCCAATTCCAAAAGTACAATTGCCGTATATGAGTTATCCTTTTGACTTCGGCGCAGTCAAATAACCGCAGAGATGTAAGGGTTGAAAAAGGGTAGATGGGGAAGAGGAACAAATCATCTTGGACATCACAATTCAAATTCTTTCATCCAACTTCTTACAAATTCTGAGGAAACTATATTGGGTGTTGGATGGATGGCAAGGGATGAAATATTAGAAGGAACATTCTTGTCACCTAAACTTAAATTTGAGCGTTTTGGAAGGAATACAATGATCAGGATGTGCAATTATAATTATATCTTCGTTGACTAAGGTAACTAGAATTAAGTTCCAATTATAAGAATAATATTTGAAAAATAATTTACAAGTCTTTTCACTCTATTAATGACTCTTTCTCTTCCCTTATTAAACTTCCAAACAATGCAATGGTACATGACTTGTCATTCTACTCCTTAGTCCTTATCTTTCTGTTCCATTTCATACTCTCATAAATTCCCAAACATAGATTCAACTATGTTCAATCAGCAATAGCTCTCAAGTTAAATCACCATCAGCCACCTAAAATGCCATTAAAACGAAAACACTCTGTTCTGCACCAGACTAAAAATCATTTCTACAAATCTCTAGGTCATAGTATCAAAGTCACTCAGCAGCTTCCGAAGAGAGCAACAATATAACAGAAAACTGAACTCTCCCCCAAACTAGACATAAAAGATCCCATCTCAAACATGAGAAATTCTAAGTTGGCAACATGAACCCGCCTGTATCCTTCCATATTGCAAAAGTACATTGAGTGAGATCAGGTCAAACCATACACAAAATGAATGAAGATAGCAACCAAAATATAGCATCATGAAGCAGCAAAAGGGGTGTATTTCAGGCCATCAGATCGGACAAGTAAAATAGGGTGATGAAATCAGATGAAAGCAGAATGACTTTCAACATTCAGGCTAGAGCTAGAACATTTCCATGGTCCATAATCTTCTAAAGGAAACGCAAATTATCTCCATATAACCCACAAAATTTTACTCATTTTTGGCTAAACAAGCATGGATGTAAATATAAGCGGGGTAAATATTGTAACATGTCCAAGGCTAACTAAGTGTTGACAAATCCAAAGGTGTTGGCAGATTTTATAAACATATATTAAAATTGAGATAAATACTCGGTTCAATGGGTTTGTCGAGGAACAACAGGAAACAAAGATCATAGCAACTTTAGATATAATATCACTCAAGCCAATTAAGCAGCGAGAGTTTGTAAAAGCAATGTCTTATCCACATTCAAAACATCAATATTGAGTAAACATGCCTATAAGCAGCTTCAAAAATTAACATGTTAAGCGTCAGAATTAACAACTAGGTATGCAGTAATCAGACTATACCAGGAGTCCAAATTCCACATTTATAGCCTTATTCAACTACACATAAACCCTAGAAGGAACCGATCAAACCCGGAATGCCATTAACCGAACACAAGAAACTCAACAAAAGGAGTGGATCCAATATACTGTCGTGCAGATCGAGTTTCAGTCGGATTCACCGGAGCCAGAATTGGAGAGGCCAAGGTTCTCCATCTTGAGACGTTCGAGGGCCTTCTCGTGCGCCCAACTTTCAATAGTCAAATCAGGCTTAGCGTTAAGGCCAACACCAAGGATCACGATGGTTAGGAAACTGGTAATGTAACAAGGAAGCTCCCAATCTTCCCATTTGCGAGACTGACCAGGGGGCGGTGGAGTTCGATTGAAGGGGTAACCCTTGGGGCGCTCCTCATGACCAGGGGTGGTCCAGCGGCCGGGACCGGAGGCTCCGCCTCCACGAGTTCGGAGGGCAGAGAGGAGCCGATGACGGAGCATGGCGGAGGCGCTGCTTAAGGGTGCAGGGGCGGGCATGGCTGGCGTCTTCTCCAAAGAGAAAACAGCACTAGAGTCCCTCACTGCTTTTGTTCTGCTTCTCTCGCTGGCTCTTTTCCTGGGGTTTGGTTTGCGAACTGTCAACGCAGCTGGATCTGGCCCAATAGGCCCAAAATGGAAAACAAATGACATTGGAATTTGTTTGACACTTTCAGATAATGTGCTTGAACAATCAAAGAACGAAGTTTGACAAAACATTCAAGCCCAATAGTCACATTTCATGTTACTCTCTCCAAAAGCAGGAATACATAAACGGAGAGGATACAATTTTTTTTATGAAAAAAAAAATTTTTACGCGTGAAGAACTTTTGTCTCACTGTATATGAAAAAACAAATGGACATAATAATTTAGAGGAGGTGACACTGTCCAAGAGGTGAACTATGGCTAAATGGCTTGAGTACAGGAAAACAAAAATAATTGCTGCTTCAGAATGACACTTTGTATCACTGGAAAACTGTAGGTGAAAGCAACTCTTTGGTGAAAGTTCATGAAAATTATGGTGCACGTGTACGTTTTAAAAATATGCATGTATTATCATTTTGCTTCAGTATGAACTAAAAAATAAAAATGTTGAACTATGAAAACTAACTTTGGACAACGAAAAGTCAATGACATCAATATTATTCAGATCTGCAAAAAAATTATTGATCTGAAAGGTAAACTTTAGGGTTGAACTTCTCTGCAGTATGTTTAATTGTCAATATTTTTCGTGCCAAAGAGTTGAAGGTTCTCTGTAATAGTCGCTTAACTCATGGGTAGTTCAGTGCTTCTACAATAATAAGGACTTCCACTTTCCTCATCCTAGAACTCCAGGGAGCCAACCATGACTCAAACGATTGTTAAATTTGATCCATGTATAAATTAAAGACTACATGTTGAAGGCGCCGACAAACAATATTGCAAATGACGAGGCTTAATGGATTTACCATACTAGTCTTTCAACTTTTATATCTCAAAAGTCTTAGAACCAAGCAAACTGCGAGCCAAGGCCAAACCATCGACATGCAGTTCTAAAGATTTGAATGCATGCCTCATTCCAGAATCAAATGCACTTGAATCTCCCTTCTGTATTCAATTATCCGTAACAGGTCGTACCCTTGAGGAGATGTATCAAATAACAGATATGAAAATTTTTTAGACGTACTGTGTTGTTGCAATTGTCAAACTATTCAATGCCTTGTAAATATCCTCCGTTTTAGGATGTGATATATATATAGATATATATATATATATCTATCCCCAGAGGTGAATCCTTGCATACCTTTTACCTCAATGCAACTCCAGCCTGGTTTCTTCTTGAGTCCTTAGTTCTTCAGCTCATCCCATCTTCCAAAACTTGCTTAATTTGCTTTGACATTATTCAACGGAGTATTATATAACCAGCGTTATCAGGTTCTAATTCTAAAAGCCTCTGAGCTGCATATTCTCCAACTTTCTTGTTTCCATAAACTCTGGAAGCTGCTAGAAGAGCACCCCGTATCCAGCTACCAAGTAGACTAACCATCTTCAGTATTATGGATAAGGCCTCTTTAAGCAACCCATATCGACCCAACAGATCCACGATGCAAGTGTGGTGATCCAAAGCTGGTTCAATACCAAATCCTACTTCATGGAACAGTAAATTTTGCAGCCTTCACTCACAAGATCAGAGTGAGTGCAAGCAGTGACAGAGTTTGGCTGAACTCTTTGTTCGGCCATTAAAACGAAATAGTTGAGAGCTTCATAGCCAAAACCATGGGGCCCAAATCCCTCAATCATAGTCGTCCATGCTACGACATCTTCGATCGACAACCTATCAAAAAATGCTCTTGCTGAAGAAATGCTACCCACCACATCTTACATGTTTAAAATGGAGTTCTCCAGGTGTGCAATGTCTTCTTCAACTCCATTAAATCAGTTCTTTTAAAGGTAACCAAGAACTTCTTTGCCTAATTTCAGAGCACCAAGATTAGCGTATGCATCAATTAGATTTCTCCAAATTACAGGATCAGAATCAAGATCTGTAGATTGCAATCGTTGGAGTAGAGTTATGGTTATGGTCTCCATAAAATGACCGTTTCGAATAGAACTTGAAATCATAGCACTCCAAGCAACGTTACTCTTTGATTGAATTTCTCTGAACAATTCAACAGATATTTCCAATTTCCAATTGCCCACATTTTGCGTAAAAATCAAGCAAAGTTAGCAAAATATCATCAAAGAGCCCTGTTTTTGTGACTATAAAATGTATGCTTTCGCCTTACAAGACTTCGCAATTGCTGACAAAACTAGGGTTAAAATCTGAATGTTGCATGAAAAATCTTATCCACTATAAACATACAAGCTACTTCCATGATATCTCCTTTCTTCCGTGAAAGGAAATTACTAAGATGTTCTAGGAAACAACGTCTTTTCTGTCAACGTCACAGAAAACAGTTTCCACGTCTTCGGTATTCCCGATGTTAGCATACATGTTCAACACAGCATTTTGCACAGAAGCATCCATTAGCAATCCGCTTTTTATGACATACCCATGAGCTTGATTTCCATCCGTCGAAGTTGCAGAAACATAACATGCTCGCAACATGACAAGAAGAGTCACATATTTCGGCTCCAATCCCATCCTCATTTTGTTGAATAAATCGGAGGCGACACAAACATGTGTCTAGGAAATATATCCAGCAATTTGAGATGTCCAGGAAACCAAATCTCGGTGCGACATAACATCAAACAGGTTACGTGCAGAGGTGACACACATGCATTTCGCGTAAACTTCCTTCATGGTATGGCAAAAATATAAATCCAGATCCAAACCCATTGAATTGCTTGACAGTGGATCATTTTTGCAAACACAGCATCGTTTCGGATGGAAGATAAAGCGTAGTTTGATTTTAATGTAGGAAAAGTAAAATCATCGTGGACAACGTCTACTTCTCTCATCCGTTTGTACAGTAAAAAGGCCGTATGGAAGAGTCCCAAATCAACGTGGGACTTCATGACCAGATTCCACATCTTTGTACTAGGCCGTACAAAAAATTTTTCAATCATATTATTTTTTTAAGATCAAACAAAGAGAGGTGCACATTTTTCCTCTAATCCCTTCCTCTTTCTTATTTGAAGATGAAAAGGACTCCCTCCTCCTCAGTGGTGGAGCCAATGCCCAGAGTCAGAGGGGGCAAATTTTTTTTTTATATTAAGGTACCCAAACTGACTACTAATATCTTTTGAAATTTTAAAACAAAAATTGGTCAAAAATTTAAAAATTAAATTATTTTTGGCCATTAAAAAATTAAAATATTAATAATTGGCAATGAACTCATATCTTACAAGTAATTGCATATTTTATAATTATTCTCTATTTGAATTTATGTTTTGAAATTTTTGAACAATTTGCTCATTGTTAATATGTTAAAAACATCCCTTTCAAACTATCTTCATCCCTGCTAATATGCTTTTCATATATTGTCATAATCATTGGGAAGATATTGTGAAATTTTAATTCATAATCTCCTAAAGTAATTTCTATTTGTTGTTACTAGAAATTTGATTCACAAGATTTTGATGAAAATTGTTGCTTATTTTATAGCAATTTCCTTTTTATTTTCATTTTCATTTTATATTGAAAATCTAAGAAAATTGCAATTACTTAATTATGTTAATTTTAGAGTATCACAAAAAAAAAACACATAAATAATAAAAAATATATCTCAATAGTTTTAAGATTATAAAAAATCTATAAATCTATAAATTAAATCAACAACGTATATCCACAAATAGCATAAAGAGACAAACCACAAATGGATGACTAAATTGTTTTAATAAAAAGTTATAAAACAAACAATTTTTTTAATTAGAGGGGTACGTGGAGGAAATGTCTAAAAGTTAAAACTTTAAATCACGACAAATTACTTTTCACTTCTTTTTCTTTCACATGATTTTACCATCTTCTCTCTCTTGATTTTGTTGGTTCCATTTTTTGGCTTCTTGACAAGTTGCAACAGCTCAAAGGGTTCAAGCTGTGAAGATTTGGGGGTCAAAATATCAGATTTAGAACACTCACTTGAAATTTTCTTGAAGTGACTATGTAGCTCCGTCAATACTCCCCTAATTTGATTAGAGGAAAAAATAGAATAAAAATTTTTTTCTTTTTCCCCCTCTCATCCAAACCCCTCCAAACAAACACAGGGTTAGAGTTACTGTATATCCCAAGGACACTGCCCAGATCATCGAAGCGAGCATGAAAGCTCGTGAGCTTTGAAGCAACGGATTGAGATACCAATGCATTTGAGATGATAAGAGTCGTGGACTTTCTTCACAGCGAAAGATCTTCGCATGAATGTAATAGCCAATAAGGAGGAGAAGGTGGACCAGAGACACAGTGATATAGGAGTTTCAGGTGATGGGTGTGAAGTAGAAGAGGAAGTGCAGAAAAAAGTGTAAACGTTGAAAGAATTACGAAGGAATGGAATATTGAAAAGAGTTAAAGGAGACGGCAGCTAATTTGATTTCGAAGCTGAGACCTCGAAAGTAACAGTAATGTACAAGATAGTATATATTTGACTGGTTCAGGTTTAATTCACTGAATGTACAGACTATAAAGAGGGGAAGGAGAATGCATCTTTTGTGCGCACATGCATGCATCGTATGTCAAGAGTTGAGCTGGACTCCTCGAAGCTTGTAATTGGAGTTGTTTTGAAATGTGAATGATACTCGTAAAAAGTCTGACGTCTGGAACTAACGCTTTTTCAACGCTTCTCTCTGCAATATTCTGGCAGCACTGGAACCATAAGAATTCAGTAACTAACTTGCAGGCTTTCTAGGTTAAACCTGGCGCAACAATGAAGGAATGACCCTGGCAGGCACTTCTCCCCAGGGAACCGTATTTTAATAGCAGCATATACGCAGTCCTTTAGCTTTCCTTTCAGTTACATGCTCTTTGTAATTGAAATCTATATCTGACTTTTGCAAAAATAATACGGTACGCACAAAATAAATATATTTTACCAAGAAAGTTTTTCAAACACGAGATATTCTCTGAAAAAAAATTGAAATTTTAATAATACATGCCTGAAACTAAATGCATACTCTATAGTTTAAATTCATAATTTTCAGCATACACGGGTGAAAATTATTCTTCTAAGTATACTCGCAAAACTATATTGGTACTTGAACACTATCCTGTAGAGTTCATTTTAGCATTTCAGCACTGCAAGAAGTTTGCATATTATTGGAAACATGAAAGGTGGGAGGATGAGAAGGGGCATTTTTCTTCCAAAGAAGGAATTTTCCTTCTAGTCCCCCGCTACTGAAACGGCATTTCATAGGCTGCCTGAATTGATCACCTTAACAATATTTTCACGTTTGTCATGAAATTGAATGTAGTAACTAGTAAGTATTTTGAATACTGGTATCGGTTAAACAGTCCAACGTCAGTCTCAAGTAAAATAACGAACAATCCTAGCGCAATCGAGCACAGAACAAGAATACAAACACAACGACATTTGATTCTCATTGGGATAGAAACAGGAAAAGATTAAACAATAGGGAAGACAATATTCAACACGTTATTCAAAATTAAACTAGTTTGTTTCACGCAACTCTACAGAAAGAACCAATCATCTAAATAGCAGTCAGTAAACAAAGCAACTGTCTCCCATGAAAGTCCAGTAACAGTCCACTCTTTGGTCTTACAATCTGAATCAATCAACCACCTCATAAATGAAGCATTAGATTGAATGACCCCTATCGTTAGTATACATAGTAAGATAACAGTAATATTTCATTTATAAGAATAGCATACCAATTCTTCTTCCTCTCTGATTGAGGAAAATCCCGGTTCCCGACTGACAAATAGAAGACATGGAAACCCTGGTGAATGTGGACGATGCTCGAATCACAGCTAACTGCTAATTCTATATTTTTTATATACAGTCCTGGTCTACCAGCTACTAGTACAACTTCTATACGCCTTCAGAGCTCCATCTTCAACTGATTTGAGTGCAGAGATGCTGTATCACAGTATAAATTTTCGGTTTTAAAAATGCACTTCTCAATTCGTGTCTGACATGCTTTGTTGAAAATAAAGAGCTCTTCACTCGTATTTTACATGATTTCAACTTAAGTCCTTTCCAGCAATTTATACCTTCCTACAGTAATTTAAGTAATAGGAATGCCAAATTTCATTTATTTACTGCTTTCCAACGATCCTTTAGACCTTTGGTGTTGTTAAATTGCATCATTCAATTGGTTAAAAAAGATAGAAGATATCAAATAGTTTCAAATTCTCTATAATTGCATAGCCCAATACCAATGGAAATAGGAAACAAGACGGATGAAGTTAGAACTAGACAAGCTTCTGTGGATTGTCTTCAAAATACTGCTTCTGGTTCATATTATAGGAGGTTTCTAACTATTTCACGTTTATAAAGAAAAGTTGATTGTACACCTTAAAATTCTAAAAAAATCTAACATCTCAATTTTACTTTTATTAATTATCAATAAAAGTTATTTTTGACTTCTCTCTCTCTTCCAATTTATGAAACAATAATCAATAGAGGGAGTAAGACACATGCAGTGAAAGCTATCTACCTGAATTTGCTGACGAGTCATAACTCAAAAAAGAGTTATCTGGAGTGATAAAATTATGGTTTCCTTCTTCTCTCCCCCAAAGTGGTTGGTGGAATGCATCAACTTGCCACTGTTGTTGATATTGCTGTCTGTTTCCGTTGACTGGGATTTCTGGCCACATCAGAGGTGTAACCATGCTGGGGAAGTTACAATCCATGAGAGATGCACCCTATGAGTTACGAAGGAGAATTGTCACCCAGTATAGCATTAATTAAAATTTCAGGATCAACACAAAAGGCTGAACTGTCTCTAGAAAGCATTATGCATAATAGTCAGTCATTCAGAATTCAATATACCAACCCGTGACCCTATTTAAGGATGAAGGTAAAATGACTTCAACCTCAAAGTTATACAGCATTTATAGTCAGGTCAGATTCAGGCAATGAAGAGTAAGCTTTAATATGCTTGGCTGACATTCATTTTTATTTTCATGAAACAATTTACATTTCTTATTAGGTTTAGCACAACATGTCAATATTTTATGCTATGTTTGGTACCAATGAGTCATTTTTAAAGGAAATGAAAAGGGAGAAAGAGAAGAAAATGTTTCTTTCAAAAAGCTATTTTTGGTCGCTAAGATCCTTGAATTATGTATACCATACATGTTACACAATGATTTTTCTTTCATTCTTCCTTTCATGAAATTCTCTTCCTATCTATCAAATCCGGCCTTATAGAATAAATAGAATCACAATATTAGACTACTAAACATTTTTTTTTCATTTATGCTGCCCCGATGTTCAAGTTCGCCCTTTCAAAATTCTGAACAATGAAACACATAAAACATAAATTCAATTAGATAGGACAATCATCACATATAAGTTGACCTTTTGTTTTGGCCAAAATGACCTTTTGATTTCTTTTTTTATGGGAGGGGGATCAAATCAGCTATGTTAAGAATGCAAAATCTTCTATAATTGTCCATGGCACCAATAACAGCATGACGCCCCCAACCAAAAACAATTAAATAATTTATCGTATTTCCTACGATGAAAAAGGTAATTGAGGAAGTGAAATAAATTCATATTTCTTACTTCTGTAGCCAATATGCTGTCAAGGTTGAAGTCAATTCTCGGATTAACCGCAGCCAATTTCATTGATAAGAACTGAAATCAGAGGGTAACTGAATCAGCAAAAGACCACGTTTACTTCAGATAACTTAAATTTTACTATATTGCATCATCAATAGCAACATCCTTATTCTTCCCAATCTTCTGCCATTAATTACACTTTCAGTATCAGTTCAATTATCATGCAGATCCAGTCTGATTACAAGAAAACTCGTCCTGTCATTTTGAAGACTCCTAGAATTGTGCTTCGCTTGTTGTGTGTGTGTGTGTGTCTATATATATATATATAGATAGATAGAAAGATATATAGACACACACACACAAACAACACTAAGCCAAGCACAATTCTAGAAGTCTGCAATGCCAAGCCTCAAGTCCACAATAGGCATGGAAAAAGCAGGACTTGTTACTGGATGAACTCACTTTCATGTCCTTTTAAGAAAATAATTTTAGATGGTAAATCATAAAGTCCAAAATAAAAGATAGGGACTACTTAAAGATTTAGGGCTTATTGGTAACTTTTTTTTTTGGTGGGTGTGTTTTCACTCAGTGACGTCAGAAGGATAGTACCACCAAAATGTTCCAGAATCTTACAGAAGCCATACAGAATATTGATGTTGAGGATTCAGAAAAAATGGACAGGATGTAACCCATATAAATAGTTATATTCAGTACCAACTATTGACAAAAATATTGCTGACAACTTTAGCCTTCCAATGGTTTCTTAAACGAGTTTGGAAAATGTCTATGATGTCTGACCTCCACTTGACGTTGTAGATATTGCACATGGTTGATGATTTCATCCAGAACCAATGCAGTTCCTGATATCTGTAGAGCAAAGTTTTTCATGTCAGATATATAGTATCTTTCTAGATTAACTACTATGGGAAAACTTTTAACACAATTGAAATGATGCTCCACAGAATCCGTGTCCATGTAATTAAAACTTCATAATTCAATATAAACAATGAATATAAACAATGTATGAGTTATGGAACTAGGCAACTAGCTGATTTACATAATTGTGATGGAACATAGTACACAGTAATTAGGCCATAATAAAGACGATTCAACCTACGAAAAAAGGGCTCCATCCAAATTACTGTTTCCCCTTTATTCTGAAACGTCTACAGGCTTAGCTGCTGAAATAGCAGTTGATATCATCAGCAAAGGTGTGTGCCAAATTTACTGGCATTGCTGTAAAGTCACCATTGTCCATTAATGAGTCGCATGACAACTCACTAAATGAATCCCTTTTTTATTTTCAGAATTTTACAAAGGATGAAAATTGAAACCCTAAATCAGGAGATATTCTTGTATACTCATGGATTACGAGTATGTCTAAGGCCTACTTTAATACAAATCAGTTCAGTGTCTTGAAGTTGAACTCTCTGTTGGGTACAATACTTGGATTATCATCAGCCCATGGATATTCTTCAGGAGTAAAACAACAAAAGTATGCAAGGAGCAACATAAATCAGAGGTTGGCCGCTGATAAATAAATCATCCAGTTGCCAAGCACCAAGTAAAGCTCAAAGATCATACTCCATAATATTATCATTACACCTCAAGCTACCAAAAATAAGAAGAAAAAAATAGTATGACTTCAAAACAAAAAAAGGTGATGAATCTAAAGGTTTGCATTTAATTTATGTTTAGATGAAATTCATTTAACATGTTCAATGTCCCAAGCCAGTTAGGTCTGCCGTTAGGTAGATGCACCAAAAGTATGCACTGTTTTCTCATCTTTTTTTCCGTCATCCCATAATGATGTATACCGAACTCGGAGATAATGGTACCATCACCGTCACAAGATGGGATTAAAACTTCAATTGCCCAAGGGACCCACGGATACGAGTTTCAAGTATCACTATGCCCACTATATGTGTCTCCGAAGCGATAAAGCCAGAATCCATCTAAGGAAAACCCCCTCCACCACTCCCTCCTGCCTCTTCGATATGCCAAGAGGCCGAAGAAAGGCAAGATGGGGGATAACATTAATCGTCCAGCACAGCCCATGACGTATATTTTCGTCATATATAAATAACAATCAGTTCGTTTAAAAATTGACTAACAAATGCAATATTCTTGATGTCCATTTTAATACAAGTTTATTAAAAATGACGTATGTATGCAATATTCTTTATGTTAAATTTTTTCTACACGTTATGAACAGCTTCTTTCATGTTCATGTCCAAAAGAAACATGTCACCGGACACACTTTTACTACCTCCAAACAATATCGCCGGTGACCATGAATAGAATGACAAAAGAGGGCCCAAGACTGGAGGAACTTAACTTAGCAATTCGAGCGAAGAAAATGACTTATTTAACTTCAGAAAAGACTTGTAACCAATCTCCCAAAATGTAAACCGGTGAGACTGGGAAATTACATAAATGCCATGTTGAGACCCACTGGGAAGTGGGCACTTTTCTTAATGGAAAAGCAAGCATTTTTTTGGGTGAAAAGGTGACAATGACAATAACCGTTATTTAAGACATAATTGCACTTTTGGGAGACAAATTAGACAGATAATAATAGGCATTACCGAAAAGTAATAAAGCGTAATTAATTAATCCTAGTAACCGAGGATTAGTAATACTGAAGGGACCGACCTTGTTGCACCCGGGGACCAGCTCTTGTAAAAGCTTCATCCGAGCATTTATCTTCTCTCTCCTAGCCTATATAATTTGATAATAAAATTAGTTTATGAAAGAAATCTATTTGAAGTGAAGATAAAATTTGAGTCAGAATAATTGTAATTAAAAGATTGATTAGCGATTAATGAAGAGATTACCCTTTCTGCTAAGCTATGGCTGTCTGTAGCTTGACCCCGACGAGCTCGAACATGAACGTAGGGAAGCTTTTCAGCTTCCCCGGAGGCGTCGTCGGCGACGCCCTTACTCTTTTTTGAGGACCCTTTGACCTGTTTTAACAGATTCCGTGATTACTAGATGTCTTCATCACTGAAATCACTCAAATTACCAAAAATAGAAACCCTAACTCTCGATTGTTGCAATCAAGGTACCTTCTTCTCCCGCTCCTTCCTCTTTGCGGCCCTCTGGTTCTGGTTTTCAACGGCGGGATCAGAAATACAGCCCTGTGTCGAACTAGGATTCGAATCGGTTTCTGGGGGCTCATTCTTTACTTTATCCAAATTCGCCCCCGAATTAGGCGCAACCAGGCTGGAATCCTCGGGGTGTGGGTTTTCTCCGGCAAATACGGAGAACTTGGCAGCGCGTTCGATCAAAGCGGCGTTAGCAGGAAAGGTTAAATTGCCACTGAAAGAGTGGAATAGATAGGATTTCTGATTGTTGATTTGACATAGGGATTTTCCAGACGCACTGCTGGTAGCGCCGGTTCCTCCACAGTCCGGCGAGTGAAGGAGCTCCACCACTTGTGGTGGTGGGAGTTCGAGAAGTGCAGTAAAGGAGCTAGCGTTTTCAGGGGGTGGAGCCATGATTCCCTGGATTTCTTGGTTAAATTGGATGGATTCGAGCGCGGTCCTATCGTGGTCGCGAATAGCAACACTGGATCCAGGCAAGCCTCCTGTAGTTTGCTCCATTATTCCTTGCCAATGACCCAAATTGTGGGAAATAGAAGCTAATTCACCTCGGAATCTTCAGAATCTCGAAAACCCGGATGATTAATTTTACAAACTATAAACTCTTATTATAATGTCAAACCAAAGGATTAGCGGACCCTGAATAAGCTAATAAACGGCGGAATTGAGCAGGGTAAGTGAAAGCAAAATAGAGCAGCAATGAAAGAGGCGAGGGAAAGAAATAAGGAGAGGAAGAGGAAGATGGTAAGAAGAAATGTTGAGAGAAAGAGAGAGATAAAGAAGAGCTTCAATGGCGGGTCAATCTGCTGGTGCTCTCTGCTTGTCTCAGATTCTGTCTCAGAGATTGCTTCTGAGCCATTTGAAGTATTGGCTACGCTACGGCCAGTATGCTGTGGTGAATTATACGGGTATCTTCAATTCATACAAGTGGACAAGTATTCGAGTGATGGCAACTCGCCCCGTACGGTTCTGACGATACAATTCGTTGAGCGAAGGCAAAAAGAAAATTATCTGGGGACCACCAAAAGCACTGCCCCCTCTCACATTTCCAACTTTCAACCCCTCCGTCCATTTTCATTTCTTTATCTTACGGAGATTCGATCCCGGGACGTTAACCATTGGCCAAGAAGGATCCAGGCCGTTGGATTATAAAAATAATCCCGTTCAACTGCTTGACCTCATTTAGGGTCTCATTTGATAGAATTGAATAAAAATGAATTTAGTAGAATTGATTTTATAATATAATTATAATAAAAATTAGCTTGGGATTAATGGGCTTATGTTTGGATTATTTATTTAAAAATTAATTTTGATAAAATTTATAATTTTTTTTTAAATTGAGTTTAAACTCTATCCCATGATTAATTTAATTTACTTAAACTAAAATTTAATCTTCATCTATTTAATTGGTAATAAAATATATCTGATATAATATTTTTTACAGGTCATAATTTATGAAAATTAAAATTTTGAAGAAATAGTTTAGTTAATAGATAAGAGAAATTTTATAGAAATTTTATTTTTTTAATTTTTTTATTTTTTCTCATTTTTATTAGTTCATTTTTATCTGAATTTAAAATAAATACAAATGGAAATGGAGAAGAAAAACAAAAAAGCAACTATCATACCTTGTTCTTCGAAACCTCCATTTTGCATAAAAAAATCATTGTCAAATGGAAAAGGGAAAATTTTTCAAACACATCCAAATCTTTATCAACTTTGATTTTAACCCCAAACTAAGGTCTGGTAAGTATTGCCAAACACACCCTAAACATTCGTTGCAAGGAATAATTTATAAATCATCGAGATCTAATCGAAAATTATAAAATTACAAACTTTCTATCTCCAGCCCCCACCTAAGCTTGATTGATTTTATACATTGTGAGATATATAGTATCACGAGACTTCTCAAGGGCAAATAAAATTCAATTTCTTCTTCATGATATCAATGGTATGTTACTTCTTATTTCCTCCATACATTTAAACGTTTCTTACAAATCAAAATGTTTGCTAAGTCATGAACTTTGAACAGGCATATTAGAATTGCTTCAAACCAACCCCCCCCCCCAAAAAAAAAGTGTCAGAGTAGATGGAATTAAAGTTAATTTTTAAAAGAAAAAAAACAGAGAAGTCGAATGTTGAGTGAAATGGGAGTGATGCATGATGTCAAGCAAATAAAATAAAAGGGCTAAAATTTAATTTATCGTTACTACAAAAATATCAGATCACCAACAGCAATGAATAAATGATTGCAGCAAAGGCGTACAAGAATTATTATAATATTTGAGTTGGCCTTTTTTTGTTTTAAAAGAGAGTGTAAGAACAGAAGTGGATTGGACTGTGTGTGAGCGAAGATTGGGCCGTAAAATAGTGGTTTGGTCCCATAGGTTGGGGACCGGACGCGAGCTAAGGCCCGACAGAGTTGTTAATCGTAGAAGATGACGCGTCCTTTTCTTGCATTTATACGCATTCCCTTCTTCTTCTTCTTCTTCTATTATTGTTCTTTCTCTGCATTTATTTTCCTTTCTTTCTTTCTTTTTTTTTTAATTTTTTAATTCAAAGTTTCTTCAATTGATCTGTCAACGTCCAACGACTCCATCCCCAATTACTCACTTGCCCCTCATATCTTTTAGAGTAAGAAAAGAAATAGTATTAGACATGCCACGAAGTACAGTAGGCTTTAAAAAAAAAGTGCTTATTTTTTTTCCCAAAATGGGTGGCGTCTCAGCTCTTGCCTCAAGTGGCATATTTCGTCGACCTCACATCACGGCCACAGGCCCAGTCACCACCTGTGCTGCTTGGCATTTTCCTGTGATCTTAATTTCGGCTTTCGTGCTCCTTGGTGGAATCGGACATGGGTTTATGTAATAATGGTAATTATGCTGACAATCATTAGGACCACAAATTGGTCATTTGGGAATACTTTGGATATTTTTATTCCTTTTGTACATCTTAGGTTTCCTTCCTTTATTCTCAACTGTGTTCCCCGGGATTTTGGGATTTCTCTCCTTATTAGAAAAACACGTCTTCCCATTATCCCACTCTTACTACCTCAAATAATTGAAGAGTGTATGAATGATACTTTCACCCTCTGGTGCTACATTCAACTACTTTCTTCTTTCTTGTTTTACAAATATATTCGCTTGCATTTTTAACATTTGAAATTATAATCCTTCTCCATCCTTACTTTTTATCCTTCCACAATTCGAGTTGACTTTCTCGTGCGGAATATAATTTGTCAAAAACCAAAATATATGAAGTTGTTAGGGAAGCGGGTAGAGAAGTGGGAGATCACATGAACATACAAAGTCTCTCTTTGAAATAATGGCAACTGCAGAATAACACAAGAAGTTGGAAAACTCTCAGCTTGACTCCTTCATAAGAAGCCAAGCACAAGCAATGGGGGATACAACTAATCAACTAAACCAAACATTACAGGGACAATCAATCAATCAAATTTGAGCACCAGCTTTGTTCTGTATAAGTATTTGCATCTTTCCTATATATATTTGGTAAATTTCATAAAAAGAAGAAAGAGTGATAAATCATTATATAATATCATAATATGTTTGTTTGGTATGCACTATTCCAATTTTCTATAAAAATAATTTTTTTAAAATCTCTTTTCCCTTTTCATTTCTTAGAAAATGACTCATTCCTACTAAATATGATTTTAATTTTAGACAACTCCCAACTTTTATTTCATTTCTAGTGTTTTTATTATGTCTAATACCCAAGTTTCTAATGCTCTTCTCAATGTATGTGACTTTCTTTGATCATTAAGCTTCATTAATGGCATTGTTATTAATTTCCTTCAAGTTTCTAGCCTGCAAAATTATTTTAAATGGCATTGTTATGCTCGTATTTAGAGAAATTATGGTAAGTGATCACAGCAACTCAAGTCATCTTGATTAGTGGTAAGATCTTTCACATAGTTAAGGTATTAAGCTATTTCATAAAAAAAAAAAAAAGGTGTTAAGCTCTGATTTACCTGATTCACGTGGCTAACTCCCAAATTATTTGTAACACAAGGTTTTCGGAACCAATATTGAAACTGCAATATGAGTTGTTGTGAGATATATATATATATATATATATATCAGTTAAAAAAAAAAAAGCTGTGCGTAGTTCACTTTTTGGCATCCTCAATAGTCAAATGGTAAATTTTGGTAGGGGTGAAAGAGAAAAAAACGTTCCGAGGGAGAGAGTCAAGAATTCCCGTGTCCTTTCTCTATTTCTTTTTAATTATTATTTTAAAAAAATTACTTCTATTTATTTGTTACTTTCAAATTTTAAAATAATATTAATTAATATTTTTTTAATGTATCCTTATTTATTTTTCAAAAAGTCAATTATAACATTAATTATTTTTTACCTATTTATTTATTAAAGGATATATTAGTAAATTTAAAAGAAATTCTAGCATATTGATTATATTTTTTAATTTATGTGCTAAAAACTTTAAAAAACACTTAAAAAGAAATAGAGGGAGCAACTATACTTAAGTTTCTTTTAATGATTTTTTAAGTTACTTAAAAAATATTCAAAATTATATCCAATTCTCACGCACACACATGCATATATATATATATATATGTGTGTGTGTATGATTAGAAATTTTCTGTAGCTGAGTAGACATTAAGTCAACCTGAGTGGAAATTGGGTTCTTAATTTCCATTAATTATTTCCTCTCCCTTTTTATGTTTATCATTTACAAATGGATGTAAAGGATGGATTTAGAAGTTGAGAGAGAGATGGAATTAAAGCGAGGGAGATTAGGTGGAGTGAATGAGTTGAGTGGATTGGATGGGTTGGTTGGGCGATGCTCCAATATAGAGTGGTGGTTAGGAAATCCATATATGTTATTGGAGAGGAGAGGGGGAAGCTTAATGATGTAGGGTTAATTAATTAAGTAAAAATAAATAATAAAAAAAAAAGAATGAAAATAAGTTGGAAAGGGAGATGGGGAAGTGGTGGTTCAGAAGATGGAGACCAAAAAACCAAAGGATCTGCTGCTTCTGATGAACATGAGCCCTTGCGGGTCGACCAAGGACACCCTACCTATTACTTATACTCACTCCTATATATTTATACGTATCCGTCTGTTTCCATATCCCCACATGACTCCCCCTCCCTTGAGCCAATTCATCCTACTCTGCACTCTACACTCTCCTCCTTTCAATTTCATTTATTTCTCTTTTAATTCTACACCTGTTTCCCTTTCTTCCTTTTCCTTTTCAAAATGTATATATATATATATATATATTCCCCCTCCTCCATTTCCCTATATATATATATATATATCACGTTTAATCAGTTTAATTATTAATTCCTCTCTCTTTTAATTTTTCTTATCAACCAGATACATGTACGTTTTTCACCATCATAATCATAATCTTCGCTCGCTTGTTTCAGTCATACATGTCCATCAGGATCCGGCGGCCTATTATATATATACATGATCTATCTATAACACTAAGGCAGTTGATTATGACCCTCCGTCCCTTTTTAAGCTTATGCAGTAGAATTATATTATAGATTATATATATAATTCTAAGTGTAATCTTAACTTTTAATTAATTATGTATAATCTTAGTAGGGAACCTCAAAACACATCACACACTATGTATAATCTTAACTTTGAATTAATTATGACTTTGCTGTCTGAGTTTTGAAACATAACATTTCAGTCTGTTAAGTTGTATCATGAAAAAGATTAAAAATGTGTCTATATCACAATTAAATTGAGGTTTTGAGAACCATGTGATTTATCACGCCACACTTATATATCTCTTATAATTTTTCAACATATATATATATATATGTATGTATGTATGTATTCGTCCTAGTGAGAAGATGGATATATAGAGGGGAGGGACATAGGAAAGTGTAGGAGAGAAAGGCGAAGTATGAGTTGCTCCAAATACAGCTCAAGCCTGAAAGTGGAGGGGTCAAATAAATAAGAGAAAAGATCGAGCAATGAATAAGAGTGGTCCAAAGCCTCTTTAACAGATTAAAGCACCATTTCATGACTCTCATTATTGACAATAATAAGTACCGAAAGACTCTGTCCTGTCCTATGCAAAAGTGGAGGCTTCCAACTTCTTCTTCTTTCAGCGCTGTCATTACCAATACCCCAAGCCATGAACCCTCCCTTGTACCTCCCTATTCCCTCCCTTCCCATTAATTCCTCCTCCAACCAATTCCCCTCCACCTCACACCCTTTCTCAAAAATTATTGCTTCCCTCATTTCTTATTTTTTAAGTTATTTTCAATTACTTCCCTTTACATAAATTATGAAAAATAGTTAAAAATAGTCTATACTGCAATATTAATTTTTTCAAAAATTACCACTATTTTTTAAAATTGTCCTTAATTAAATTTGTCAAAAATAGTTTATTTATTTGTTTTGATGAACTCACTTCATTTTTTAATTTTGAAATTAAAGTCAACAAACTTACTTCCAATGCAATGCAAGGGTGTTTGTGGGGTGAAAAAAAATAATGATCCAGACATTTGGCAGTGTGATTTATATTGAAGGATTGGAATGAATATTTTTTATACTAAGCAGTTTCTCAAGGAACATACTATCTTTTTATTTAAAGAGGCACAAAATATATTTTTTGTTTCAATTTTTTATTTCCATTTAATTATATGACCAACTAATCTGTAATAGTTTGTTATTGCTGTGAAGTAACCAAATTCATGGTGGCTGAAATATCTGGTGGTATTTTGATTCTTTGTGAGCGGAGGAAAATAATGAAGGGTGATTTTGAAAGGAAAGAGATGGGTGCGTGATGGGTCAAGTTTGTTGCATGTTGTGATGGAAGACAGCATCCAGACAGGACCTGACAAGGGAAATTGGGCCTGTTCTTCGAAGCAGACAAGGCCCGTTAGGCTTCTTAAGGGCCTAACAATGAAATGTGGGTCCACTCCACTCGGGAGAATTGAGCTGTAAATGGATACGTCATACTTTAAAATCGTGATCGAGATTCTCCTTTACTGGATGATATGCAGTTTTAGTTACATATGCATATAGAGAGAGAGAGAGAGAGAAGTAGCTTGATTGATATTGGCTTTATAAGTTTGTGGTTCAACAATTAATAGGGCACTCCTCCTATCCTATTGATGCCATTTCCAACTGGGTAATGCAGTAAATAAACAACACTGTTCTCTTCCCAACCTAAGCATTCATCTCTCTTAAGTTTCACACACTGACCAAATCTTCCTTCCACGTAGCATCCGTCTGGTATTAAATGGAAATGAGAAAGGGATTAGGAAGGAGAAAACTCTCTTTTGACTTCACTGAACAATTTTTATCACATTTTCCCTTCTTTTAATGTTTCAAAGCAGCATTAGAGCTTCTATATATCCAATTTTTTTTCTTTACACTACAAGTTATAAAGTGATAGAAATAAAATGTGAGATATTCTGTCGTTTAATGTCATATTTTGTGTCTATCTTTCGAATTTGACGCTAAGTTTGCCATTGAAAATTCCAAATTCATACAAACGCTAGCTTCCTTTTCCATGGCGATTGGCGAACTCCTTTTTATTACTGTAGCGGTAACTGCTTAGGCATATACTGACAAAGTTGATCTCATCGTATTTTGTGGGGGGGCTATAACACAAAAGGTAGATACAACAACCAATAATGCAAGTCCTCCAATGATTGCATGCCAATGATATGTATGTATATAATTCCCGTGTTTCTTAAATGCTAATACAAGTAGAGCTATTTATTTCTCTTTAACAGAAAAAGTCATTCTCCTCATAGTAGGTTTATTTCTGTGTCTTTCATTTCAATACTGTGATGAGGCAGGAAAGACAATGCAGGCAAGGGAAAGCAAGCAGAGACAATGGAGAAACAGGTTGGGTGGATAAGGTGATGAAGTTGACCAAATTCGCAACAGTTATTCTTATAGGCAGTGTTGGACCACAAAAGATCTTCTCATAAATTAGAATCCTTCTTCTTTTCTTTTTTTTTTTATTTAGAAATTAGAATCCTGATTTTAATAGTTTTTTTTTCAAATGTTTTGTCATTATTATCAATAAAATGCTTGTGGAATAGAGAATGTCCGCTTCAGTGGGCCTAAAGAAGTGTATAGAAGCCCATGTGATGCAGGCCCTTTCTTTCTTCACAAGCAGTGACCTCGCTGTTGCCGTACATCCAAGAGACAGAGATAACGACAAATTGACGATATGAGCTCTTTATTTTACTGTTCTTTTTCTTTGGCCAAACAGTATTTTACTCTTCCGGAAATTGCAGGTGAAAACAAAATCTTGATATTCCCTCCATTTTCAAATAATTGACGCTTTTAATATTTTACTTTGTTTCCAGATAGCATTAATTATTTTTTTTTAGCAATTTTATACTTCTATAATAAAAAAGAAAGAGAGACATGAAAGGGTAAGAAACTTACAAACATAATTAATGAGGGTATTATAATAAAAATATAATCACATTCCATTAATTCTTAAACTATTTATTAGTAACTTTTTTAATCCATGTAAAACTGTTGGGAAAAAAATGGAGTAATTGTTTTATTTAACTATCCAAAGTCCAAACTATTAATTTTATTTGGACTATTGGCACATTTAGAACTGAAGAATCATTTTCCATGGGGAGAGAGAGTGGGTGTGTTATTTGGCGGTGGAGGACAGTTGTCGGGACAATTTCAGAAGCTGAGTGGATTCAGACATATTTGGCAATAAATAATTGTAAAATATGTTAGGATTTAAATGAGATATATTCCATATCTTTTAAATAAAATCTTAAATTTAAATTTTGTGAATCTAAAAGAAAGAAAGAAGTTGGAAGAACTGTACCTCCCATGCCACTTAGAATTTGATGAAATATAATTAATAAATAATATCAAATGACATGGATTTATGAATCGTAGAGGTGAGGACTCATCAAAGACTAGAAAGGAGCTTGGCATGGCAACTTCATGAGAAAGATGGGTTTCCTTCCAAATTTCATTGCAAAAACTGATAGAATCTTTGAAGGGCCAAAGCCAATATTGGGATTCGGGATTTCACGGGATGGAATTTTTCATTACTCTTTTAAAACTCTTGTTAAATGAGAGGATACTAATATTTTAAAAATCGAATCAACAGTGAAATCGAAAATTTTACCGGGTTATAGTTTTTATGGTTCAACTGGTTGGACCGGTGGTCAAACCGGTGATGTAATAATTAAGTAAAAATAATATTATATATAATATTATATATAATAATATATATATATAAATAAAATATCAAATTGTTAAAGGAATAAATTTAAGTAGTTAAAGTTTATCATAAATTAATAAGTTCACAAAGTAATAATGTGTTAAATCATTGAAAGTAATGTTAAAATATTTTAACATGATAACACTATATAACATAATATTATAAAATAACTATACTCCCTACGTTCCTAATTATAAAAAAACAAATAATTATTTCATCTGTATCAATGAAAAAATAGTTTTAGCAGTTAAACTCATTAATTGTACTACAATTTCAATTTTTTTTCAAAATTGCTCACATTAAAAGTTTGAAGTAAGACTAATTCATTATTAGTAATTATCAATACAACCTTAATTACTCAAGAGTATAAAAAGAAAATGATATTAATTACTCCACAAATTTTATCCATGTCTCTTATATTTTGGGATAAATAAAGAGTGTCAAAATTCTCTTATAATTTGGGACGGAAAGAGTAAAAATCAATGAAAATTTTCATTTTTCAAATTAGTAATTTTAAAATAAAAAGAAAAATAGTGTTTTACTCTCTAATAATTTTTATAATTAATAATTTTGGTAAAAAAAATTAAATTTAAGTTAAATTTTACCCAATTTAAAAAACCGTAAAACCGTCCTGTTCTCTAAAAACCGCTCCAGTTCCTGACTCAACTCTGGTTTTCGGGTCAAAAGCATGTTTAAAACGGTCCAATCCAATCCAACCCTTAAAACAGTCTAAAGCTGAAAACCAAGTCTTTCTTTACTCCGAGTAACGGTCCAATCGGTCTAACCATCCAGTCCGGTCCGATTCTCAGAACATTACAACCAACATCCGTCCGCACTTTGATATTGTGAACGATATCTCACATTGGTTTAAGCAAACTTGGGATGGTTTCTACAAAACATTGCTCAAAAAAAGCTATTAGTTATGCAAATTGGCTTGCGAGAAAAGCCTATAATTTGCATATGGATTACGTTGTTCTTAGAAATGCCCTTAATGGCTATAGGAATATTCTTAATCACAAATGTAATCACTAGCTTGTGATTTTTTTAATAGGATCATGACATAGCCTCTTTATTAATATATATGTCAAATAACATATGCCTCTCAAAAAGAAAATTGTGTCTCACACGCACAATTAGAACACACAACATATAGAGACACTCAGATAAAATAAAAGAGGCAGTGATTCCATCGTATAATAGTGCTTGTGCCCAACTTCACTATCCTCTCTCTTCATTCTTTCTTGTATTTGCACTTCTTCCTCTTAACTCTTTCGCTCTTGTTGCACTTTCTCTTATCTTTTACAATTTTATTTACTCTTCATTCAAAGAGTACTAGTATGTAGACTATAGTAAATCCTCTTTTATATAATTTAAGTCAAAGATATTTCAACAAAATATCATTAAATTTTTCTACATATTATTTAATACTTTTCTTTATCTATGTGAAACTCTAAAAAGTTTTTGAATGTGAAATGTGATATATATAATATATGTGTGTATATACCTAAAAATTACTAATAAAAAAAATAGTTATTGTTGAATAATGATCATTGAAATATATTTCTTCTATTCTATTTTATATGTTATTTTAATATTTTTCACTCAAATCAATAAAATCACTAAATAACATAGATTATAATAAAATTTAATTCTTGACTCAAATGTTAAAAGATAACATGTACTTCATCTATCATTATTTTTAATGAATAAAATAATGTAAAAAAAGTTAATACTTCATTGGTAATAATATAAAATGAAAAATAAATTAAAATATTTAAATTTTTTAAATGATAAATAAAATGAGACGAAGAAAGCATTAAATATTTCCCTTTCAATTATGGTGCAATAAAAAGTGAATCTTCTCTAGTCGTGTGAAAAAAAACTTTTCTAGGAGAGGTAAAATCCATTTAACTGATTCCTACGTTTTGAAATAATTAATTTTCACTCAAAATAATTAATTTTTGGCTAATAACTCAAGTATACCTTTGGTGTTAGCTAAAAAAAGAAATGGGGGATCCTACTTATTACTTATAAAAAATACGGAGCCATTTTGTTTCAGTTTTATTTATAAAAGCAACTGTATGCTGTATATATTTAATTATTGTTACAAATTTAAAAGGCGAACGTTCTCTTTTTATGTTAGATTAGAATTAGAATTATCTCTAATCTCACACTCTGACCTGATAACATTATTATGTTTACATTGACAACTGAGAAAAATTACTCCAGTAGAAAACATGTTATAGTACATCTAGAGCAGTAGGAATATAACGCGAATTAACGGAATGAGAAGGAGGCGTGAATTGCTGCGACCGACAACTCATCTGGCAGAGTGGAACTTGAAGAAGGTGATACAAATGAAATCAATAACGCCAAAACTAACAAACATCAATCTTGAAGAAGGTGATACAAATGAAATCAATAACCCCAAAACTAACAAACATCAATCATTTCAGGATTGCGATTAGTGGAAAGCCTGTTTATTAGTCATCTGATTCCCCATGGTTAACGAATCCTTTCAAACCAAACACCCCCCCCGGGGCGCCGGGGGGCCCGCGATAATACATCCATTTAGGTATTAAAAATTATAATATATATATATATAATTTAATTTTAGTATCAAGTTTTTAAAAAGATCATTTGATGTATTGATACATCAAATCAAATGATCCAATCAAAAATAAAAATGACGGATGGTCATAGAGTAGAGGCAATAGGGGCCTAGTATGAGAAACAGAAACAGCAAAAGACAGCTTGGAAGGCCGAGGATATTACAGAAAAGCCCTCAATGAAAGCAGGGAATGCCAGGACATGACAGTAAGATTGATGTACTGGGGAGGGGTCCTCATGAAATCAAAATGACCCCCGGGGGTGGCAGGCCACATCAGGCCTTGATGATAATGGGCCCACGAGGGAAAAAGAAACCAAGACAAAGCCCAGAAGCTGACAACGACCCGACACGTTAGAAGACGTCACTAAAAGCAAATTGGGTAGGGAAGGGGCCAACAAACAAAGAACAGGATTAATAATCACAAGGCAAGGGTTGTGGTAAGATGAAATAGGAGAGGAGTGGGGCCACCCCTGAATTATTAGTAAGTGCAGTACAGTGTACTGTTATGTAATTCCATCATCGTTCCTCCGTGGAAAGAAAGGCCTAGTGTTGTGAAGCTGCCTACAGTATGTCGGGTGTGAAAAGATGCCCCGTTCGGTACCCTCCACAGATAAAGGTGGGCCCCCCAATTGGATGCCCCTCCGTCCTTTTCATGGATCACTCTTGGCCCACACCTCTTTCAACTCGAACTATCTTCCCTTCTCCTCGATTATCATCAAGAAAAGAAAAAAAAATCTTCCCTTCTCCTCCCCTCCTATTCACATTTACAGCCCCCTCCAACCTATTACGCTTCACTCCAATTGACCTACTGTCATAATTAATAGTGTCCTTCAGTTAAAGTTACAGAAGCAGCCCAAAATTACAACCACCCTCTACGACATGGTCAAATGATGAATATTTCCCTTTTTTCTATACAAGCTTTTCTCCGTGTCGGGACCCTTTTATTTAATTATCACAATGTTAGGGGTTGACCTAAGCTACACATAACAATAACAACAGGATGGATCTTTAAGTTTTTTCACGGCCCCTCCGTCCCATTTACTACTGCTATTTTTCTCCATTTTTGGTCCCATCTCTTAACTGGATGAATATAAAATACAAACTTTAATCCAAGTGGCATTATGTACAATTTGTAATAAGGAAGGAAGCAAACATTCCAGCTATGGTTTTAGACAACAAAAAACATCATTTTATGGAGATGTGCATCTCTCAAACTAAATGTAGAGGCTTTAGATCCAGGTCTCGAATCCACCCTACCTATGAATATTTTTAGTATTACCCGAATCCGCTTTAATACTCAATCAACAGTTGGCTTGCCCAACCTAAGAGCCATAAGCAATCGGGATAAGACCGACTGGGAAAAAAAATTATCACCCTTGGCCTAATGCTTCACGAAATAGCTCCTCACCATCTCACTCATCAGATTCAAATCTCAGAATTAACCCCTAAAAAAAATTATCATCCTAATTTCACTAAAATCGATAGGGTAAATGTACCGTTCCATAAGAGAAGCCTCCTTGGACCTTCATGTTTATTTCCGGTTTTTAAAAAGAACCTTAAACACACACCAAAAAAGACAAAGGCCCATATAACCCAACCTAATTGAGTCCAAGTAAAAGCATTTTGGACAAGGGTCTAGCAAGTCTATCTCGGGCTTATATGCTTGGGTAGCCCAGGGGCCTTCGAAGCGGCCTACTTCCTAGAATAGATTACGACGTGATTCTTTTCCCTTTTCAAACAAAGACTCGGACTAATATAACTTTGTCAAACCGTGGCTGGACGCATTACACCTTGGAATTGCGATTCAGCTCCACTAAATCAGGCAAAGGATCAAGGGAAAGGCTACGAGAGGCCTTAGCACCTCCACTATTTTTAACTAGCTAGCTGAGTTCGTGCAAACGGTGTCAACAAGAAGTAACATTCTAAGGAACAAGTGTGATCCACTGCATTGCATATAATTATTCATGTCTCACGAATGGTGCAGCTGGCTGGAGTTTTTATATTACGTATATGCAGATACACAAATGTATAGATGTGACTTAGAAAAAGTACATATGCTCTCGTGAAGAAAAGCAGCTACGCTTTAAGCATCCGACTATATACCAGCCAAATCAACTCAGCAAGTATCATCTCCCCTTTATAGGTAACCGTGAAAATCAGTTGACATGCTATTACGAAGAAGCCATGCTTAATAGATAACAAACGATGGGCAAACCCCAAGTTGCCAATATTCATTCAAACCATTGACTAACAAATCTATTTCTATGAGCAGTTGACTTTAAAAAAATAGTACAGACTGAATCCAAAATATCCGCAAAAAAATGCAACAGGAAAATGGCTAGTGAAACACGATCAACTTACAGAGAGGTTGCTGTATTACTCAAGTAGTGGTTACATAAAGTTTCATGAGTCATCATCAAGATCTAAATAGTATACAACAAATAATGTAAGCCTGCAAAGAGAAAATTAGCAGAAAAATTTCCCTTTAGATTCCTTAAGGGTGCAATAAATAGCCAGACATGAAGAATGTTATTCACAAAAGAAAAAAATAAGCATAGAATTAGTCAGATACCACAGGAGAAAAAAAAAAGGCACATCTTATTTATCCCCAGAAAAGGAAATGCTGGAAGAGGACCACAAGAGAATGTAGGAAAACTGATCAAAATTGAAATGCAAAAGATAAGGCTACAGAATAAATGCCTTCTATAGCATTGCAATATTCCATATGCAGAGAAATGGACCAGAAGAAGAAAAATGTTTTAATACTATCCTTCAGGACCTTCACCAAACCTCAACACCCCCTCCCTATCTTTTTACCCTTCACATGCAAACATCTCGACCCTTTTTTCCTATTTGTTGATGGAATATTCACTAAAACATGGAAGGGCAAACAAGTCTTCCTCCCCTTCTTCCAAAAGGAGGGGAAAACATCCCTGATTTCAAATCTGCTAACGGAATATGAAGCAGAAATTAATGGATATACACTGCAAATATAGGGATGCAGGAAATAAAACAAATAGTGTAAACCTGCTTACAGATAAACATAAAAACAAAGTTAAAATAACCCTGGTATAAAAATCAAATCAAAACTTTCTCGCCTTTCCATTATGAGAGTGGACATGCATGACAAAAAAGAAAATTTCAAGATCATATTAACACAATTTTTCCATGTTTGTAGTATTCAACAAAAGAATTAAGAATTTTCATTCTAAAAAAGCATTTGAAAGGGTTTGGACACCAGCCAAATGAATTTCCATTCCCAATTGCTATCCCACACATAATGAATTGCAGCCATCAATCTGTGTCTTCGCAGTCTATACAAACATTAACAATCTTGAGATAGCTGCAACTGGTATGAATTTAGCAGAACATTTCAGGAATATGTTCAAGGATCCACATTCCCACCAACTCTTCTCCAAAGATGGCAGGTCATGAGGTGGCCTGCCAGTGAGGACTGAGAATTGTGGATTCACATACTTTTCGAAGTCATAATTAAGTTCCACATCAAGTGCAAGATCCAATAGATGGCAAAGATAGAGAAGATACTTTAAGTTTTTCTGTCTTTGAGAAGTAAATAGAAAACTAAATGAGTCACACATCGATTTAGTGAAGTAGAAACAGTTCTTTCATGAGGCCCAGACTAAGTTCAGTCCATCTTCACTGCCAGGCTATATTTTAACTTGACCAACGGTTAGGCCAGACCCCATGTAGATAACAAGTAAAACTGCACTGAAATGGAAGAAGCAGGAAAGGGTCTGACTAGACTAACTTTAGTTCTTAAGTTATATGATGACATCCTAACTGATCCTAAAGGCAAGGTTGTGTGCACATCTACACTTTAATACCAATGCAAACTGCAAGTCTTCTTTCATACATGCCACTAGTGACAGATCCATACACTATTTCAAACTGATCAACATGTTCTGCACCTTGTATCCTATCCCTTAAGCATCATTTCTTCACTCAATCTGCAGTTTCTCTCTCTCACACATCAAGATTATATAAACTAATCTAAAAATCAAGAAATGATATGCTTTAGGCTATTCAATGAGTACTTTAGGTGTCTAATCTATAGCACAGATTCTCAGATAATTAAGTTGATCCCTACCAAAAGACATTAATTAAAATGTAAATCATAGTATACAAGAAGAAACCGCAAACTGAAGTACAGAAGATCAGCACATGTTATTTTAAGAACATGACAAACCTGAATACAGTGACGAGAAGGAGAGATAAGTAGAAGGTTAGCTTAACTATCCGATATTTCTTCTCAGCATTAAGTACCCTAAACACTTCGGTGACATCAAGGAGATGCTGCTGTTTCACATACCTAAGTCATTGAAGTAATCATCATGATAAGGGAACATAGAATCCTTAGGCTAAATCTATATGGACTACCAGAGAAAAAAACCACATATAGTAATTCATTTCTAACTCAAATACTCAACATTGTTAGTTCCTTTAAGGATGTCAGTATTACTATAACCAATTATAGTCAACATTGATTACAGATTCACAAGTAAAGATTCTGAAACAGGAATACAGACTTGGCACGTTCACATCATCTACCAGAAGCATCCAACCATGAAATAATAAACAGAAAAAATAAAAAAACAACTAGTGCAACAACAAGAGAGGGGACATTGACCCTCCCAAACAGAATCAGAAGCATCACATGAAAATATATGCATGAGTGTGTGTCAAATAAAACACCAAACTTACAGCATCACATGATAGCAGGTAAGGGGAACGGTCAACAAAAACATGAACCAGTGCCCCGTGAAGAGGAAGAGAGCGCAGAGTAGCCCCTGCCCAATAAACTCCGGAACGACGAAGTAATTAATCCGTGAGGAAGCATCATATGGGTTGACGTAGTCAGCTTCCAAGTCCGTTAATATCAAAACCTTCAAAGGAACGTAAACAAATCAGAACTTACGATTCATTCAACATAAAAAGATGAACGTGAATCGTGTCTTGCAATCAAGGCGGTAACAAAATTCATCCTTTAGGGTTCAAAAAAAGAGAAAAAGGGGAAGGTAGAGAAGTAGAAGGTAAAGTAAAATAACACCTGGTAGAAAGTAGAGGCGAGGAGGGCAATGTTGAGAGGGAAACAGATTAGAAGCCAAAATAGCAAAGTCCAACCCATCAAATAGGGAAGGAGGAGGACAGAAACAAGCAAGTGCCGAGTAATAAGGGTTTCTAGAAAAAGTGGAGGGAGAACTTGCTAACCGCAAGAATCTCCGATTCAAAACACGAAAAGTGATGGAAATGGTGGTGCCCTTGAGATTGACCCCAGGCCGTGTGTGCTCTCAACAACACCGGCCGTATTCCTCAAAAAAAAAAAAATCCCCAGCCATACATGATGCAGTTGGAACTTGAAATCGAAACTCCTTTCTATTTTATTAACGATTTTTTTTTGGTTCAATTTATAATTCATAAATCTCACCCGAAAAAAAATTATAATCTATAAATTAATTACATAAAATTATGTTTTTAATTCTAGCAGAAAATATACAAAAGACTGGCTAAAACTTTTTGAAATGAAAAAACTAAACCTCTCAACTTAAAAGTCACTTGCTCCACTTTTACAAACACCAGCTTTTTTGTCATCTCGATAGTTTCTATAATTCTATGTTCCATGGAGCGTGTCAATTTACTCTTTTGCCATGAGTTTTTTTTTAATCTAATTTCAATCGAGTTAATCAAATTCTACTGAATTACGTTACACAGCATCTTATTTTAATATAAATTTACTAAAATAATAAAACTTGAATTTTTTTTTCATGAAGCTTTACCTCCATCTATTTGAATTTGGCCAAAACATAGTCCGGTCGAAACAGATCGTCATGTTATGCACTCCTTAGCATGCATACCTACTGTTCACCAAAAAAAGAAAAAAAAAAAAAGCATACATACCCACTGAAGGAAGATGCTTGTATATTACGTTATGTTGTTCATGGGGGCTTGTTTGGGGTGTGGACAACCCTCTCCGGCACCGACCCTTCTGAGAGTGGAGACTGAGCTTAGCTAGCAGATGAGTTTAAGTGCCAATGTGCGTCTTGAATTCCCTTGGGATTAAATTCAAATGATGATTTCTATTTCGTTTCCTTAATTAATTAATTTTGGATGGGGTGCAGTTAGATGAGTTTAACAAAAGAAGGAAAGAGACAGAATGGTGAGTTAATTCTTAGTTGGATTTTGTCATAATACATACATTCTGATTATTTCATCAGATGGACAGACAATTTTTTGTTAAACTTATGGATCCTGCAATCATTTGTCTCCCTCTTTCTTTCCACTGAACTTCATGGATATAAGTAAGCCACGTAGGATTCATCAGCTTTTGAATGGTTAATTTCATATATCCGACCAATATTAAAAGGGTAAATGTGATGTGCTCTAAATTAGGCTATTGGTGTATCAAAGACCCGAAAAGGTTTTCTAGCTATGATTATCTGGCGATGGATAAAAGATATGGCTATGCCCATATCTGCAAATTGGTTAGGAGTCATACAAAAGCATGTTAAAAAATGTGATATATTCAAAAGAAGTTGACTAAGACTAAGACGCAATATTGCTGGGAAGTTTCTGGAGTAGTGCTTCTAGAACCTACCAGAACATGATGGTAAGTTATCGGAGAGTTTTTTTGAGGAATGCATAGGAGGAACAACCTTGTGTAAGAGTGAGAATTATAGATGCAACAATTCTACGTACGTGAGGCTTATGCTAAGAATCTAGTCGTTCCGGGCTTCCAGCACTTCACATTGCACTCACCTGCACAGACACACGACCCAAAGTTGTGAGTTGTGACCAAAATGACCTAAATCAAATTACAGTGACAGTATTGAGAGACAACTTTGTAAATTCTTTGCTAGCTGCTAGAGTTGTGATGTCTGGCCTGGGAGGGTGATGTTAGACTTTCTTTCCGGAATCATGGGGTAGTTTAGTGTTCCAGAGGCTTTGAAGAAAATAAATTTACATAGATCTGACATTATTTCTCAGCTCAGACAACTTAAGTATTATATCTATGAATTATTTCCACCAATGAATGTATTTCGTTTCTTATTTCAATTATATTTAACATATTTTTTCATTTTAGTCACAATTATTCTCTACTAAGAATATCTCTCAATTGATGACTGGAAACTAATAATCTCTATTAAGTATAGAAATCATCAGAATAAATTTTACCTTTGTTAACTAAACTTTTTCCATACACACATGGATGAGGTCCAAAATTGTGTTCTTCCCTACCTGCCTGGACGAGGCCCAAAATTGTCCGGTTATTCTGTAGGCACTGGGAATTCTATTTGTTTGGTTTTTCCCCCCTTTTTCTTTTCGGTGTGTTTTTGAACTTCCAACTTTCCGGTAGAAGTAGAACCCATCCAAGCCAAATGGGTGCTTGCTTAAACGAATGCCCTTCTCCGTGGGGAAGGTAGCCCACAGATTACGGGCTTTTGATGTCCAGTGTAAAAATTAATTTAAAGCTTAGAAGGTATACATTAAAGTATTGAATGATACGTCTTCGAAAATAACAAAGTCTGGTCTCGAGATCTAGTATTTTGTTGTCAGATCGCTGGAAATATATATTTAAAAATTTGGTTCATATAATTAAAAAATATATAATTTGTTTAAATAAATATTCTGTAAATTTAAAAAATTTTTATTTTAACCTATCTTTACAAATATGATTTTTTTTAAAAAAAAAAAGTGGGCCAACATTCTTGTTTAATTTTAATCCTGCTATCAAAATTTATGTATTAGTGTCTCTGCATATTTTTATGGAATATTTAAATTCAAAATTAAAATTTCATTTTAATATGTATATTAAATTAAAAATTATTTTGTTTTAAAAATTATGTAGTCAATACAAAAAAAATTAACAAACATGTTATTTATTTATTAGCTGTCAACATTGTAACTTGTTAATAAAAATAAAAAAAGCTATTAAATTATTAAAAATAAAATTATAAAATATAAAAAATCTAAAAAGCTGCGCTATTTATAAACTCTGAACAGTATTACTCATTTCCTAAGACTAATAATGTAACGTACGGTATGGATCTATATCTAGTTTACATAACTTTTTTTTTTTAAATAAAGAGGACATAATTACATTGAATAAGGATCTAAACTTTATAAAAATTACTATATATTTAAAAATAGATATAATTATAATAGGATAGTTTATTTAAAGTTGTTTAAAATTTTTGGGGGTTTGAACCCATTAAATTGTTGGTTAAAAAACCCATTAAATTAAAAGTTTTTCGCAATGAAGGTAATTGATTTTAGTTTTTCTTTTGTTTAAAGGCAAGGACCTAGAAGCAAATGTGGGCTCACGTGTACATGTTTGCCTTCACAGAAACAGCACCTTTTCACCTGACTTAAAAGACAATTAGGGCATCGAATTTAGGCCCAGTATTCTTTCTCCATCTTCCTTGCCTCCTCTTCTTTCCCCTTTCTGCTTTACTTTCTTCTTCCATCACAGGTACCCCACTTCTGATCACGAGACCACTTTCCTTTATTTGTTTATTTTCCTTTGTCTTCAACGTTACTTATCATTAATTAATTTTTTTCTTTTTTATTTTGCTTCTTGTTGTAAACTCGCAATAACATGGTGGAACTAGATTCCACCCAATAATTCGAAGCTATAATTCACGATCTTATAATTCATTTATTTTTTTTAAGAATAGAACATTATTAATGTCTCGAGAATATCAGAATTCTTACTATAATCATTATTAGTAGAAGTACTCGCACACCTATTTTATTCCATTATTGATGTCGCTCTTATTATCTCCAATCCATTGATGTTCTTATTATCTAAGGGGTGAAAAAGGGATCCAAATGGTAAAATGGGCACACTAGAACAATAGAAAATTTTAAGATTTCAGCATACAATTTCAATTCAATTCAATCACTTGTGCACATTTTTATAATTTTTGAGAGTAATAAGTATGATATGAAAAACTACATCTTATAGCCTTATAATCATATATTCTAAGAGAGTGATAAGAAATATAATATTTTATGCTATAAAAAAAAAGAAATATAATATTTTATATAATTATTTTTTATTCCACATGAATATGTCATATATATATATAATTGATTTATAGTAAATAATAATATTAAATTATATATATATATATATATATTGAACATTTCATATGACAAGCTTTTTATCTAAAATATAAGATATTGGGTATTTATTTCCCATTTTACCCTTATTTTTAATTATTTCATACTCCCTATTTATAACTCTATAATAATAATAAAATGAAATACTTAATAAAAATAAAATAAAAATATGAGTACTTTTAATATTAATTTTAAATAAAAATTAATTTTTTAATATGCATCTAATTAATATAAAATACTTATTAATAATGTGAAGTAAAGAGAGAATATATAAATTGGAGAAAAGTACCAGTACATGTATATGTTTCCGTGAACCAAAGTCCAAAGGGGCCACATGTGCCATACATTCATACCTATGGAAGCCAATAATGCAAAAGATGAGGAGAGGGGGGAAAAGGAAAAGCCATTTATTTTTGGAAAGACGGCGCATGAGAAAGCGAGGAAGGCAAAACGACGAAGCACTCCACTACAGACAGAGACTACATAATACGGACTTGAATCTGGTACCCTACCCAAAGGAAAGACGCTAACGGTGACGTCAATGGATTTCCCCGCCCGCTTCGCCTTGTCCTGTTATCCATCCAGCCAATATACTTAACGCCCTCGCCTGACCCTCCTAACCTTTTTCTCTGCTTAACGCCCTCACTCATCCTTCATAGTTCACACCGTTGAATTCCTTTTTCAAACAAATTATTTTATATTATAATTTTTATCCTTTAATCAATTTAAATAATTTATTTCTTATCAAAATAATTTATAATTACGTTGAATTTACATCATTTAAATTAATTAAAAGAATACATTGTATTTTAAATAATATTTATTTTTTATCACAAATTGAATATATTAAAAGTAGGTCCTTGTATGGAGTCTAAAATATTATTTTTTTTAATGAATCACGGGCCAGCCTTAAATATAATAACGGTACTATGGACACAAAAAATTTAGGAACTGTATAGGATCTCTAATACGTTAGGTTAATACGGTTGATTTAATGGTCTCAGTCAGAACAAGGTGTTCATAATCTACTATCACAAGTTTGCAACCAATATTATATTCCCGATTTTAGAAAATTAAAGAATATTATCATGCTCAGTTTCTGAGCATTGAGTTTACTAATTATAATCATAACTGTAGTTATTAGTAATTGCCTTTTTTCTCCAAATGCTACTAGTGATAGACTAATTGTGAACGGTTCAAACTCTATAGCAGTGTTATCATACTAGACATTGATAATATTAGTTTAAGGTTCAATACTTCAATCGTTATATAACTAGAGTTAGACCGTAATGATTAAAATAATATTTTAAACAAAAAATACAAGTATAAACAAATTTTATAATTTAATTAAAATTTCAAACTTAATAATATTAAATTATTAATTTATTATCCATCACAAAAAAATTATTAATAAGTTTTATAATTCAATATTTAAATATAAACAAGTTAATATAAATTCATAATCCCATTTTGATTCCAAAAAAGTCAACTAATAATCTATTATTATATTATTTATTGAGTAAATTTATAATTTTTAATAATTATATATAATAATAATTATATAATATTTTAATATAAAAATAAAAAATATTTTGTTCTAAAAATAATTTTATTTTATCTTAAAAACTAAAAAAAATAAAAAAAAATTGGGATTGGAATAGGGCCTTTCACAACTAATTCGGTCCGTTCCACCAGTTACTTAACTAGCAGTTGAATTCTATGTTCGAATTAGACTTGACAACAATTCCCAATTGAATTGGGTGGTTCAATCGGACTTCGACCTCATTGCTTTATAATAATGTTACAAACAGAAAATTTTTTTTCTCTTTAACATTAACTAAAATTTCTTTGGTTGTCAGGATAGTCTTGTCAATCAAATCAATATACATGCGTGGATATATCTATTAAAGTTGTATAAATTACAAATCAAACATTTGAATATAAGGCATTTTCTACACCATATGTATTTATACTTCTATCATCTTTTTTGCATAAAAAAATCATCTTTTAATATTTGTGTTATTTTAACGCTATTAAATTCACACGATTTTTACGCTTCATTATCATATAATATGTGTCTGTATATATTATGTATAATGGTGAATGCATATAGAGATGAAATCTCAAAGTTGATAAAGTTAAAGAATTAGCTTTTAAAAGCTAAATGAATACATGGATAGAATATACACATACATGCATCTTGGAGGATTGATGATTAAGGTGAAATTTAATAAAATTAAAGAACTAAGATGTATTGACCAAAACCAAAAAAAATAACTAAAATGTGACATACGTGAAAATTAGATTATCAGGGGTACACTTTTGTCCTTGGTTAAAAAAAAAAAAAAGGGTACACTTTTGTCTATATTAGATGGATGCACATGTGTAATATTTTTTAACAATTAAACTATATAGATGAGTTTGAGACTTGCTATATCCCCTACCCCTCTTCGAGTAACTAGTTAAAGCAAGTTATGCACAAAACGACATATGGTCAAGAAAAATTAATATCGTTAACATATAATATAAAATAATATAATAATGTATTAAAAATTGGATAGAAGTGGGCTAAAATTAAGCTTAAATTTTGCAAGTATATGGACCAAACCAAGTAATATAGAGTGAATTGAATGTCGTCCCATAATAAGTTTGACTAATAAAAATTGGCAGTAAATAATTCATTTTCTTCTAAATTCAGCTTAACCACAACTTTTGCAACAATAAATTTAAGTAACTTTAGGACCAAAAACTAGGCACTGGAAAAATTCTCAAAGGTCCTAAAGGCATCCTAAAGCTACCAATCCCTTGATTGTTTCCTAGTGACTTAACCCACCTAATAAGATATAATTAATTCCAATCTTGCTAATTAGATATTAATGCAACTATATATAGATGTCTTTCCAATCACCTATAGATCTATCCCAATTTAATTATATAATTTCTTATTTGATTAATCAATATGTCATTACCTATGCTTATCTTTAATTTGATTATGTAGGGCCTCTAGGTATATTTCTATTCTAAATGCAAATCAAACCTTAATCCAATCCTCCATTATCCAATCTATGGTCAATTTAATATTCCTATTTCAAGGTCAATAGAAAATCCCCAAATCTTAACTTAATAGTGGCTAATCATCAAGAGAGTCAACAAAGCATAAGATTAAATAAACAAAATTGAAATTAAACACAACTAATAGGCAAAAAGAGCATTAATCCACAATCAAGTTCATAGTTACCCTAAGATAGGGAAGTTTAGCTACACATGGCCAGATCCAAAACCAAACTAACAAAGAAATACATCAAACCATAGAGAAATGAGAGGAGAAGAGATTAATCGATGTAATTTCAGCTTCAATCCTTGATTTCTTGACAAATTGAAGCTCCGTCTAGCGCCTTCGCACCTTAAAACCTTCCGAGACTATCTAGAAGTCATCTGCTGCAAAATGAAACTCCAAACCCTTGTTTGCCCCTTAAAAGTTGCGTGCCAAGTGAAGCTGCACATTTTGGAAAATTGATATTCATGGGCGCGAACTATATTTTCGGTGGCGTGAGTGAATTTTGTAACCTATTTTGCTCGGGTGAATTTGCTCTACAGAAAGTGTCCTGATTTTTGCCATTAGATTTTCACTGCCACAAACCTTGACCTTGCTAGTGCAAAATTCTTGAAATGACATTTTCACAATGAAGTTTCAAATCCTAAATCAACCACATCTCAAATTAGTGCAATATCCAATCTAATGAGGCACCAATGAAATTATCATAATTGTGATCCCAACATCTCATCTCATAAAATTAATCAAATTAACTCATATTATTCATTAAACCTCAATGATGACTCCCAATTATACCCAAATCCATAAATATTGGCAGTTATCATGGACCAACCATCAAACTAGTTATGATTAATTTAATATATTTTTAAACAAGAAACATTAAATAAAATGAAAAATATGAAAACATATTGATTCAAAATAAACAAACAAAAATAAAATTAAGAAGATAAAATGAGAAAACATAAGAAGTGAAAATATAGTGTTATTAAGAGATGAAATATGCTCATTTTATAATATATATATAACCCATTTGCCTATTGTTTTTTTTTTCACGATATTAATTAGGTATATATAGGTCAGCATAAATCATAATTTAGAAATATAATTTAATTTTAAAAATTAGGCCGCATTTTTAAAAGAAGTAAAAAAAATTGACTAATTCTTGAACAATTGGTTTTACCAATTTTAACTAGTTTTTATCAGTTTCACAATTACTGATCGATTTTATTTTAAGATTGGTTGACCCCATTTTGTATAAGTATCCATCCACCAACTTATCGCCTGATTTGCTTTGGTTAACAGGTATATAACAAGCAACATATGGTAATATGTATCTAACTTATTTAATTATAGTTAATTTCATCTTGAAATTAAATCATATTAAATAAATAATGTGGAATTTATAGTACATTGTTTGGGTTGTATAAAAGATATATAATATTTATTATATTTTATAACATAAAAATATAAATATATATAATCTTTATTATATTATTTTCAATAATACTAAATTTTATTTTATTTTAATATTTATTTAAAAAAAAAATTTTCTATTTCATTTTATTTCATATATCAGTTTAACAATTACTATTCTAAAATGCAATATTGTTATTCTTCATGCCTTGATCAATTGTGAATGGTCAACAAATTATAACTAATTAATACAAAAGATAAAATCACACTTTTTATCTCCTAACTTTATATTGGGTTTTATTTTTATTCCTAAATTTTATTTTGTTTCATTTTAATCATTTAATTTTCACAATACATCAAAACTTTTCCTATTACTAATAGCATTAAATATGTTAATAGAAAATGTTGATAAAATATTATCGCACGTAGATAAAATATTATATAATGTTGACATATCATTCTTCATAGTCAAGTCACTAATATCATCATATATTCATTAATCTTAAGTTTAAAAATTTTAAAATTAAATTAAAAATAAATAATTATAAATAACCAACTTCTAAATAAAACCTTAATCTAAAGATTTTCTATCATTAAAAAAAGAGTTGGATAAATATGTCAAACTTGGAAAATGCTTTGTTAGCATTTGAGATTGTGTTATCAATATTTTTTTTATTAACATAGTTAATGGTATTATTGGTAGACTGATAATGAAACTTTTGATTGTGTTTTAATAATTAAAAGATTAGAAAAAAAAATTAAGGGTTCAAAATGAAATATTGTGCAAAATTAAGACATAAAAATGTGCTTTTGTCTTAATATAAAAGATTAAATATGTCCAAGAATCTCAACCGAACAAAATATATGTGTGTACAAGAAATTATACTACTTGCAAACTAATATATTCAATACACTCTCATATAATTAAACTCATTGAAAGTTAAACTATATATCTATCATTAACAGGCAGCTTGCAACATATTTAATTGTAAGTAATATGATTAATTTCAAACCCTATGCAAATTTATTTGTAGCCTGCTATAAGTTGTGATAAGGGCGTGATGTGGATCTATAAATAGGAATCCATATTTTCAAATTGAATGACTAATGGCCATCAACATCAGGGTCTCCAATTCCCTGACGTCAAATTATGAACATCTCAATTCAATTTACTTTTGATTATTTATTTAAAAAAATTGGTCACACTTAGGTAGTACAAAGACATAAATAATTTGTTTAAGCTAGGGAGGAGTTCTTCTCACCATGCTATTCTTAGTAAAAAAAGAATATGCAAAGAACACTATAATTTTCGCAAACCAGTGCTTTAATTTTTGAGAAAAATTAATCCACGATAGAAACAGGAAAAATACATATATAATAGCTAAAGGTCAGTGGTTATTGGTCTCATTCAATGATTCTTTTGCTCAGTGGAGATGTGTTAATGGGCCATCTTGATTTATATGTAAGATACTAGCTACGGGTACTGTTATTATTATGAATTGGCAAAAAAAAATTGTTATTATTATGAAAGTTGACCCATCATCTCAAGAGGAAGAGAGGAGGGTGTGCTGCTAAGGGCGTTTTTGTACTTGTAAATATATAAAACGAATGAATGAATCAATAACTCTGAAGAGAGGCACTCGGAGGTGGGACACCAGTGGATGGCTTTTTGTACTTTGTTATTGGTGGAACTTGCACCTGCACCGAGATAAATATATTGCCTTCGTCTCTTCTCTATCGCCTCTTGTTTCCTTCTTCGTTTCTGTCCTCTTCTATGCCTCTGTGCCTTTCATTCATATGATTTTATCTGCTTCCTAAAGCAATTCTAAACCTGCAGTTAATCATATTTATCTTAGATAATCTGCTTGTCCTTTTCACAGCATCTCTGTATCAAGTCTGCCCAACTCGCGCCTTTAAGCTTCCTTTCCTGTGCTAGCTAGGGTTTTGTTCCCTTTGGATGCTTCTTTTGCAAGATCTTATCCCGCCCTGCTTAGAAAGTAAGCTGAAAATTCCTCTCAGATAGTTAAAAGAAGGAAGAAGACAATAAAAATTCGCAGAATTTTATTGGATAAAGCGGCGGGTCTTTTAGATAATGATTCTCGGGTTTCTGATGTCGGGGTGACTTTTACCTTTGCGAAAAGCTATAATAATAAGCAACAGGGTGAAGAACAGAAGCATTTATGGATTTGAATTCGCATCAGAATTATCAGCACCAACAACATCAATCCAATTCAGGATTGCTTCGGTTTCGTTCTGCCCCCGGCTCGCTTCTCGCTAATTTCAGACAAGCTGTTGAATCTGCTGAATCCGAGAGACGAATTTCGAGATTCGCAAACAACAGTAATAACAGCGATACGGTGTCGCTTAGCTTTCAAGAATTTGAAGACAAACCACCGAAACCTCCATCCGAGGCTGCTCTGAACCGTATGAATTCCCAGCAAGGCTATAGTGGCAGCGGGCTACCACCTCACTATCCAAGGTATAGTTCTTCTGCAAGTTCCTCCATGGATAGCTCCTTTGGACTGATGGGTTCAATGGTAATAGATCACGAAACGCAGCCAAAAAGCTTTGGTTCGTCTCTTCTGAGGCAAAGTAGCTCCCCTGCTGGTCTTTTCTCCAACATCCCCTTTTCAAATGGTGTAGTATTTCTTCTGCTTCCTTTGTAGGTTGCTTTTTTAGCAAATTTGTATCTTTTTGGTTGGCTCTTGCATTTATTTTATGGACTAGGAAATAGAAATTGCAGAGGCAAAAAAAAAAAAAGATGTGGCATTGAACATAGATTTTAGAATTTGGTAGTGGGTTTGATTGAGCATATGAAGCATATAGAATTCTAGCTTAAGGAATTAAACAAAACTTGATACTGTGTGGACAAGTGATTACGTGTTATGATTTTCTGGGATCCGGCGATCCGAATTGCCTATGCCTGTGTGGTTGGCATTTTTAATATTCAGCTCAACTCTCTCATTTCTTTCCGCTTTCTATGGGTGTCATGTAGTTATAAACTTAAGATTGAAAATTCTAAAATTATGTTTGACACACATTGGTTGTAATTTCATTTTGACCTGTTTCTTTCTTGTTATTATTGAAGAAGAATATATTTGATTTTCGTGGCTTTTAGAATCCCAAGAGGTTATTTGTAAATTGCAGGGTATGGCACCATAAAAGGTGTAAGAAACTATGGCGGGGTGAACGGCAGTAGTAATAGTGGACTTACTCCACCTATCAACGGATTGAAGAATCAGATTAACTTCTCATCAAGAAGTACTTCCCTGGGAGTGCTGTCCCAGATTTCTGAAATAGGGTGTGAGAGCATTGGAGCAACTAGCCCAGATGATGGTAGGCTGGGAACTAACAGTGGTGATACTCGATATTATGGCCCTGGCTTCCCTTATGCTTCCTGGAATGATACCTCCCATGTCTCAGAAAATCTCGCTGGTTTTAAAAGAGATCAAACCAGTCATGAGAGGTTGTATTCTGATGCTCAGGTATATCTATTGGCTGCTCAATTCTTTGGGCCCCTGTAATATATCAATATTCCCACTTTTGTTTATTTGGTTTCCCTCTTCTTGATATAAACAAGTTGATATGTTCAGAATGTTGAGCTAGGAAGTCGGGTTAATGGATTATCACATCACTTGAGTTTGCCAAAAAGCCCAGCACAGATGGCTGCCGTGGAGAAGTTTCTTCAATTCCCAGATTCTGTTCCTTGTAAAATAAGAGCAAAGCGGGGCTGTGCCACTCATCCACGAAGCATTGCAGAAAGGGTAGGATTTTTTCTTTGTGCTTAAGCTAGTTAAAATCTGTTAGTACCTGTCCATATAAAGTATCAAGTGGAATGAAGTAATTCTTAGTCCTTTGCTAAAAATATCAGAAATACATTAAGATGATTCTAAAGGTTATGATACAGGTGAGAAGAACTCGTATCAGTGAACGAATGAAAAAGTTACAAGATCTTGTCCCTAACATGGACAAGGTAAGACTCCTGATTCATGATTGACCTATGAATATGGGTTTATTATTTGTATGTGGAGAGTTTGACATTGCATGAGTTTGTTGTTGGCAGCAAACAAACACAGCAGACATGTTGGACTTGGCTGTTATGTATATTAAAGATCTTCAGAAACAATTCAAGGTACGCAAGGAGAAATTCAATTATTTACCCAGAATTATGACGGTCTAATTGATGACTTTGTTCGTGTTTGAACTCACATCATACATGTATGAATTTCTGCAGACTCTGAGTGAGAAACGGGCAAACTGCAAATGTACGGGCACGCAGAAGGCTGATACAAATCAATTGGTTTGACTAACATGTAATGATCAAAGGATGCAAAGAAGGATTTTGTGTGCTGAAAAGAAAGTAGAAATATGTTTTTATATTTATGGGGTTTGATGCTGAAATCTGGTAGCTATTCACCACAGCATTTTGCTTCTTTAAATTTTGTACAGCATAATTCTAATAATGTATGCCTGCTAAGTTATGTAATATCTTTTTGTTCTATGCTTATTTTTATATAGAATTAGATGTGGGTCATGCATTGCATGGAATATGAGAAATGAGCTATATTATTCCAAGTTTATGAATAGTGAAGTTTGCTATAAATTTTATAATTTATATTAATATAGTGATGAGTTGGATGCGTTAAATATTTATTTAAGTAAATTTCATTTGGAATTGGTTAATGTACGTCTCAGGATTACATCTGACTTAACAGTTTTTTGAGGATTAAATAACAAAATAATAAAAAGAATATCGAAATATAATATGTTAGAGAGTATTTATCAAAATATAACACATAAAGTCGATCAGGAGTAATGTAACTTAGATCCGCACAAAGAAGTTACACAACTAGCTATGCGATTTCAGATTTGATAAAAAAAAAATTTTTAAAAAAAGGGGAAGTCGCATGGCTATGCGACTTACCCTTCGCAATCTCCAAGAAGACAAAGTCGTATGACTATCTGTGCGGCTTCCTCTTTTTTTTAAAAAAATTAATTTTGTAGTTGTTGGACCATTTAAATATATTCTCTGATCCTATTTAAATAACCAATATTTCTTACTATATTTAGATTAACTTTTTATCATGTCCAAGTGAGTTTTGACCATCCTCAAATATGATTCATTGTAGGAATTATTTTGTGTTGGAATATGAAATTATCTTTTTTATGTTAAGTAATTATTAATAAGATATAAATTTAAATAAAAGTGAAATAAATATTAATTAATAATTAATTATATTTGTATAAGTATTGTCCCAAATTTTCTCACCCCTAAACTCATATCATATATACACATGTTTTAATTTTTAAACATTCAAATATCATATTAAAATTGCATGCAGAGGCAAAAAATTATTGTATGGTATGTCAATTATTTGTTCACTTATGTTAATTTTTTTAAAATTTTTTGAGTATAAGTAACTTTCCTTAATATTTATTTACTAGTCAACAATACTTTATAAATAGAATAAGAGATCTGTGTGTATTGAGTCAAAATGCATTACCACCAGCTGACTTTGTTTGTTATATTTTGGTAAATATTATCTAATATGTTATATTTTGTTCTTTTTTTTTCATAATTTCAATTATAAAAATTATCGTACTATACAAGGATTTTTTTGTCTCTTTATACAACTTTAAAATGATATTTAAATGTTTAAAAAGTAAAATATGTGTATATAATATAAGTTTAGGAATGAGAAAATTTGGGGCAACACGTATACAAATATAGTTAATTATTAATTAATATTTATTTCACTTTTATTAAAATTTATATCTTCTTAATAATTATTTAATGTAAAAAAGATAATTTCATATCCCTACACAAAGTATTTCCTACAATGAATCATATTTGGGGATGGTCAAAGCTCACTTGGACATGGTAGAAAATTGATCTGAATATAATAGGAAATATTGGTCATTTAAATAGGATCAGAGAACATATTTAAATGATTCAACAACTACAAAATTAATTTAAAAAAAAAAGGGAAGTCGCACAGATAACCATGCGACTTTGCCTTCTTGAAGATTGCGAAGGGTAAGTCGCATAGCCATCCATACGACTTCCCCTTTTAAAAAAAAAAATTTATGAGATCTGAAATCACATAGCTAGCTATGCGATTTCTTTGTGCGGATTTGAGTCGCATTGCCACTGATCAATTTTGTGTGTTATATTTTGGTAAATACTCTTTGACATATTATATTTTGATATTTTTTTTATTTTTATTATTTAATGCTCAAAAAACCTGACTTGACTTTATTGGTCATTTTAGTAGTGAGACAATATGGTAAATTAATGGTAGTACTAAATTAAGAGTTGTGCGCGCAGGCATATTCTTTTGTCCTGGGTGTGCAGCATAAAGGAAATGAAGCCCTAAATGGATTGAGCATTGTTAATAATAAGCTTTAAAAAGTGTAGTTATTTTTTTGGTAAAATAAAAAAAAAATCACATAACACTTGATTCACCTAATAAAAGGGTTGTATCATTTTAATTAGAAATCTTAAGTTTTAATCATGAAAATGTAACTATGTTAAATACTTACTGATAAGGTTTATTACTCAAAAATATTATATCTGACTTAATTTAAATTAATCTAAGTTTTAATAAATCTCTTAGTTAAAAGTGGTTAAGACTAGATCCCGATTAAAAAAAAAGTGTAGTTATTGATGGAAAGGGTTACTCATTGCGACCTGTACAGTGTTCCATCATTGGTGGACGATGTCGCCGCTAAACTTCTCAAAGCATGCGGCCAAAAAATTAGATTAGAGTACTATAATAAGGACAAATATCGGCGCCTGCCTTATTACCACAAGAGTCAAAATTTAAAATCCTTTTGATAGCCATCCACCAAAAAAAAAAAAACACTTTTGATGGCTTTCTTTATGGAGGATTCAACAAGGGGTCGACATGACTATCGAATTCGTTCACACTAGATGAACAAATTGGCCAGGCACAGTCCATTTATTTTGTTGATAAATATTTTTTATATAAAAATTTGAAATTTTAATTATCGACATTTTTTTTATATAGATTATACTATAGTTATAATTTTAGTTTAAAATAAGAAAAGGTCGGGCCAGCTCAGTTCGAACTTCTTTTTTTTTTGTTTAACCATCAACAGATATCAAATGTTCACTATAGATTCATAGAAGTATGAATTTTTTTCTGGGCAAATAAACTTATAATGCTGGATAAATCCAAATTCTGTCTTGAGTTCACAAACACAATGGTTTGGTATGAAAATGCAAAGTTTGATATACTTTCTTTGTCTTTCATTTTAAGATTTTTAACACATACTGATAAAATTATTAAATAATTTAAATCATAATAAAATTTATCCAAATATTCTTAACTTAAGAAAGATTTATAATTTACTTATTATTATTTTTAATAAAGAATAAAATATTAAAAAAATAATTAATATTTTATTGATAATGTAAAATAATAATAATTTAAGGTATTTAAAATTTTTTAAAATAACAAATAAAATGATATAAGAGGAGTAGTTAACAAAAATTCACATCTTAGCAAAGCCTCAAAAACATGGGTCAGATCGAAGTCAAGATTCTTCAACGTTACTTGGCCAAAAAAACTAACTTCCATGCTCTCATCCCGCCTCCGCAATTTGGAATGAAAACGGGCCGTTTTGAGATGCCAATTCGCAGTTTGTATAACACCGCCTATTTTTCATTTGAAAAATTTGCCACTTCGTTCCTCCGCCGTCCGCTTTGCTTTCACACGGAGATTCGCTGCGCCTCCACCATCGACAATCCCTTTCATTTTCATGGTAAATCACAACTTCCTTCTCTTTCGAGTCCTCTCGCATGGCTTTCCTTGGTTCCCTCTGTATATATGTCATGATTCTGCGAATATTTCATTAAGTCTGCCGGATAATCGAGTTAGATTTTTCCGATCCCTCTGGTTTAATATTATTTTGCTAATTAAATATGATGCGTAGGTATGCCTCAATCACGAGACAGACGGTCAAAGCCTGTAGACATAGCGGCAATTTTCCATCGCCGGCGATCTGGTGTTATTGGCATTTTAGATGATGAGTTGGAATCGACTTTGTTTCGATCCACGCCAAGTCGAGTGAATACTGTCGGGACGGCCTCGGGGCAAGCCACCGGGTTGGGAGTTATGCGAGCTGGTGGGATCGTCAGGGGCAGTTTGGGCACTCCGCGAAACGGGTTCCGTACTATGGACCGGCACAGTCCATCGGGGACTGCTCGGAGGGGAAGGATCCGACCAACGCGGAGCGTGCTACCTTCTTGGTACCCAAGAACCCCTCTTCGTGACATCACTGCGGTTGTGAGGGTAATAAGCACATCGTTTTTCTTTTGATTTTTTTTAATCCTATATCTGCTTTTCAGGATTATTGCAATGGTAGAAAATTCAGCGCGTTACTCAGATTCATTTGTTCGATAATTAATTTTGAGGAGGAAAGTCTCTGTGTTGTCCGATTTAATTCGTAAAAAAAAAACATAAAGAAATGATGTGTGCTACTTACCCAATCCTGCATGTTCTGAGCCTTTTGCTTTTACTTAATGATCTGACATCATCCCCTTCTGAGCGTGGAGTTTAATCCTCTGAAATCGGAATCAATGGCGATTATTGTTGGCCTGCGTTGGGAGCTGGAATTTAGTGTTGGCATGAATGTTAAGCAGTTTAGACGTTGACATATGTTTCGAATATGGTGCATGATTGGGCTTGGGAGAAGTAATGTGATCGTCGTCACTTCAGTTGGATGACCTGTTCTTGCCAACTAAAGAAATGGGTTTAGAATTAAATAAAATCAGCACGCAGGTGAATAAACTAAAATCTTGCAAGAATATTGTTTTTAAATATGTTTTCTAGATCAGGGCATAATGGTTATTTAGTTTTTTACCCTCAGTTGCAATTTGTTCATATACACTGTTGTCCTGCTTAGTCAAATTACATTATGTCCCTGTTGCTATGACCTTTCAAGTATCCAATCCAAACTAAACTAGTATTGCCTAAGAAACTAGAGCCAAGATGGCCGGAAAAACCCCCAAAAATAGTGAACAGAAAAGAGAATCCAAATTCATTAAAATTAATTTTTATCCAGTAAAATATCTTATAGATCCCTAATTTGAGTTTGGCCCTTTTCCCTCAGTAAAATATCAGACATGTCGATTAAATGAACCAACCAATTGTCATGAGGCATGCTGTATGGTTCCAATTGTATTAAGAATCATGCTTTTGCTTTGTTACTTTCGAAAATTTTGTGATTTTGTCTTATAATGTTAACTGACATTAGATTTCTGCTTTAGGCAATGGAAAGGAGGAGTGTTCGCTCAGGAGAAAACCAAGGCCAGCAACTTGCAAGTCCACTTCGGGCGGATCAATCTCCTCTCGATCCCTCTTTGTCAGTTTCTGCTTTTCCACTTGAGCAGTGTATCTCTGCAAATTCTCCAAATCCAGCCGTTGGTCTGAAGCTCCGAACACCAACTAGTAATAAATTGCCAAAGATTTTACTTGATATAACGAATCAGTCCGTTGAAGGATTAGAATTTCTAACACCCCAAAAGAAGCTCCTTAATTCCATTGATATGGTTGAGAAAGTTGTGAGAGAAGAATTGCAGAAACTAAAGAGAACGCCAAATGCAAAGAAGGCGGACAGAGAAAAAAGAGTTCGTACTTTGATGTCCATGCGCTAATTTTGGGATTACAAGGAGAGCTGGAATCGGAGACGCAAGCAAGACAGGAAAATTACTGCATTATTTATCATCCGCTGATGATATTTCAGTCGATAATAATCAGTTTCGTGTGCGCTCTAACGTTCTTGCTGAACGTCTTGGTGCAGGATTAGTAAGCATGTCCTTGACCTTTCCATACTTCTTTGATAGGTCCCAGCAAGAATAGTACGTATCATTTTCAGTCAAATGTACGTAAGTGTCAGATTTCCATTTCTGTCGCAGTGCTTGAGAACTTTACTTTTGTACCGTTACGATTGGTCAAAAAAGAGTACCGTTACGGTAGTTACCAGGTATGGCAAGAATTATGTTTCCTTTGCACCGTTAAGTGTGCTCGTTTAATTTATTTTTTTATAAAAATATTTTTCAAATAATCACATTTTATAAAAGTAAAATTTAAATAAAAGCAGAGACGTTTACTGAAAACTTGTTTAGATGAAAAAGAAGAAAATGATGGATAGAAACTATAGTTTGATTTGTAAAAATATAAATCAAACAAATCCTAAGTCACCATAATTGTCATTTGACTCCAAGTTTTTTTATCTTTTTACTATTTGATCCAATCTTTTTTTTTTGCCCCCAACCTTGTAGCTTCTATTCAAGTTATTAAAAAACGGACCTTGAAAAATGGACCTTGAACCGAATAAGGAAATGGTGCAAGGTTTAATAGTTGGATTGAAATTAGATTAGTTGTGAATAAATTGATATATTTTAAATAATATATATAAAAATAAAAAAAGTATTTGTTTATAAAAAATTAAAAATCTTATTAATAAGTTTTATAATTTAATGTTAAAATCTAAAAAAGTTAATATTAAGCTATAATTATAATTTTATTCAAAATAATCAATTAATATTCTATTTTCACATCATTTATTAAGTAAATTTATCATTAATAATAATTTAACCCTAAACATATTTTATTTTTTTGATTTTTGCTAATCATATGTCAGTTAAAAAAATAATTAATAAAAGCTAGTCATATATATATATATATTTGTTTACCAATTATAGTTTCCATTTTCAACTGCGGACTAATATTTTACATGGAATTTAAAGTATTTTGTTCATAACTTATAAGTAGTATTATTTTACATAGATTTTATAGAAAATGGGAAAAAATTGCATGCCATTCCACAATTGCATAGCTGAAAAGTGAAAACCAAAGTACATATATTAAAAAACATGGTTACTTAATAAGTATAAACATTAAATGCCAAAATTTGTGAAATTTAATTATTAGATTGAGACTGAAAGGGACTATCCTAAACAAAATTCCGAATCTAATTATCTAAGTCACACAAAAATGGATTGTTCTAGAACCGGCAACTATTTTATTTCAGATCCTCACCAGTGACAACATATGAGAATTGAGAACTATTAATTTTTAAATATATTCTTATTTTCGTGAAGTGCCATCTGCCAAGAAAGAGAAATGAGAACAATAATAATCTCAGTTTAGTGCTTTCGGCTGATTGTTCCATGGTGTTTTTATTTATTTGTTTATGAGCTAGTTTGTTTTCGTTTTATTATCTCCTGCAGCGCAAAAAAATGTTATCTTAAAATGAAATTGATTAGTCACCGAAGTTTGGGTATTGGGTATGTAAGTCTCTACGTTTTCTTTTTTTCGGACCAAATATAACTCTATGTTTGAAATTTGATTTTAGTCTGCAAAATATATTTATATTTTAACTTACTTTTTAAAATATTTTTTGGCCAGATACTTTAAAAAATATTTTATTTTGGTGAGTTCATACATTTTAAAACATCATAAATAAATTCCGGAAGTTCAGATTGTTTGTTTGATTAATATATGTATGTTCTTGTATCTCAAAACTATTGAATGATGGTGGTGTTAATTTAACTCGGTGAAGCTTCAAGAGGAAGAGAATGGAGAATAGAAAAGAGAAAAAATAATAATAACATCTGATAAATAATGGCAACATCACATGGGATATAACATTCAAGCTCACACTCGGTAGTTTTTGAGATTTATTAAAAAAATTATTTATGAATTTAATTAAAATAAAAAATAGAGGTAAAAATTAGAATAATTAAAATATTAAATATATTCTTAAGACTAATATCGAATTTTTAAGTTAAGAAAAGAGATAATAGCAAAGATTCCCTTCGTTTGGCTTTAGATGGCACAAGAGAGCTTGAAGCAGAATGATTAACATCATCAGGTGGCAAGAATAATATAAAAATGGCACATGAAAGAGATAGATAGTTGGGTGTAATCAACTAGTGCAGGTGCCTTCGAGAGTGAGAAGTAGCGTCAGATTTCAGATTGGAAATAAACGTTGGTTTACGTCAAAGTCAAGAGTAAAGGCAGGAGTTATATAAGCAGCTAGGGGGTGAAGAAACCAAGCTGATGCATCGTGTTTTTACGTGACTCTTTCAAATATCTATAATTCCATGAACTAGAAAAGACACACAAATACAATCTCAATCACCGGCACCTCACTTCATGTAGCAGAACAGAGATTCCCTGGGGGAAAAAGTTGCAATACAACATCCAGCAGCAACGAATAGTCCTTTTGCCGAATCTACATGACCCACCATAGGCATCTATATCATTCATAAAAGACAAGACATGTAAATCATGTTGCACATAGTTATGTCCCCACACCTAGTCCCAACTTCATCCCCATCAACATATTGAAACCACCCTGTATAACTAGACCTCTAACCTCTTGGTAAGCCAAATATATCCTATCCTGCGTCTGCATATCCTTGTTATACACAATGGATCCTCTATTAGGATACACACCAATCTTGTTGGTTTCGTTAGTCTTCATGATATTGCTCCGTTCCATACTCACTCGAACTCGATCAAAATTACGCCTTCCGCCTAGTCCGGTGGCCTTACCAGTTATTGGTCACTTACACCTATTGCTGACCCCTCCACATAGATCTCTCCAGAAGCTCTCAGAACGTTATGGACCCTTGATTCACATCTATTTTGGCTCCCTTCCCTTTGCTATCGTATCCTCTGCAGAAATAGCCAAAGAGGTCTTGAAAACCCATGAAATGTCCTTCTGTAACCGACCTGCAAATGCTGCCATTCGTTATCTCACTTATGACGCAACTGATTTAGGATTCTCTCCTTATGGAACCTACTGGAAGTTCATGAAGAAGCTTTGCATGTCAGAGCTTCTTAACGGTCGTATGCTGGATCAGCTTTCTCCGATCAGACAAGAAGAGATAGGCCAGTTGTTGCTGATGATGAAGAGGAAAGGTGAAGCAGGTGAGGCCGTCAACGTCGTAGCAGAGGCTTCACGGCTAACGAATAGTATTATCATGAGAATGTCTATAGGCAAGAGCTGCTTTCACACGGAGGAAGAAGCGCGGCTGGTGATAGAGCGGGTGAAAGAGGGGTCCGAGCTGTGTGCCAAGTTTAATTTGTCCGATTATTTTTGGTTCTGTAAGAATCTAGATCTCCAAGGAGTTGGGAAGAGGCTCAAAGTGGTTCGTGATAAGTTCGACGCTATCCTGGAAAGCATCATCAAGGAGCATGAAGAGGCAAGGAATAAATCTACCGAGCAGGATACACCAAAGGACATACTAGATGTTCTTCTGAGCATATCAGAAGATGAAAGCTCCGAGGTAAAAATCAACAGAAACAACATCAAAGGCTTTCTGATGGTATGTCCTTTCACTATTTTCTATATATACAGAGAGAGAGCGGCACGCATGATCCGTATAAAATTAACGTGCCTTGCAATTATAATCTGACAGGATCTATTATCAGGGGGGACAGATACAAGTGCAGTTACCATAGAGTGGGCGCTGGCAGAACTGATAAACCACCCAGATGTGATGGATAAGGCAAGGAAGGAGATTGATTCTGCGGTTGGGAAAAACAGAGTGGCAATGGAGTCAGATATTGCAGATCTTCCTTACCTGCAAGCCGTAGTGAAAGAGACACTGAGGCTTCACCCTCCATCTCCATTGATCATGAGAGAGTCAGTCGAAAACTGCAGGGTTAATGGTTATGACATCCCAGCAAACACAAGGGTGTTCATTAATGCGTGGGCTATTGGGAGGAGCCCAGAGTATTGGGATAATCCGCTTCAGTTTGATCCAGAAAGGTTTCTGAGCAAAGACGGAAGGGGGAAGAAGAGCAATATGGAAGTGAGGGGACAGCATTACCAACTTCTGCCGTTTGGAAGTGGAAGAAGGGGATGTCCTGGAGCTTCACTCGCACTATGTGTTGTTCAGGCCAGTCTTGCGGCTATGATTCAGTGCTTTGAATGGAAGGAAGGGGATGGTGGACGTGGCTGTGTTGACATGAAAGAGGGACATGCGATGATTCTTTCAAGAGCTCAACCCTTGATACGCGTCCCAATTCCTAGGCTCACCCCGTTCCCCTCCTTGTCATTCTGATTCCTATTGTCACCGGCAGCCTTAAATTTAAATTACAGACTATGAACGAAAACTTTGAAGAAACTAATTACAGCACAAGAGGCTTTTATTTTAAATTGCCAAGAAGTAGATTAAGTGTGTTACTTAGATTCCCTTTCCTTCCCTTTTTTGCTTAGGTATGCCTTGTTCTGTGTGAGTGTGATAAAACCAGTCTTCCTCTTAGGCAGGAAGCCATTTATTAGAGTTAACAACATATTGGCTGTGTATTAGCTGTTATGTTGATTAGTTGTGTATTAGCTGTCTTGATATGTGTTCTGTTAAGCAAGTTGCTTCTATACATGTGTCTATAAATAGTTCACTACTGTACTTACTCTGATTAAGACTTAATAATAGATCCTTGAGTATTTTGTGAGTTTTAAAGTGTAGCTTCTGATTTGTATTTCCTTTCTTTCTTGATCAAGCCAACTTCAAAATGTCACATATCACATATTCATAACGGAAATGCTGGTCAGTCATCTCTAGTTTACTACATCCTATCTATTCAAGGGCCTGTTTGGTTTATTTTCCGAGGGGGTATGTGAAGGTGATATCAATTATATTATCTAACTGTATGCATTTGATTGCAAAATAATGAGGTGGATCACATTGGTAAAACAGATTACCTGAATTCAGGTAAAGAAGCTCACCCTCATTTTTCTATGTGAAGGGACTTACATTGTTGTGAAGGGATACAAAATGATCTTTCTTTCTTTTTTTGGATAGAAATACAAAATGATCTTTCTACCCATAACAAATAAAAAAATTCTCACCGTTCCTTATCTCCTTCAATCTGAACAACCACCCACGCCCTTGTCTTCCACCTCTCTCATGCCCCCACCCATGCCCAAGCCATCGAAGGGAGAGATTGTTGTCGACACCACTAGATAGAGAGATCATCCACCTCTGACGACCTCATTGTCGGTGTCTCCTTCCCTAAGTTTCTTCTCCTTCGTCCATCTCTCTCCCTCCCTTCATCTTCCCAAATCTATTGTAGCTACCAAATCTAGGTTATTCTTCAAGATTTGGGTGATCAGAGTTTGTAGAGATGGAAGAAGAAGGGAGATGGAGCATCAAGGCGAGAGTTCATGAAGTTGAAAGAAGAACGAAGACAGAGCTATGGTGGTCTGAAATTACTTCACCTTCGATCTTTTTTTTTTTAATGGCTTCTCTGTTGTTGAGTTGTGGTGGCTGCCAGTAAAAAAGACTGTGAAGACTGTTGGCAAGAATGGAAGAAGGAGGAGGGAGGGAAGGATTTTTTTTAGTGAAGGGGCATTTTAGTCATTTCACATTTATATGATTTTAATTAAATATAAAAAATAAATTTCTTGTTTACATCCCCCGTGTTATATCAAATAAACACACTAAATATTCATATATAAATATTATCTCATTACATCCCTTCACACCCTTCATATCACATCATCTATTCTCTCAAGTAATTGAACCAAATGATTGCCAAGCTTTAAGCACTCTTTAGTTTAAGGGAGAGGAGAGGAGAGGAGAGAAGTGAAAGTAATATGTTGGAGAAGAGTAGAAGAGTAGGGAGGGGAGGAAAGGGATTTATTTATTTTCCTTCTAAGTTTCTTCACTTTTAGAGGGGAGAAGTAGGAAAGGAGGGGAGGAAAAATTCATTGCCCTTTTCCTTTTATTTATTGAATCAAACAAAAAAAATCTCAATTTTTCCTTTCCTCATCTCCTAATTATTAAACCAAACAAAAAAAAAATTTGATTTCCCTTCCCCTTCAAATCCCTCCAGCTAAACAAATAGTTAAGGGAGATTATCATACCATTGCCACATGCCCTTTAATAGTGTTAAGCGAATTCAATATTTAAGCGAGATTGCACAAAGTCAATTGGTTAGCAATTCAACTTGTTATGAAGGTTGAAACCAAGAATACAACTCTAGTAAAATTGGTTTGCAAGAGCAGCTTCGTTCCTACACTTAATCAAGATTAATTTATGAAATTAAGGGGTTTTTAAAATGTAATTGGTAAGTAGATATTTCTGGTACATATAAAGAAGAAAATCATTGTGCTAATTTTCTAGCTAACCTCATTCTTTCCTTAAATCTTGGGCTCCATTTGTTGGAGGCTCCACAGCCAACTTCACTAGATATTTTTAGTGACGATAGTAGAGGAGTTCTTAAATTATATCTTAACTTATAGACTGTATTTCTTTTTACTTCTAAAAAAAGAGTTATATTATGAGCCCAAGAACTAATTAGTAACCATATATATTCATAACTATTGCAGACCATGAAATTGAAAATCATTTGATTGGATCTAGGAGCACGTGGTTCTTACTTTTATTTTACTCTCAGAATTTAACTCGGATAAATTTCCAACGCTGGGTTACTATTTACTCCATTCCTTTAAAAATAGCAGTGGTTTTAAAATTATGCAGATAGAAATAAAAAAGCTATTAAATAATTTTAATTATTATAACATTTAATAATATTTAATTAAAATATGCTTATATTCAGGGGGGAAGAGGGATGGGGGGCTAGTGGGAGCCATGGCCTTTCCATGTTTTGAGTCATCTTTATATTATATGTGTATGTTTGGCTAAAAAGTTTATATATTTTTAAAACTGATCTCATCGGGTAATCTAAAGGAATGACATCAAGGAAATCACAAAGATGGAATTACTAGTAACATTATATTTGCAGATTTTAATATAAAGAATTATTAAAAGTAACAATTATTAATCATAGTATCATGTAACTATATCACTAAATTTTTAAAAATAATTATATTTGTATATATAATTTATTAATTTTATTTTTTAGATTTATTACTATAAATAATTATTTTTAATACATGTGTAATTATAATTATTAATAAAATAAATATTTAAAATAAAAAATATATTAATTTTAAAAAAATGCCCCCCAAGTCCATTATTTCGAGGTTCGTCCCTGTTTATATTTTAATGCATATTTCTAAATAAGCGTCTAGACTTCACCTATCATCATTTTTATGAATAAAAAATAAAATGATAAGAAAATAATTATTCAAATTTCAAAACTATAATTATTTGGAAATAAGATCAAAATTTAATTAAATAATTTTTTTCTGATAACAGCTAAAATAATTGAGTTCGCAACAATTATACGAAGGTTTTATAACGCGGAGATTGAAAGGGATTGACGATTTTTTTTTGCCAAGAGATGGGGTTGACAATTTAAGCGGAGTATTTTAAACTACTTTTGGAGTGACACATGGCACATGTATCTCACTGAAATATATACTCACATCAAGGTAGTCTTAATGTTCGAACAAATCGGTGAAAAATACCTTTGAAAAACATGGAAATATTATCATTTATTAGCATTACTTACTAGAAAATAAAAAATTAACATTTTAAAGGTAATTATAAGCATTAGTTGAACGGTCAAATCATCTGCCCTCTAATTCTCAGAAGGCTACCGCATTTTCTCACTCATGGCTTCGTTGCAAGGTTCCATCCAACTTATCCTGACATGGGTAGTTTCCGCCATTCTTGTTCGAGCCCTGCTCAACAGATATCAGAGCAAGGCTCGTCGTCCACCAGGCCCACCATGGCTACCTCTCATCGGACACTTCCACATTCTTTTACCGTTACCACACCGAGCTCTACACAGCCTCTCCACCAGCTATGGCCCTATCCTCCAACTTTTCCTGGGCTCTGTCCCTTGTGTCGTTGCTTCTACTCCTGAAGCCGCCAAAGAGTTCCTTAAAACCCATGAATCTTATTTCTCCGACAGGTTCGCTAACGCTGCCATCCACCACTTATCGTATGGATCCAAAGGCTTCTTATTTGCAGCTTATGGACCCTACTGGAAGTCCATGAAGAAGCTATGCATGTCTCAGCTCCTGGGTGGTCGCACCCTCGATATCCTCCTTCCGGTGAGGCGAGAAGAGACCATGAGGTTTATGGGAGTTTTGCTCAAGAAAGGGTTAGCGGGTGAGGCCATTGATGTTGGTCACGAGCTTTTGAAGTTAAGCAATGGTATTATATCAAGAATGATTATGAGTCGATCATCTTCTGGAAACGATGATGAAGCCCACGAAATTAGGAAGTTAGTGAGAGACACAGCAGAGCTTGCAGGGAAGTTCAACCTATCTGATTTTATTTGGTTGTTTAGGAATTTCAATTTGCAGGGTATGAACAAAAGGGTGAAAGAGATTCGGGATAGGTTTGACGTTCTGATGAAGGAGGTGATAAAAGAGCACGAAGACCATAGGAGGAATAGGAAGATGCTGGGTGAAGATGGTCAAATAAGGGATTTGCTTGACATTTTACTGGATATACATGAAGATGAGAATTCTGAGATAAAATTTTCCATGCAGAACATCAAGGCTTTCGTCTTGGTAAGTAAGTATAATTTCAATAAATTCAGTTCCCAATTTTGTTCACTACTTTTCGAGTTTTTTTTTTGGGGGGGGGGCTCTGGATTTCAAAAGCAATACTACGTTACTCTGACTATTTCTAAAAGCTCATTGCAGCTGTAAAATACAGATTGGATTTTTTTTTTCCCCAAAAGGATGTATTGTAATTTGGTTATGGAGGCCATGGTCCATTTGGGAAACTAGAATGCCACGTTCTGGAAAGCATTTTCAAAAACGTAGTCTTCATAATCATATTTTTTAGACTGTAGTTTATGACTTATTCTATTTGCTGTTGCGTGTGGGTTTATTTAATTCTAAAACCCCTTTGCTTAATTTAATCTAACAAGCCATCCAATTAAAAATATATGTATACTTCTAATTGCTTATCATTCTTACCCACACTAAATTATTTAATGCGTAGGATTGGGAGCCCTATCAATTTATCAAGAATTGAGACCACTGTATTAATTTTATAAATATTGCAGGACTTATTCATGGCTGGAACCGATACATCTGCTCTGACCACTGAATGGGCACTAGCAGAATTAATCAATCACCCTCATGTGATGGAGAAAGCAAGACAGGAGATCGATTCACTTGTAGGAAAGACTAAAATAGTAGAGGAATGCGACGTAGTCAACCTGCCTTACCTGCAAGCCATATTTAAAGAAACACTAAGGCTTCACCCCACAGCGCCATTGTTAGGGAGACTATCATCTGAAAGCTGCAATGTCAGTGGTTATGAGATTCCAGCGAAGACGATGTTGTTTGTTAACTTGTGGTCAATTGGGAGGGACCCAAAGCTGTGGGAGGATCCAGTTGAGTTCAGGCCAGAGAGGTTTATGAGTGAAGAAGGAAGTGGGAAGGGGAATTTGGATGTGAGAGGGCAGCATTTTGAGCTAATTCCATTTGGGAGTGGAAGAAGAAGTTGCCCAGGAGCCTCACTGGCACAGCTGGTTGTGAAAACTAACCTAGCAGCCATGATTCAGTGTTTTGATTGGAAGATGGAAGGAGTTAATGAAACTGTTGATATGGAGGAGAAAGCATCGATGACCCTTCCAAGGGCTCATCCCTTGATATGTGTCCCTGTGCCACGGCTTAACCCTTTTCCTTCTATTACTATATGAAACACAGACGTACGTGATTTGTTTGTTTGCCAAAGTTTATGAAAATGGGTGTATCAATATGGTCGTGGCCTCCCTTAAAGCGAGAGAAGATTTCCTTGTGACTTGGGCATCTCAGAGAAAAAGTCAAATGTGGTAGCAAATTTTTTAGTATTTCAAGCTTTCGAGTGTCATCGAATATCCAGATGCCTGTATCCTACTTTGTTTAATATACTACTTCATACTTGCTTGTAGTTAATGAGACGTGCTTTTTTTTTTTGGGCGAAATTGGGATTTCTTGTATAATTTCTGTGAACAATATTGAGTAATCAGCTCTACTGTGGTCAAATAAAGTAAAAATATTATTCAAATTAAAGATGCTTTTAGGAGGATTTGAATCTTCTTACTTTCTCTCCCTTTTAGGAAATTTAAACCCTGGGTGTAGTCTTTTTAATTAATTGCACCATTTTGAGCTTGGCTTAGTTTTAGAGGTTCCAGGGTTTTTTAAGGGAAGGGATAATCAGGAGAAAATAATCTTTTTCTACTATTGCCCTTTTCAAAAGTTGTTACTCTGTCCCACGGAGGCTTTTATGTTCTAATTTTGCATATTAATTCTGTCAATACTTTCGTTTGATATATGATAATAGGACAACTTATCCTATTTATTTTTTGGCTTTTGAGTAGTATTTTCATGTTTTTGAGAACTATATAATGACCTCTCTCCCTCTTATTATAAAAATATTAAAAATTTTCCATAATAAATATTCGAAATAGTATATATTACTCATCACCCTTCTTATATGACTAAGATAGCCTTTTATTTTGGATCTCTCACGTTGCCGTCTAAACTTAAATTGTGTCTATTTTCAAAAACTGAAAAGTGGATAAACTAGAAATGCAAGGAAAGTAAATAAACAACCGTTACTCATCACCCTTCTGATATGAGTAGATATCTTTTTCACAGAGAAAAGATTTTATATATTTATTTTTCTGATATTTAAATCCGACTTATAAAGTGCGTGAATTGAACCCAATAAATTGTGTAACTAAAGTTTAATTGAATAAAAAAAATTACACAGAACATGAGAGAGGCCGAACTGTATTAACAGTGTAGTTTTTTTTTTGTTAATAAATTTTATATTTTTATATTAAGTGATGATTTTGAGTGGATGGTGCATATATAGAAAACGGGGTTAAAAGTCAAGGGCTAATCCAATGACTTATAATTTGGATGCGGAGGTGACCGAAGCACTTGTTATGAAAATATGAACAAACATCGAACACCAGCAAGTTCGTCAATAAGACCCAAAAAGTATGGAAGCGTCGCGTTCCAGCATGTTTTGTTTTTGGTCAACAGCATGTTTGTTTAATTTGCAATTATATATTCGGGTCGGGTCGGTCGGATTCTGCCGAAAAAAGCTAGTTATGGGAACCAGAACAGAGCGGAGGAGGAGTTAAAGAATCCGAAGGAGCTAGGAATTAGGCCTGTCAAGCACGGCGATATGATTTTATTAGGCAACTACGTACGAAGAAAGAGGGCATTGGACGGTACGTTTTTCTAATTTCGCTATGTTAGTTTTGAGTTTATATTGAGCATTTGCATTACTAGTTTCATAACATCGTAGCACAGAGGTCCACAATTCAAACAGGGCATTTTCGCTATTTTAAAGATTAAGGTGGCACATTAACTTTCCTTAAAATTTTACAGTAAAGATATAAGATTACTCTACATATTAAAATTCTACCAACTAAAATTTTACAAGACCTGCTCGATCGAAATATGGGCAGCCTTCAACTTAAAAATTTTGCTGAGTTTGCAGCTGTAACATCATCGTTTTACGATATGACAAGGATTGCACAATTCCTTTTCTGGCCATTAAGGATTTAAAGGAAAAGGGAGCACATTGTCCTCCCTTAAAATTTTAAACGGCAAGAAACTATTACAACTCTTCCAACTTGACCTTTTGAAGATTTAATCGGAACAAGGTAGTCTTAAACCGCTAAACGTAAAACTTCTGCTAAAATAATTGAGTGTGCCAATTACATCATGTTTTTATGACATGACAAGGATTGGCATCCTTTTCTTCCAGGTCATTGAGGTTGACGATTCGAATGGGTCACCTTCGCAATTTAAATGAGAAAGATGGCACATCAAACACCAACACCACCCCCACCCCCCCCCCCCGGGCGGCGGCTCTTCTTAAAATTTTAAAGGATCACTGGCAATCTGTTTTTTTTTTTTTTGCCACTGAGGATTGAAATTTCACACGAGGCAATTCCACTGTTCAAAAGGGGAAGGTGGCACATTATTAACCTGCCTTAAAATTTTAAATCTCAGATACAAAAGACTCTATTACAAGTCCACCAACTAGAATTTCAGAAAATTTGTTTGAAAACAAGATAATCTTCCACGTAAAAAATTTGCAAAATTAATTGAGTTTATCGATCGCAAATTACATCATACTTTAATGACATGATAATGATCGACATCTTTTTTATTATGAAAATTTAGGTTTTATCGACGGGGCCCCATGGCCTTCTTCAATAAACCCCTTGCCAGACACTCCAAAGGCTACAACCAACGTCTTTCCACTCATGGCTTCGTTTCAAGGCTACATCCAACTTATCCTGATAATGGTCGTGTCCACCATTTTGGTTCGAGGGATACTTACTAGACATCAGAGCAAGGCTCATCGTCCACCAGGCCCGCCATCACTAGTTCACTACCCCTCATCAGTCACTCCCACCTTCTTCTACCATTACCACACTGCTATAATCTCCTCCATAATCAATCAACAACACACATAGAGATAATGGAAGAGTGGATTTATTATATTGAAAACCACGAGTCTGATTACAACTTCACAGGATAAAAGAAGAACAATACAGTCAGAAAAGGAAGCTCAAAAAAGACTAGCAGAAGAAAAAGACTATCACAGAGAGAATATAACTCAGGGGGAGAAGCAGAATTACAGAGAGAGGAAGGTCCCACTCCTTTGTGGGACCCTCCCCATGATTCACCCAATCCTCTAGTTCCGTTGCATTTCTTAATGAACTCGATTCCCAGAGCCATGACGAGGCTGAAATTGATGTTGGAAGTGGGTTTGGAACTGATTGTGCAGTTGGCGAAAAGCAAGTGGGTGTGAGTGATTCTGGAGAGAAATTGGCCAGCAACATTGGACCTGGGGATTTTCAAATTTTGAGAGTTATGGGGTAAGGCACGTTTGGGAAGGTCTTTCAGGTAAGGAAAAAGAGTAACCGTTTGGATGGAGAGGGTGGCGGCGGTTATGGTGACACCCCTTTGAGTCTAGTAGCCTCTCTTAATATAACCTCTGTGCCTTCACTCCCACACGCATGTGTAACAACCTTATGATAAGCATGCCCAAATCAAACTTAGTTGTAACACTTACAAATTAACTAGAAAGTAACTATGAAATATAGTACAACTAGATCGATTCTCTCATGGAATCTCTAGCTTAACTTTGGTTAATTCATAACACTTTTTAAACACAAGCAATAGGGATTTTATTTTTAAACTCAATTGAAAACAATTTTGCAAAAGAAATTAAATGTTTGCAAATTTTCAATTATTTTATAAATAAGGAAACAAATAAGAAATTCTAGTTTGTTTGATTAATGAAAAACATTCCTCAAGAGTTTTGGATGTCACTTCATGATCACATATCCTAATTAATTTCTATAATTTTTAATTAGGAATTAATGAAACCTAATTATCAAAAGACTTTGACATTAAACACAATACATCTAAAGATAAAGTTATATATAATGCATCTAACACCTAATAATATCCCAATTAACTATAAACTTCATTTGAATCATTCCTAGCCTTACTAACCGATGCTAAATCAGATTGGAAAGAACAAACAACATCTTGCTAAACATCATCAAAATACATTATCATAACTCACTTGAACAACGATAACAAGAAGCAATAATAATGTATCCAATTATAATTTCCAACACACTAACAATCCAAACAAAGTCATGATATCCTTAATTATAATCAAAATCTAGTCATAATATAGCTAAATCCATCAATTCATCTTCAATCATATGTTCCAGCCAAGACAGAAATTAGGAAATAGCTATAAGGAAAGATTCAAGAAATTTTAAACTCCCGTATAATGTTCAGAGGTGATGACCCAATCTCTTGAGGAAGCAATCAACTCAGCTAGTCATAAATGGATGCTCTGAATTCCTCTCCATTTCTGCAATTGAGAGTGAGAGACATTCAGAGCTTCAACGAACTGCCAAAGAGAGGAAATGAGGCACTCGTTGTGGTCCAGGTGAGGAGAGCTGAGAACAGGAGGCTAAGCTACAACCATGAGCCAAGAATCCGAGTGGTGTGAACTGAACACTCAGAAAGATCAAGTTTGACGCCTTCATGAATCTGACTGAGCAAGTAAGAAGAAAGAGGACCGAAGCCGTACGACGAGGGAAAAATTGGAGAATGCCTTGAACTTGATAGTGGAGATATTTCCAGATCTGAAAAATTGCCGATGAAATTTTACGTTCCCCTCCAATCGGAAGAATCTCCTCCGTTTACACACCGTGATGCACACCGGCCTTCATGACCTCTTTCCTGAACCAGTTCAGCAGATGAAAAAGATGAAGAAGATCTGTGTGGTTGCCTACCGTCCAGCGCTAAGCAAGGAACAATGAGGGAGTAGGAAAGATCTGCGACAAAGGAGCTACAACAGAGTTGCATTCAAAAGAGGCTGAGGAGGATTTTCTGGCCGTCACACGTCTGAAGATAGAGAAGTGTTTTCAGATTTGAAAAAAATTGAGAATCAGCTTCTTCTCCTTCTTCGCGTGCGCTCCTTCCAAATGGTCTTCAATCAAAAGAAAATTGTCAGAAGTCAGTACTCTCCTCCCTCACGAGCTTTCGTTTTGGTCAAATGCTCTTAGTTTTTTTTTTTTCGTTCGGTCCAATCTTCCCAGTTCAGAGAGATAATGAACTTTGAAATTTTAAATGAATAAAAAAATCAGTCTTCTCTCTTCACATGACTCTGCGCCCTCAAAGAAGAAAAGAAACAAAAAGAAATATTAAAATAATAATATATTCATTTATTTATCTATTATCATTTATTACATTTTTTTTATAATTTTCAAAAATTATTAAAGAAAATTAATAAAATGATATTAAATTTTAAAAATAGTTTTTTTTGGATAAAAATATATAAAATACTCAATTAACCTAAAATGTCTCAATAAATTTTAAAATAATCCTAAAATGTACTAAAAAATTAAAAAAATAATATAAAATGATTTGAAAAATAACATACCAAATATGAAATATCATGCTCCCCTCTCCCCTCTTATACACGTGATATCCCAAACTAATCATCCCCTCATGCTTAGTCTCAACATGCTTCATTACACACACCGAGCTCTTCATAGTCTCTCTGCCCGTTACTGATCCTTCATCCAACTTTTCCTCGGTTCTGTCCCTTGTGTTGTTGCTTCCACTCATGAAACCGCCAAAGAGTTCCTCAAAATCCATGAATCTTGTTTCTCTGACAGGTTCACGAACGCTTCCATCCACTACTTATCATGTGGATCCAAAGGCTTCGCTTTTGCAACTTATGGAGGCTATTGGAACTTCATGAAGAAGCTATGCATGTCTCAGCTTCTGGGTGGCCGCACCCTCGACATCCTCCTTCCGTTGAGGCGAATAGAGACCATGAAGTTTCTGGGAGTTTTGCTCAAGAAAGGATTGGCTGGTGAAGCTGTTGATGTAGGTCACGAGCTCTTGACATTAAGCAATGGTATTATATCAAGGATGATTATGAGTCGATCTTCTTCAGGAAATGAAGATGAAGCCCAAGACATTAGGAAGTTGGTGATAGACACGGCGGAGGTTGCGGGGAAGTTCAACCTATCTCATTTTATTTGGTTGTTTAAGAACTTCAATTTGCAGGGTCTGGACAAAAATGGGAAAGAAATCCGAGATAGGTTTGACGTTTTGGTGAACGAGGTGATAAATGAGCATGAAGACGATAGGAGGAATAGGAAGAAGCTGGACGAGGATGGAGAAATAAGGGATTTGCTTGATATTTTACCAGACATACATGAAGATGAGAGTTCTGAGATAAAGTTATCCATAGAGAACATCGAAACTTTTGTCTTGATAAGTAAGTTTAATTTTAATGACTTTGATTCTCTATTTTTGTTCATTATCGCTGAGTAATTTATAGTCTCGGTCTCAGATAATTAATACGTTACTTTTAATATTTTGAAGGTCATTAATTGCATTTGTAAAATGTAGCTAGGGATATATTGTCATGTGGTTAAGTAGGCTATGATACATTTGGTTAACCTCAAACTTAACACATTTGGAAAAGTTGATACAACTTTCTTACCTACTGAACCAAGTGCTCGGTGATATGATGATTGACTTCATAATCATAGATTAGTGAGATTGTAGTTTATAACCTTATTTTGAGGTTTTCACCAGAGGTTTGTTTAATTGTAATAGCTTAATTTATATAATAAGCAATCCAATTTCAAATGTTACCAGCTCAACTCACGAGGCCAATATATGCACCATATTCAAAATGTATGTCTACTTCTAATGGCTTAGCATTCTCATCCAACTCTAACTTATCAATTTTTAAATATTTCAGGATTTATTAGTGGCTGGAACGTACACATCTGCCTGACCATTGAATGGGCACTAGCAAAATTAATCAATCACCCTCATGTGATGGAGAAAGCAAGAAAAGAGATCGATTCCATCGTAGGAACGACTAGAATAATAGAGAAATCTGACATTGTAAACCCGCCTTACCTGCAATCCATATTTAAAGAAACACTAAGGCTTCACCCCACAGTGCCATTGTTAGAGAGACTGTCATCTGAAAGCTGTAATGCTTGTGGCTATGAGGTTCCAGCGAAGACGATGTTATTGATTAACTTGTGGTCAATTGGAAGGGACCCAAAGCTGTGGGAGGACACACTTGAGTTCATGCCAGAGAGGTTTATGAGTGAAGAAGGAAGTGGGAAGGGGAATTTGGATGTGAGAGGGCAGCATTTTGAGCTAATTTCCAAGGGCTCATCCCTTGATATGTATCGCAGTGCCAAGGCTTGACCCTTTTCCTTCTATTATATATATATGCAGGTGATCGAGCAGGCATTGGAAAATTATTCTGCGCCGTTTTTACAATGAAGCTAGCACAAATGTAATTTGTGTGATTACCGAAGTTTATGAAAACGAGTGTATCAATGGTCGTGGTCTCCCTTAAAGCGAGACAAGATTTCCTTGTGACTTGGGCATCTCTCAAAGAAAAAGTCAATTGAGGTAGCAAATTTATTAGTATATCAAGCTTTCGAGCAATCGAATATCCTGTAAGATATCGTGGTGATGTATCCCTCCTTTTGTTTTTTAATATACTTGCTTGTAATTAATGATACTTTTTTTTTTGGGTAAAATTGGATTTATTGTATAATTTCAATATTAATTAAGTTATTACCTCTATTGAGGACAAAAGACAAATAGAGTGAAATATTATTTAGACATCTATGAAACTTTTTGTTGCAAATATTACTCCTTCGGATCTAATGATGCTTTTTGGCCGAACAAGAAACAGAAATAAAAATAAAATATAATATTATGGACATGCGGTGTATTACCATTTTATGGTGTATCATATAACATAATCAGTTAAGGGTTCCGGAGAATTGGACCAATGCGAAATGGGAAGGAAAAGGAAAAAGCCTCATAGCATATACTTGACGTATAAGTCACGTATCTTTTGTTTTTAGACAAAGCCGCCAGGATTATTCATACATTCATATCAACGGCGAATACAGTGACTGCTTACTATATAGCCATATTATATTACAACCAACTCATAGGTCACGTGTATGGTGGAGAGTGAAATGATATAAAAATGAGGATGAAATGGAAAATGAAATTACAGATTCTAGAACCAATACACATGTTAGAATATTAAATTCATCCAGGTGGCATCTTTGACTCCTCAAGCAGGAACCTCTCACGTGGCTACACTAACAATTGATCGTGGCGTCAAACTCAATCCGAATTAAATAATTGGAGATAAAGTTGACCTTTTTATCTTCAGAGACATTATACACTGCATACATCTCTAACGCACAAGTTGTGTTAGGCCCATCACCAGCTATTGTATGTTTTTTTAATGGCTTAGTCGTTCTACGTCTCTCCCGTGAATTTCTTACAAATTCCGTCACAATAATCTTTCGACTTCGATCTTCAAATGTACCATACCATATTTTTTATTTTGATGTTGGGGAATTCAAGAATGGCTGATTTCCATTTCGCAGGCTATATCCAACTTTTCCTCATTTGGTTACTTTCTACCATCATAGTTCGAACAATACTAAAGAGAAAACAGAGGAAGGCTCGTCGACCACCTGCCCCACTAGCCCTCCCCATCATCGGCCATCTTCACCTTCTTTCCCCACTTCTTCACCGAGATTTTTACAACCTTTCCCTTCGCTATGGTCCCATCATCCACCTTTTCCTCGGCTCTGTTCCTTGTGTGGTCGCTTCCACTGCTGAAGCCGCCAAAGAATTCCTGAGAACTCACGAAATGTCTTCTCCGATCGACCGGCTCAAACAGTTGCTGTTCAGCACTTAACCTATGGTTTCCATGATTTCTTGTTTGACCCTTATGGACCCTGTGGGAAGTTCATGAAGAAGCTGTGCATGACTGAACTTCTCGGAGGAAGAATGCTTGATCAACTCGTTTCGGTGAGGAAGTAATGCTAAGATATATTTAATTTGAATTTATTTAAATTATATATTTATATTGTTGAATTAATTAAGTATATCTTAATTTAGTGTAGTTTTTATTTTTAAGAAAATATATTGTAAATTGAGTAATTTTAGGAAACAAGATATAAACTCAGTTATAATTTTATTTTTATTTGAATTTGAATTCAAATTTAAATTTAATAACTGATTATGATCAAGGTTATTAAATAGAGGCAGATCGAGTTAAACTTAATACACGCTTGAGTTCCCGACTAGTTGAAACTAAATTCCAAATTCTATCACTGAGTCTCATAACTAGTTGGAAGAACTGTCTGCATAGATTATTTTCTTATATTTTATTCTAATTAATTTTATATGTGATTTCATATCTAATATTTAAATCAAGTAACTCTAAAGATATTTACATCAGATCATTTAGCATGGCAAAAAATGTTTATAAAGTCTTCCACTACTATTTTAAATTGTGGAAAAATTCAATAAATAGAATTTATATTAGAAAATTGAATTTGTCTAACATGTAGTATGTAGTATCAGAGCTAGTCTCTCTTATTATCTCTCCCTGCTATATTGTGCACCGTGATATGTGATGTGGTTAGAAGCTTGCTTCTTGTTGCGTTTAATTCGGTTTGTTAAAAAAAAAATCCATTTTCATGTTTATACAATCCTATGCTTTTAATCATGATTCTGGGTTGTTAATGATTGATCTTCTGCACTTTAAGCATGTACTTTGTCTTGCTTTGTGAAGAAGTCAAAGTCAGGGTGTGCTTAAATTTTGGTTTTCGATCTAAGAACCTGGGTTTACTTGTGATCAATTGATTGAGAGGGGATGGCTTCATGGCTCTCTCTTGTGATAGCTGTTGCTTTATTGGTGCTCCACTGAAACTCATCGTTTTACATATTAAGGGGTTGAACTCGGTTTTTGGGCTTTCATTGTTTCTTGGGCCTATTATTATTTCCCTATCATTATAGACGTATGCAAACTGGCCCATTCATGGTGTTTGGGTTTAGCTTTTTGTTTATTTTCCCAAACTTCCGAAGTATACTAATCCGGTCAAGTAACCTAAAAAACAAATGTCAGAAGCTATTCACGTTCGGGTTTGTCTAGAAGGGTTGAAAAATTTGAATATAATTCTGAAAATTTGTGTTGAGGTATTTTCCACATGTTATAATTTCTGGAAATTAATTTTAGGGTATTTTTTGGTTATCAAATTTATTTAAGCCAAAATTTTATATTTCCAGAATTTATTTTGGGTCCAATTGGATTTTGGATTGTTTTGAACCATAAGTGTATACCGGACCATGATTGATTATTTATTTTGTGCCATTTTTTAAATTGTTTAAAATTTGGAAAGGTTAATTTCTTGGCCAGTAAATATTTTGCAAAAAATATTATTGTGTTATTTAATTGTCTAAAATTTGAAAAATTCTAATTAGGAGATTATAACACTTTTTTTGGTTTTTGCAAAATAACCTAGTTATTTATTAGCCCAAAATCAACCTTTTAAATAATTGCTGGACACTGTAAATAAATAAAATAGTGGGAGAATTTGTTTAATTATTTAATCACATATTTGTTTGATTGATTAAATTAATTATTTAAATTTTCATAATGATTGTGCATATATATGATTGTAATTGCACATAATCTATAATATTTGTGATTAGCATGCATTTAATTAAGTAGTCAATGAATCATTTATAGTTATTACGTGTATTATTGAATTAATAAAATTGCATGGATTTAAAATATCATTTCTAATTATATGTGCAGTTGTAATTTATCTTTACCCACAGTGAGATAATTATAGTTGCACATTTAATTAGGATGAAATAGAATGTCCTTATATTTCCTATGTAGCCCACAGGTATTAAGGAATATGAATGCATTCTAGTTTCATCAAGTTAAAATGACAAAATATTGCACATATATGATTTAATTATATGGGGAGAATTTTTAATTAATTAGTTATACATCTGATTTAATTGATTGATTAATCAAATGATTCTCATTGTGTGATGTCTATATAAGTACATATGTATGTCTTTGTAAGCATAATGATTCTAGATGTCTTGTGATTGGCATGTATAGTTAAGGAGTAGCAACAGTATCCTTACATGATTGAATACATGCATTGCTGATTTGTTTTAACAAACAAAGATATCACAAAAGAACTCAATTAAGTTTATAATTATAACATGTCTTGACCCACGGATAGATAGTTATAAATATATGCTTAATTAGAATGAAATAGAAGTTGTCTTGTGCTTTCTAAGTAACCCGCGGGTATTAGAAAGTATGAATGTCTTCTAGTTTCATCATAAATGACACATAAATTTATGCTATGCTGAAATCTTTACCCATAGATAGATTCTTGTGATACAAAATTTATGTTTAATATCTGTTACATTGATAAGCATACATTTTTTTAAATGTGATGGATGATTGTCTCATAAAGAATTAATGTAAGCATGTTTTAAGTTGAATCATGAAATTGTAGTATTATTCTCATCTCTTAAGTTTTGTTTAGTCGGGGACAATTATAGAGTCTAAAGGAGAAAATTCTTAATTCTAAGAAATCTTGACCTAAAGTTTTTGTACCAATTAATATTAGTATAAGATAGTATTGTATAAATGATAGGACTAATACAATTGTCTCAATTCAATAGTAATGAAATCTCAATGCAGAGCTAAATATGTGGGTACATAAATAATTTGAAGATGCCAAAATCTATTTATAAGTAATAAATATAATTCTGATATAAATCACTATTTAGTATTCTAATTATAAAGTAATTCTCTATAAAGTAGATAAACACTGAAGGTATGTAAATGACATACCATACAGGTGAGAGAATAACTCACAAGATAAGAGAATTTCCATCTATCTTGGTGCACACAATCCTTAATTAGTTTTCTTATTAGTATTGGCTGTTATAAATTCCTCATGACACACGTAAAGGGATATATACAATAAGTATTTATTGGACATATGTGTGGAAAGAAAAAAAAAATTGGGCTTAAATTTGGATTAAAATGAGATTTTAATAATGGATCATTTAATTTCAAAAATAGATCATAAAGAAATAGGCATATAAAGAGTACTTTCCTCACATAAGGTCTTATTGGAAAATAATAATTATACTCTTATCTTTAATATATTTTTAAATCTCATTTAGTTGAAGCACATTAATGATAAAAAAATCCTTCCTATTATACGATAGAGGAGAATATTAATGTCTTCATTATAGAGAGTTAACAATGTTTATAAAAAAATTAGATTATTTAATTTTAAAACTTTATTAACTCTGATTCATATATGAACTGCATTAAAGATTAAACAGATATATGTGTCTGGAAGAATTTAATTGTTAGAAATTATAAATACTAGTGTTTTGTTTTTATATTTATGCTCTAATTGTTTAAAAATAATTCTTCCCTATTGTTAATTTCTCACAATTTATGAGTACTACTTGTTTTATAATTAAGATAAGGCACATAATGTCTTAATAAGGATGTAAAGTAAAAGTAAAGAGTTAATCCAATAAACGAGTTAATACGGTGAGATTAATTAAGGGAATGAATATTATTATCAGTATACTAATGATGGACAAATTCACTCAAGAAAATAATATACATTTAAAGTAAGATTCCAACATTTTTGTAATTAAATACATATTTTGAAACCCATAAAGTTAGGATCTTAATTTGAATTATTTACTCTCATTGAGTTGCATTGTAAAAGTAAGAGTGAATGGAAACTGTTCTTTAAGGTTTTATTGCACATTTAAGTGAAAATGTGGAGAAGTCTAAAGAATAAAAGTTACACTATCTATCATATACGAAGTGTGTAGAAATTAGGGATGTTAAATTCATTGAGAAATATTATAATTAGTGGGAGTGATCAAACATATGACAAACTCATAAAAAATGATCACATATGGATGAGTGAAATTACTAATTATGGTGGATATAAGATGAATGTAAAATATAATGAAATTTTAAAATCTAATTGGTCATGGTGGAAATTAAGAGTATTAATGTCATAGATCCTATCAACTATTAAAGAGAAATCTTTTAAAAAACAAGAGATATCTAAAAAATAGTTAAGGATGAAACTCTTATTATGCTACTTCAATCTCAACAATAGATTGAATTATGACCAATTATGATTGAAAATTTGGTAACCACTAGCAATTACATGGGGTATATTAAGAAACTTGATTAGAACATGAACATTAAGAATAATCACATATGTTCTCACATATAATGAAGTAAATTCCAAATTAAGATATATTCTCATGATAAATATGAGAAATCCTAAGGCAAATAATATTTGGGAATTTGTATAATGCTTAGTGAGACTAAAAGAATTAGTCATAAGTGGGTCTTTAAGATCAGAAGGGATTTACTAGTCAATATTATGTATTATAAATTAAAGATTATTTGCTAAAAGTTTTCTCTATAAAGAAAGAGACTGGTGATAATGAGATTTTCTTCTATATTAATGAATAATTCTTTCATTATTATCATGAATCTATATACTAATTGGAATATTATAAAAACTATCACTCTCATTATGATTATAAGAGAGAGATGTATGTGAAATAATGTTAGGGGTTCAATTAATACTAAAGAGAATTTAGTCAGGTAGGACTTTCCATGGTAGTGGTAGCTGAAGTCTCATGATGTGATCACATTTTAAATAACGTTGAGAACATTACAGATCCTTGTTTATACCATTAGACTAGTGGGAGTTGGGTCATCTATTTAATTTTACTTATAGATGACATATTGCTTATGACGAGTGATTTGAGATGTCACAAATAATGTAATAACTTTGTTAAAGAGCTATTATATAAAAGACATGGGTGAAGTATTTTTAGAGATGCATAAAAGATAATTCTTAAAAATTTTGAAATTATCATAAAAAACCTATATTTGTATGCACTTGAACATTCATGAATAAGGTATATTTGTCATATATGACACTTATATTTATGTCCCTAATGAGATTCGGAAAAAGATTAGAAGAATACTTCTTTCATATTAGTTGTCAAAAGGCATAATGTATATCTAAATGTGCATATAAATTGACATAGTCTCTGTGAAGGAAATATTGTAAAAATCTCAAAGCAATGTATCCTTAGAGAATAAATGATAAGATGCAAAGAATACTAGAAATTCATGCTTACATATAAAAGATTAATAATTAGGAAAAATGTGATATTTGTTCAATTTAGTAGAATAAGTTAACTTTAAAATGTCAACATTATAACATATCATAATGCTAGATGAACAAATTATGGAGGAGTGCAAGATTGCTAAGCAATTATTAATTGCTAACTTCCACCATAAATGCTGGATTTAATTTTTGTTTAGAGTTAAGTTTATATAAATGTTGAATTTCATCTTGGGTTTTAAATTGGGGATTCGTTTGAGACTATAAAGAAGTTTGTTGACCATATAAGGTTAAATGATCATATAACAAATAAAGAGAAGATCCTTAATTAAAAATATGCAATTAAAGAATATGAAGAAACATACACCTCATATGAGATTGATAGCATTGTGGTGATCTAGATGAGGTGTGTTTTGTTATATCTTACATTTTGAAACATTTTCCCATGAAAATTGCTTATTTGATGTGTGAAAATATATTTAGACAAACTTAAACCAATTAAAACTTTAAAATTGTACATAACTATTTTCGCTGCTTTACAGCTCGTTGTGCAGTGATTTTCAAAAATTATAATTAAATATAGAAAAATAATTTCTTAGTGGTTCAAGTGTCTAAAAATCGTGCACATCTTGAATTTTCAGAGAAAAATTAGAAACTAGGAAATGAACATGCCAATTCGTACAATTTATTATAAACATATTACTGTTCATTCCACTTCTCTGTTTCTGTCCAAAAATCTAAACCTTAACTTTGAAAATTTATTTCTCTTAATATATAGAGTCATTTGATACATACTTAGCATCATTGAAAAGCTTTACTTGTCTATTTTATAACCATATTTTTTTTGTACATTTATTCTACTCCTACTGGTCAGAGAAGCAATATATGTCATTAGAGGTCAAATAAAACTATCACTGGAACAGTTATAGTAAATCATACATAACTACCATTACATAAATCCAAATACAACCAAACCAGTGTCATTATGTTCTTGAGACATTGATCTATCCATACATATAGACCACAAAATTTTTGGATACATATATTTAAATTTATACAATGCATCAAAATAGGAAGCCAAAACAAAGCAATAATACTTCATTCTTCTTCTTCCATCATCCTTGCTAAATTGTTTCCTTTAGTATTATTGGACCCTATCATTGGCAGACATGGGATGAGATGGGGGGAACATCTCAGCAGTAACATAACTTAAGCTTATCACATTATCACATGAACTTAACTTTATATAAACATCACATAATCATAATACTTTTATAATATGCTTTTGGAAAAAACAATTAAAACTATAAATTTCAATATAAATTTCGGCAGCATAACAGCTTAGCAATTGGATATCTCAGGGCTTAGCCTTTAACTTAAAACAGTCAAACCATTCATAAAAAGTAACCAAACATCACAACAACATTTTTAAAGCATAAGCACAATGTATAAATGTAAAAACTTAGAGTAAGAGTTACTCCTCAGAGCTTTAACCTCTAAATCTTGAGTTTTCTACTTGCTGAATAACTCCTTTATAACTCTTTTGACTTGACTAGAGCATATTAATGTCATTAAACCTTACTTAATAATTTATTATCATCATATAAATTTAACTCAACTATAAACTATAAATTCTTTTCTCAAAATCATGTCTTGATCCAAAAAGAGGAACAAGAGAAAGGAAGAAAATAACTTAAATTCTAACTAATCTTCAAACTAAATAAATAAAAAAAAATCTAGAAGAGATATAGAATAGAAGCTTACTTCAGAAGCCTTCTACTTGCTCTCCCTTCCTTCTCCTTTTTCTCCTTTCTTCTTTTTTCTCCCTATCTCTCCCCACAACTCCCTCTCTCTCTCATGCTACCACTCCTTCTTTCTTTACTTTGTGGCTTGCATGAGGTGTGAATGAATGGGAAGGGAAGGGGGTATTTATAGGATAGTCTGGTAGATATAGATTGTTAGATCGAGATTTAATCCAAGAACTCACAATTATTCTCACATTTAATATACTAATTTCCCATTATACCCTTAGATATTTTTGGGTTTGTGAGATAGTAGGGAAGGGCAAAAATGTCCATCTATTCCCTCCCTACTTTATGTCAAATCAGAAAAAGTAGATAGTGTACTTTTACTTTTTCAGATAAATTTGGCTCTGCTTTGAGTACTTTTTGACCTGTATGTTCTATTCTATTCAGGGTCATTTATATTTACTTTATCTATGAGACCCATTATCTTTCTCTTTTACCTTTTTATGTAGGATCCACCTATCTTGCTTACTTTCCTTTTTTTTTTCTTTTACTATTTATCTCCTCTAACACTTATTATTTATGTGGGACCCTCCTTTTACCAGATTTATATTTTTTTTCCTCTTTGGGTCCCCATAACTAGTATCACTTGTATTTTTAACTTGTACCGGAGTATTTAAAATATCATTAATTTTACCCTTTTTAAGTCCATTTTTATATTTTAAAAATATTTTGGCCCTTGAGCTAATTAAATATTCAGACTTCCCTACTCGTTATAAGTTAATCCAAAATAAAAACTTTAATATCATTTATGACATTATATGGTCATAAAATACATATACAAAAATTAGGATGTTACATGTTTAAATGATGAAATTTGTGTTGTAGTTCATCAGCTTAATATATATATTGTATACAATTTTAATAAGATTGATAAACATTAAAGCAGGAACCGAATAAATATTTAAAATTTATTCATAATGATAATTTCTCATAAAGTAAGAATGTTACTTGTGATACATGGAAGATAATACTCGCATAACTAGAGGACCTACTGCCATGATTATTGTAGTATTGCTTAAATATTCCTTGATATATCAACAAACAAATCAAGATCAGATCAAGTGGGAGAATGTTAGATATATTTAATTTGATAATATTCAAATTATATATTTATATTGTTCAATTAATTAAATATATGTTAACTTAGTGTTGTCCTTATCTTTAAGAGAAGATATTGTCAGTTGAGTGATTTTAGGGAATAAAGAATAAACTCAGTCATAATTTTATCTTTATCTTTATTTGAATTTAAATTCAAATTTAAATTTAATAACTGATGATGACCAAAATTATTAAATAGATTCAATTTGAGTTGAACTTAACACACGCTGTAGTTCCCGACTAATTGAGATTAAATCTTAAGCTCTATTATTGAGTCTCATAATAAGTTAGAAGGATTGTTTGCATAGATTATTTTATTTTATTTTCTTTTAACTAATTTTATATGTGATTTCAAATCTAATATTTGAATCGAGTAACTTCATTATTTTCTTATATTTTCTTCTAACTAATTTTATATATGATTTTAGATATAATATTTAGATAAATTATTCCAAAAATATTTACATCAAATTATCCAATATAATAAAAGATATTTATAAAATTTTGAACCTCATAAAATTCAATATATGAAATTTATATTAAAATTTTGGATTTGTAGACAAGCAAAAGACGATGAGATTTATGAGAACACTGCTCAAGAAAGGGAAGGTTGGTAGTGAGGCGGTGGATGCTGGAGCAGAGCTCATGGTGCTTTCCAGTAATATTATATCAAGAATGACCGTGAGCCAAACAGGTTCTCAAAATGAAGACAAAGCCGACGAGGTGAGGAAGTTGGTGATAGATGCGGCTGAGCTCTCTGGGAAGTTTAACATATCGGACTTCATTTCGTTCTGTAAGAGATTGGATTTGCAGGGGCTCAGCAAGAGGTTAAAGGAAGTTCGAGACAGGTTTGATACCTTGATGGAAAGAGTAATAGATGAGCATCAAGAAGAAAGGAGAAAAAGAAAGGAGATGGGTAGTCGAGGAGATCTATTCAGGGATATACTGGAAGCTTTGTTAGACACATACGAAGATTCAGAACTCCGAGATGAAATAGACAAAAGACAACATCAAGGCCTTTATCATGGTGAGCCAAGTCATAATGTTCTAAATTTCCCATTTATACATACTATCACCAACAAGAGTAACATATCAAGTTGTAAATTATGCAGGACATATTTGTGGCAGGGATAGACACATCTGCCATAACCATTGAATGGGCTCTGGCAGAGTTAATCAACCATCCGCGTGTAATGAAGAAAGCAAGACAAGAGATCGATTCAATAATCGGAAGGAAGAGAATAATAGAAGAGTCAGATATAGTGAACCTTCCTTACCTTCAAGCCATAGTCAAAGAAACGCTAAGGATTCACCCTGCAGGCCCATTGATTTTCAGGGAATCATCAAAAGGCTGTAGCTTGTGGATATGAAATTCCAGAGAAGACCCGGTTATTTATAAACGTTTGGGCTATTGGTAGGGACCCCGATCAGTGGGACAAACCCCATGAGTTTAGGCCAGAGATATTTATAAGCGAAGATGGAAACGGACAGAGTCAATTAGATATTAGAGGTCAACATTATCAGTTGATTCCATTCGGAAGCGGAAGAAGAGGATGTCCTGGAACCTCACAAGTGGCTCTACAGGTTGGGCACACCAATCTTGCTGCTATGATTCATTGCTTTGAATGGATGGTCAATGGCACGGTTAGCATGGAGGAAAAGGCAGGGATTACCCTTCCAAGGGCTCACCCCTTGATTTGTGTTCCTGTGCCCAGACTTGATCCATTTCCTTCTATATCTTTATGATCAACGGTTCTTCTCTCAAATGGCAGTGTTGCAGTAACAGGGTTTTTCTTTTTGTTGTACGAAAATGGAATAATGGCATGATAAATTGTTTTTGACTTTTTTGCCTTTCCTTTTTTTTTTTGAGAAAATAGGCATTTATTTATCGTATCATCCTTCATTTGCAAGCTATTTGTTTTTATACAAGTTTGTGAAGATCAAGTTATTGACGATATTCATGTGAATGGGCAAATTGGAAGGCTTGGAGCAATCTCTTCCTTGTCAGATGCCCTATTTTGCCGGTACAAAGATAAAATGACCAAGAAAATTGAAGTTAAATATACTAATACTATTATCCGAGAGTCAGATTCATTTCGTTGAAAATAGCTTTTCTAACATACCACGACAGGAAAATAGGAATACGAAAAAGCTACTCACTAGAACTCCCTTAATCACTTATCATCGTGTAACTTGGTGGCCATGAAATCCAAGTGTAACCTGTAAAATGAATCTGCTCTTATTTGATAAGGCCCGCGAGCAGCTATCACTTGCAGCGAGGAAGCGGGGACCCACATAAGCACTTGTTGTGGTGATACGAAAATATCCCCATCTTCTGCAAGCTGCCACCAACTGGAATCGGACCACAAAGCAAATTATAGCTTACGTTCAAGTTCTGAAATCGCAGTGCAGTCAATCCCACCGGAAGTCTCCCGAAGATGCGGTTGTGATTCAGATCCAACCATGTCAAGCTCTTAGGCAGCTCCACCGTGGACAGATCAAACTCTAGAAGGTTCCTCGAGAGGTCAAGTATCTGCAACCCCAGTTTCCTTGACCCAAAGAGCACGTAGGCGTCACCTTGGAGTTTGTTGCGAGACAAGTCAATGGTGGACGAGTTTAACTTTCCTAGGGACACCGGGATTTTCCCCGACAGCTGGTTGTGCGAGAGATAAAGGCTCGGGGAATACTTAAAGTATCCAAAGGAGTAAGGGATGGGACCTGTTAGATTGTTGCGACTCAAGTCAATGTCGTTGAGGTCATGCAGTTGGGAGAGGGATGGTGGGATTGAGCCAGAAAGCTTGTTGAAGGCAAGGTTCAAGCTCTTGAGGTTGGTAAGCCGGGCCAGGAAGTCTGGTATTGGACCGGACACGGAGGTCCAGCTGATGCCTAAGTAGACGAGTTTGGTGAGCTTGGCAATGGCGGGGTGGATGGGACCGGTGAGGTTAGGGAGCTTGTGGAGGTCGAGGGTGTCCAGATAAGGAAGGTCGCCGATGGACGGTGGGATTTGAAAGCTGAGTCCGTCAGTGATGAGGGAGAGAGAACGGATGCGGTGGGTGGTTAAGTCGCACTTCACACAGTACCATTCGCAGCAGTCAGTGTCTGGTGTCCAGGAGGCGAGAAGGTAAGGATTCTTGAGGTCTTTCTTGATTTGAAGAAGGACTTTCTTGTCTTTAGGATTACAGTGTTGGGAGAGAGCAGGAGAGAGCAAAGGGAGGAGGAGAAGGAGAAATAAAGGAGACATGGCTGGAATGGAAATGATGGAGCTGAAGCTGTGAATGGCGATTCCTAGGTTGGTCTTTCTTATTAGTGTTAATAAAGGAAAGAGGAGGCCTGAAAATGTGTGATAATTCTGAGCTTGTAAAAGATTTTGAATTTGAAATTTGAAGCTGGTGCAAGTACGGTGACGGAAAGGACAAGCAGAACATGGTTGCCTGTTTGGGTATGAAAAACTGAAATGAGTTGTGGGAGAACCGAAAGCTCTAAAGATACCTTCGAAACAGGGAACAGCAGGCTATTGCAAGCCAGGGACGATAATGTGAAATGCCTCAGAATTTGCAGCTAAAACTGCTGTGTTAGCATTGCTTCACGCAACTGAGTTTGTGGATCTGATTCTTTCCCAAGTCTCAAAAGTGGAGTAAATAATGAACCAAGAATAGACAGAAGGGACAAATGAAATGATATTATCTCACATGTCATAATATTTGTATTCTTTTGTCTCATTCCACTTGTCACGCGCATGCAGGTACTCCTTCATCAGGTTGTTTATTAATTACTATACTGGATTATCCAAGACCAACCAAGAATAATGAACCATCTCTTTCAACTAATAAAAGTGAAATTTTTGTTTTCTTTTTTCTTAAAACAATAATCAATCATAATGACATTGCTAGCTGATTTCCTTTAGCGTTTTTGTGACTGGTAGGATAAGAGATAAACATGACAACACTAGGAGATAATTCAAGCCGTAGTTGGGAAGGTTCACATTCGCCCCCTTGAATCATAGAAGCCTGTTTCCGTGTATCGCGTACGGAATAAGCGGCTCCTCATAAAATACTGTGCAAAGGGTTTTTTTTTTATTTTATATATAAAAAAAAAAAAAAAAACTCTCTCCCCTCTCTCACATAATCCACGCATTCCATATGTGTGGATACAAAAGCGGCTTCCTGAATCATAGGGAAACAAAGTCTTCCACCACATTTAAACAGAAAAAGCTAAGAGCACTATTCAAAACATCGCATGGGATGATCCTTTATGCGTCACAGGAATGGTTTTTCCTCTTCCGCATGCCTTTCTCTCTCCATCTTGATTCTATCTTACAGATGAAATCCCATATTCCTCTGGCTTCTATGGTGATCAACCCTTAATAATTAGTAATTAATAAATAATAACTATGTTAATTCCCCACATATCATGACTTAAAACACATCCACTTCAATGGGTTCTTGTAAGGATGGAACTAGGAAAAATGGAAGAAAGGCGAATATCAATGATTACTAATAAGGATGATATTAAAATTAGGATTTTAAACAATTTAAATATTAAAACAAGAATAAGACTCAAAATTTTAAAAATAAAGACCCAATCAATACTATAAAAAATTGAACAAATTTAGGAATATTAAAATAAATATTTATCAATAAAAAATATTTATTGTAATTATTAGCCATTAACGTTATAGTTTTAATTTAAAAAATATATAATTTATCTGACAGTCATTATTTAATTAAACCTTTCGTAATTTATCTCTTAAAATAAAATTTCAAGTTATTAACTAAAACATCTTATTATAGAAGCGTGTTTTTATTGAAAGTATGGTTAAAAAACAAAACAAGAGACGGAGAGAGAGTAGATTGAATATTATTAATTATTTTTTTAGAACATAGGTGAAAATTTTTCTATATATTCATTTATTTTATAAATTCTATGTTCATGATTAGTATATAAGAGAAAATGATGATGATCCAGTGAGGAAATAGCAGGAAGAGAGATTGGAACGTTGACATGATCCATGTGTATGACAAATGCAATAGGTGCGCTGAACCCTGAGCTTGGGCTCAGCACTGTTTAGCGAGCGAAGGGCGAGAAATACACAGAAAAGGTGTAAAAAGACCAAGAGCTAATCTAATCATTTGCAGTTTGGAAGCGGAGATCCACACAAGCACTTGTTATGAAAATACGAATAAACATCAAACCTCTGCAATCTCCCACCCTGTGGAATTTCACCACACATCCTATTGTAACTCACATTGAACAACTGTAAAAAATCCACTGCCTTTAATCCTTCGGGAAGCCTCCCATAGATCATGTTATGATTCAGGTCCAACGATATCAACGTGGTGGCGAACTCCACCTTCCCCACATCGAACGTCAACAAGTTCCTCGATAAGTCCACCATCTGAGTCGTTTTGGTGGGCCCGAAAAGCATGGAGGCGTCGCCTTCCAACCTGTTTCTTTGCAATTCTATCCGGGTCGGGTCCTGGTTCGCTAAGGACGTGGGGATTCTTCCAGAAAGGTGATTGTGGGATAGGAACAGGTCAGGGGAGGAGTTGAAGAACCCGAAAGAGTCGGGAATTGGACCTGTGAGTTTGTTACGGTCCAAGCGGAGAGATATGAGGCTAGGCAACTCTGAGAGAGAGCTGGGAATTGGGCCGGAAAGGTTGTTGAAGGAGAGGTCCAAGAACTCAAGGTTTTTGAGTTGGGTCAGGAAGTCAGGTACTGGGCCGGATAAATTGGTCCAGCTGATGGTGAGGACCTTGAGGAGAGTGAGTTTGGCGATGGCGGGTTGGAGTGGGCCCGTGAGGTTAGGGAGCTTATGGAACTCGAGGGTGTGGAGAAAAGGGAGGTCGCCGACAGAGGGAGGGATTTGGGCAGAGAAATTGGTTTGTGGAACGGAAGAGAGGATGGTGAGAGAGTTGATGCGGTTGGTATTGGGGTCGCAAGTGACGCAGTACCAATCACAGCAGTCGCTATTGGGGTTCCAGGAGGCGAGGAGGTAGGGGTTGCGGAGGTCATTCTTGATTTGGAGGAGGACTTTCTTGTCATGTGGGTTGCAAAGTTCTGAAAGAAGTAGAGAAGGAAAGATGAAGAGAAGAAGAGGGAAGATGGTTGCCATTTTTGGATGAGTGGGGGAGGGAGAATGGAAAAGGTTGAAACTTATATAGTAGTAAGTAGGAGGTGGTGGTAGGAAGAAAATAGAAGTGGGATTGACGAAGAGAGAGAGATGGTGATTGGAGAATGAATTTTATTTATGATAATGAGGGGAGGCCAAATCCAAAGCTGATGTGGTTAAGAAAGTAGAGAGAGGGCCGAAGAATTTGAATGACAGTGAGCAAGCTGGGGTGCGTCGGATTTGGATGGATAAGGGAGTCAGGAAGGGTTTGAGAAGAAGACTTCGGCCGCCGCTTTGATGGAATTCAAGTGTGGCACGGTATGTCCCACAGTATAAGTCTCCATTCTACGCATTGGTCCCCAATCAACAAAGCACGCATTAACTCGACCACTAATTGAAACTGGACCTCCAACCCCTTACACATCTGCACCTTCTTTTTTTTAAAAAAAATGAAATAAACCCCCTCCGTCAGCTTTCTTTCATCTTTGTCCCCCCTCCAATTAATGGTTTTCCTTTTCTTCCCACTATAATATGTTTTCAGTTCAACGTCGTATATAATCAATAATGCTATGAATCTCTGATGCTTTTATTTTATCCATCGAATTTATTTACCTTTTGTAAGTTTTTCACATTTAACATTTATATTAAGTCAATAACAAAATAGTTGTATTAAATGGCTCGTCCATTTCATTTCTTGTATTATTTTTCCTTATAAATTAATTTAATGTAATGCGGTTATTAGGTTGAAATTCCTTAAATTCTTCACTTCCAATCTTTAATATTTTAAAACAGTAACTACATACAGTTAAACAGAATTACAATGTCACCAAAAGTTACACTAATTTTTAAGCAATAATTTAATTTCTCACTATGCTTACTTGCCTAGAATAAGTTAATTACACTCACGCTTTGTATCAAATTACAGCCAGCTGTCATTTATCGAAGGTCTGATCGTTTTTCTGGAAAAAAAAAAAATAACACACACTTATTGGAGTCAAAGTCGAAAAAAATTCCTTTTTTTGTGTGTATTTGATATACTGAACGTGTTTCCACTTAAATTGAAAAATTTATTAGAGTTTAAACTAATTCGAATTAAATTGGATATGATCCTCTCAAGTGATAAACTTATCACCAAATATTTAATATGTTTATATTCTTAATGCTCAAATTCAAGATCTTTAGTTAAAAGAATATAATTCTCTTACAAGTTGAATCAAGTGTTCAATAATAAAAAAAAATACCGCTTTTACTGAGGAAAAGTAAAAAGAAAGTTGCAACTTGGCTGATTTCAAATAGAACTATCCACTCCATGGTCTGTGCATGAACAATGCTCTCAGTCAAAGTATGTTCCTTTGGGGTGTGTTTGGTAGGAGGGGGGAGGGAAAGGGAGGGAAGGGATTTTAATGGAGGGGAAGGGAGAGGAGGAGAGATGAGATATGGAGGAAAATGAAGGAAAGGGAATCGAGATGAAAGGAGGAATTTTAATAATTTGTTATTTGGTTCAAGAGGGGAGGAAAGTTAATAATAATTTGATTATTATACCTTTAGAATTAAAAAAATTTTCTATCATTTTTATGAGTATAAAAAATTTCAGTATTTAGTATAAAATTATGCTTTAATATAATATTTTATACTCATACTCCATAATTTTATACTCAATACTAAAATTTTTTATACTCACTTTTTGAAATATGAGACTTAGGTGCAATATTTTTTTTATTAGAACCTTAAAGTAAATATTTTTATGTTTTTAAGATTTTTTAATAACATTTTTTATTTTTAAAAATATTTTTAATTAAAAAAAAGTCAACATTAAAAAAAAAAAAAGAGTGTCTCCTCTGTCCCCCAATTTCAGAGAGAACACTTTGAGGGGGAGGGGAGGGGAGGGCCGTTGCTCTCCCTCTCTCAAAATGTCATTCCAAACAGGGGAATTGGAAAGGGCGGATTTCATGGTCCGCTCCCCTCTCCTCTCAAACCCCCTACCAAACGGGGGATTAGGTGGAAAGATCCATGGAGCATCCGATGTCGGATTAATTAATGTAATTAACTACTTTACTTTAAACAATTTTAAACTAATGAATAAATAATTTTTTCCAATTATATTCTTAAATAATCTCTTTATCCCATATTATAAAAGCACAATGAGAGTTTTTCTTGTCTTATAATACAAAATAATATGTGACGATTTGTTATTTTGCCCCTCAGATATTACATTATTAGTATTGTATCTTATACTATATTTAATGGAATGAGTAAAATTAATAAAGATAAAATTAAAAATTTTTATTTTTTTAAAAGTTTAAGAATATAATAAATATTTCTTAATATGCGTGAAATCTTCCCAATTATCTTATAATATGAAAAAGAGGAAATAATTAATATTATGAAGTCTTTTTTGTAGTAATTTAATACTACTCCACAAAAAAGCAATAATTAAAGATAATTTAGTAAAATTATATCATTTATTATGTTATTTATTATTTTTCTCAGTCTTTATGCTACTGGAACCTTAATGGACAAAAAAAAAAGACGGAGGAAGTATATATCAATTTTATTATACTATCTCCAATTTATATTATAAAACATTTTATATGATAGATTTTTTGTCCAAAATACAGGACATTAGATATTTTTCTTCTCATTTTACTCCTGTATTTAATGCTTCCATACTCTCCATTTATAACTCTACAATAATAATACAATGTGATATTTAATATGGATAAACTAAAAAATACAAGTATTTTTTATATTGATTTGAGGTAAAAAAATAATTTTATTAATACGCATGTAATTAATATAAAATATTTTATAATATAAATAAGAGGGATTACATGATTTTGCTCACCAAAGCAAACTAACATTTAGATATACCTGGTTCCCCTATTGATTTAGGATAGCAACTAGCAACACAAGGCAACACCTTGTGCTGTTGTAAAGCAACAAGTATAGACAGGTTAGATTTCGTAAATAATTATTACTATAAAATTAAAAATTTTTATTTTAAAGTAAATATAATGGAAAATGAAAAAAATCTTCTGACCACAAGTTTTGGAAAATTTTTTTTAAAAAAACTTAAAAAATATTAAATCTGGATCCAAATTCACTATTAAAATAGGAGCAGGAACAGCACTAGAGGAGCTTTTCTCCATTTAGACAGCCTGTTGGTGCGAAAGCAACAAATATATATACATATAATGGTGCTGGTGGCCCAGTGCCAGTTGGGACTGGACCAGAGAGGTTGGTCCAGCTGATGATGAGGGAGGTGAGGCGGGTAAGGGTTGGATCGATGAAGGAGCTTGTTTTTCGTTTTTTTGGTAACAACGAGCTTGTTTTATATATGAAGAATGCTATGGATGGCCGAAAAACAAAATATATGAAGAATGTTATGATGGGTGAGTCTGTGAAGTGACGACTTAGACACTTAATCAATATATATAATTAAGTCAAAGTGAAAAATAATAATAATAAATACAAGAAAAGGTAAAATGCTAAAAAAAATGTTAAATTCAAGTTCTTTACTCCGTAGAAACTGAGAAAGTGAATCAAAATAGAAAGATCGATGAAGGATGAAAAAAAGAATATAATTAAAGTACTCCATCTATCTCGATATTGTTATCTCATCATTATTACAATTGAAGTCAATTTAAATTTGAATTGTTTTATCATCATTTCATTTATAAATGAGTGATATCTTATTTTTTTTTTCTAGTTGTTTTGGATTCGGTACAATTGTATATTAACAGTAAGCATAGTACTATTAGATTTAGGTTTTTATTGCAATGTTTTTGAGAATGTTTTGAACAAAATTGACATGAAAATATATAAATACATATAATATTTAATTTAAATTGAGGGCTTCTCAGAATAAAAAAAAAATGGTGGGATCGGATAGAGTGGGCGGAAACACGCGACCAATGACCAAGAATCAAAGTCCTGTTTCAATTGTCAAGTGCTAAAATTAGTAACATTTATGGATGGACATCGATGTCAATTAATTGTTGGCAAAGATACAAAAACCTCATTTTTAATTTAATTATCGCCGCTTTCTCAGCGTCAATCGTTATCTGTAAATGAGAAAGCTACAGAAAATATAGAGAGAGAGAGAGAATGCACAGCGTCAATATAATGTGCTCAACCTAAAAAAAGACAAATGAGCAGTCAAGTGTTGCACTGTCATTATACTTATGCCTCCTCTAGTGGTTTCCCTTTTCCTCCCATTTCGCCCTTGTAGCTGTCTTCAACAAACAATACTGAATGGTTTGATATTAAAAAGAGAAAAAAGATCCTCATATATTTATAGTATTATCAAATTTATTTCTATCTTTTTCTTTTTCTTTTTGGCCAACTATATCTCTTTTCTAAGTTCCTTACATCAAATATTTAATCATACTCTTTTCTGTCTTTAATATAAGTTACTTTTAATTACCTTTTCAGAATCAAGAAAAATTTATTACATAATTAAAATTATCTTAAAAATAATGTAATTTTCATCGTTACCTTATAACAAATACTACAAATTTAAACAATTCATTTACTCTCTCATGATTAAATAAGAACATTTTTTAAATAAAATAATTAATACTTCAAAAACTTGTGAAAAATGATTTATATATAGGATTACAAAAAGTTTCAAGAATGTGACTTATAAAAAGAATCGAATGGAGTAGTTTATATTCATTACTTGTATTATAATATTGAATCAATACAACACGGTTGCAAATTGAGGTGTAAAAAACATTTATTTTTCATTATTTTTACTGAATCAACCTTTGTCTTTCTCACTCAACATATAAATAAATATGAGAAGGCTACATGCATGTAGAAAATGAGAGAGAATGCCTGGGGTTTGTTCAATGTGACTCATCCATCTCATTTCTTTTTTCCTTACACATGAATTTACTATAATGCGCATATTAGGTTGCAATTTTCTAAATTAGATTTTCTTTTCTATGCATGTGATTTACAATTAGTATGATAAAAATGTTTCCTAAAATAAAAGTTCACAAAAAAAAAAGAAGACTTGGAAATCCAATAAAAAGATCCGCATCCAAATTAAGGACAGGAACGCGGAACTCAAGAATGTATTTTGAAATTGAGTTATTTTTTAACTTAATTTCAAAATTAAGTTGAAATTAAGCAAAAAATGGCTTATAGACTCTTTTTTAAAGAAAATTAAGTTGATTTCTTGATTAGAATTTGCATTTTGAAAAAGTACGTAAGTACATATAATTAAAAAACTACCCTAATTTTTAACTACTAAGCCTTTCCTACGATCACATAATTTATTCCTTTGCTCAGAAAAAGTTACGCTACGGCAATGTGCCAAATTATAGCTAACTGATCGAGGTCAAAGTCAAAAAAGATATGCCTTTTGAAAAACGAAAATTAAAGTTGCAACTTGCTTGTTTCCAAATAGAGCTTCCCACTCCTTCTCCTTGTATGAATAATATATCTTTTAATTCACGTTCATTTCTTCAGGGAGAAAAACCCATGGAACGAGAAAGAATCACAAGTTGGCTTTATTAATTATGCAAATAGCTATCAGTTTTATTCAGAGATTTGATCGGTAGAAAGGCAGAGCAAATTAACATTTAGCAAAGCTAATTGGCGAAAGATATGGTAACACACATATATCATCTACATAAAATCGATCGAACGTGCTCGTGGGTGGCCCGTGCCGCTAGCTTTCAACGCCAACCATTATTTTATGTGTACACAAATTACGTAGTCGTTTCGTGGCATAGGATGATCAATCATTTACATGCTGGTAACGGCGAGCCGCAAAGGCACTTGTTATGCAAGTATGAATATATGTCGAAGCTCTGCAACTTGCCCCCTACCGGAATCTGGCCGCACAGCCTATTATAGCTCACATTCAAATACTGTAAATCCAATGCCAGCAACCCCACCGGAAGACTCCCGTATATCTTATTATGATTCAGATCCAATGACGTCAGGCTGCTCGGGAACACCACCTTGCTCAGATCGAACTCCAACTGGTTCCTCGACACGTCCACTATCTGCACCGTTTTATTGGAGCCAAACAGCATGGATGCGTTTCCTTCCAGCTTGTTCCGCGATAAATCTATGGTAGTCAGGTTCAAGTTGGTAAGAGAGTTGGGGATAAGACCGGAGAGATTGTTGTGAGAGAGATAAAGATCGGGGCTGCTCTTGAAGTAGCCGAAGGAGTCAGGTACAGAGCCCATGAGGTGGTTGCGGTCCAAGTGAAGGGCGCCGAGGTTAGGCAATTGGGAGAGGGAGGGAGGGATTGTTCCAGAAAGATTGTTGAAGGAGAGATCCAGGAAAGTGAGGTTCTTGAGTTGGGCAAGGAAGCTGGGGACAGGACCGGAGAGGTTGGTCCAGCTGATGCGGAGGGAGGTGAGGCGGGTGAGCTTGGCGATGGCAGGTTGAAGTGGGCCGGTGAGATTGGGAAGCTTGTGAAATTCAAGGGACTGCAGGTAAGGGAGATCGGCGATGGAAGGTGGGATTTGGGCGGAGAAGTTGGTGTAGGGGACGGAATCGAGAATGGTGAGAGAGATGATACGGTGGGTCTTGCGGTCGCACTTGACGGTGTACCAGTAGCAGCAATCAGTATCGGGGTCCCAGGAGGCGAGGAGGTACGGGTTGTTGAGGTCTTTCTTGAGTTGGAGGAGTGCCTTCTTGTCGGCTGGGTTACAGAGCACGGCAACAGCAGCTGGGATGAGTATCAGAAGCAAACACAGACGAAACATGGTTGCCATACTATCTCGATGTAGATTTGATATGAGAATGGATATGGATGAATTGTCTGTTTATATACAAAGGATGCGATGATGTGTGAAGTGACGCCAGCGGCTGCCTAATTAAACATTTTCAGTATAGTTAAGTTAAATGGAAAAAGAAAAAAACGGATGTAATTCCACAAAAAATGCTACATCTAAATTCTTTACTTTCTAGAAACTAATTGTAATACTATATAATAAAAGAGTGGAGTGATAAAAATTTAAAGACGTGCCGACTAACTAAAACCGAGGGCTCCTTAGAACGATGGGAAAAGAATAAATAAACTTGGGATAGGATATGATGTGCGGAAACACGCCACGAATGACCGACAATCAAAGTTTTTTTCAATTGTCAGACCAACCTTTAAAACGTTGTCTTTTGATTTGATATTAAGTATAGATGTTTTTTTTTTAATAAAAAAATGCTCCCCCCATTAATATTATAAGAATTTTTTTAAAATTTTTATTTAATCTTTTATAAATATTATAAGGATTTTTCTAAAATTTTTATTTGATCTAAAATATAAAAGAGTTTATAATTTTTAGTAAGAATTTATTTTTTTTATTGATTATCTATCATCTTATAAGTTAAAAAAAAAGAAAAAAAAGGGATAAATTTTAAAATAATTTTTATTAATAATTAATAAAAATAAAATTAGAATACCTAGTATTTTTTTAAATTTTAAAATATGTAATTAGTTTTTCTTAATAAATATAAAATTGTTAAAAAATTTGAATTAGACACAATATTTATATATAAGTGCAAAATTAACATTTAGTGAAGCTTGTAGAGGCGAAAGTTACAAAAACATCATCTTTCGTTTTCATGGCTTGTCCCCACTTTCTGCGTCAACGACTATAGGCTACTTTGGTTTTTAATTTTATGAAAATATATTAAAATAAATAAAATTTATACAAGTGAAACTTACGTAAAATAAGTTTATTGTAAGTTTGTAAGTTTTTATGTTTGAATGTTACTTTTATAAAAATAAGTTTAACTTTAAAATTTGTTTAAATAATAAAAATTAAAAATATTTTTAGATATATAATATAAAATTAATATTTTTTATTTTTTTAAAAAAATAGTTTTTAGTTAGTAAAACTAAATATAAAAATTATACAAATATATATAAAAAGTCAACTAGCTTTATATATACCCAAAACCCTAAATCCTTCATATTATAATTTTTCCTCTCACTTTCTAAAATCATAGTTTAACTCATTTTTTATTTTTTAAAAAGATAATTTATAAATTGTCAAATACCTTTACTGTGAAAAATAAAATTTGAAACCATAGTTTGGTCTAAAAAAAATATCTATTACATCTTTAAATTAAAAAAAAAAACTTAAAATTTTCAGTTATACCTCTATTAATTTCACCTTTCATTAAATATAATATAATTTACAATACTAATAATACAATAAATAAGGGACAATAATAATAAATCACTACATCTTACCTTATATTATATAACAGAAAAATCCTTCATATTGTCTTCTAACAAGGAATAGAGGAAGTACTTCAAATCATAAAATCCATCCATTGGAGTCATGTAATTGTGTGTGTGTGTATATATTTTGCATAGTTCTTGTTTCTTTTCTTACATAGGGAAATCTAGTTTTTATTTTATCTCAAGAAAATTTTAAAAAATTTATAAATACTTTTTTCGTTTCAAAATATAAGATGAATTTAAGTTAACTATCTCACTCCTATCAAATATATTAGTTACAATATTAATAATATAATAAATAAGGCAATAAGAGAAGTTTTACACATATTAAGAAATATTTATTACATCATTAAATTTAAAAAAAAACCAAAATTTTCAGTTATACCCTATTAATTTTACCTTTTTCATTAAATATAATATAAATTACAATATTAATAATACAATAAATAAGGAATAATAATAACAAATTACTACATCTTATCTTATATTATGAGACAAAAAAAATCCTTCATTTTATCTTATAATAAATAACAGAGGAAGTATTTCAAATCACAAAATCCATCAATTGGAGTTATGTAATTATATATATATATATATATATACACTATTCTTATTTCTTTTCCTGTATAGGGAAATCTAGTTTTTATTTTATTTTAAGAAAATTTATAAAAACTTTACGAATCCTTTTTTCGTTTCAAAATATAAAACGAATTTAAATTAACTACTTCACTCCTATCAAATATATTAGTTAAAGTTAGTTATATGTCTTAATTTTTTTTTTTAAATTACTATAACCTTCCAAAACTACCCTCATTAAAATATCTATTTCAATTACTACTATCTCATTTAATATTTTTTCACCATAAGAAAAATTCAAACTCCCAATTTAATGAAGATTTATGATAAATAGGGGCAAAAATGAAAAAATAATATTAAATAATTGCTAACTTTGCTTAAATGATTTACATTTTGAAACTTTATTTTCTACTAAATCTACACTATATTTTGAAACAAAGGAACTACATTACTACATGACTTTAATAAATTTAATTTCTCATATGTGAGCTTATAAAAAAAGTTTTAAAAGAATGGCAGGAGAGAGACAACAACATATTTGGCTGCAGACACTCCAAACTCCTCGTGCATTTCATTCATGTCCTCTCTTTTTAACACTTGACGCAAGCGTTTTGAATTAGGCTGGGTTGATATTCTTCAAAATATTTTATTGGAATTTAATACCAAAATAGTAAATACATAGAGCTCCAAAAAAGTTAGCCTAATTTACCATTTCAAGTACTCTCTTACACGTATAAATGTCACTCTATAGGATTTGAGATTTTTCACAATATTTATTATTTTAAAATTTTAATAAAATATTAATTACTCGTCTTACTCTTTTACCCCCTTATTAATATTAAATATATCATTTAAAAATATTTAAATTAAGAATATTTTGATAAAATATTTTTAGAATTACGAGGTTGGATAAATTACTTTCTTCAATCTAAAATATAAGTCATTTTTTAGGATATTTTTTAAATTAAAATATAAATCATATTTAGGTAAAGATAAAAGTATTAATTACTTTTTTTTTCTAAGAGATAAAATTATTTTAAAAATTATCTTTATTCAAAATAAAGTTGAAAAACAATAAATTTTTTTTATAAATTTAACTCCTACCTTTTAATATGTTTGCGGCTACTCAATTAGTACTATATATTTTGCACAGCACGGAATAACATTTAGCTTTAAAGCTTGTTTGGCCAGTCAAAAAGAATAAAAGAAAGCTTGTTTGGCCAAAGATATAAAAAGTTGAAAACAAACGTACATCATTTATATATTCGTGGCAACCAACCATTATTTGATGCGCGCGTAAATAACGTCGTCATTTTGTGGCATAGAAAGAGGAAAGCATAGAAAGAGGAAAGCATTTCATTTGCAGGCTGGCAGTGGGGAGCCACAGAGGCACTTGTTATGGAAATAGGAATATAGGTCGAAACTCTGCAACATCCCTCCCACCGGAATCTGACCGCACAGCCTATTATAGCTCACATTCATATACTGAAAATTCAGTGCGGTCAACCCTACCGGAAGGCTGCCGTATATCTTATTGTGATTCAGACCCAACAATGTCAGGCTGCTCGGGAACACCACCTTGCTCAGATCAAACTCCAACTGGTTCCTCGACACGTCCACTATCTGCACCGTTTTATTGGAGCCAAACAGCATGGATGAGTCTCCTTCCAGCTTGTTCCGCGATAAATCTATGGTAGTCAGGTTCAAGTTGGTAAGTTAGTTGGGGATAAGACCGGAGAGATTGTTGTGAGAGAGATAAAGATCGGGGCTGCTCTTGAAGTAGCCAAAGGAGTCAGGGATAGAGCCCGTGAGGTGGTTGCGGTCCAAGTGAAGGGCGCCGAGGTTAGGCAATTGGGAGAGGGAGGGTAGGATTGTGCGAGAAAGATTGTTGAAGGAGAGGTCCAGGAAATTGAGGTTCTTGAGCTGGGCAAGGAAGCTAGGGACTGGACCGGAGAGGTTGGTCCAGCTGATGCGGAGAAAGTTGAGGCGGGTGGTGGTTGCGATGGCAGGTTGGAGTGGCCAGTGAGATTGGGAAGCTTGTGGAATTCGAGGGACTGAAGGAAAGGGAGATTGGCGATGGAAGGTGGGATTTGAGCGGAGAAATTGGTATGGACGGCAGAATCGAAAATGGAGAGAGATGATGCGATTAGTTTTGCGATCGCAAGCTAGTGACGGTGTACCAGTGGCAGCAATCGGTGTCGCGGTTCCAGGAGGCGAGGAGGTATGGATTGTTAAGGTCACTCTTCAGCTACAGGAGAGCCTTCTTGTCGGCTGGATTGCAGAGTTCAGAGAGAGCAGTATCAGGAGCAAACACACTCGGAACATGGTTGCCATGTTACTTTTGATTGCGATGAGATGAAGGGATGTTGATAAATGATGCGGTTATATATTGTCCCACCAAGCCTACCAATCTATTAACTCCTCGGTGCAATATAATTTCAAAAAATTAAAATCATGTTATTATAAAATAACAAATCTTATAACTCAATACAACTCATAATGCTATTCATAAATGAAATTAGTTAAATCAATTTCCTATTAAAATTACAATGGGTATTTTAATTTTATCCCCTAGTGATATGTATGGAAATTTGATCAAAATATAATAATAATAAAAAGATATTACCAATATACAACACTCTCAAAAATATCTACCCATATACAATACTTTCAGGAATTCATAATGTGGCGTTACGCGTTTGCAATGAAGTATACAAAAGAGTATTAAGATTTGAGGAAATCATAAATGACAATTATGATTTGAAAATTTAAGAAAAAAAATAGTGACACGGTAGATAGTAAATCGTAACTGACATCTACGATTTGAAAATAAAAAAAAAAGTCGTGTGTCCATGACACACACGGACGGTGACTATTAAATAGTCATTTTATTCCATGTCAGACTTTAATAAAAACTGTGGCATTAGTCATATTTGATTTTTAATGAAGATGTGATATATGAACTCATTATAAATAAGATTAATAATTTTTTTCTTCCCACTTCAAAATATTCAATACCTATATTTTTTTTTCATTTTACTCATATTTTTTATTTTTTTATACTCCTCATTTATAATCCTATAATAATAATAGAAGAGAGTATTTAATAAAAGTAAAATAGGAAATATTAATACTTTTTATAATAATTTCAGGTGAAAAAATCGGTTTTCTTAATATACATGTAATTAATATAAAATGTCTTATAATATGAATTAGAGGAAATATACCCCATTAGTTTCAATTTAGATTATGAAATATAGATTTCTAAAGAAAGTGCACTGTGTGGTGAAATAGAAGCAACATTAATTAAAACTTGTAAATAATAAAAAATTAATTTTTAAACATAAACTAATTTAATAAATTAATTAGTAATTATTAAATTTTAATTAATAAAATTAATTTTTTACAACAATTAAGAATAAAAACTTTTAAAAAAATCATTAATCTTATTTGTAATAACATCATGTACCACATTTTCGTTGGAAATCAGATTTGACTAGTGCCACAGTTTTTATTAAAATCTGACCTGGAATAAAGTGACTATTTAATAGTCACAGCGTGTGTCATGGATACACCACTTTTTTTTTTTTTTCAAATCATAGATGTCAGTTATGATTTACTATCCACTATGTCACTATTTTTTGTTCCTTAAATTTTCAAATTGTAATTGTTAGTTACGATTTTCTCAAATCGTAATGCACATTTACGATTTCTTTTGGACACTTCACTGCAAAAGCGTAACACTACATTACGACTTCATGAAAATATTGTATATTGGTAAATACATTTGAAAGTGTCATATATTGGTAATATTTTTTTACTTTTATTATATTTTAATCAAATAGCCGATATATATTTGTTTTTTAATTTCTTTATGAATATGTACAACTGAACATTGACAATAAGCAGAATATTAGATGTTGTTTGATCATAATTAAATATACATACATATATATATATATATGCGGATTGACGATTCGATGTTGAATGTCAAAATGCCACCGCTTATAATAGTCAAGAAACTCGTTACTGGTGGAGTTGTGATCTATGTATTCTCGTCCCGTTTCCTTTGTTTTCTCGCCTTTGTCTATTTATCTGCCAATTCTGTGCTTGATTGTTGCATAAATAACTGTCTTCTTCTTCTTTTTCGCCTGAATTACTTAAATAACTGCCGAATCACTTGACGAAGGTAACCGATATTTAGTTAAAGCTTTTCTTCATCCGCCAAGTAATCCAGTTGCGTCTTTCACAGAAGCACGACAAAGGGTGTCATATAATCTTACAATTATATTTTAGGGATGGCTTGGTATATTTCCCAACAAAAAATATATTTTCAGAAAATATTCTAAAAAATTTATATATGATTTGCTTATTTCATTTTTTTTCTGAAAAGTTCACATTATTTTTTTAAATAAATATGTTTTGTTTTAATACTAAAGACATAAAATACCTTTATACTAAGGAAATGGATTTAAAAATTAAGAGTATTTAAAATATATATATATATATATTATAAATCACTCAGGAAATAGCATGTATTGTGAAATATAATAATAAAAAAATGCAATTTATTTTATTTTCATATAATTTATTGATTATTGATTAATTGCTAAAAAGATCCAACTTTCCAGTGTCAAATCATAATTAGAACATAAAATACTTTGAAGTTTTTTTTGGCCTGAAAATACTTTGAAGTTTGCATCTGTGACAATCGAGGATTTCAAAAGTATTAATTTGAGAACTAAGATGAATACTTTTGGTTGAACATTAAAGTCTGATTTTTAATATCCATGATCACTAGATTTTCGACTCGGTAATAGTTGTCTATTAGTTATATCGCTATCACCAAGATAAGTTTTTTGTTTCATGCTTCGTATATTGGATCGTCGATTTCGGCCAAAAAAGTGTATTGGATCGTCAAACACTCCATATTCTTACACATTTTTATTTTTATTATTTTTTTGAATGAGCGTATTTAACTATCATTTTGTCATATAATAATTGTATCATGTTCGGCTTTCAAATTATCAAATTACAATGTGGCCAAAAATTTTTCCAATCACAATATTTTAAACTTCCAACCAAAAAAAAAAGAAGTCAGTAACACCAAGCATAAAGCACACATATTTGGCTAGTTCACTCTTAATCTAATCAATAATTGAAACAGATAACTACTCTCCCTTAAACAAAGCATCTATCTACATATACTTTTTTTTTTCTCATATATAAGAAATATCATAATAAAATGATTTAAAAAGATTGAAACTCAGCAAAACATGCCGACACAGAAGGGGCTTCTTAGAACATATATAGAGAAAAAAGAATGAAATTAAGTCTTGTTCAATTGTCAAATATTAAAAATGTTATCTTTTCATGTTACTAATTAACAATTTTCTTAACATTAAAAAATGTTTCCATACTGCGCCAAGGACCGATCGATACAACGGGGTTAAGAATTATATATTACAAATGAATATGTAAATAGTATATATAGGAGTAGTAAATACCAATATATATAGGATGGGGATGTCTCTTGCCATCCCCTCCCCACGGTCTTGTCATGGAATGAAAATTATTTTTTAATTTTAAAAATTATAGATGACCTAATTTATCGTTCAAAATCATATAATCATGTATTTATACAATTTTATTCTGTTTTATATTTTTTTCTCATTTTGTATGACTGCATAACTGTAATAATGCTAATTTTACTGTATAATATTTACATTAAAAAAAATGAAAACAATACAATTTTCATAATTATATAATTGGAAAAAAATATTTTTTAATTTCTAAACTTAAATATTAAAAAATTAAAAATTAAAAAAAGGTGATAGGGTAGAATCTCTTATGGAGAGACCTACTCCAAAATAATTGTGATCCTGAATAGGTTGTACAGGAATGGGTTGTATAATGGGCTCAGGTTTATAGGATGAGAATGTAAAATCCTAATCTTGGAATATGGAAGCAGCTAAGTCCGAATGACCTAGTTCTTTCAACAGTTGATGGAAAGTGGTTGGTTTTGGTGGAGGTTCTTTTTGAAAGGCTACCCATTTCTTTTTCTTGGGCTTGGTTTGTTTAGGACCATGATCAAAATCATAATCCTTAATGGGCTTGGGCTTTTTGCAGGAAGGTTTCTGTTTAAGGAAGGGTATGGGCTCAGAACATAAGTTTTGTTCAGGCCCAATCCAGTTATCCCAATCGCCGCATCCACAATCCGGATCACACTCTTCAGGGGCTGCGTCCCACACAAAGTGCCCATGTACCTTAGACACAAAGCAAGGCTTTGCTTCTGCATCTACAGAAAACATTGGTACCTTCTCCTTATGTTTGTAAACAGGTTGGATGGACAAGATCTGTCCCTGTATTGCCATGATTCGGCCCAAGTATGAAGAAGACTTTCCACCTTTGGAAAGAAGGATAAATGAATCTTCTAGATATTCATCTAGACCCTTTGTTCATCCTGACCAAATGACGGCCCAGGGACAGAAGCCCTTATCTCAAACTGAAGAAGTGCTGAATTGGCAAACTGAAAACTCAGTAAGCCAAAACAAGGTCCTTCACAGGATCAATACAAGGTTGGAGCAACTTCATGATAAGACTGATGATTTCACCAGTAGACTTGATTGTCTCGGTTCACAAGTGAAGGAATTGTATCTGAGGTATAATTCTCGAGCTCAGCAACTAGACCAAGAGCTCCGAGAGCTTATTCAAGCTCGTTACCATGGTTCACAATTCCAGCAGAAGGAACAAGAATTGAAATACATCAAGAGTGAGTTACAGAGAATTGAAAGGGATCTAGCCACAAAAATACCAGCCTATCCACCTGATCCTTTCACCTATACACCAATATACACCCCATCCATTCCTTCAACAACCAGAGAACCTTTCCAAATGAATTACCCTATTTTCCAACAACTGAGAAAAAGCAGAAAACAATCTACCCAAAAGACCCAGTCTTAACCCGTTCAATCTCAACCTGAGCAAGTACAGCCAGTTAGCCAAGTCCATGAATTTTCATATGAAACCCCGTACTATAAACCATTGAAAATTCAAGAACCTACAGAAACCCCATCCAAGTCAATTGAGAAGCCATCCTTATCCAAAGATAAATCTATTGCTACCATTAGACAAATTTCTGAACCTTCAACTGATTTTGAAATCTCTGAAGATAACTCCTCTGAATTATCTTCTGATCCTTCTGATTCAGAAACTAGTCTACCACCCTTATGCATGATGAACGAACCAACCCCTCAAGAATCAACCTCTACCCAACTTGATGAAGATCCCTTAGAACCCATGAATGAACAAACTGTTCACTCGGGTTTTACTCCTAAACCCATGAATGGACCATACTTTACTTTTGATGATCTTCCTCCACACAGATGGAGAGAGAAATTACATGAATTTGGAGCTTGGATCGATGTTCAAATGAATGTTCCTGAAGCTAATTCACATGATGTGCTGTCCAATTTCCTGTCAAGACTTACTGGTAGTCTTCGAGAATGGTTCACAAGTTTAAGTGAATACCAGAAGTTACAAATGGCGCAGTATACTATTCCTCAGTTTCTGGGAATTTTGCACAAGGAGTTCATCGGTGATTTTAGTATCATTGATAAAAGAGCCAGACAAGATTATTTTGAGATGAAATGCTGTTCATTAAAGAGGAGTGATTTGCAGAAACATTTCACAAGAATGGCCGAAAAGTATTATATGTTGGGTGGTGCGAATGATGTTAATCTTTGCCATGTTTTTATAGCTTCTCTTCCAGAAGAATTACAGCCGGAGCTGCAGAAGGCTATTAATTCATTGCAAAGAGATATGAGCAACATATCTCTCGGAGAAATTTATCAGTTATCTCTTGCTGCTCTTGATCGTCTCTGTGAACAACAGAAATTTGTGAAGAATGTTCTGAAGAATAAAGTTCAACTTCAGAAAGTTTGCAAGAGGCCTGAACTGCAGATTAAGTGCAAAGAAAAGAAGGATTGTTCGTGTTCTTCCCACAAGAAAAAGTCTCATTTCTTCAAGTTTTCATCCAAGAAGAGTTATTATTCGAAGAAGAAGAAGAAACCTTTTAGATTCTTTAAGAGGAAAACTTCCTTTTCAAAGAAGTCTAACAAATGTTACATTTGTGGAAAGACAGGACATTTTGCTAAACAATGTCCTAATAGAACAAAGAGGGATATCAGGATGCTTGATCAAATGACTAAGGTTCTATCCTTATCATCCGAAGAAGATATTGAATCAATCCTCGAAGAACAAGATGATCGTGATAATCTAACAGCTTTTGCTGTTCCATGGGATGACTATTCTGATTCAGAAGAAGAAGACAAAATACTCTCTATTCAACGACCCTGTCAGCATGTCCAGCATAACAGACAAGTGTGCAGAATCAATCTAGTCAATCCGCAAACGTCCAATGTCCCTTTGCCAAATGTTAAGATCAAGGTGCTAAAGGACAAATATGATAAACCAACATCGGCCATTGGATTCCTTGACACTGGTTCCTGCTGCAGTGTTATGAAACCACATATTCTGCCACCAGATGAGTGGAAACCACATGAAGAATATTTCACAGCCGCTGATGGTAATCCCTTTTCCATAAACCTTATTTCCAAAAGAAAAATTGGAATACAGTTCTTCCCTAACTGTACAGTATGGACAAGAGTGTTGGGAAGTCAATTGCCCAACAAAGATATCTTAATCGGTATGGATATATATCATCTAGCCAAAGGACTGCAAATTCTTCCAAAAGGAATCAAATTTAAGTCCTCCTTTGCTCAATGGGAAACGGCCAGAAACCTTTTTGCTATTCAACAAGTGCCACCTGGTTTTGAAGAACTCAAGGATCAGTTAGTACCATTCTGTCCTGAATCTCACAGTCAATTTGTTCATCCATTTCCTTTATGGAAAAACAAGGAGTTCTTCATCCGTCTTCCATTCAAGAAGAATGAAGATGTAAATCCTACCAAGGCCACACATTTGGGAATGTCCCCTGAAGATCTAGCGCTGGCTAGAGAGGAGTGTGATCAATTGCTGAAACAAGGCCTTATTGAGCCCACTAAGTCTCAGTGGGCCTGTCAAGCCTTCTACACGGAGAATGATAATGAAAAGAAGAGAAAAAAGAAACGATTTGTTGTGGACTACAAGCCATTAAATCTCTTCTTACAAGATGACAAGTTCCCTCTACCAAAAATAAGTACTCAAACAGTTCATCTTAAGAGGGCTTCCATCTTTTCAAAGTTTGATTTAAAAGCGGGCTTTTGGCAGTTGGGTGTCCATTCGGATGATCGCTACAAAACAGCGTTTTGCATTCCTAATGCCCAATATCAATGGAGGGTGATGCCTTTTGGGCTTAAACCAGCCCCTTCACTATTTCAAAAGGCTATGGTAAGAATCTTCCAGCCTATACTCCATTCAGCCTTAATCTATATTGATGATATACTTCTGTTTTCTGAAACGGAAGAAGCCCATAAACAACTCTTGGCCCAATTTACCCAAATTGTCAAAAAATATGGGATAATGCTTTCAGCCACAAAAAGCCAAATAGGTCAAGCCCAAATCCAATTCCTTGGAAACATCTTTTCCAAAGGACAGTTTCAGCCCAGCCCACATATAGCTGTTAAACTATTGGAATATCCTGACAAACTGACCAACAAACAGATTCAGCAATTTTTGGGCATAGTAAACTACATAAGGGATTTCATTCCACGTGTCACCCAATACACCAGTCCCTTATCCAAGATGCTTAGAAAGAAGCCACCTGTATGGTCAGAGGTACAAACCAGAGCAGTGAAAAAGTTAAAGGAAATTGCTCAGCATCCGCCACCTCTCAAGATTCCCGACAAGGGAAATCTTATCCTTCAAACTGACGCAAGTGAGAATTATTGGGGTGCTGTCCTCATCGAGAAGGAAGGAGACAAAAGGAGCTACTGTTCACATGCTAGTGGGCAGTTCAAGGACGCAGAGAAAAACTATCACTCAATCTACAAAGAGATTCTTGCTGTAAAAAGAGGGATAGAGAAATTCAGTTTTTATCTGAGTTTTACCCATTTCACTGTGGAGATGGACAATACGTCATTTCCTGTCATTCTTGATCAGAAGAAAAAGATGCTCCCGGATAAACAGTTACTCCGGTGGAAGGAGTGGTTCTCTCGGTATAAATTCACAGTCCGGCACATAAAAGGAAAACACAATTTCCTGGCCGACCTTCTCTCAAGACCATCAAAATCCTCTCAGCTCAATTCCATTTCAAAAATCCCATTGTTCATACTTACCATATCCAAAATGTCATCCTCTACACCCGTGTCTCATATTAGTCGTAAAATGGTCTTCCCTCCTGGATATAAACCCACAACAGTTCAACAAGTCAATGTTATTGCCCGACAGTGTCTGTTTCATTATCTTCATCTGTTTCTAGAGTCGACTGGCATTCAAGCCAAGCCTGAGTATTTTGATCCTTTATTCCCCTACCTAGTCATTCCCTATGTTAAAGGTCCCATAAGCTCTGAGTTTATGTGGTACATGTGGTCGTTAACCTCTTTATATGCATGTGCTATTGCTTTGCCACCTAGAACAACTTATCAGTATTTGACTGATAAGAAAAATGCCAAATCACCATTAGCAACCTTCTTGTCCTGGTATTCCTCCCTTTCTGTTTGGAGAGGAAAACTGTTTAATGTTATTAATGAGAATAACCTATGGAATATTCCTGTGCGAAAGCAACAGGTTTATTCGTTTTTTGTTTTGCACAGGCCTTATGCTGCAGATCACCTAGGATGTCTTTACACACCGGTTCAAGCACACTTATGGGGAACAGCTACACACTGGCCACTGAGGCAAACTGAAGTTATCACAGACTTGAGAAACTTTCTGTTAAACCTCAATAACTTCAAAGGAGACTCAAGCAGCCTTTCATGCACTTCCCTTGGACCTCTGCCTGGAGAATTCTATGACCCCAATGAAACAATGACTACAGGAAGGGCCATAGCTTTTGAATGGCCACGGCTAACTTTAGCACCACCAGAAGTGTCAACAGACTCTCCATCATCATCAAACCTGGATACTGTTGATCTCTCGGGAGACGATGACCCGGAATGGTGCTCAAATCCAGCTAAACTGATTGAATCACAAGATCCAAATGAGTTGGACTCTCAATTTCTCCAAGATTTCCTGTCTCCCACTCAGGAAACACCAATCATCACAAAAGACAACTTTGATGCAGAACTAGACCGTATACAGCTGGAAGCCGCAATCAAAAAAGCCAAGAAAAAGGAAAAAGAGGAAAGGAGATTCGAGCCTAACATAATGAATAAAGGTGTCCATCATGAGCCTATCTATCCATAAAGTATTTTGTCGTTTGTGCCGACAGCGCACTCTTACTTTATGAATACTTTTATCTTGTCGTTTGTGCCAACAACGCACTTTTACTTTCTGAGTGCTTTAGTGAGTCATGTCCTTTTTCTGTAATAAAGTTTGATGTGCCATTCCCACTGCGGGATGTCTGTAAAATAATTAAGTAGTGAGTGATGAGTCACAACCCACTAATGGTTGTTGGTTTGTAATTTAGTGAGTCCCTCTTCCTATATAAGGGATCACCTTGTAACATATTGGTAAGCGAAGTTTGAATAAACATTTTCCAATGTCTTCATTCTAAACTCTCTCTCTCTCTAGATCCAATCTCTCTATGATAATAGTCTAACTCTCAGAGATTCAAGTATGCTCTACACTTGCCTTGTATGAGGAACCTGTGTATCAGAAAGAATCGGATTATGATCCTTGATCTAGTAACAATTTTATAACTCTGTTTCAAGAGGAAAATTAGGGTTTGTACTAATTGAGAAAGATATGGATAATCCTAAAAGGATCCTGAGTCAGTGCCCAGGAGAGGCCGTTTTATTCGCTGGATCATACTTGGATTATCATGTTCTATCAGTTGGTTATTCCCTCATTAACCTCTTGTTCTTATGTTATTAGATTGGGACCCCGACTTGGTATATTAAAAAGGTTAATAAATAATCTAAAAATCAATAAAATTTAATTGTATTTTATTATTATATCCTTATTAATTATGTAGTACTTTTTAATATTTTTCTCTTTCATTATTATTGAAAAATTAAATTTATCCTACTATAATTAATACTGTATTAAAAATTATAAAATGATAATTATTTTGAAACAAGAAAAATTTTTCAAAGCTACCCTTTTTCAAACAAAAAATACTTTTATATTGATATTTTAAATAGTTTCAAATCAAAAATACTTTTATATAATTATAAATATTTTTTATAATCCAGATGCTTCTTTCATGAGTTATCATCAATACATAGGAGCAAGAGAACTCATATGCACGTGACTCCTGGGGCCTGTCTAGTGAACATATCTTCCACGCGAAGTTTTTAACACACTGTCAGTACTATGCTAAATTCATTACCACTGCAAGATTGCTCTTATTCGCAGGCTGGTAGCGGGGAGCCACAGAGGCACTTGTTATGCAAGTATGAATATATGTCGAAGCTCTGCAACTTTCCTCCCACAGGAATCTGACCGCACAGCCTATTTTAGCTCACATTCAAGTACTGCAAATTCAGTTCAGTCAGCCCCACCGGAAGGCTGCCGTATATCTTATTGTGATTCAGATCCAGTGATGTCAGGCTGCTCGGGAACACCACCTTGCTCAGATTGAACGCTAACTGATGATTCCTCGAAAGGTCAACTATCTGCACCGTCTTATTGGAGCCAAACAGCATGGATGCATCTCCTTCCAGCTTGTTATGTGACAAATCTATGGTAGTCAAGTTCAAGTTGGTTAAGGACATGGGGATGTGACCAGAGAGATTGTTGTGAGAGAGATAAAGATCGGGGCTGCTCTTGAAGTAACCAAAGGACTCGGGCATGGAACCGGTTAGGTGGTTGCGGTCCAAGTGAAGGGCGCCGAGGTTAGGCAATTGGGAGAGGAAGGGAGGGAGGGATTGCTCCAAAAAGATTGTTGAAGGAGAGATCCAGGAAAGTGAGGTTCTTGAGCTGGGCTAGGAAGTTAGGGACTGGACCGGAGAGGTTGGTCCAACTGATGCGGAGGGAGGTGAGGCGGGTGAGCTTGGCGATGGCAGGTTGAAGTGGGCCGGTGAGATTGGGAAGCTTGTGAAATTCAAGGGACTGCAGGTAAGGGAGATCGGCGATGGAAGGTGGGATTTGGGCGGAGAAGTTGGTGTAGGGGACGGAAGCAAGAATGGTGAGAGAGATGATACGGTGGGTCTTGCGGTCGCACTTGACGGTGTACCAGTAGCAGCAATCAGTATCAGGGTTCCCGGAGGCGAGGAGGTATGGGTTGTTGAGGTCCTTCTTGAGTTAGAGGAGTGCCTTCTTGTCGGCTGGGTTACTGAGCACGGCAACAGCAGCTGGGATGAGTATCAGAAGCAAACACATACGAAACATCTTTGCCATATCTTGTGGATTGGAATGTGACAATAAAGCAGCCCATGTATTTATTTATACATGATAATAATATTAATATGTTTGGGTGTGAAGTGAGGCCGGCTTCTTCCTAATAAACACGGCTCTCTTTAATGGGTATATTTTTTTATATTATTCCATGTGAGTGATATCCTCATTTTTCGTCTGAGTTCTTCTTGATTACTTATTTAAAGTAAGCATAATATTAGATTTGGATTTATTATGAACTTGTGGAAGGATGTTGAATATTCAAATTCCCACGGCCAGCTTAGAATAGGACACTTACTTGCATGAGGAAGTCGCGCCTCCTTCGTTTATTATCTATCAAATCTGTGCTTATCGCATAAATAACTGTCTAAACACTCGTCAAAATTCAAATCATGGTATTAGTTAAAGCGACTAGATTTTCATCTAAAGCTGGTTGACACTGTCATTTATATTTCATCATTTATCTGTTTTAAATTGAATAGTTCACACTTGCTAAAATTAAAAGTATCATTCTCAATTTTTAACACTTTTCATTAAATTGACATTATAAGATTTGGTACTAATCTTCTTTCATTTTACACAAAAAAATGAAATTACACTCATCAATTACAATTTTCAGCTAATATTATTTGATACTCAAGTTTATAAATTTCACACTCTTCTTCAACTATCTGACACTTTATTTTAGGGAGGATATTTAAATAATTTAATAATCAAAATTTGTTAAGTTTACTATCACAGTACTTTTTTTATCATTTCATAATTTTTGACTTCATAAATGCTATTAATTCAAAGTATTGGTTCATAAGCGACATTTTTCCTTAAAATAATTGCATGAAATGATCCATCTTTGTTTAATTTGCTTGAGTTGGTTGTGTATTGGGCTTAAATTTCAAACTTATGTTGAGGGCTCAAAGTTTTAAGCCATTCTGTACCAAAACAGAGTTTCAAGCCCTCCAGCCCATGCTTTCGCTTTAAAGGAAATGGTCTTGCCTTTAAATCTAATGGCCTTTCTTCACCAAAAAACAAATCTAATGCCCTTTGCATATTTTTTAGCAGACCAATGACTGGGAGCCCAACATTAGTGGGATGAGCTTTATTCTTTTCTTTCTTTTTTATTTTCTTTCTTGAGCTAAAGCATTCAACCTTCAAACGTCTGAAATTAATCAGTTTATTGAGGAATGGCGATCACCGAAAAAAGAAAAGTTTTTTGATACACATTAAAGTTTTTATTTTTTCTTGTGAAATTAAGTTAAATGAATCCTAAGAGCTTGTCAATGGTGGATTTGATTATCTACATATTTTTTCTTTATACATCCTTCTAAACACAAACTCTTTCATTAATTGTGACTGAATGAATGGTTAAAAATATTATTTATAAATGGACAATATATTTAATTTTATTGTATGTCTGTATTATTATAAGTAGAATGCACTAAAAACCATTATCATAATGTTATTTATAGTAATAATTAAATGAATAGTAAAATGAATAGAGGAAATTATGTATGGAAAAAAGCATGGAGATAACCTAAATTCAGGCCAAGCAAGCCTCATATATGGCAAGAAAAAATGATTTTTAAATTTTATTTTAATATATTAATAAGCCTAAGGTTCCAAAGTCATATATATATATATATATATAATAATCTAAATAAACAAAGTATACCGGATGCATCTCCCTTGGGCGAGAGGTTTTTTTATCACTCATCGCGTTAATATTATAATTATAGAGCTACATCATATTTGTCTGACTTCTAATGCAAATATAAATTGAATTGATTAAGAAAACACTAATTTGTCTTTTTTTGATACTAATATTTGTTAAATTAATTTGACCATTGTTGATCATTGATTTTTTTTTTGTGAAAGTTGATAATTGAGTTTTTGCAGCCAACCTTACATCAACCCCGCCCACCTAATCCACTCATTTAAAACGAAGGAAAAAGAAGCGAAAAAAAAAAAAAACTAGGCCTAATCCTAGACATGCCATTGAAGTTGAAGGGAAGACCGACATAGGAGTGATTTGCACTTCTTTTTCCTGAAACTAAGGACTTTGTCTGTTGCTGTGACGATCAGGATTATTGAGGCATCTAATTCTCACGCTGGACAACCCAACCGAACCATCTTTTATTTTCTTTAATAAAAAAGTTAGTGTTTTACATTTCTCTGGGTAATAAATTGACTTCATTTCAATACTCTCCTTTAATTTCATGGTGAGAGAGATATAATTGGAATTCATTTCTATGGTAATAATTATAGCGTGGCGTGTCTATTAATTATATACAGAGTTAGCGGGGGGGAAGAAGGTAGGGCGATAGCAGTGACATTAATCCAATAATCTGTAAGAAAAGAGAGAATTAATTAAAGAAGCTTAAAGGAAAGTAGCAGCAAGCAGAGGTTATTCTTGACGAGGTCGTCCAATCCACAGAGAACTCAGAGCTCGTAGACGATGGAAGTACTCGGCGATCGCCAGCATACACCTCGCTGCTTGACGCGTCGTCAGTATCTCATGCAGCCGGATAAAAGTCTGGTGCCTCAGATTATCTGCCTGTAAGTTTTCATTTTCATTTAAGAAAAAACAAATTAACTATTGTCAGTCATAAAAATGTCATAACACTCGATTTCTCTACTTAATACCATGTATGTAGCTTCAGTTAGAAATTGAATATTATAATTACACATGACATTGTGTGTGTGTGTGTGTGTATAAATATGCCTTACCATAGAAGCGAATGAACCTAGACAAAATTGAAAGGATTGGAGGGGCAATCAAAGTAATGATTAATTAAACAGGGTCCAAGTCCAACATTTTGAAACAAGAATAGGGACTCACAACCTCTATCCACTGACTACTTAATTGATTATGATATATATATGTTTTTCCATAGTCAATTTTTGGATTATTTAATGATAGACATAATTTTGAGGGAAACTTGAAAGCACACCCCAAAAAAAAACTCAACCAGACGGTAAAAGATATACGCATTAAAAACAAATAAAAGGCATACACATTTCAAAGAGAAGATTTTATTCAAAATAAAGACACTGCAGCACTATTTTCAACTATCCTGAATCCAAAGGGCAGAAACAACGACACTGATCACTGTACGTATAAAGCCAGGTCTCCATCACACCACGAATTTTCAAAGTCCACATTTTCGATAGAAGCATAAATACCTCAAATTGGTCAAATTACGACTGAATGATATGCTTTCTTGCGTTAAAACCAGTAATCATTATGATTAATCTACTCTACCTGATAATTCCTCTATTATCTGTTTCTTGTTGATTTGATGGTTACTTAGAACATCTATAAGCTTTCGTTCTTCAGTGGCTTGCGAAATCAGTGATTGACCCATTGAAATAAACCAAAGTTGGTGAACCAACTTTATTACCATAATGAGATTCAGAAAGAATTTTAGAGCATTTCACCACTGTACTCAATTTAACTTCAGCTAATTTTCTTCTCCTTTGTCTTGTTCCATGTGTTTTACTTATGGGATATCCTTGATGGGACCTGTCCAGGACACCTTGATTGGAATTTAATGTGTTCACACTTGTATATTGATTAGAATGGTCGCGTCATTCATTACAAGAAGAAGTAGGTGTGTTGATATCTAGAAGGAATAATATTTTTTTCAGAGTTCCGTTCGGCATGTGAGTTTGTGTAGTTCAAGACATGGTCAAAAACGGAGTTATATATCCAGAAGGAACAATATGTGGTTTAATTACTCAAACCTCAAGGGTTGGTTACGACCATGACATCATTACATATGGGCCTCAAGGGATCTCTCTGGATGAGAGTTGTACTGGTAAGGGACCACTGATATGCCCTAGAGTCACGAGCAGATGATTCCACTCACCTGTTCATCACCACTACTGGTAATCTTTATATATAATTTCAGATTAAAGGCTTCTATATATACTTCAGGTATATGTGCTTACTATGTCACCTTACCTTACCTTCGCTTTGATTTTTTTTGTTTTGATTACTTGTGAGTACTAATTATAGTCAACTGGTGATTTCAAAATTTTTCAATAGAACCAGTTTAATATATATATTTCCCTGGGTACCAGAACAAAACTGAAAATGAAATTGAAGTTTCCTATATGTCCAAAGCTATATATTCACATTCAATTTATATGTATGGAAACTCATGGGGGAGGCTTTAATTATCATGATTAAGGTGTATCTATGGTGTTTACCTCTAAGAAACTGACCCTGAACGAACATTGTTTCCTTTTCGAGAAATAAATTATGCCCCCCTAATATTTAAAGATGGAGAGGTAAATTTTGTAGATTCCATATATAACTATGTCATAGGCGTGAGACATGTGCATGGGTTGGGGTAGGTCTCTCCCCTCCCCTCCCCAAAGAGGAACAGATTCTTGTTCCTACCTAACTACCCCGACGAGGTCAGTTATAGAAACACAGTCTTGGGGGACCACAAACCAGACCACATCAAAAGGCTGACCACAAATCACCCACCACCAAAAGCAACATATATGCATTCACGATCTTTATTTATACGCACCGAGCAGTCAAAAAGAATCATCTAACATTAACAACGTACCTGTCTCACGAAACCTTCAAGAGTCGAGAGCTTATTAATGGCCATGGCCATCTGTCCCATGTAGTTAGCCATATTGGGTGGACAGCTCAATGAGTCAGATGTTATAGTGTCTGAGAGAGATTGATTGAGAGCATCAAGCCCTTGGGAGAGAGCTTCTTCTGCCTCTTGCGTAGATTGTTGCAACCCATATATACCCAGTATTTGTTGCTCCGTCAGGGGTTCAATTTGACTCACAATAATCTGAAACGCACATGAAATAAACACATGTTAATTCTAAACAATTTATGTGTAATTAATGACTAAGAAAGTTAGGCTCTTGATAAATGTATATGTAGTTAATCATGGGGGGACCGTGTTTCTTGATTAACTAGGGTACAAAGTAAGAGATGGGTATAGGAACTTGAACTTTATTCCCATCAATAACAGATAAGACAATGAGAGATAGAGACCCGTGTCAGTCTCTATTCTCTTACTTTCTCAACCTCGATCGGGCTCCAGCCAGAGATTATGTGGAGTGAAAGATATGGCTTTATGGGAATGAAGCCTAACTCTACTCATTAACGGAAACGTTCATGATACCTTTCGTCATTCATTGATGGCACTCATTTCATTACCCTCGGACTTTCTTATACTAACTTTTTGGTTTTTAATATAAGACCCGTTTAACCGAATCATACCAATTAAGAATTGTAATTAAAACTAATTAACTACCTTGATTTCTCCAAAAATTCCAATATTTTTCTAAAACTACCCTTATTTAATTTCTTTCTCTTTGGATATATTAAATAGGGATATTTTTTAGAAATGTATAATAAATATTACCTCATATATTGTAAAGGGTCTTATATTTAGAATCAGGATAAAAGATCCTATATATAAGATTAGAGAGTGTAGTAATTATCCCTGTGTGTGTATGTTTGTGTGCCCCCACCGACAAAACTCGGTCCCAGCATTTATATCTACATCTTATCTATACCTTGTATTACGCACCTCAATTCCTCCCCCGTCACGCATGCAAGTAATCTAAAATCACCCAAACCCATACTAAAAATATAAAACTAGCATGAAACAAAGTCCTTGATACATGACTTCATGATATTCTTGGCTGTCTGTCTTGTGTTTCCGCATCATATTATTGTTGATGATGTGGGGGTTGGGGGGGAAGACGGCATATTTTGGAGGTTGGGTTGGATTGAGTGGTACCTTAATGAGTTCTGATGGCCTGAACCCACCGATCCACAAGAAGCAACGTTCGGCTGGGGTCTTCCACATGCCAGACACAATATGGAACACGTCTGTTTTGGCCACTATGCTCTTGAGATTCATTAACTGGCCATAATGAGCCAAGCAATTATCAACAAACAGCCGAAGCTCGCTCTCGGGAAGGTGCTCTTGAACTGCAGCTCTTAGTTCACACACTATTCTATGGTGATCTTCTAGCCATCTCGCATATTCTATATCAAACATTGCTGCAGCATCTGAAATTGATCGATTTACATACTTGTGAAAATCATGTTGGTAAGTTTACCCCAAAAAAAAAACCAAATTACGTTGGTAATAAGTACACATAATATTGTGGTTTTGCTATTGTCAAGACCTGAGCTAATGCTGCTCATAGCCATGGGAAGGCCTTGCTCTCCTCCCAAAGCTGCACCTCCAAAGAATACGCCCTAAAAAGGAATTGTATTGAGCCCTTGTAAGTTTTGTACGTAAGTGCTAGCAATGATTTAATTAGTTGCAACTTTGTCAATTTGATGTCCATTTAGAGAATCAACTGGAGTGCCCAAATTGAGATATGTGCTATTTTTTATCCTTACTTGAGCTCTAGCACGATGTAGCTCTTGCTCCAGCTGATTAAGCCTTATTCTACTTGACTCCAGCTGCTGAACATATGCCTGAGGCAACACATAAATGGATAAATGAGAGAGCTTTGAAAAGTCGTTCCTGAAATGCGTGGACTGACACAACTGAGACTAAAGCATCCACCTTTTTCCTAAGCCTGCTTTTCCTGGCTGCCTCTCTATTCTGAGCAAGTCTTCTGAGGGTCTGCGCGTACGCAACACATTTTATATATAACAACAAACACAGAAAAGAAAACAGAATTTGCGAGTTGGAAAAGAAGCAGCGCGATGCATGGAAGAGACGTGCAAGGAGAAGAAAGTAAAGAGAGTGACCTTGGGATCTGGTGTTTTGGGGGCTTCCTGTTCAGAACTTGGCGTTGGACCCTTGCGATTGCTCTCTCGCTGATATGCAGTGTGCACCACATATTTACACATCAGTGGGTTATTAGTTAGAAAGATGGTAACTTTGCATGACTTAATTGATTAAGCTCTCAACTAAGGTTTCAAGTAAGCATTCTAAAACTTAGGTCCAATATATCAGGAAGTTAAAGTTTATGATGTGAGTGGTATATATCCATACGGTATTTATACCTTGACTGTTTTAGGTGGTTCAGGGGCCGAGGCGGCTTCGTTTTGTGGGTCGGCCAAATCCATTGACGGCTCTGATGGTCTTTCAGGACCAGTGGTTATTTGCGGTGGAACTAGTTCCATGGTAGCCTATTAATTGGATACAAACAAATTCATCAAATATCACTTACCATGATCAAACTGGATGAAGAATAATACGTAAAATAATATGAGTGGGATGATTATACCTTGGTTGAGGGTGGGTGTACGTGCATAGGCTGAGATGGGAACATGTTGAGAGTCGGAGGCTTCATTTCTGATGATGATGAGTTCTCTGCTGAGACGCAAACATGCAAAAAATTCAGCATCATCAATTATGTATATATATACGCACCTCCAATCACAGAGAGAGCTAGAATTGAAAGAGGGTCTATTTTTCAAGGGACACAATGATTGCGGGACGGCCCGAAAATGAGAGGAGAGGGCAAGAAAATCTTCATGCATGATTATTAGCTCTGTACGGGTTCCATCCAAAGGGAAAGTAAAGGCTCAGAGGTACCCATACTCTCAGTACATGTGGAGTTTTGCAAAGAAATCATGACACCCGGCCGGTTTGTTACATGTCATGGTCTAATACCTCAAACAACAGATTCAATAAAATACAATAAAGTAAGTAAATAACAAATAGAGAGGCAGAGGCGGTTTCTCTCTCTCTCTCTCTCTCTCTCTCTCTGAGAACTAATGATCGGGTTAAAGAAAGTACTGTAAGGTGCCGATAAGAATCTACAGAACACGCTTCTGCTGTGACTCAAATAGCCAAAACAGAAACGAAAAGCAAGAGAGAAATACTCCAGTAATAAAATTTGATGCGAATATGAGAGGAGAAAGAAAGCTCACGTCTTTGGTGTTGAACACTGGATGGGTCTGGTTGTCCATCGAGATACAGAAAAAGGGCTTGATCCAAATCTCCCAGATCATAAGCTCCAGAATCCTTGCTTCTGTTGACAAACATATATTAAATAAAAAGTAACAATAAGTAAACTGCTGGTTCAACAGAAACTGGGTATGTTGTGCAGAAAGTACTACAGTGAATAGCAATTTATATGACTCACAGGTAGTTTCCGGGTATGGAAAACGTCGACGGAGGAGAAGATTGCATCATTCCGAAAGCAATATGATGGTCTTGCGTGTGATGTTGCTGTGATTGCTGATGGTGATGACGACGATGTGAAGGAGGTAGGAGTGGTTCATGTTGAGTGGTTGTTTGGTTGATACTCGAAGACATGAGAGTTGAGAAAGCGACCTATATCCTATTATCTCTGTGTCTTGCTCCTCTTCTTGTCGTCCTCCAGTATAAGCTCTCCAAAACCCCACTAATGCCGAAACCGCCTTCTCTTCTCCATTTCAAATCAATATATATTCTTTTGATGATTTGTCCACTTACGGAGAGAGAGTCGGTTACATATGATCGAATAGCTGGAGCTAGAGAATGATGATAAGAGAGAAATAAGGGAAGGACAGAATTTAAAGCAAAGAAACAGAAGAAATTAAAAACCGTGTTTGTCTTTTACAGCTCTCCCGCTTTCTCTCTCATGTATATATGAGAAGGAAGGGATGACTTCCTGCGAACTAAGGAGATAGATATATATATCAGATAAGGCGGTTCTGAGGATATGCAGTTCAACTCTGAGTTTGTCTCTCTCCAGAAAATAACAAAGAAGAGAAGAGCAGACAAGAGAAGCTGTTCTTTTTTGTTTATTTAGAAAAACCAATTTCTAGAGTTGAAGATAGAATGAGGAGAATTGGAAACCACCTCTTCCTTTCTTCCTCGTTTAAGCCTTCTCAGACTATTGGGTGAAATGACGAAAAAGTCTCCCTCTTTCTTCAACTTTTACCATTCACATTTTCATGCAAACTTACACGTAGATTCTTCACAGGCGGCTTTCAGCGTCTATTGGATCATCGCTCACTTCTGTTTCACACTCTTCCTTTTTTTTTCCTCGCATATTTCTTTCACTAAAAAAGACAAATTAAAAATATTTGTCCTCTATCTCTCAAACTAATAAATATTTTTTTAGAAATTATTAATTAATAACCATTGCTATGGAAATTAAATAATTGCCTTTAAATCCCAATATTTCGACTTGGTGAGTTAACATTCACTGTTAAAAGCTTCAACGGAGAAATCAAACTTTATTATTCTCATATGTCCGTAATTAATCAAGTCTTTGTAACTATACAAGAGACAATGATATTCCTTAGTTTTGAAAATGTTTACTTCAAGTTGAATCAAAAAAATCATTTTCGTCAGCATAGACTACCACTACTACTCATACAATAGATCATAGGAAATTAGCTTGCAGAAGTTATCTTTATATATTTGGTGGATAATTGAAAATGATATTATACATTTTACCACTTCCCCCAACTTAAATAAAATTGACCTGCAAAATTAAGCATAATGAATGTGTATAAAGATGATCGCAACTCATCTTGGGCAAACAATTTCAATATGCATAAGTTTATATATATAATGGCGTACATGAATAGCCTTCTAATATCTCCTTGAAGGTGTTTTAAGCAACAAAATAGATTAATGGAGAATATTTATACAGTAACATTTGATAAAATTTATACCATCTAAATTATAGGCAAATGGTATATCGTTTATATATAATGAAGGAATTAATATCATTGGCTCTCGCAATTAGTTGGTACGGGAAGGCCTTCTAGGAAAATTAGGATTATTTGTTCAAACATTAGACTTTTAATTGTTTATGTTCATATCTCTTTCCTACATTAATTAAATATAATATTCATGCCCCACAAAAGTCAAACGCACTTGGGTTTCCATCGCTTTGAATTTTTATTAGCCTAAAACAGTATTAACTAAAACGAAGTTTGCACGTCTGACTCTTCTAAGTTTCTAAATTATATATTAAAATAATGTGCCATTATACTTAATTTAAACCTACCAATGAAATAATAAGAGGCAGGGCATTCACCTGAGGGAGCACGTGTATTGACGCACATAACTCAAATGTGAAGGGTTCGAACCTTTTTTTTTTCGGTTTTTTTTGGGGGGGAGGGAGAGTAATACACACAGTCGTTGAAATATTGTATTATGGTTAATTTAAAAATTGATAATATAGACATGAGTGTAAAAAAAAATCGTTATAAATTAAGCTGTATCATTGACGAACAGCTTAATCAACAAAATTGAAGATGTATTATGAGTTGATTGCATACGTAACTAACAAGATGGATATTTACGGTGTGTGGCCGTAGCTCAGTAGCTCTTTATTCAAACAAAATGAAAATAAAGGCCATCTATCATATCATGAGTAACCATTAATTGGAATATATGTTTAATTAATGACCAAAAAAAGCTTAAATCTTAGTTAATAATAATTTTATTTATTTGAACAGATCTTGGAGCCACATAGGATATAGGTGTTTATTTTTAACTAAGATATGTTAGGAGTGTACATATATAATATACGTCTCTTCGACCTTTTAATAATAAAATTAAATTTTAATTTTTTTAATAGAATGCTGTTAAATTTTGATATTGAAACGATGCAAACTGAGGTTTTTTCTTTTTGGACTGATGCAAAATCTACAGTCTTTTTTTTTTGGCCATTAAAATCTATAGTTGTTCAAGTGATTCCAAAGTAACAGTATTCTTCTTCTGGTCTGTCAGACACTCACCACCCACAACGGATTAAATTAGGAAAAAAAATTATAGTCCGAAAATCTAAATAAAAAAGTTTATATTAAATAATTTAAATTTAAAATCATTTTCAAATATTCAATTACCAAAAATTTTAGATTAGACTTTTAAATTATAATTCTTTGCACAATTTTTATTTATTTTACTAGATTTTTTAAAAAATTAATATATTTGAATATAAATATCTTTGATTTAAGATATTCAAATGTAATTTTTCTTTAAATAATCTCAACTCTTTAGTATGAAACTAGACACATTTATTGATTCATTGCATTGAGGCTTAAAAACGAATTATAATTCTTATATATTGATTCATCAAACATCCAGTATGTTATTTTTTTTAAATTATAATGTTTGTTAAATTTTATTCTGTAAAAATCATGCATTCATCATTCATAATTCAATCTGGTTTTCTATGCTCTCTCATGCACAGCTGCTGCTACTTTATTTTTTGGCCCACAAGAACAGATGATGGTAGCGGTACCTCACATTAGGCTTTCGTTTATTTATTTATAGAAAATAAATTGAGAAAAATTAAGAAGAAAAAAACATAAAAGACAAAAAAGTAATGTTTAGTATGCAATAAAAAAATAATTTGATGGATAAATTTTTGCACTATATCAGAAAAGGGGCATAGTTGATGATAGTAAATTTTCATTTTTGTTAGCAGTTTTGAACCACCAACAATACAAGCATCAACTGAGGGTTTACAAATGTTGGTATTGCTTAATTAGTTGAAAATAATTATGTAATAGTAAGGGAAGCATATTAAATAATCCACATGAGTTTTTACGTAAGGATTGTGCTGCGAACAATTTGGATTTAGGCTAGTCTAGCCATGGTTTCGTCTTTTATCAAACAAAGAAGGTGACAACTCTCCCTCTGACGCAGGAATGAACAGTGTGAAGGTTCCACTAAACCAAACATCACTAGCTAAGGAAACGAAGCCTGTTTCCCTTTCATCCATCCTTCTCCCAGTCAACCAAACAGGTCCGTTCATTATTATTATTATTTATTTTTTTGAACAAGAGGGTATAGAAAAAGCAACAGATCCGTATTTTAACAAGCAGGGGTCAAAGCTACGAACACACCCCATAGCTGTCAATAAAACGCTCATCCATAAGCCACGTGTCACAACTGGTATGTTATGTGTAAATTAGAATTTGTTTGGCCCTCCATTATTTTTTTCCCTAATCTTCGTCGTTTTTTCAGAAAAAAAAAAGATTAAAAATCATCTCTAGATGTGTATTTACTTGGTATTAAAAATTGGATCGGCCATTGAATCGGATGATACAACGGTTCAAGATTTAATGGTTAGATCGAGGTCAGACCGGTTGTAAATAAATTGATCTATTTAAAATAATATAAATAAAAAATATAAAAAATATTTATCCATAATCATAAAATTAACATTCAATCTAGGATGAAAAGTAAATTTAATAATATATATATAATTAAAAATATTATTAATAAGTTTTACAACCTAATATTAAAATTTAAACAAGTTAATATTTATCTATAGTTATATTTTGAATTCAAAATAGTCAATTCATATTATATTTTTATATTATTTTTTAAGTAAGTTTATCATTATTAATAATTATATATCATAATATTACTTATAACATACTATAATATAAAAAGAAAAAAATTTATGTAAGAAATAATGCTACTTAGTACTAAAAATAATATTATTTTATTTTAAAAACAAAAAAAATATTTTTTTTTAAATCCCAGATCAGTTCAAACCATTTTTGGCTGATTTTTGACCAATTCGACTGGTTCTTGACCGGTTCGTATCGGTTTGGAGAACCTCCAGTTTGCACTTGTGGCCAAACCAGATCAGGCACCGGTTCCTTATTGGACTAGTTGAACCGGCCAGTCCGGTCTGACTTTTCATTCATTGGTATTTATAGATACTTGAGAAAAGATGTTAATCTTATTTATTTTCTCAAAATAAAAAATATAGGCTAAATTGTATAAAGTTTTCCTAAAGTTTGAACTCTGTATTGCATACAAATAATCTTATAATATTTCTAATTTGACAAGAAATTTTTCCAAACTCCTAATTTGACGCAGATAGCATCTTTATCATTAATTAGATCATTATCATTTTTTTGTTATATTAGGAAAACTTGAACCCTAAACATCTTCTCGCACACAATCCTAATTTTACCACCTAGTGGCTAATTAGTCCATTAGGGCTCATTTGGTTCATTTACCGCCATCATGTAAAGGTAATAAGCTTCACATCACCTGAGTTTTGAACGTTTGGTTAGACATTTCATATGTGATTTGAATTATTTAAGTGATCCTGTAGAAGTGATCTGGATTACATAATATTTTACATGTGAAGATCTTTACATCGGTGTAATGAGATGCAAACAGATATTAATATCTTTATAAGAATAAATATTAACAAATTCACTTCTAAAGCTAAGAGTAATATGGTTATTTCACTTTTATTCTTATTTTTTAATATAAAAAATTAATATCATTACATCATAATTTATATCCTACCAAACAAACACACATATAATCACTATCTAATCACATTACATTACATTACCCTCATGTAATTGAATCAAACGGGTCCTTAGTTTGATAATAAAGCATAATACATTACTCCATCCCATTTTAAATATAAAGTCTTTTAACTTGGTTCCAAATATAGAATTATTTTTTAAAATATGATATAGTATTTGTTATACATTACAAAAAATGTCTCATTTCAATTAATGCACGTGAGAGAAAAAAAAATTAAATAAGAATAATTTTAAAAAAATATTGTGAGTTTTTAAAATTAAGATAATTAACTAACTTTAACTCCTATTTTTAATTCATATAATTTAATTAAAAGAGTTTTATATTAATAATAAAAAAAATATAAATCATGCATCTCCTTAAACTTTCTTTTATACATATAACTTTCTTATATGCATATGGATATCATAAATTTTAATTTACATATAGATAAGTCTGTTGTTATATTACATTAAATTAATAAAATAAAAAAATAAATTTACAAAAAAGTTATCTCTATAAATTTAAAAATTTAGCAGAATTTATTGTGAAATTTTAGAAGTTAAAGAAATTATCCACATGTATCATAGAAATGTGGGAAACGACATGACACACAAATGAAACGGTGAACGCTGCATCTGGGGATCCGAAACATTAGTAAAAATTGTCGTCAGGGCCCACTGGGAGCGCGCCCACCTTTTCCGTCTGAAAAACAGTGTTTTTTTTCCGGATAATGTTTGAAAAAATTACTAATTCAACGTCTAAAATACAAAATGTTGACATTTTAAAATGATTTGAAATAAATTATCTTAATCACATGAAAAATTTAATTCATAATTTTTAAATTATTTTAATCATAGAATTTTCAAAATATTCTTACTTTTTAAACACACGTGTGTGCATGTTGAATTTGAGATTATGAATTGCTTAATTATTTTTAAAGGTCCCACTTCACACATTTGGATTTTATGATCCTGGGAGGGGCAGTACCTCTTTTTTTTTTCTAATATAATGACCTATTCAAAAAAAAATTTCTAGTGATTTCAAAGATGAAAGATTAATAAAGTACATCACTTCAACGTTTGAAGTTGCAGTGCAAAGTGCAAACCAAATTAAAATTTTTGGCTTTCCATTCAAATATTCAATCGATCTCTTAGAAGAGAAACTCTGTCCCCTTTCTAGAATTTGACATTCCCATCTATGACTTGTCTACATCTTAGAAAATTTACTTTCTCTTCGATCGCATTCTTCTTCTTCTTTTTTGTAAAAAATTGTGCCTCTTCTGATCCCGCATGCTTTATAAGACTTTATCTTAGATTTTAATGAAAAGCTTCACTGTAAATCTAGGACAATAACATTAACCTTATCACAAGTCAAAAGTCCTACCCATTCGACGGATAAAGTCGCTTAATTATTATCAACCTGAAATTTCTTGTTACGTATATCATCTTCTATATATATATGTTCATTTTTTAAGCACTTTAATTTCTTTCTTTGATTAAGGATATATATATTCTTTGCTCCGAGGAATATGATTCACGAACACACCGACCATTATCATCTGTCAGTGAAAGTCCTATGGCATGCTAGCTAACAATACTTCTTCAATATGTCGCGTTTCAAACTTCATAAAATTTTAAATATAGCAAGAAATTTACATATATTGTAGCGATTTTTTTTATTTTTAACATTTTAAATTATTTTTTAAATAACTAATGTAATGTGCACGTGCGCTGATCATGTATGCATGGGTGTAACCGAATACAAACGCACAAGAATAATGATGCAAGCAGATTTTATCCATAAGTCACAAATAGTATAATTTATTTTACATTTTTGTGATAAAAAAAAGCACCTATTGTTGATATTATACTCAATCAAATGGTATATTACTTTTAACAATGACTAATTCGTACTTATTACATTAATTAGAAGATTGAAGTTTGATTATATTGTCCCCTAAACACTTATTCTGTATAAGTCGTCATTATTATTAAAGTCGCTATAGATGTAACTGATACTTCATACTACCTTTGAAAATTTTGAACACATAATTTAATTTGCAGAAATTTATAAATATGCATGTGTAGACGCTTTGTTTTGTGGAGGAGGGGGCGGGGGGAAGAATCTATATAGTGGTTGATGACAGTAATTGGATAAACAAATAAACAACTGCACGATAGCTCCACGCTTAGGACTTAGGAGACACAGTTTATAACTTTTTCTATTATATATAAACTTTCTTTAAAATAGTTAAAATAGAGGAGAAATTTAGAAAAATTAAGATGAATTTTGTATTCTTTTTTGAGGAGCTGCTTCGAGGACATCACATTATGTCAGTGGGTGCTTGTGTTTCGTACTAAAAAAATTACATGAATTTATTTAGTTTTTATTTTCTTTCTTTTTTGGTAAATTATTAGTATTAAATTTTAATATTCGTACTTCGTTGCGTGCAATTTTAAGTTTCAACGTAATGAAATGGAGAAAATATACATTTCGTGCTTTGAAACTATAAAATGTATGATAATTAATATTTATGAGTATGTCTTGTACATTAGAATGAATAATAAAAGAATGGAAAAAGGAATGAAGATATTACTTAAAATCTCAATTTGATATGTTTTGAGTAAGAAATATTTTTATATTACTATGTTTTGTAAAATAGGAATATGATAGAAATGTAAAAGATATGATAATAATTAACGATTGGCCAAAAAAAAGGACAATAACTAACGAACTTACCCTTAATTAATGAGTAGAGCAATTTAGACTTTTCACAATTTATTCTATTGAGCTATTTTACCTTCTTCTTCATCTTTTTTTTTTTTGATGGAATGGGATGCTTTCTTTTTGATGGAAAAATATGGAAAAAATAATAAAATCCATGTATTGTAAGTAAACATGGATGTTTTACCACGGGACGCCTTTTTTCTTTCATATCTCGAGTTGCTATGAAGCAAACATGCTGTAAGTTATAATGTACAGATACAAGTATAAATATTGGGTATGACACAATATAATATATTTGATATGGTAAATTTTAAAATTTTAAAATATAATACAAGAAATATACATATAAAATTTATGCATATATTCAACAAATTAATATATTAAAAATAAAAAATATAAAAAATTGAGTTTAATAAGTATTTTAAAATTAATATAAAAAAATCTAAAATTAAAAAATTAAAAAAAAATTTAAGATCTTAAGTTATTTTAGAACTTTTAAAAAATAAAAAATAAAAATATGTATATGATATATATTATAAAATATACATATATCATACCTAATAATATGTGTTGAATATAAATATATATTTTTTTAGTACTTCAAGAAACTAAGAATGTCATTTATTGTCAACGAGGGTTTCTTCTCTCTCTCTCTCTCCTTTATTCCCCCTTATGATGTGATCTCAAATCTTCTTTATATAGAGTTTGTTAGTTTGAAGCAAAATTTAAAAGTGTTTAAATAAATCGGAAGCGAAGCAGTGGTAGTGGTAATTAAGTTGGATTAGGTATATCAGTATCAGGAACAAATCGAGGGACTAAAATAATTTAATAACAGAAATCGTCTTGTTTTTTCTAAAAAAATAGGTGTTTCAAGTGAGTACTTTTTTTTTGTTCGTTGGCCACAATTCAAGTTAGGACTTCACAAACTTCCATAAGGCCTTAATCTGAAAGTGACCCAATTGCCAAGTCTAGAAAAGCCTAGCTAGTACCGCTTCCAGATTTCCACATGATTATTAAGTTATAATGGAAATTATATACTATTTTTTTTTCTGGCCATTTGAAAAAATAATAACCCATTGTTTGTGTGACTTGTCAATTGCAAATTATAAGTAACTTGTATATGAGATGCGTGTCATTAAATCCAATCTTTCATCATTTGATGAATGATTATGATCTAAAATAAGGGATTGAAAAAGACGAACTGAACCAGTGTTAATTTTATACTTTTTTTGTAAAAGAGAAAAAAACAACTTGATACATATACTATCTTTCTTACATACATACATACATACATATATATATATATATGTCATAATATTCTTAACTCAAGATTTATGTGCGCGCATATATATATATAAACTAGACATATTTGTTTTTGTGTGACACAAAATGTAGGGTAAATCACACTGTGCGCTCATAAGTAATTTAATCTAGGAATTATTTGGTATAGGGAAACTAATAAAGAGAAATTTAACTTCTCAAAAAATATAAAGTAATTAGTGTTATTTGGTTTCAAAAGAAATTTGGAAATTCTCAACAACCAGTTGAGCTTAACTAAGTGTCCTTTACAAATTATTTGTGTCTGTTGTAAATGACAGGATATTAGTTCTTAAAGAATATATTCATTTAAAAAAAATAATGTAAAAATTACATAAAAAATTCTAGCACAAAGGGTAAAACCATTTTTTTGCATGATCAATATATTTATACTTAGATACTAAGATACCTCGATATGTATAATTATCAATATTTAAGGAATCTAATTGTAATTGTTTTATTCTTATGGTATTTAACTATAATTTTCCCTAAGATATATTGATTGTTAGTTAGTTAATTTCATTTTGCTCATACTTTTGTGCATGTCCGCAAAGTAATTAGTTGGTAATGCCTTCCATATTTTTTTAAAGAGTTTTCTGGGATGGTGCGTACCGCCCCATTTGTTTTCTATTATTCCCTTTATTAGCAGTTGAGGTTCTTTCCTATTTTATATTCATCAAACATGAATTAGGTCACCCAATCTCAGATCAATATTTTTACCCACCTTTATAGCCGATCAGATATATATATATATATATATATAAAACTTAGGAAAAAGATTTTGTCATAGTAATTCAATAATGTCATACATGTTAAACTCAATATCTCTTTTCTCCTGTTGGTCTCCATCTTTAAATCGCATGAACAATAAATTTTTTTTAAAGCACAGAAGTTAATTGTTAATTAAAATTGCTTCTCTTTGCCATGGAATTAAGCAAGTCGAAATGAGCATATATAAGAGAAATTCATCACTACTGATGATATCATTTGGACTCAAAAGCATATATATAATTGCATAAACTACACATTCAGTCCTCATTTCGAATTAAAATTAGCTATATATATTATACATAGCTCACATGGAGAAATATAGTTTAAGTATATATATTAAAACTTGTCGCGTCGAATCAATACATAGTATTCTTAACCCGTTGAATATTTGGTTCTCAACATTAATTTATAAATACATGTAATTAAAAATGTAGAATTTCTTGTTTGTTGGTTATCTAGTCTCTCTTATCTACGGTTATGATTGTGACAGGGTACTTATATGATCAAATTCAACGTATCCTACTTTGTATTGTATTGAAATTAAATTTAAAATGTAACGCATCAATTTATCTTTGAGATTATAGGACGAGCCACATTAACCCATATAAAATTAATAATTGTGTGTGCGTGAGATGTTCGAAGGGAGATATTGGATTTATTTTCTCTTCTTCTTCTCCTTTTTGGCCAGATTAACATTGGGAGATATTGGATGGGGAGCCTCTTTTTCCCGACTCCTCTGTTCTTTCATAACGATCAAATTTTCCATTTATTATATTTTTAAATAAAAATAATCTGAATTAGCTAAAAGATTCCATTATCAAATTATAAATTTTGTCTTCATTACAATTAAATTTGATCAATTAACGACGTGAACCAGAGAGGTATGGTGGGCGTAATGTGCCCATACCAGGAAAAGTTGAGGTTCAAATCAATGTACGTAGAGGTCAACGATCCCAATAATTTAGTGACAAATTTGAAAGTTATCATTGTAATCTCAACTTCCTCCATTGTTAGATTTAGGCAAAGCCATCAACGACAAGATTGCCTAAACCTAAACTTTTTGTCGCCATTCAAAACCTACTTTTGGTTGGCATTAATTAATTTAAGCACATTATGTTAAAATATTGGAGATGAGATCAGCTCCTTCAAGTTAAGTTCAAATTCATCAGTCTAATCTAATCCTAGGTATATGGAGGCTTTTATTTCCAATCTACGGATAGCCTCGAAACTTGTTATTGTCAATAATACATGTTAGGTATATACCCCGGGCCCTCCATTTTTTTTAGTATCCTTTTAAAGTTTTAGTACACACATTCATTCAAAAATGTAATTAATATGTTAAAATTTTTTAAAATTATTAATATACCCTTTAACAAATGAATAGGTAAATAAGAGTAATAAATGTTATTATTGACTTTAGAAAAAAAAAATAAAGGTATAGTTAAAAAAATAATAATTGATGTTATTTTAGAATTTGAAAGTGATAGATAAATAAAAATAATTTTTTTCTTAAAAAGTGATAGTTAAAAAAAATGGAGGGAGTATATAGGAGCTTAAGAGTAAGTTTAAAAAATCGTGCCATGGATTAAGCTGTGAAGAGAAGACAGCAATTTGATTGGAAATTGGGGATTAGGAAGGTCTGTGTCTCTCTCCAATCCCCCATGTTATGGACAGACCCCATCTTGTTTAATTTACCTTAAACAGCTAGTTTTGTTATGCTAAACAACTTTAAATTATTAAAGGCAGGGTCATAAATGGTTGTTGACTTGATTTGAGGCATTTGGATGAGACTCATTTTGAATGGTACTAGTATATATTTGCAACCTGGGTTGTATGGGAAATAGATCCCATGAAATATCATTTCCTCAAGTACTTGAATACAGTGAGGACAGAAAAAGAATATTTAGAATTAGTGTGGTGAAGATTTCCTTCATAATGTAGCCAAAGTCAGGCATTGCTTTTGGGCAAGGCGGCGCCTTCATGGTGGAAATTGAGAGGAATGCGAAAAAGAAGAGAAACAATAGAGTGAGGAATCGTTCACACCATTGCCAAACACGTCCTTCTTTTTGTTATTACAATTCCTCTGTAGTCGATCCCCGTGGGTTTTTCCCCTTCTTTTATGCATCCACGCTTCATTTTCTCCTTGGCTTCATTTGTTGCAGAATTAACCCATTTTCCTTTTCAATGGGATAAGCCTGATGGTGGTGGTTGGACAATGTTGACGCATTATGATATGGAGGATGGTAATTGGTAAGGTCGGCTTTGTTGCTTGAATTTCAAAAGGCAATTTTTTATTTACCTTGCCACATGTAACCATCCAGGGCATATATCAGATTTAAGAGCCAAAATTGCTTAATTTAGGAAACTTTAGGAATTAGCCAATTCAGGCAATCCATATTCAGTTGTATGTAGTAACCGCCTTTTTTCTCAGGCATGGATAATGTGCAGGCCAAAACGAGTGTGTCGAGATTATAGGTCCGAGGTGGATGGACGCTCCTTTGAAGTCTCACTTTCCGGGCTCATATAAACTGAGCTATAATTCGGAAGCCGAGCTTAAGCGCAACGAGCCGAGTAATACATCGGTTATCAAACGATGAGGCCGAGTAATCGTATGGCCGAATGATCATCCAATTGAACAACATCTTAGCCATATGGCCGACTACGGACTCCTACATGAAGATTGTACTATCCCAAAAACACCTGGCTAGGAGTAACGGTTATGGAATCATAACTGCAGGACGAAAAATCAGGGATCATGCAAAAAGAGCGCGATACTCCATAATGATCATTTATAAAATATCCCGATAAATTAGGGATTACAGGGGGAAGATGGTTAAACTTTAACGGTCAGAAGAAAGTCAATAAAAGGGGGAGGAGGGATAAGCAGAAGGTAGGATTGCACCGCACACGGACTAGGTGGAATTGTCTCTCGGTCTTTTGACGGAACAGATAAATTTGTCTTTCTATTTTTTTCCCTCATTTTTCCTTATTTAATTTTCCATGAATATGAAAGAAAAGGTGTGAACTATGAATATGAATTTTCAATTTTCCAAGTTAACATATGAAAGAAGTGTGAATCATGAATATGAATTCTCTCAAGCAAAATATATATATATATATATATTTTAAATACATCTTAATTATTTAGTTGATATAAACAACATATTTTTAATTAAAAATAAAAGATTTTAAATAAATTTTCAGTATTTAAATTAATTCAACACATAAAAATCATAAAATAATTATCAATTTTTTATATAAAATTCATATAATTGAGAGAAATTATCCAATATTGATGTAATCGGGAGCTTGAACTTTGAGGCCCCATTTGATATACTCTGTAGAATTTTTTTAAAAAAATTGAAATGTGTGATAGTTGGTGGTTTTTTTTTTCAATTTCATTTCGTTGTCTAATTATTTATGAAGGGTCCTGGCTGCCTTTGATCTCCATGGAACCTTAAATGGTACTTACTCCTATCTATATTATAAAATATTTTATATGATAAGTTTTTTATCTAAAATATATGGTATTGAATATTTTTCTTTTCAGTTTGCCTTTATCTTTAATTCTTTCATACTCTTCTTTTATAATCCTACAATGATAATAGAATAGGGTATTTAATAAGAATACAATAGAAAATATGTATATTTTTTACATTAATTTTAGATAAAAAATATTTTCTTAATATATATAATTAATATAAAATATTTTATAATATGAATAGGAGAAAATATAGAACTAACTTTGACCACATTGGGAACAATAAATGGCATGATTGGGATGCGTATTCATTATTTAAACATTACAGATACTTAAGTTGGTCGGTTCTACAAAACTAATGTATAGATATGTCAGCTCATTTCCGATCTGATTAATGAGACTATTCTGCGTCTCAAATTTAGTTGTCCGGTTTTGACTTCACATTCCTTGTGGGAATTTTACTACAAAATAAAAACCCCAAAAAAGTGCAGAATGGGCCTTCAAGGTAAAGGGTCAACGTTAAACTAAGCCCACACCGTGTGACCCTTCCCATTCTTCCACCGACACTCACACAACACACCGAGTCACAGTTTCTTCCGGTGTCGTAAGAACTGTCCACCAGGAATCGGTATCAAATTTGATTTGGACATGGATGAAAATTAGCCGGCTTAGGAATGGGCCTTGAACCGGTCTCCTTTTTTTTTTTTTTTTTAATATTTTTTAATTTTTAAAATAAAATAATATCATTTTTAGTATAAAATATTTAAATGTTATTATGATACATAATTATTAAAATTCATAAATTTACTTAATAAATAATATAATAATAAATTTTTAATTACCTATTTTAAATTTAAAATGTAAGTGTGAATGAATATGAAGTTACTTAAATTTAAATATTGAGTTATAAAACTTATTAATAATTTATCTATGATGGATAATAGATTGATAATTCAGTATTATTTAATTTAAAACTTTAAACTATAAAATTTTTTTAAACTAGTGTTATTTATTTAAAATATATTATTTTAATTAATAATAATCTGATCCTAATTAGATAATAATTAAATCAATAAAGCTTAAACTAGTGTTCCGTCTGGTTGTAACTGACATTGATTTCTTCTATTTCATGCACATTTTTATACCTTTTCTTGAGCACATACTTAATTTTAAAAATTAAGATAGACGCAAAGCAAATCATTGTCAACGGTTTGTGTATACTGTATAGTATGTACTCAAACCGTTGATTTTTTTCCAAAAAAAAAACTCCAAGTCTCAAGAAAAAAATGGTCTCAGTATTTTTCTTTGGGGATATTTTCAATCATGTGAAAGAGAGAAATTGAGGGAACAATGAGATCTGTGAGGCCATTAAGCGGGGCCCAAACAAAAGTGAAATTGAAGAGACAGAAGAAGCATCAAACCCCAGTTAAGGTATCTCTCGATGGAAACCAACCAGAAACAAACAAAGTGAGAAAGGACCATAAGCAATACCCAAAGAAAGTTGAGGTACCTTTGTTTTTTTTTGGTGACAAGATTGAGGTACCTTGTTAAAGTTAAGGCCGTAGTTCTCTATTTTAACAATTATATGTATATATACTCTTGGATTATTTTTTAAAAAGTTGTTTTACGAAAGGTTAAGCAGTAAATAACAGATGTACATAAAGAAAAGGGATTAAATGAATCATTCGTATGAGAACATGCTCCACTATTTCCACTGAAAATCAAAAGGATATTGAAGTCCGAGATACAAGCGTAACATCATACACAGACTTCCCAACACCGAAAAAGGATGAATATATGAGCATCATTTTCACAATAAATCTGAATTCTTTCTGGGTGAAAGTTAAAATTGAATATTCGTTTACGAAAAACTTCACCTTTGACTTTGACCCCACTTCTCCTTCTCCATCTCCATCCTTCTCATTAAGGTTCAAGGGCCCCATAGTACTCTCTGCAGTTGCCTCTGATTTTGACCCACTTCCCTAAACTCTATGGACACAATCAACACTATTAATTTCATCCGCCACTTTATTTTTCCCAATATGCCTCGCCAAAATTATTTTTTATTCTTTGAAGACCCATTATAATATTATTTAGTAAATGGCCCAGGTAATTAAAATTTCGTGCTTCGGCCTTTAAAAATGACGGCATTAGAAATTGATCTTTAATGCCAGCTCATGACATTAGTAACAAGGGTTCTCATGACTTAAACAAGGGGTTGAGGATTTGGTTAATGATATTAATAAATAAATCTTTGGGATCATTTTGACCGTGTAAAGTAATTAGGAAATAACTACTTATCATGTGTGATAGTTAATAATATAGACTATTAAATAAATCAGAACAATTGACGCAAGAACCACTTAGGACAGTCGAGGGGGCAAAATAATGTGTTCTCATGATTTCATGGTCTTTTTTTTTTGGTATAAAGCAAAGATATATTGCTAACTTCACAACTAAGGAAGTAGAGAGAATATTCCTCCCGAGCTGCATGGCACCACTGTCCTCTGTTACAACAGAGCTTTGTCTGTTCTTATATTATCTTCCACTCAAATAATGAAGGGTAGTTAAATTTACAGAGCCAACCCATTTACGCAGCCAGAGAGGGAGATGGTGTTTTAACTAGGAGTCCGAACTCACTTTGTCTGAGAAGTGTAAGCTCAGTAAAGTTGGGCAACATTTTGTCCACACACACAACACACATTCACTAAAAACAGGAAAACTGAGAAAAGAAAGTATGTTACAGGCTGTAAAGCTAAAAAGACAGAGGCAGAGGGAGAAAGAAGATAGGTCCCCACTTCCATAGAACTTAGAACCGGCCATACAATTCCAATAACCAATGACCCCATTCTTTTTTATTTCACCTTACGGTCATTGGCCCTATATTTTGGTCCCCGGCAGTCAAATTTTGCTGTGGATTACCAGACAGTCTCCGTCATACATGGCACTTTAATCGAACCCGCTTTCAATGAACAGAGGCAGTGGTCTAGGTCACTTTGGCACATGCAATGGGAAGGGTATTCTTGGCACGTATCATCATGCTTAATTACGCTACTTAATGTAAAGCATTCTACACATTACAGACGCGATCTTTGTGCTTGCACTTGAACTTCCCAACTCGAAATAAATCAGGATGCGCACAGTAAGGCACACTTCCTCTAGTTCTTTTTATTTGTCACATTCTAAAAGTTTTATATGTTTCTAAATATAAATTACTTTTATGAATTTTTAAATATTAATTATTTTATATATAAAATATTCTTATTTAATCATAAAAAATAATATAAATTATTTAAATTTATAATATTTATTAAAAAATAAAAATAAAAAATATATAAAATTTAAGATAATTTTAATAATATAATAAACTATTCTTGATTTGGATGAAATTGTTAAAAGTAATCCATATTAAATTAAGAACTGAACAAGGTAAAAAGAAGGCAACTTTATCTTTGGGTCATTATCCAGAGGCAAGGAAAGCCACATGCATTCTTTTAACTTATACAAAATTTAGCATATCATTGTCACAATATTCCAGAGAATCATTTTTTTTATAGGATGACAAGATGTAGAGAAACACGCGGAACATGCAGGGGATCATAAACCCACCTACTAAACAATTTGGTAGTTGGTTTTGTCTGTCAGACACACAGAATAAGGTTGCTCACCTGTTTCAAGCAGTAACAATCAATCGGCAGCTAAAAACCTCAAACAGATTTCGCCAAATAGTAGAATATTCATCTTGAAACAGGAGTCTGATTATGCTCAAGGAAATAACCAAAATCAAAGCATTTCCGAACAGGGTCAATGGTCGAGCTGATGAGGTCAACCGTGCCATTCGGATAAATTACTTAATCTAATTGAACATAAAAGCAAATCAACATAAGTCAATTTCAACACACAACCTACAAAATTACAAATGAACAACAGACTAAGACAAAGTTTGAAACAGAAAATCCTACTACATAATGAACTGCAAACCCACAAAATCTACCACCCTTCAGGAAGTCATACACTAAACCAGAAACCAAAATCTGGTCCTTAACAATAAAAGTAAAATACGCTTCATTTGTTTCTGCGCCTTCCCAGACTCGTTGATAGGTGATAAGGCATAGCAATCATAGATGAATTGCGATAAAACTGGGGTTACTCACAGCATGCAATCAGTTCTTGCAGGCAGCCTCCTGAAGAAATTCAGTGGCACTGAAGGAAGCTTATGACGGAACCTTGGATGCCTCAACACATAAAATCCAGTGAGGAGGGCCACAACTTGAAAAGGAGTGACATACAGTACAATGGCAGCAACTAGACAGAAAATTACAAACAGGGCTGTTGCCCTTGGATCTCGCCAGCTGAGCAAAGATTGCAGCCTCTCCCCTTGAGTAGCCAAGTCACCAACCACCGTCTGTATCCTCCCAGCAATACTTCTAAGTCGATCATATCTCATTCTTACAATGTCAGAATGTCGAGAAGTTGGGAATGTGTCAAATTCTTCATCGAGCTCATCAGGATATGCAGAGTCTGCATGAGAGAGCCGGGTGTCCATGTGAGGAGGATGCCTTGGTCTCCACCGATAGTACCAAACTCCAATCAAGAAAAGATAAAGGAAAATTGTAGGTAGGATAAGCTCTGGATAAATAACCAAAATTATAAACAAGATATGAATCAGAACTGTTGTGATGGAATTCTTCCAATTGCAAATCTGATCAAACCACTTTCCCACAGCAATTAATCCACTCAAAACTCCCATTATCCTGAAGAAGTTAGCTTTGCTCCTTCTCATACTCCACATGTGGGAACCCACATCCAGCATATATTCCACTACCTCCTTTCTCAATGGTGGCTCAGCACGACTCAACCTCATAGAAACAATTTGAGTAGCTTGATGCCTTAAGCTGTCAAGCTGGCTGACAGTCAATGGGTGAATATAATGCATCTTTGGCAACAAAGGTTGTGAGTACATATGCATCATATTAAGCAAAGAAGAACAAGTGAACCTCACAGCCAAGTGAATTTCACCCATTTTCTTTACCCCATTAGAGTAAAGGACTAGAAGAGGATAAGAATGTGTATAGACCCGATCAGTCTCAAGGGTAGAAAGGCGAATCCTTACCTTCCCAATCCTTAAATCTTTTGCTCCGCCACCATGTAAATGACAGTTATCAAAAACACCAATAGTGATGACAGTGCAAGGATCAAAAACCTCCCAAGTATATTGCTCATTCCACTTGGGTGTAAAGCTATCAATGATTGTCCTTGTCCTTACCCACTTCTGCCCATATTTTGCAACACAATAAGCATCTGTTGTCCCCCTCCCATCTTTGGTTTTCATTGGCATCAAACCTTGGGCATTCAATATCCCCACTTCAAGAACGCCAATACTGGACTTCCACAGCTGTTTTGCTGTTGGGCGTAGATCACTGCTGTAGTGAGTTGATTCATCCAAAACATGATAACCACCTTCCAGACAGATCCTCATATAGATCCTGCTAGCAAACTTGATTTCCTTCTTCTTCTCCCCTTCTACAACAACATGTTTCTCAAGATTAAACCACCTAGTGTTCACAGGTTTGTGATCTAGTCTCCTGTCCACATACTGTAAAGGAATTACACACCTCCCCAACACTTCATCTTTGTTAGGTGCAACTCTATCTTCCACGCTCAAAATGAGGGGCTCCTCAAATGGTTCTGCTGCTACAAACATCAGATCCTCATTCCACATTGGATTAATGCTCCTACTCTGAGAGATTCTAGTCCTCAAAGCCTGATTTCCCAGGATAGCCTTGACAAAAACATCTGGGTATCTACCCTTGTCAGTCGGTTGCAAGTCTTGTGCCTCTATTACATTAACCCTTAAATACCAAAGTTTAGGAGAAAGATACACTTTTGATCTAATGTTTGCAAGAGCATCGGTCCCACTAACTGTTGCAGCATCAGAGTGCCAGGCTTCAGGAAATGCTTCATCAGCTTGGGTACCCATCCAAACAGCCAGCATTAGCTCTCCCTTTGCCTTATTGCCCTTCCTGTCCTCCAATCTATACCATTGTGGTGCCAGGGGGCTATCTGGGGGAACCCGCTTAGGGATCTCATTCAGATCAAATAAGACATGGCCAATGAAGTCATCCTTCACAAAATCCTTATCTTTCACAGTAACCTCCAGCACTGAAGCTTGAATCCGATCTTTTGAGAACGCAAAAACCTGGTTCCATTCAGGGTTAGTTTTCTTCTCAAAGTGCCGAGTGGTGCCTTTATAGTTCCCAAGTTTCACTTCAGCATAAGGGTCGCAACTGCCAGTGACATCTTTAGCAGGTAAGTCCTTGGCCTTGACAACCCTTACATACAGGTACTGCATTTGCTCAACAAGATCATATGTGCTGGTAAGTTTATCACCAGATACCTTTACCCCTCCAAGGTGAGGGTTGGTTTCCTTCAACAAAAAGTCTTCTGGCGGAGGCCTCTGCATCTTCTCGATTCAAAAAGAGAGAGACCAATTCGAAATAATTGAAGCTGGAGGAGAACAATTAAATCACGGGGAGGTAGGAATAGAGTTTGAACTCTTTGAATAAATGATACAGTTCCGAGAAGCCTGAAAAACAGTAAAACAGAGTCAAATAGCCGTTACAGTCCAGAAAACCAAACAACCGAAATATTCGAGAAACTTAAAAATCCACATACGCAGATAAAAGGAGAAATATACGGGTTAAGAGCGAATGAATCTATAAAAAAAGGCGATTTGTGATAACAGACAGAGAGACAGCAGAAACAGTCAATGGCAAACCTAAATGGCTAGATCTCTGATTTCACGAAGTTCGATATTCAATGACCGTAAATAATCTTAACTACCGCCGGAGAAAGCCGAGAGCTTCCTTTAAAGCCTTTAGATCCGATTGTTAACTCTGTAACCACAAATTATTAACCCAACAACATTAAAAATACATTTATGAGTGCTCTAATTCCATATGTGATGGAAAAACAATCTGAAACCTAGATTGCAAGTTAGGTTGCCGACAGAAAAACTGCACAAGATGATACAGGGACACATTCGAGTTTCATATTTTCAACATTCCGATCTTGATGCGAAAACCATTACAAACCTGAGTAAACTGTTTCCGAAAACAAGCACCTCAAACAGAGCTCGCTCTTTTTTCCCTTTCCTTGTTTCGGTTTTATGCGACCTAAAAGAGTGAGAAAAAAAAATCTAGACCAAGACATCTACACACACAGATTGTGTATTCATACTAATCTTTTTTCAAATTTCCCAAAATCATTTTAAGAAAAAGGAAAATACAAAAAAAGGGGCAACCTCATTTGAGAGAATGTTGCACAAAATATAAGAAATTTCAACCACAGCGATGCATGAAAGGACTTGAAAATTTCTCAGCGGGCTCAAGAAAAAGAAATGAAGCAGCTTTCATGTCCAAGAAGTATAATGCCGAACGATTCAAGAAGGACGCTAGAGATATACCTTGGCCAAGCGATTACGATCCAAAATGAGTTTTTACGTCAATTGGGTAATTTCAGTAGGAGGGGCGAAAAAAGCTCAAGCAATGGAGCTGGGAATTCCCAGATTGAGAAGAGAAAAAAAAAGATAAGGATGAGAGCGGCTCAAGTAAAATGAAGAGAAACAGAGAGAGAAGGCTCTTGAAGGAAAGTGTTATTCCGCCTTGGGTCTCTCTTTCTATTTTTTTTTTTTTCCCTTGTTGTGGGGCTAGGATCTGATGAATCTATGCAAAATATACACAGAAGCTCCTCACTTTACTCTTTTGCACAGTGGCATAGCTCTGTTGCTGTACAGGAAGGTGGAGTGGCCGTGGACCCCGCTGGCGCGTGTGAAATCCTACGGTCGCAATTACACGTGTAACTACCGCTCTTTGAGATCATCAGGATCAACACCTCCGGTCCGTCATTGGATTCTCATTTCCCAAACGTGAAAGTGTGGTTGGGGACAATACAGGAATTTCCTTCTTACACTTGGACCATATATTTATTGATCCTACTGGCACCACTTCCACAATTATACTACCGTTTCTATCATCTATCTTGATTAATTGAAAAAAAAAAACCCCAGAAACTATGGCGCCTTGTGAACCCCTGATTATACTTCTTTTGAATTATTACTATATTGCAACCAATCAGTACGAGTGGTTTGTTCAGCTATTTGTTCTGTTTTGTTTAGAGGAAATTATTACGGATTTAATTTAATGTTTTAAATTGATATACAAACAAAGGAGAGTTTGAATATCAGTTTTATAAAATTAAGTCAGGATAAATTAAGTTTATAAAAATAAAATTTAAATAAAATAAATTTATTATAAATTATAATATTTAAATATTTATTTTGTAAAAATAAGTTTGACAAAAAAATTTATTTCATTGATAAGGGTTAAAAATATTTTTAGATATATAATATAGGGTAAATTTTTTTTTTTCAAAATTTACGTTTTGTTAAAAAAAATAATTTTTTTTTTTCAAAATCACAATTTAACTTATTTTTTATTTTTTAAAAAGATAATTTATATTTAATTAAATACATCTTTTTTATAAAATCGTTATTAAAAGTTATGGTTTCTTTTTTATAACAATCAACCAAACAGCCACAGGCAGAGAGTCATCAACATCAAATCGAGTTAGTGCTCTATTTAAAACAAATGGAAGAATAATGCTATAAGTTAACCATGAAATCGAAAAATCTCATTCCTCCTACAAATTGGTTTAATGGTTAGTTGTAGTTTACGTATTAGTTTAGTAAACTCGAGAGTGGTTACGAACTCATATATATAATTCCATGATTGTGACGTGCTTAAACAGACTCACTTGGGAGCATTTTATCCGTGTTGCGTCCAATTAACAACCAAAATCATGTCGTGTGTGTGCGTGACTTCTAGGGTATTGAAAATTCAAAAATATATTCTAATTTATCTCTATGCATTTTTTTTTTTACTTTTGTGATGGAATCCAAGCTTATAAACATCCATCGTTTTAAGATAAAAGCAGAATTTTTTATACATAGTAATTGCTCGATGAAATTTTGTTCACAATGAACTTATAATATAATCGTTTGGAGATGGTCTTTAGATACTAAAAACCTGTTTGACTTGTATTTTTATAAATCAAACCATAATTTTTAATTATCATTTTTTTATTTTTTATCTAAACAGACTTTCAGTAAACTTTTATACTTTTATCCGAATTTCATTTTTATATATTGTGATTATTCTAAAAATATTTTTATAAAAAGATAAATCAAACGAGCGCTAAAACATGAGAAAAATGGTACGATTGAAGCCATTTCTGGGAGTTAGGTTAGAAGTGTGCCATTCAATCTTAAAACTAGGAAGTGTGATTTTTTGAATTAATGAAACCGACAATGCTAGTATTTTAAGTGGCAAGTCCAAGTTGAAATTGACTTAATCTGCTACTCCTACATAACATTATTAATTTATATTTTATTGAGTCGAGATGATAATGACAGAGTGACACGTGGGAAGCCAAACAGAGCTAGGGGCAACATTGAGACAGCAAGTAGTAGTATCTAATAAGTTTATTAGAGGGTATCTAAAGTATGTTTGGCACATCCTTTGTAGTGCAGTATATTGTATACTACTATATACTCATAAAGATTAGTTAATCTGGATGTGAGGGATGAAAGTTGTTCCAAGAACAGTACTTTGGATATGGGCACGTGGCTTGAAAGAATGTGGGTTGGCGGGTTTATTGGCAGCGCAATACATGCATCTAGGAAATACTACTCTCCCATATCTATAATTTTTTTTAAAGGTTGTAACATATAGATTAAAAAAGCTTCAATTACTAAAATATCCTTATCTAAAGAGGCAGAGAATTTGATTTCTAATGAAGTACATTAAAAAATAATAAGTAAGAGGTAAGAATAAGATGGAGGAAAAAATGGAATTAATAAATGAAGATATAGTTAGTAGGTAAAACTTAATTTTGCATTTGATACATAAAATAATAATAATTTTGAAACAAAATAAAAAATTCAAAACAATAATAAATATGGAAAGGAGGGAATAGCAAGAAGGGCCTAAGCCTAATCTTTTCTTTATTTTGAAGCCACTTTTTAGGGTTAGGACTTGGGAGTGTCCCCTTCAATTTTAACATAATCTTCTACATAATATCTAACAATGTTGAATCGGTGAAACATGTAGCACCTCAAATATAAAAAATAAGTCATATAGTTTATGTAGCACTATATCTTATCATCAATCTAATACTGTATAAGGGCTGGGAAAATTAAAATAAAGGAATGTGTTGCTTTTTGAAATGGATTTCATTTCATGAAGTGCTTAATTGAGTAGTGTATGTAGCCCCCATCCATCTGACTCGGTGATTCAATACTAACAGGTAGTATGCCCAGGCATAGTTTGGGCTTGGGAACTGGTTGAGTCAGTCATGAAAGGAGCTGGTCATCATTCTCAAGGCGGGTCCCTGTCCGTCATCTTCCCTTCAATAAATTGTTGCGCATTTATAAAGTAGTCCTAGCGAGGCAGTGAACGTACGCATCAGTGAAGTGAAGAGTGAACCATGTAGTAACATTTTTAACTCATGTAATTAAGGAGACGCATTGGTACTTAGAGTACTGGAGCAGAGTGAAGAATCTGCCGATCCAAGGTGTAATTCATATGGCTTGATGGTTTTGACTTTTCATACATGCATCGTTTTTTTCTATTTCTTTCACTACTTCGAAATTGCTATATAGAGATAAATGTAGAATCCAAATGATAGAATATATATATATTTTTGTGATTAGCATGTGTACCTCCCAATTAATATAATAGTTTAAAATCTATTCTTTTAAAGTGTAAAAATCACTCAAATAAATTTTACATGTTCTAATAATGTCTTTTTAATGACAGTATAAATCCAAATATATTAGTTGATTTTATGTGAGTCCCACTTCATTTCATAATTAATCAACTTGTTTATGCTTCGCTTACTATGTCTACTTGTTAGAGAATATAAGCAGCAATCACCATGTCTAAAAATGACAAAAAATGGTACTTGAGTTTATGATAGATAATCATAATTAAATAGTGTAAGTTATTAAGATGATATACAGACTAACTCAAATGCAAGTTCAAGCAAAAATTGACATTAACAATTTCAAAATATTAGCAAAAAGCCAACCTTTTCTTACTTGTTATAAATACTACATTTCATTTATCAAATTTTGTGCAAGCAATATACAGGATTTAATATCTACTTTAAATATCATTTCGCCAAAAGAATTGCTGAATATATAACTGAAAACCTCGAGAGATAAATAATAAGTTGTTTTCCTGAGAACAATATGCTTTTGTTGTGAGAATATTCGCTTATTCCTATTTAAGTTGTATTGTCACGTGGTTACCTTTTTGCAATGTGTTTTTTTTTTTACCAAATTTGCAGTGTGTGTGTATGCATTTTTTCAATGTATACTGCGTCTTTATTATGTAAAGTCCCCCCTGTTGAAGTTATATTTTCACGTGGCCAACCGGCCACCCATAGGATTGAAATTTAGTAACTTGAATTTGCGGAATATTATTGAAAATATTTTTAAAAAATCAATAACTTCGATCTGAGTATGATTGAAAACATTTTGAATAGTCAGTGACTTGGATTTCAGTTTTGAAAATAATCAGGCCGTAATTGAATATATCTTTTTAATGCAGTAAGTTAATAGTAATTATTTAATACGCTCACTTTTATATTTTTACACAATACTTTTTTCAAGTTTAATAATAAAGTTAATAATTTTTAATACGCTCAATTGCTCAAACACTCCTCCACAGTCCAAAGTCTCTCTCTCTCTGTCTCCCTCCTATCCCATATTTTCCATATCTCCCTATCACTTTTTTTCCCATAATTTCTCATAAAATTTTTTGCAAGGTTTATTTTTGTGCAACTTTTCAGTTACCAAGTAGAGACCTCGCTCTCTAATGAATATGCTCATCTCAATTTTTATTTTGACTATTATGGATAAACATTTGATGAATTAGATTGATCACTAAAAAGATATAATTCAAAACCTATAGTTTCATTTGAACTGTGATTGGTTTAAATCATTAGATGTGGATCCAATGGCCAAAAATACAAAAATGAGATAAATTGAAAGAATACTAATAACTGCTATGATTTAAATTTAGGGAGAAAAAGTGTATGCGCACGCCGTGATTGTTAATTTGTCATGATACCATTGTCATCTATCTTTGAAAAGATAACTTTGAGGTTAATCACAACCACTGTGGAGGTTTTTTTTTTTTAATATCTCATTTCTCCTCATGCACATAATCATAAGCATAAATTAATTGTCACTTTTACCTCACCTTCCTTGTTTTAAAGTATGTGTTTAGAAACTTAGGCCAAAAAAAAAAAACATGTGTGTAGAACCTGCTCACTTATCTCAATCCATAATATAAGTTACGTTTCAAAAATTTTATATATATAAAAGGAATGAGTTGAAAGTTAATTACTTCATTAAATTCGTTTTAAAAAAATTCTTTCCATTATTAGCCCTGATGAATGCGTTAAATTCAAATATAGTATTAATTGAAATAAAAATTGTAACTAAAAGATAAAATAGGAAAAAAATTAATACATCATACAATATTTAAATATGACTTATGTTTTAGATTAAATTTTTTTTTAAACATAACTTATATTACGAAAAATAAATATAATCCCCTGTGGGAGGTGAACATTCTACTTTCTGGTCTACACAATAAAGCCAGTCATTATTTGTCAAAGCAGTGCTCTGCTATCTACTTGACATTTACTTCGAACTTATTTCAGCATTTATTTATTTACTTTTTAATTCAAAGAATAACCCCCGTCAAATACACCAATGACCGGGGCGAATTTCTTGCTCTAGAACAAGTATCAGGAGAATCAAGAGGATACAAGTATTCAGTATTCAATAGCATCCTTCCTCCGGTTGAAGCTCCTGGCAGTGAAGATCAGGTACCTACCATTTTATCTCATACACATGCTTTTGCTGTGAAGGTGATGACTATTTTAGATTAATTGCTCGGTTTAGTTATGTCTGTTTTTTAAGGAAAGGACTTGTGTGGCTGTGGCGCACAAACCCAGAAAACAAAAGGCTAGAATGATTGTTTTTGGTCACATATTTGACAAATAAACGTTTCAATGCATTGGTTTCTATTGATACTCAACCCTTGGAATCCTATGATCCTATCCAATGAGTATGATAAAAACGATGAGAGTCATGAGATTAAAAAAAAACAGAAAAAAATTGCCAGATATTTGCTCAGTTACACTAAACCTTTTTCTGCTAACGGACCATTGATTCATTATAATTAACTCCCCTTTCAAAGACTCTGCTTGCTATTTCAACCTTTCGTGTTTCTTTCCATTGCGCCATTAATTGGTTCGTTTCCAAACATATTCGATCACCCGAATCACCCCTCTGGCTTTATCTCATTACATGAATGCTCACCTTTCGAAGTTATGAACTGAGCCCGGCCGTCTGGTGGGAACGTATTATGGAAGACCTTTGCATTTGAAAAGTTCAAAGATACATTTTCTTTTTTGGAACCGAAGATACCAATTTTAACGTAAGTGAAGTTTGAGGTAGTTATGGACCCAAAAAAAAAGACGTTCGGGTTGGCTAGTAAGTTTTAGGGACAATGCCACTTACGACAAGACTTTAAATTAATATCATTAATAAACCCAAAGAAAATGATAAAAACATAATCTTAGTTCTAAATTTAATAAAATTTAATTATTAAATTATTTAAATATTCTTTTTGGAATAACAGTGTTAAACAGCAGAAGAAAAGTGTTAAAATCTGGTTATAAGGGTGTTAGATTTTTGTGAAATTAAGTGTCAAATAATATGGATGGATATTTGTAGTTAGCCAGTGAAATTTCACTGCTCAATGTAAAAACAGAGGAAGAAGATTAGTATCAAATTACAGAATGACAATATTAAAAAAGACTAATAAAAAATGTTAAAAATTGAGAGTGAGATTTAATTTTCGTGAGTGTAAATTATTTAGTGTAAAATAGTTAGAGATTAGTATTAAATCTTAAAATTTAAGTGCCAAATCATTGAGTATGAGTATCAAACGCTTGATATTTAATATTTCAAATTTCTAAAATTAAAAATCTTACTTAGTTTTTTATATTCCTTATCAACTATTTGATATTGTTATTATAGGATTTAATACTAATTTTCCCTTGTTTTCAACTGATAAATGAAATTTCACTCACAGATTACAATTTTTAGTTCATGTGATTAAACACCTAACTTAAAAAATTTAATACTTTTCTTCAGCTATATGACACTGTTATTCCAAAAAGAGTGTTTAAGTAATTTATTTAATAATTAAATTTTATTAAGTTTAGGACCACATGTACTTTTGTCATTTCAAAATTTTTTAGTCTTTTACTAACATTAATTCAAAGTTCTAGTTAAGATTTTTTTTTGCCAACAAGGAGGCTACTAAGTTGTGTTTGTATTTCTGACGGAAAAAACAGTTATCTTTGATATGAAATGATTTGAAGCAACATTTTTTCAATAGCCTAGCAATTTATAAACATAATTTAATGTCTCAAAAATTGAAGGGAATATTCACAGGTACTTTGAAGTTTAAGGAGATATTGTGATATATATATATATATATATATATTTATTTATACTCGAAAAGGCAATAATCAATGCAGAGGCGGACGCAGTGCAGACCTTGTGGGGGCCAAATTTGTTTAAAAATGTTATATCTTTTGTATTATTAATTTAATTTGTTAATATTTATCATAATTTGCATTTCAAAATAATTTTGTAATTTAAAAAAGTATGAAATGATAAATTATGTAAAATCATATAATTTTTTAATGTTTTAGAGAATATATACAATGGAATCATTTATGTAATATATTAATTTTAAGAACAAATAAAAAATATATATTAAAAATTTGTATTTTCAATATTTTTATATATGATGTTGTACATTGATAATTTGAACAAAAAATTTGGATAAATCCTCAAATTTTATAAAAATAAATCAATATATGTAGATAATTTAAAAATTATATGCTTAACATACTTAAACAACTCTTAATTAATATTATATGTAAATTAAATAAAAAAATTACATTTATATTTATGTGAATGTATTTATGTGATGACTAAAACTAAACAATTCCATACAAAATGAAGTAACATGTACAATATAAATATTTTGTATACTTTTTTAATGAAAAGTTAATATTGGTTAATAATAAAAATGTTTTAATATACTAATAAAATATAAATTATACAAAAATACTAATAAAATATATTTTATTTCTTTTTAAATATATCAATAATATATATTATACATTTATTAATTGTGTATGTGTAGTGTATATTATATATATATAAAGTGAGTGCATCAGTGTGAAGGGAGTGGGAGGGACCAAATGTAATATATTACTGTGTATATGTGTGTGGTGAATGTTGCATATATATATATATATATATGTATATATATATATATAAAGGCAAAGGTATAGAGGTTGAGGGGGGCGATGACTCCTCCCAGCCCTAACGTAGGATCGTCCGCCACTGAATCAATATCAATATAAACTAGTATTTAAAATCTATATGAAACGATGTTATTAAGAAGCTGTAAGAACTAAGAAGTATGACTGTTATTATATAATTATTTCTCAGGTTCTATGCCATTTTTTTCTTTTTAATTTTTATATTCTCTCAATCTTTTCCCTCACTTTTTAAAAAAGTTTAAATATAAAAAACGATTTAGAATTTTTTAATTTAATCTTATATTACTAGATTTTTTTTTTGATAGCAACTATATTACTAGATTTAAATGTTTAGTTTTACTAATGCAGAGAAGTAAAACCAAATTGTTTTGGTTTTAATTAATATATGATCACTACATTAATATGTAAAATTTATAATGAGTCATATTATTTATAAATTATATCTGAAAAAATATATTATTTATAAATCATGATAACATATTTAATTTAAATATAAATTTTAAAAATAATAAGGACAAGAAAAGGGGCAATCGGGCAATGTTACAGAGGATTGAATCCTTTTCATATATAATTTTATTCATTAATTTTAATTTAAATAATAAAAATAACTGTTTTTTATTTTAAATAAAATATATTATTCATTTTAATAATAACCATATATAAGCGTTATATATTATTTTTTTAAAAAAATTACTTATAATAATAAATATAAATAATTAAATTAAATATATTGTTGATTTATAGATGAGTTCTCATTGGAGAGGATCTGTGTGTTAATTTCACTGGCAAGTTTTGGCTCCTGATGAGTCTTCGTAAATTTACCCTTTGAGATTTGCAATTCAAACGCCAGCCTGACATGAAGTTGAAGTTAGTTGATGAGATTTGGAGCTGAAAACAGGAAAAGTTGAAGTTAGTTGATGGAAAAGATATTTAATTTCTCTCCAACTCCAGAGCCTGTTTGCTATGTTTGAATCTCAGAGTACCTTTTTTTTTTTTTGGCAATAAAGCTGCATTTGAACCAAATATTAATCAATGGAGAACAGAAATAAGTAAGCCGCAAGTTAAGCTGTAGCGGTGAAGAACGCAGCAAAAACACTGTGCACTCACCCTGTCTGAATCTCTATCCACAGGCAAGCAAAGAGGAGGTTAAAAGCACATTGAAATGTTTTCTTCGCGCGACATGTATAGCAAGCGCACATTTTTTTAAATCTCATATATATATATTTTGTGTTGATAATGATTAATTAAGGTAGTAATAATTCAAAATTTGGACCAGCGTAAATTTTTTTTTTTTTAAAACAGAGAATAGAGAAAACGATGTCGATGAGAGCTGAATCACCGAGTTCGAATGAATTTTCGTGGCTGCAGAAGGGAGATCTTTCACAGTGCAATGCATTAAAAGGACCTGTATGGATGTTTTGGGTTTTCAGTCTACCCCACATTACCATCCCTTAAACGCAGGACTCGTATCGAAGTGTATTGGTCTCCACTCAGAGGCGGCAAATCAGAAGTTGCCACGCCACAACGATTTCATACGGCGAATCTCATTTGAACCCAGCCGCTTCTCCCTTCCTTCTCTCTCCTTGTTCATCTTTCAAGGATCTGCAACTCTCACCTCTTCCTCTTGTTCTCTCTATTCGCATTGCGCGCGCTCTCTCTCTCTCTAGCCATGGCCGACTCAATTGAGCCGCCTACCTCTTCTTCATTGCCGTCTACAACCAGAGACATGAGCACTCTCATTCGTCCAAGGCGCGAACCCTTCGAGCACGGCCTCCTGCCCCTCCCGAAGCTCATATTCTCCGATCCTACGCAAACCCTAATCCCCTTGAAGCAGAAGCTTATTGAATTATCCTCTAATCAAAGAGTCAATTCAGCGGCCATTTCCGAGGCCCTACAGATCTCTCCTGACCATGCTAAGCTCATTCTTGATACCCTCGCCTCGGTTCTACACTGTGAGTCCGAACCTCTTGCTACAGCCAAGCCGGGAGAAATTGACTCCTTTGGTGCTGATGTTCATGATCTGGTTTTATTCTTGTACATTCAATCTTACAAGAAGCTCCTGCCCAGGACGCACAAGGACTCTGCCGCCCCTGGCTGATGTTTGGCCTTCCACGTCGGTCTTTGATGGTTATCTCTCTGCTCTCTCGCCCTTGCAGGTGAATTAGCCTTATATTTAAATGATTGTAATGCCGGTGAGACAATTCGAGGATATTGGAGGTCGAGGAACTAAGTTGCGGACAGATATTTTTTTTTATATTATTCTTTTCGCAATGACAATTAGCCAGTATGATTGTATTGGTTGTTGAGGGGTTAGGCGTAATCACTTGTTGTGTCCATCCTTAAACAATCAAATTGAGTCTTATCTCTGAAAGTTAGCGTCCTTGCTAAGATATTTAATTAATTATTGTAGAGGAATAAATTTGATTTTTTATGGTGTATTAAATGGATTGAGAGGTAAATTTGATTGTTCTAATGGTTTATTTTAGACTTTAAGTACATCTTGGCCCTTTCAGGAAAAAACTCTGCAATGTAATTGTGGAGTCGGGGTGCATGACCACCTGCGCTTTGCTCCAAGTTCTTTTCATTTTTGTAATCAATCTGGCAGTTTTAAACTGATGCCAAATTTTGACCTGAGCTCTTACCGTGTTGGTCAAACTTACATTTAAACTAGTCTGAAATGTCTAATATTACCCGTGTTTCTCGTCTCTATGATTTTGGATTAATAAACGTTGTGGCCACTATCAAAACCTTGGATTAAGATATATTTTAGCCGACTTTATTTATGGTGTCTTTTGTTTTAGTTCTATTCCATTTCCATACCAGGCTTTTGAGTAATTCTTGATTCTTGATTTTCATTTTTCAATATTTTGCAGCTTGTGCGCAGCAACAGTCGGCGGTTTATGCCATCACAAGCTGATGAGGAGGCTCATCAGTTATCATATTTGCAAAAGCACATGGCTAACATTCTATCTCTTCTAGCAGAGCCCGTGGAGGGGGAAGATGAAGAATCTCTGGTTTGTGAATTTACCACATGCTATGCCATTCACAGTTTACTGATTTCTAAAGGGATTATTTGCTATATACCTAATACAAATCTGTTGCATTATGGATTTTTCTTCTTTAGGCTACATTCAAGTGATTTATGTGCTCCTTGGTGCCATCCTGAATGAGAGATAGATCTTCAATGTTGGGATAGTATAGCATGATTTATATGCTTCTTGTGCCTGACTTTTGTATTTAAAACTTTATCTCCAGCAATATGATGTCAGTTTTTGTCTATCACTTGAAACATAAATTGGTTAACATTATCACTCTGTTGTCTGGTTTTTCTTGGCATAAATTGATTAACTTTATGTATGGCATATTGCCAGTGCTCTAGAATCTTTGTGGAGGGCAGAAGAAAATGCTTCTTTAGTGTGTCTTATTATCTAGTTTTATTTAATGGGTTTAATGGGCAGTTCTATCTGTAAGAATTAAAAATGCTGGCACTATAATTTGGTCAAATTTCTAGTGAGCGGTCTAATATTAACAATTTTGCCATAAATCTGGTGAAAATATTATCAAATGGTTTGTGTTGACTCTGATAACGAGCTATTTATACTTGTTTATAATTTTCAAGGCATTTCCATTGTTTTCAAAGCTTATCTGTAAGTTTTCTAATGATTCCCCCTGATGACAAGAGAATGTTTTGAAATAGTTCTTGCTGATGTGAATGTTTTGTGATTGTCTGAATCATTGCGAGTCTGATGGGTAAATTATATGCTGATGATAGTGTGTATTAATCATCATGGAACGAAGTCTGTTGGCATATAGTTGCCTGACAAGTGCTATACATAAATGTTTGCTGTCACTAGTATTCATTTAGTTTCTTGTCTTCCGACTGAATCATTAAGGTTTTCATGGTTTTTATCCCTATTTTATTTACTTGACCCTGGTTTCAGGTCTTAACTATGGATAGATTTGAGCACCTTGGCTTTCTGATTCAGTTTGGTGATAAGGGATTTGATGGAAATTCATTGAGTCAAGCATCTCCTTTCTTTGCAAACTCAGACCCTGACATGCCTGCTGTTCCTGTTCCTGCTGCGCAAGTTCATGATTGGCTTGTTCAAAGTATTGCTTCTGCTTTGGAACATATTTCTGAACCGGTTTCTTCAAAGGAAAATGGGCCAGGCAATGCATCTGATCAGGATGTTGCTATGGCTGATGCATGTACTAACTCAGTTAATGTCTCAATAAGTACTAGAAGCCCATATTTCATTGAAGGAATCTCTAAATCATCCTATGTGAAGCATTCATCTGACATCAAAGGTTCCTCTGTTAAGGTTTGTTTCTTGCACCTGTCCTGTTCCTCAATTTTTTTTTTACACCTATGTTCTTCCTACATAACAGTTTTTCTGTTCTTATAGATTTGACTAAACAACATAAACTAGCTAGAGCACTTTATGTCTCTTTCTAATTCTGCTTAGCAGATGGATATCTCTTGTGATAATTGTGGATATTGGTTTGCTATAAACATTGTGTTTAATCATTGCAGGTTCTGAATTGTCACGAGTCTGCCATCTACATCTTAGCGCCCTTGAGATATGCTACTGTCTATGGATGTTCTGATGCTACTATAGTTCTAGGAGCAGTTGGCAAGGTAATAACTAGTAACTTCAAGTTCTGCTTTTAAAAGGAGCACAGTAAATCTGCATAAACTAGAATGTCTATGAAATTTGTTTTCTAACAGGAGTGTGGGAAACAACAATGTTTTTTCATCTGAGTGGTAAGTCGAGATACAAAGATGATACTGATGATATGTCCAGTTGCCTTCAAGTAAAAGAGGATTTATTAGGTTATTAAATCTCTTATTGGTAAGGGGAATAGAACAATCTCTTTGACATTAGAATTAGAAATTGTCTTATTTATATAGTGTGGATTACTTCAATGCCCGTGTACAATTTTTTTCCTTCCATTTATCCATGCACCACCTGTTGGTTGACATGAGTATAAGGAAAACAATGGCGGGGACCTTAAGAATATGTTGAGTGCATCCTTCATAATTCATTTTTCACATATATAATTATATATTCATCTTATTTTCTTTCCTAGGCAGGACCAGTGTCTTGTCATATATAGTTGCCCCCTTATGAAGTGGTAGTGGCAGAAATTTTGATGAATAAATTGGATATCCTGCTGCATGTTCAGAAGACAATAGTGTTTTTTATTGACTTTAATGTCTTCTTGAGTAGTTTTTCTTATTAAATTGATGAGCAAGCGTGTAGCCATGTACCTAATGCACAGTGTCTCCCTACTTAATATGCACACGTCTCCTTATCTATAAGAATTCTTCTAAGGCAATTTGTCAGAGTATTTTATTGTATAATGAGTTAAAATAAATGTTAGTGATTAGTAGGCTGGGCTTGTATTACCTGTACTAACCCTTTTGTGCTTAACCTTATATAATTATAAATTATAAATGGATAAAAAGGGCAGCCTGAGTAAGTCAGTGACTCCCATTTAGAGTATTATTTGTTTATCAGCAATTGTAAACTAGGGGAGTCCATGTTTAAGAATGGAAAGGAAAAGGAGAATCAAGATATGTCTATATAATGACTAAATTTGCCGAAAAAAAGATGTACACTTTCTTTGGGCAGTGGGACAGGCAGCCGAAACTTAAACTCATTTAAAGGAAATGGCTGTTTGTATCACTGTCAATTCTTCATAAAAAAGAACTTGAAAGGACTATTTTTCTTATGATACTTCTTATGTGCTTTATGAAACAGTAGCTCCATCTTCTAAGTTTATGACAAGTGCCCAAAAATTGATTGGCAATTCACAACTGCCCTCGTGCATGTAACACTAATCTGTTATTATTTCATTAAATGAAATCAAGCTATAAGTTGTTGGAGTTTCCCTGAAATGCTTGTCCTTTACATATGACAAGCCTTTTAAGGTACTATAAAGTTTCAATTCTTCCCCCTCTTCTTAGAACATTCTATCCTGGATCAACTTGCGAGCCTCTTGAAGAGCTTATTCTTTATAGAGATTCCATCAGTAATGAAATCATGTTTTAACTATTGCTGATCTTCTGCAAACCTACTCTAATGCTTGCAAAGTTGCAATCCTCACATTGCAAAAAATATAGCATATGTTTTCTATAGACTAGTCAAGTGAACCATAAAAAGCATATGAACATGTTAGTGTTACCAAAAAAATATAGCTCACAGGTTAATGTGGTCTGCATATTCTTTTTTTTAATCTAAATTACATACTTTTCATAAACGCAAAACAAATTAATTATGCTAATTTTTAACAAGGTTTGACTAAATTACATGTAACATGTTTTCATTTTCAAATAATACATGCATTAGTTTTGAAAGTTTGACATTTATAAATCCTTTTCTTCCGGTCAATTTTCTGCCGAGAAAATTCAATTTCACGTAAGCATTCATGGAGCTATGTTAGTTTTTTGCCAAAAATAATGTATCACAACTTTAAATTTCAGTACCTTCTGGAGTTAGAACTATTCTCTTAACTTGCAATCATTGCATCATTGTTATCTTGAAATGAAATTGTTTGACATAGTACAGAATATCAATGATTACTTGCCAGGCCATCAATTGAAAAGAACCAGAGTCTTCCCAACTGGCAGGATTGCTTTTTTTAGTTTGAGATAACTCCATATTAACCTTTTTTTTGGTAGTAAGTGGCAACTTCAGACTCATTTTGTAGATCCTGAAACTTCACTAGAAGTGACTCCCAATAGAAAAGCACGCAATTATAACACTGTGCCTGCATGTTTGTGTTGAAGCAAAAAATTGGCTGATATTTCTCAATACTGTATTTCAAACTCTGAGCCATACCAACAACAACAACAACAATAGCTTTATCCCACTATGTGGGGTCGGCTATATGGATCAAACGACGCCAATGAGCTCTATCAAACACAAACTCTGAGCCATACCAATAGAAAAAAATTGTTTTTGTGACTATTAGTGTCCACTGTTATTGTAGGGTCTAGCTAACACATGCCCTATGAGCAGGATCAAGGAATAATAAATGGCTTTCTTTTTTTGGGGGAAAATAAAAATTGGCAGTTAAGGACCTACCTGCTCTTGAACCCATGTCATGGAGTTTTAACTAAAGCGTAAAACTCATTAGACAATAAAATAAATGGCTTTGTTTTCAACAAAAGAAGGTGTTATTTTCAGAGAACATAAGATGTAATTTAAAAGACAAATGTGCTAATCAATACAAAAGTCAGGATTAGATAATCGGATAATCAAATAATATTTTCTTAATCGTAAAAATTTTTTAAACCTATGCTTTAATTACACAGTGAATGCATCAAATGATTTCTGAACCAATGCCTTTAGAGCGTTCCTTCTCTTGATCAAGGAAAAGGCAGCACAGCTTTAGCTTCAATTGAAAAAGCTTGACCTTGAAAAAGAAAGATGATTAGCCAAAGCCGTTATTATATGCATAGCAGTTAAATGCTAAAACGGTTATATATGTTTTAAATTTTTATTTTAAATTACTGCATTTCTGGGCCTCCTTGACAGGTTACATTCTTTAATGCTTCAAAGCTTTCATTCTCTTCTCTGTTTCAAGCCTTTTAAAAATAATCTTGCTTGATACCATATAAACTGTCACTTTTGTAATGCGTATCACTTTGTAGTCACCTGCTATTTTCTATTTACTTGTATAATCTTGTGATAAAAATTTTGTTGAAAATGTCAATAAATTAGATGGATATCATTGCATGAGTTTTTATCTTTCTCTTCCCACCATTTTTTTCCCAAATAACGTTTTTGCACTATATGGTATGTGTAGCACTGGCTGTTTTGTTGACTGTTATTATACTTTAAAATATATTAGAATACTTAGTTAACCCTTTCCATCGCAAGAACTGCTGTACGTAGTGCACTTTTGTGGCTTCTGTTGGGTGGTATATAACTGATCTTCTGCTCACTGAATGTTTAATTAGTGGCTGTTTTGGTTGACAGGATGAAAGTTAATGCCCATTTCTTTTCTCTGTCAGGCTGTAAGAGTTGAACACTGTGAACGAGTTCATGTAATTGTGGCAGCAAAACGTATTTGTATTGCTAACTGCCGCGAATGTATTTTCTTTCTGGGAGTGAACCAGCAACCTCTCATTGTTGGTGATAACCATAAGCTGCAGGTGGGCTTACTCATTTCCTGTTGCAAGATTTATGGACTTGCTAGCGAGTTGGTGCTCCACCCTTTAATGTGGGGCACTTTTTTTCATTTATTGTCTGAATGTAGCTGTTTGCCAAGTTTCTTATTCTACTGATTGTTTTTAGGCCTGAAATGCAATGCCCCTACGTATCCAAGTTGATTGATTTGAGATATATCCTATTTGGTTTAATTGATTTAACCCAACAGAAGTGGTAATATTGCATGCTTCTAGGTAATTAAAAAAAAATTATAATCAGAGTATTTTATTCCATTAGCTTCCTATAAAGCATGGAAATTCATAAAAAGATTTGTGTCCATATCAGAATTTCATATTGGCCACAACATGACTCTTTTAATTTACATGTTGACACTCTTATGCTTTTTAGCTTTCACCATGTTTTTCCTGATGATAGTTTCTAGGATATGCAATGGATGTGGGATTTTGCTCTTTTTATGATTTTGGGGGCTAGGCTTCTTACATTTGTTTTACGTTCTGTGGTGGGCCCTAATGTTCATAGTTTTGAGGTTTATTCAAATTGTGTTATTTAGATAAGCAGAAATAGCACAGATTCATAAAATTAAGCCATTTGAAACACATCCTGGCTGAATAGCCCTGATGGATGGTGTAAAATATTATATACTGAGTCACACGCATTCTTGGTTGGTTGGAATGCCAGTTCTTAGAATACGTGCTCAAAGCTGAGGTGAGTAACACATGAACCGGGTACTAGTATTTGAGCCTCCCTGGTTTTAAACTGGGGTTTCTCAATATCTTATGCTGGTTCTGGTGTCTTCATTTATGTGTATGCTGGCAAAGGTATGTCATTGTACTGCCATCCACAGATCATATGCTCAAATCAGCTGCAATGTTAGTAGAAACGTTGTAATAATTTTTGTTTTCTTTAGAAGGGAAAGAGATCAAAGGATCTTAGCACCTATCATATGTGGGAACTGAACTCCCGCTTTGTCATCTAGAACAAATTGAGAACAACCTATAGGGGTTGGTTAAAGTAAACAACTTCCCTGGTAAGCTTGTGAGCAAGATTTGCCAAATAGTCTGCAACAAGGTTGCCCTCCCTGAAAGTATGTTCAACTCTCATGTTCCAATCCCTTCGCATGATCTGTCTGATGCTAAGGATCAGTTACTGGTGTAGGTGTGTAGATTGACAACCTTTCATGATCAATGATCGACCAAACAACAATCAGAGAAACAGCTTCTATGAGAAACATTTTAATGATTAAATGGGGTTAGTAAAGGGACCAAGGGATCTGATTGCACATTGGAATGTCATTTGGCCTGCAGGAAAGAAGTTACTATGGGCCTGTTTGATTGCAGTTTTTAAAACCTTTTTTTCTGGATTTTGAGAAAATAAAAAATTATTTGGATAGGTGTTTTCTATTTATTTGTTCTCTAAACTTATTTATGTTTTCTATTTTTTAGAACAGAAAATTTAGAACAACTATTTTTTTAATGCTTTCTATTTACTTTTTCTCAAAACAAAATTGCCAAGCAGTTTTTTTCACCTTTAAAATTGTTTTCAAATTAACGTTACTAAGCAGATTTTCTTTTGTTTTGTTCTGAAAAACAGTTCTCAAAATTGTTTTACAGAATTTTTTTTTTAAAAAAAGAACACAATCAATCAGGCCCTAAATTTCTGAAATACTTGACCAATTATTTATACGCACTATCAAGTTTCTTTAGTAAATATATTGAAAAAAGGGTGTACATTGAGCTTGTGTGGTTCCTTGGGATATGACGTGCATGACCTGTTAAACTAACAACTGCTAACTTTTTTTTGCCATTTGTTTTTTGGGCATTGGGTGAGGGCACATCGTTGATGATTAACCTTAATGTAAGTGATGAGGTCTGATTGATGAAATAAGAGAAGGTAAAGAAAGTTAACTCCATGATTAAGCTTGAGTGATGAGATATATAAAAGCATTTTATGTTCATTAATCTAATAAGTTTTACTCATCATTTTATATAACTACAAATATGGGTCTCTGTTCTTTTGGTCACTTATCAATGTCTATTTTATCTGTCCACATTTCCGGTTCTTTTGGTGGTACTAACTTTTGATAATGAATGTTTATTTTTCTCTAGGATCCCTACTGTTGTCAACTGGGTTTATAATTTGAAATTATTCTCTCTTGTTATGTTATTAGGTGGCACCATATAATACGTTTTACTCCCAGCTGGAGGAGCACATGACTGAACTTGGTATCGTGCCAACAGTAAACAGATGGGATGAAACTCTGGCATTGGGCATGGTTGATCCTCACGATTCATTATCTCATCCGTCGGGTGTCTCTGATGTTCAGGCTGAGTCTGCTATACGGGTGGATCCTGATCAGTTCACAAATTTCACGGTATGACTTATTTTAAGTTGACTTACAGGGCAACTGTAAGATTTTTATTTATTTTTAAATTAAATTAATTTTTTAGTCTTTATGCTCCCACTAAGCTTTTTAATTTTTAAAAATTTTAACTTAATCCCTCCCTCAAAGCAAACAGTTATGTCACTGTTTATTTTTTATGGCTTAGCAATGCAATTGCCAACCAAGCTATCAGCATCCTGCTTAGCTGCCCATCAAGTCTTCCCTTATCACTCGCACCTAGACTTGGTTATTTCGTTTAAACAGTGTAGAGAATATCTCTTAATTTTTTTTTATTGTTGAATTAATCATGAAACCTTAAGTTGAACTAGATCAGGTGATATACACAACTCGTCTAGTTCATTAGAAGATGAGAGAACATCCATCACACAGTGCTGTTTTCAAAAAAGTGAAACAGAGCATTCTTCTATTTACTGAACGCTAACTGCTTAGTTTGCTAACTCTATCTATATGGAAATATGTGAAGACCAAATTAAAGTATGTTTAGTGGAAGAAGTAGAGGAGAAGAACTTATCTCGTGCTTCATATTTTTTCCCTTTATAATTTCACTTGTTTAACTCGTGGCCCTGTTTGGAAGGAGGGCAAGATGGGTAGGGAAAGGGAATAGGTGAAGGGAAAGAAATTTTCTCGTGTGGTACGTGCTATTGAGATTTCCTCGAGAATCATCTTTTTCCTCATATAAGGGAAAGAGGATGCCTCTCATTAAGTTTGAGGAAACTTGATGCAGCATGATTCTATCTACTTCTCCCAATCATACCAAACATGTGTTACATCCAAATTCCCTTTCCCATTCTTATTCTCTTTCCCATTCTTTTTTGTACCAAACGAGGCTAGGGTAATACCTTTTTATTTCCTTTTGAATTTATATCTTTTCCGTTCTATTTTAGAGCCATGCTTGTTTTCTGCTGTTCATGTACTTCTTTTCCTCATATTGTTTGGTATGCAGATCCCAAACTGGCTTGGGGGTGAGGACACTGGGTCTACAAAGGACAATCCATTCAAACTACCAGATGCATACATTTCATCGCAGCATAGAAATGTATGTCAACGGAGCTATTTGAAAATCCGTAGTAGTTGGATTTCCAAAATTTTGGTGTTCAAATTATAAAAAGGTTGCATTTCAATGAATGATTTTATTTCAATTAATTATTGAGTTGATTCAAATTGTATCTTCTCTTCAGCAAAAAAATTTAGAGGAGATAAAACAACTCTTGCGGGAAGCACCCTTAGAAGAAAGTCGTAAACGAGAATTGTCATCCGCACTTCATGTATACTTCAAGGACTGGTTATACGGTAATGGTCACTCCTGCTTTATTTATTTTGATTCAAAACATGTCTGACTTCCACAGCTACAAGTGAACACTCCGGGTTTTCTTATTCGATCAATATATGATTGATAAATGTCTTTCAAACTTGGACCTTTTCTGTGGCCCGCTGATTGTTTGAGGTAGATTCTTTTATTTATTTATTTTTTTACTTTCTTTGGTCAACGAGGTAGATTCTTTTATTTAGTTATATTGCATTGACCCTTTGTTCTGTGCCTATGCTTCAGACAAGAACTCAATTTAAACCGTCGTACTTTTTATGTTATTTCTTCGAGGTTTTAATCATAGTAAGATTTTAGGTATTCTGATTTATATAATCTTTTGGATAAGTATTCTTATCTATATATCTATATTTTAAAAATTAATAGCTAGTTATGCTGTTCACAGCTTGTTTTTAATTCCCCAGGCAATGCAGGGGCCCAATCGAATTAAGGAAAAACCTGTAACTTTGATCACGTTTATTTTATAGTCGTTTCTGGAGATTGACACATTTATTTCGTCAATAAAAGTATAGATGCGTTATGATTATAAACATTTTGATCCTCTCCTCTTTTCATTTCATGATTTTTTAATGTTTTTCTGTTGTGGCAGCTTCGGGGAACATTCGTCAACTTTACTGTCTACAAGGTGATTGATCTTTGTCAAACATTGATTGGGCACGGCACAGTTATTGATGGAACGGGACGAAAGTTTCTGGCATTATTTGTAACTTCCTCCAGTCAATTCTGTTGGCTCTGCAGGTAGCTGAAATCAGATGAATTAAATTATTGATGCTCACGAATTTAAGTGGTGCCATCGCGAGTGCACAGAATGGAATCAAACTTACAATTACTAATCTGATTGTAAATTTTTTTTTTTCGCTTGTGAGAATAATTATTGTAATATTTTGTTAGCCTAAATTAAATGGCCTCGTGGAAAATTTCACTGCCTGCTCTGCCGACGTCCAGTGTAATGCTGTGTTTTTTAATCTTTTTTGTTTTTATGAAAGCTTGGTATTTCGGGTTCTATTTAAGTGAACTTCACGGGATATTCGTGTGCCCCCCCTTCATATGTGAACTTACTGTTATAAAATATTCCCTCCTATATGTTATATAAGGTATTTTTTTTAAGAAATTAATATTTCATAATATAAGATATTTTATGGATTATGTAGTGTATTTAATTTTTTTATTCAGAATATCACTGAAAAAATATAAAATTTAATTAATGTTGGAAAGTTTGATTTATAGGCTAATTAGATTAAATGAGTATTTAAAAAAATAAAAAAAAATTAATTATTAATTATTACTCTTATTCGTGTATATAGTTAAAAATATCATGAAAAAGCTATTTAGGGTTACGTATCGAGCGGCAACCCCCAGAAAGGAAAAAGGAACGGAACTGGATAAGAGCTAATAACCATTCAAGACAAAATTCGTGAATGCATGGAGCTGATCTGTTTGAGTTGTTTGTATTTTTGGCCATCGATCCGTTTCTAATCTTTAAGGTCGCCAAATTGCTGGGGAAATATAGACCAATCTTTTGCGTTAAAATTTAAACCATTGCATGGATTCACTGGTCCTCATCTCCATCTATATTACGCCATCATTTTGTGTAAATGATGTAATTTTACTAAATTATTTTAAATTATTACTCCTTCATGGAGTATTAAATTACAAAAAATATATATATACTATTAATTGCTGAAGGGTATAATTAAAAAATATTAATTTTTTATTAATTTTCTAAGATGACAGATAAGCTAAAATATTTAGAAATCTCTAAAATAATAAATAAAATAAGACAGGAAATAATAAACAGTACACCTTATTATAATTTTTATTATATATATTGATATTGATAAATAATACAATAACAATATTACTTTTTTTGATTTTTAATATAAATCACTTTCAATTAATACACTCAAAACTAAAGAAACCTCATCACATCATTAAATTTATCTTAAAATTAATAAAATTTTTATTTTTATCTCTAATAAATGTCACAAATTCAAATAATCCATACATTCTCTCTATCACACAAATGTTGATAATAAATAAGGATATTTTCATAATACAATAGTTAATACTTCAAAAATTTGTAAGACGCAACTTAATTTAAGATCGGGAAAAGCAACTTAATTTTAGCTTCTAGAATGTAACCTACCAATTAGAGGGAGTAACTTGCAATTGAATGCATTATTACGGCAATAGATGATTGCACTTCAGAAAATATGGCACAACCTTGTTGCAACATTGGTAATACCTGTGGGTGGCAAAAATAAATATTAATAATCATTGTTTTGAAAATATTTAAAACTATTACTTGTAGGGCAGAGCCCGGAAAACACATGCCACTGAACTAGATTCCTTTTTTCTAAGCTTCCTAATGTTTCAAAATCATTAATGTTTCTAGACCACATGATTATCCTCAAGCAAATGAGGGTTGGATCAATAATTTACCTCTAGGATCCTACACCACCCCTATTATTTCGTAAATGGCAGAGAAATGAAAAGGCAATAGGCTACCACATCGGGTGGGTGTAGTATGAACAAATCCTGCAATCATTTTATATCAAATAAACAAAGCAAAATCAAATACGCTCAGCTCTGCACCAAGTTTCCAAGTTAATTAGTGGCATTCATCTCAAGGAAGAACCCCGACCATGGGCAAATTTGGAATGATACATTAACGACATATATTGAAATTAACCAGTTCATAACCACCAACTTACAAAAGAACAAGATATGAAAAGGCAGCTGAGTATGCAATCCCAACAGAGAAAACAAGTGACTCACCTCTCCCATTAACTTAAAACGTCCCCCTTCATATTGACGCGCTACTTATGACTCAGCATTGGATCTTTTCTTGGTGGTGTAAGGATAATACTCCTTCCCGTTGTCAATTCTTGTAGTCTGACCCCCAATGTCAATAATTGAGGAAGTCACTGCCAATGCTGTTCCAGCAGAAATTGCAGTTGAGATGCTCCTACCTAGAACGCAGCATTTTTATTAAGATGCATGAAAAAAATGCATGCCGAAAAGCACAATCAACTCTACAGGAAATTCAATCATCTATGACACTCTGCACACCATAACATGGGTTAAAAGTTCTGACTTTTGACCACATGGTATCCTAAAAATATAGCTTCTCTTCTAGAAACAAAGCATCCTAATACAAGAATCAGATTGACAGAAAAGCAAATAGGAATAAAATGTCAATATTAATGTCAAACTGACACCCTTTCTGTGATTTTTGAATGAAATTACAAATTCAGAATGTACAAACAAATAATTGTTAAAGCTGTCACTCATGGAGAGGACAGGATTACTAAATTCTATTTAGCTCATTCTCACATTTGTTATATAAATTGAATAAAAGAAACCAATCTTTTTTTATGTCTGGCAACTTTTGACAGCAGGATAACTACTTCCTGAGCAGAGGGAAGTATGGAAAAAGGGGATAGGACTGATAAAAACCAACAGCTGCTTGAAAACCAAGCCAAGTGAAGATGGTGATTGACTGGCTCCCTTGGTGGATGGGAACATCACTAGTGGACATTCAGCAAAAGAAAGATAATATTGAGAAAATATATTAACAAAAAAGTCATAATATAATAGCTATCACAATGTGTAATCACGTAAAAAATACTGTTCAGAGATGCACTGTATTTTCAGAATGAAACACAAAATTTCTTCTAATCAGCAGCATGAAAATTTATCTCGTTCCATATTTCCAATACCAGTCTACATAAATTTTAACCCCAAGCTAATCAAAGTTTCTACAAAATCATGTCTAAATAGCAAAGAGAATGAATGGAATAACACAGTCGAGGCAAATATATGAATTTTGGGAACTGTAATCAACAACTAATCAGTAGCCAATACCATAAGTAAGATTTCAAAATGTAAACATTAAAACAAAAGCCCAACAACATTATTAGATAAATGGACTACCTTTGTAACCCAGAATAGTTGCCCCAGCGACAAAACCACCAACAGCCCCATTAATAAAGTCCCTCTTTGACCTATAGTGCTGCACCAATTGTTCCACACCTATGTAGACTCCTCCTATTGCAGCAAATGTCATCCCATAGTTTCCCATCATCTTCAAAGTTCGTAACAGCCCGGGTAGAGCAATATTTCTCTCAACACGAGGAACATCATACCAGGTAGCAACTATGGTCCCCCAGATAGTACCAGCAGCTAAACCAGTCGTAGCACCTTTTATAGTTTTCATTGTTGGCGTATCCTCATCCTCCAAGTACCTTCGTTCTGCAGGGTCCATGATTTTCTCTATGCAGCAATGCGAGTTGCCTAAGGGATATATTAGTCAAATATTCAATTTCACAGAAACCCTCCAAAATGAATGCAATTGCAAACACATCCTTGACTTCTATCTAAACCGTTTTGATAGGGATCTATCTTCAGAAAGGAGAAGCTTTCCAGATAATCAACTCCCCATGCAGAAATAGTCACAATGAGAAAGAAAATTCAAAACATATACTATGTCTCCCTGGTCTCAGTGATCATACATAAAAAATCTAATATTATCTCCTGCTGGAAATTATGATGGTATTATCTGGTTGACATACTCGAAAAGTATCCGATTGGTAGTGGAAATAATCAACCAAAAACATAAAAAAAGAAAAGACAAGAAGAGCCCAACCGGATAAACGAGTATATATACAATAATTGTCAAATGTTCAGAATTCAGATCGGCGGCCACCGATAGGACATCTATCAATCTATCAAATAAACAAAGATCCGAATGATAACCCTAAGAAAAAGCATATGCTTGGGATGGATATTCAATGGGCGAATTCACCGAGCCTGCCATTTCTTTGGAGATTGCAGTTCAATTAAATAATCAGAATTCAAGAAAGGAGGGGATGCAGGAGTACCAGTAAAAGCTGAGGCAAAGTATAAGTCGACTAGATTTAGAGCTTCCGGACTCTCGTACTCGCTTTGCTCTGGGGCTTTGTTCCTCTCCTCCTTTTTCGGTAAACACTTTGTTCCTCACTTTGCTGAGCCTTGCACCTGTAAGTAACGTGTTCTCCACATGCTCTCCTCTCATCTTACAATAAATTTTTGCATTTGCTGCCCAAAAACGTGTTCATGTTACAGTTAACAAAAAGTACAAAATTTAAAAATAAGTATTAATTTTTTTTACAATTGATTTATTACATGGATTATATTATATATATTGATTGATATATTACTTATTTAAATAAATAATTCAAATTAGTTATTATAATTAACTAATATTACTATTAAGTATTCAAAAAACAATATCAAATATAAAATATGTAATAAACTAAATGAATCACCTATACATTGCAATGAATGAAATATTTGATATAAATAGATACTACACTATTTAATTTTAAATAATTAGACACAAACAGCTAAATCACACCAATCAAAATATAATATTTTCAATTTAAGTCATATAAATTAACTTTTCACAAGTATATTAGCAGATTATATTGTTCACAATTTCACATGTTCATTGTAACTGCCTTCTTTTATATAACAGGTAATGGTGGGCATCTCACCTGATAAGAGAAAAGAGAGAGAGATTATTGTTTATATTTATAAGGTATGGAAGTGTTTTAATTATTTAAAAAAAGCTATTTTATAATTTTTAAAGATATTATTTTTTTAATTTTGCTTAAAAAATTTATAATAAACAAATAATTAAAAGAGATATAATTATAATGAAATTATAGTTTAATACAAATACTATTGACAAAAAAATATAAATAATATTATAAAGTTTTGATAATTTTTATAAATTTAAATAATTCTAATAATTTTAATTATTTTTCTTAACCTATATAATGTAATTAAGGCTTTGCTTGGCACGGGTGAAAAGAGGGAGGGAGAGAAAAGTAGGGAGAAAAACTGAGGAGAAAACTATATTTTTTCTTGTTTGGTTAATGAAAGAAAAGTGAGGGGAAGAGAAAAATGAGAAAAAAATAATGTGCGGATCCCACATGATTTTTCCCTCCCCCAACTTTTCTTCCCAAAAATGGAGAGATTTTGGAGAGAAAACTCTCCTTCCAAAATTACCCACCAAATTTTTTTTTTTTTCACTTTTTCGCTATCATTCCGCGCTTTTTCTTCCTGGCTACACTTTTTCTCATTCCCCCATCTTCCTTCCACTCTCTTTCAAAGCTTCTTGAAGTTCTCATAACAAACAATCTTTGTATGCTGCACTTTTCTACAAATCAAATTAGATAAATATTTTAAATTTTAAGCCTTGTAATCACTTTAATGCTCTAATTAGAGTATGTTTAATTATATTTACTGTGTCAAAATTTGTTTTCCTTATCTTTATTATTATATTGTATTACTTCTTAATGTAATGTTATACTATTTCTAAGAGAAAAATACCTATATTATTTTTAGATCTAAATATTTATATGTTATAAACTTTTAATTTTAGTATTATTTTAAAATTTTTTAAATCAATGCATAAAAAATTATTTTAAAAATTTAATTAAAATTAAGATTGAATAAAATAATTTTAAATTAAAATTAAAATTAAAAGTACATTTTAATACCATTTATTAATATGATATGAAAATTATGTAAATAATATAATAAAATAATAAATTTTATTATATGTAAATATATTTCTAAAAATAATAAAAATATTATTTTAATATAAAATTAATTATTTTTTTATTTTTTTTATTTTTTTCTGTTTAACCAAATATAGGAAGAGAAAATCCTCTCACTTTTCTCTTCCCTCTCGTCATCCGGAGGTAAAAGTAACTTGTAAATAAGAAAAAAAATATTAGAATATATCTTATCATAATTAATTTCCTACGCCCACACTGCGAAAAAGAAAATCACTTTCCTAAGTTAATTTTTGTTTTAAAAAAGTTGTCACATTATAAGTTCGAGGCTGGCTGGTGAAAGGGCCGTTACTTGCAGTTGCAGGCAGTGAGGGAGGCATAGGCAGGCGCTGCTCTCTGCTCTGAGAGTCAGGAAGGTGTGTGCTTTTGATCCGATTTCGCAGGGTTGGGAGACTTCTACGCATCGTCGTCGTAGGAAATGCAGACTCCGGATGATATTCGCAACCTCCCTATTGACATCACATTTTCTCGTCTTGGAGGTGAAAATTTCTCGCGTTCTCGTTTTCATTTCTATCATGATAGTCTCTCTCTCCAGCCAAACTGATCTGCCCATCCTTGTCTATTATGGTTTCTGAATGATTGCTCGGAAGATTGCTAGACATGTGAACTGCTGGACTGAGTGTTTGTTTTGGTTTGTTGACTTAACTGGATTTAACTTATTTTCACTTTGGCATGCTGTAGAATGGTTGGTTGACAGGAAGAGGATACCGGCCGATTGGCGAAAACGACTGGCTGCAATAAGAGCTCGCATATCAAGGGAATTCTCATCACTTGCCAAGGATATTGATCCCTATTTTCAAACCCTAGACCCCGAAGGTTAGATTTTATGAAATTAGTGGATAAATTAAATTCTCTTATTTTTTGTCGATTGGTAGTTTATATTTTTTTGTCCGGAGAATTAAGTGGGCTGTTTTCTGTTTTTAAAGTGTTTTCATTTCATCAATGACATTACAAGAAAGAAAGACGATGCAAAGTGATTAATTCTTTGTTAAAATAATATCCTGGTGGATAATCTTACTTGATTAGATGGGATTAAAAACAGCTTAAGTTCAGAGGATGTTGCACAAGCTTGGTAATTACTATCAATTTTCACAAAGTGGCTATGGTATTTTCAGGGATTGGTTATTTGGAGGCCAAACAAATATATGATATTCTTTTAAAATCTACTCCAGAAAGCCGGAATATATTTGGCCGGTTGTCTGGTGCTGCTGTAAGTTAGCCCTCTCTCTCCTACATCTGAGTATTTTTCAAATTATTTTCATAATATATATTTATATCTATTTTTGGGTAGGGTACATGGGAGGCAATCGTGCACTCCTTTGAGAAGGATTATATTTTCCTTGGTGAGGCTGCACAGATTATGGTTCAGAATGTGAACTATGAAATGTAAGCATGTATTGATCCATTTCTATGCATTGAATTAAATTAAAGCACTTATGATAATTTATTTTGTTTCTTAATTAAGTTCAATTTTTTTTAATAACTGAGCATTTCTTTCAAATATGAAGCCCTTATATGAGAAAACAGGTTCAGAAGATTCAACAACAGCTAGCAGAATTAGATCGCAAGGAAGCTGATATAAAAAGAAGTGCAGCTCTCTCAGCAGCTAAATATGCTGAAGCTTGCCAGGAGCTTGGCTTACAGGTTACAATTATGGGGTCCTTAAGCAATGGTTAAATCATTTCACTTTGTATTACAAGAAGATAGAGATTATTTCTTTGCAGGGTAAAAATGTCAGATTAGAACTTCTGGAGACTGCAAAATTACTGCCTAGCACATTTATCCAGATTTTGGAAGTTATAAATAGTGGCAACATGTCACAGGCAATGGAATACTACTCTAATTTTGTTAGAGATACTCACACTGTGAAAGATGTAAGGCAGATTAATAAATCTTATTTGTCTTGTGGTTTCACGTTCAATACTAGATGTCTTATACTTACCTATATTCTATATGGTGGCATTACTGCTAGTGCGAGGATAAGCTTAGGGTTGCCATTGTTCATTTTATAAATTAATTTGGATTGTAATTATAATTGCAGAAATCTTCAGGAACTGTTCTACAGAACTTGAGGAACATGCGTGAGTCTCCCCCATCTTTACATGTTTCTGTTGGCTCTCAGATTCTTGGTGCTGTTAGTGTTCATTCAAGCAAAAGTGAAATAAATCATGCAAGAAGCAATGCAGAAGCTGCTGCTCCTGATATTGACTGGGATATTTCTGTGGAGAGTTCACAAATTGATTGGGACATAGGAATTGTGGAGGAAACAGATGAAACAGACAATGGATTGGGTCCATATGAAATAATTAATGCCAGTGACATTATGCAGAGTTCTTCATCACCTGAAGCTGTGGGATCTGATCCGGCAACTACAAAGAAAGAACATGGCCTGCACTCAGAGATATCTTGGGATGTTAGTGTTGAGACTCCACAAGATGATGTGATTGATGATGTTAGCGCACCAGACATAACGTTGGAGAGTCAGGAAACTTCTGTTCTAGATGCCTTAAATCAATTTACTGAAGACAAAGAAGAAAGGAGCCAGCTTCTAGACACAGATTACAGAAATAACATTCTTGATGATCTTTATGAGGTAATAACATATAGATACTAATATACCGTTTTCATGCTGGAGTTCTTGATTTACTTCAATTCTGACTTGCTAACCAAGACAGACATATAAAATAGGTCTAGCCAATTTTGCTCTTTCATTTTTTGCCTGTATAGGTTATAAAGTACGATTGAGCCAAACGAATTTGGCAGTTTGATAATATCCTTTGCATGTTTATATCAAAATTTAAATTTTTGTATTGATATTATGCTAACAGATGAAAGCATTTTTAAACCAACGATTGGCTGAGTTGAAGAATGAGGAAACATTGTCCCTGCAGAATCAAGTTCAGGCAGTTGCTCCCTTTGCTTTACAGCAGTATGCTCCTGATGCCATAGAAACAATGCAATCTGATGTTTCTCTGGCAATTTCATTGCTGACAAATAGGAAGACAAGGGATTTAATTATGATTCTCAACTCCAAAAGGTTGTGCTTGATATTTTAGGCCTAACATGCCACACTTATTTCAATTTATTCTTTCCTCTGCATTCAACCAATTTCATAAATGATGCTTACCTATAATATTAAAAAGCAATGCAGTCCCTCTTCTTTGGTTAATTTAGAGTTTGGTAATTTAAGTTCAAGTTCATGGATTTGAATCTTGATCGTAACCAATTTTTTCTATTTTTTTAGGGAAGTTCTTTGGCAACCACATTGAACTATTAAACTTCTGTAAAGAGCGGTAAATATGTGAAATTAGAGTTTCTTAAATGAGCTAGTTGATTTTAACAGGAAGTGATGGTTTAAGGCACAGCTTTGTGAATTTAATATATTTAACGAGGGGCACATGAAATGATTTTACTGAAACCATAGTTGGATAAAATATAGATTATTCAAAATTTTATTATCTTTCATTTTCATGATGGAAGTGAGAATTAATAGTTGTAAATTGTTACCTTCGTTCTTCAGTAATTAACATATGAATCATTTTGTACAATCTGATATAAATTTATCTGGTATACGAATTTACTGGTTGAAAATTAGTGGTAAGTGCTGGAACATATTCTTGAATAACTTATTTGGGCTGTGCAATAAAAGCTCAGGTTGGCATGGGAATATATGCTTTTCTCCTTTCTGTTCTACACTTCCAAAATGTTTGACTATATGTAGCTTTTCCTCTCTGTGACTATGTGCATAGTTTATTATTTTGGTTGCTACTTGCTCATGCCAGTTTAATTATACTAACAGCATCTCTTTGTAAGGGATTTTGTTTGTCTCTGTTCATTGTGGTGTTCGGCTGAATTTCAGATTTCTAGACAGACTAGTCAACTCATTGGAGGAAAAGAAGAATCATGAAGTGAAGATGAAAGAGGGGTTGAAGGATTTGGCTGCTAAACGTATGGAGTTGCAAAACTCATTATTTTCATCCAGGCCAAAGCAAGTGAGTCAAACTCCCCCACACCCCCCCCCCTTTTCCTTCTTTATTGAAGAGAAATGAGTTCCACTTTTGTTTGCTTGAGCAAATTTCATACATTATAGCCTGATTGTAAATATCAATTTTTTTTTTATTTGATAGAACCTTCTTTGCCTCTCATCTTTTATTTGTTCTTGATATTTAGAGCACAAATGACAACAATCAACACCTCTGCACCTGCTTGATATAATGCTCCCTCTCTTTGATCCAAAATATAAGTCATGTTTCAAACAATTATCCTATTCCAAAATATGTCATGTTTAGGTAATGTGTGGTGTATTAATGATTTTTTTTTCTGCTGTGCCCTTGGCTTTAATTTCCATTGTAGTTAATGTTATGTAAGAATTTAATGCACTCAATAGGGGTAATAGTGGAAAGGAATATAATTTTTTGATAAATTTAATAAGTTAATCAACTTTTAACTCGTTTCCTTGATACATGTGAAGTTTCTGAAGCATAACTTATATCTTGAACTAAAGGGACAAAATATTTTGAACCCGAGGGAGAAAAATATAAGTAGTAATGAAGTGATAATCTTATATTTGCAATTGACCTGATTGTGTTGATGGCAACCAAGCTTCCTTGTGTAAAACATGTTCAAGTCAAACATACTGTCATGTTTGTCAATGTGTATTGTCTATTTGCTTGATATGAAAAAGATAATGTCAGACTATTATGGTCTAACTCTTTCTATTTTGAAGTTATGAAGCACTGATACAACAACAACATTAGTCTTATCTTACAAAGTAGGGTCAACTACATGAATCACACAACGTCAATGGGTTTTATTAAACACCATCTCTTCATATAAATCATTTATTAAAAAGTCACGCCTCATTACTTTTCTTAGTATCTTTCTTGGTCTTCCTATACATCTTTTAATAGGACTCTCAGCCATTTGATCAATTTTCCTTACTGGCTCCTTTTATTCTCTTCTTTGCACATACCCAAATCACTTTAAATGATTTTCCACCATTTTCTTCTCGATAGGTGTTACTTCGATTTTTTCTCTTATACAATCATTTTGTATCTTATCCATTTTTTTATAACCACACATCCATAACAATATTCTCATCTCTATTACTCCCATTTTATGCTCTTGTTACCCTTTTAGAGCCCAACATTCACTACCATATAGCATCGCTGGCCTTATAGCAGTTCGATAAAATTTTCCTTTAAGTTTAGTAGGTACCTTATGGTCACAAATAACTTCTGAAACTTTTCTCCACTTTAACCACTCAACTTGTATCCTATGTATAACATCCCCATCAATTTCACCATTATTCTGTAAAATCGACCCCAAATACTTGAATTTTGATACTTCTGGAATGGTTTGCTCTCCAATACTTACGTCTTAATTATTTCTAACTGGCCTTTTGTTAAATTTGCAAGGCATATATTCCGTTTTACTTCTACTCAAACGGAAACCTTTTGATTCCAAAGTATGTCTCCATAACTCAAGTTTAGAATTAACTTTTTCTATACATCATAGAATTGACCTTTTCTCTTGAATCTTCAATTAAGACTATATTATCCGCAAAAAAGCATACACTCAGAAATTTCCTCTTGTATATGTTCTGTTAGAACATCTAGAACCAAATCAAATAATTATGGACTCAAGGAAGATTCTTGATATAAACCTATCTTTATAGAAAAATCATTTATCTTACCTTTAGGAGTTCTCACACTTGTTACTACCCCTTCATACATATCATTTATGGCTCGAATATAAGCCACATGAATACTTTTCTTCTCCATTACTTTCTACAATACATTTTTTGGTACTCTATCATAAACTTTCTCCAAATCAATGAAAACCATATGCAAGTCTCTCTCTTTGCTTCGGTATCTTTCAATCAAACTCTTTAATAAATAAATAGCCTCTATTGTAATTCGTCCTGACATGAATCCAAATTGGTTTTCTGAAATGTGACTCTTTTTTTAATCTATGTTCAATCACTCTTTTCCAAAATTTGATGGTATGACTCATGAGTTTTATCCCCTAATAATTATTACAATTCTAAATATCCTCCTTGTTCTTGTATGTAGGCATCAAAGTGTTCTTTCTGCATTCCTGTGGCATTTTCTTTGACCTTGAAATCTCATTAAAAAGCTTATTTAGCCATAAAGTCTCATTCTCTCCTAAACACTTCCAAACTTCAATAGAAATTCTATCAGGGCCAATAGGTTTACCGTTATCCATTCTCTTAAGAGCTTCTTTTGCCTCTTTAACCTGGATTCTACGATAGAAATTCAAATTCAGTTCATCTTTGTAAGTTGCTTAACCTTCTATATTACTAGTCATATTCAATCAATCATTGATCAGCTTATAAAAGTAATTCTCACATCTTTCTTTGGTGTCATTATTAGTAACCAAAACTTTTTTTTCCTCATCCTTAATGCATCTTACTTGATCTAAATTTCTTGATTTTTTTTCCCTATTCTTGGCAATTTTGTAAATTTTGTATTTACCATTCTTTGTTACTAAATCTTGGTAGAGTTCCTCAAAAGCTTTAGATCGATCCATGCTCATTACTTTTTTAGTCTCCTTTCTAGCTAAGAAATAACTCTTCCATTTTTTCTTGTTATTGCACAAGTGTAAGGGTTTGAAACACTCTTTCTAATATTTAACCTTCTCTTGTACACTCTCATTCTATCACCAAGACTCTCTATCTCTAGGTTGTTAAACTTTTGGATTCACTCAAGATTGCTTTAACAGTATCCCTGATCCTTTTAACCATCTCATCCCACAAGATGTTAGCACTTCCTTGCAAGTCCCAATTATTTTCCTCCAATACTTTTCTCCTACATGTCACTTGTTATTCACCTTTTAGTTGTCACCACTTGATTCTAGGATTTAAGACTTTTCGACTTTTCAGTTTACAGTTTTTAACTAGCATATCAAGGACCAAGACCTTATGTTGTGAAATTAAACTCTCACTAGGGATTACTTTGCAGTCTTTGCAAGCTCTTCTATCTGAATTCCTTACCAAAAAGAAATCAATTTGTGACTTTTGAGCTCCAATCTTATATGTGACTAAATGTTCTTTCCGTTTCTTAAAATAATTGTTCATAATTGTGATGTTATAAACCATTGAGAAATCAAGAATGGAATGCCCCTCCTCGTTTAATTCTCCAAAACCAAAATTGTCATGAGCTCCCAAATATTGCCTTGTCTCTTTCGTTACATGACCATTAAGGTTACCACCAATGAAAATCTTTTACTCTTATGGGATGTCTCGAACCAAGCCCTTTTCTCAAAATTTATTCCTTAATAAATGCATCTAACCCTACCTGAGGTATATAAGTACTAATAACATTGAAAGTATTATGTCTAATAGTCAATTTTAAGGATAAGATCCTATCTCCAATCCTTCTGATTCCCACCACATTCTTTTTCCAAACTTTGTCCACAAAAATATCAATTCCATTTCTTACTCTGACCTTCCCTGCCTAGTAAAGTTTAAAATCAGTAGTGTCTATCTCTTTCGCCTTTTCTCCCATCCATTTAGTTTCTTGAAGACACAAGATGTTAATTCTCCTTCGAATCATAGCATCCACTACCTCTATAGATTTATCTATTAAAGTACCAATATTCCAAGAACCGAGCTGAATCTTACTCTCCTGGTCTAACATCTTTACCCACATCCGTCCAGAATAATATGGGAACCCTTGCTCATTTAACACTACAATCAGATGTCGATGTAGTGGCTCTAGCTTATTTAACACTGCATTCGAGCCATACAGCGCGTTACTTCTGGATAATAACTTAGTTTTAGCACAAAAAGGTCTTTGATCCATGTCATAGAGATTTAATAGAATTTTATATTGACTGTTGAGGGCCTAACACAGCCCTCCTCTTTTATTTGGGCTTGGGACCAATTATGATACTTAAATACGCGATTGGTTATTGTAAGTGGCAGAGTGGCCTTGCTACCACGATCCACTGAGATTCAGCCTAAGTCGCTTCGATTCATACATGAAGAAGTTGTGAAGCACTGACATTTTAAAAAATGCATTAGGGACTCAGAAGAATGAATGTGGTATCAAATTGTATCAAATTGGACATGACACTATATTGCATTCAAACACTGTATGCACTGATACATAAATGCATTGCATGACTCTTTCTATTGTCTAACACTTCTATCAAATTGGACATGACACTTCATATTGCATTAAACACTATATATCTTGATGTGGTATCCGGATCCTATGGTGTGTTTTATATCCATGTCAGTTTCAATGTTTCTTGTCATGAGGCAATGCATGAGAAATGAGAACAATTAAATCACATGGATTACCTAACCATTTTTCCAACTCCTTAGCGTTTTAAAAAAATGTATCCATCTATGTTAGACAATAATCAACATGGAAGATTTAATATTGGTCTTATGCAACTTACTCTTTAGTCATGCTGGTAATCCAAGAATTATTTAAAATGAAAAAAGGGCCTTTTAAAAATGAGTTTGGATCAGCAGGATAGGGATAGGGTATGTTATATTGAGATATAATCATTTCCATCAAGATGAAGCACTTGTTTGACTGAGTTTTGCTTGCTGGGAGCACAATCGGGATAAATGGGTAGTAGTTAATTTTGCATGGTGTGGGGAATAACCATGGATGAAAGAGAACAGACAGGGCATCATTTTAATCCCTTAAGATTGTCTTCATTCCCTTTTAATTTAATTGGAATTATTATTAGGGGGGCATCATTTTGACCTTTATGCCCAAGATACGGAGGCAAAAGTCCCTCTGCCCTTGCCTCCTTGTCCTCCTCACTCTTAATTCATGCTCCTAAGCATAGACATAACCATCTTGAATGCATATAAATTATTTCATCCGATGGCAAATATTTACATATAAAATGTTCATCTATGCAATTGCCTGTATTGATTTTTGAATCATTCCCCTCTCCCCTCGCACCCGTGTTTTTGTACTAGGGTATAGATAGAGACTAAGTGCTGTGTGAATTGTAGGATGCAGCTCTGGCTAAAACAAGGGAGCTGAAGAAATTGTGTGAGGGAACACTTTCATCCATGTTTGACGGAAGACCTGTCAATATTATAGGAGAGATCAACAATCAGTTGACTAGTGGCTTTGGAGCATGAAGAAAGCTTGCTGGTTGGTCACAATGATTTAGAGGATAAGAGCTAAAGAAAGAGGTGCCTTGACAGGGAGAACATTTAAAAAGAAAAAAAGATTACATGCTCATTTTTTTACGAAGCCCCTTAAAGATGCTTAAAGATACAGGGTCGGCGGTTGGTTGATTTTAGGATTGAATTATGAAATCAGGTAAAGGGCTTGTGTGTCAGTGTGTATAATGGTTTTACAAGCAGAAATATGGTGGATGGTGTCATTTTCTTGTTTGTTTGTTTGTTAATGATAATAATAATACATCTTGTTCTTGTTGTTCTTGTAACGATAATAATAATAATATATCTTGTTCTTCTTGTTGTTAGATATTTCTGAAAGAATAGGCATGAGTTGTTTCAAGGTTGTGGACTGTAGCAGAACCCTGTAAAAGTAAGATTCGCTGTAGAAACAGCTTTAAGCCAGACTAGGACCTATTCCCCAGAGTGGGATCTTTTCGTCGTACTCTTTCTAGGGCATTGGGATTCCCTGCCTCCTGGACGGGACCTCAGATCTTCATTCTTGAGTTAGGGTTAAGATGGCCCTTTTAGTTTCTGATTAGTTTGTATTTTTATAAATTAAATTATAATTTTTAATTATTATTTTTTTTTATCCAAAAAAAATTTTAGTAAATTTTTTTACGATTATCCAAATTTTATTTTTGTAAATTGTGATTATTTTAAAATTTTTTTTATAAAACAATAATCTAAATGAATACTTAAGAGTTGAAAAGAGTTTATTACTAACAGTTGCTGGTAAAAATGGTTTAGTTAGATCTTAGTTAAATAAATAAAAAACAAAGTTAGTTAGATAACTAGAATCTACTATAATAACAAGTATCTTTTTCTGAGTTGTTGGGATGTGCCGTTGTCAATGTAAGGGTGTTTAGATTAACTGAAACAAAAATTTCTTAAAAAAATAAATAATTTGTTGTAAAAAATTTGGCCAATCACGCTATCAAGACTAGGCATTGCCTAGTGTCTTGGGCAAAAATATATAACGCAAAAGGAAACAGAATTAAGATAAAATTTACAAGGGGAAGAATACAGATTTTAAGATTCTTAGAAATAAATGTAGCTGAAAAAAAAAATTCTCATCTTCGTAGAATTCACAGGAATAAAAATGGAATTTACTTCTCTCTTTTTTTTATTTTCAGTTAAATTAATATTTTAAAAAATTCAAATACAGAGAGACATGTTTCTTAAGAAGTTAGGTTGTGCATTGTTTAATTATGTTTTGAGATGTGTATAATTATAATATTTTATTACAACTTTTGATATAATTGTCTACATTTTAAGACGATTGGATGATAACAAATTAGACCTCCTGGAATGTCATGCTTTCCATGTAAATTTAATTCTTAATGCGAATTTTGTTTATATGCAAACTTATATCGACTTAAATGCATTTAGCTCAGTTAGGATTGATATGATTATCTACTTATTTTAGAATGGTCTTTTTTTTAACTAAATAAGGCACAATTAAAAAAGTAATTTGTATTAAAGAAAATAAGTTGGATAAATTTTTTTCAATATTATTGTGCCGGACAAATTTTTTCATAAAAAATATAGCCATAAAGGGCATTTATAGCTTTAAATTTATATAATTAAATACTAGTTGAATGAACAAACAATTTTCAAAATCTTATCATGGTTATATCAAGTTGGCATTAGTGGTAAGGAGCACTTATCCTTTAGTAAGTGGTGAGGAGATCAGTTTAAACCTATAAATGCAAATTGGAGGTTGTAGAGTAAAAAAACAGGTAATGTCAAGAATTTAAATATTCGAAGGGCATCAATAATGATATGAGACTTGCAACTTTGCAAGATGAAACCCTTCTATTTTTAATCAAATCATTTAGTATTTGGTAACCATAGGATTCAATTAATTTAAGTCAGGTCGGATAGAATAACAAGGACAACAAAATTATCCTAACAAATATCTAGTGCAATTGTATATTGAAGATTCAAATTTAAAAGTTCTATTTTATTTATTATTTTATAGATTTTTAAATGTCTCATTTTATTTGTTATTTTTAAAAAATAATAAATAATTAATGTTTTATTTCTAATTATATCTTTGAGCAATTGATAGTATGTAGTTTTTATTATAATTTAATACTCTATAAAAGAGTAATAATTAATCATAATTTAGTAAAATTATATAATTTATTATATTATTTATTATCTTTTTTTAATTCTCTTGCCGAAACATTAGACAGCCGATAAAATAGGATAGAAAAAAATACTAATGAAGATAGCACGCTTTCCTATTCATGGCGGGATGAAAGCTTTTATTGAAAGGATAGCAGCAAAAGCATATGAACAAACCGCACCACCAATAGCAGACGACGACAAAAGGGATGAGATTGGCATTGGATTAGGCCAATATTGTTGTGGGGTCATCGTAATTTGTTTCATGTCTGTACTTTTCCATGTGCGACTTTCTGGTCTTCGGGATCTCTCGATTGCACATAAGAACACAGTTTGACCGAATACCCCGTTTACATTTCCTATAGATTCCTGCTTGTTCTACAATAATTTTTTAACAATTAATCGATGATAAATCATTTTTATTGATATTATCATGTTTGCCTATTTATTTTACCAACTAAATGGGGAAATAAGTATATTAAACAGAGTCTCATTATCTCATACAACAAGTCCTATTGTTTGGGTTTATCAATAGTACGGCTTTTTGTTACAATAATATCAACACTGGTAGATGTATGGTAGATATAGATGACTTGTATAAGTAAGAATGACATATATTCAAAAATATCAACATTAGTTATAATAATTAATAATTTTATGTAAGAGTCTGATTATGTTTTTCTAAAAAAAATTTGCTTCTACTTTTAGATAATTTTTAATTTTTCACCTCCTTTCTACAACATGAAATTTGCCTCACGTAGAAGTGTTCTTTGCTAATTATGATCAAAATAATTTTTCAAACAAAATTAATAACCATTTTTCAGAAAGTTGACCAAACATGACAATATATTATCTGAGAGTACGATTATGTGTTAAAAAAATATTGCTTCTATTTTTATTAGGGAATTTCTAATTCAACTCTCCTTTTACACCACAAAATTTGCCTCATGGAGGAGTTTTATTGTTCAACTTGAAATAATTTTGAAATAGATAAGTAACCTTTTTTTAAAGGTTGACCAAACATGACAAGATATTTTTTAGCTGGTTGCACTTGCATTTTGCAACAGGTACCCAATACACCCCCAGCCTGGCGAAAAATTATGTAAAAATTTTAAAAATTCTATTTAGCCCCTCTACCACTGGCATGGTTGAACAAGGCATAATTGGACCCAGCAGTGAAAACTTAGTTCTATTCAATATGCAAAATAAAATAAAAATAACTTTATAAATGCAAAATATTTTTTTATATTTTTGCATGGCCCAATTTTTTATATAATACAATAGAAATACCTCCTCCTGACATATGTCAAAAAAGTTAGGATTGAGCCAAATCACTTAATTATTTGGGGTTGGCTTTCTGGTTATGGCTTAGCTTGATCTCCTTGTTTACATAATTTTTTTTTTAGAATGTATGTAAAATTTTTAAGTTAAAAAATCATTTTATTTTAAAAACAAACACACTCCATTCCAGTTTACAGTATCTCTACCTTAAGAAATTTTAGAACTGAACATTCTAATTAAAGATTTTTTTTTAAAAAAAAAAGATCTTAAAGCATACATATTTTTTTAAATTTAAACTAAATTTTTAGTGCTTCAATAGATTTCCAATGAAATTAATAATTATCAGAAAATTACATTATAAGATCAAAATAACAAATTTATTACAAAATAAAATTTATTATTATTTATTTTCTCAATTTTACTTGTCAGCATTATAAATTTTAACATCTCTTATCAATTTAAAATTTTTTTATACTTAATTCATTTTAATTTTTTATAATTATAATTCATTGGCAAGATGACTAGGGCGGAGGGCGGAGGGCGGAGATGTGTTGGAACTGTTACAAAACAAGACAGAAGAAGAAATGGTTAAAATGTTAAATGAGGAACACGTACTGTACCATCCATCCGCAAAAGCACGATTTGACAGGGCCTTGTCCCAGAGGCAGAGACCCGCACATGCCTTGGCAAATCACTTTGGCCCCACTTCACTCCATTATCATTATCATGCAGTGGTAGTATCACTCCCCTCCTCCCTGCACAGTGCTATGCTATGCTATCACATCTTATTTTCTGCCCCAACCCAGATGACTATGAATTTCTTCGTTGTTTATATTTCAGCATGAAAAATATAGAGCACTTCAAAGTCACCAGTGTAATAAGTAACTATTCTATCTATGTTCCGGGTTTTTTGTATTTGAAAACTGTAATCGTTCCCCTCCGTTGGTCCACACCATTCTTTCCATTTTATGCTTTGACAATTCACGTAGACCAAGTAAAAAAGGCGAGGATAGCTACCAGGGGAACTGTGGCATTGACTCTCCTCATAGGGAAAGTACTCCGACGGCTAAGTACTTCACAACATTTAAGGGACGACAGAGTGATGACAAACAATGGATTCAAACTCATAAAGCCAAAGATAGAAGTTACGCTAACCAAAAGTTTCCAAAACCATCGTATATGAGAATGAAGAAGGTTATGAGTTTAAACCTTCTTACAGACCAAAATACTGTCCGATCTACTGGATCCTATCATTGCCACATCATATTATTATTCATACAAAACGCAGATGGAAGATGGAAGAAGCACCTCTAGAGGGTCCAATGCATATGATGCTGAGAATCATCATAGACCCTGGACTGCTCTAGATCCATGTAATGCCTCCTCCCCTGTTGTGACACGTCAAGCTCCCCAGGAAGAGGACTACTGAGAGGCTGGGAAATTTGGTGACCCAGTCCTAGATCAGGGACAATGTCATGAGAACAGTTATCAGCAGAAGCATCAATGCCCTTGAAACACCATGAGGCATTTGAAAGTTGATGATGGAGGGTTGTTCCGTGTCCATGATGAGAAGATGCAGCAGCGAGTTGCGTTATGGGTGTGTCGTCAAAGCTCATTAAGTTATTTGTACCAAGGCTTGGTGCTCTGTTTCGTGGGGCCCAAGTTTGGTTTGACAGAAGAGAGAGAGCACAACTTGAGTCTGTCAATCCTGAAAAGCTTTCCCCCGATGAAGAATTTCTGGAGCCTGAGTAGCTTGTCCCACCAACTGAAGAACAACCTGCTTGCAGGAAAAGCACCGATGGAGACTCTGAATGGCCCTGCCAAGGAAGCGTCCCAGTTGGATTCCCAGGAATCTGCTCAGATGATGTTGGAGTTGGCATTGAATTTCTCAGACTAAGTTTTGGACATGTAGCAAATTCCATTAGAAAACCGCTACCTCTGCTATTGCTGTTGTCTGTTAATGCAGGAATCAGACAATTAATTCAGCTCTAGATGCCAAGATTAGGACATGTAGGCAATAAGAGGGAGATGGAATTAATATTTTACTGATACTAATGTCTAACCAAAATTAGCTGGAGCAAGTCGACCATATCGAGAAGCCATCAGCGAGCTGGGTGGGGGTTTTCTCCTCCGTTCATTATGGCCCGCAAGTCGCCTGCGACAACTTCGTTTTACTTGATCAAATTCAGAAAGTTGATGAAATCTGGTCAAGTCCATCAAACAAGATATCAGCTTCCTGACATGAGAACAGCCAAATGTGCATATGCAAAGTTCATGGGAATGCAATGCAAACACAAGATTTATGGAGTACTACCATTAAGTCAATTGAATTAATTCTCAGCATTACAGTTAAAATTGAACATGCCAATGCCCAATTGGCACCAAGTTAGTTCAACTTATTTTGAGACAGCTATTTAATTTTACACAAAGAAAAAAGACAAATCTTGGACAAGAAATGGCGAACACCACATGTGAAATACTATTTTAAAACAGGTAAAAAAATACAGCAAATAATCAAGCTACATGTCCGTAAAAAACATAGATGATATGACAATTGGGGCTAATGAACATAACAAAGCAACTAAAACTTGAGAAGAGGCGAGCCAGCAACTCAAACATGTCAGTATCCCATCGATGTCTTATCATCAAGCCAAAATTTTCGTTCAACTCTGGAGGATACAGAATGAGAATTGAGATCATTTAAACATCCAAATGATACCATATGAGTTTTAGGAGATCACCTTCAAAATGTCACATTCACATCATGTCACAAGGCCAAATAGAAGCCTAACCAGCTCCTACCTCAAGGTGAAGCAGTTGGCGAACTCTTGTTTTGATATATAAACATAATCCAAATCCACAAGGTAATAGAAGCGCCAAAAGTAATAAACTATCCATTAAACCAGACATGAATGGAGCATAAGAGCATCTAGCATTATTCCAACACTTAATAGATGTCACAAAACTCATACTTATAGCCTGCTCTTAAAGGTAAGCGTTGATTATGCTATTATTGCCTAAACAAACTCCATCGGGCATTTAATTTGAGTCTTCCATGTAAAGGATCCATAGGCAACAATTTATGCATCCCACCAAAAAGACTGAAGTATTCAATAGCTTCATAATTTCATACTTATTCAGGTCAATACACTAGCAGACAGAACATCTAGTCCACATCTTATGGTCCACCAAACAAGATGACCATCCACCTACGAATTAGAAATATTTTTTCCGTAAAATCCTCACCCACGACGCCTATTATCATGCTTCAGAACCAATCAGCCAAATTAAAGAATAAACAAACCAACATATTGACAAGATAGTATAACACAGGTTAACAATTAACAAGGAAGGAAGAAAGGAAAAAAGAGGAAAGATTATAGAAAGCACAGATGTCATCAACGGCAAAAGCCCTCACTACCCAAAAACAGGAGGAAACCAATAGAAGCGAGTATTACATGTCCTGTCTTGTCTCAGTTTGTTTTAGGAGGGGTGGCAGTAGCCCATAGAGTTACTAGACCAAGTATGATAGGATCACGACACTCAGATATACACCAGACTAACCCCAAAACTGCATCCTGTTTCCTCCATATTTCCCTCCCACCAATGGAATCCACAAATTTCCAACCTCGAATTCACCCTCTAAACCCAAATTCTCAGGCTACTTAGCCGTACCCCAAGCGGCCCTTCGCCACGATGCCAAACACCAGAAATAGGAGAGCAGCGAGAACGGAAAGGGGAATAGAAGTAGAATAAGGGGAAGCAGTGAATAGGGGACAAGCACATTCTAATTTCTACAAGCAGAGAAATAAATATAACTAGAATCTATAGACTATAATTTAAAAAAAAAAAAAAACGGCTGAGAAAAATAGAGCAGTAGGTTGAAAGTGTGGAAAGAGAGGAAGAAGAAGGAGAGAATAAAAGAGGAGGAAAACAGAGGTGACCTGCTACACTGTTGGCAAAACCTTTGCTCCTGGCCAGCGACAATGACCGTGGGTGATTTGGAATGCATACTACAGACTTTATGTCTGGAATAGTAAGCCTTGGCATCACTCAGATCTACTTTGCAGCCCTCCACCTGACACCTCGGAGGCTGAGCCCCCATAGCCCCACTGCCCCTTCCCTTCTTAGGCGGCGTCGAGGAGGAGGAGGAAGACGGCCCAGCGCTGGATTTCACAGGACCACCCAAACCAACATCCTCGAAGTATATCTTCTGGCCGAATTTCAAGCCGTTGAGGGACTCCGTGGAGGAGTTGGAGGCGGCCGCAGCTTCAGTGGCAGAGCTTGAACTCATAAGTGAGTGAATAGTATAGTATAGTATAGTATAGTAGGAGCGGGGGAAGTGTGACTAGATTCCAGTTCTAGTCACTGAAGATTATGGTAGGTAATGAATGAAGAGAAGAATGGAATAATGAAATACGAAGTGGGTGTTTAACTGTTTATTGATGGAAGGGCAGAGGGAAAGAGAGAGAGGAAACGAGTGGTAGAGAGAGAGCAACGTGGAAGATGATAAAGGAGGTGGTGGAGGGAGTGACCTGACGCTGCTGGGCCATGGCAGTATAGTACTACACTCAGACTCGGACGCCGTCTGTCAAACAAAAAATAATGGAGGTGAAGGGAGTGAAGTGATAATGGAACGAACGGGGATGTCTACTTAGCCAGCCGAGCCCCCCGTTTTTTTTTTCTTTTTCCTCCTTTCTTCTTTGGTTTGGTTGGTCTGAGTGAGAGAGAATGGGAGTGAGGAGAAGGCTTTTGCTTTTACTTAAGATAGCGAGGCTCTCCCACTCGCAATTATAGTCCAACTCGAACCGTCGTTTTTAACAACTTTTTGTGTCTCAGTCATACCACACCAACGAGAAAAAGATAAGCAGATAGTAGATGTGTTTGTGTGAACTGTGAATTATTATTAGAAAATTTTAAAGAGGAATGTGTTTCAATTTGGGCAAGCACGCTGGATGAGTGGGAGATATTTGTGTCCGTACTATATTCTTGGGTACTTGATATTCCGGTCATCCTTTTCTCTATTTATTGTTTTATTTTTCGTTAGATTCTTCCCAACATAGTATAGCTTCAACATTTATTAGCCTTCCAGCCCCTGACGCCCCAAACCCAAAGTGCCTCGTTTAATCTTCTTTTGTTTTTTCCATGAAAAATTGTTACTTTTCCCATTGAAGTGATGTGATTGAGACAAATTAAAAAATAAACGTTATAGAAACAAAAATTTCAAAACTAATCACATGATTTATAAGAAATAGGCATTCTACATATAGTCAATTGTTAGTAATAAAATATAAATTTATAACAAACCATAATATTTATAATAAATCAATTGTTAATGATAAAATATAAAATTTATAATAAATCATACTATTTTTAAGTTATAATTGATATAATTTATTTTTCAAATATTATGAAATGCATAAAAATAGATCTCCAGTTAATAAAAATTCAAATGTTATACACACACCTAGGAATTAATATTCTTTCATTCAACTAGTATAATAAAATTTATATGAAGCCATACTATTTATTGGCTATAAATAATATGACTTATTTTAGATATGTGTAATGAATGTGCTACTCTTAGTTTTATATTTTTCTTGCATGTGTTTTTTTATATATATATTTGGAAATTACATAATTTTGAAAGTTACTGTAGTAAAATTAATTGCCCAAGATATATTTCCTCTTACTCAAGATATAAGTCCTCTTTAACAAAGTGCACACAAATCAAAGAAGGAAATTAAACTACTTAAATTTGTTAAAAGCTTATACTCCCTCGAGTCATTTTTATAAAAAACCTTCTAGAAGTTTTTTCTAGTTTTTTTTATTAGAAACCTTGTAATGTCTAATAAGATTTTTTTTATTTTACCTTCATTATTTATTTTTTCTTGTAAATTGTTATTAGACTTTTTGGATGAAAGAGATACTCTCAAGTGGTCAAATAGTATTTAATATGAATTGTATTAGTATATTAAATATGAGTAAGAAAGGAATGTTTGGTTTTTTTTTTTAAGATTTTAAGAAGATAACTAACTTCCTTAATCTACGTAAAATAGTTGAAAGTCCCTTATAAAAAGGATAGGAATAAGTATTGTTTTCCAACATTACCTTTAATAAATATAATTTTCAAAATAACTTTATTTCTCATGAGTTAATTAATAATAATGATAAATTAGGAAAAAAATTATTAATACTTTTAACTTTATCTAAAGATGACATATGTTTTGGTTAAAAAAATGTTTTAAAAAATGACTTATATTTTGGATCGAAGAGAATATCATCCTATGTACTCCCTCTATCATATATTATAAGGTACTAAATGAGGTTTTTTTTACTTATAATATAAGATAACATGATTTTATTTGTTACTTTCACCTCGTATTAATGTAATATATAATATTATAAATTGTGTTGAAATCATAAAAAGAGTAATATTTAGGTTTTTTTTTAATTTAAGGATGTTATTTTAATTTCTTAATATTTGTGAAATCTCAAATGTTATCTTATAATAAAGGATGGAGGAAGTATTTATTATGTCATCCATTCCTTAATATAAGGTATAATTGAGGAAGTCTCCAGTTTTCAAACTATAAGAGACACATGAGATTTATATGGTGTGTTTAATAATTTTTTTAAAAAACAACCCTAATTAAGATACCTTTTTTTTTCTAAAAATTAATAGTACAATTCATTTGTATTAATTATATAATGTAAGTATTATTAACATTAAATGGAGATATTTTTTAAAATTATTTTATATTCTAGGCAAATTTTTTTATTTTAATTGGTCTGTGTGCTTTCTTTCTTTTTATATATCAACCCTGCAAAAGATAATAAAGAAGATAATGTGATTGATGGTAATAAAGTTGTAATTAAGACGCATGCTGCATGTACACATATTGGTAGTGTTGCATAATTTCGCGAAGAAAGGAACATCCGGATGAAGGGAAAAAGACAGTTTAGGACTTCTATACAAAAATATTGACAAATGAACAGTACCAGTGCTGAATTCAGTTGATTCAAGTTGGGAATTCAATTTATAGGGGTACTAAATTTTTAATCTGGGTCTTTGGAAGGGAATATTTCCATATGGGGGTCCTTAAATGTCTTTTTCTCCCAGATGAATGAGATTCACTTCGATGGTTTTAACTTTCTTTTTTTTTTGGAAAATCTCATTTAAATACCAAGGAACAAACTTAATTCCAAAAACATTACACAATTGTGCCAAAACCAAATTAGGTACCATAGTTGCAAATTGGAAATAAAAATTTTTGTTGGAAAGTCTTATTTACCCCTGCTCTAATTAAAGGATTCCTCTCATGCACTTACTTGCTCTTTCTCTCAGGCTTTCCTCTACTGTTACCTCTTTCTTCTCCAACATCATTGTCATATCCCCTTTCTCCTCTTCACGGTGAATGACTTTGACGTTTGTGACAGTGGCGAGATCAATGACTTCATCCTCCAAGCATCTCCCAAAATGTTGTGTCCTTGCCAAAGACTTCGAGCAAAGGAAGAAGAGCGGTGGTGAGAGTGGCAATGAGATGAACAATGATAGATAATGTCGCATCAATTGTGCTTGAGATCTGCCATCAACCAAAGACACTAAAGTTTTTCTGGGCTCTAATTTTTGGTCGAAGAAGCTGATGGTTCTAATTCTTTGCCGGTCACATCACATCTTCAGGGCTCTTCTTCCTCTTTGTGCTCAGATGATGAACATCTATCTTCTCCATTCTTCGCAATTTCTGGTTGTGGTTTCTGCAATTCTCATTCTCTCTCTGCAATTTCTAGATTTGGTTGCCATCATTCTTTCTCACTTAGAAACTGGTTGCGGTTTGCTTCTGGTTTTAATGTTGAAAGTGCCATGGTGGTTGATAATGGCATTTGATTGATGTGGCACTTGTGAATCGACTAGTATGACATGCAAATTTACAATAGGAAGATGCAAATTCATGATTGTCACTTGTAACTACATGATAATCACTTGTAAATATGCAATTATTACATGTAAATGGTAATGTATCAGTTAGACATAATAATTGATGCACTGATGGTCGACCAACACCAGATCAGAAAAGCACTTGCAAATAGGCCATAGTCATTTGCAATACGCGATGCACACTTATAAATAAACGATTATCACATGTAAATGATATTGTATTATTTAGAGAATGCTTGTAACTTGTAAATAGTCCATAACACTTTCAAATACACGATTTCAACTTGTGAATATACAGTTATTATATGTTAATGCACTTTAACTTGTAAATGTAATTATTTAGACATGTTAAATTAAGGCTTGTAATTTCCAATAAATAAAGTGAATTTCCAACTAATACTAGGAGATTTTCAGGTAATTCTAAGATATTCATAGCTACATCATGATTAAAAGAATCACATCTAACTTTACTAACACCACTTGTAAATGGAATTATTTATACATATTAACGTAAGACTTGTCATTTTCAACTGATGCAGGTAAATTTTCTACTGATGGATAAATTACAAGTTTAACACCATTAGTAAAATTGTTTAGAAAAAAAATAGCCACTCTTTCTCTTCAAGCGAATTTCCAACTAATACTAGTATATTTCCAAATCATACAAAAAAAATCAATTGTAAATGCACAGAAACCAATTGCATATGAATATATAAATAAGTGAGATGCATTGTAAATCCATGAAGATTAATTGCAAATTAGCGAGAATAAGTTGTTAATGCATGAAAATCAATTACAAATGAACATGTTGTAATTAAATGAGGATCCATTGTAAATAAATAATGATCAATTGGAAATCATTTTTTCCTTTTTTGCATGTGCTTTTGAATTATTTAAAAGTCACAAGTTTGGTTCATTTATCATAATTGATACCAAGCCATTTACATATGATTATCATGTATTTATAAGTGAAATTTACATTTATACATGTTTGACTGGGTTATTTACAAGTCAAAACCATGGTCCATTTACCATGTAATTGATACTTGTCATTTACATGTGATAACTATATATTAACAAACTAAAATCATATATTTACAAGTGACTCTAGGCTATTTGTAAGTGATTTTGAAATCAGCATTTATGTCCTTGATAGTCGACTATTAAAAGTGATAATCGATCAGTGCATTGATTGTCATGCTAAATTGATATAATGTTAGTTACATGTGATAATTCTATATTTACAAATGAATATCATGTATTTGCAATTGACTCTTGGTTATATGCAAGTCGATACAAGTAGTTGCTGAAAAATTTACCACCACCAGAAAGTCACTGGAGGAAGTTGCTACCCTGGTCACCTCCACCGAAAAAGTCATAAGCACTGGAAATCATCATTGAAAAGTTGGTGTCGCCAGTAATCTCTGCTAGAAAAGTCACTGACATCGGAAAAGTTATTCTACTGGAAAAGTCGTTTTAGAGAGGAGGAAGGGAGGGGGGAGGAAGGAAAATGAGGAGGGAAGAAATGAAAGAAGGGCAAATTTGTCATTTCTATTTAATTTCATAATTTCATTTTATTACCATCGTACCAAATTAGAATTAGGGCAAATTATATAACTAAACTAGAATTAATTCCATTCCTTTGTATTTAAATGGGATTTCCCCCTTTTTTTCCTCTTTAGGCCAATGGCTTTAGGGCTGTTGGAAATAAAATTGATAAAAGCCTCACATCTAAAATTTAAAAAATAAATGAAGAGGATATAAACAAGTAGTAACAATTTTAATTAAATAGTCTAAACTATTTTGATGAAATGAATAATGTCAAGTAGAGACTCGATACTTTAGAGATTCAAAAGAATATATTAGGGACTCCAGGAGCCCAAATTTAGATCAATAAAATTAGATCCAAATAATAACTGAAATAATGCTCCCCCGCGGGGGGTGGAAGTGTGCTGGAAATCAACCTTGATTAAGAGGAAAAAAAAAAACACATCTAAAAGTAATAAGAAAAATAAAAGGGATATAAACTTGCAATAATCCTAACTAAATGGCTTAAAATATTTTGATAAAATGTTAAAAAATTCAAAATGTAAATAATTAAGTATTTTTTCTATCAAAGAAACGTTTAATTTCTATATATTCTGATAACGTGGAACATAGCATTAATTGATTTTTTTGGGTGGAGGGCGAAAGATCTTTTGTTGCAATGCAAAACATGTTTACATACGATCCACGTTTAGTTGTTGCAAAATAATAATTATCCGAAGGAGAAAAAGGGGTCCTCTCTCCATGATGAATAATTGAAACTATATATGAAAATATTGTTGGGCACAGAAATTTGTTAACATCCGTATAACGTGGCGTTGAACTAAAGCAAGCTGTTCATTCAGAAGGATTCAAATTTAGAAATTAACAATTTGAAATCCTTCTCCTAGTTCTTTTTGGGCTAATTAACATTGCAACTTAAAAACACCCAAAGCTTCACGCAATATATTACAGATCAAGATCTATTAATCTTCTATTATTATTGGATGATCATAGATATTGACATTGAATTATTTGTGGCACTTCGTCTATGCAAGCAATTAATAACATATTAATTACAATTTTTTAAGACAAAATTTAGAATAGTGTTTTTTTAAAAAATAGTGGTACTATAAATCCACATTACTTGTGTTTTTTGGGATGAAAAATTAATACAACCTTGTGTGTGTTTGGATTAACTCATCCGTAATTGATTATAAGAATAAGTGATTATGTCAAAAGTGATTTATATTTAAATTTTTTTACCTTATAAGTGATTTTGAGAAAAAAAAATGTGTTTGGATTTTAAGAGTTTAAACGATCATTGGGTAGATAATGAAAAGAAAAAATGAAATAAATGATTATGAGAGGATAAATAGTTCTAAAAAGTAAGAAAAAATAATTTATGAGAATAATTATTTAAATAAATATAAGTGATTATTTTATTTTGAATTGTATTTAGCAACTTTTCTCATAAATGATTATAAGGAGAATCCAAACTCATCCTTAATAGATCATCTTAAACTTATCAACTATTCAAGTTACTAGGTCAGTGGTATCTGGTTGACCAGTTGGGCAGCAGCTTCTTCTTCTTCTTCTTCTTTTTTTAATTTTGTTTTCCTACTTCTTTGAGAACCTGCACACGTGTGTCTTGTGTTTCTCTTTTTTTCTTTCCTCCTTTCTTGCCAGAAAGTATGATATAACATATTAATTAGAAAAAAAATGAAAAAATAGAGATGTTTTTATTTTCCGGATATTACATTCTAGGATCCTAAGATGCTTAATATAATAAAGGACAAAATTAAAACTCCCCCAGAAAGAAGGGACACAATAAATTATAGGCACGATGAGTAATAATTTATAAAAATGAAAATGAACTAAGTAAAAATAAGAAAGACTTATAAATTTTATATAAAATACAGTTTTGCCTCTAATTAAATTTTTAACGTCGTACTCCTTTTTGAAATAATTCTATATTTAAATTTTCTTATAATTATTTTTAATTTAATGTTTTGAATTATAATTATTGCTTTTACTTTTACCCTTTTTTTAGCTTTTTACTGTTACAATAATAGTAAGTTCTGCAGCTTCAACTTTTGCGCTGCCAATTATAGACGAGAGCTTAAAATGGTAGGTCGCATATTGGTTCTTGGACCATTTTTGGAGGGCTCGAATACTGCGTTTATACTTTATAGGAAAGAAAATAACCCAAAAAAATTGAACAGGTATAAACAGTAATATCACTTTTTATATATAAAAATTACTATTATCTGAACACATGAAATGTTAGCAACAATAAGTGATTAGTTGAGTACACAAACGAGAATGATGCATCCAATCAAGATAAGAAACAGACAATAATTCAAAAAGATGGCGAATAATAGAAATCAACATATCAATATATATATATATAAAATAAAATTTATAATAAATCACATTATTCCAATTCCATCCATGTTTTACAAATTTTGTGTAACATTATATATATAAACTTAGTCTAGTTATCATGCGATTGCTTTTGATTGATGAAACTTGTTAGAGGCACTAATGGAATCGTTGTAAACAAGGCCTTGATTAAGAAATTTGACAATCGGCACTGATATATATATAGAGTACGTACCATTTATGGATGGGTCCTTGTGCTTATTGTGCTACTAATTAATTTAGCCACAATATGTCATTTCGAGTGCCATTGCAATTATCGCCCTCATGACTATATATATATATAGCTTCTTTGTCGTCTTCTCATGAATCTCATTCTTTTCCACATATCACCGACTTCTCTTCGTTCTTCTTTGCTAACTGATACTGCTACTTATATTCTCAGACAAGCAGGTTAGACAGCATTTCATGATTACAACGTTCAATGCAGAACTAGTCTGATTAATCAACATAAGAACTTGATCAACCTAGCTAGCTGTATGTAACAATGAGTCTGGCATATATAAAACTCACCATTTCGCACAATCTTAAATTTAACGATTGCATCCAAAATTCTTAAAATATCTATCATTTAAGATAAATATCGAAAAGCAGATATATATATATATATATATATTCACACACAAACTACTATGTTTAGGTCTACAATACAAGTATATATATAGGCACAGTGACGGGAAAATCTGTCCATATGTCAATTCAGGCAACATTAAGTAAATATACATAATAGATAACAAGTCTGCTTTGAACACCAAGGGGAATCATATGTGCTTGAAACTGCCAATATGTATATATATATATATATATATGGATTGGCAACAACAGGATGGAAAACATGCAAAAGCCACATTAATTAATTACCTGACCTTTAAGCTCGTAGTACAGAAACACGTTGAATGACAGCGCAACAAGAATTCATATAGAATTTGTCGGACATGTGATTATGATGAGACGATGCTCAATGCCACCCTTGACTGAAGACAGCATGCGTTGCAACAGATTAAATTAATTTCTGCTAGTTTAAACTTTTGCCTTTGATGAAGGCTTCGTTAATTTCTTCATTCAACCACTCATTTTTCCACTATCTATACTGCATAAGCTACATTGCTACGAACATTAAGTTTGGATCAGTCGAGACGATCGGCTAGTTCTGAAAATTACGGGACACAGGCAAAAAAGATATTCAAAACGACTCGCGCACAAGGAAATCTACAAGCTTCATTGAATTATAGTGTGATAAAAGTTCTACGGAAAAGAACATGAAGCATAATGCTCTGATGCCATTTCTAAGATGTAGCTTATATAAGAAAGTCACAAAAGCAAAAATAATAACAGAAAATTATATACAGTTCTCATGATCAGTTCTATTAGAAGTATTTATATTTTTTTATTTATTTTCAAAATATACACAAATATCTCCAAGACAAAGAATTATCATATATTTTAGTTCATTTTTAATTGTTTTTGACCAAAATAGCTTTTATTTAAAATTTCAGTTGCAAAAAACAAATACTCATTTAGGTTAATTTAGGGTGTTTTGGTTAAAAAATTAAAAATAAAAATAATTTATAATATAACTTTCTTGTGAAGTTTCAGAATCAGGAGAGATTAATGTATATATATTTTGAAGATGAAAAGAGGTCAATCTAAGTTACCTAATGATGAGCAACAATATAGCAAGCCCCACATAATATAGTAAATGTTTTGTCATGCGATAAAAATTTTCCAGCACCTTACAGAAAACTCACAATCCAATACTATCATGACAATCAGTCAAAAATGTCACTGCAAGTTGCAATCAACCCCAGCTTCAGCAGCACGGCGAGGCTTGTTTTTCCGCCTGCTGCCATTTCGTCGGAATCCAGCAGACTTGGTTGAATCATCAGGAATTAGTTTTGTTCTGATGGCATTCTCCTCTTTCACTGGATCTATCTTTTCTTTAACCACTACAGACCTTTTCCTTTTTCTCTTACTCTCAGTTATAACTTGAGTTTTCATGTCAGTGCTGGAAATATTAACCTTCATATTCCCCCCATCTTCTATATTTCCAGATGCTTCTTCCACTTCTTCAATCTCACCCTTCAGTGACTTTTGTAGTCTTCCACTTCTTCTGTAAGCAGAAGCTTTTTCCTCCTCACTTCCAGCTTCCTCCCGCTTACCAATAACTGGTTGCTTCTTCCCTTTTCCTCTGCCTTTACCCATAGTCAAAAGGACCTAGCCAATGAAATCTACTAAATAGCTCTGAAAGAAATCTGCAAAGGTAAAGTAAATAGCAGCAATGAATTTAATATATAAAATATAAAATGTACACCAAGCTGCACTGTTGATAAACTATAGATAGTGCAGCTTTTTTTCGGCTCAGTGCAACACATGAAAAAACGTGTCTAGTTACACTTAAGAGAACCAACTGTTGATCAACCAACTAAACGGTAATGAAAGATGTCAAACAATTCCTGAGGCTTGTGATAAGATAGTTCTGAGTACACTTCATCTTATTAGCAATATTTTGTACACATCTACTCCATTCACTGGCAATACTTTATCAATATGTATTGCTTACATCAATTTTTTTGTGCATATTAGATCAATGTTACCAAAGAAAGATGTGAATCAAGTGGTATGCAGGTAATTGTTTCTCTTCAGTATTCTACCTATAAAGGGACAAGTAAACAACACATCAGTTAAAACTCTGATGTGAGCTAAAAGCAATAACTTCAAATATTGGACATAGCACAGCCTTACAAATAAAAGGAAAGAGAAATACAAAGGACATAGAAATTTAAACGCCATTTAACAAAGAAATTGAATATAATGTATGGCTGAAGGAAGAAAGAGAATAACTTGATCAGCCTCACCGAGCACACAAAAAAATATAGAAAGAAAGACATCAGTCCCGTGGTTGATTTCTCAGGTCAATTCAGAAACAACATTCACAACAAGCAATGGATTCGCTATTAGGGGAATGACAAAAATATTACCATATCTTGATTCAAATCACTCTCCTCAGCAACGATTTGAACTCGTTTACTCATGCCAATCTACTTAATAACCGAACAAGAACCTTAATCCTATCATCCATTCAAATGAACCTAATAGTCAATTCTAAACGAAAGCAATGGTGCTCACTTCATTCAGGCAATTTACTATGGATTTACCCAAATTACTAATATTCAAATCCAATTCAAAGAAATGGACGTCACTGTACATAAACACAGGGGTCTGTTCAGTTTAGATTTATGACAATGAAACTATCACCAAACCCAATCTTACCTAATTAGACATCATAATTTCGTCTGATCCTGATCAATTAAAACTCTATGTAACTAAACAAGTTTGAGGATTGATACACCTTTCATTGCTAAGTTTCGGAAACTAAAACTAAAAGGAGGATAAGATTGATCAGAAATAGGAAAAAATACCAGCCCATTTTACAAGATTTATCAGAAATAAATAAAGCAAGAGAAACCAAGAGAATTGAGGCTAACCTCGTATAATTTATTTACGTTCTGCATCTCAAACATGAGCATGGCCCACTTATATAAAATCTGATGATACAAATCCGAAAACTTTGAAAGCTCAATAGAGCATGATGGCTTTTCTTTGAATGGCCTCGAGACAATAATGCATAACAGAGTTGATGAACGGGTAGAAAAACATTGATCTAAATGAAGGCCCAGATCAGAAAGCGATGTGATAGATAAATGTAGAACACTGAAACTACTCGTCGAGCAGTAGCCACAGGAAGAAGAAGAGGCAGACGGAAACAAATGACTTAGAGGCAGTAGGAAGGAAAATGGTGGACGGAAAGTATTATAGGCATTAAAAAAAAAAAGACAAAATAAAGTAAATTCCACTGATTTATTTTTAAAATTTTGTTAAAATTATATAGACGTTTCTATTTTTTTAAAACGCATTGGGTTCAATTTTAAAATTTATTTAAATATTTTTCATTAATCTAAATATATAGATATTTATTTATTCAAATATTTATATTTATAAACAAAAAAGTGTAATTGTTATTTTCAAATGTGTAAACGCAAAAGTATAAAAAGTAATATAATTTTCATTAAATTAATATCCAAAATTATATACATTTAATTAATGAACATTTTTGTTTTAAAAAAACTGAATATTTAAAAAATTTAGAGAGAGAGAGAGAGAGAAAACCATTCCCTAATTTTTCCAAGCAGTATTCCAACCACTAGCAATATTTTAGCTTTCGGTTGAAATTTTCTTCCCATCTTTATATTATGTTGACCAAAAAATGCTCATGAAGTTGGCCAGAAAAACTAGTCTATTCCCTTAGTTAAGATAAAAATGAAACAATAAAAAGATGAACAGAACGGGAAGTCAAAGAAACTACTTTGCTAAGAATATTTACTTTCTTAATTTCATTATTCAAGCAATCACGTTAAAATTTTAGAAAAATTAATTATTATAATCCATTAAATATATAATATAAAATTTATAAAAAATCTACATTATTTATAAGTTATGAATAATATACTTTATCTTAAATTTCATTCAATATGAGAAAAAAGGGTTTTGTTAACGTGTAAACATTGATCAAAAGTCAGTTAAAATCCATTTTTGGGGTAAATAAAAAGGGCTAGAAAGCCTGAGGGAAAACAAAATTAGTTTACCAGAAACATTAATTATAATGTAATAATTGCTATACATGAATCGATATTTCTCCATTCCATTAAATTAAATGTTGGTACTAGGAGTAGATCCCTATATAAAAATCAGTCAGGAACATTCTTGCTGCTTACTCCCTGGATCAACATTTCGGTCTTCGTCTTTTGGATTCTCCTCCTTCGGGTTTGCATGGTCTTCTTAATGATGATGTTCCTGGCCTTAGTATTTGCAGACTTGTAAACTCGTGAGGCCATTGTGCCTTCCCTTGTAATCTTAAAAAAGAAAAACAGTTCAGGGGTTGGGATATTTACATAGTTGTAGTATAATATTATCACAGAGGGCCGCTGCTCCAGTACAACTGAAATTTCTCTGCCAGTCCGCACTAATGTTCCCTTGTCTGAACGCATGTTTAGCCACTAGATGGAGCAATTGATTGATTGATTGATAAGTATGAAGTCGTGATTGTTCCCCAAAGCACTGAACTCTTCATCCTTCAAGGCGTTGACCAGAAATCTCCCTGATTGTTCCTCAAAGAATAATTGAGTTGCCTACCCATTTACTCCTTCATTCATGGGTGAGCAATCTACGGTGGCAGGCATTAACCTTCCACAAGATTGAGAGTTGATGACTTATTCATGTGACAAATATTGGCAATAATGTAAATAGAACAGGACAGCACAACAGAAAAAAAAGTCCTCGAGAATTTTATAACAAATCATTCAAAAAGAAACCGCATGGATTGTTCACATCTTAATACCAGCCACCATCTATGACATGACAACGATTCCGGAGAATTCTAAGAATCGATGCAGGTAGCAATTACTTCAGGGAACATGATGTGTTGAACACATTCTGAAATTCTGTATTAAGAGCAATTGGCAGACTATTTCCTGTGATGTCTTGCTACCAACTATCGTGCTAAGAGAGGAAACTATTGAGTTCTAAACAGGCTAATGTTCAATTGGCTAACTATACAGAATGTAACTAAATCCACTAGTCAAATTAGCTTTATGTAATGCGTTTCAGAACACATGCATGCCAATCATCCTCTGATCGTGCTTGTAAGAGTTGGAGAGAAACTATAATATCAATATCAAGTCTAAACCACTAAATTCTCAAAGTAATTTAAATGTTAATTCTGAGAATAAATTTTATTCTTCAAATCCTGCCAAACTCGAGGGCCGCTTGGATGGCGATTTACATACTTTTGTACAAACACTTTCTCTGTGCATGAAACTACGGTGCTTAAAGAGAGATTGGGAACAGCACATCCCTGATCTACTAGCCACTTGAACATTGAGAACCTAAGCTGGACTCTTTCAACTTTATAGGAAAGAAAAGATGGGAAGGAGACTAAAGATGATATGGGATATCCTAGTTCATTTACAAGATAGTCAATTTTCTGGTTGATCACATCTATTCTGAGGTTAAGAATCTGAGGGGAAACTTTAACCATTTCCTGCACGTTACGACAATCCAACCCAGCTTGAACAATACAATCAAACCTCTCTTGGAGTTCTGCTCCCTTACCTCTAAACACCTTAAATGCTTCTTTCATCTCTTTAGAATTCTTATCATACCCCAAGCTCAACAAGAACTCTGTCTTCCGCATCCGAGATATTTTCTCTTTCTCAGTGCTTGGAAAAGGCTGAATTCGTTTTCCCATAGCCCAATTCTTCAATTCCAGTGGATTATCCAGTATGAATATACAAAGTCGCTTCTTGCCAACATTCAAGTTAGAAAGTAAAGTATTTGTTCTCTTCAAAGTGAATGAACCAAACAATAAGGAGTAAGAGCGGAAAATCTTCTCAATCTCTGCAGTCTCCATTTCAATTTCACTTAGGAATAGAAAACAATGCCTCAAATTCGAAAGGAATTTGCTCACTTTTATTTGTGGAAAATTTGGCAATATGAAGGATATTTGACTCATTGACAATCCAAATTTTAACAAGAAGCCAATAAGGGAGAGTGTCCTACCTCCGGATCCCTCAAAGAGAAAGTCAGGGTGCTGGTTGATTATGTCAGCTAGCTGTTGCTCACTCAAAACCCTGCCAAGCAAGCATAAGAGCCCAAGCATCTGGCTCCAATTACAAGAAGTCCCATCCAGCAAATGTTCCTCAATCCAATTAATATCATTCACAAAATGCTTCACCTTCTCTATAACCTTGACAAATTCAAGGTTACAATCCCCAATCAAAAGGTAAGGGCTAGAAGCAATAGCTTTTAGCAGAGTAGACTGGCGAAGACCCAAATTTTCATAGGCTCGGAGCTTTGACGGTAAAACCCCATAATCATAGTGAAACGCTTCAGTTGCTTCCATATATATCTTTCCCATCTTATTACGTGGAATCCCATAGTTACAAAGAGCGTAATAGTTCTCCAGCAACATTTGGTCATCACTCAAAAAAATCTTATTTTTCGGTAGAAGAGACGCATATTCAGAAGGTTTCAGACCTATGCTTTCGAAGAAGGGTTCAAATTCATTGATAGGATGGTAACGCAAATACCTGCAAACTGATCGCCCAATGTTCTCCACTATGTCTACTTTCTTCAGAAGCGCCTCGAGAAAGTAAGGCGAATTTCTACTCATATTATCCGCATCCAAGTACTGGATGCTTCTAGTAGAATGCAGATAGTCCAGCAATGCAGCTTTAGCTTCTTTTCGGGCCTTCCCAATGGTGTGACCGACAGCAGTCAAAGCCGTTACAAGATCTACACAATGGGCAGGGGGAACCGCCCCTTTAGTTCTGTACAGTCTAGGGTTTTGAGCAATGCAGAAAAATCCAATACACCCAACTGGGTTTTCTGACGACCTAAGAGTAAAATGGGAAGTGGGGTGCCGGAAAGTGAAGATCAACCTAAGCTTTCGCAAGTGGATCATCACCACTTCGGATAGATTAGAAGCGGGTATGAATAGGAGCAAAAACACCCTTTTGTCAAGTAAAAAGCAGTTGCTTGCGACAATGAAACGATATGAGAACCCCAAAAGAGATAGCAAACAGGATTGGAAATATCAGGTACGACGCCTTCGTTTAGGTGTGATTCGAGGTAGAGAAGCTTCGGTTGAATGAGATAGTCAGAAATCCACCGGGAATGAAATGGAGGCACGCGCCGACCACCACCAAGTCCATCGGTTAGGGCACAAAGTTCAAACAAAATGGATTGAAGTTTCCTTTTTTTCTCTTAAATGAACAAATGGATTGAAGGCCCCCATCGTTTTTGAGACTTCACCAACGAAGCCCAGCCCATAACGGCATAACTAATGTCTTCAAAAAGCTCATCAGTCAATCTGGTTGGCCGAAAAAGAAATCCTCATCTGTGGCCCCAAAAAAATTCACCCTTATTTCGGCCTGCAGAAAAGATCATCATGTTGGAATTAATATTCTTTAAAAATATTGTTCATGAAAAAAAATATTCTTTGAAAAATAGTATTCTTGAATAGCGCACCAAAAATAAAAAAATTCTTTGAAAATAAATAAAAAAGAGAATTTTGTTTCCAAAATAATACGTTTCTGATCTTTTTTTTTTGCCTGAATTTCTGATTGATTTTTTTACCAGAATTTTCTGATTGAATTTAATCTTTTATCTGTTCTTCTAATGCATATCAATATTTCACGTTTCTAATTCTCTCTCTATCTCTCCTCTCTGTCTATGTATAGTTTTATTAATCTCTTAAAATAGAATACATACAGAATTCGAAAATTTATTCTAATAAATACATCAAGTCAATTTAAAAAAGTTTTAAAAAACTTAATTTTAATTCGGAACAGACTGACCAAAAAGTATTCTAAACACACTAAAAACAAATTAAATCCTATTCTAAACCCATGAATGAATAACGTGTTCAAATTTATGGTTGTTTATAAGCTCGAAATTCAAGCGCAATGGTTACTTGAACTACGTCTACGTGGATACAGCAATGCCCACTTGTGTACGACATAGAAGATAGTCCACACCACACATTAGCTAATTGTTATATAACAAATATGAAGTGTATTGGGATTTTAATTATTGATAAATTCATGACAGGACACTGATGTCTACTTGTAAACTATTTACAATTGAAATAAATTAAATGAAACTCAAGCCTTCCTTGCATAAAGGAATCCAGCAGACAGCAGATTAGAACAACTTTTCAGTCTTGGATATCTACAACATTGTCAAATAATTTTCTAATAAAAGGACTCAACGGGCTAGTATTACAAATGATAAGAAATTCAACATTCTACAACTACAAAAAACACCTCTGCACGAGCTTGTTTGCCATGACATATACAACATCCAACACACACTACTACTAAACTAATCTCCTGAAGCAGGTAAAAGAGATAAAGAGAGCAGCAAAAAAGAGGGCACTGCATCAAGAATAAATGAAGATTTATTTAGTGCTAACGGCTAACAAGAAAGGACTGAACAAGAAAGTAATGAGAGGAGAATCAATATAACCGTGATCTGTCAGGTGCTGTTATTGCTTAGGATAGTAATATGGGTAGGTGCTCATTCCCAGAGGTGGAGAAGGAGGGAGGCCACGCGGGTCGTTCTTCACAGAAGCTGCAGGATAAGACAATTGTCCTTGGGGTGGATATGGAGCGGGAGCAGTGGGAGGGCTTGGATAAGAAGATGCAGAGTATGATGCCACATTTTGGGGGTAAGTGAAGCCAACAGGGGCAGCGTTAATATGAACCTTTCCAGACTGTACATATCCAGGGGCCATAGGTAGGGCCGCCATAGGAACCACTCCAGCAGGAAATAGTTGTTGACCTGTTTTACCTTTGTGGGAATCAGCATATTTTACAGTAATATACCTCCCCTGCAATCACAGAACAATGTGCAACAGCTTCAGCGTTTATACAGCATTGACTCTTCAGGCAATGCCAAGCTGTAAGAGGAAATCAACTAACAAGGTTTTGAAGAGCCAATAATTTAAACAAATAGCACTGAGCAGTGAGTTATATTCACTCACATAAATTAAGGAATCAACAGCTTCAATCAGTCCTAGACAATAAGGTATGAATGGTAGGCTAAATTGCGAGCCTCTCCCTCTTCATTACAGTGCTAGTAAGTGTATATGACAAAAATGGAGCCAAAGATAAAAAGTGAGTTTGAAAGCTAGTTGGCGGCTTGCCATAACCAAAGCAAGGAGTTTTGGTCGGCAAGGCTTCATGGGGTGAAGAGATCATTGAGGTTTTGTTGCAGAAGTTGGAGATGTAGTAGATCAACAGGTGATGTGTCCATTTTATATATAAAAAATACCCATATTTAAGCTATAAACTGTATTTAAATATATTTACATTGATATATTTTAGCATGATTTGACATATTTTTGTGTTTCATGACATTATAGGCTCATTTGGAAGGATTAGGTGAAAAAACGTTTCAAATCGTTCATGCTGAAAAGTCTCAACACTTTTCGGTATTTTGATAATAACTCTCACATATGAACTTCGATTGAGGTGATTTAAGATGCGTTGGAAAGATAAGACATAGATCTACAACTTTCATGTTTTGAGTTTTCCTAAATTCCAACGTTATCATGGTAAAAATCAAACTCAAAGTGTCAACACGAGCTGATAACTTCCCGAAGCTGAACGAAGAAGCCTTCGTACAGACAGAGGCACCCAGCGTTAGGTCAACGCGAATTTTCAGTTTTTCTGCCTTTTGGAACCACCTGGCGCCGTATGGGATGAATATATGGCCACCCGGCACCGGGTTAAGCAATAAAAACCCATAATTTGACACATTTTGGTGATATTTTTAGCTTTTATGAGCTTCTAAATTTTTTCTATATAAAGAGACACAATAGAAACATAAAGGGGGATTGAGAAACGCACTCAAAAGTTAGAGAACACTGTTCTAAATGCATCTGGGAGCAACTAGGAGCATCTTCTAGAGAGAAAGTAAGGAGATTTGGGGAGTATTAGAACTCTATTTTTTTATTATTTTCACCATGATTTGAGATTTTAGTTGTGATTTAATTTCTATTTCCATGAGTAGCTAAATTTCCTAGTCAGGAATAGGGATGTAGCTTGATTGGGATGGATTGGATTTGTTTCTCTAGTTAAGACTCTTTGATTTGTTTTTCAAATTATATTTAATTTATCCTTTTATTATATTTAACTCTTTTATTCGTTCATATGGATTTTATGCTTGATCACCATAGAATCTAATTAATGGGTAAACTTGATGGATTAGAGGTGAAGAGTAAACCTAGATTTAGAGAGATAAACATAAATAACTAATCTAGAGATAGAATTAGGAATTCATGGTGATATATGTTGTAGTTTTCAAAGTTTAATTAGAAAATTTAATGGTGCGAGAACAAATTGAATCCTAATTAAATAAGGACTAATTGACCAAGAGGTAATTAGGACGCTTTATAAACAACAATCACTATAATTATGCTGAGTCTAACTAAAAAATAAAATATAATTATCTCGTAAGGTGAATCCTGATCCCTTAACGCTTTTAGAACTGAATCAAACTCATACTTCGTTTTGTTTTCTATTTCTTTCCTTTTAAATTTGAATTCTCAATTTAATTATCACTTGCTTTTAGGATTAAAAGTTTGGACTGATAAATCTCCTACCTCCCTTGGGTTCGACCTTTAGAATACTCCAGAGACTTTTTATTACTACGATCAACCCTGTATACTTGCAGGATCCTGATCAACAGGCAAGTAGAAGATGGAAGGTAAGTACAAGTTATTTTTAATTACAATATTGCCATTATTTAAAATTGTTAGTAATTGTTAATTACAGCATCGCCACAATGAGACAGTTGTCTTTGGAACAGTTTAAAACTTATTTATAACTTTGATTTTGAACCAATTTCTAAAATCTAAGCAACAAACCACACTCAACCAAATACTTCTCTTCTTTTTTTCTTGAAAACTGTTTTCAAAACACTAGTCAAGCAGGTAAGAAGTTTCCTAAAAGCATTTTGACCACGTTTATCTTTCCCTTTTGTTTATACAAGGTAAAATCATGAAGAGTCATCAATAGATTAACCTCTATTCTCTCATTGATCTTTCATAACTTTCTTCTTTCAACTAAAGATCCTTTTTCAGCATAGAAGCAATCATCTACAGTCACCCAAAGTTGATATAAAAGTGAGCGTTTGCTTACCCCAAGAGTCTTTTCTGGATCATCTATTGCCTTCTTTGCAGCTTCTGCTGTCTTGTAAGTGACAAAGCCAAAACCACTACAGATGCAGGTAAAATAGCAGTAAGGCAGGTTGCAGAAAAAATCAGTATTTTAAAAAACAATAGTATCCAAACAAAAGACAAAATATTATATCTAAATTCCAAAGAAAGCATCTTACTACTTTTACCGAGATTCATTTGTTGGTTTGTCATATGCAACTGAACCTTCCTCAATTTCACCATGTCTCCCAAAAAAGCTAAGAAGCATTTCACTTGTGACTTCGGCTGATAAACTTCCAATATACAGCTTCCTCAAGGAAAGATCAGGAGCATTACTTGCTCCACTTAGGCCCTCACAAGCTAGATTACACACAGCCATTCTGCCCTGACAGCAGAAAGACTTAATTTCAGTCAGGGAATGGGGACAACCAAATAAAATTTGACTCAAAAAGGGAGAAAAAGAAGACATACACAACTAAGCAACAACTTAAAACTTTATAATAAAGGTTGAAGTATACATAATTGACTTGCATTTTACATTTATCCACCTCTGGCTGTACCTCAACAGTGACAATTTGCACACATTTGTTTTGTCCATTGCAAAATTTTATTAAAATTAATGGCAAAATAGCAGAAGTATAACCGAAGAAGGTAATCTGGACTGAATCAAGTAACAAGCAAGATACACAGGAAAGCGACACTTTATGAATCAAAAGTGAGCAAAGCACAAAATCTGAATCAGAGGTCAGCTACAATTGACCAGTTTTGGGGGGTGAAGAGTTCATCTGTTGCTTCAAACATGAAATATATGTTAGTCTTGGAAAACTGGAGATTAAGAAGCTTAAAGAGGTAGAACAAGCAAAGATAATGTTTCCAAAATGAAAATGAAGATTCATTGATCGACTCATTAGGTGAGACCCCACTAATATCCAAGAAAATTGGCTGAAGCTTACATCAATTATCTTGCTAGGTGCTCTCAATGCAAGCTGAGTTGATTCCATATGTTTGTAAGTGATAAAGCCATAGCCACGGGATTTTCCTGTTGCTTTATCATAGATCACAGCCCCTTCCTCAATTTCTCCATGCTCTTGAAACGCCTGAGAGAAAATATAATTACAAGTATTGTATAAAGGAAGGAAAGCTTCTATTTTTTATAGTATTCTAAGAAAAGGTACTGAATTGAAGATAAAAGCATATAGCAATTGTGATTCCATAATTAAATTATTTTGGGCACATTCCATATGACATGCAACAATCACACCCAAGACACACCAAACACAATCAGCAATCAGCAATGCACTCACAGCACACAAGGTTTCTGAAGCGGTATTCCAGGCCAAGCCACGAACAAAAAGCTTTCGATGGGCAGGATCTGCACTTGCAATGCTTTTTATTTCTTCTGCAATTGAAGGATATTGGGTCCCTCTTTATGCCTCAACATGCAAACAAACACATGTGCACACGGTCAATCACACAGCCTACGATTGGGAGCAATACTTTTATGGCCCACTTTAATGCACACAATACCAACACGTATGCACCATATACTAGAAATTCCAAGATCATATATGCAAAATGACATGCACATTGTGATAAAAAGTGCACATTATATGTATGAAACTATTAAGGAGTGCATACAAACAAAAAAGGATTTTGAATCATGAGCAAATCAATGTCAAGTTGCAATAAATTCACGAGTTAACCTCATCACTATTATATTTGATGTAAAAAATGTAAATTTGTCTTATACTGAAACTGAATTTTTCCACACACCAAAAAAAAATGAAGTTATCAATTTAAAATCATGATGATAAGATACACTTGATCAGCAGCACATGTGATCAACTAGATCATTTTCAAAACACTCTTTTTTGTTGGCACCAAAATTTTCCTCTAACTTGAAGGTAGTAAGGAATTGATTTTATTAATCATTAACATGACAGAAAAGGACAGGATACGAAGCCTGCCAACCAGCTTTTGAGGACAAAGGACAATAACAATCTTGTAGCAGCAAAATGACTAATATCTGCTTCCATAATGGAGGGCAGGAATGAGAAGGTGAGATGGACACACGATCATCATCTCTTAGGTGGGGGGGCGCGGGTGGAAAATACAGAAAGGGACAAACGTGATATTCACCATAATTTCATTTGTGTAGACTCGGAGAAAAGGGGGCGAAAATGTGAAACTATAATTTTCTCGAGATATTGATGCTGACAGTAATTTAACGAAGATGCTAATCTGGAAACGTAGAGAATCTGTAGTCGAGGCACCTGATCGAGCGTGTTTATATATAATCCACTACAACGCGGTCCTAAAATTTCCTGAATCGCCAATTTAAAGGTCAAATATTCAAATGCATTCGAGGTTATTAGAATCTAGTTGGAGGGAAAATTGATCTTTTCATCCGCGATTCATTTGTGTACAGAATCATTCCATCCAATTTTGGATGGAAAGGCGGGAACTCTGATTTATGGGAAAAGGAATGCGTCACGGAATCCGTTTCCTGCATACCAAAAGCAATATCGAGTCTTTCCGTCACCTTTCCATTTCCATTCCAACGGATGCCTGCCTACCAAACTTGACGTTAGAGATAGAAGCCCAGAATTACCTCAACAAGGTTCCAGTTCCGTCAAATGCAGCCTTATCCAAGAACATGACAAAGTTAAGTGGCTTAGAATAATAAATTCACACTCCCCTCCAATATGTAATTGATTCATACTCGAGTTGAGTTATTGTCAAAGAATAAAGAAACCGAGAATTCCATCGGCTCAGTAACCACAAAAACCAAAAAGATAAAGCGACATGAATTGAAAAAATAAATGCCTCGTTTTGCTTTCTTAAGTCAATTTTCTGATCGTTTTTTACTTCAAACAGTCGGAGGATATAATAGGGACACTGATAGGCCAAGACAATAAAAGCTAGGAAATATAGCACAAGGGTATCCAAGATGAAGCAGACAAGATGCAGAGCAAGAAACATACAGTTTAGCAAGAAGATCGACGAGCTGGGGTTTAGCTAGCGGGTCAAGCAGCAAACGAAGCTCTTCCTTTGAAGAACAATCATCGTTCCCGGCCTCGTCTAGCTTCCTCTTCTTTAAATCCTCCATTTCTTCTTTTTTCTGACTTCACTCCTCTCAAGTCGCTCTTCAGCCGAGCATTAATACTACGATATTGGGGACTGCAGGTATTTATTTTGGCTAAAATTGTAATTGTAAGCGGCTCTTTGGTTAACAGGAGAGGAGGAGTTGGAAGAAATTTTAATACTTATGTATTTATTATTTAGGAGGGAAGGAGTTGGCAAGAGAAAAAATGAAAAAACAAAAACAAAAATGGGAGGAGGGATAATATAATATTACATAAATAATTATATTCTTATTTATTTTAGTTTTTTTATCTTTTTTAAATTACATTTCATTTTTATTTATTTTAAAAAATGGGACTTTTTTTATTTTAATTAATCAACAAATCTCATGTATATTATTTTTGTTCCAAAAAAATAATGCATTATTCATTATAAGTTTAGTTAAAAATAATTTTGGAATAATAAAAAAGGGTGTGGCTAATTTAATCATTATGATTTTCAACTGTCCATTTCTCTTCTAAATCTTCTCCTTTTGGATGGAAGGAATAGGAAATTTTTCTTTTTCTTTTCTAAAGCTTATTGAACCAAATAAAAAAAAAATCATTATGTTGCCTCGGATCTCCTCCAAATCTATGTTTCACTAGTTTTTTTAATTTTAGAAGCCATTTCATACTCAATGTTATTGATTAATTTAAAATTATTAAATTTAAATTAAAAAATAATTATATTCTTAATATTTTAAAAACGAGTTAAAATTTTTTAATTGTTAGAAATGATTTTAAAATTTAACATTCTTTTATAGTAAATATACTTTTACACAACCCTTTGAAGCAACTTCCACTGAGGCATTGACACTGAACTATTCTATTACTTTTCACGTGCTTGATTGCTTGAAACTTGAAACAAATAGATGGCCAGGCTATGCTGCGTAATGGGGGTGGGATTGGGAGAATTGAGATCTTCTTCCCAAAAAAAATTGACCCATCATTTGGGTACGGACACTTGTAGTTTGCTTCCTTGCTTTTGATGATCTAACATTATTTTGAGCTGCTTCCTCTGCTCTTCTATTATCAGTTCCAAATTTTGTTGTATCTGAGCACCAAAGCAAAAACAAGAGTAACCAGGGCTAAGTATAATAGTTGATGTCAACAAAAAGGGGATAAAAAAATCCAACAAAGGTATACTCTATAGTATATATAGTACCTCTAATTGTTCGTGAAGACTCCTTTGGACCTCAAGTTGAAGTTGTCGTGATTCCTCAATTTGCTTATGGCTGCCACGAAGAAAGAACTTACTTGTTTGTATATGGTTAGAAATTAAATTACATGTAATTAACTGCATCGAGAATTTAGTGAGAACAAATTAAAAAAGGAATCAGCAGCAGAAATGGGGGTTGGCATAGCTGAAATGATGACTACATTTTGAGTTGAAGCTGGGAGACATCGTCTGGTCTTTTTCCTTCGCCAGATCTTTCTGAAATACCAAGAGGCAACTCGATTGGTTACATTTTAGCCTCGATGATTCTTCATTACATTTAAAGTTCGACATGTCTACTTTTTACAAGGCACTTGTTTGAGTCTAAATATCCAGTGTTTGAAAGTCCAAAATAGCAAACTAAAACAGATCTGACCCATCAAGGTATGTACCTCTCTATTTAGAAGGCAAACACAGTTCATTATAGCATGTTTAAAAACCTTGTAAATTTGTAATGTTCATTTTCCAAAGTGTCTCATGACAACGCCCATGCTTCAAACAAAAGAAAAAGCTTACTTTCATTTTTAGCATGAAATCACTTTATATCCGGTAGTGATTTTAGATTCTAACTAATCCAAATAAAGGTGGAAAGGACTGGAGTTCAAACTTGAACTTGAAACCACTAGTTAAAGCTAACCCAAACTCCTATACTCATTGCTAAAAGGTTACTTTCATTGAATTGTAAAGGATCTTCCTGACTGAAAGTACTAATGAGTAACACCAGGCACTGCTGTAATATAAGCAAATTGAACAGAAATAGTTTACCCTGTAAATCTTTCCGCATGCATATTGTAGATCGATATTTCTGCAAGTTATATAGAGATAGTAGCTAAGTACAACGAAGTTACAGAACAACGAATCATTTCCATAATGTCAAGAGTTTTAGTCACCTGCAAATGACTTTTGATGTGAGAAATGGTCAGCACGTCCGAATCCATCAACTCTAGTATAGACTTGGGCTTTGCTTCTGCGATGAAATCAACCAATGAACAAATTGAGAACTAATCAGTTAGTGTTTATACTATTCTGTCATGCTTTAAGTAAACTTACTTTCAGGACCACCAAGGCGGCTAACAATCATAATGAAAGACTCGTGAAGATCTTGAGTCCATCTTATTCTTCTTTTACGAGTTCGGGTGCTCCTAGAAACGGGGTTGATAGAAGCAACCCCACAAGGTCGTGAACACTGCTTATCTGACTGAGCGTAGAAGGCCAACAGATCGTAACACATATATTACAGATAAACTGGAAGATCAATGAATTCAAAACTAATCCAAGTTTTCTTCTTTATACAAGGCGATGAACAAAGCGAAGGAAAAAAACTTCACGGAATTATAAAGTGGTAGTAAGAAGTAAGAACCTGATCCTGATTTCTGTGAAAGGAAATGTCAGAGGGCTTCACGTCCTCGGCAGCATCAATAGCCAGCAATTTATTTTCTTGAGAAAAGTATTCATAGAAAGACGCTTTGTCACCGGGAAAATCGCTATATTTGTCTGAATCAGAAGGAAACCCACTATATTTTTCACAAGAAAAACTTTCTTCGCTGCTGGACAAGAAAGATTCAACAATGGAGTGCAAGGAGTTAGTGAAACTAAATTGAGAGGTTGATGGAACTTGTTTAGCGGTGACCACCCTGAAGTTATCCCCAGAAGATTTATGACATGGAAGAGGGGAATCTATTTTCTCTGGAAGCTCAGAACAAAAACTAGTAGGAATGTTCATCTGAGGGTCACGTTGGTGAAGGCTCAAGGCAGCTGATGTTTGCAGAGGAGACATAATGTTGAAGGGTGATCCAGGGGTTTCGAAAGTTTGCTGTGCTGGTCCTCCAACATTGGATAGATTGTTAGTTCCTAAGTGGGATCCCCATGGAGTGTGGAAGATCTGGGAAGAATTATGCATCCTCCTGTTAAACTCTTCTCAAAATCTAGTCCTGCTCTCTCTTAGATATAATGTCTTGTTCATATATATGCGAAGCTTAGCTATAGCAACTCGTAAAAATCAATTGCCACAGCATTTGTTTAAATTAAATATGTTGTCATTTTCTTTTCTTTGTTAAACGAGAAGAATAGAGATGCTTGAATTTACTAGTATTTAAAATTTATAACTAATAATTGTGTTGGTGGAAACAGATAGGGAGGAACAAATGGAGGTGAAGCAAAATTGGCAATGTATGTTGACATGATGATGTCTACATACAATGTGAAATTTCTTTAAACCGAAAAGGAAGTGGACTTTCAAAATGGACCGAGAAGGTACATTTGAGTATGATCATTGAAATATATTCTATATACCCCAACCAAAGAGAAACCAGTAAATCAGTGACACCTCCTCCTTCGTTTGGCTTCACAAATTCAAAAAATAAAAGTCTGAAGAATAAGCTAAAGGAGTATTTAAAAGAATTAATGGGATAATTTATGGCTTGGTGCAAGATGAATGAGTAGTATTATTACTGCTATTTGGGTGTGAAAATAAATAAATCGGACACATCTTTGCATGCCCTTATAGCTTAGGACACACTCATGTATAAGTAAGAAGAAATGATGAAGACATGATTTTGGGGATAGAGGGTGACAAGGACAAAAGATGTCAACACTATGAAGTAACGATAATTGGAAGATGACACCAAAAGCCTTTCATAAATATGGAGTTAGAACACAAACATCATGCACTTAGATTTTTGACGGCGTGCATGCCATCCTCACCAGAGCTTTTTCCATGAATCAATTGATCTCACGCAAAGTTTCAAAGCTTAGTTGACTTGACAACAAATGGAAGAAAGAGAGAAAACGGGAAGTACGCTTTTTTTTTTTTCTTTGAAATGTACACACTATATTTAAGATTTATTTTTAATTTCCAAAAACATTATTAGGCCGATCAAAAAATCTTTTATAATTTTTGTCTAGTCTTGCGTCAATTGTCCTCTCCGTTATTTATATATAAGAACCGCCACCAGAAGGTGTTGGGCATGCATAGAGTTTTTAGGTTCTGTCCGCTGCTGTTTAAGATTTGACAATCTATTTTTGGTTCTAATAATTAATAAAAGCTTTTTTTTTTTTTTAAGATCAAATGATAAAAATAAACCAACCTTGCAGCGGTAGAATTGACGAGATATGATTCAGATTCTGCCATACTTCATAAGGTTTTCAATCTTTTCTGAGAAAGTTTGGTCTGCATTTCCAATAGAGTCAATGCTATAATATAAGCCCACGCAATGTTTCCACGTTTTTGTCCATATATCTCCGAAAATGTCCCAATCCATTGACCATGGTTTGAAACTATATTTCCACAGCACAGATAGAAAGAAGGAGAAAATCTCGTCACATACAGATTGATCTTGACGGCTATATTTAGCAATGGCCAATGGCCAACACCTCTAGTGCATCTTCTTCAAATATGAAGCTCCAAAAAGGAAATGACAAAGAAGGACGCCATTAATTCCAGCATTGAGTAAAGACAAGGCAGAGAGATTCCGATCTTTTCAAGGAGGTTCACTTTTTTAAAATTTGAAGTCCTGGCCAGTCAGCAAAAGCTCCTATTTAATAATCACAACATTTCTCTGACGGTATTCGCAGGATGATTTGCTATCATATGAGGGCAACAACAAGTGGATTTCTGTTTAAGTACGGGCTTATAAATTAATGAGACTAACTCATTTTTTTTAACGTTTAATAAGGTGCCAAATACATGCCCTTCTCCACCACCCTCCACTACAAAAGACAGAAGACTAATTACAGATTCCTTTTCCACTGCGAAAATCTTTTTAGAAACTTGGGATTATTTAACCTACCTACTATATCCCTCAAGGGAATTGCTTTTTTTCAGTGCTAAGAGCATCACGAATCTCATTACTTTCCTATTATTTAGGAAACAGAATATATCATCCTGGCGTATATATAACAGCAGTTTAGAATTTAGATCTTATAGTTAAGCCTCCCTTGAAAGCCTTCTCACTGGTGTCATGGAAATGTTTCTTATTACATCTTATATTTAGGAACATTAATTTATAAAAATTGCTTATTTGATGTATGAAAATATTTTTAGAAAAACTCAAATCAATTAAAATCTTAAGATTGTACAAAATCAGTTTTGCTGGTTTACAGCTCATTGCGCAGCGATTTTTTAAAAATCATAACTACATGTAGAAAAATCCTTTGATTTAAGTTTCTAAAAATCATGCACATATCTAATTTTCAGAAAAAAAATCAGAAACTAGAAAATAAACATACTAATTCATATAGTTTATTATAAACATATTACCATCTCTGTTTCAATTCGAAAATCTGAACCTTAGATTTGAAAATTCATTTCTCTTAATATACAAAGTCATTTGGCACATACTTAGCATCATTGGAAAGATTTACTTATCTACTTTCTAACCATATTTTTTTCATACATTTATTCTACTCCTACTAATTAGAACAGCAATATATGTCATCAGAGGTCAAATAAAACTATCATTGAAATAGTTTTAGTAAATCATGTATAACTACCATTGTATATATCCAAATACCACCAAATTAGTGTCATTATGTTTCAAAGACATGGATCTATCCATACATGTAAACTACAAAATTTTTGGATACATATTTAAATTTATACAATGTATCAAAGTAGAAAGCCAAAAAAATAGAGTAATAACTTCAATTTTCTTCCTCCATCCTCATTGTTATATTATTTCTTTTAGCATTATTTAGCCTTCAGAGTTTTAACCTCTAAATCCTGAGATCTTTATTTCTTGAATAACTTCTTGAACTTGCCTAGAGCCTATTAGTATCATTAAACCTTACTTAATAATCATATAAATTTAACTTCACCATAAACTGTAAACTTTTTTCCCCAAAATCATGTATTGATCTAAAAAGAGGAACAAAAGGGAGAAAGAAAATAGCTTAAACTCTAACTAATCTTAAACTAAATAAATAAAAAGAAAATTTAAAAGAGATCTAAAATAGAAGTTTACCTCAAAAGATCCCTACTTGTTTTTCCTTCCTCCTTTCTCCTTTTTCTTCCTTTTTCTCCTTTCTTTTTTTTTTTTTTCTCTCTCTCTTCTCCCCTTCGGCTCCCTCTCTCACGCTACCAATTCCTTTTTCCTTTTTGACTTAGGTGAGTTGTGAAAATGGCGAAGGGGAGGGGTATTTATAAGAAAGTTTGATAGTTATGGACTGTTAGATCGAGATTTAATCCGAACGTTTATAATTATTCTCACATTTAATATACCAATTACCCATTATACCTTTAGATATATTTGGGCTAGTGAGAGAATGGGGAAGGATAAAAATGTCCAACTTTTCCCTCCTTACTTTATGTCAAATCAGAAAAAGAGATAGTATACTTTTTTCTTTTGCAGGTAAATTTAACTCTGATTTGAGTATTTTTTTATCTGAATTTTCTATTATATTCTGTGTCCTTCCTATTTACATTATCTGTGGGACCCATTACCTTTCTCCTTTATCTTTTTATATTTTTTCCTCTTAGGACTCACATAATCAATATCACTTGTACCAGAGTATTTAAAATATTATTTTCTTTATCTTATTATAAATTAATTTTACCCTTTTTAAGCCCATTTTCATATTTTAAAATATTTTAGACCTTGGACTGATTTAATTAAATATTCAAACTTGTTTACTTATCATAAATTAATCCAAAACACTTTAATATCATTTATAACATAATCTAGTCATAAAATATATATATATATATATATAGAAATTAGGATGTTACGTTTCTTGAGTAATATGAAAGTGTAGTCCAAGAATTCCGGTTTCTAAAGAGCCCAATAATCTTAGGTACTAAAATCATTGAGATTTTACATGGAGGGTTAATAGCAATCTCTCTGTCCCATATAGAATTTGTACTGTGTGGTCTATCTGCTGTTCATAAAAAGTAATCTTATACAATGGAGGGGAGGGCTTGGAAAGCTAACTAACTTATCTTGGAAGGGAAGGAGGAATTTCCAGACCCTTCAGCAATTGTAACCTCAACCTCTTTAAGACTAACTGATGTATCGTCATTTCCTGTACTGCCCAAATTCGAGAAGCTATTGCATGTTTTCTGCTGCTGGTCAAACATCATCTTCAGCTGCTTTCCCTGCTCTTCAATTCGAAGCTGTAATTTTCTCTGAATCTGGGTACCGGAAGTAAATTAAGTAAACTAGCCTAAACACATTATTACATAATCTGAAAGCTCGGAAGAACATGAAGACACTGTTCAAAACAAAAGTCTTCTTTCTCATAGGATGGAGGATATAGTGAGCAACTACCTCTAGCTGTTCATGGAGACGCCTCTGAACATCTAGCTGCAGCTGAAGTGCCTCCCTGATTTGCATGCCACTGCAATTCAACAGCAGTAAATTTAGAAGATTATAGAGCAACAGCAACTGACGCCAATACATATAAAATGAACCAATAATCTTGATGGAACTACTGGAATTATAAAACCTTAACAAAGGATTAGGCAAAAGAACAAGAATTACGTTTTGACATCAATATGATGCACATCATCCAAATGGGATTTTTTGTCGGACTTCCCTGCATCAGGAAACGAATTTTTTTAGATCCAGTATAGGGTTTAAACCTACCAAATAGACAGAAAATAAGAATAATCTGCACTTCGAAGGTTATATATAGAGTTGGAGAGAAAAGTCAACAAAGTAAAGAGAACATTATTGAATAATACTGACAAGCAGTAGAGAATTTCGACTTAACTATGTATTCATGACTATTGGTAAGGCTTTTTTAACGGTGAAAGCAGACTGTACTCTTCGTTTAATTGCTCGAACTTTGTACCATTTTAATAGATATAACAAATTTCTTCAGCATTGCCGCTTCCTATGTATGTAATTTCACTGAGAAAAAGGCGTGGTTGTTGTTTTCTCCTTTGCACTACTACTTCTATCCTCCTAAGAAATAAGAAATTCACAATTGTGAATTGTTAATTTTAGTTAAGTCACGAATTATAACCATGGAGGAAAAAGTGAAGCACATCTTCTGCTTTGACAAGAATAACTCTTAACTACAAAAATATTTGCTCACGATTTATGAAAATTCAAACATGAAAAGATGTACTTGACATAAAAAAAGAGACTACACTGCAATTATACTGAGAATTTACCTTGAGCCGGATCTGGCATGTATTTTGCAATTCTATATTTCTGCAATACAGGAGAGGTAAAAACGTTCTTTTAGGATATCTGGAAAGAAGATATTATTATCATGATGAAGAAACTCAGAACTCAAGAAAATGCCAAACCTGCAAATGACTCTTGACATGGAAGATGGTCAGCCCATCTGTGTCCATCAGCTTCAATATAGCTTTTGGTGTTGCCTCTACAGTCAAGCAGCCAAGAGGACTCTCAGATGTTAACAGCTATTATTGTTATTTCTATGCAATAATTTGAAATTAACAAGTTACTCACTCTCAGCACCCCCAAGGCGATTCACACATTCAACAAACTTCTCATGGAGATCCTGAGTCCATCTTATGCGTGTTTTACTTGAGATTACTGCCACACCACTAGAAGTAGGATTTCCAGAAGTTGTCACACTTGCTGCTGAAACTGTTGGAGACAGCTTCTCTTGCTGAGAAGAGAGGCTTACATGAGAAACGGGTAAATTATATGACCCACAACAAACCTGCAGAAGAAGGTTGCAGAAAACATTAAGATGATGATTCAATCTGTAAAAAATGGACGCTAGACTAAACAAAAAGAAAAGGATTAGCAGAAGTTCTTACTGGATGATTCCTCCTGAATGAGGCAGAATCATCATCAATGAACAACTTATGCTGTTCAATTGGAAGAAACTTGCTGATTGGCAAATTTCCACATGGAGTTTTATTGTGTTTTTCTGGGTTGAATTGGGATCTCACCACTGCTTGCAAGGTGTTCGATAATTCGACATTGAGGTTAGCTTGGTGTGGCGAATGATCCAAGAAAGAGTTTTCCCTGGGAGATTGATACAAAGGTAGCTCCAAATCGTGAATCCTAGAAAATGGAGAGCTCAAAGGGGGATTATTAACGTGAACTTGGGAATGATATTGTGGAAACCCCATGCATCGTTCTGCTGCATAAAAAGCAGAAGCAGGTGATTCAAAACCGCTCATAATGGTGCTAGATGATTTTGCAGAGCCTATTTGTGGTGACTCTTCGGCTTCTCCACCACCCATATTCCAAGCCTGTTTCACATCAAAATATTGACGAGAACGATGACCAGAGTCGGAATTAAAATCCCCATTCAGTCCATGCCTCTGTTGAATCCGCCCTTGGCAATCAACTCTGTTGTCGTTCATTTACAAGAATCACGGAATATGAACCAAATGGAGGAGGAGGAAGAAGAAGAAGAAGAAGAAGATTGGTAAGGTAACAATTAACGATAATAAAAAATTTTGCCTAAGGCATGAAATTCTGCCTTATATTCCAAAAGGCTTCAGCTACAAGAATTGAATCTAAATGTCGAAATGCTACCATGCAGGGCCATTAATTGTTTTTATTCTTAAAAAGGATGGGAACGAACAATAAGCAATTGACAAAACCAAAGTACAGAACACGGAAAACAACAAAGCTCCCTCAACAAATATAATATTTTGTCTAATGTTGTCTTCACGTGAATTTTAACGATATGCAGAAGAATCAGAGCAAAGAGGAAAATTAAAGCAACTAAAGGTATATGGGTCACACATCACAGACTAGGGGATAAAAAATTCTTAAACTATGACTCATAATTAATCATCTTAAAATTAGAGAATATTGTTTTTGGGTGTTGAGCATCTATATATTGTAACAAAATAAATGTTAGATAAGATAATGGCATAAATTCACACACAATAGATCAGATCTTCAATTATTCTTATAACTGCATCTTGCACAGAGGAAATCGGAAATTACCAGAAAAGTGCATTTCAATATTTTATTCATCTTAATTAAAAGCACGGTGGAACTTTAACTACAGAATTTCCAATACGGTTCACTGACCTTAATGGGCTTTCCATTATCAAAAGGTAAGAAGGGGATCGGGGAGGCATATTCAACCCATTCATGTGCTATCTCACTTCCTTGGTGCTATTGATTTTTCTTTAGGCAATATTTGTAACCCCTGACCTGCATTTCATTTCCACGAAGAAACCCTCTCTTTTCATCTCCTTTTTTTAACTTCTTTTCTTGTTCACTGAATTGAAATGACAATTATTTCTATGTGATGCAGTCTCTTTTCATTTCTTGCCGGGCAAGTTTGGACTTTTCTGTACACTTTCAGATTCGAGCTCAATGAAGCTTCCAAACAAATTCTGGTGATTAAAAACAGATCAAATGGAATGCTAGATACACGTGTCAATCATAATTTACTCGGAAGAAACAGATTCAAATAGAACCTTTTCTCACTGTTCCAGTGAAAATATCTTCAACCATAACACCCTTCTTTTAAAACTAAAATTATACATGCTCAACAGAACATGTTATGCTATACGTTTAGATCTTAAATTAATAAATATAACCCACTAATCAGAAGATGGAACCACCAATATGTGATTCATCTATATTGATGGTATCCAATCTGTAATTCTTCAAGAAGTGGTCTATTACTCAATTTACACCAAAAAAAGGGAGGGGGGAAAAACATAAACCGAGCATAACAAAACGAGAAGGAGAAAAGTATCAGAAACATTTATGGATGTATTATGTTAATACCAAACGCCTTAAACTTAATAAAACATAAGATATATGCTTAGGAGAATCCGGCATGTTGACGACGTTAGATATGGATGAGAATGGGAAAGTGATTATAAGATATAATAAAGATGTTATTATGGATCTGTAGTCAAATTAATCAAGCCGTATAATTAAAAGTAATAATTGTTTAGAGCAGCCCCCAAATGACGTCAAAATCAGAAGTGGTGGAATCAAATTAATGGGTCTAGCTAGCAAGCGCTGAAGATGAGGTTCAAGCTAGACAAATTTTATTGGTAAGAGTTGGAATGACACCGTACTCCTAGAGCAACTAAGAATTTCCCTCCACAGTCCAGTCCAGAACACCCTTACTTAAAACCGGCAAAAACTGGAAAAAAACAGGTCAAAAACCGGTTAACCAGTGAAAATCGGGCAGATTCCGATTTAGTTAAAAAAAATCTGGACATAAAATTCAAAATTTTTTTACTGTATTAAGAACAGACTTGTTCAAAAAACTGATGTTGTTCAAAGCAAGATTCCTCAGTGATAACCGGCCTCATGAACCTGACAAAGGAATAACCTACGTGGATATGTATGTAGGACCCTAAAGTCAGTCAAAAAAGTGCACCACCTTTGCAGTAGTTCTTTTCTTTCCTTGAAGGCAGGCCCTCACCATAATTATTAAGCATTTATATATAGTATACGTGCACAGTAAGAAATATATATTACTGGAAACCCTAAAAAACGTCCATAGGGCTCTCAAAAAATAAAACTGATACATCACTCTCCTACCTTCCCTTTGGGGTGTAAGAATCGTATTCCATGTCTATATCAGATCAAAATTGAAGGGCTGGAAAGCGAAGACACTAGGGCTAGGGCATATGGCCCAAAATACAACAACGAAGGAGCACGTAAGCGACTAATTTCAAGGTTCACTTTCGAACTTTTATTTTCCTCCTGAAAAATTCTACTTCATCTTTAAAGATAGTGTGATAGGTCCATTTCTAAAATAGCTAGCTAGGCATGCACAAGCTAAAGGTGTAGCATTATTATCGTGTGTGTAAAGTGCACAAATTCGATGCCTTCTTCTGTTCTTGAGATATATAAGACCATCATCTGGGCCACCTTCCTTTGCCATCTAACCATATATATGTATATATACACACACATATATATATAGAGAGAGAGAGAGTCACAACTTGGCGACGTGAATTAAATATATCCAATTTGCATATAATTAATTCACGTCGCCAAGTTGTGACTCTCTCTCTATATATATGTATATATAATATATATATATATATATCTCTTTCTTTGCCTTTCCAATTAAAATTACTGACCAATATGCCTTGCTAGTCCACTTGTATTTATATATAATTTCTGATCACTGATGTTTAGTTCTCCATCGCAGAATCGTTAAATATTAGAATTTTGAAATTGGCTTCTTAATTCTTACTAGTTTTTTGGGATAATTCTTAAAAGTAGACCAGTCTTATATGGGCTGTAGAATTATTACCATATATAATTCCCATATATAACTACATTTTTATTTAAATCGGGACTCTTCAAATGTTAATCTTAAGGTATATATAATATATATATACCCATTTTCTGAGAAACATGCATGGGATCATCATGTTGTTGTTGTTTTCAATTTGTAAATAATATGGTTGTGTTATTTTGGAATTACTATCTAATTATTTTAAAGGAATGTCTACAAGGAAAGCACAACCATATATAGATGAACCGCAATAACTAAAACCAAAAAAAAAAAAGTAAGCATTAACTGGGTAGCAAATTACAATGCTCGTATGCGGCTTCTCAATGAGGAAACATGGGAGCAATTAATTGATACACTTTATCCCATCCTAAATATAAATTTTTTTTATGTTGATTCTAAATATAAAATTCTTTTCAAAGTATAAGGTCATATTTATTATAAATTACCAAAAAAAATGCTCTTATTCAATTTATTGAGAGAAATAAAAAAATTAAATAAGAATATATAGTTTTGAAAAAAATTGTGATTTTTGAAAAATTATGGTAATTTACTAATTTTAACTCACATTCTTAAATTTGTATAATTTGATTATAGGAGGAAATATGTAAATAGTATAATTTTTTTCAAAACATTGATCTAAACGTTAAAAGTAAATGAATGGCTAGACAACAAAAATGAATAGAAAAACAACAATCGATGGCATGATTGAATAAAGATAGGAGACGGTTATCCACAAAGGCCAAAATTCATTTAACTTAATGAAATTAGATAGCGGCACCTAAAATGGGAATCTACAATACAAACTGACCCCTAGAGCCCTCCAAGGGTCATTTTCATATATATATATATATAAAAGCTCCTCCCAGCCCTTTTAATTCCCTTTAATTATTATGATAGTTCATGGATATGGTCGGAGATGATGATCTAGTCATATATACTATATACTAGTACAATTTTAAATGGACGGACCAATTTAAAGGACATAAGAAATGGAGGAATTAATTAATATAGGTGCGAAAAGTTCTAAGGCTCAGCTAGGGGAATTACTCTGAAAGAGAAGACATTCGACGGTTGTCCAAGGAGCCAGGTGGAAATTTAAAAGGCAGGCCAGCCAAATGACACAAAAACACATATCATCATATTTAATATATGTATCTAAATGGACCCAAAGCCATAGAATTTCATATCAAATTACTAATACATTGTATGTTTTCTAGATCGATTTTGACTTAGATGTAGAATTAATATATATAGAAATTATAACATTCTAAATTTGTTATGCAACTGATCTAAAAGCATAGCTGGACCATGAATCAACGAGAGGGACCCTAAGTGTTTTTCACCATTAAAATCTTATTCTTGAGATCTGGTGTGAAAAAGAAGGTTCAGCATAGGTAGAGCGTCATATTCTTGAGATGTGTCAGTATTTCCACGCTTCATGGAAGAATAATTCTACAAATGGGAGAAGGGGGGCCGGCCGGGGGGTATAGTTTTGTTGTGGGTAAACTGTGCCGTTAATTACTCTATGTATGTGTGACATGAAGAAGGTAACATTCCAAGCATCTTCCAATCATATAACCATATGTGAGGTGAAGAATAATAAAGAATATTTTACCAAAAATTAATCAATGAACAATATTACGCAAAACGTGTTTCCAAAAAGCTGATAGTCAGGTTGTTGGCACGTTTGTTAAAAAAAACAAAAGTTGTTGGCACGCAATCCATCAATTCTTCGAACAAGGAAGCCAAATTAATGATTGACTTAATTCATTGACCCTTGCATACAATCCTCCCCTAATTCTTAACAGGCAAAAACATATTTTTAGTTACTTAAGTTTACACTAAATTTTATTTTAATTTTTTAACTTTATTTTATTTACTTTTAATCTTTTAATTTTTAAAATGTTATCAAAAGTTTCCCTATTACTAGTACGTACAGTTAACTACATTAGCCCTAAATGCTGATAAAACATTATCATATGTTGGTAAAATATTATTTAATGTTAATATATGTCAATTTTTAATTATTATGTCATTAATATTATTATATATTTGTTAATCTTAAGTTTAAAATATTTTTAAATTAAATTAAAAAATAAATAATAAATAATTACAAATAACCAATTTCTAAAGAAAACCTTAATTTTAGGATTTTTTCCTTAAAAAATAAGTTAGATAAATTTGTAAGTATTTAAAAATGTTTTGTCAGCATTTTTTGTTAACGTAGTAAATGATAATAGTAATAAGGAAAACTTTGATTATAATTTGTAAGTTAAAGGATTAAAAGAAAATAAAATAAAGTTAAGGGATTAAAATGAAATTTAATATAAAATTAAGGGACTAAAAATGTGTTTTTACCTTCTTAATATAAAATAATTTTAACCGAATCACATCAATTAAAAATAGGAGTTAAAATTAGTTAACTACTTCAATTTTTCCAAAAATCACAATATTTTTTTAAAAATACCCTTATTTAATCTCTTTCTCTCTCTTTAAGATATATTAAATAGAAATATTTTTTTTAAAATGTATAATAAATATTACCTTATATACGGGAAAGAATCTTATATTTAAGATTAACATAAAATATCCTATAATTAGGTTCAGATCGGGGGAGTACCATTTTGATTGTGAGTGCGAAATATATATACACGGCTAATTAATGACCGGATTCAACGAACTAGCTATGCGAATTGCTATATATAGTTGATCCATTGCCTTTCTCCATTAACTTTATATACAGATTTTTTATGCTCACTTTTGACCTGCATTCTTTTAATTGAGGGTCTTCGATCCTTTCCTTCTCTTTTTGATAAACCGATCGTTTTTCATACTACTAATCTAGTTTTCTATTTATTTGTTTAAGCTTTTACTAATATATATATATATATATATATAAGTTAATTACTGGCTGTTTGCCCAAGGAGCAAAAAGATCAAACGATCCACTTAACCAAGACACCAGTGGTTGAAGCCGAAGAACTCGAAATATGACAGGAATTGGAAGGTGAAGGTTCGCTTTACCATCGTCATTTGTTAGGGTCTTCAACCACTAACGTATTTTCGTTTGCTTTGAGACTTCGTGCTCGAGGCCTTTATAATTGACTGGGCCGAAAACTTAATTAATTAAATACCTCATCCTCTTTTAGTCTGGGTAGGTGTCAAGAGGCCTGTAATGATGGGCCATTGATTTCTGTGGGTCACATTATTGCCATATAACCGCTTTTTATTCTGTTCTACATTATTTTTTAAAACTGGAGACATTTTTCATATCTTGGATGAAGTTTCAAGAACAAATTTCATTGTTCATGATATTGTTTTCCATATGCAAAAGTGTATGATAAAATAGCCACCCACATAAAGAAGTTAGTAAGGTTATGTTTAGTTATACATATGAAAGGACGAAGATAATAATAAATATAAGAATTAACATTATTTTTATGTTCAGGCCAAAAGAAGATTATTTTTTATGTATTGTTTGTTATTTTATTTGAATTATTATCTAATATTATTTTTATTGAAATATAAATGTTGCTTCTTTTCACATATTCATCTCTTATATATATATATATATTTGCCATCCTCTTATATATATATATATATATATATAACACTTTACATATCAAATATAATCTTCCTAAGTACTAAAAAAAATTAATCTTGTTTATGAGTTTGAAGCATCACAACAAGGTAGGTGCCAATAAAAACACACAAAACTTGTGATATGGATGTTACACTGGTTTTTTATTTATCCTTTGATTAATTAACAAGCGAACAGAGGAAATTTTTTCCTCCTAATCGAACGAAATAATTTTGGGGATTAAAATAAGAAGTATAAGATTGGATCATATTTCTTGATCACCTTGATATTAAAATTAAAATAGCTATATAACAAGAGATGATTACTAAGAATGACATAACGAGAAAGTTACTAAATATAAAACTGCCTTTACTGTATTTAGTTAATCCAAAACAAACACACCTTCGATCTTATATATATATATATATATATATATGCATTGGTGACCTAGAAATCCTAATCAGTCAACTTTCCCCCTAGATGTGCTTATCAAATTAATATAAAATATAAAAAGTATATGGAATTGTACAAGTCGTAAATTATAAATAGTACAGCTCATCTCATGTATATAAAAATCAATGATTGATTTTTTTTTTCAATATCTCTAAATAAAATTAGTTAATTACAAATTGATGGAGTTTTCAATATTTAAATTAAAAGTGCAAAGATGGCATGTTTATCTTTTTAAGTGAGAGCAGGTAGGCTTCTAAATTATTTATCAATTTCTTCTGTAGACTTTTAAAACTGTCATTGATTTTATATTGGAGAGATCGATTAATTTACTCATCAATCTTGAGCTTTTCCATGTGCTGAAAGGCGGGCACTAGGATTTGCTTCACCATCTTATCTTTATATTTTTGTCCAAACAGTATCTTATCTTTATTATTGGATCAAATGATAGGACGCTTACGGAGCCAATGATTTATTCGATTATTTATAATTAAGCGCTTGATTTTTTTTTTGGGCCAACATTAAGCGCTTGGTTTGAAATGCGATGTTTTTATTTATATATTTTGATAATATAATTATATTTTTAAAAATATCACATTCTTAATCATGAGATAATAATTATCATATATAGAATAATAGTTTATACAATAGATACCTAATATTTTTAGTTATTTAATGATTAAATAAATGATGTAATTTTTAGGTATGCAGGAAAGAAAAACAAACATACTTACTCATCAATCTAGGAGGGGAGTGCCAGAGGGTCAAATGAAACAAATGTAAATATATTTACAATATATATTCATTTCTTGATCCAAACACAGTATAAAGTTTGTCTTTTTCCCTCCTCTACATATACAATTAGGGGTGTGTAATTAGTCTGTTAGGTTCGGTTCAGTTGAAAACCAAATACCAAATTAACATAAAATACGTAACCAAACCTAACCGAACAAACTGAAAAAACTGAACCGAACCGAACTGAAATATTTCGGTTCAGTTCAGTTCAGCTTTTTCAGTTTGGGCCTTTGTTGGAAAAAAAAAACTATAAACTGAAATGAAACTGTAAATTTTAATGGGCCTTTATTGTTCCACTGTCACCTTGTGATTTTTTTTTCCTAATATATCATCTAAGTACTTTTGAACTTATAAAGATAAAGGATTGAATTTTATATACAATACGCCGTCACACAGACAATTTACAAATATATATTGCAGTGCCCTGCTGCAGGAATTAGTGATTTAACAGGACATGATAGATAGATTTTTTTTTTGGTATTTGATGGATAGAATAGATACATGACTATAAAATATGGGAGACTTTCGATGTAAAGCAGAGCAAACTTGCAAGTTATAATGTAAAATATGGTAAGAAAACTAAAGTTGGAGCAAATACTTAAAATCAAAATAAATGATTAGTTGGATAAATGGAATGAAAAACATGTTACAGCAACAATAGAGGAAGATCTTCGTAGTGATTGAGAATCTCAAAAACAGAATTCGACTTCAATAACTAAAACACAATGCACACATAATTTTATAGGATAATCGACCACAAAGTGCTTTATATATTAAATAGAATCTTGTTTAATTGATCTAGCATAAGGACAAGGAGGAGTACTAGGATTAGGATTAGCAAATAGACATGTTAGAAATTATGTATTAGTTTAAATAAGAAGCTCTGTTTCATGATTTTCTTTTAAAATTGATTTCTAATTCTAACTACTCATGTAAATTCATTAAACCCAAACCGAAGTAATCTAAGAAGATGCCCATTTCATGAACCTATAAAATGGAAACAGAGTACAGAACTTCACTAAAATGTTCTGAAGTTGTGCCTAGTGACAGTGAGTTTATCTACTAAATACTAATATGCATAGTTTAATACAACAATGTATTGTTCTAGGATCCTAAACAGTAAAACCAAGATCTATTTTTCACCATTTTAACGACTTATGGGAATCTAATCCAAAAACTAATGCAGCTTGAACCTATTTAAAACTAATAAACTTCATCTTAACCATCAAGACAAAGGGACTCGATGGATCATTCATATATTCAAATCAAGTGAAATCATGCAACCAGTCAACAACAATATCTGCATACAAACAAACTCAAATATAATTTGATAATATTAGTCTTTATCCTCCAACAAGGCAACACCAGAGCATAATTAACAACATTATAACAAGGTACCAAAGGATTTTGCTAACCTCCAAAGTTCAACCTATGTTCAAAAAAAAGATCAAATAACCAACCACATCCACATGTATTAATCAATAATAAAATTATATAGAGAGGAAAAAATTAATTTACCTTAATAAGACAATAGCAACAGCCCATGATATGTCAACAATTGATTCCAAAGCAATCTTTTGAAAATCTACATGTAAATAAAAGTAAAATTATATTGATAACTTATAAGAAAATCAATTTTTAACAATAAAATTAATATATGTGAAGATAAAAAAAGAAAAATTACCTTTCTCTATCCGTTGAACATCATCCAAATCTTCTTCTACTTCAACTGGAAGACAATGTTAAAGCCAACCTTGAGCACAAATAAGAGATTGCACAATCTTAGAAGTCAAAGAACTTCTAAATGCATCAAGAACCTGTCCTCCAGTGCTAAATGTAGACTTAGAGGCAACTGTAGAAATTGAGATAGCTAAAACATCATTGGCCAAACATGAAAGAATAAGGAATTTAGGGCTGGTTAACTTCCACCAATTCAAAATGTTAAAATCATCTCTATCCATCTCAATTTCTTCATTTAAATATCTTTCAACTTCCGTTCTACTAGTTCTTCAACCAAGGCACTCAGTCATGAATTTTTTCTTTTCCGACTCAAGCAATTTTCTCACCTTTACAGCAAGGTCATCATCATCAACTTTAGCTTCTAAGCCAGCCAAAAGTTGCTCCTTTTCAATTTTAGAAGGAAAAATCATCTCTTCGTAATCATTATACAAAAAAAATAACACATCCTTCATCTGCATCCCTAATTGTTCACCAACATATATTTTGCAAAGTGCATATTGCACCAACTCCAATTTATATTGAGGATCAAGAATAGTAACAATATAAATAAGTTGGTTCATCTTTGAAGGATCTCCCCAATATTTGTCATATTTCTCTTTCATTTTATCAGCCATTACTGCTAACTCCCAATCATCACTCTTTTTCCACTCATCCAATAAGCGATATAACATATAAATTTCATGGAAAAAAGTATTAGATGTCACAAATAAAGAACCAGAAATACACAATGTCAACTCATACAAATGACTCAAAAGCATCATCATCTTCCTAACATTGACCCAATGATCAACAGTAGGTACCCCACCCCCACATTCAAGATCAATTCGAAAGTAAGGATCTTTATCCTCAAACCTCTTGAAGGTGGCCTCAAGTTTTTGGGCTGTCTCCAACATTAAATAAGTAGAATTCCACCTAATGGAGACATCCAAACTCAATAATTGCTTATTTTGAATTTTTTCATCATCACAATTCTCTTTAAACTTTCTCATCCTGAGGGGGGATTGCCTAACAAAACGAACAGCTTCTCTAACTTTGTTAATTGAACTTCCAACTCCTTTCAACCCATCAATAACAATTAAATTGATTGTATGAACAACACATCTCATATGTAGAAACTTGCATTTCATAACAGAACGGCCTCAATTGGAAATTTTTTCTTTCAAATACATAACAGTAACATCATTAAAACTTGCATTGTCCACTGTGACACTAAATACCCTATCAATTCCCCACTCAAGCAAACATTTTTCAATTTCTATTCCAATCTCTTTCCCCTTATGACTAGAAATTGAAATGAAATTTAAAATCCTCTTGTTCAATTTCCAATTATCATCTATAAAATGTACTGCAATACACATGTAATTAATCCTTTGAATGGATGTCCAAGTGTCTATAGTGAGGCAAATCATTTGTTTCTTATTAGCTAGATAATCCTTGAATTTAATCTTTTCATCCATATAAATTCCAAAACAATCACGGGACACAGTCCATCTAGAAGGAATCTTAAATCTAGGTTGAGCAACAGACATTAACCGCTTAAGCCCCAGCCCCTCAACAAATTTGTTAAGCAACTCATCAATAATGATCATGCATGCTAAGGCTTTCCTAGTGGCTTCTTGATCAAATTTCCAACTAGTAAGGACTACATCATCATGTGCAATAAAATTCAAGTGTGATTGTTTAGGTTCTTCAGGAGGAGGTCGTTTCTTACATACAATCATATGATTTATCAGTGAAGTAGTGCCATTCTTTTTTGAATCACAATGAAATTCTCTTTCACAGTAATTGCACTTACCTTTAACTTCATTTTTCTCATTGATAAATTTTGTGAAATGATCCCAAACTTTAGATCTTGGCTGTATTGCTGCATGAGTTTTCTTTTCCCTTTTTGAGTTGAGGCCTCACTAGATGCTTGAGCTTGAGGTTAAGTGCTCTCAATAGCATCTCTAGTTGCTCCATTAGTGGCACCCCCAGTTTCACCATAGTATGACATATAAATACCATAAATTAAACACAAATATGTGAACATATGAATGAAACAACATATCTAATTTCTAGTTTGATGACATATCTAATAATGGAAGCTTTTTACATCAAGTTTATTTCAATTTAAAAGCTAAATTTAATGTTCTAAGAGGATGTTATAATAACACATAAATAAGAACAATCTAGTGTTGATGTAAATGAAAGGTGTCAGGACTTAGTACTATGAATTTATGAAATATCCGAACAAGAGAAAAGAATGAACTGTGACTTCAATAGGCAGAGAAGAATGAGATTGGAGCTGCCGTGACTTCAATGTATTCAGTAATCAATAATACGATGCCTTCATGACTTGACCCCTAGGGAGAGGGCTAAAGCGCCTTCCTTTCTTTCCTGGAATCACAAGAATGGAATATTATGTAGTATGGAATCTCAGTTGCAGAAAGCTGCTATACCAAGACCGAGATGCAGAGGAGATCGAGATTGAAGCTACTGAGCTATTGTGCTAAGCTTCCAACATTGAGATGCAAAGAACTTCTAAGCTACTAAGAGAGCTACTAAGAGAAGTGCGAGATTGGAGCCACCGGCCATGCCAACTGCCAACACCATGATGTAGAGGAGTGTGAGATTGGAGGAGGAGTGAGATAGGAACGAGTAACGAGCAAAGCTCTTTGAGAGTGAGAGACAAGAAATGAAATCTGGATTCTGGACTAGGAATGAGATAGAGGGAGGGAGCAACGAGACAGGAGATGAAATCGAGCTCGAGAAGGAGGGAGACGCGACCACAGTGCTTCTATTTCTTGATTTAGGGTTTGAGAATTGAGACTGAGTAGATAGTAAGGGGTGAGGGATTAACAGACTGAGGCTGAGGGTGACGACTTGGCAATTTCTCACTTGATTCTCGGACTTCAATCTTCAGATTCAGAGGCCAGAGTGCCAGATTGCCAGAGCAGAGGGATTGAGGGAGTTGGGCTTGGGGGTGGTGTGGACCGTGTGGTGAAGGATTGGGCTCAGCCTTAGAGAGTCAGTTAGGCTGAAGTAAGGATTGAGCATGTATTTTAAAACAAAATATATATATATATATATATATATTTCAGTCGGTTCGGTTAATTTGGTTTTCTAACTCCTAAACTGAACTGAACCGAAAAAACTGAATAACTGAAAAAAAAATGATTTTTCACCAAAAATTGAAAAAACCGAACTGAAAAAACCAAATTTAATTTGGTTCGGTTTCGGTTCGGTTTTGCTCACCCTATATACAATAGATGATTAATTAAAAATGAAAATGAAAAACACACCAAACTAACTCACAGGAAATTCACCATATGCTGATGCATGTTTACATATCATCGGACTCTTATATATCTGTCTTTTGCTGCGATTATCTAAAAACAAGAAAATCTATAGACGAAAATGACATGGGATTTTGATGGTACCATCTTGGGTTTTTCTTTTTCTTTTTTGTGGTTTTTGCAGAAGCAAACAATCAAATGATCAGATCATTGTTGAGTTTCAAACACAGAGCAAGACTACCACCAATAATTAATGATTATACGTGGAAAGGTATATTGTTTCTTCCAACCTTATAACTATCAGATTCAATGTATTCTCTGAGATGTATGACTTTGTTTGAGTTATAATAAACTTGTGAGATCAAATTGTTGAGTATGAGCATGAGAGCTTTTGGACCACATAAGTAAGTATTTCGCGTTGCCTTTTTTACTTTTACAAAAGAAATTCAATCTATATCTGTATGAAAAGCTAATCAGATTCACTTCGATCGCTACGTTTATATATCTATATTGAGTCTCATGATCAACAATATATACATGGTCGAGTTCATTAACTGGATGTTAGGGTCTTGGCCAAGAAATTATGGGATAACAACTCATGTTTTGAGTTTGGTATCCCTGATTCAGCTAACAGCTTTATTAGGTTAGGTGCACAACAAGGTGTATTTTTGCTTGCTGGGATCGAGAAAATGAACAATGAATAAAGAAAAATTATTTATGATATATTTATTATACATATCACTGTTATTATTTAATTTATATAAATGTTTTTAAATTAAAAAGAAGAATCACTTTTTTAAGTCTCTCAAATTTACATGTTTCCCTGGGTATTCATCTGTAGATCCCTCAATGTTACAAATATATAAATGTGACGAGATGGTAAATATTAAAAATGCCCAAAATGACAATGTTAGTAGTGTATTTTAGTGCACCTAGAAGGATCTGGGCAGAGAAACCAGAAAAGAAGCTCTACTTGATTCAAGCCCTGATTACTATCTAAATTTTACCTTTCTCCTACAGTACGTATGAGTTAAAAATAAAAAATGTATAGACTCATTCAATGAACATTACTTACTTTATTTTTTATCTTTCTCTTCTCTGGATGATTGACACTTTAATAATTGAAGAGATTTAAATTATTTTCTAGATCTAAACTACTAAATATAGTTATGCCAGGTCAAATTAATTATATGATCAAATGAGTGAGAGTTATTAATGCATTGTCGATTGAAAAAGTTTTGCCAAAATCTCATAACAAATTAAGAAAGTTGAAATGTAATTTGGATGTAGTGGAAAGTTGGTTAAGGAGGGTACCTATAAATTTAGATATTCTTGTGGATTTATATATACTCTCTTAATTTTGATTTCTCACATGTAGATATATAATAAGTATGCCATGGCCCATGGATTTCAATAATCACATTTAAAGCGACTCACGGAAATGATTCAATTTATTTATTTTATTTGTGTTCATACTATTTATTAATTTTATTTGTGTTCATACTATTTTTTTTTTTAGCATTGAAGATATTTCTAATGGAAGGTCGAAAACTAATCTTTTTAAAATATAGAAATTATTGAAGTGAGTTTATCTCTTCCAATGAAATCTTTTTTAATATATATAGTCAAAAATGGAACTTAGGATTGTATACTTAGGGGATTTAATTATCTACTAATTGTGTTAAGATGTTATTGATATATTGCCGACTTTTTTTATTTACTCCATCCAATTGGTTCATGACACCCCTTCCTCCTAAAGTCTCCACTGAATTTAGATTTCTTGAAATCTAAAGATGCTATTTTTTTTTTACTTAAGAAAATGAAAGGTGCACTAATATAGTTAGGGGGCCGCTGACTGGTCTCACACATTGACTTTTGTCCTATTGAAGGTCAATACTTAAATATATTTAATCATTTTCTAATATTACACTACAAAAAAAAGAGGTATTTAGAGATGGCCAAAATCTGTCACTAAATAACTTAAAATCCGTTTCTAATCTATTAGAGACGAATTTAAAGACAACATTTAAGTCGTCTCTAAAAGTGGCGTCACTAAATAATTAGAGAGGGATTAACTCATCCATCTCTATTTAGAGACGGATTTATTCCATCTCTAAATAAAACAAATTCATCTCTAATCTCAATCAAAATTTGTTACCGAAATTGTTAAAAATAATCAAATAAAATAATAAAAATAGAATATAATCATTAGCCACTTCACCCCCTAGCCCAAAGGCCACGCCACATCACTGGTATGTCATTTGTAGTGCCATATCATATTAATAACTTCAAATGTGTCTCACCCAGGTTCAAAGTCATGACTTCTTACTTCTAATACCTTTGTAATTATCATGTTGCCAATTGAACTGAAATGTTTCTGTAGTCTCTATATGTAATATTAAATATATATTATTTATCTACACACTAAAATATAAACATATATATATATTTATAAGTCAATATATTATTAAAAAATACACATATGTTTTATATTCAATTATTAATATCATAAAATATTTTATATATATATTTATATTTATATTTATATGAATATTTATATTATTTTGTTTAGATCCTAAATAATTTTCCTATAAATATATTTTTTTTTCTTTGGAAAGAAAAAATTATTTTCCTTGCCGACTTTTAAATTTTATTTTTATTTGTAAATAAAAATAATTATATATATTATGTTTATGATCCACATGTTTTAATATTTTATTATGTTATTTTTTGCATAGTCATATCATATAATATATATATATATATCATATTTTATATTATTTAATAAATTATATTATATATATGCTTAATATATATTAGAGATGGGAGGGAACCAGATATGATCGAGTTTTATGTCAATCCATGATCTAACCCAAAGTCTTGGTTAAGTATTATATATATCCATTTTAAATTTAGAAAGGAACATATCTTTTTATTATTTACACCATAAATTTAATTATAGATTCCTAATGAAAAAGGATTGAAATTTTATTTGATTTTGATTTGATTTATTTTTTAGTATCATTATTACGTTTAACTTTAATTTTAAAATGTAGATATAAATTCTCAAAAGAAGGTTGATTTAGAAAGAATTAATGATTAATAAGTTTATAATAAATTTATTATTGTCACAATTTTTTGAAATTATTATTATGAAATAGAATTAAAAATTAACTTATTAATTCAAAGTAAAATAAATTAATAAAATTAAGATAATCTACTTAGATATTTTAAACCAAATGATATTATTAAAGATAAACTTTTTTTTGAAATCAATTCTACAAACATATCCAATATAAAAAATTTATCAACATATGGATTACTAATTAAATAAAAAATATTTTTTAATATTAATTGATTCTAGATATTTGTTACTTACTAGGACAATTAAATGTCATCTATGATAAAATTACTTACGTTCTCTTTTAGTCTAAAATTTCATAAAACTTCAACACTTCCTTTAATTTCATTTTACTATTTCTAATCTTAAAGTTCTCTATATATTTTCTCTCTTCTTCATTTCTTATTTTTCATTCTCATCATATATTCTCAATTTCTCGATCTTCTTCCATCAACTACCAAACATGCTCCTAAAAAAATAAAAGAAACATTAGGTTTTAGGATTCTGATGGTTTAGTTTAAGATCGCTTTTTGAAATGTCTTTTAATATGATTAGAAATACAATTCACTTAACTTAAATTAGTTAACTCATGAGTTTGGTCCATTTAACATACTATAATATTTAAAAAATACCCAAAATTTGAAAATATCTCTCAATTTAAATTAACATATTACAATATTAAAAAATAATACTATATAAAATTGAAGTAATTAAAAAAAATCCGTATCTAAATCCGTCTCTAAATGTGAATTAGAGACTAATTTAGAGACAGACAAAGCACCCGTTGCTGCGTTCATTACAAATGCGTCTCTAAGTTCATCTCTAAATAGATATTAGAGATGAATTTAGGGCAAGACATTTATTGTTGCATTCACTAAAAATACGTATCTAAATTCATCTAAAAAAAATTAGAGATAGGTTTAGTGACAAATTTTTATCCATCACAATAAATTTAAAACATCCGTAATAAAATTCATCTCTAAATGTTAAAGAATTTTCAAGAAATAATAGGATATTTTTAGAAACGGATATAGAGACAGACTTTTTTATTTTAGCAATGAAAAATTAGTTGTTACGAAGTCTGTCTCTACCATATTATTAGATACGGATTTAGAGACGGATTTTATTAGAAACGATATATACCCATCTCAAACTCCGTCTCTAATACTTTTCCATTATTTTTAATATGAAAGAAAGTTATTTTGTTAAAAAAATTCGTTATCCGTCTCTATTTTCGTCTCTAATAATGACAGATTTTAATCCGTCTCTAAAATTCGTAACTAAATGGACATTTTTTTTGTAGTGTTATTAACTTATTATTATTTTATACTGTGTCATATTTTCATCATATAGATCCGTTCTTCTCCAGCAAAGGAGGTTAGGACTATTGCATTAAAAAACTGTTACTTAGCTAGTGTTTGGTTTGTGAATGCTATTCTTGTTTGTTAGGTATTTACGAATGATTTAAGTATAGAAGACATGATCATGTACTGTAGGCTGTAGCCTATTGGGTAGATATTCAACTCCCCTTTTTTGCTACTTTTTTCTTTTTTTTTTTTAAGATATGTCGTCCGTTAAGATATATTCACTAATGAGTTTTAAGAGTATTGTAAATGGTTCCTCTAACGTTGTCAGAAAGCAACTCTCCCGAACAAGTCGACATAATATTTTCTAGCAATCAAAGGAGCGAAAGGTTAGTATAACGATGACTATAGCTACAGTTAATTAGATTGTACACAGAAACAAAGATAAAATATGGTTTTTAAAATACTCTATCTATCTGATTCTTAATATAGAATATTTTTAATCAAATCATATAGATTAAAAATATGAATTAAAATTAATTAATTATTTTAATTTATCTAAAAAAACAATATTTTTTAAAAATTATCTTTATTTATTTATTTTTTTCTTTTCTTTAGTATAAATTAAATAGAGATATTTTTTTAAAAATATTTAATAAATATTATATCATATATTATATAATATTTTATATTTAAAATTATAATAAAATATATTATATTCAGAACTAAAGAGATTGTGGTATACCTTTCAGATGTTGATGGCCAACGCACAGACATTTGCGCAGTGTCGTTTTCTTTCCCGTAAGGATTGATGAGAGAGAAGCACATAGTGTCGTTTGGAGACATTACTGAGCACATTAATTAAGGTTGTCGTGAGGTAAAAGGGACCAGACGTTGCCTTCATCAATTTTTTATTACGATAATAATATATACTCGTATACTCGTATATATATACTACCACACAAAGTAGTTCAAGACTGCAAGTAACGAGTGATTAATTCAAGACATGGAAGTAGGAAACAAAAGTGGATCATTTGAATTTGCCAATAGGCGACAAAATAATCTGGCAATAAAATGTAACTTTATTTTGGCATGGTTAGATGGAGTCAGAATCAATATTAATATATAATATAAAATTTATAATAAGTCCCATTCATAATATGCCTTTATTGCTCGACTAGATACTGTGCCCTATTAATAAATTATAAACAGTTTGACTTATTCTTAAACTTCATGCATTGTTTTCCATTTGATGCTGGTTCAAAAATTTCAAAGAACAAAAAAAAAAAAACTCCATACATTGAATTAATAGGGCACACTATCTAGCCGAGTAAAAAATTTTTAATGATTAGAATTTTATTTCTGTCTCGTGTAAAAAAAATTATTTCTACCCTAGCTCGTAAAGTATTTTTTAATAAAATTATATTCTAATTTATGCATCTATAAATGAAATTTTTTTTTAAATTTATTCTTTCTTAAAATTAGCCTTTTATTTAACATATTAAAATAAAAATATTTAATTCATAATTGATCAAATTCGATACCATAATTGTATATAAGATTAAATTTAAAAGTATTAATTAATTATAAAACCAAAATAAAATTTGAAATTAACAGTCATTGTACTGGCCGGGATGATAAGGCCGAGCTTACAAGTCCGAGGTAGATAAACGTCCATTTGATGTACCACTCTCCGGGCTCATATACACCGAGCTTAAGCGCAACAATCCGAGTATTACATCGGTTATCAAGCGGTAAGCCCGAGTAATTGTACGGCCAAATGATCGTACGGTTAAATAACATCTCGGCCATAGGACCAACTACGGGTTTCTCTACGAAGATTGTGCTGCTCCGAAAATACCCGACTAGGAGTAACGGTTATGAGAATAATAACTATTACGGAATCATAACTGAAGGACGAAAAATCAGGGATCAAGTGAAAAGAGTGCGATACTCCATAATGATTATTTATATCCTGATAAATTAGGGGTTAGAGGGAGAAAACGGTTAAACCTTAACGGTCAGGGGAAGGTCAATAAAAAGGGGGCAAGAAGAAGCGTAAAAAAACAGAGAGCACTGCACACTGAAAAGGAGGAATAGTCTATCTCGGCTTTTTGACAGAACATTTTGGCGCCCACCGTGGGGCCGAGCAAAACTATCCCACCACCACCAAAAATCATGGTGCGAACCAGGAGCAGTGCGGGTGCAGGAGAACGACGCTCTGAAGACAGGCCTTCTTTGGAGGACCACCCTGTCATTCGGGCGATGCGTGAGGAGATGGAGGCATTAAGAAAGGAGAACGAGGAGATGCGTGAGAGGAATAGGCAATTGGAGCAAGAACGCTATCATGAAGATACTTCTCCTCCTCGAGGAGGGGAATGGGGAAATACCAACAGGGATACTCAGCGGTCACATCAGGAGGTAAGTCGACGTGAAGAAACATACCATTCGGAGACGAACATTGAAAATTGGCGAGGAGATAAGCAGGCCATCCGGAGGCATCCGTTCGTTGATGGCATCATGGAGACGCCATTGCCAAAAGGATGGAAGGGCTTAAACCTGGAAAGGTATGATGGTACTACCGATCATGATGAGCATGTGGATGCGTATGTTACGCAAGTAAATCTGTTCACGAATGAGGATGCAGTTTTGTGTAGGGTCTTCCCTACGTCTTTGAAAGGAGCAGCTTTGAGTTGGTACACTCGGCTCCCACCGCTGTGAACACCCCATTTTGTCCGGGTATTTAAAAAAAAAAAAAACAAAACAAAACCATAAAAATTGATAAAAAAAAAAGCATAAAAATAAAACAAAATCCCCTTTTAAGAAAATCAATGATTTAATTTCAAGATAAAAAATAAATTTTCCAAAAATCTAAAAAAATGTTCTTTGAATCCAATTTCCTCCTTCTAGAATTTGAAATCTAAAATTCCAGCACAAAAAAAAAAGGAAAGAAACAAAACAATCAAAAAATAAAAATAATATATATATCTATAAAAAAAATGAAAAAGGAAAAAAAAAAGGGGAAGACAAGTGAAGGCCCAGGATACCACGAGCCCAATTGGGGGCTCGTGGACCTGGGCCACCGAATTGCTGCCCTAAACAATTAGGGCAGCAGATACCAGAAGGCCATAAACCGAGGGAACACGGGACAGTGGAAGCCGCAGGCAGCGTGAAGCAGAAGGAGAAAAAGGAAAAGCAGAGGGAGTCTGACACGGGAGGAGGTGAGACCAGAAGTAGGCACCAGAGAGGATGAGACCAGAGAGAGCACGCGTGAAGCCAGAAGGAGACGTGCACGGAACCGCAAAACAGGGGAGGCGTGAAGAAAAGCACAAGGGAGGCCATAAAAATGAAAGGATGGAAGCCGCGAGAGGGGGGGGAGAGCAATCTGAAGCTCGAGCACGATCCACAACCGACGAGAGAAGGAATGGGGATCTAAACCGAAATCAGAGGAAATCCGAGGATGAAGGCGAACCGGTGGAGCCATGAGTATCACAAGGGAGGAAGGTTGGAGTGAAATTTCAGAGAAGCCAAGGAGCACTCGGCCGCGAACCGAGGACGGAATCTTCGAATAGGGCAATCGTGAGGGAGCCCGAGAATTTGAAGCTGAAAACTGGAGGCTCCCGAAAACAGAGGAAGGGGGACCGAGAGGATAAAACGAAAGACCGAGGGACCGAGATTGAAAGCAGAAGCAAAGTTCAGGAACCGAGCAGCTCGAGTGGGGTCTGCACGAAGATAGCTTCGAGGCTGGAGGTCAAATTGGGGGCGAGGTACAAATTGGGTGACAGACTCAGAATTCGGTAATCCCTGTTCCAATTGTCCCTTCTGAGTTATGGAATCTTTAGTCTAAGATGTTCATGGGTTGTTTCCAAATGATTTATACCATGCATTTTGGATGATTTCGGCAGCTCTCGGGTGGATGTTATTTTAGTTCAAAAAAAACCTTCACTTGAAATGGGGATTTAGATTTAGTTGTTTGCTGGAATTCTTTTTGGCGTTTGCTCCTTGTTCCATTGTTTGCCATATGATGGTGCCCCTAGGATTCACACTTGAATGGGATTGGTTCAAGAAAACATCGTTGAGTTTGTTAATTTGCTGTGAAAATCCCCTGATGTTTATCAGCATATTTTGCCATTTTTTATATTTAACGATAAATTGTGTAGTGTGTCCAAAAAGCGTGGGTAGGGGATTTGGGGGCAGCTGTTAGGAGCTTGCTCGAGTTGAAGGATTGAGCTTCAAACAGTCTCGCGTCTTCCTGGTCGAGAGCTCTTCTCCTTGATCTGTTCTCGTATGAATATGTTTGTCTTGTGGGTTATACATTAGGGAGTATGTTCGTTCATTCTGTTTCACGCGGGTGGGTCTTAGGAAGCTCGTTAAATGTTGATGGGCTTCTTTCATGGGCTGCGTTGAAAGGCCTGCCACAAATTTTTATTCATTTTTTTGGCCAGCTATGAAACCAATTATCTTGATATGTTTTGAATTGAATCCTCTTATGGGCCTGACATTGAGAAGCCTGTTACGATTTGTTCTTGTTTTTGCATGGGCCAGACCCTATAACCATATAGGGGCGCATGAGCCCCAATGGATGTTAATTTTACCAAAATCTTTTTCACCTATGATATAATACAAAAACTAATAATTGTCCATATAATTACACCACGTGAGGTTTCAGAACCCACGCAGGTATTCTGGATTGGTGAGTTGTTGCGTGAGATTGCGTATTCGCGTAGATATGTCGGTTAAATAATTCTTTCTAAAGAAAATAACTACATTTCAAAAATAACAATTACAATAAAAATAATGAGGATTTTTTTTAAGTCTCATTGTAAAATATCTAATAAGATTATTATACGGCATTTTAAGATAAAATCTTTATACCGCGAGGTTTAGGACTTTCGCAGGTACTTAAAGAACTGATCTACTAGGCATAACTGCGAGTTTGCAATAAGTAGATTGATTGTTTTCATTAACGTGAAAAGGCAAAATTTCCAAAATACAAAAATAATATAACAATAAGGGAAAAAAAACAATAAAACATATATGTGATGATTTTTTTTTTTTAAGCATTTTCAAAAAAAACAAAGAAAAAGAAAAAAAAAATATTTTCAAAATGAAATAAGAGTGAGTAAAATGGAATTGGATTATCTTCTTGCAAATTAAAACACACCAACTCAATCTCAGAAAATCGTTTTGATTGCAAAAAGGTGAATTATTTTCAATTAACTTTCTCTTATTACAAAAATTAAAAAAATATCAATCAAGTGACACGCATTTATAGCCCGAACTACGTGGACTTTGATCCCCATCGCAGGGTACGTAGGCCCCAGGCTCTGATCCTGGGTCAAGTCCGCCTTTGTAAATAAATAAATATTTCCTGATTTATTTGGTGTTTTTCTCTTAATTTAATAAATATTTTCCCAATTTATTCCCTCAATTCTTTTTCCTCATTTTGCTTAAATATCCTTAATTTTAATTTGATTTATTTCCTTTATTTTGTTTTCCAAACTTTCTTAATTTCTTTTTCTCTACTCATTTTCTCGCATGTGATTTATAAAAGGAAAACCAAAATATATTTTTAAGCCATATTAATTTACACAATCAATGTAAGGTAACCGTTCCTAGGAACGGGTGTTGTGGGGTGCCTAACACCTTCCCCACGCACAATCGACTCCCGAATCCAACTCTGGATAAGCAGACCATCCCTTTCCTCTATAATGCGGTTTCCCAAGATTTTCCTCAAAATTTTGGTGGCGACTCCTCACAAGTCGGTTTTCACAAGAAAACTAGATTTGTTCTCTTTTTTCCTTTCGTCGCATTTTTCCGAGTGCGACAGTTTGGCGACTCCACTGGGGACATTCGAGAGTCAAGCCTACATACGTTGATTGTGTTTATAATATGGCTTTATATTTATTTTGGTTTTTCTCTTAATTGTTGTTTGCTGGGTGTGAGAACATAAATTAATTTTGTTTATTCACATGCTTCTTTATTCATCTCTTGTTTGAATAACATGCCATAGTGTAAGTAATGTGACTTATATCTTTTTCACATGCTTCTCTATTTGTTTGTTGTTTGAATAACATGTCTTAGGGTAGATAACATGCGGATTGAACCTTAGGGTAGAAGACTTTATCTACTACGTTTCTTTCCTGCAATTGTGATTTGTCAGACAGGTGGGGGTTAGGTAATGCATAAGCACAGGTTTGCACGCTCTCCTCACACACCATACACTTACACACATCACCTCACATACATTTTGGGCCCTACACCCGGGTCTGTGAGTACCCTAGGCTAGTGGAAGTTTATAATGGTTTCCTCATGGGTTTCTAGAACTCATGACGGTTACTATAAAGACTTCACTCAGGTTGTGTCTTATGCGGTAAGTTTAGTTCCCAAGGAGCTTTGGAGCCTTCGGAGAATTGTACTTGTCGAATAAGATCCTCACCATATGGTGGGGGCAACTTGGGGACCTTTTGAGAGCAATAGAACCACCTTGAAACCATGCACGCTAGTAAGCAAATTAGTGGCTAACCTATTAGTTAATACCTGACCACTTAGGGTAAAAAGACCCCGGCCCAGGATTCACCGTAAATAAGACACATGAGAGCACATTCCTCTCTCATCATGCATCATGACATGGCATCAATATAACCTATCTTGAGAATGGTGACAAATTGTTACCTTCACCAGAGCAAGTATCATATGTCATTATGAGTTGATACAAGGCAATGAAGGGGATTGCATTAAAAATCTTACCTCGAGCTGTGGGGTCTCCTACCCCAGCTTAGTATTGAGTCCATGCATCATCGCTGCATTATAGCATGAATTTTACCCTAAGCCATGAGTTAATAAACAGTCTAATAATAGGAATTAATCTCAATTAATAACCTTGGCAAAAAAAAAAAACACAAATCTTCGTCAACATTGGTCACATAGAATTTTGGATTTTATGTAGGCCAATATTTGTTAAGTTTCCCCAGAAACTGCGAGTCACAGGAGGAAAATTAACACCCAATAAATCAAGTGACCTTATGGGTTGTTCATTTTTTTTTGGGCAGGTAATATATCTGGTATTTTCAATTCCAGAATTACCTTATCTATGAGTCCTTGATACTAACAAATCTTGATCCATAGCATGCAACATGTTGTAAATAAATAAATTGATCCTCTTGTTACAAGAGGTGAAATAAAATAGCGTCTCCTAAATAAAGGCAGTTATCCCATCCCAACCCACCACATGAGTTTTCGAGTTTGCCATACTCGATCTAAAGGCTCTTACAATAAGTGGGTAATAAAAGTGCATACATGCATAGAACATTCAAGCATTTAATAAATTTGGAATTTATAAAATGTAAGATTATTGGTCCTTCATAGTGAATAAGTCATGTCGAGTCAATGCCCAGGTCTAAAGGGAGAATATCCAATTAAACAAGTTAAGCCAAGTGAGTCAATTTGATAATCTTGCTTCCACCCCCCTTGCTTTTCGTGTCACCATGTCTTTCACATTCATATCGTTCACTTGTTGTCAAACTCCTCTCTACTCAGAGCTCATCAATGATTATCAAACATGATTCATAGGCCCTTGTCTTGCCCTCAAGAGGAAATTAACACAGTCAGCAGATGGCTCATAACACTTGGCTTAAGTACTTGGTATTCCTGGGAAAAAAAAAAGAAAATGAGAGAATAATGACCAGGCTAAAAAGGACACGTTCACTCACAAAAATCATCCACCATTAAGGATAGCATGAGACCTTTGACATGGCATATCTTCATTTGATAATGTTTCCAAAGCCAAGATTTAACACCTAAATTTGCTTTCTTTAACTATGTCAATGTCAGGAACATACATTTCTCTCTTATCCGTACTTATTCACTCATTGCTTTCATCATTTGAACATCCCCCACATATCTCTCCCAATGCTTCAAAAAACAAAAATTTTGTGCATCATCCCCCATGAAAGTGCGTTAATTGGTACGAGTAAAAGGTAAAGCTTGAGATGACTCATGTCACCCAGCTTGTTAAAATAAAAAGAAAAACAAAAGAAAAAAAATAAGAAAAAAAAAAGCAAAAAAAAAATAAAAGAATAAAAAAGGGGGAGTCAGAAGACAAGGATATGAGGCATTCGTTTTCTTTCCATTTTGAAGGAGTTACCCTAGTCACCTTATTTGAGCCAGAAGTAGCAGCGTTCATTTCATTCCCCCGACAAAAATTAACGTCCGGGACAGGGCAATTTTAACATGTTTTTATGCTGAAAATTCAAATATCAAGAGAGGATCAAAACATTCTTTTGCCTACCTCTATAGGATCCTATTTCAAGCTCATTTTCATCCTGTGAAAATTCTTTCCATCCCCTAACATGGCTTAAGCCTGAGTAGCAATGAGAATCAATTTTATAGAATTGCTTAGACATGTAAGCCAAAAGGAGGAGCAAAAGAAAAAATGAACAAAAGAAAAGTAAAGGAAAGGGAGATCAATGGAATAAAGTCTTTTGGCTAGAAGAGATCCAAATCCAAATTCTCCAAAAAAAAAAAAGCAAAAAAAGAAGAAGAAAGGAAAAGAGAAAAAGAAAAAGAAAGAAAAAAGAAAAAGGAAGTAATAAAGCTCTACAAGCTTGCACAGCAACTAAAGCAAAATTCTCATTGTGAACTCCCTTGAATCTCCGGACTTTATATCCATTCTTTTTTTTACCCGTTATTGTGCCCTCCATCTCAATCCATATCCTCACCCTTCATGACCAGATTACAACCCTAAAAATCCTCTCTTGGTAGGCGAATGTCAGCATAAAAATGTGTTTAAAATGCTAAGGAAGATAGAGGGAAGAGCTTATGCAGGGTGGGGTATTTTGAGCCTAATATCCTTTCATTTCATGAGCCCATTTACCCAGGCCACATTACAAACCTTAAAAGTCCTTATTGAGATTTGACTTGTTTGGCAAGTGGGGCAACTGTTTGGTAGAGGAAAGTTTCAAGACCAAGATGACTCGCACTAGAGCAAAGTTCACAGGGCAAAATAAAATCTTTTACTCATATCAATGGCATTATTTTCAAAAGGGTCATGCCAATATTAGAAGGTGTCATTCACCTATCCCCTTTTCCATTTCACCGCATTTCATGTTGGTCTCGCTTGAGAATGCTCCAAGATCATAATTTAGGCATTTTTTTCCCCGCTACAGCACTTCCCACTTCACTATTCCTAAAAAATTTTTGCACATTACATCACCCCTTATTCATGCTCTAAACCTTTCCTTGCACCTAAACGGTGCCATATTTTCCACTTACCACAATGCTTCTTTCTTTTCCCTGAATATAGCTGTATATCCATATTGTCTGATGGCCTTGACCATGTTAAATAAAGTAAGTACAAGTTTTACTCATTGGCTTTTCAAGCATTATTGCTGAAGATAGATAAGGGAGACAATCATATCAAGCCAACATTCCAAGTTAGGGTCAATAAATTCCCCCGAAATATCATATATAGGCCAAAGAGAGTCTTGGATGTCCCAAAGTGCATATACTCCCTTAGAGCTCATTCATGTAGTGAAAATGTTATAAAGTCATTGGTGTAAGTGAGGATTTCCATTGAACCAAGTGAAGACTTTTCTAGCTGTCAAGGACCAAAAATCCTACATTTTGTAAATTTCAAGCATTCGCATCGAACATTACATGCACAATAAAACAAAGTTTCCTTCACACATGCATCAAGTCTTTCATTTGTGTATATATTCTCCTATTGAAACAAAATTCTGCAGCCATGGCATAGACATCTCATTGCAAGCATTGCATTTTATGAGCTTCCATTTGGAGTGGGGGCGAATAGAAAATCTTGCATCATCCGCGGCATATAACATCAAGTTGATTCCTGCAAAAAAAAAAAACAATCAAAAAACAAAAAAATCACGTTGCATTTTCCTTACATGTATTACATAAATAGATTCCCACTCAAGTTGGGACAAAAAAAAAACAATCATATGCATTTCCCTTGAATGTATTACATAAGAAAATTCTCATTCAAATTGAAAAAAATCACATTGCATATGCATTTTTCCTTACATGCATAGATTCCCATTCAAATTTGGGCCAAAAAAGCACATATGCATTTCCCTTGCATGCATCACATAAGTAAGTTCCCATTTAAATTGAAAAATGATCACATTTTGGATTCATCTTCCTTGCATGCATAAAAAAAAAATGGCGAAAATTTTTTTTCCAAACAAATCACATTGCCCATACATTTTCCTTAATAAATTCCCATTCAAATTGGGTAAAAAAAAAAATTTTTCCATTTCACATACATCTTTATCGCATGCATTACATAAATAAATTCCCGTTCGAATTGGGATAAATATCAGAAACTTTATGTTTCACATGCATTTTCCTTTGCAGGCATAGCAAAAAAGTTCCCACTCAAATTGGGGTAAATAAAAAAAAAAGATTTTTTCCACCTTTCACATGCATCCTCTTTGCATACCTTGCATTAGAATTAACTCCCACCCAGATTGGAGCAAAGACAAAATATTGCATTTTTACTTGCATGTACTGCATCCCAATGAAGTTCCCCTCAACTTAGGGCAAAAACAAAAAATTAGTTAACATGCATGCATTGCATCAAAATTGGCTCCCACTCAGATCGGGGCAAACATGAAAAAAAGGCATTCTGCATCACATCAAAATACGCTTCTAGTCAGATTGGGGCGTATATGACAAGTCATACATTTAACATGCATTTTCTTTGCATACAAATTGGCCCACTCTAAAAAAAAGAGAAAAAAAAAAAGATCTTGCATTTCTACTTTTGTGTACTGCATCACAATAAATTTCCCCTTAACTTAGGGCAAAAATAAAAAAAAAATCATTTCACATGCATTCACTTTGCATACATTGCATCAAAATTTGTTCCCACTTAGATTGGGGCAAACATGGAAAAATGCATTCTACATTATATCAAAATAAGCTTCTAGGCAGATTAGGCATACATGACAAATCAAGCATTTAACATGTATTTTCTTTGCATACATTGCATTAAAACTGGCCCACTCAAATGGGGTAACAAAAAAGAAAAACAAAAAACAAAAAATTCCTCGTTTCACATGCATTCTCTTGCATGCATAACATAAATAAATCCCCATTCAAGTTAGGGCAAATATGAGAAACCGTATACATCTTCCATTGCCTGCATTGCATCACAAAAGTCCCGACTCAAAGCGGGGCATAAAAAAATTTTCACATTCCACATGCATTTTCTTTGCATGCATAACATAAATAAATTCCCATTCAAATTGGGAGCGTACATGGAAAATCTTGCATTTCACATGCATTATCTCTGCACGCGTTGCATCATTCCCACTCAAGTTGGGGCATACATGAATAATTTTTTCACCTTTCATGCATCTTATTTACACACACAACACCATGAAAAATTCCCACTCCAATCGGGACAAAACAAGAAGAATTTCACATTCCACATGCATTTTCTTTGCTAGCACCGCAAAATAAATTCGCATTAAGAATGAAAAAGAAAAAGAAAAATTGCACTTATTTCACACACATTGCAATGTCCCCAATTGTCAGGGGCATAATAAGCCTTGCAGCGTGACAGGCATAAAACCAAATCCTACGTCAGAAGTAGGTACCTTTCAAATCCTGTGTCAGTGCAGGTACTTTTCAAATCCTACGTCAGAAGTAGGTACTTTTCAAATCCTGCGTCAGTGCAGGTACATTTCAAATCCTACGTCAGAAGTAGGTACTTTTCAAATCCTGCGTCAGTGCAGGTACATTTCAAATCCTACGTCAGAAGTAGGTACCTTTCAAATCCTGCGTCAGTGCAGGTACATTTCAAATCCTATGTCAGAAGTAGGTACCTTTCAAACCCTGTGTCAGTGCAGGTACTTTTCAAATCCTACGTCAGAAGTAGGTACTTTTCAAATCCTGCGTCAGTGCAGGTACATTTCAAATCCTACGTCAGAAGTAGGTACTTTTCAAACCCTGCGTCAGTGCAGGTATCTTTTTAAATCCTACGTCAGAGTAGGTACTTTTCAAATCCTGCGTCAGTGCAGGTACTTTTCAAATCCTACGTCAGAAGTAGGTACTTTCCAAATCCTGCGTCAGTGCAGGTACTTTTCAAATCCTGCGTCAGAAGTAGGTACCTTCCAAACCCTGCGTCAGTGCAGGTACTTTTCAAATTCTGCGTCAGTGCAGGTATTTTTCAAATCCTGCGTCAGAAGTAGGTACCTTCCAAACCCTGCGTCAGTGCAGGTACTTTTCAAATTCTGCGTCAGAAGTAGGTACCTTCCAAACCCTGCGTCAGTGCAGGTACTTTTCAAATTCTGCGTCAGTGCAGGTATTTTCCAAATCCTACGTCAGATGTAGATACCCTTTAAATCCTGCGTCGGTGCAGGTATTTTTCAAATCCTATGTCAGTGTAGGTACTTTTCAAATCCTACGTCAGAGTAGGTACTCTTCAAATCCTGCGTCAGTGCAGGTACTTTTCAAATCCTACGTCAGAGTAGGTACTTTTCAAATCCTACGTCAGAGTAGGTACTTTTCGAATCCTGCGTCAGAATAGGTATTCTCCAAATCCTACGTCAGAGTAGGTACTTTTCAAATCCTGTGTCAATGCAGGTACTTTTCAAATCCTACGTCAGAGTAGATACTTTTCAAATCCTACGTCAGAGTAGGTACTTTTCAAATCCTGCGTCAGAGTAGGTATTCTCCAAATCCTACGTCAGAGTAGGTACTTTTCAAATCCTGCGTCAATGCAGGTACTTTTCAAATCCTACGTCTGAGTAGGTACTCTTTAAATCCTGCGTCAGTGTAGGTACTATTCAAATCCTGCGTCAGAGCAAGTATTTTTCAAGTCTCGCATCGTGACGAGCACCCCAGCCCAATTCTGGCTGACACTTTTCACAGCCCAATTCTGGCTGACATTTATCACCGCCCAAATCTGGCTGGCATTTTTCAAAGCCCTGTAACATCGGCACCCACCAAAGCCCTATAATATAGGCACTTCACTGCCATCACAACCCAATTCTGGCATTTTTCAAAGCCCTGTAACATCGGCACCCACCAAAGCCCTATAACCTAGGCACATCACTACCACCACAGCCCAATTCTGGCTGGTATATTTCAAAGCCCTGTAATATCAGGTACTCAGCGAAGCCCTATAATATAGGCACCTCACTCCCACGTAGCCTTAACTATAATGTTTTAGGTTTTTCATTTTGTTGTGGTTCATGCATCTTGCCCCCAAACCAAATACGTGTTTTCTTCTTCATTTGTTCCTAAAGCGTGAATATCATTTCAAGATCTTCTCGCTTAGAAAATAAATGAAGAGGGGCGGCTCATCAACATAGTAGTTTGTTTGGATTTTGCTTTCACTTTTGTTTTAGTCACATCACCGCCTACTGCATCCATTTTAGTCTAGGGGTGTCATATCATTGCATGTTGCATCAGTTTGGTCTCAACCAGAGTTGGCCATTCGTTTGTGCATCTGTTGAAGCTGTGTTCTAACCTTTATTTAGTCACACCTTAGTCCACCCTTGTTGTTACACCCTTCATTCACGTTTTTCTTGTCAAATTAAAGCATGCATACCAAAAATAGAGTCTCGTCTACTTTAAGTTCAGGTCATATTGCATTCTCTTCGTGTCGGGGGCAAGTAAGTCATCATATATGTTGCACGGACAAAATGCGTGTTCTAATCTTTACTTGTTTCTTATGCGAGAACTCCAAAACTGCATTTTTCTCATTCTCACATAAGAAGCTAGTAAAGAGGGGCAACTGTGAACATCCCATTTTGTCCGGGTATTTAAAAAAAAAAAACAAAACAAAACCATAAAAATTGATAAAAAAAAAAGCATAAAAATAAAACAAAATCCCCTTTTAAGAAAATCAATGATTTAATTTCAAGATAAAAAATAAATTTTCCAAAAATCTAAAAAAATGTTCTTTGAATCCAATTTCCTCCTTCTAGAATTTGAAATCTAAAATTCCAGCACAAAAAAAAAAAGGAAAGAAACAAAACAATCAAAAAATAAAAATAATATATATATCTATAAAAAAAATGAAAAAGGAAAAAAAAAAGGGGAAGACAAGTGAAGGCCCAGGATACCACGAGCCCAATTGGGGGCTCGTGGACCTGGGCCACCGAATTGCTGCCCTAAACAATTAGGGCAGCAGATACCAGAAGGCCATAAACCGAGGGAACACGGGACAGTGGAAGCCGCAGGCAGCGTGAAGCAGAAGGAGAAAAAGGAAAAGCAGAGGGAGTCTGACACGGGAGGAGGTGAGACCAGAAGTAGGCACCAGAGAGGATGAGACCAGAGAGAGCACGCGTGAAGCCAGAAGGAGACGTGCACGGAACCGCAAAACAGGGGAGGCGTGAAGAAAAGCACAAGGGAGGCCATAAAAATGAAAGGATGGAAGCCGCGAGAGGGGGGGGAGAGCAATCTGAAGCTCGAGCACGATCCACAACCGACGAGAGAAGGAATGGGGATCTAAACCGAAAACAGAGGAAATCCGAGGATGAAGGCGAACCGGTGGAGCCATGAGTATCACAAGGGAGGAAGGTTGGAGTGAAATTTCAGAGAAGCCAAGGAGCACTCGGCCGCGAACCGAGGACGGAATCTTCGAATAGGGCAATCGTGAGGGAGCCCGAGAATTTGAAGCTGAAAACTGGAGGCTCCCGAAAACAGAGGAAGGGGGACCGAGAGGATAAAACGAAAGACCGAGGGACCGAGATTGAAAGCAGAAGCAAAGTTCAGGAACCGAGCAGCTCGAGTGGGGTCTGCACGAAGATAGCTTCGAGGCTGGAGGTCAAATTGGGGGCGAGGTACAAATTGGGTGACAGACTCAGAATTCGGTAATCCCTGTTCCAATTGTCCCTTCTGAGTTATGGAATCTTTAGTCTAAGATGTTCATGGGTTGTTTCCAAATGATTTATACCATGCATTTTGGATGATTTCGGCAGCTCTCGGGTGGATGTTATTTTAGTTCAAAAAAAACCTTCACTTGAAATGGGGATTTAGATTTAGTTGTTTGCTGGAATTCTTTTTGGCGTTTGCTCCTTGTTCCATTGTTTGCCATATGATGGTGCCCCTAGGATTCACACTTGAATGGGATTGGTTCAAGAAAACATCGTTGAGTTTGTTAATTTGCTGTGAAAATCCCCTGATGTTTATCAGCATATTTTGCCATTTTTTATATTTAACGATAAATTGTGTAGTGTGTCCAAAAAGCGTGGGTAGGGGATTTGGGGGCAGCTGTTAGGAGCTTGCTCGAGTTGAAGGATTGAGCTTCAAACAGTCTCGCGTCTTCCTGGTCGAGAGCTCTTCTCCTTGATCTGTTCTCGTATGAATATGTTTGTCTTGTGGGTTATACATTAGGGAGTATGTTCGTTCATTCTGTTTCACGCGGGTGGGTCTTAGGAAGCTCGTTAAATGTTGATGGGCTTCTTTCATGGGCTGCGTTGAAAGGCCTGCCACAAATTTTTATTCATTTTTTTGGCCAGCTATGAAACCAATTATCTTGATATGTTTTGAATTGAATCCTCTTATGGGCCTGACATTGAGAAGCCTGTTACGATTTGTTCTTGTTTTTGCATGGGCCAGACCCTATAACCATATAGGGGCGCATGAGCCCCAATGGATGTTAATTTTACCAAAATCTTTTTCACCTATGATATAATACAAAAACTAATAATTGTCCATATAATTACACCACGTGAGGTTTCAGAACCCACGCAGGTATTCTGGATTGGTGAGTTGTTGCGTGAGATTGCGTATTCGCGTAGATATGTCGGTTAAATAATTCTTTCTAAAGAAAATAACTACATTTCAAAAATAACAATTACAATAAAAATAATGAGGATTTTTTTTAAGTCTCATTGTAAAATATCTAATAAGATTATTATACGGCATTTTAAGATAAAATCTTTATACCGCGAGGTTTAGGACTTTCGCAGGTACTTAAAGAACTGATCTACTAGGCATAACTGCGAGTTTGCAATAAGTAGATTGATTGTTTTCATTAACGTGAAAAGGCAAAATTTCCAAAATACAAAAATAATATAACAATAAGGAAAAAAAAAACAATAAAACATATATGTGATGATTTTTTTTTTTTAAGCATTTTCAAAAAAAACAAAGAAAAAGAAAAAAAAAATATTTTCAAAATGAAATAAGAGTGAGTAAAATGGAATTGGATTATCTTCTTGCAAATTAAAACACACCAACTCAATCTCAGAAAATCGTTTTGATTGCAAAAAGGTGAATTATTTTCAATTAACTTTCTCTTATTACAAAAATTAAAAAAATATCAATCAAGTGACACGCATTTATAGCCCGAACTACGTGGACTTTGATCCCCATCGCAGGGTACGTAGGCCCCAGGCTCTGATCCTGGGTCAAGTCCGTCTTTGTAAATAAATAAATATTTCCTGATTTATTTGGTGTTTTTCTCTTAATTTAATAAATATTTTCCCAATTTATTCCCTCAATTCTTTTTCCTCATTTTGCTTAAATATCCTTAATTTTAATTTGATTTATTTCCTTTATTTTGTTTTCCAAACTTTCTTAATTTCTTTTTCTCTACTCATTTTCTCGCATGTGATTTATAAAAGGAAAACCAAAATATATTTTTAAGCCATATTAATTTACACAATCAATGTAAGGTAACCGTTCCTAGGAACGGGTGTTGTGGGGTGCCTAACACCTTCCCCACGCACAATCGACTCCCGAATCCAACTCTGGATAAGCAGACCATCCCTTTCCTCTATAATGCGGTTTCCCAAGATTTTCCTCAAAATTTTGGTGGCGACTCCTTACAAGTCGGTTTTCACAAGAAAACTAGATTTGTTCTCTTTTTTCCTTTCGTCGCATTTTTCCGAGTGCGACAACCGCGATCTATCGATTGCTTTGAAACCTTGATAAAAAAATTTAGCGCGCAGTATGCTACCAGCCGACCCCACCAACTCACCTCGGTTGCATTGGTGAACTTACGCCAAGAGAAGGATGAGTCCTTAAGAAGTTTCATGGAGCGTTTTTCATCAGTCTCGGTAAAAATACGAGATTTAAATCCTGAAGTGGCAATGCACACGATGCTGATGGCCCTCAAGCCGGGACCGTTTGCTGATCATTTATGTCGAAAGCCACTTGTCAACATGGATGAACTTAGAAATCGTGCAGCAGGATACATACAAATGAAGGAAGTGTCCAAGTTCAGAAATAAAGTACGGACAGATCTGGATAGGCGGACGGAGTCAAATAACCGAGGAAGTATAAGGCCGATGATAGAAAAGGGAAAGTTTAAAAGAGAAGGAACTAGTCGAGGGCCGAAGTATGATCTTTACACTCCGCTAAACGCTCACCGAGCTTGAATTCTGGAAGAAGCGTGCAATACTAAATTAATACGACTCCCACCTCCAGGACATACCCCAGAAACGGCGGATCAATCAAAGCATTGCAGGTACCATCGTAACTATGGGCACACCACGGAGGAGTGCTGGACGCTACGGGATAAGATTGAGGAATTAATTCAGGCCGGGCATCTCGGAAATTTGTACAAAGAAATCGCGGTAATCATCAAACCTATAATGGACGAGGACGCTGTAGAGGTCAACCCCGAGATCCAGAAAGACCTCGACGGCCAAATGAGGAAAGAAGACAACTCGACGATACCCAAAACAGGGAGGAAAACAGAATAAAAGGGGTAATTAATACTATAGCAGGAGGATTTGCTGGGGGAGGAGCGACTAGTTCAGCCCGGAGAAGGCACCTGAGGGCCATTCGGACAGTGAATGCGACAATGCACCGAGCGTCCCAAAGTTCTCGTTCCATCACCTTCTCGGATGCGGACTTCGAAGGAGTCGATCCTAATCAGGATGACCCTGTGGTGGTTTCGGTGGAAGTGGCGAATTACGTTGTAAGGAAGACATTGATAGATCAAGGGAGCTCGGCGGATATCTTGTATTATACCACTTTTCAGAAGCTTGGGATACCCGATGAGATGATCAAGCCTTATCACGATCAGCTGGTTGGCTTTGCAGGAGAACAGGTTCATACCCGAGGATACGTGGAGTTGTTGACCACTTTCAGGGGAGACCTTGGGTCAAGGACCATCATGATCAGGTACCTTATTATTGATGCAATAACTTCTTATAATATCTTGATAGGTCGACCAGCGTTAAACGAGCTTGGCGCCGTGGTCTCCACTCCACACCTCATGATGAAGTTTCCCTCGGTTACTAGGGATATAATTACAATGAAGGCTGATCAGAAGGTGGCAAGACAATGCTATGTAGATAGTCTAAAAGTCACCAGGAGAGGGGCAGTCAGTAGTGGTACACAGACGAAGAAGGATACCACATCAGTAAATTTGGTAGAGCTTGATCCCCGACTTGATGTACAGGACCAAAGGCCAAGACCCATTGAAGAAATACAGAAATTTCAGCTCGCCGGTGAAGATAGGTGCACTAATCTTGGAAGTCAACTAAGAGGAGAAACAAAGGAGCAGATAACAAGTATGCTGAAGGACAATGCTGATCTGTTCGCATGGACATCTTCAGACATGCCAGGAATTGATCCAAATTTTTTATGCCACAAACTAGCAGTATACCCTGAAGCTAAACCGATAGCGCAAAGGAAGAGGCGAGTAGGCGAGGAAAGACGGAAGGCAATGAGGGAAGAAATGGTAAAGCTAATTGATGCTGGGTTTATCCGAGAAATTGAATATACAACATGGTTGGCCAATGTGGTGCTCGTTAAAAAGGCTAATGGAAGGTGGAGGATGTGCACAGACTACACCGACCTAAATAAGTCATGCCCGAAAGATACATATCCCCTTCCTAGCATAGATCGGCTTGTAGACGGAGCGTCAGGCTGTGGCTTACTCAGCTTTCTGGATGCTTATTCCGGGTATAATCAGATAAGGATGTACCCCCTGACGAGGAAAAAACTGCGTTCATGACTGAGAACGCTAACTATTGCTATCAGGTGATGCCATTCGGACTGAAGAATGCTGGGGCTACTTATCAGCGGTTGATGGATAAAATATTTCAGGAACAGATCGGGAGGAACCTGGAAGTATATGTTGACGACATGGTAGTAAAGTCCGAAGATCCCTCTAAGCATGCTGCCGACCTTGGCAAGGTATTCGGAAGAATACGGAAATACAACATGAGGTTAAATCCTGAGAAGTGCGTGTTTGGAGTCAATGGGGGGAAATTTCTTGGATTCATGTTAACTCATCGGGGTATTGAAGCCAATCCCGATAAATGTCGAGCTATTATTTATATGAGAAGCCCCCAGAATGTAAAAGAAGTGCAGAAACTGACGGAGCGATTAGCATCACTATCTCGCTTTATACCGAGGTTAGCAGAGAAAGCCAGGCCGTTCTTCAAGTTACTTAAAAAGGCCGAGCGACACCAGTGGAACGAGGAATGTGAGCAGGCGTTTCAGAGTTTCAAAGACTTCTTTTCGGCACCACCGATCCTTAATCGGCCGACCACCAACAAAGAATTATTACTTTATATGTCGGTAACCGAGCATGCAATAAACTCGGTAATGGTACAAGAGATAGGCAGGCAGCAGATACCGGTATATTTCATCAGCCGAATACTGCACGATACGGAGATGAGGTATCAGATTATTGAAAAGTTAGCTCTGGCACTGGTTACATCGGCAAGAAGGTTGCGACCTTATTTTCAAAGTCACGAGGTTATTGTGAAAACCGACCACCCCGTAAAGCAAGTCCTGAGGAAACCCGAATTAGCTGGATGAATGATCTCGTGGTCAGTCGAGTTGTCAGAATTCGGTATAAGATATGAGCCTAGAGGGCCAATTAAGGCACAATGTTTGTCCGACTTTGTCACCGAACTTACTCCATCCGAGGACTCCAGAGACAGGGCCCGATGGATACTTTACGTAGATGGTTCCTCCAACACCAAGGGGAGCGGAGCTGGGATTATTCTAGAAGGTCCTGGTGGATTAATTTTGGAGCAGTCTCTTAAAATCGATTTCTCAGTCACGAACAACCAGGCCGAGTACGAAGCTCTCATTGCCGGATTAAAGCTAGCTAAAGAAGTGGGAGCGAGGCAAGTTAGGTGTCGGAGTGACTCACAGTTGGTTTCTGAACAAGTCTCGGGGGCTTACCAGGCTAAAGATCCACAGCTGGCAAGGTATTTGGACAAGGAAAAATGATTGGCTGAATGCTTTGAAGAATTTGTGATTGAGCACATTCCAAGAGAAGAGAACTCCCGAGCTGATCTGCTATCCAGACTGGCTAATGTCAAAAAGCTCGGGCAACACGAGACAATCATCAGGGAAACAATACATCAGCCCAGTGTCGATCTTGATAAGGTTATGGTCGGAGGCAGCCCGGACCGGGACTGGATGACCCCTATTTGGAACTATCTGGCCGGAGGGACCTTACCCAGCAACCAGAACGAAGCAAGGAGGCTGAAGATGAAGTCTTCCCATTACATAATAATGGGAGGAGACTTATACAGGCGAGGATTCTCAACTCCCCTCTTAAAATGCCTCACTCCTGAACAGGCGAAATATGTTATGAGCGAAATCCATGAAGGAGTGTGTGGGATGCATACTGGTGGAAGATCTATGGCAGCAAGAGTAATCCGGGCCGACTATTATTGGCCCACTATGCGAGCTGATTGTACCGAGCATAGTAAGAAGTGTAATGAGTGCCAAAGATTTGGTAGTCTGCGTCATGCACCGCCGGAAGAATTGCACACAATGACGTCTCCGTGGCCATTCATGGTCTGGGGAATGGATATTCTCGGACCTTTCCCGATGGGTAAAGGGCAGATCAAGTTCTTACTAGTGGGCATAGACTACTTCACTAAATGGATTGAGGCGGAATCGTTAGCTAAGATCACGGCACAGCAAGTACAGATATTCGTATGGAGGAATATTATCTGTCGGTATGGGATTCCTCACTCGGTGGTTACTGATAACGGAAGGCAGTTTGTGGATGGAAACCTGAAGCAATTCTATGAACAGCTCGGTATCAAGCATCGAGTGTCTTCGGTCGAGCATCCCCAAACCAATGGGCAGGCAGAAGCGGCGAACAAGGTTATCCTTGGAGAACTCAAGAAGAGATTGGGAAGAGCGAAGGGGGCCTGGGCCGAGGAATTACCGAGCATTCTCTGGGCTTATTGTTGCACGCCTCAGTCAAGCACTAAAGAAACCCTTTTTAGGTTGACTTTTGGAGCTGACGCAATGATCCCGGTGAAAGTGGGAGAGCCGTCCTTTAGACGAATACTCCCCGACCAACATATGAACCAGGAAAACATGGAAGTTGAACTAGATCTATCCGAAGAGGTCAGGGAAAATGCATGTATACAGGAAGAAGCTTGTAAGCAAAGAGCGGCTCGGCGTTATAATTCTCGGCTTAAGCCAAGAAATTTTGTTGGTGGAGATCTTGTTTGGAGAAAACAGAGCGAAGCAAGGAAGAATATCGGCGAAGGAAAGCTAGCTGCAAATTGGGAAGGGCCTTACCAAGTTACTGAAGCGTTGGGCAATGGAGCATATAGACTAGAAAAGGTGTCAGGAGAAGCAATCCCAAGGACATGGAATGCATCTCACATCAAAAATTATTTCAGTTAGTTGATGTATACAAGGAAGGTGATGTACTCTTTTTCCTAACTCGGTCTTTTGTCCCAAAGAATATGCAAAAGAAGGTTTTGGCTGAGAAGGTTTTAACGAGGCACGCCTATCTACTTTAATAAAGGAAATTTTTATCATGATTATGTTTATTAACCTCGGTCAAGTATGAACCGAGAGGAGCAGAATTACACCTCGGTCAAGTATGAATCGGGGAGGTGGATAAACTCGGTCAAGTATGAACCAAAATGTCAAATTCGGTCAAGTATGAACCGAGCATTCGAATTAAATTTGGTCAAGTTTGAACCAAGAATTTGTTAAAAACTCGGTTAAGTGTGAATCGAGGAATTGAAATTCGGTCAAGTATGAACCGAGGTTTCCAACTAAAATTTGGTCAAGTATGAACCGAGGTCTACGTCTAAAACTTGGTCAAGTACGAACCGAGAGGAGGAATTAAATCTCAGTCGAGATCGAACTGAAAGATTATTTTAAACTTAGTCGAAAAATTGAACGCAGTCAGATCGAGAAGTAATATTGTTATCATTAACAAGTTTGAACAAGACATCAAAATAAAGAAAAGCAAAGAAATAGACAATCCAGGAGGTGAGCAGTTCGCAGCAGTAGGAACATTTTTTTTAGTGTCCTACAGTTCATCTTCATCCACAAGCTCACCATCTTTGACATCTTTGTTCACATCAAATGCTGAGAGCTCAATTTTCGGCAGGAAAAGATGCACTTGACGAAGTGCTTTATGGAAGCCTTCTATATGCTCTTTCATTATTTGTTGTATGGCTTCCTTAACATCAGCCTCGAGTTCGGCCTGTCTTTTCCTTGCTTGTTCCAAATCCTTTTGTAAATTAGTAGCGAGGGCCGAGGATTCGGCTTCAACGTTCCTTGCCCAAGCAACCTCAGTCTTCAGGGCATCCCGCTCCTTCTCGACTGCTTGCACTTTCATCTCGGCACCAGCAAGAGATTCTTTCAGCTCCTCCACTTGCAGAAGGAAAGCTGCTTGAGACTTTGAAGCTTCGGCGAGTTCTGAAGAAGCCTTGTCTTTTGCAGTGGTTGCTTCCAGAAGCTCGACCTTAGCAGCTTTGAGGCGACGATCGTTCTCCTCAAACTCCTCCCCACAAAACGAGGCCATGTTCGCAGCACGCAGGCACATAGCCGACATGGATTCCAAAATAGCCTTGGGACCCAATCGCTGTAAGGTCTCTTTGTCACCGATTTCCTGGACACTACTCCCGAAAAAGCTTGGCAATGTTTGGATTAATGCCTGAAGGCAAGCGTCTAACAGGGGAAGACAAGGGAGATTGGTGAGCAGAAGACACAATCTCCTCGTCGGTGGTCAGAAGTCGAGCACGTTTGCTCGGAGGGCTGTGTGAAGAGGAGGGAATCTCAACAACCTCAGCTGTCACCACTACTTCAGCACGACCTTTCTCCTCTTTATCAGGGTGAGCCTGCAACTTCTCGGCACTTGGTCCTGCTGATGGGGCCATGTTTTTTATCGAACGCCAGTTGAATTTCCCCATCACCACTGCAGAGTAGAAAGTATATATTAAAAACTCAGACAAGTATGGCAGTAGAAGAAAAAAGAGACTTGGCACTCACGTGAAAGATCTTTATTAGGAGTTGAAGAATAAGGGAGTCTAAGTAAGATTTTGCAGTTCAAGGGGCGAGGTAATTTATTTAACTTCTCGACATCCGCTTTTTCGGATGCCGACATATCCTCATAGCACCAAGACTGGAATTTGATCGGAGTCCGAGTCCAATATAGAGGAAACCTGGGTCGTCCCTCCTCATTGAAAAACATCTCCGAGTAACCCTCGGCGGGGCGCACCTTAAAGAAACTTCCTTTGAAGTCTTTGTAGGATGAGGTATATGGACCGATTATTCCCTTTTTATTCATATCACTGAGAGAAATCCAGCCGATCTTATTTCCAAATCGGATCTGGTAGAAGTAGAGAAATTTTGGAGCAGTCGGTGTCATGTTCAGTTTTCTACACAGGACTTCGAAAGCCTTTAAAAACGCCCAGCTGTTGGGATGAAGTTGAGTCGGAGCGACGTTCAACGCCCTTAAAACAGCACACTCAAACTCCGAGAAAGGAAGGCCAACCCCCAGTGACTCAAATAATGTTTTATACATATAAGTAAAATGTGTTTGCCCTCGTTGTGCCGACATAAAAATGTGCTCATCTTCTGTACACGGCTCGGCAATCACGGCCTCCTTTGTTTGTATGCTAGACAGAGAGATGGATTTCCTCATTTCCATGATCGACTCAGCAGTCCGAAATTTAGAGTGATAAGATCCAACTTCTCCTTTAACCCAATAATATCCCGGAAGTTGAATGTTGGGAACTGGATCTTTTCGAACCCTTGAAATGATTTTTCGCGGGTTTGGTACGGTTACTTGCACAGCAGTAGCCGAAGATGAAGCTTCCCTTTCAGTCGGGAGGTCAGCCAGACGAAAATTCAGCTCCCCGCTTGGAAAGGAAGAGTTTGATGGTGAAGGATCTTCTCCGATGCCCATAACTTCCCTCTCAATTAGGATTCGATGAAGGGACGACCCAGCTGACGTCTCAGATCCTCGGTTTGAACTCATAATAATTGGGAAAAATATGGAATAGAGCGTAGAAACTGAGAAAAGGGGGAAGGATAGAAGAAGGCGTACCTGGAAAAATGACGAAAAGGGCGAGAAAAAGGAGGTTAGGGACGACGGAAAGGTTAGAGACGACGGAAAGATTCAGAAGGAATGAAAAGCAAATGAAGTTTAAAGTGAAAGGATGAACATTCGAGTCCTACACGTATATTGTGAAACTCCTCCTCGAAACAAGCAATTTAATCATAACTTTGGGCAACAAATCGTCACCATTGGAGAACGTGCTCCAATTGACGAAAAGACGCAGTATTAAATAATGCTGCGTGTAGCCGTACGTATAAGTGCATTACCGTCTCAGAAATCGAAACGTCAAGGAGCCTTAGGGAAGGTTCTCGAATCCCTAGGATACTAAAACGGTTCAAAATTCAAAAACCAGTCTTTAGTTAGTCACGTGATCCAGAGCCTCTTCGTCTAAATCGGACTCGAGGCTCGGGGGGCTAGTGTACTGGCCGGGATGATAAGGCCGAGCTTACAAGTCCAAGGTAGATAAACGTCCATTTGATGTACCACTCTCCGGGCTCATATACACCGAGCTTAAGCGCAACAATCCGAGTATTACATCGGTTATCAAGCAGTAAGCCCGAGTAATTGTACGGCCAAATGATCGTACGGTTAAATAACATCTCGGCCATAGGACCAACTACGGGTTTCTCTACGAAGATTGTGCTGCTCCGAAAATACCCGACTAGGAGTAACGGTTATGAGAATAATAACTATTACGAAATCATAACTGAAGGATGAAAAATCAGGGATCAAGTGAAAAGAGTGCGATACTCCATAATGATTATTTATATCCCGATAAATTAGGGGTTAGAGGGAGAAAACGGTTAAATCTTAACGGTCAGGGGAAGGTCAATAAAAAGGGGGCAAGAAGAAGCGTAAAAAAACAGAGAGCACTGCACATTGAAAAGGAGGAATAGTCTATCTCGGCTTTTTGACAGAACAGTCATATTTGAATACTACACAAATTGAAGAAAATGATTTATAGTGCATACTCTATGGTGAATTTAATTTTCCAAAGACAGAGTAAACAACAAGTATTCTCGGTTTAGAATTACTCAATCAAACTGATTTTACTTTTCATCATCGGTAATGCAATAAGCCAACGTACAGAAATGATCATATAATTTGACCTGAAAATATAGCAAGATAAAGAATTAAAAAATATAGAGCGAATTATTGAGGGCACGTAATTTCGCTGGGTCTCCTTCAGCTCATGTCATACTAATTCAAAGTGATCTTACAGATTATGTGTAATTAAATTGGTTTTATTTCTCGGCTGTGATTGGATGTAATTTTTGTGAATTACAAATGGGTGTACATTTGATGGATTTGATATATAATGATCGTAATCCGGATTTGCCAGTCATTTTCTTGTCCTTCAATGCCCAACAGCTTGGTATTGTTGACTTTCAATAAAATATCCCCCACTGGATATAGTTAAATCCAGATAATGTTTATCAATTATAATTACTTTCGTCTTTAATTGGGTAGCTCGTCAATCTCTTCAAATCCGTAACAAACTCTACTATGGCTATATATTATGTTATTCAATTAAATAATCAAATTCTTCACAATCATTTCTTTCTCTATCTGTTTTTTTTTTTTTGCCAAAAATATTTACAATCATTTCAAAATCATGTTTCTTTTACTAAATTAATAAGACTAAATTGCACTTTTTTATTTTAATTCTATACTTTTTTATTTACAAAACTTATACTCCCTTGAGACATATTTATAAGATTTTTTTTAATTAAGAAAAGTTGTTAAAATTAGTATTAAAAAAATAAGATCAAACCGACCGATTGGACTAAGAACTGGTACCAAGTCTGGTCCAGATATGGATGGTGGCCAGCTGTTCTTAACTAGTCGAAAAATGGTCACAAACCAACACAAAACAGATTGAACCGATTAATTCTTTTTTAAAAATTTTTAAGTTTTTAAAATAAAATAACATTATTTTTAGTATTAAGTGACATTATTAATTTTTTTAATGATATTGCACCTCACAGGAATTGAAACTTCAACCTCATGAAATGCTGGCCAAACTGCTTACTACTTGACCAGATGCCCATTGATGTGACTATCCATTTTCTACCCATGAAAGAGAAAGTAAAAAATACATTATATTAATTATTCTCTCTCTTATGATCTTTTTTTGATAAATTTTAAAATGTAATTAACTCACTTTAATGCTCGTATAGTAATTAAAACACATAATAAAAAGCATTGAAGGAGCAATAATAAGATACAAACTAACATTATAGTAATTATTCTCTCTCTACATGCGTTGCATCATTCCCACTCAGGTTGGGGCACACATGCATAATTTTTCATCTTTCATGCATCTTATTTGCACACACAACACCATGAAAATTCTCACTCCAATCGGGACAAAACATGAATAACTTCACATTCTACATGCATTTTCTTTGCAAGCATAACAAAATAAATTCTCATTAAAAGTGTAAAAAAAAAGAAAAAAGAAAAATTGCACTTATTTTTGTACTTCACACACGCATTATAAAGTCCTTCACTGTCAGGGGCACAATAAGTCTGGCATCATGACAGGCACAAAACCAAAATCCTGCATCATAGCAGGTATTTTTTAAATCCTACGTCAGAGTAGGTACCCTTCAAATCCTGCGTTGGAGCAGGTATTTTTCAAATCCTACGTCAGAGTAGATACCCTTTAAATCCTGCGTCAGTGCAGGTATTTTTCAAATCCTGCATCAGAGTAGGTATTCTTCAAATCCTGCGTTAGAGTAGGTACTTTTCAAATCATACGTCAGATGCAAGTATTTCTCAAGTCTTGCATGGTGACGAGTGTTCAAAGCCCTGTAACATCGGCACTCACCAAAACCCTATTATATAGGCACATCATTACCACCATAGCCCAATTTTGGCTGACATTTTTCAAAGCCCTATAACATCGGCACTCACCAAAGCCCTATTCTATAGGCACATCATTACCACCATAACCCAATTCTGGCTGGTATTTTCCAAAGCCCTGTAACATCGGCACTCACCAAAGCCCTATTATACAGGCACATCACTATCACCACAACCCAATTCTAGCTGGCATTTTTCAAAGCCCTGTAACATCGGCACTCACCAAAGCCCTATTATATAGGCATATCATTACCACCACAGCCCAATTCTGGCTGGTATTTTTCAAGGCCTTGTAACATCGGTACTCTCCAAAGCCCTATTATATGGGCACATCATTACCACCACAGCCCAATTCTGGTTGGCATTTTTCAAGAGAGCACGCGTGGAGAAAAGCAGAGCATAGGGGAGGCCATAAAATGGAGGAAGTTTGGGGCTCAGGGGCAGAGAAAGTCAGAAGGAGAGGGAGCCGCGGGATGAAGAAGAAAACAGAGGGAGGAGACCGAAGCTGAAAAAGCCGAGGTTGCCCAGACCGAAGAGGATGGAGACTGGATCGAAGGAAGGAGGGGAGGCAAAAATTTGGGGCTGAAAATCTAAGAAAAGGATTTCAAAACAGAGGAGAAGAGATGAAGAGAAGCTAGAGGCACTCGAAAAAACAGAGGGGGTGGAGCCGAGCATTAAGGAGATAAAACAGGGGGACGCAGGAGAGGAATCACCGGGTACGAAGGAGAACGCAAGTTGAAGGCTGAGGTGGTGCCGCTGATCACAGAGTCATTCGCTGGGTAAAAATAATTCTTCCATTTTGGACCTTGATTGATATGTGCTCAATCAAGGATGTGTTTTGTGATGCTCTGTTTCTGTCACACGGCCGAAGGCCATTGATCATTACCGGGTAGTGATTGATGAGTTTTACAATTTGCTGGCTTATCATGCATTTAGAAGTAGCTAAGTCTTCGGTATTGACTTCCTCTTTAGGAACCCACTCAGGTCACTGCACATTACCTTCAGCTACTCACAGTCGTTAATCTGTGTCTTTCAAACTTTTGTTATCAATTTCTGTGGGATTTCTTTTGAATTGAACTTGTGCTGCATTTTCCGATTCTATTCTAAACTAAGAAACTACCCTAAGCATAGAATTTGAGTTCATCTCTTTATGTTCTGTAAACTTGAGTTGACTTTGCTGGGCATTTTTGGATATGGTGTTTTCGGCTTTTAGTTAGACTTGGACACTAATGCAGAAGGGTGATAATTTCCCCTTGGTATTTTTAGCATGGAACATCTCTTTATATGTCGGCAAAAGAATGGTTTCTGTACTTCTAGGAATTTGGCTTCTCGTTATCACAATCCTATATGTGAATGTTGACAATCCCTTATGTCCATAGGCCTTATGCATCATATGTTTCTTTCTCATTGAAGAGCCGGAAACTAAAGTAAATAAGATATCGGGTTAGCAATTTCAAAGAGGCTCCATGAAGTCTAACTGAATCCAACTGTATAAGTTTAATCCGCAATTTCTAGTTGGCAGCTGTGCAGCTCATAGTTTGTTTGCCAAAGTGAGCAAACAAAGTGATGTCTGAAAGGATTTTCCGTGTGGGTCTTTAGGATACTGACTATTAAGGTTGCCGGATCATATGCTTACTATAATAGTAGCAACACTGCCATTTGAAAATTTCATAATGCTAAATTTGGTTAACAACATACGGTGATAAGGATTTGTGTGAGAGTTAATTTCTTTTACTTGCTACAAACGTTCATATTTTTGTCCCTAGCTGATACACTGCATGTACTGAATGATGAGTAGACTAGGGGAAAATGATGGGGGAGTAATTAAAGTTGTGAAAATAAAATGCTTAATATTTCTTGATTTGGTAGGAGAATTAGGTTTGGTGTCAAGTTTTCTTCCATTTACAAACCCTGTCCATTCATATATTCTTTTTGTTGGCTTTTAAAGGTTGGTCACGAACGCTTGTGAGCTCTCGCAGATCGTTAAAGTAATCACACCGTGTAAGCCTATGGGGCTACGCGAGTGTATTATAAAAATATATTTATAATTGGTCCCAATGACCTTTCCTTTCAAAATATCTTTTTCTCATAAAAAGTAAATAAGATAATAAAATAATAAAATAAATAAATAAATGATTGGCTCATATAACTACGCTACGTGAGTTTTCGGAACCCACACAAGTATTTAAGTTTACTGAGTTATCGCGTGAGATTACGAATCCACGTAGATATATCAGTTAAATGACTCTTTTTAAGAAAATAATTATATTTCATAAAGAAAATAAATTATGATATCTTAACAAGTTTTTCCCAATTTTATCTAAAAATATGTAATAAAATTTTCATTTGAAAAAAAAAATATAGTAGTATTTTCTAAAGTTTTACTTTAAAGGTACAATAAAACATTTATACTGCGAGATTTAGAACTTCTGCAGGTAATTAAGAAATCGATTTATCGGGCATGGCTGTGAGTCTGCAATGATGGATTGGTTTTCTTTTTAAAAGAAAATTCTCAAAAGTACAAAATATGTTATTTCAAAAATAAAAAATCAAATAAAAGTATTTTCAAAAATCCAAAAAATAAAAGAAATGTTTTCAAGACAAAATAAAATAAGAGTAAGTAAGCGGAACTAAATTATCTTTTGCAAATTAAAACACATCAAATCAATCTCAGAAAATCGTTTTGATTGCAAAAAGGTAAATTATTTTTGATCAACTTTCTCTTATTACAAAATTACACAAAATTTTTTAAAATTAAAAAATATCAACCAACTTACACATATTTTTAGTCCCGAACTACGTGGACTTTGATCCTTATCGCAGGGTACGTAGGCCCCAGGCTCTGATCCTGGGTCAAGTCCGCCTTTGTAAGTAAATAAATATTTCCTGATTTATTTGGTGTTTTTTTCCTTAATTTAATAAATGTTTCTCAATTCATTTTCTTGATTCATTATCCTCATTTTGCTTAAATATCCTCAATCCTAATTTAATTTATTTCTTTCATTTTATTTTTCAATTTATTTTCTTAAATTTCTTTTTCCTCATTTTTTCTCTAAACCCCCTTAATTTCTAAGTTAAATTATTTTATTCTATTGTCCTAATTTTGCAAATTTTCTTAAATTCTTCTCTACCTTTATTCTTGCATATGAGTAATAAAAGGAAAACCAAAATATTTTTAAAGCCATATTAATTTGTACAATCAACGTAAGATAACCATCCCTAAGGACGGGTGTCGTGGGGTGCCTAACACCTTTCTCACGCACAATCGACTCCTGAATCCGACTCTGATTACGCAGACTATCCTTTTCTTCTTTAATTCGGTTTCCCAAGGTTTTCCCTCCAAATTTTAGTGGCGACTCCTCACAAATCGATTTTCTCTAGAAAACTATATTTGTTCTCTTTTTTCTTTTCGTCACATTTTTCCGGGTGCGACACTTACACAAATTCAAAAATTTAAGATATTTATTGTCAATTTTTTTAAAAAAAAAATTACCTGCATCTAATTTTATATACGAGATTTCCTGCAGATTTGGCAAGAAAAAAGTAAGTTAACATTTAACTTTGAAAGAAACTTGTATATTTTTCTTTAATTATATGTTTTTCATGTTATTCTTTAATTTAAATTTAACATATAGATTTTTTATATTTTTTTATTTAAAAAGTTAATATTTTTAATATATGGTTAATGAATAAATCTATAATATGTTTAAAAAATCTACATGTTAATTTTTAATTGAAAACATCACAAAAAAACATTTAGGTTTTCTCTACTAACTTTTCTATCACGCAACTATAGAAACAAAAGTGAATTGTCAACATAATTAAATATTTGATTATTAAAAGTGCTTTTGTTTTTTGGTGATTGAACTGGGGAGGCTTTTTTCAGTGTTACTGTATTTTTTTTTTTTGGGCGGGGGACTGAGTTTATGGTGTTATAAATATCCTGAAAAATGTTCAATTAAAAAAAAATTATTGCACAAACCTAAACTACAAATAATTTTATCAAATTACAGCTACCCAGTTACACGCGCACCAAATAAAATTCTAGATGGCTTTCACCTTGGGGAAGATTTGAACCCACATTGATGGCCAATATACATAATAATTAATAAATCAATAATAATACATCAAAGTGAGTATCAATATATAAGTCCATCACTAACACACTTCCACCTAAAATGGATGCAAATAGCGCACGCAAAGTCAGTTAAAAATTAGTTTATTTTCTAAATTTCCACTGTCTAGGAATAAACTGCTCGTAAAAATTATATTAATAAATATTGGTATAGTCGTTTTGGAATATTCATGCTTTATAAATACGTATTATAGTTACTTGTTTGAATGAGTATAACATGTGTCATCAAGTGCATCACCAATCCAGGCCTTCATCCACCCAGACCTATATCATGTGGTTGTTTGTGACATCTTATTTTTTACTATAATTTTATGTCAATCAATTTTGTGAAAATAGTTGGCCAAAACAAATTATGGAAATAAGTTTCAATTTGATAATAGTGCTCATAACATGCCTCTTGATTGCATGGTCAAGCTTATCAAATGAGTTATAGGAAGAGATTGGACAGTCAAAGTTTCTCATACTTTCTACGAAGTCAATAAATAAAATATATAAATATGTTAGCTAATTGAAGTCTGAATCTCTTCTTATGAAATTATTTAATATAAAAATGAAATTAAATAAAAAAATCATCTTTTATATTAACAATGTTTATTATCTCGTTTCTACATAAAAAAATAACAAAAATAGTTGGTAATAACTAATTATAAAAATATAATAAATATCGTATATTTTAAATTTTTTATAAGAAAAAGAGGAAATTTCTTTCTCAAATCAAACGAAGCTTAAACCTTTATATATGGCTTCCCATTCCTGATGTTCTTAACCTGTTTAATTTTTTGTTCTAATTTCTCAAAATCTCTTTTCTCCAAAGGTAATTTGTAGTTTCTTGTTTTCCTCTAACATCCATAATTAATTTTACAAAAAAAAACAGAGAATTAAAAGAATTACTATCTTGGCTCGAAGATAAAAATTAGTATAATTTCTCATCTTACCCATAATTTGAAAACATTTTTAACATGCTTCCTCACGCCTTGATTGCCGTTCCCCGTTGTTCATAATTTGCCTCTTTTTTTTTTGCCAACTTCATAATTTACCTTTAAACTTAATAAAATGCTAATAAATTTCCAGCGCAAAGAAAGTGTCAAAGTATTAGGTACAGGATACTGCTCCGTCATGTTTAAAACTTTTGAGAATTTTTATAATATTTATCATTTGAAAATTTTAATAAAATATTAATTACTTATTTTATTTTTTTTAACATACTTTCATTAATATTGAATGGATTTTTTCGAAAAGCATTTAAATTAAAAATATTTCGATAAAATACTTCTAAATTTTATAATACTATAGATCATTTAATGGTCATAAAAAAACTAAAATTAAAACAACAGTTTGTTAACAGAGAATTGTTTATCCATGACACGCAGCTTTAGCTGAAATTTAGATGAAAGTTGAGCCCACTGAAGAAACATAAGTCCACCTTCCAAACAAATGTTCAGAAAATGCACAAGCAATTCATGAATATTTGATAATAATTAATCCTTGACTTTTTGTACTTTTTCTTTCCACTCTTAACACAAAATTAAGTTAAAATTAAAAAGTCGCGCATACTATGTAAGCCTCCATGACGATGCAAGATCCTAGGTACAATTTTTTAAAACTTGGAAGCGGGACTTATGCAATTATCCCCAGCATATCCCAAAAATGGAAGGGCAGAAGCGGATGGCAGACCTTCAAATAAAGAAAAAGTCAAGGGGCAATATGGTAATCCAAAGGGCTTATACTCCCGTATAAATTACAGCTATAGTAAACTGTGTGTGTCCAGTATCGAGTCGCCAACTGCACCCATAGACACAGGAATTGGCAAAAATGTTTAGCCCATCCCATCTCAGAACCTTACACCCTCTTCAAGTTTTCTCAGTGAAATCTCCATCTTCATCCTTAAGCTTGACGAAGCTCAAAAGCCTCATCAACACCTTCATACTCTCCCACATGTGCCGAATCATTCGTGCACTCTCCAAGGTCAAGACCATTATCCTTGAGATTCTCAAAAACAACCAAGCCATCCGCAGCAAGAAGCAGAAGATAATATTGGGTTCCTTCAGGCTTCACTATAACTGGTGCTCTTCTAAGTCTTCTCACGTCGTCCTGCCTGTCCCTGCTCGTGTTTTCGACGGCTTGCTTTCTAACCATTCGAGCCATGGTTCAAGTTGGAGCAGTGTGATTCCAGAAGGTGGGGAACAAGGCCAGGATTCTCATGATTCAGAGCTTGCAGGGTATCTTCAATGGCTGGAGGAGAAAGTTCAGCATAACGGTACGGACAGGGAGGAAATTAATGGGGATATTGATGTTCTTGCAGAAATGTTCATTGCGAGTTGTCACGAGAAGTTCAGGTTGGAGAAGCAGGAGTCCGATAGGAGATTCCAAGACATGTTGGCTAGGAGCTTGTAAACAAAACACAGAAAAACAGAAGGCAAGGAGCCTGGTGCTTATTTTAGAACTGTTTCACAAGTTCAGTTTCTAATTGCTTTCCCGTTCAATTTCAGTTTTCTAATTAGCGTGGGGGGAGCTTATCTTCTTAGAGTTCTATTTGCCTTTTTCTTTATTGTAACTTCCGAAAAGAGGGACAAGGTGTTGGAAGAATTGTACAGGGTGGGGTTCTTGGGGAATTGTGCAATTCTTTGTTGATATGGTGATTTGCAGGCCTATTTTGATTGAACTGCAGTCTCAATCTCAAAATCTCTCTTTCAGCAGAATCTTTTGTATATACCAGGGGGAAAAAAGGAAAAAAAAGAGAACTACGTGATCTGTTTTGCTACTAATTTACATATATAAAGAAAAAGATTGTGAAGTGAGCAAAGGAATGGTATAAAAGTATTCACATCCAAAGGGTCCTCTCTTCCGGACACATCTAAATTAGTGGACTACAACATCTTATCCTTTGTTAAAACCAACTTTTGGCATTACTCACTTGTTCGCTAGCTAGTGGATCGTGTGGGCTGTGGCTGAAAGAAATATCTTGTTGCCAATTTTCTTATGTTAACATTAATTTGATTGGCCGAGGCTGCCAATTTTCCCAAGTTTGGTGTCGTTCTTGAACCTTCTAAACCATATCTCTTGCCAATTCCATATATATCTTAACTTATGCTTATGTCTACAGACCCCATGATTTTGCAGAACTCACATTTAATCCATTTTAATTAGTTATTTCGTTTCTATCTGTACGTACGTCTCAATCAAGGGTGGACTCGGTCTTCACCCATCAAACTCACCTGCTCCATCCCCTACTTGTCGAGGTTTTTATCTTAGAATTAGAAAATCGCGAGAGAGAAAGGAAAAATTATTAGAAGGTGCAAATCTGTACGACTCTAAGTGGAAGGTACACAACACAAACAGAAAATTCTAATTTTTGGGTTCATAGCCAAGAATCCTGATCTTGATGTTGATTTGGAGATAATAGTAATATATGGTAAATGGTCCCCATTAAATAGGTAATTGTATGGATCAACAAGCCCCGCCCTCCCTGTTACTACCGACAGCTAGACATAACTTTGAAATTGGAAAGATATGTTTATGTTCTTGTTCGCAAGTAAACCAAATAATCCAAGAAGCTTGCCTACTTTCTATGCGTATAGGTACTAATTCTGATGGCGTTTTGACTGTCTTACTAGAACAGTGTTAGAGAGAAAGGGAAGGAAAGTAAATGATCTGAAGAATTATATCCATATGTTTAGGCGGTTTAATTTTTATTTGAACTATATTCAGATTTTAAATTTTTTAATTACAACCATCATTAAGTTTTAAGTTGACCTTTAAAAATTTATTTAATTTTATAAAAATAAAATAAATTTCAATATTTTGGGGAAAAATAACTCAAACCACTTAAATCTAATCTCACCAAGATATAGATGAAGTGATGCATATGATCATGTTTATCTTTCTTGATAAACACACAGAAACTTATATGTTTAAGAAAGAACGCTTGTCCATGACAAGAGGATAGAGTAGTTTTTTTTTTTTTTAATGTCATATTGTAGACTTTATCTATCACATATCCTGATGAATCAGTTTTGGTTCATCTATCATTTTCCGCCTTTTTCATAGTAAACTGGAAACTTCCTTTGATTCCTAAGCTAGTTCAAAACATAACTTGCGCCAGCTGCATTTCTCGTTCTTGTTAGTTTTGTAAGGGCTCGTAATTAATCAAGCTAACTTTGTTTTCTTCTAGTAAAATAAAAGGGTGATCGATTTATTTTTCCTCCACTGGATGTGGATATTTACTCAGAAAGACAAAAATCTAACTTGTATTGCGAATTATAGACTTAGTGTTTGATCTTGAAGGAGCCTGGAAAGATTCTGTTGAATAAAATGGTAAGCAATTATGATGATAGACAAAGGAGAACACAAATGTTAGCAAGGTTCAACCATGTGAGCCTCCGGTGGTCTTAGGAAAAGGCCAAATTATGCTTAGTTAAGAAATTAGGACAATGAAATAGGGAGAAGTTTGACTGGACTACCGCATGCGTCCATAAAAGAATGGAAGGAATCTCAGCTGCTTTAATGAATCTTTCGATCGGAGCTTATCAAGTAGGTATCAAGAGAATATATTATTTCTCTCTCTCTCTCGGCTTCACATATTTTTATTGAATGGATTTCCACCAATCTCTCAGTGGGTAAATATAAGCCATATTGATATTGAGTACTAGAAGTAGAAGAGTGAAGGCCAGTCAAGAATACTTTAATAAGCACACAGTAAAAGAAAAGAGTTAAGGCATAATAATTATGGGTGCCTCATTATTATCATATATTCTCCTATGTTGTTGCTTTATTCCAAAACTTCTTTAGGGAGAGGTTATTTTGGTCGCCTACTTACCTGATAAATGGACTGCCTTTAAACATGAAAAAGGGAATGCGTGGAAACTCTGGGGATTTTATTCTAAAGTGAAAAAACAAATGGCTGAGATGGAAGAAGAGGAGGAGAAAGAATTTTTACCTCATCTTTGGGATTTGGATCACGAGACAGCCTGCTACTCCTACAGAACGTGAAGGGATCAGTGTATTGCAATAATAAAATAGAAATAAACTACTAGTATTAAAATAGAAATGCATCGACAAAGTTCCAAACACGATTCAATGTATGGCATTTGGGCTCAATTAGATCTTATTCAGAGGGAATTTTGCAGGAAAGCGATGGAACCCACTTTAGATTGGGCTATGACCCATCACTGTACTTTTTTTAGAGCTTTGGGTTTGAACTTCGAACTTCGAACCCTACTTTGTTGACATGTACTTCAAATTTGGATGGGGCATGCAAGCAAAGACCATGTGAGCCAACAGTGACACCGTGCATTAAATTGCGTGTCATTTCTGAACTTATTAGCCACACTGCCACATGAACTAAAAAAAGTAGATAAATGCAACCACGATGGCGTAGTATGGTGTTTCCTCACCTCGTTGTTTAATCAAGTGGTAGGGGTTCGATTATTGACTTATAGGAATGGAATGCATCCTGGCTAGCTGTTTATCTTCTAGTGGAAGAACCCATGATAAAAGAATTAGTCACTAGTTCCGACAGTGGATATCCTGGTGTATAAAAAAAAAAATAGTTGAATATGTTCTTCATTTATTTTATTTTTTTGAAAGACGGAATGCGATTTTTTTCTCTATTCTTTCTCTTAGCTTTCTTTTTATATGAAACTATTAGCTATTAATTTATTGAGATCACATGGAGGGTTTGATTGAATAGTAAAATGTTTACTAAGTCCATGTATATGTGTGCATTGTGGGTGTTGATATTCCCCCCCCCCCTTTTTGTTAGACCTAAAAAGTAAAAATTAAATTATCAAAAGCAGAAAATACATGATCTTGATATTCTTTTGATAGATGTTTGAGATTGAGGAGCATAAACACAGAAATGATTTATAGTTAGAAGATCTAAAATTAAAAGCCAAAATAGATTAAACAAAGAAAAACATAATAAAGACGGAAGTAAAAGAGGTGCAAATAAATGAAGCTCAGCATAATGCCATGACCTACGTGATATGCTTTGCCGCGGCCTGTCCTAATTTTCGGACATTGAATTTAATCGACAAAAAATGTGTGGGAAAAACTGATTAAATATAGAGAGTAACAAACCTAAACGGTTGAAATCGTCCTGCCAAAATATTTTAAAATTAAAGATGCAAATAAGAAAGAGATGTAATCAAAATCAAAATCAAAATTACAGATAATGTAAGGAAACATACACAGCAACTACATTGCTTGTCCTCTGGTACAGAGCAATAATCAGAAAACGTTTGTGATGATGACGGGACAAAATCAATCTCCAGATCCCAGTCCCACCATCCCCCACCTAATTTCTGAATCCCCCCCATGCATCTATGTTTTATATCACCGCCAAGAGTTTCCCACCTTTTTGGCTGTAAACTCACTTTATACCTAAAAGTTATATTCCTGCAGCTTCCTTGTCCCTACTCCTCCATCATTCAGTACCATGTATTCCTCACTTCATCACAACAGCCAAATCAAGCGTGTGATCCAATACTCTCAGTAATTTCACCTATTCACTATAATAACTTGTTTCATGTAAACCCCTATCCCTATGATAAGAATATGGAAGTAAGAGCAGCAACCAATCAAGTGCAACAAAATTGATTTTCAAGATCAAAGTTGGACATACAGATGTAGATATATAGGCCTTTGGGATCAAATTTCTTTAATGTACTTGCCTAGTTCTAGTATTATATATGTACATTTCTGCATTCTGCTTCCTCCTATTCCTTGTACATCACTACAGCTAAGCCTGACATCAGGAACGGATCAACCAGTAAAATAACAAGGAGGAAGACAAGATTAGAAAGAAACTTTCCTAGCTGCCGAGTGCTATGTCAAGAATAATTGTCCAATTCTCCTACTTGTTCTGGGTAGGATTTGGGACGCTTGCTGGTGCTTTCCTTAAACTCTGCTCTGCAGCTTTCTTGTTCTGTTTCTTGCTTCCACTTAATTTTCCAACACTTGTCGAAACAGAAGACATAGATGATGTTGATGACAGCATCTTCCTTGAAAGACTTCTTTCACTTGTGAAGCTCTGTTCATGGCGGAGACAAAACGGAGAGAACAAAAGAAAGTGAAGCAGAACCAAGGCCAGGACAGTACCCACAACCCAGCCACTGATGATCTTCATGAGAATGGTTTCATTCAGTAACGAGATGGCTAAGATGAAGAGGGCTCTCTTTGGTTTGAAAAGTTGGATGGGGTTTATATGGAAAACACATGCTTTCTCACGTGGCTCGCCATTAATTATTAATTAACCATATTCTAGAAAAAGAGTATCTGCTTGGAAAACGACAAACAAGTACATTGGATGCTTGGGGACCATTTCGGTAATCAACGGTGGTGTTAGGTTCACCTTATGAGATCTAGTGAATGCCAATTAGTCCACATAAGCATGGTTCTATTTCCCTCTATTGTTTACTATTTTAGAACCTGGAAGCATATAAGCAGCCCATTATGTTCATGTGACGCATAAGTGGCTGATACTCTCTCTGACTGTGTTGTGTTACAATCTCCAAATAGTGATTAAACAATGAAGAATCATGAGAAGAGCACGTGAACCTATGAAAACAACCATCTTCTAAATCCATGTTCATAGCATTGTCAGTCAAAGTCGTGGTTTTGTCACTTGTATTAGTTTAGTTAGTTCATCCAGGACCACCTGTATTATAGCTGGGTAGTAAACTCCCTTTTTACTTGGAAATAGTGAACTTCTTGACTACACCGAAACCAAATCCTTTCTATTTTGTCGTCTACCACCACTTTTTGAATGCCCCTCTCTTCGTTCTTTCGCCTTGGATGTGCATATGCTTCCACATGTCCTGTATAAACATGTGAAGACCCTGCACTTCAGTTAAAAGATCTGCCTATGGCTTTTGTACTATACTTCACTGGCTTGTCAAACACATCAATCACCCGTATAAAATATAAAAATTATCACATTGTTCAGTAGAAGTAGATAATACTATTCATGTTGAACTACGTCCAAATATGCAAACACCTTTCTTTCTATTTATATAGAAAACCTGTTGCTCTGTGAAAAAAATATATATATATATATATATATAAACTGCAGAGAACCTAGTACATATAAAAGAACTGTTGCTCCGTGAAGATTTAAAGTCGGTAAGTTAATTTTATTTTCTTCGCTCTTTCCTTGGCAATGAAGATTCTTTTTGTTTTCCCGATGTTCAAAGATGGGACCGAAGATTTTTATTCCAGATCCCACATGACATAGGCCCACTAGCCATCTTGAAGATCATTAGAGCATCACAGGGCACTCAGCGGGTCGTATGAGCAAAGGGCCTTTTCTAGAATGCAAGATAACATTACCAACCTCAGTTATGTGCATCAGAATGGTGACACAGACAATCATCCTTTACCAGCTTAGCCTAACCCAGGTGGCTAAGTGGGATGAGAGTTGGAGTGGTGAACTAGACGATTCTTCAAACATATCCCATGAGAGTCTCCCCACCAAAATTTGAATTGATTCGTATAGTGTGAAATTAATTGCTCAAACACGGCGCTTAGCTTGATAAGTCAATGACCTAGAGGCTACAAATTAAAACATGTAGATTTATATAGTTGATAATTGACCAGTCCGACTAATGAGTAGATCTTGGACCAGCCTTCGTGACAGCTTATAGGGGCAGCTCATGTTTCTTAGAAATATTGTATTTTATATATAAGCATGCTTATTGCCCTCCCATCTTCGTCATATGTCAATTAATTGGTGCATCCATCTCAGGCTTGGCTAGTTGGTAGATCCCAGGCAAATACACTAACTTGCAGGGGGAAAAAAATGTTTCCGCTTGAATAGAAGTAAGACGGATTATATGTATTGTAAATTTAATAGGAGATCAATTAAAAATGATTTAAAAGTAAATATTGGAAAGCAAGTTATTCTAGAAATATCAAAATTCAAATATTTGAAGTTAATTTTACATAGTGATAGTTAAATTGATGATAATATTATGTATAGGATACAAGATAGGTGGTTAGAGTGAAGAAAAGTATCAAGAAACATTTGTGATCGCAAGTTATCTACTAAACTTAAAGAAAAATTTTATCAAATAGCTATAAGGTCAACGATGTTATATGGTAATGAATATTGGGTTTTGAAAGGACAATAAAAACATAAGATAAGAGTAGTAAATATGAGAATGTTGAGATGAATATGTGATCATACAAAATTGAATAAAATACAAAATGATTGTATACGAAGTAAAGTCAAAGTAACACCTATTGAAGAGAAAATGTTACAAAATCATTTAAGGTGGTTTAAACATACATGTACAAAGAAGATGACAAGAGGAGTCAATGAAAAAAATTGATCAAATAGCTTGGAAAAGTATCAAAAGGTATAGAGAAAGACAAACAATGACACCAAAGAAAGTTATAAGGAATAACCTCATAATAAATAATTCATCTGAGTAGTATTTGATCCATGTAACAAACCTCATATTAGTGGAATAAAACTAATGTTGTTATTGTTGTTATTTATTCAAATCTTTTTATATATAGTCAAATTAATTATTCGGCTGTAGTAACTTTTGTGTTTTGAGTTGTTGTAAGTGTGTCCAATTAAAGAAGCATTTATGAATTTAAAGATAATTTTGGTAAAATATTAAAAAAATGTTGATTCAGGATATTAATTTGTACTTATTCATACTTGTTAATCATCTACTATTGACTTCACGTTTATTTTTTTTAATATATTAATTTACTTTACTTGTATTTTTATTTATAAATATTTTTATTACTTTTTAGGTAATAAACAAAGAGTATTTCCACCGACACTAGTAGGGGTGAGTAATTGGTTAAACAATTCAGTTCAGTTTGAAATGGATATGAAATTATCACCGAACCAAACTAGCTTTACAAACCGAATAAAAACCTGAACTATTTTAATTTGGTTCAGATATTTAATTTGGTTTGGGCAACTCACCCATGACACTCTACTTCTTAACTTGCCCATGAAGCTCAGCTTCTCAAGAACCAACTCTAACCCATTCCAATATTGCCACAAACACAATTGCATTCTTAATAATAAGATTAATAATATTAAGAATTATTTCACTAAGAATTAGTAATTATTATAATATAAAATTAATTTAACAAGTAATAAGAAATTAAGAATAATGTTATCGATTGACTGTCTCATCAACAAGATTCCATCCTTAGTAAAAAAAAAAAGTTATACTCAACTTCAAAGTGCTTGTAATGATAAAAACAAAACATAAAAACCTCCATCGAGCTGCCATCAATAGAGATAAGAGATGGAGAAATCAACATATCAACAAAGATGCCAAATGGAGATGTGCAATGTGACCTGAACAGATCAATAGAGATACTAAGATGCAGTTGTACTGCATCAATGAGAGAACAGAGTTAGAGAGGCGAGACGTGACCTACAACTTGCTTGAGCCAAGATGCACTTGCTTGACCATGGAGGGAGGCTGGGATTGGGAGGTGGACGAACAGAAAGGTGGAGGTCAGAGGGAACAAACGCGAAGAATGGATCAAGGACCAGGAGGAGGGAAACTTTCTAGCCATAAATGTATGAATTAGGGGAAAAAGATCTAGGGTTGAGTGTGTGAGAGTGTGACATTGTGAGTTGTGACTGACTGAGCATGGGTTTCAAACTGAGGTTGGGCTAATAGCGACTGGGTTTGGGCCAAAAGATGGAGATGCGCAGTGTAACCTAAACAGATCAATAGAGATGCTAAGATGCAGTTGTACTACATTAATGAGAGAATAGAGTTAGAGAGGCGAGATGTGACCTGCAACTTGCTTGACCATGGAAGGAGGATGGGATTGGGAGGTGGACGGACACAGCAAGGTAGAGGTCGGAGGGAACGAACGCGGAGAATGGATCAAGGACAGGGAGGAGGGAAACTTTCTGGCCACAAATGTATGAATTAGGGGAAAGAAGATCTAGGGTTGAGTGTGTGAAAGTGTGACTTTATGAGTTGTGACCAAGTGACCATGGGTTTCAAATTGGGGTTAGGCTAATAGTGATTGGGTTTGGACCAAAGAAGGAGTTAGTTTATGTTTTTGAAATCATAGGAATATATATATATATATATATGAATTTCGATTAATTCGGTTTATTAGATTCTTATAACCCAACACTGAAGTGAATTGAATTATTCCAAAAAATTAATCGAACCAAAATCGAAATAACTAAACCAAAAAATCAAATTTTGTTTGGTTTGGTTCAATGATCGGTTTCAGTTTAGTTTTACTCACTCCTAGACACTGAGAACTAATATTCTTGAGTGCAGTACTTTAATCCCATTAATGATTATAAAACAAAATAATGATAATTAAAAATGATATAAATATTTTTATCTACCACTAATTCATTAATGAAATAATTTGGTCCAAAAAAATGAATAAATTGTTATCTAAATACATTCAAATCAAAGTGAATTAATCTAAAAATAATTTTAAATACAAATGAGTAACTGGTTAAATTAAGAATAACTACAAGCATAAAGAATTTATATTCAAGTATATCTAAGGTGAGAGAATGAATGTGCATAGGTTTATTTATTTTTCATTATTCTGTTTCTCTCTTACTCAAGGCGTAATTTATATTTTTTAACTTAAATTTAAATATAATAATTACTGTTTTTTAGATTTTATTAAAATAACTTATAAAATTCATAATTTGTAAGCTCAAGATTAACAAAAAAGTTTCTTAACTAATAGCCAAAAATGCCAATGTGCATTTTTTTTTTTGGTGGGCTAATAAAGATGACAATGTGTGTAGTTTACAGATTGATGTGGCCTGTATTTGAGATAAGCGTAGGAGGAGCGGGGTCAACATGCGGTTCCTAGAGACAAGGGACCTTCCAGCAGGGTGCGTTGGTTCAATAACACAGCGCCTATACTATAAAACGCAACCTTTCGCTTCCAACATGTCCCCGTCACACTCACTCACGTACACTTCTCCTGTCCACTCCCCGACCGTTTCTCACTTTTCTTCTTCCTTCCCTACAACCAACGACCTTATACCTCGTCATTTCTTCGCTTCCATCCCTAGTTGCTCCCTTTCCGCTCATTTTTCATGGACTATCAACTTTCCCACAGCAGCGATGAGAGTTATTACCGGTACTTTATATACACACGCAGTTTTTCGCTTTATGTTTTTATCTTTTTCTTTTTCCCTCTTTTAATCATTTGTTAGAGCTGTCTAAAATATGGTGAAATGCTTCGTCTTGATTTGTTGCGCCGTTATGAAATTGGCTCCACTGATGGGACATGTGTTGTTGGACGAGGTGCCTTCTTTCATTGCAATGTTTGTCCAAACGTCTGAAAACGATTCGGGATTTAGGATATCTCGAAGGTTGTAAGTTGTCAAGTTATCTTGAAATTTATATTTCTTAAAAGTTCTGATGATGGCGGACTTCTAGTACGTAATGTTAGATTCTTTTTTTTTTTTTAACAAACCTATCAACACGTCAGGTATATATGAATCTGATTGTATAATTTTCAATGGAATCCTTCTATTGGTAATGTAGCTTGTGCTTATACATAGGTGCAAATGGACCTCACTAGCACAAATTACGTTGGACAATTTCTTTCTAGGGTCATTTTACCTGTGGTATGATGCGTGCCAAGGCTGAGCAAGTTGGTATGGGGGAAAAAATCAAGCTGATAGTACATTGATATAGGAATGTTTCAATTGCTAAACGTGTGAATGCAACTCTAATTTATGAATAACTGATACCTGAAATCCAAATCCAGCGGCACATATCATGCATGAAAATTTCTTATTGGGATTATTTTAACGTGGTCTATAGTGTGCTAAACGATCGGGCAAGTTTGTAAAGAGACAAAACTTGCAGCTAGTTTGTTTTTATCTTCACGCATATGTGTAGGTAGCAAGACAATATTTAAATCTAACCACAAATTGATGGTAGGAAAACTATCGCTTAGATGCTGTTCTTAATTTTATTTAACCATGGTTTGCAGATTAGGAGAAGGTGATGTCGCCATCACAACTTGCAACCCTCATGAGCCGAACTTCTAAAGCATCCTTAAAACTTAGTTTTCCCAAAACCTTGCAATATGGTAAAAATTAATTCTTTTGAACTCTGCTACCATTTTTCCCATGTCTATCAGGCTTGGTGCGAGCAGTTGAAGCAACAGAAGCCTGCTTGTATTTTTTCACAGAGCATTTTAATAGACTTGTAGGCTGGACCATATGTTTAATAGACTTTAGGCTTGGCCAACATTTTGAAATTCAATAAAGTTAAAAAAAATACATATATATATATATATGTATGTATACATATATATATATTGGAGTTCAATTTGGTAAACAGAGAAAATTGAGGAAGGAGAGAAGGAAAGATCACTGATTGAGTGTGACAAACAAAAATGGCAAAGAATATAGAAAAGTTGAGTCCTTTGTTTGTAGATTGAAGAAATAATAAGCTTTAGTTTATAAATGCCTTTCCACGTTCAATGTGGTATTAATATATGCTGAGAAATTGTGGAAATTCTCATTCATACCAGACATGTTTCCTTTGTATGAATCTTTTTTTGCACATCTATTTCAGGCACTAATGATGTTTTTCCTTACCTCGAATCAAAACAGAAATCTGAGGGGTAGCAATATTGCAGGTAGTGGAAGATCTGTAGGTTCTCTCCTACACCTCAGAAGTCACAGCGACATGGAGGCTCAAATTCACCAGCTCGAGCAGGAAGCATACTCTTCTGTCCTGCGTGCTTTTAAAGCTCAGTCCGACGCTCTTACCTGGGTATATATACACCTTCAGTTCCTTCCACGCTGCTTATATTGTCTTTGTATTTTCCTCCTTTAAAAGTTCATCTCCATTTAATGTAAATTCATCAGGAGAAAGAAGGTTTGATAACGGAGCTTAGGAAAGAATTGAGAGTTTCAGACGATGAGCACAGAGAGCTTCTTACAAGGGTTAATGCTGATGAAATTATCCACCGCATATGGTATATCATCTTTCAACAGTTGAAATTTGTAGCCAAAAGAAAAAAAGAATTTTGTTGCTTCTGTCTCTTTCAAATTTTACATGATGGAAATTGTAAACAGGGAATGGAGACAAACTGGTTGTTATCAACCTGCAAGGCGCAGCAATTCTCTGCCTGTTCATGACTTTTTACCCAGTCCAACAGTTTCAGCCTCCCATAAGAAACAGAAGACATCCCAATCGGTACCTTTTTCTGTATGTTTAGTGACATGAGCTTTTAAAGCAGTATTTGTAGCTCCATGCAGTGCAGTTATCATTTTCAGCTGCAAGTTAAGGAGTTGCTTTGAGCCAGAGGCCAGAAGCATTATCCTGGCGCTAAAATCCAATTGTTTACTTGAGAAGAATAAAGAAAAATCATGCATTGACCCACATTTGGTCTTAACCTTCCATTTTTGGCAGCAAGGTCAGTCATTTCCTGGGTTGCCTATGGGGAAGTCTATGAATTATCCTTCCTCAGGGTCTGCTGGAGGTAGGCACTTCATTAATCGCAGTTCTTCTAGTGTCCTTGCACCTAATGCACATGCTGAAGTGGCAGCTTTTGATCCATCTATTGGGAAGAAGGTTTGGACTAGATGGCCTGAAGACAACCACTTTTATGAGGCTGTCATAACAGACTATAATGCTGCCGAGGTGTGTCTAGATCTTAATTGCTGTCAAAATCCTAGACTACACACACATATCTTATGACTATGTCCCAGCTCCACTATAACTAATTACCCGGATTTTGGAGCCTGACAAACCAACCCTAAAGTCTAAAACCTTTTAGAGTATGAGTAGTCATCCTTTCTTCCCCCAGATTAAAAAAGCCATGCTTAGATTAATCCGATATTTAGGGGCCACAGACTAGCCTTTGAATTACAAGGAAAAATGTCACTGGAAAGTGGAAACATATTTTCGTACAAGTATATATCTCTTGGAAAATTTTTGTTACTCTCTGAATTTCTGTGATTTGCAGGGCCGACATGCTCTGGTTTATGATATTAATACAGCAAATGAGACGTGGGAATGGGTTGATCTTAAAGAGGTATTCCCTAAATATGGTATAACTGTCACTAATCTACTTTTTAGCTGTTACTTGGAATGAAGTAGCATTGAGAAATATGTTAGCAAAAGCGATAAGATCAAACTTTAGACATAATGCGTACAGTATTCCACTTTTTTGAAATAGAATAGGGCTAGTGAATCTTACTACTTCATTGTAGTAAAAGGTAGTATTGACCTTTGCATCTGGTGGTAGTATTCAATGCTTTTATTAACTAAACACGTTAATAAGAAGATACAACTATTTAAACATTTCTTCCATAAGCAGGATTAAACAAGAACCTAGGTGAAAAATGTTGATTATGTTTATTAGCAATTTGCACAGAATAAATATTTTTTCCTGTCTAATTAGTATTTGTTTCTCATTGAATAAGATAACAAAGGTGCTTTACAAATTAAAATAACTCAGTATGTATCTGATATAGTCAAAGATGATATTTTATACTTGAAGATATTTATACCATATTGCAGATCTCACCTGAGGATATACAATGGGAAGATGAAGATCCAGGCATAACACATAGAGGCTGGCAAAGTGGGCAAAGTCATGGAGTCAAGAAATTCTATAGCCGTGGCGGTAATACTGTAGCTTCTGGAAGAGGGAGAGGATATCCTAGGGTTCATACCAGAAAAGAATTTCTCCCACCACAAAATGGTATTGGAAATAGAGTTTTAGATGACGTTGAATTGCCAGATACAGATTCACTGGTTGAGGAGGTATATGTCATTTCCAAGCAATTTCATTCAGATGGAGAATTGTGAAAACTTTGTTTCCTGGAAAAAAAATGACAATGCTTTAACAGGTGGAGAGAGTTATAGCCGAGAGTGACCCGGATCCTATGGAACTGGAGCGGGCAAAGGAAATGCTTAAAGTACTAGTGCTGACCACCCTGTAGTTCTTTTCATGCCTTCTTTCTCCGTTGTTATTGTTCACTTTTGATTGTTGCCTATACAGGAGCATGAACAAGCCCTTGTTGACGCAATTGCAAGGCTAGCAGATGCATCTGATGGTAAAAGTGGTGATAAATAGATGTCTTCATTATGTTGCTGCACCTTATTGTCTTGTGCAACGTTTTCTGTTTTTTTTTTTTTTGGTTTTATGTGGCTTAGTTTAACAAAATGAATGTTGACTAAGGGAAAAAAGTCAAAGTTATTATACTTTCATGTTGGCAATTTATCATTTGATTCAGAACCTAGAAAAGTGGGGAGGAGAGGTATGGAAAATGATGAGTGTACACTGATTTAAGTGCATATCTGCTGGTTATAATTGGGGAATACCTTGTAAAAGTGGCAGAAGAAGAGCATCTTTGTACCACGAAGTTATTTTCTTATTTCTTGTGTGCTTTATTTGCAGATGGAGAACACCCCTACTTACCTGGGCAACTAATGGATAGGGGATGAGGACACTGGAGCTGCGTGATGGAGAAAACTTGTCTTTGAATCCTCAGGCTCTCGTCGAGTCAAATTGTGAGGCCAGGTGATGCACCTGAAAGGACCTAGCTCATTAGTGGCCCACGTGATGGTCGTCCTACTGATGCACTTTCTCCGTCGTATTTGTCTGTTTTGCCCATCCTGACTCAACTCAGACTTGGTGTCCAGCGGGGTGTTCATAGGCTCATTCAGGTTCAATTTTAGGTAAAAATCAAATAGAATCAAATCATTTAGTTTAGAACATGTTCAATTAACAATCTAATCAGTTTGATTCGGTTATTATATCAATTTAATTTGATTTGAGTTGGATTGGTTTAGGTTATATGAGTCTATTTTTTTAACTATATAATTTTGGGTAAACATCATAATTTTTTAATAAATTTGCTTGTTACATGAATTTTTTAATAACTATAATTAATTATCTTTAAATAATTCATTATAAAATGACAATAAAACTTTGTTATTTTGTAAAAATGATATTTATAAATTAAATTTATAAGTTTTTAGTAAATTTGTTTTTTACTTGATAACTTACAAAAAAACTTTGTCAATTGCCACTTTTCAAATTTATTAGCTTAAACTCTACTGCAAAGATCGTACAATGGTGGAACTTCAATTTAATCCTCAATATTAATGGACTAATTTAAAAAAAAAAAAGCAACACAATAAGCCAAATCCAATATATTTCCAAATAAAAAGGGTTCAATGCCATTTATTGAAATATGATTAAATTCTAATAATCATCATACTACATTATGTCTTGGAACTTTAACAAATACTTAAATTATAATCCAAATTCTGTCATAATTTATAATATATTATGTAAGTAGATTGTTAGCATACATAAAGCACCTTGATAATCATAAACCAAATTTCGAGACTTGTATCATAATTTATATATATGAAAAAAAAATTTTTTATCAAATATAAAAGTGATGTTATCATGTTATCTTGTTAATGAAGATCATATCATAATATTTATAATTAGTAATAAAATATGTTAATATATATTATCATTAGTTTGGTTCGGCTAAAACCAATCAAAATTGTAAAAAGTCTTGACTAAACCAAACCAATCGATTTGATATGTTAAGAAAATCGAAGCAGATCCATATTATAATCAATCATGGTCAATTTTAATTGGTTTGATTTGAATAGATCGGTTTTGATCAGCTATAAATACCTCTAGTCTAGTGGCTATTAGAACACGGGGAACCAGAATGGTGACACATCAAATTTTCTTGTTTGTAAACAACTGTAAAATTGCTTTGTTTCCGGATATAGAGATTCCAATATTCCATCTTTTCTCAGGAAAAAATAATCCAAGTGCATCTCGACTTAATCATGTAGACAGGCAAAATGATTAACTCTTGAACCTCACAGTGCATCAAACATTGCCGCAAGAAGCAATCCAGATAATCACAGAAATGTTATATTGAGTTCATTCCAGTCCAAGTTATCTGTGATCTGTGGACGTCCTTCCTGGGGCTCTGATACTTCCGTGAAATAATCACACACAACGAGTCCACGAACCAACACATACAATTCCAATGGTTGATGCCTTCGCCGTTGAAGATTGCCATGTCTGGCAAGCCTCAGGATCCCGTCTCTGGGCAAGAGGTAAAGCTTATAGTCAAACGCGTCATGGCTTTAGCTATGGCAGATCTCTCCAGAGTTTGGACTAAAACCCAGGAAAACACATCAGTTTTAAAGGATTTTGTTCTCAAGCTGGAAGAATTAGCGTAATGACAACTGGAGCAAGCAATGTTGAGTTGAGTTGGACGTTCAGTTCTCACATTAGCGAGGGAGTGTATTAGTTCATCCAAACTCTCTCACTCCATATGTTAGCTTCCAGTTTCCCTCCCTCGTGTCATAATTTCCTTTCCGATAACGAAAAATAAGACAAGAAAAAGGTCCACGGACTAGGGATTCAAAGTACCTTCTCAAACTCAACGTGCTTCTGCTTATATTTGTAATTGCGAATTGTAGAAATATATTGAAATATACAATGGGAGTTTTGGATTAAGGCACCAAAACACCCAGAAGCTTCCTAGTATATCACATGACTCAAGGAAACCAGCAGAAGACAGGAGAAAAGTACACAATTTCATAGCTGATCTGAAACTAAAAAATACTATGTCATAATAACATTAAAGATATTAAAGATGGTGCTAAGAAAATGAGAAAGAAAAGCACAATCTTTTAAGAACATGTGGACGAATTCAAACGCCAGCAGCTCCCTTCAGAGCCTTCTTTAATTCTTCGCTCACATCAGCTTCCGTCGACTTCGGGGGAAAACCATCGAAATCCGAATTTTTCTTCTCGTTATTTCGTCGATCAATCTTGCCACTGGAAGGTTTCTTTCCATTCCTCTCAATTTCTCTGTACTTGCTGAAATCTGAACCTCCAATAGAGCTGACGCCAGATATTTCCCTCCGGAGATCTTCCACGGCATTCCTCAGTAATCCATTCTCAGCTTGCAAGACCTCCAATTGCCGTTTCACCGTGAGACATGCCTCTGCCACCTCAGCATTTCCCGGGGAAGCCGAACCCAGGCCCGCTCTTTTATTGACCTTTCCCTTTGAATCTCCGCTATCCACGTGTTCGAACCCAATCTTATCCATCACCAGGAACGGAATCTTCTGAAACGCAATCCCAGCCGTGACGGTATCACGACACTTCAGCTCCGCCGGAACACGAACCCCCCATCGGAAGTTCACCACGGCTCGTCCTTTAACCGGGAGTGTTGTCCTTGCTGCTACCTCCATACCGGAAAACAGATTGGTAAAGGCACCCGCAGCCGGAGAACGAGTAGCCAACATCGAAATTTTCTTACCGGAGAACGAGTTCATCACCGGTGAGTCCACCACCTCAATGGACCCATCATCATCCGAACCAGTGCCATTCTGGGAGCTGAAGACTTTGGGATCAAAAATAGAAGACTGCGACTTCTTGAAAGAGAAATCCCCAAATCGAGGCTTGAAGTGGAGCATAAAGGTAGGATTCCCATTTCCACGCCCAAGCAAATTGAACTCAGCACTCATCAACATGGAGCTGGAGAAGGGCGAACCGAATGGTCCGGTTCCTGTCTTGACGATGAGAGAAAAGGGATTGAATGAATCATTGGGGCGGTAGGCGATCTTTAAGGACGGTCCAGACTCGAAGAAGGTACCGAGGTTAAGAGTGAGATCCTTGGACTCGCCCGCTACTATGCCGGATTGGAACGGCAAGCCCAAGACGTTGAGGGGAACTTTGGCTCTGAAAAGAGGCTTTTGTTCTTCGCGGAATTTGAGAGAAGCCTTCATTACAGAAAACCCTAACCCTAAATTTTGATTTCAGACTTCAGACAGCAAGTAAAGATGAGAAAAATATTTTATAGAGTTGTTTGAGGAAAATTGAATTTTTGAAGAGAGAAATAATTGCGCTCAGATTCCGACAAAACCCGATTGCATCTAGTACCAGGGCGTTTCTGCTGTCGTATCTGGAACTCCAAATGTCTGCTGCCCAGTTTGAAACGCGCCTGATGCACATTGGAACGGCAGCGTTTCATTAAATATAGTGAGATGACAGTTTTTTGGCTTTAAAATGCTGCGTAACAGAAAAAAAAAGCATAAAAAATATTAGTCACTGATCTGAAGATATAATATTGGCCATTTGCTTACCCATTTAATAAAACTACATTGTTTTAGAAAATGAACCCTTAGTTTTTCATTTCCAAAATACACACCAACGTCTTTTGTCATTTACAAATCCCAGCAGCTCAGAACCAAAAAGTCTGAACATGTGGGAAGAAGCTTCAAACCTCAGTGGCACATTTCAGGCAAGACTTTTATGGTTTTTATCATGTTAATAGATTTAAAAGTGATGAAAAATAGTTAGAATACAATTAAAAATGCATTTTTTAAAGGTTTTATAGATGGTTTGAAAGAGGTAAAATTTTTTAGTATGGCTTGGTATAGTTGGTTACTATTTGGTTAATTTTTTGGGGGTTCAAGTGAATTTTCGATTTATATTTTGGTCATAAACAATATTTTTGAGATATGTGTGTTTATTGTACCAAGGTATGTGTTATATAGATCAATGATTTGACATTGCAATGAGTTTTAAAAAATGTGTGAATTTTTACCACTCAATTATGCTTTTTCTTAGTTAGAATTGTATTTGAGATGGTTTTTTTTGGCAAAGATTATATTTTTTTAGTGTTTCTAGTGATTCTTTTATTATTCTCTTTCACATTAGCAATTTTGTTAACTTGTATTTATATTATTTTTTTTGTTGCAAATTTAATTTGATGGATGTAAATTTAACTCCTAGATTGGGTATTGAGTTTGAAAGTCTAGAGGAAGCATGACAATATTGAGTTAGATATGGTGGTAGAATTGGTTTCAATGTGAGAAATCATAATTTTAACAAAAGTAGAAAGAATGGCTCTATGACTATTTCTAGATATGTTTGTTGTAAGCACAAATTAAGAGGGCCCGACAAAAGAGACTATAAAACTATTTGTCATCGACCAGAGACAATAACAAGGTGCAAGGTAAAGATGACAGTTTTACATGTGAATGGAAAGTATAGAATTAGTGAGTTCATTGGTGAGCACAATCATGAATTGCATCCCCCTGAACCAGTGCATTTATATTTGAACTCGTAATTTCAAAGGGTGAGAGCAGGATCATGGAGCAGACCGTTTATATTTTGGCATCGTGACTACTTTTACTAAAAAGTAGTAAAAAGTAAAATGTTAAATACTGTGTAAGTGGAAATTGTAATATCTCATTTGGTATGTTGGAATGATTTTTGATGTAATGAGAATGAAAAAGGGAGTGAGAATAATAATAGGAAAAAGAATGGAAATAGGTTTTAAAACTATGTTTGGTAGGTATATGGAATCCTAATATAATTTTTATTTAATATGTACATTTTAGTGTTAAAATACTAAAATACCCTTGGATTTTAATTTAAAAAAAATCATAAATCCATTAGCTACCATCGTCGTCATCCATCCATTGTCTTTGCTGGCGGTGGCCATTGATTTCATAATCCTCCCATCGATTTCACAACCCACCAAAAACTCTTAAAACCGAACCAAGACCCACCTCCAAATGATTTCACAATCCTCCAGGTACCAAGTTTGATTTCACAACCCATTTTCAATTTCAAATTGAAAGAAGAAATCCAAAAATTGTAAAGCAAAAAATTTCAAAGTGATAACAAGAGCAAAATTTCAGAGCAAATTAAGATACAAAAAAAGTCACTAAACAAGACGATGAAGGGGGGAAGGTCATGAAATTTCAGAGCAAATCATCACTACAAAGAACACCGCCACTAGAGAAAGAATGCCATCAATGGTGATGTTGAAGTCAGAAGCCGAGGAGGTGAATGTCATTGCTCAAGAAGAAGAAGATGAAGACTGGAGAAAAGGTGAAAGGAGACTGATGCTGATGATGATAATGTTGAAGTTTGGAGATCACGAGGCCGACAAATGTACGATGAGGGCTAGAGGCATGGTGGAGGTGGAGATTAAATGAGCCATTTCAAGGGACAACGAGGTCTCCAAAAATAATTCTTTGGAGTCCCACCAATTCCATTGGTAAAATGATGGAAATAGATTCAGGCAAATTTACTAGAATTTGAGTTCCTGATAATCCCAATTCTTAAGCACCAAACCCACTTTTTTCTAGATTCCTTTTCTGTTTCCCTTTCAATCTTACTAATTCCTGCATATCAAACATAACATAAGCCTTAACCTTATTCTTGTTTTGTTTCAAATTTTTGAAGGTATTGCGAGAGATTCAGGATCAATAATGAAAGAAAATCCTGGCAAGAGCTCAATTGTTGTTTTTTTTTGTTTGGGTGCTAAATACTTACTAAAAGTGAATATTTTAATGTTTGAACTAGACAAAGTTTTTTTTTCTTTTATTGGCCACGTCAAACAAGTTTCTATGTCTAGTTTTTTTTTTTGCCTATTATTAATTAGGAGGAATTAAATCTTTAATCCTTATTTTCACACTATCCCACACCATTTTTATTATTTGAGCTAGTCTCAAAGAACATTTATAGCTTCACATAGAACATTGAGGTTATCAATCTTTTAACAAGAGGAGGTCCATTTGATTACCAATTTCAAACTCTGATTCAAAATACTAAAATGATGATATCTATAAATTAGAATGTTACTCTGGATTTTATGTATATTTACGCAAATTCTTGTGCTTTGCTTCTTGCTAGGTTAGATCATGATAGTCTAAATGATTTTTGAACTTTTGATCATTCCCCAATTTGTTGTAAGAAGGTGATTGATGATGAAAGGTTAATGTAAGTCTTTGTAGCTCCTGTGCACACTTTTTGTCCTCAATGTATCATTCATTATTCTAAAAAAATAAATAACATTTATAGCCACATTTTTAAGATGTCTTAATATATAGTAATTAATTAGATTTAAGAGTATGCAAACTGGATCAATTGATTAAATAGAACTCCTTGTAGATGTGGAAGAGGTGGCAAAATGGATTGGACTAGACCCAAAACAGGCCGGGTTGAGAAGCTCAAATGTGCAAGCTCGTATTTTTTCAAATATTTTTATATTATTATTTAGATTAATATAACTAATTATTATTATTTATCAAAAATTAATATAATATTTATATTTTACCATTTATACATAATTAATTAATAAAATCATATATATGTTTTAATATTTAAAAAAAAAAGAGCCAGCTTGTGGCTTCGCCACGACTCAAGCTCAAAAAATCTATTTTTTATTTATGCTCTCATTTTTAAAGCTAAACTCATTCATTTTATCAAAATTAATCTGTCAAGCTTGTCTCCTACTATGAACTCCAATGGAATAGCTAAACAGTGAACATATATATTATTTGCATTTACTTTCCTAGTGTATTCTCAAATTTGAGCAATTCATTCTCACTTTTCAATAGTAGATTTTTTTTTTTAATGTCAACCGGAAAAACAGCACAAATCAACAGCTACACAACACTAGGGACACATGCGTGGCAGTGCAGCACACCTCATATATATATATCATCCACCAAAATACAGCACAAATGTAGGAGGGTTCCGAAGGTCACACACCCCTAATTGTTTCTAGGTGTGAAGCTTAGGAAGCCAATAAGTTGGCACATTGATTCTCAGCCTACCTACCACTTTCAGTTTCACCGAATTAATTTCTTATATCAATTCACATTATAAATTATTTTATATTAAAAATTAATATAAAAATATTAATATTTTTTATTTTATTTTTATTAAATACTCTATTTATTATTATTATTATAGAATTATAAATAAAAAATAAAAATAAAAATAAAATATAAAAAAATTCTTTATATAAAATATCCTATAATATAAATAGAAAATGGTATTTAATCTTCCTTGACATTTAATTGTAGCCATTTTACTGTGGTTGGCTTCTCTACTAATCAACTTCTACAAATTAATCTAAGATCAACTTTTTTACAGGTGCGGAGAGAGAGAGAGAGAATGTACAAGAGAAGTAATTATTATTAATCTTGATGTAGCTAATCTGATCAGTAGGAAATTCACAGAACTCGTGAATCTTCTCAGCTCTCACTTTTTTTTAAACGGAAAAAAAAAAATTGACTAAGGACAGCTCTTAAATTAATTGCAGGTATGAAGGCTAACTATGGAGCCGTACCTTGTGCGTGTCCTGACGTGGCACAATCCTACTATTCTGTTTTTTTTTCGTATGTATCATTATATTAGGTGCAACATTATAATAAATCACTATCATTTTTTTTAAATTGTAATTTTATTATAGGGATAGAAATATTTATGTATTAATGACCTAAGAAACTCTAACTTATACATAAAAAATTTCATCTGCAACATAAAAACATTTAATAAGGACATAAAAAATTTTCATATAAACTCAAAATTTTCAAACCCAAAATTTCATATGTAAAATTTCATTGTTAATAAAATTTTGTAGATTTTTATTGGATATTTTTAAATCTCAACTAAAATTTTTTGTTCAAGTTAAAATTTTTGAATTCATGAAAACATAAATATTTTATTTTACTGTCATAAAATTACAATTCCTCTTTTTTATATATTTTTCATTATATTTTTTACTAAATATATTTTTCATCACATTAACTTTAACTAAAACATGAAAATGTCTAATAAAAACTAAAAAAATTTCATATAAATTGAAAATTTTTAAATCCCAAATATTTAGTTGACAAAATTTTGTATTTGAGTTAATTTAAAAAAATAAGTTAGTTAATTTTTTATAATATAATATCTTTGAATACATAAATATATATATATATATGCAATAATCATACTCAAATACAAAATTTTGTTAAGTAAATATTTTGATAAATAAATATTATAGTTCAATAAAAATATATATTAGAATTTAATTACAAAAATTTACTAAATAAATTTATAAGATTAAATTTTTTGAACATAGTTAGTTAAGAAGCACAACTATGCAAAGTTTTAAAAATATATTAAGCTAAAAATGTGATGAAAAATATATAAAAAAGGAAAAATTACAATTTCATGATAGTAAGAGGAAACATTTATATTTTTATAATATGAAAAATTTTAATTTGAATCTAAAAAGTTCCAACTAAAATATGAAAATATTCAATAAAAATCTATAAAATTTTATTATGAATGAAATTTCACGTATCAAAATTTTAAATTTAAAAATTTTGAATTTATATGAAATTTTTTAAGTTTTTATTGAACATTTTCACATTTTATTTAAAATTAACGTAATGAAAAGTATAAAAAGGGGGAAATTACAATTTTATGATAACAAAGGAAAATATTTATATTTTAATGACATGAAAAATTTTAACTTAGAGCTTAAAAATTTTAACTAAGATCTAAAAATATTTAATAAAAGTCTAAAAAAATTCATTAGAAATGAAATTCCACATATGAAATTTTAGGTTTAAAAATTTTAAATTTACGTAAAAATTTTTAAGTCTTTATCAAATATTTTCATATCTCAGTTAAAAATTTTTTATATCCAAATTAAAAATTTTCAAATCATTAAAAAATTACAAAAGTTTGTTTAGTGATGTATTATATCCAATACTCCCTGTTGCTTAATATAAAAGATAAAAAATAAAATTATATTGATTAAGAAAAATAATAAATTTATTTGAAATATAAAATAATTTTTAAAAATATTCTCATTTAACGTTAATAACACTTTCATCATATAATTAATATAAATAAATTATGTTAAAAACATACTATCTTAATTAGAGATATTTTAAGAAAAAGTTATTAAATATATCAGATAAACCTCATGTATTATTTATATTTTGAAACATGAAAACTCCTCAAATTATCTTTTATATTAAGAAATGGAGGGAGTGTAAAGTAAACCAGTATTTTTTTTTTTTTACCAAAAATAAAGTAAGCCAGTATTCACAATCCACGTGCGGCTATTTACCGTCCATGTGGGACTCAACGTTAATACAAGTTCATACTTTAGAGTATTAGTACCCATGATACCATAACATTATCTTCACTGTCTAATTTAATACTGCTATTAAAATAAACATAAATACCAAGGATTCATTTCAATCCTCCACCCTGACTTTCGTTATCTAATTATTCAAGTAAAATAAAAAGATCGGAGGCACTTCTGAACCAAATAGAAAATGGATATTTTACTCTTTTTAAAATTTTTTTGTACGCTTTTTTGGATTTTGTTCCTAATGAGAAATTTTTTATATTTTAATATTAGACATTTTTATATGAAAGAATGATATTTAGAGACCAAAATGAGAAATTAATTACAATTATAGGCCAAAATACAATTTCAATGTGAAAATTTCGGCAAGTTAGTGTTGAATTTAAGAAGGTCAATTTAAAATATCCAAAGTAAAAAGTTTTAAATTATTATTATTGTTCCACTTAAAATCATGTAAGATCAATTAAAATTTTTACATTAATCTTCTAAGATTTTATATAAAAGATGAGATTTCTCGCTTCTCAAGATCTTACACTAGTTTTTCTAAATTGGACATTGACATGTAAAAATGTTTACATTAATTTTCTAAAATTTTACACAAAACTAAAAAAATTAAACTTTGAAGATTTTACACTGATATCTCAAAACATTAGCTTGTAAAAAATTTTACATTGTTTTTTTAGGATTTTAATAACTTTAATTTTATTTTTAATCACTTAAAAACCTTAGGTCTGTTATTAAAATTTTGAAATGTTTTTATTTGAAATCATAATTATTTTATAATTTTTGTACCTAATTGTCATTTCCCTTTTTATTTTGTGTTGGGATAACTAATGACTGTGATATGTGCCATCGATGATCCACTCTTTGCCATTCGTATTACGAGATAAATTTTTAAGCATACTATTGGTTATGACAAAAAATGTTTAATTTACGAATGTCTGATGGCAAAAATTTTGAATTTTAAATTTTTGTCATATTAAAAAAATGAATACATAACATTAGGACTTATTGTTAAAATATTTTGTTAGAATAAAATTCAATATGGGACCACACATGTAAATATTAAAAAGTGTGTGGCTATTGTTTAAGTAAGCATAAATGAAGTGGTATAATCAGAATTAAAGTTTTAAGGGTTAGGGGTATAATTATCATGACATTAATGTATAGAGATCAAAATGATATTTATAATTTGGTGAGGGATCGAATTATAAATATTACATAATATTTCCCTATAAATATGAGTTATGGCCCCATATTAATATGTCATTGAATTAAGTTCTCTTACTCCTTTAGAGAAAATTGTTAAAAAAGTTCTGATATATTCAATCTGAAAGATCATATCAACTCGTAGAATCCTGCAAATTTCATTGGGAGATGGATTCAAGTATGCTTTGTGTTTTATATCTTCTTAATCATGAGAATTGATATAGGAATATGTATATTTATGATTGATGGATCTGGTCATGAATGAAAACACAAGTTAATTGATTCTATATTCAAATCTTTCAAGTGGCATCAAAGTTAGTGCTATAATCAATTTTATGGGATGAATTTTAAGATTATAAATTTAAACAGAGTTTTACCCTTTGGGATTTTTCAAGTTCCAATGAACATTTGTATGGATTCAGTGTTTTGGTATTGTGAAATTTAGTATTGTTTCGGCATTCAAGAAAGTATGCAATTAGAATTATCAAGTTAAATTATTGATTTCATGGTTAACATAATTTTGGGTTGATTATTATTTAGATAAAATTCTGGATGAGTTTCATGTTTGAATTCATCCTTATGATTATCGAAATTCATAAATGGGTTAGATTGTGCAATCCTCATCAAACTTATTTCATGAATTTCAACGCTATCTTTTGATGTTGAATGGATTCAGATGAATATATTAGAGTTTTGGAACATTTTATATTTCCTTTGACATATACATGATTCATCCCTGCAAGAAAACTTTCTGATTTGTACCCAAAACATTTCAACAAAAGAAGACGGGATTCAGTCAATGCATTAAGAATCTAGATTTTTTAAGTATCAGGATGTTGTTTGGTCCACGACAAGAGAAGAAACGGAAAGTCTTGGGTAATAGTATTTGGCCGGTGATTCAGTATTACTGTTGGCTTGAGTTCTCCGGTAACCGGCCGGTGAGACTCATGCAGATCGGTGACCATTGGTCACTGCCAGGACTGCATTAAAGCAGTCATGTCTCCTCACCGGAGAAGAATCATTGCTAGTGGTTTCTTATTGAACCGTTCTGATTAAGTTTTGACACCATTTGGTTCCATGGTCATGTTTTCTTGTCGGCAGTCAAACGTTATCATGAAGGATTATCTCATTTTTGTTCGTATGTACTATTTTGATTTTTCAGTTTTGAAATTGGGATGTTGTCAGAGGAATCAACAGGTTTTGGGTGGTGACCATTCAACTCCGGAGTTTTTTTTTTTCGAAGGGGGTGTCAATTCTGTTGAGTGTTTTTTTAACAACAATTCTATTAAATTATATAAATAAAATAAAATAAAAAAGAGGAACAGTCAGTCACATGGGTTCTCGGTATCAAATTGTTCTATGCATATATAGTTATTAATATATTAAAAAAAAAAGGAAAAAGTTCAGTGGCTGGCGACTGCTTGTGAGGATTAAATAAATATATAATATAATTGTGTTATTTTTATATTGAAGTAAGGTTATATATATTATAGTTTATATTATAATATATATTTGGATAAATTTAAGTAATTTTTCAGTAAATAAACTCAAATAATTGTATTAAGTAAGTTATTTTTTAATACCCTATAGTTTTGTCTACTATTCTAAGTGAATTAATTGACATATGAATGTCACTAAAGTGACTTTTCTTATAGAGAATTTTTTTATAAGAAATAATAGATATTTTGTGGGTGCATAGTATCATGGGGATATTCCAACCTACCCAAAGGAAAGCTAAGATGTAGCTGAGTTATACACACACCAACCATGATAAATATGTGACAATTACAAATTCTTTTTACATGCAAATAATAATTTAATCCAAAGATCATTTATTGTTGGTGGTAAGTATTGTCATTATTTGAACATTGCAAGAAAATTACCACATATAATTAATATTATTATCCAAATACTTAACATTAATGTTGTATCGTTATCTTGTCATGAGTTTTAATTATTTGAATTTATTGCTACTAGTTTATATTTGTTGTGAGTATGCTTATTGTGCTATATTAAGTGTTTTGAAAAACCGAATCGGACGGGCCGATTCAACCAATTTGAACCGGTTAGATTAGGAATGGATCCTAGGTCTGGTCCGATCATATATTTTGACTGCCTGTTTTTAGAACCAGCTGAAAACAGATACGAACCAGTCTAATTTATTTTTTAAGATAAAATAGTATTATTTTTAGTACTAAGTAGTATTATTTTTTGTTTACATTTTTTTATTTTTTTATTTTTATATTATAATATTATATAAGTATTATTATCATACATAATTATTAATAATGATAAATTTATCTAACAAATAATATGAAAATATAATATTAATTGATTATTTTGAATTCAAAATATAACTATAAATGAATAATAACTTATTTAAATTTTAATATTAGGTTGTGAAACTTATTAATAATATTTTTATTTTTTTATGTAATATATAAATTTAAAAAATTATTAAATTTATTACCACCAATTTAATTGTTGTTGAACTGCGGTTGAACTATTAAACCTTGAATTAGTGCCTTGACCGATTTAATATCCGTTTTGGTTTTTCGAACCTTGGTCATATTCTTTTGTTTTAACTGTTGTTTAATTTATATCTACTAATTTGAGTTTTATTCCCATTTTGAATGGTATCGATTTTAAGGAATGAAAAGCCAACATACATATTATATTAGGTTGCATGGATCTGGACCTTACGCTAAGGGTTAGACAACCCCCTCCTCTTACAGCTACAAGTTCCTCTGATGAATGAAGGTACTTAAAGAAGTGGGATCGCTCAAATCGCATGAGTCTAATGTTTATTAAGCGTGGTATTCCATAATCCTTTAAAGGGTGTGGTGTCTAAAGGGATCACCAATGCTAAAGATTTCCCTGATGAAATTGAGAAATGCTTTGCAAAAAGTGATAAAGTGGAAATAAATATACTTTTATAACGCTTGATTTCCATGAAGTGTAAAGGCAAAGGAAATATAAGGAAGTATATTATGGAAATGTCTCATATAACTGCTAAGTTTCAGGAACTCAAGCTTCAGCTATATGAAGATTTGTTGGTGCATCCGATTTTAATCTCTCTCCCTACATAATACAGTCAATTTAATGTTAGTTATAGCTACCAAAAGGAAAAGTGGACTCTTAATGAGCTCATTTCCTATCTAGTGCAAGAGGAAAATAGATTAAGGCAAGATAACTATGAAAGTACTAATATAACAACCACCTCTAAGGGAAAAGGCAAAAAGAGAAAGAAATCTGAGGCTGTTAAGGGTCCGGAATAGAAGAAAATAACTAAGGACAAGGATAAATGTTTCTTTTACAAGAAAACTAAACATTATAAGAAGGATTGTACCAAGTATTATCCATGACATGCAAAGAAAGATACACCTCTTACTTTGATTTGTTTTGAAGTTAATTTAGCTTCAGTATCTAGAAACACTTGATAAATAGATTCCTGTGCTACTACTTACATAAGTGTTTTTATGCAGGGCATCATGAGTTACCAAGAGCCAACTGATGTTGAAAGACACATTTATGTGGCAAATGACAAATTGATAGATGTGGTAGCAATTCGTCATTTTAGGTTGTTATTAGGAACTGATCATTATATAGATTTAATAAATTCTTTTACTATACCATATTTTAGATGGATTTAGTTTCTGGTTCTATATTGGACAAATCTAGTTACTCTTGTTCATTTGGAAACAATAAGATTGTATTATCTATTGATTCAAATATTATCGGTATTGGTTCTCTAATATATTATGATAATTTATATTTATTTGACATGACTGTATCATATCAAGAAACTTTACATGCATTGTCACGTGATACTAAGCCTAAAATTAATCAAGAAAATTCAGGGTCATCATGGCACAAACGATTAAGTTATATTTCTAAATCAAGAATTGAATGTCTTATATTTGATGGCATTTTGAATTATATAAACTTTACAAACATTGATGTTTGTATGGACTGTATCAAAGGCAAATAAATCAAAGTTAAGATATTATGTGCATATAGAAGTTATAACGTCTTAGAATTGATACATATAGATACTTGTGGACTATTTCCTAAGCTTTTATGGAATCGTCAACAATACTTTATATCATTCATGGACAATTATTCTACATATGGTTATCTATATTTGATTCACAAAAAATCAGAGGCCTTAGATATGTTCAAAATCTTTAAAATTGAAGTTGAGAATCAACTCAGCAAAAGAATTAAAGCCCTAAGATCAGATCGTGGTAGTGAATACTATGGTAGATATGATAGATTTGGTGAACAACATCCATGACCATTTACTAGATTCCTAGAGGATTTAGGAATAGTCCCTCAACACACAATGTTAGAATCACCTAGCATGAATGGTGTTGTTGAGAGATGAAATTGAACTCTTCAAGATATGGTAATGAGCATGATAAGTCATTCTACTCTACTTAAGTCCCTTTGGGGAGAAGCATTAAAGACAACAACCTATAATTTGACTTAAGTGCCAATTAAAGCAACTACTAAAACACCTTATAAGCTTTGGACAAGCTGAAAGCCTAGTGTAGAGCATTTTTATATTTAGCAATGCCCGACTGAAGCATGATCTTATAGGCCTCAGGAAAAGAAGTTAAACTCTAAAACAGTTAGTAGTTACTTTATTGGATATTTTGAATATTTAAGAGGCTATAAGTTTTATGATCTCTTGCTAAAGACTATCTTTGAGATGTGAACTACACGATTATTTGAGGATGTTAAGTTTGGTGGGAGAAATAAAGTTAGAAACATTAACTTTGAGGAATAATTGGTTTTAGTTCCTTAACCAATTCCTAATGTTGCTTTTGACAATATTCAAATTACTATACCCATTATTATTCAAGATGCAAATTTGGAACCCCAATAGGATAATGTCAATCAAACTCCCATTGAATATGAGGTGATTGTTCATATGGACTAAACTCAACAACCTTAACAACTGGTGCCATTATGTAGGTCCACTAGAGAAAGGAGAAATCCATTTTCTGCTGGCTACATTGTGTTCCTTCAAGAATATGATGTAAACAGTGACATGTTGGATGATGATCTTATTAATATCCAGCAAGCCTTGCAAGACCCTAATTCTCAAAAGTGGATTGAAATAATGAATGAGGAGTACAAGTTAATGCAAGATAATAAAAGTTGGGAACTCACTCTATTAGCAAAAGGTGCAAAACCCATTAGTTGCAAATGGATATTTAAAACTAAATGGGATGTAAATGGTAATGTGGAGAGATATAAGGCTCGTCTTGTGACAAAGGTCTCTACTCAAAAGGAAGATATTGACTATAAAGAGACTTTCTCACTAGTTTCTTCAAAAGATTCTTTTAGGACAATCATGGCATGAATTGCACATTTTGATCTTAAGCTTTGTCAGATGGATGCAAAAATGTTTTCCTAATGGTGACATTGATGAAACAATATATATGGTACAGCTAGAAGACTTTGAATTTGGAAACTCAGAAGATGGTTTGCAAATTGAAGAAATCTATCTATGGGCTCAAACAAGCTTCCCGATAATGGTACCATGAATTTCATCAAGTGATTACCTCATCTGGCTTTGAGGTCAACATTGTTGATAATTGTGTGTATACAAAATTTAGTAGGAGTAAGTTTATATTCCTAGTTTTGTGCGTGGATGACATATTGCTTGCCATTAAGGATATAGGCATATTGAATGAAACCAAGGGGTTTCTATCAAAGAAATTTGAGATGAAAGATCTTGGTGAAGCCTCCTTTGTATTAGGAATCTAGATACATTGAGATCGCTCTTGGGGTATTATTGGATTATCTTAAAGAAATTATCTTAATAAAGTCCTCAAGAGATTTGACATGCAAGATTGCAAGCCACTTAATACCACTATTGTTAGAGGTGATAAGTTTAGCCTCAGTCAATGCCTTAAGAGTAACCTTGAAATTGAAGAAATGTAAAATATTCCCTATGCATCAACAATAGGGAGTCTAATATATGCCCAGGTTTGTATGCATCCAAATATTGCGTAAATTGTAGGTATGCTCGGTAGATATTTAAGTAACCCTAGAATGGATCATTGGAAAGCAGCTAAACAAGTTATGTGCTATTTGAAAATAACAAAGGATTACATGCTCACATATCATAGATCAAATTAGGTGGAGATCATAGGGGGTATTATGATTATGACTATGCTAGATGTTAAGATAGTAGAAGATCCACATCAAGCTACATATTTCTATTGGCTGGCAGAGCCATTTTATGGAAGAGCGTCAAACAAACACTTATACCTTCTTCTACTATAGAAATAGAATTCATAGCATGTTATGAGGCATCTGATTAAGGAATATAGCATTAGAATTTTTTCTCTAGGTTGCGCATTTTGGGAAATATAGAAATATTACTAAAGTTATATTGTGATAATAGGTATGCAGTTTTATATTCTAATAATAGCAAGAGTTCATCTAAGTCAAAACACATAGACATCAAGTTCCCAGTTGTAAGAGAAAGAGTGCAGAGTGAACAAATATCCATTGAACATATTGAGACAAACTCTATAATAGTGGATCCACTTATGAAAGGATTACCACCCATGGTCTTTCATGAGCATACCACTCATATGGGTATTTTTATGTTTGAGGATATTTCAATATAGTGGGAGTATGTAATGTTCAATGTAAAGTGCATTTTTTGATCAGAAATAATTAATTAAGCATTTAATTAGTTACTGTGTTTCACTCTCTTACATTATGTTAAAGGATTGATCTCATTAAGGTAAAAAGACCAGTTGAAAAATAGACATGTATAGATCACATTGCATGCAATTTTCCATGCTACACATCCATAATTGATCCATGTCATTTGGTTGTATCAATATATGCAACCATTGTTAGGTCTAGTCATAATAAATATAACAAACGCCTCTTTGATCCTATATTGATGTAATCAATGGACCAGATTGTTCATACACTTTGTATATAAAGGTGAAAGTTTTTGAGCTCATACAAATAAATACATTTTTATAAGGTTTACATATGTGACTTAGTGGGAGATTATTACAATAAAATTCAACATGGAGCTACACATGTAAATATTAAAAAGTATGTGGCATTATTTAAGTAAACCTAAATGAAATGGTTTGTTCAGAATTAACGTTTTAAAGTGTAAGGGTGTAATTGTCAAGAAATTAATGTATTGAGACCAAAGTGATATTTAAATTTGTTGAGGGATCAAATTATAAATATCACATAATGTTTGCTTATAAATAGGAGTCATGTCCGCAAATTGATATGTCATTGAACTAAGTTCTCCTACTCCCTTAAAGGAAACTATCAAGAAAGTTTTGATATATTCAATCTGGAAGATCATATCAACGTGTGAAATCCTGTAAACTTCATTGAGAGATGGATTCATGCATCCTTTGGTTTCATATCTTCTTAATCTTGAGAATTGATGTAAAAACATGTATATTTATGGTTGATGGATTTCGTCATAAATGAGAACATAACTTAATTGGTTCTATATAATTATTCAAATCTTTCATATTTTGTATATTTAAATGAGTTAATAATTGAAATAAATCAATAAATCAATAAATATAATATTTTATAATAAAATACTCTAATTATCAATCATAAATAATACTTTTTAGCGAGTAAATAGCCTCTTTCATTCTCATAATTTTATATAATATAGAATACATTGAAAAACATATTTATTTATTTTTACAATATGGCTCATTATATGTATAGATAATTAGAGTAAGGTCTAGTGCACTAAGTATAAGGTAGATTGCAATATTCAAGATTAATAAATAATTTAGCTTTTTATAAATTTTATATTTTTTATGCAACCATGAACTAAAGATTAATTTCTTAAAATTAAGAATCATAACTATTCTAATAAGGTTATTTTCATGTATATGACATAAAATCATAAATAACTTTTTTTATAAAATTTAACATATATATAGAGACAATTACACTATTCATCCATGCACTATAAACATTGCATGAATGATTTATTTTCAAACTTCTCTTACACCAATAAAAATCGTAAGTTATATAAAAAATCATATTTATTTTACGTATTTGATTTCTTTTAAAATGATAAAAAAATGAAGGAAAAAAAATTAAAGAAACCAAACTCCAAAGAATTTCTTGCCTAGGAGTGTCAAGCACCCTCATATGGTGTCATATATGGACGTCTCTCTACTTTTCGATAGGAAATTGACAATTGCTTCTCCTTCATCGAGAGTTCCCCTTTACGAAACGCAACCCCCGACTCGCATGGCTTTCTAGTTGAGTTTCAGCCGTTAGATCTCCCATCTCTTCGATGGGTGTTTTATCCAGCCAGAACACGTCACGAGGTTTTTTTTTAAATAGACCTTATTAATTCTGTGAAGCCAGAAATTTCATACCAAACAACTGGGGCTCTGTTTTCGAGTTCCTTCGGTTGTAGCTATTCGGATCCGGGACCGATGCTCCTCTTCCCTGACTCCACCGCGCTTAAACTCCGTCAGAAACCCTAAACTTCCGACGTTGACGATAACCAGAAGACTCTCTGTTGCGCGCATTTTTTACTTCCACCATTTTCTTTTTCTAGATAATCTTTTAATTTCGCCGTAGAAAAATTGGCGGTTGATAATCTTTACTGCACTGGTGCTAGATCGGAAAAGAGCTAGAGGTGATAGGAAAAGAGTGCGACTAAATATCTGGAAAAGTCAGTTCTCTGGGAACTGCGTCTTGTTTGTTTGCTGGGAAAGCTGGAGTTTCAATGAGAAAATAGAGATTTTTTTTTTGAGGGATAGGGAACTTGGATAATTCCATAAATATAACTTCTTCCCCTTCCCTGAACCTGCATACCAGACAGATTGCTGAGTTACGTAACCTCTTGCCCTTTTAGCCCCTGTTGATTGTATAATTCTCAAGACTGTCCCCCTTACACCGGGTGCTGCTTTGCTTGAGATTGGTAACAACCTGGTTACGGTCTTTGTCTTTGCGATTTAAGCTACTTTCGAGAGCTTAAAGAATTTATCAGCCGATGCTTGTGATCGTTGTTAAGAAACAGATGAATCACGCTCGAATGCCATAGGTTAGAAAGCTGATGGCGTCTAAAGGTCCGAGGTCTAAGATTGATCACGAGAGTAGAGCAAAGCGGCAAAAGGTAAGTTTGTGTTTCTTCCTGGTTTCCGCACACATCTTTTTTATTTTCTTTCAATTTTCTATGCATGAAACTTGCTAATGGCAACATGCATTGTCCCTTGTAATTGCATGATAGTTTTTTCCAGCTACAACCTAAGTAAAGTTGGTACTGAATAAAATTTAAGTCACTGGTATTAACCTCTTCCTCCCTTTTCTCTTCGTCTTGTTCCTATAAAATTTGACTTTTTGATCCTTTAAACAAATAGTGTGTTTAATGAAACAGCCCAGATTTTGGAAGATCAGCAACATATTAATGGTTAGATGTAACTAATATGAACTTTTAAAGAAGCCAGTGAATATGCTATCACTTCTGGCATGAACTTTAAAATTAAAACATAGAATGAAGTGAAGCTAACTCAAGTAGCATCTTTCTTGTTTAGAACTGAAGAATACTCTACTCAATAAGAAAACAAAGAAAGAAATAAATTTGTTACAGTATTTAGGATATAGTTTATTTATATAAAAAAATTAAAATTATTTTTTAGTTTGTTAATATGTTAGCAAAATTATAATAAGTTGTTCTGGGCAATGCTTATCCTTTGTCGAAAGAAAGTCTTTGCTTTGAGATATAAATACAATGCCCTTGCCACTGGAGACGAGGGAGCCACATATTCTTAACAAAATTGACAATCAAATTTGTAACACCTTAGTCCGCATTGAAAAGTTTACACCTGCATGTTAGTATGACCTTTTCTTATATTAATCATCCCAGTTTTATGATTGCAAACATGTTAGTGTACCTGAAAAAAAGATGGTCGTATGTCATAGACCTGTGAATTATACATTTTATATAGATTGAAGAAAGTTTAAGTGAGTGAAAGAGTTTACTCATTTGGATTTTGAAGGGATAAGAGAAACCATTTGCGGGAGTTGTATTTCATAAGAATAACCCTTGGTTCAGAGAGGTGAAATGCTAAAGGCATTTCTTTGCATTGCACTATTTATTTATCATTATTACAATTTTCAGCAGGCACTATCTTTAACTTTATTCTCTCTTATGATCTACAAGAGAAGATTTGAGAGGAATTGCAATTTGATGTTGGCATTTTTTATCACTTGTTGTACTTGCACTTATCCATATTACCAAAATAGCCTAAACTACTCGGTTAGAATTGCTATGAGTTTATATGCCCTTAATTTTTGTTGTGACTTTTAGACATGGGACTTCCTTTCAATGCTTATCTTCAACACTGCCCCTTAAATGGAACTGGATTTGACTCCTTTTTTTTTAGTCTAGTTATTCTTTGGACCCAATTTTATTTGCTTGGGTTTGTGTTCTGAGTCTTAGAGGCCTCAGGTCCAACTTTATTTTTTTCTTTTATGGGTCTTAGATCTTGCAACAGTTAGTCCTTTTTTCCCCCTTGTGCTCTAATGCCAATTTTTTTTTTTTTAATGTGGCTTGCGTTTGGATTTATTTGTATCAACTAAATAGTTTAAGTTGCTCGGTTAGGATTGCCAGAAGCTTATATGCCCTTAGTTTTTCTTATGACTTTTAGATGTGGGACTTCCTTTCAATGCTTATCTCCAACAATTTGCAAATGCAAAACATGTTGGTAATATATGAACAAATTAAGCAAATGAAATTTGATGAAATTAATTAAAGATAATGTTACCTCTTCAGATGTTGGTCAAAGGTGGGCTAATATCCATGCTTCCTGCCTAAATTGAAAATTTTGTTACCTTCTTCTTTCATGTTATAGCAAACATGGATTTTTTTGTTTCTTAGAGACCAGGTTTGGTAGAACTTGGTTTATAAGATATCTTGCTAGCATTGATTTTAATAGGAAAATGTCTATGTATATAAGAAAAACAGTCTGAGGCCCTGGTGCTACACATATTTGTCATTTGTGTGTGTGATTTTACCAGTATAGAAAAATTAGCATTCAAATGACATAACGCGAGTTCATTATGTTTAGCATAGAATGATTCTGTCTGGCGTCATGAGATGATTTGTGAAAGTAAAACTTGTGCAGTATCATGTACCATGGCCTATCTTAACTGCAGTGAGATTGTAATATCAAGAAGACAAAATCATGTGTATGAAATATTGTCAAACTTTGGAGAGTAGACATATTTACTGAATGTGGCATACATATGCTTGTTGACTTTTTTGTTGTCCTATACTGGGCTATTTGTAAAGTTTAAAAGAACTTTTTTTTGGGCTTTTAGCTCTGTTTTAACTGGAAACCTCATCAAGTAGAGGTTTAATCAAGTTGTATAGTCTCAAGTGCTACATGCTAAGGTGCATGACTTATTTGGTTTGAACGTCAGAAGGATTGCTCTCAGAATATTTTATTGTTCTGAAATGAGAATATTTTAGTTGCTCACTTTCCTATAATTTTGTTGATCTGTCCTAATTTCTCTCCTGATTCATGACTTTTTACTGTTTCAGGCACTTGAGGCTCCAAGGGAGCCTCGACGTCCTAAAACTCATTGGGATCATGTCATAGAAGAGATGGTGTGGTTATCAAAGGTATTCATTAGTTTGGCCATACAAATCTGACAAGTTTGATGCGGTGTCATTTACATGATATGATAATGGTTGTTATACTATTGCTTCGCAGGACTTTGAATCAGAGAGGAAATGGAAATTAGCTCAGGCAAAGAAAGTTGCTTTAAGAGCTAGCAAGGGCATGTTAGATCCAGCTACAAGAGGTGAAAAGAAGATGAAGGTTCAAACTGCAAATCTCTTATGAATGAAAAGCCTGCCACTCTTACTAATATTATAATAGAATTGATTTAAGTTACAGAAAGTAAAATTGACGCTTGAATGTTTTTTCCCTGGAAAAAATGTGGTGGGAGTTGATATGTATATATATTTTTTTCAGGAAGAAGAACAGCGATTAAGAAAAGTTGCACTAAATATTTCCAAGGATGTGAAGAAATTTTGGATGAAAATAGAAAAGCTGGTAATGCATTTGTAATTATGTGATTTATTTCCCGCCCCACTATAGTTCTGATGATTTCCTTTTTTCTTCTCCCTAAATTGTTGTTCCAGGTTCTTTACAAGCATCAGATGGAGCTTGATGAGAAAAAAAAAAGGCCCTTGACAAACAGCTTGAGTTTCTTTTGGGGCAAACTGAGAGGTATATTCTTTTAGTTTTTCATTTCCTGTTTGTGGCAGTTGTAATCAATTGAATCTTTTGACATTTTATTCTAAATCTATCTTGTTTAGGTACTCAACCATGTTGGCGGAAAATCTTGTGGATGCAATTAAACCAGTGGAGAACCAGTCGCCAGAGCATTGTACGAGTGCCCAATTCAAGGGAGGAGACGAAGACATTATCAACAAAGCTAACGCTGGTGGGTAGAGAGACATATCTTAAAATTATAGAGAATATTTACTTCTTTTACTAAATTTACTTAATCCATTTGTAGCAGAGTTTCAGTCCAATCTTGTTGACAATGATGAAGAATACGATGTACAATCTGGTGATGAATCGGTGTGGATTACTCTTCTCTGCTATTTTCTTTCTTATAATTATAATATCAAAATGTTTTCTCAAATCGGTACTTCCTGTGCATGCATCTTGTGGCTTCCAGAAAGCCAGACAGATAATAATTCTCTATTCGCATAATATTGGTGGCTGTGTTATCATCATGGACTCATGGGAAATCTTGTAGAGTGTTGGCGGTTTCTTCTAAGTCCATTGTCATTGGAAAGTGTAAATGCAAGATTGTTGCCAAATTATAATGGGATTAGTAGAAGATGATCTGTTGAAATAGAGAATATAACCACTTATGGGTACTGCAGATTAATGAGGCTTCACTACTATTAGCACAGTTTTATTATATTTGTTAAATAGCCAATAAAAGCAAGCATTATATGCCTCTTACGTTGCTATATTTTGTCTCACAAAATTCATTACTTAATATGCTTCTTACATTTTCTGGTTCCTAATTAATAAACAGTTCATAGACAATTTTTATTTATAGGAAGATGAGTTTTCCTTCTCAAATTGGAGCCCTGATTTTTGGTTGAACGCCTGCCAATTATTACTTGATACTCATTTGCTGAATTTTTACTAACTTGAAATGCTATTGCTATGTGTCATTCCTCTGTGCTTACGTTCTAATGAAGCTTGACTCAAATCAGATGTGAATCAAGTAGATAAAGTCATTTTTTGTCCCATTTTTCTTTGCAGCACAACATCTTTATATTTTCACTCTAACACATAGGTAATCATGTCCTTAATATGCTTTGAAATGAAATTTTGTATAATGATATGCATGTATGATGATTCATGTACATAGGATTGCTTGCACAAGCCTACTGTTTGTCAATTTGCATAATATATAATTTTTTTTTTTAAATCATGTGCTTTTTATGTTCTTGAGTCTTAATTATTCTTTGCAAGTTCACGTGATTTTTTCTCAATTTTTGTGTTTTGGGCCTGATAATTTTTTCTGTCGCTTTATTGGGTGAGACTGGTTTAAATTGGTATATGGATTTATGCTAAATGATGGTACTTTTTCCAGGAGGATGATGAACAAACCCTTGAAGAACTTATAACTGAAGAAGAAAGGCAAGAGGAGTTGGCAGCTTTGCGTGATGAAATTGATCTTCCACTTGAAGAGTTACTGAAACGTTATTCGGGAGAGGAAGGTGAGCTATTATTGGAACCCACCTTTTTTTTTATGGAATGCCAGGTTGGTCTCCTGAGGGGAGGCCAAGTCCTCTAGAAAAGATAACAATGTATTCCCAACTTTCCTTTATTTTATAACCAATGTGGTTCTTATTTTATCATTAGAATGTATATTTTATGTGAGTATAATGAAAATGTCAGCAGAAACTTTGTTGTAAATTTGATGGTTTGGATCAGACCATAGGGGGTTTTAGTGGCCTGGGCTGGCATTGTTGTGGGTTACTTTTTGGTATTCCAAACAACTGAGTTTCATCTTCCATTACTGATTTTTTTCCAACTTATGATGGGAAAGTAAGAACTGAATGAATCTCTTCTAAACTTTTTCACTTTTAGTGCTTATCTGTTTTAGCTTGTCTTATGCTGTTATTTTTTAACAATTAGCAGGATCAGTTAGTCAAGAAAGTAGTCCGGAGCAAAGTGGAGATGATAATGAAGTAGTCAGAGCTGGTGATGGAAATGATGGTAAGGACAAGTACCAGTTTTTCCGCCCTTTATTTTTGTAAAGTTATGAATTCTTCTAACATGTGTCATGTTGATATACTGCAGAAAATGGAGACAATTTCTTATCAGTTAGCAAGCTTGGCTCAAGTAAATCCAGCATGGTCTCTGGTCGTCGTTGTGTAAGTTGTATGTCTTTTTTTATCTCTTCTGAATTGCAGAGTAAGTCAAGGACTTAAGTGTAATGCTTCTTTTGCAATATCAGGATGAAAGTAATGGTGTTCTAAATACATCAGCAGAGGATATATCCAAAGATAAGATCTGTCAATCGGAAAATCTAAAGCAAATTTCTGGTGAGAGGGCCACTGAAAATTTTGCATATGACTTTAGTGATGAAGAGGTAGGAAAACACGCATTCTTTGCTTTTTAATTTCTAATTTATTTGTATGAATTAATAATTCCTTAGGATTTTGCTTCTTAAATTCTTATTTTAGAAATTGAAATGTGTTATCAATTATGAAGTCTGATGTCTTTGCAATCCACTGACAGCCTGAGATGTTTGTACGCATTGTTCTGTTAAAAAAGAAAATCTTTTTTTTGACAAAGCTCTTATCTATTCACAGTCATATACAGTTGTGATTTGTGAGGAATCTGCATGATGTTGGAATTATGGGCTGACTAGAGTTGGAGTGAGGTTATGAACATTTTTTGTCTAGAATTCCAATAAAAAATAAATATTTCTGTCTTCCTTTGTTAAGTTTCAACACATTTATTCTTTACTTGTTCCGACCTGCCCTGTGCGCACCCTACTTCTCCTACATGTACCACACTTTAAAGTCTAAAGCTCCAAATAAAGAATGACATCTCAATGGTTTTGATGTTTCCCCCTCTTTTCACTTTTCCCCCTATAAATGATTGAATTTTCGATAATAACTTCTTATGTAAACTGTGTTTCTGAATTGCCGCAGGAAGATGGTGACTTCTTGCTTGCCACAGAGGATAAGGTAAGTGGTTTACTATGTCCTAGCACGTATTCTGCTATCATTCTCACCATTTTCATTGACGTAGATCTTTGATGAGGTCAGCAAAGTTGGTTGTTGATACACTTGTAGATGTTTGTTTTTTTCTTTTAGCAGCTGAGTATTTGGCCTCTAATACTGACATCCTGGATGTCACACATCACGACTGTTCCAAGCGTTCTTAACTTAATGATCAGATTATTTTTCAGCCCCGAAAGAATAATCCCATGATTTCATTCTCTTATATATGTACACCCTGCTTTCCTCAAATTGAGGTGGAATTTTGGCATTGTAGTTTTGACCGAGCATATGTAGTTTTGCAATATGGCTGACTAAGGAGGGCAGCAAGGCTGAGGCAGGAGGACCTCTGTGCTTCCTATCCTTGTGCCCATTCCCTTCAGGGGTGCAAGGATTTGTGGGATCCTTATTTTTTTTAACCTGTATAGCAATCAAGTAAAATTTGAAAAATCATAACAAAATGTTTTATATACAAATACAATCACAGAAATTACATACATGCTAAAATTTCTTAGTTTAAATTAATATGATTGCTTATATAAACACATATATACTAAAGTAATTGAATAAATGAAGGGTATTATAGTAATTTCAACATCGAAAGGCCTTCATGGGACAATGACCATTTCCCTTGCTCTTACTCCTGTCTCCATATTTTAGGCAGGGGAAATTTACCTTCACCTGTTCTAATGGGGGAAATGTGCTTAGCTGGCAGTTATTATTGATAGATAGCCAGATGTGAAGTGATCAACTTCATTGCGCTTTATATCTACCAAATCCACATGCATTGCATTCTATGATACATCTTTTCTAATCAGAATTCTTCAATTGAATTTTAGTTGAAGTCAAGAAATCTTTATTAGATTGCATTTTGTATAACAGTTAAGTTACTAGCAGTGTGGGCTGAATCTTTTGTTTAACTATTGCAACTTACTGTTTTTTTATTTCGATTCAATGATTATTGTTTAATGAGAAATTTGTGTCTTAACTTTAATACTTTGTTCAGGATGATGAAACAACCTTATCCGAGGAGGAAAAACTGGAAAAAATGGATGCAGTTGATCCAAAGGATGAGGTTAAGAGCTAGTCAGCTTACCTTTTTCCCTTCATTATGTTAGCATACTTATTGATAATCACAGGATTGTTGACTGAACATGTTCCGGCAAGTCTGCTCTGTTCTTGTATGCATATTTTGTGATGTTAACCTTCATGATGAGGCTATTATTTGTAGATTGCTTTATTACAAAAGGAGAGTGACATGCCTGTTGAGGAACTCCTTGCAATGTATAGAAAGGTAGGTTTTATTTATCTCTATTTTTTACTTATGGTTTGGATGGTTGGTATTTATTTAGTTTTAAAGTTTGACAAGTTGGAATTTTTATGCTATTTGTTATGATAGTACTCCAGTGGCAAACATAGTGAAGATGAATCTGATGATGCTTCTGCTTCATCGAAAGATCTTTTGGATTTTTTACTGCATGAAGGCGATAGGAAGAAGGATCCTGCTGTTTCTATGGATGAAGATGTCAAGCCTGATGAGCACATGGCTGTTGTACAGTCCCAGACAGAAGAACAACATTGGGAAGCACCTCATGAAAATCCAGAGGGAAGGGAGAGTGAAAATCTAATTGCAGATGCAGCAGCAGCTGCAAGATCAGCACAACCAACTGGAAACACCTTCTCCACAACTAAAGTGCGCACAAAATTTCCTTTTCTACTTAAGTACCCTCTCCGTGAGTATCAACACATTGGATTGGATTGGCTTGTGACAATGTATGAAAAAAGACTGAACGGGATTTTGGCAGATGAAATGGGGCTTGGTAAAACAATTATGACAATAGCTTTGCTTGCACATCTTGCTTGCGAAAGAGGGATTTGGGGCCCACATCTCATTGTGGTACCAACTAGTGTCATGCTTAACTGGGAGACTGAATTTCTCAAATGGTGTCCTGCTTTTAAAATTTTGACTTATTTTGGAAGTGCAAAAGAGCGGAAACTTAAAAGACAAGGATGGTTGAAACCAAACTCATTTCATGTATGCATAACAACTTATAGATTAATTATTCAGGATTCTAAAGTCTTTAAGCGAAAGAAGTGGAAGTACTTGATTTTAGATGAAGCTCATCTCATTAAAAATTGGAAATCACAGAGATGGCAGACCCTCTTGAATTTCAATTCGAAGAGACGTATTCTCTTGACAGGTACACCACTGCAGAATGATCTTATGGAACTCTGGTCCCTCATGCATTTCTTGATGCCCCATGTTTTCCAGTCTCATCAGGAATTTAAAGATTGGTTCAGTAATCCTATATCTGGGATGGTGGAGGGAGAGGAAAAAGTAAATAAGGAGGTTGTTGATCGCTTGCATAATGTCCTTCGTCCATTTATACTTCGTCGGTTAAAGCAAGATGTGGAGAAGCAACTTCCAATGAAACATGAGCATGTCATATACTGTAGATTGTCAAAAAGGCAGCGGAATTTGTATGAGGACTTCATTGCTAGTACGGAGACCCAAGCCACTCTGGCAAGTGCCAATTTTTTTGGGATGATTAGTATAATTATGCAACTTCGTAAGGTTTGCAATCATCCGGACCTATTTGAAGGTCGTCCTATTGTCAGTTCTTTTGATATGTGGGGTATTGATGTTCAGCTAAGTTCTTCTGTGTGTTCTGTGTTCTCAACTAGCCCTTTTTCATCAGTCGACCTAAGAGGTTTGGGATTTTTATTTACTCATCTTGATTATAGCATGACTTCATGGGAGATTGATGAAGTAAAAGCTCTCGAGACCCCTGCAAGTTTAATCATGGAGTGTGCTGATATGAATGGCATACAAGTAATTAGGCCTGAATCGAACTATCAGAAAAGTTTTCATGGAGCTAATATTTTTGAGGAAATTCAGAGGGCAATTTGGGAAGAGAGGCTGAGAGAAGCAAAGGAACGTGCAGCAGCTATTGCATGGTGGAATTCCTTGAGATGTAAAAAAAGGCCTGTCTATTCAACAACCTTGCGGGATCTTCTTACCATTAGGCATCCTGTATATGACATTCATCAGGTGAAGGCTAACCCTAGGTCATACATGTATTCCTCAAAGCTAGCTGACCTTGTCCTATCACCAGTTGAACGTTTCCAAAAGATGATTGATGTGGTTGAAAGTTTCATGTTTGCAATTCCTGCGGCACGAGCACCACCTCCTGTTTGCTGGTGCAGTAGAAGTGAAACGCCAGTGTTTCTGCATCCATCTTACATGCAGAAATGCTCGGAAGTTTTGTCACCCCTTCTGTCACCAATCAGGCCTGCGATTGTCCGACAGCAGGTTTATTTCCCAGATAGGTGTCTTATACAATTCGACTGTGGGAAACTGCAGGAGCTGGCAACATTGCTGAGGAAATTAAAATCAGAAGGTCATCGAGCATTGATATTCACCCAGATGACAAAGATGCTTGACATATTGGAGGCTTTCATTAATTTGTATGGTTACACTTACATGCGATTGGATGGATCAACACAACCAGAGGAGAGGCAGACTTTGATGCAACGCTTTAACACAAATCCCAAAATTTTTCTTTTCATCTTGTCAACCCGTAGTGGGGGTGTTGGTATCAATCTAGTTGGAGCTGACACAGTTATTTTCTATGATAGTGACTGGAATCCTGCTATGGATCAACAAGCTCAAGATAGGTGCCATAGGATTGGTCAGACGCGTGAAGTTCATATCTATAGATTGATAAGTGAAAGCACCATTGAAGAGAATATATTGAAGAAAGCAAAGCAGAAGCGTGCACTGGATGATTTAGTTATACAGAGTGGAGGTTATAATACTGAATTTTTCAAGAAGCTTGATCCTATGGAATTATTTTCAGGACATAGAACACTTCCGGTGAAAAATATGCAGAAGGAGAAAAGCCAGAATAGTGGGGATGAAGTTTCTGTAACTAATGCAGATGTGGAGGCAGCATTAAAATATGCTGAAGATGAAGCAGATTATATGGCATTGAAGAAAGTTGAACTGGAAGAAGCTGTGGAAAACCAGGAGTTCACTGAAGAAGCCATTGGGAGACTTGAGGAGGATGAGTATGTAAATGAGGAAGATATGAAAGTTGATGAGCCTTCAGAATTAGCTGAATCAGTTTCTAAGTCAAGTAAAGAAAATGCCTTGATGTTAGTTGGAAGTGATCCAAAGGAAGAAAGACCTCTCTCTGTAGCTGTTAGAGAAGATGATGTTGACATGCTGGCTGATGTCAAACAGATGGCTGCAGCTGCTGCTGCAGCTGGACAAGCTATCTCAGCCTTTGAGAACCAGCTACGCCCAATCGATCAGTATGCTATTCGTTTTCTAGAGATATGGGATCCAATTATAGATAAAGCAGCCTTGGAATCTGAAGTCAGGTTTGAGGATACAGAATGGGAGTTGGATCGCATTGAGAAGTACAAGGAGGAGATGGAAGCTGAAGTTGATGAAGATGAGGAACCTCTTGTATATGAAAGTATGTGCCTATTCTATATCTTTTTGCTTCATAGCATGATAAATTATGATTATTTATATATAAAATTTCATAGATATAGGGTGATGATCAAAGAACAGATCCTCTAAAGTTCAAGTTGGTGAAGTTGGATGATTGATACTATGTGCTTATTACCGGTACTTTGGGATCAACTTCACAGATTCTCAACATTAGAGGATGATTGCCATTGGCTTGGACTGTGATTCCATCATGAAAGGCTTCAAATTACTTGTCCTTGTTGAGTTTAGCTGGTATATGAGATTATAATTGCAACAAAGTTCATGTATGTGTTCACGGCTGAAACCGTTTAAATAGGTGTAGTAAATCTTATGATGGCAAAGAAAAAAGATGTAGTAATTCTTACAGGTTTGCATTTTGGCTGAATGTCCAAATTTAATATGATCTGCTGGTGATTTTTGGTGATCACTGTTTAGCAAAATTTGGAACTTGTGTAGCTGGTGGCATGTTACACTTTCGATTTTTAATTATCTTGTGAGCATGACATAACATGAGATTAAACTGTTTTTATCTATGATGTCAGGATGGGATGCTGATTTTGCAACTGAGGCATATCGACAGCAAGTAGAGGCTTTGGCTCAACATCAGGTTAGTTAGATTTACTTTGAGATTTCTTGCTTTGTCCATCTTCATATGGGTATGGTTCAATATGTTTGCTTTTCCTTCTCTGTAGTTAATGGAGGAACTTGAAAATGAGGCTAAGCAGAAAGAAGAGGCTGATGAAGAAAATTGTGATACTGAAAAGTAAGGGCGTTTTCATTTATAGTTGTTGCCCCCTTGCCCTGATTATTTAAATTTGAAACCCATTTTTCACTCCTAATAACTATAATATTATTACATACTTAACAATTTTTTTCTCTGGGGGTTGTTTAATTAGCCCTGGCTCTTAAATAGTCATCTCAATATCGGTAGTATGAAGTTGAAATATATTGGCAATATAAATTGAAATAGGTGATTTCCTAAATTTGAAAATGCTTGAGGATGAGTGTTAATGTATTGGCAGGATTCAAACACCAAGGGATTCTAAGCCCAAACCTAAAAAGAAACCCAAGAAAACCAAGTTCAAATCCTTGAAGAAAGGATCTCTAGCCTCTGAATCCAAACCTATGAAAGAAGAGGCACAAACAGACCCCATGTCAGTGGATGATGAGATTGTCACTAGTCTGGACCTGGTGTCTCCAAATTCAACTATGCAGAAAAAACGTAAAAAGCCTAAATTTATAGCTGATGGTGAGGAAGAGAAGACACTGAAGAAGTCCAAAAAGACCAAGAGGGCTCCTGATATTTGTGCTTCAGATTCAGATCATGCCTTGTTAAGTTTGCCAGATGAACATGCAGAGTCAAAGCAATCTGATAGTATGGTTGACTTTGAACAGAAACCTTCCAGTAGGAATAAGATGGGAGGGAAGATATCCATAACACCAATGCCAGTAAAACGGCTTCTGATCATAAAACCAGAAAAAGTGAAGAAGGGTAATACTTGGTCCAAAGATGGGGTTCCATCAGCTGATTTTTGGTTACCACAGGAGGATGCAATTTTATGTGCAATTGTTTCTGAATATGGTTCTAACTGGAGTTTGGTTAGTGAAACACTCTATGGTATGACTGCTGGTGGATCATACAGGGGGAGATATCGTCATCCTGTCCATTGTTGTGAGAGGTTCAGAGAACTAGTCCAAAAATATGTTTTCTCATCAGCAGACAATGCTAATCATGAGAGGATCAACAATACTGGCTATGGAAAGTCTCTTCTTAAAGTAACTGAGGTAAAGATGAAAATTTTAACATGTTCACGTTGATTTCCACATGTTTCGTATTAGAATGTCATCATTTGGAATTTTGGATAGTATATTGCAAATGCTGTTTATTTTGAATATGGATAATATTTAAAAACTCCAGTCAGGCATTTGCTTTGTTGAATTTGGAAATTGCAGAGTAGGAATTTTTTTGCTTATATATTAATTCTTCTGGCAGGATAACATTCGGACATTGCTAGATGTTGCTTCTGAGCAGGAAAATCGGGAGTTGTTACTGCAGAAGCATTTTTTTGCTCTGCTTTCTTGTGTCTGGAAGGTGGCGTCACATGGTGACCGCAGGCAAAATCCACGCCCAATGCAAAATGGTCATTATTTTGATCACAGTTTCTTTACTTCTGTTGGCCAGAACTCTCAGAATCGTCTGAAGAAGCCTTCTGAAAGGATGACAGTCACTAATCTGGCCCAGAGCAGAAGGTTATTAGCTGCTGCACTTGATGAAACCAGCAGTAGGCAACAGGATGACAAAATCTCCCTCTCTAATCAGGGTGACAATGTGCCAGTGACTGCAGATCAGCTGGATGTGACACTGGAGTTGCAGAAAGAAGAGAGTGATGCCTTAATTTCATTTCCATCTGTTATAAATTTATCTATACATGGGACAGAGCCCCTACCATCATTAATTTACCCAAATGGGGAAGATTATCATCTTAGAGCTTGTGGGTCTGTTGCTGAGGATCGGTTTAGGTATGGCTTGATACAATGGCATGGTTATTACTTTTATGCTTTGACGTCTCAATAAATTTATTTTGGTTGGATTAGTGATGTTATGAGCAGGGCTTGTTGATTTGTCACCAAGAAACTTTGCATTTTTTTATAAATAATAATTTCATCTCTTGGTGTAGTAATTGAAAATTTGCTATAGACTGGTCTTTTGGGGATTTATTTCTAAGTATGTCTAATTTGGCAGTTAGTTGTTGTGCTGTTGAGTTATTGGCATCTGATTCTTCCATGGTTCTCCGTAAATCAGAAAAAAATTTCTTTTTTGTGGTTTTTTTTTGGGGGGGTGGGGGTGGGGGTGGGAGAGGATTTTGTTGTTGGCCACTCCATGTTATGGCACAAATCAGCGCTAAGTGATAAGTAGTAATATGATGATGGTAACAGAATGGTGCTAATATGTGGGAATTATGTTGTTTTTATATGTTTGGTGTGTTTTAATTATGTTGCTGCCTTGTGTGTGTCATTTATTATGTGCATGTTTAGTGCTAGTTAGGATATGAATAGGATGTTTGGTCAACTTAGGTGTATGGCTGTACTGGTCAGGTAGTGGAGGTGCCATTTTGTAACAAACCCAATATAATCAATAGAGCGTTGCTCGTGCCTATATGAGGACTATTGTGTGTTATGTAACAAGTTTTGGAAAATCAGAAAATAGTGTTTTTTTTGTTTCTGGCCTTTGCATTCTGAAGATATTTTGCGTTGATTTGTGAAACATGAGTTACTTTTATGTGTTTCATAGAGATTGTTTCTTTGATCCTTACCATACAGTTGTTATGTGTTTCTTGGCCTCGTTTAACAGAGTAGTTAAATGCTCGCTGCATTATGGTAGTTAACTGCTATTTTCTTCTTGTGTTGATATTACTTCCTCTTATTAAATTATTTGGTTCATCATATATTCAGTATAAATGTAGCTGGTTATGTGAAACAGATTGATCCAATGAAATATCTGCTCTTTTGCTGTTAATATTTGGCCTTGATTCTCAGCTTATTGCTTTCTTTTCTGAATTCGCTTTACATCAAAGAAATATTTTTCGTTGCTGTTTGTTTGCTAGACCATTTCTCAGCCAAATTAATTATATAATGATGACGTAGGATTGATGTGGATGTAATTTTGTCAAGAAATCAATACTGTCTGAAATTTCTTTTTTTCCAGTCTAGTTTGTGAGGCAAAGGGACCTAAGCCCATCCCATTCTGTAATTTATTTATTTCTGGGAGAATGCTCATGGGTAATGTCTTTTTCTCAGGGAGGCAGCGAGGGCTTGCGAGGAAGACAATTGTGGGTGGGCTTCATCAGTATTCACATCAAATGATACAAGATCTAGACCAGGATCAAAGATACAAGCTTCAGGAAAGCACAAATCTTCCATCTCAGATTCTACTAAGCCTTCTAAATCAAAGTCCAAACGAAATTCAATGGATGCTTGTGAGATGCGTCACCAACGGATTGAGCCATTATTCCAGTCAGTGCCATCACTTCAAGCCAAAGATCTGAGAATTGATCTTAACCCATTAACCATGGACGAAGCTGGGACTGATGATATGGATTGCAATCTGCCCTTTGTCTTAAATGAGGAGAACTCATTAGAGGCGGAAAATTTTGGTATGGTCCCTCATGATTTTGTCGCGGGTTTAATCTCAGGCCTTGATGATTGCTCAGAATTCCTGGAATATACTGACATTGGATAAGGCCACTGACCCAAGCCTGACTTGAACTTATTAAATGTTCCATTGTCGCCATTGATTGCTGGTATACTCTTGGCATCTTATTGGTTGTCAATCCATGAATTGCAGAGGGACGACAATTGTTCAATATGTTATTACTGTGCTCCTGGGGCACGTATCATTTGGATTCATCGTTTACAGAAGCAAACACAGTAAGTTAAATTACTTGACAACTTAAACGACACGGTGGGAAAATTATGATAGAGGAGCATCCACGCGAGCCTGCTGAACAGAATGGTTGAGGTACAGGGTGCAGAATGGCAGATGTAGAACGTAAGATCAATATTTTTCTGTGCTGATTTGAAGGTTTCAGTTCAAATCTTGACAATCACCGTTTTTCCCACGGAAAGAACGGAGATATTAATTGGCGTGAAAGAAAAGGTGACACCCCTCCCCCTATTCTGTGGTGTGCTTAATGTGCAATGTTCTTGCCTTCGCTGAAATGTTTCTACCGTGTCGTTTTGTTTCTGAAGCTGAACACGTCGTTTTTTAGTAACTGTTCATTGCTTCCATTTACAACAATTGGAATTATTTAACATGAAAGAAAAAAATCGGCTATACCATTTTGCGTTAATAGAGTCAACCTGTTAAGAATTCTACTGCTAACGTGTGTTACTTGAGCAATCTGCACAGTAGTTAAATTTGAGTTCGTCTGTGTGTGTAGGATATGGAGGAAGTTTAATATAAAAATGGAATTTCTGATTTTTTTTTCCTTGGCAAAAGTCATAAATTATAGAGTACTTTCATTTGGTAAAAAAAAAAAAAAAGAGTACTTTCATTCTTTTTCAACAAATCTTAAAAGTAGGGTATGGCAGAGCAGCTGAACTTAATGCGGAAAAAAGCATAAGTTGTACATTTTTCATCGTTTTCTTTTAGAAGGGAAATAATAGAGAAATGAGATTGTACTAATGGCATATAAGGTCTTATTTGATTCTGTTTTTAAAAATAATTTTTTTTATTTTTGGAAACAGAAAATTTAAAAAATTGGTTTGATAAACCTGTTTTTTAGAAATTATTTTAGAAAATAAAAAAAAAGAATAGAAAACTCGGAATGCTTTTAAGGTATTTTTTAGTTTTTATTTTGAAAAATATAAGAAAATGTGAAAAATATTTATCTCATTAATGGTATAGTTATAAATTTTGAATAATTCATATATCACTCACTAGTTATGATTTTGATAACAGTTAATCAAATAAATTTTTTTATTTTCTTATTTTTAAAATTTATTTTTAAAAATTGTTTTCAGAACAAGAAAATAAAAAATAGTGTCAAACATGCCTTGAGTTTCTGATTAAGTTTTAGAAGTATTTTTTTTTTACATCAAATCATTTTGTATCTAATTATTACTTTGAAGAAAGTTCTCCTAACAAATAATTAATCCAGCTATATATTTAGAATTTAAACTTAAGACTAGCATAATCCCTTATTTGTTAAAATGCATACATGCTGGCCACATTACCATGTTATTAATACAATATAAGCAGTGCAACATGAGCTAAAATCTCTAGTTATGAGTTCTATGATATTATTTTCTGAAATAAAGCATAATTAATTGAGTGTATCACGTATTATGTAACTTAATTCTATTTTAATAATTAGTATAGAATGAAAAATGAACACTTTTTTATTTTCTAGTAGTTACATATTGTCATTATATTGAAAAATAAGTACAATATGGGATTCAAATATCTCATTTAAATTCTTATGGCATAGCAAAAAAATTAAAAATAAAAAAAATTCAGGGGCAAATGACGTTAAACTCCTTGGACAGATAAGTTTTTCTCCTTATAGACCATTGGTTTCAGAAAACTGTCCATGTGGCTGTAGACTGTGTGAGTTGCGGGCTTGAAAGAGAGGCCCACAAAACGAATGGAAATGAAAATTAAAATTACACATGGCTTACATTGAAAATAGTATGAGTTAATATTATTATTGAATAAACATAAAATTTTAAAATTGATATAAATTAATTTAAATAAATTATATAATTTTAAATCTTACGTTAAATTGATTATAAAAAAAATCTTACGTTAAAATATTTAGAATAATTTCAAGTTTAAAAAAAATTTAAATAAATATTTTTAACTTTTATTGTTTGAATCAGAGAGGGGAAAATAAGGGGAGAGAGAACATGAAATTATTCCTAGATTTGCTGATTTACGTTCTCGCGTCAGCTATTAGACCACGTGAGACAGATTATACAAACAAACACTGACCGTGGCGGCGAATTATGTTCTCTTTCTATTTCCCCGGCGGAATCCAAAAAGAATAAAATTGCTTTGAAACCCTAATTTTAAGATCCTCAATTTTTTCATTGCCTCTATGATAAAACTATAAATACCATTGTCTTATTTTTTTTTTTATACATTCTTTTCATACCATTTTATTTATTATTTTAAAAAAATTTAAATATTTTAATTTATTTATTATTTTAAATTATTAATTAAATATTAATTATTTTTTTATTATTTTATATTTTATTAAAAATAGTAGTAGATAGAATTCAAGTTATTTTTTAATATTTAATATAAAAATATTTTAATAAAATATTATTAGGTTTAAATTATTTAATAATTTTATTATTTTTTTATGAAAAAGTTTAAAACTGACAAATAAAATAGAGGGGAGTGTATTGCATTTATCCTTTCTCCACCTTCGCAACCAAACCTCTCCAAACCTCCCAAGCTCCGTGTCTTTAAAACCATCTTCTAGTGTTTCGGATAGGGCTTTGCACCTTTCTTGTGTTCACTAGATATCCCTGTAATTTAAGGCTTTTGTTTTCTGGTTTCCTCTTCAATTTTCTCTTGAGGTCGTCCTCTTATTCCGATCTTGATCTACTTATTGCACAAATGTATACCCGCAAGAGAGGGAGGGCTGAAGTTGGAGCCAATGTTAATGGCGGTTCCAAAAAGTCCAAGCAAGGTTAGCAATTTCGCTTCCTCACTCTTCTGCTTGCAAATTTCTTTTTGTTAAGTGCTGTTGAAGGTTTCTTTGTTCTGTGACGTGTCCTGTCTTTCGTGTTATGTTTTACAAGCATGTTGTTTTTCTGCTTATTTTTCTTCGTGGCGTTTCCTTTATTGTTCTTGGGACTTGTTAACATCTGTGGTTAACTTGTGACAGTGTTATCCAAGTCTGTTTTTCTGTTTCCTGGATGCTTTCTCTGCTTTAATTGATGCAACTGAAGTTATTTTCCGGTTCGTTACCTTAATTTGGTGTCTCTTTGGTTAAAAATCATCAAAAAAAAGAAAAGAAAAGAAACGACTTCCAGATTTGGTTGATCTCCCCTTGTTTTGGGACAATAGATTGCTGTTTCTTGAGAGGTGTTTATTACAATTAATTAAATAAGTATTTGATTTCCCATGAATGTCTCTTCGTTTTAAATAAAACTGAAAGTATTTTTGAATTGTCAACATTTTGGTGTAGAGTGTATTAGATTAATAAGCCACAGAATGTCAACTGAGAAAAAGTAGTCAATGTTTTGCAACAGAAATGGACAACTTATCATCTGCTGTAGGAAGCAAATCGAAGCCATGTACCAAGTTTTTCAGGTTCTAATCTATTCCTGTCTAGATAAATATATTGAACTGCATATTTTCTATCTAAATTCTAAATAATGTTATAAATTCTTGTGAGAATTAATTCTATAATCGCTACAAAACTAAAGCATGTAATTCTGTAAATTAATGGGGTATTTGAAGCTTTTATACAGGTACATTATATACCGATCAATTGCTAAGATTCTAATCATGTTTCAACAGATTAGTGGTTTATTTATGGAGTACCAAAAAGATAAGATATGGAGGTGGTGGTTGACATTGAAACCACAGTACCAAAGATAAATAAGATCATTTTTTTCTCTGTGATTGCCTTATTTATTGATGCAAATGGCAATTCCTACACAATTAGAGGATCTTTACTGGTAATTTTTTAGCTTTTATTGCATTCCACAGCCTATGAACTCACCTTTCAATTGGTAAGATACTAATGAACTAGTATAGACTTCAGTTGGGTCAGGTATGATGTAAATTTATGTTCTGGTATCATGGCATTGCACTTCTACGTTTTGTTGACGATTGTTGTTTTTGTCATCTGTTCCTCCAAGAAAGTCACATTCTACCTATCCCATTCTGATTCTATGAAACATGTATGGAATAATTAATTGTGAATCTGATCAAGATGTCGCTCATCGTTTGAAGCCTTTCTCATGCATTTTCTTGTTTTCTTTTTGATCTCCTGATTCAATTCTTGTGCTCATGACGAGAGTATGACTTTTTGATCTGCTATCGTTACCACTTCATATGATTAGTGTCCATATTTTTCTGTTTATATTACTAATTTAATGGAAGGTTCAGCTTTGGCAGTGTTTTAATTATTCAATATGAATGAGGTAATTAAGTATAAATAGTCATTCATTGTGAATGCTAATTTTTGCTGGATAATTCTCACTTGTGAATGTCTGTCATTTACTTATATGATTGTCAACTAGAATTGTACTGCCTGCATGGTGCTGTTCTTATCATTACTGGCAACAGTTGCTTCCAAATTTTACGATAATTTGGAATATTATAAGTTCAGGTTTTGTTAAATATTTTGGGTTTCACTTTTAAGTTAGAAATTAAAGTGGGTTTTGTGTGTTTACATGGATCCCGAGGTTAGCTTCACTGTTCACAGCTTGTGAACCGTGAAAAGTGTGGTTCCCTAACACCTTTTGTATTTTATATTGACGTGCCCCATGAACTTTTCTCAGAGGAACCTTGATTGCGTCCTTCATTGACTGCTTTTACTAGCTTAACTGGTTTTATCGTTTTAGTAACTTCACATAAAGTGGGGTTTGCTGGATCTGTATCACGTGACCCATCTCTTTCTTAAACTCGTTTAACTAATTGTTCCTACTCCTCTTGTTCCCTTGTTTTTATTTCAGGGACTGTTCTGGTACTTAATCCTTGTGAGCAAATTCATATTTGTTTTCAGTGTATGATTGGATAAATAGTAGATTAATCAGTTACTGATCTGAAGTTTCATTGTATTTCTTGCTTGATCTCTCGGTAAATAATCCATCAGTAGTGCTAAAAATTTATATTCTTGTGTGCTGACTTGTGTAAGGTGGATTTGCGAAACAAGTTATTAATACCAAGTTCATTTGAACTTCAAAACAGTGAAAAAAGGGAGACCTAGATTCTTATGCAATTAATCAGTACTTGGGTATAATCTGATTATATTGTGCTATGTATTGCAGCACTGCTGGCTGCCCGTTTGGTGAGAGCTGCCACTTCTTGCACTATGTTCCAGGTGGTTACAATGCTGTTGCCCAGTTGATGAATTTAACGCCTGCTGTGTCCACGGCATCTAGAAATATTGCAGCCCCATCACCTGTCCCTAATGGGTCTACACCACTGACTGCTAAAACCCGCATATGCAACAAATATAATACTGCTGAAGGGTGCAAGTTTGGTGATAAGTGTCACTTTGCCCACGGTGAATGGGAACTTGGAAAGCCTATTGCTCCATCAGTGGATGATCATCGTAGCATGGGACCTATTTCCAGCCGTTTGGCTGCTCGAATGGAGCCCCCACCAGGTCCTGTTGCTAGCTTTGGTGCCAATGCCACTGCTAAGATCAGTGTTGAAGCTTCGTTGGCTGGAGCAATCATTGGAAAGGGTGGTGTGAACTCCAAGCAGATCTGCCGCCAAACAGGAGCCAAACTCTCAATTAGGGATCATGAGTCAGATCCAAATCTTAGGAACATTGAACTTGAAGGTAGCTTTGAACAAATTAATAGTGCAAGCAACCTTGTAAAAGAGTTGCTGGTGACCTTATCAATGTCGGCGCCACCTAAAACTCATGGCGCTCTTGGAGCACCAGGCTCTCATGGAAGTAACTATAAGACAAAGTTGTGTGAGAATTTTGCCAAAGGGTCTTGCACCTTTGGAGAAAGATGTCACTTTGCTCATGGGGCTGCTGAATTGCGTCAAGCAGGAGTATGAATTTCACCCTGGTTGGGTACCATTTGTTTTTCCACCCTGTATTAGGCAGGGCTCCTGTCATTGTTGGGCATTGCAAATTAGTGGTACTGACTGAACTTCCGATATTAGGGTTTTTCTCTGGACTTATTTTCAAAGCTCTAGTGCTAGCTTTTCTAATTGCTAAATTTTCCATGATCTTCGTTTTATTTAGAAATATGTTCGCTCGACATTTGTTTAATTAGTCTATAGTGGTTGATGGCCCGAATCTAATAATATTTGACGACTCCACCCCCCCCCCTTTTCTCTCTCTGATACTTCCATGTTTTCCATGAGATTTTCTCTATACTTGTCTATAAATTCTGTAATTTTATACTTATTTTTATCTCTTTAGAAAATTGAAGTTCTTGATAAGAAAGAAATTAATTAAATAAAATCATTAATGTAGCATGCAAAACTTATGGCAAATTGGACTATGGCTCATTTCTCAAGGGGGAAACATGTTTAGATAAAATTTAGGCTAAAGTATACTTTTTATTCTTTAATTTTGAAGTAAGTTTCTTTTTAATCATTTAATTTTATTATATTTCATATTAATTCTTTAACTATTAATATGTTACTAAAGACTTCTTAATTCTTAACATTATTTAATTTTATTATATTTTATATTAATTCTTTAACTATTACTATGTTACTAAAGAATTCTTAATTCTTAACATTGTTTAATAAACTAACAGAAAATGATAATTTATCTATCTAAAAGATAGATCATTAATATTATTATATATTAATTAATATAAAAATTAAAACAAAAATAATTTTAAGGCTTAAATATTTACTACTTTAAAAATATGTTAACGGAGGAAGTTAAAAATTACATCCTTAAAATCAAAAGTTTTATTTTTAGGTTTAAATATTTATTTTGAGATATTAAAATACTTTTTTATAAAAAATAAATATTTATTTTTTATACTTTACATTCTCAATCTAAATTTTTCAACTTGTCAACTTATCCAAAATAAATAAAAATTATTCATTTTAATATAATAATTTTAAACATTTTACCACAATAATTTAAAAATAATTTATTCTAAAGTTATAATTTTTAATGCCTTAAAGTAACATATTTTTTAATTTTTTTATTTTTCTAAGGGGCTAATTATATATTTTGAGTCTAAAAAATGATAATTATAATTATTATATTAATTAATGTATAATAATAGTGATTAGATGTATTTAAGTAAATTTTTTGTGAACTTATTTAATGGTATTAAATTCAAAAAGTTTTTTACTACATCTTTAAAATTAAATTATAATGAAACTCTTAAAAGTTAAAAGACTAAAATAAAATCTGTTTTAAAATTAAAAGATAAAATGTATGCTTTCACTTAAAATTTATAATAAAAAAGAATAAAGACTTTGGTAAAACAGATAAAAGAAATTTGATCTTTAATACAATTGCATTATGTAGAATAAAAAAATAAATATTCAAAAGGTAAGAAAAACAAATCACATAAAAAATCACATGAATAAATAAGGTTATCATTCTCGATTCGATTGAGTAGAACTTTCATTTTACAATTATATTTGATTAAATCTTATTTAATTTAAAAATTGAACGGAACGTAATATTGAAACACCCCATTGTAACTGGTCCACGAAACGCTAGCATTTTGAACGACTTTATTATACTTTTTGTGATATAGGTATTATATGTGTAGATTTAATTCAAATATGATCATTTTCATTAAATTTTAATATTTTTATTTCGAATGGAAATGGTGTAGAAATAATATTAATTTCTAATTATTTAAGTATTAATTAAAAAAATACATAAATTAAAATTGTAAACAAAATAAATTTGAGCGATCTGAATTTAAAAAATGTACACATACAGCAAATTGATATCTAAAAGATGTAAATAAGATGTACGTACCCAATTGCAAATGGAAATCCGATCACTCACTCTAGAGGAAGTACGAAATGATAAAATGGGAGCTGAAATGGTTATCTTCAATACATCAACGAAGAAAATTAAAAACATTACCAATAACAGAGTCCAACAGAAAAAACTATAGCGACGGAAAATCAACTTCATTCTCTTTGCCATCTCCTTCTATTTTGAATGTGGAAATAACTTACTACGGAAAGGATAAAATCTCTGGTTGTGCGTTTCAGGTGATAAAATTCAGAGTTAACAGTTACTCTGTCCAAGTAAGTATATTTGTACATTTTTCTTCTTTGGCCTGAATTCTGTTCCAAGTATATATATGAATGCTTGTCCACAAAAGAATTTTATTGTTAAGGTTGCAATCTGAAGATCAGAATACAAGAAATGTTTCTCTCTCCCATTACTTCCGCTATTCGGAAATCATCATCGATCGCATGTATATATGGTTAAAATTACAACAACAACAACAACAAAATCGAAGAAATTCATGAGTAATTATTCTTCCACAACCACACTTTTATTTATCGAAAACTAAAGAGAGTATATGTGTGTGAGAGTACACACACAACACAAGACACCGCGAAAGAAAACAAACTAAAAACAAAAGAAGTGAAAGATCTCACCAACGTCTCTCCCACTGGATGGGAGACTGCACAACAACACCACACAAATGTCGTAACCCAGCAACGAGCTGAACCACCTACATATATGTAGTCTAACTGTAACTACCCCCAGACCTAGTAGTACCGTACCCAGGTGCATTATGGGTATTTTGGGTCCTAACCACATCCACGTCTTCCACCACATGTCCCCCCGTCGGCTGTCCCGTACCATGTCCCGGCATTGCCGACATCTGTTGGCCTGCCGTTGGGTGTCCATATGCCCCAGTGGCCGTCGAGTACGTGACTGTCCCTGTCCCTGTCCCTGTGGTATAGTTGCCGCCATGGCCTCCCGGCGCTACTGTGGCCGTCTGTTTGGATGCCGCGTTTTGCTCACGCGCCTCCCGTTTATCCAGCTCCGCCTGCCGTATCCTCTCATCTTTCTTCTCTGTTGCCATCTCCTTCTCCATCGGATCGTGTGCCCTCATCCTCTCCGTCTGTTAAAGTTCCAACCAAGTCCAGGCAACAACTCTCGGTAGGATTAATTAATTTATAAACACGACGTACAGCATCGGTGTATAATAATATAATTAAATTGTTAATATGTTATGGTGAACACATGTGATGTTGCGAACGTACGTACCTTTTCCTGGACGGTGGCCTTGGTCTTCTCCATGCCAGCCTTGGCAGAGGCGCCAACGTTGGCGGCCGTTTCCTTCATGGACTCCGCTGCTTGCTTCGCTTTCTGCATTCTGTATATTTTCTCTCTTTGTATAACTTTTCAACCTTGCCCGTTTGTCTTGCGGTTGTGTTAAAATTTGCGAACTTATATAGATTTAGGGGCAGGGACACGTGCACCAACAAGACTATGCGTGGCATGTTTCTGAAGGTAATAGGGTCTCTCATCAGACACGCAAGTGCCACGTGTCTGTTGGGAAGCAACCATAGAATTGCATGGGAGTTTGGGGCATGCAGTTCTCTGCTAGACTACCACCAATCACTACGGGCGCGTCTCTTTCTCCCCTTATCTGCTGTTCTTTTTCAACGACGAACCCGTAAGTACGTCATCATCATCAATAATCCTGAAGAAGAAATATAAAAGAAATGACGAAGCGCTGATTAAATCCTGAAAATCGGACTAGTCTTGTATAATCCTAGTCGTCTCGTCGATATGTTATTGAATATGTGAGATTGGAAGATTATTACCACTCTCACAATGAATAATCATCAATTTCACTATACTCAATAAATTAAAACAGTCTATTATAATATAAAAAGAGGAGTGCTTTACATTGAAATTAATTAAATATAATAATACTTATTAATTTAATTAATATATTTAAAATATTTGTATTGATCAGCAATATATGTGTGTGTGTGTGTGTGTGTGTTTAAATGATATAAATCATATATCTAATACTAGTAACTTCTTCAAAAGATAGTGTGGTTGAGAAATTTTATAGGCTTCCCTATTATGAGAATAAGTGACAACCATTGGAAGTAATCCAACTTATCTTAATGATATAATAATCAACCAACCAACCAATCATTATTATTAGTACAACCGTTGAAAGCATATGGATGCAATGGAAGATAATTATTCATCGGCATGGGCAGTACGTAGTAGTTTCATATATAAGTCAGGCTCCAATGAAACTAGAGGTTACATCAATGAATTTGATGGCCATGGTTGAGTTAAAGCTTTTGTAACCCAAATCTGTTTTTTGTTTGCCACTAGAAAAAATTGTTTAAAGCCCGGAAAGGCCCATCAATTGTGAGATAATCCCTTCTGACAAGATATAAAAAACTCTAAGAGTATATTTGGTTTAAAGTTTTCTAAAGAGAGGGACGATCCTCTCCTCTTGTTTGTTTTAAAAAATTGGAGGGGAGAAAACCAGAATTTTCCCTTCCCCTCCCTCTCGGACATCTATTTCCAACTTCCTCTACATTGGAGTTTTTTTAAGGGAAAAGAGTGTTATCCAAAATATTATGTTCATTTTACCGTTGACCTTTTTTAATATTGCCAATCCATTTCTTCTTACTTAGCCTAACAATGGTCACCATTACTCATGCTGTCTCTTTTTGTCCCATCCTTGTTGTCGCCATCCCCAACTCCACCCATCTTCATCAGTGTCCCCAGCTCCTTCATCTTCCTTGCCATCTTCCCTCCTCATTTCTTTGCTTCCCTTTCGTCTCACCATCTCAATCGTGTCTGACTTGAGTGAGTCTCGCCGTTGTTATTGATCTGCTTCCCTATACGTTCGCCCAATTTTTTTGTTGTTCTCCCTGCTTTTTTGTTGATATATGTCTTGCCATCATTGAAGTTTTACAAGGAAAAGAAAGAAAAATATACAAGAATACAATTGTAAATTAGTTATTAGCTCTCATCCTAAACTAAACAAGAAATCATTGAAATTCCTTCAATCCCCTTTCCTCCAATCACTCAAAATAAGGGAATTTAAAATCCTTATAATCTCTTTTATTAAAATTCTTTCCCCCAGTTAAATCAAATATACTCTAAGAAAACATGGTTGAGAAGAGACTAGCTTGAATAGTACTAGCTGAAAAGGGGAAAAAAAGGCATGTTGGTTGTCCCTGTGGCTTTTCATTTAGAGTCATGGAAGGATAATGGATAATTTAAAGACAACATTAATTTTGGATTTGAAAACCCGAGAGAGATAATTAAATGAATAATGATAGAATTAGGAATATTTTGTTGGCTTAATTAGACAAATGGAGATTTTGTAACATATATATTTAGAATAGGAAAAGAGGACAGTAGAGATGGAGATTGAGAAAACAAATTAAGGTAGGAAGATGCATGCGTGCTTGTTGATGAGGAGAAGAAATGGGAGGGAGCAGTCAGAAATGAATGAAAGGGGAAAGAGTAGAGTAGGTGAGGGAAGGAGTGGAGGTGTGGACGTACGTCATAAAATTAATATATGGATATCCTATCCATCTATAGAAGAAGAAGCGTCAAACTCAAGCCTCCACATGAAAGCATGTGCACTCCAATTCGTGCATTTCTTTTTTCTTTTAATTTTGTGTATGGAATGGAATATTAACGTCATTTTATTCAGTTACACATAAAAATTGCAAAAATGTGAGAAAGAGAGAGACACACACTCAAATCAATGAAACTACTCCTATAGGAAGGATTAGGAGTATATTATACTCCCTCTGTTCTAGTTTATAGTGCACTTTTAACTATCACACACGTATTAAGACAATAATTAGTAACTGAATTTTTTTTTTATTATTTCCCAAATTATCCTTATTTAATAATACTTCATACATTAATAAATTGCATCCATTCTCTCCTTCATTCTTTTTTTCCGAGTTCCCATGAATCATTGATAATTATAAAAAGTGAAATTTTTGGAGAAATTCTCCTTCATTCATTTATGATTTGACCAAACCATTAAAGATTTTTCATTAAATGAATTGGTGACTGGATTATATATAAGCTTACTTATTAGGGGTAATATTGGAAAGATAATAAAAAAACACAATGTAATCCGCGCAATGCACTATATTTTGAAACATAAATTTCTCAGAACAATGCACTATATAGCGTAATGGAGGGAGTATTACTTTATTTGTTTAACCAAAAAAATAATACTAATGTTGTGGTGGGATTATTAATTTAGTGATATCGATAATCAACAGAAGAGGAGATCCATTAATATTCCACGGGGATAAAATAGTCTATATGTTAATGTTAGTTGGGATCACGCATTCCCTGAAATGACTTGGTTCCCTCCAGTTCCAAGCTCAAAAGGCTGCTTTCTAATTTGGCCCCCACGTCTACCACGTGCCGTCTTCCATTCTGTTTCCCGCTATATCACCCCGCCCCATCTCTCTCTCTCTCTCTCTCTCTCTCTCTCTCTCTCTCTCTCTCTATATATATATATATATATATATATATTTATATTTATATTTATATTTATTTATTTATCCTCCATCCACGTATCTTAACTTCGGTTTCTCTCTCTCTCGATCTTTAATTTATCCCTCCCCAATTCCATTTTAGTTTAATTTAAACAAAAAATTTATTATAAGTAGTTTTCTACTTGGAACAATAGCCAAGCAAAACAGGACTGCTGCTTACAAGATTGACGGTAGTAATAATAATAATAATAATAATAATAATTAATAAGGTTAAGTTCATAAGAAAAATAATATTTTCTTCAATCCTTAATATAAGATTTTTTTAACTGAAGTACACAGATTTAGTATATGAGTTAAAGTTAGTTAACTATTTTGATTTATCTAAAAATCATAATATTTTTTAAAACTAACTTTATTTAATCATTTATCTCTCTCTTTGACATACATTAAATAGGAATCTTTTTTTAAATATATAATAAATTCTATTTCATATACTATAAAGAGTTATATATTTAGCATTAGAGCAAAATATCCTATATTTAAGACTAGATGGAGTAATAATTAAGGCCAAAATCATGTAGCTAGAACCTAGCTAGTACCAAAAATTCAAATTAAAGTTGGATTTTGTATGTTTGTGAATTAAGTCCAAATTATTTAAGGATGTTTTGTTTGTATCCCTGTGTATACACACACATATGTGCTTAAAAATTATATATATATATATATGTGTGTGTGTGTGTCTTCAAAACAATATACTTAAAAAATCTAATTATCTATCGATAATGTGAGAATTTTGTTGGTAAAAATGTTGCAGTATTTTATTAGTTATTTCCAATACCATACCGCAATTTCAAACTAATCATTCAAAGAACCAGAAAATTAAAGAAAATTATGGATGATTAAATAAACTAGATTGAGTAGAAAAGCATGAGTGAGGAAAGGGGCCAAAATGTCTGTGGATAGGAATAAATTAACATATATATATATAAAAGAAAGTCTATATACTATATTGTATTTGTAAATACTCCTTTAATCCTTATTATAAAATGCTTTTATCAACTTTACACAAATTAAGAAATTTAGTTAAATATGATTAACTTAATTAAATTTGTAATTAAAATTTTAATTATCTTCCAAAATTACTTCAATTTAATGAAGTTCATTAATAATACTCTTTTCCCTCTTTAGGAGAATAATATTTAATGCATCACTAATTATTGGTGTGATATTAATATTAATTATTAACTTCAAGCAAAGGGCATTGAAGAGTGGTGACAGACGCGTCCACACGTCATTTTGCCTATTTAAGCGGCCCTGAGGCTCCAAACTGAATACGTGAACGCGATATTGGCAATTATTCCAACTGCATTGTTTAACAATGTAATTGGGATACCATATATGGCAATTGTATTGAGATTTTAGCCAGCTGTGTTCACATAATTATACTAACTAGTTTGTAATTTAATTTGGCTTCTCTTAGAACAGCTGGAGAGGAAAGTTGGATTTCTAGTTTCCACCATTTTTAATTACACCGAAATTTCTAAAATAAATTCTCCCCAGTTTAAATTAATGCTTATTATAAAATAAAATTCTAAAAAATATAGTAATTAACAAGTAAGAAGTAATGTATATGTTGGGAAAAGAAAGTGAGAAGTAATGTATATATCGATCTCAATAGTTTGTACTTTTAGTAGTCATGGCTTTTATGAAATTTGAGTGTCAAATTGTGCGTATAATTATTTTTCTTTATTAAAAATTGTACTCTACCCCTTTAACGGAGGAAAAGAGATGCTATATATATACACTCTATCAGAAACCTCAATGGTTAAATTAATTTCATTTGTGTTTACGCCATTAGCCTTCAAAATCTAGAGATATGATCAATTCACAATGACAAGAATACGGCTCTAACTTATCTAGTTGCTAGAGGCCTCATATCATTAGTACTTCATACATATGCACACACACACACACACACACACACACACACATATATATGTTTATATTTTATTTTCTTTAATCTCAAGTTTAACCTCTTTATTTCAACAATAACAAAATTACTATCAACAACAAGATGTTGACACAGTTAGTAAATAATTTAAATTTTTAAACATGCTGTATTATGTCCGATTCTTGACTATATATATATATATATGGAAAAACAGTGTAACTTTTAATTATAAATGGGTTTAATTTGAATGAGTAAAAACGCAACATACTTTTCTAATCAACAGTGATGACCGGGAAGTGAAAGAGATGATAGATACAGAAATAGGAGTACGACAATATGGGAGATGCATGAGGCAGTGTTGGTTGGAGTAAATTAAAGTTACTGATCTTTTCTGAAATATAATGCTCATTACGTATGGCTGTCGTTTTTGCAATCCTTGACATGCCTGCATGTGGCTGTTTCTTTGAGAAGGAAGGCCAGCAACACATATTGTGTCTGCCTCTTATGATATTTTCCTTCTATAAATATAACATTTCTTTTAAAATTAAAAGTGGAACATACATTGGGGACCATTGAGCCCCTTATTACATTATTGATTCTCTATCTCTTATTATTGCATTTGTCAGACAGGGATTCATCTAATCCTTGCTCCCAACAGACGTAGACCATGCTTCTTTTAATTAATTTCTTCCCAACATTCCCTTTTATTGGATCATTATTCTTCATTTATATTTATATATATTGATTTCATGTCCCCGCCCTCCATGTTCATTAATTACTTCTAATTTACATTTGCACAAATCTTCCAACCGCCTCCCTCTCCCTTCAATTAGCTAGCTCCTTCTGTGTCCGCGTCTCTACTTGGTGTCACTTTTCATGGATCAGAGACAACATCCTTGCACGGCTCTGTCCAACAGACCTTCCTTATCATCCATTAACAAAAATTCGCAGCCAATATCCAAAACCAAGCCCAAGATACGCATCATTCACATATTTGCACCGGAGATCATCAAGACCGATGTCGGAAACTTCCGGGAACTAGTGCAGAGGCTAACCGGAAAACCCACTGCTGAAAAACGTCGTTGCAACAAGAGGCCGATAATAGCAGCTGCAAGACATGAAGCTACGCCTACAACAAGCATGGATGTTGGCCTGTCCTCCGTCGACGTCAAGCCCAAAATGAGCACCAAGATGGAGCTGAGAAATATTGGGATTTTGGGGCTGGACGATTATCAGTCAAGGGAGAAACTAATCATGAAGGAAGAAGAACAATTTGGACTTTGCTGTGATGAAAACTCCGGTGGCTACTTGGGAGGGTTCTCAGATATGGAAGGCTTTATTTCTGAGTTGGGTCAAATTCCCTTGCTTCCTTTAGATGATACTCACGTCCAAGGGTATGAACAACTTCAACTTTAATTGATGTATATAGCTAGGACAATGCAGTATATTAATACAATACATTCTCCCCCTCTCCCGTGCTATTTTAGGTTTCCCCTTCAACCTGGAGATTTCACTTATATATATATATATGATCTTGATTTCCGTATGATATGTACGGCTTATAACCGGCGATTTCATAAATATGTATCTCTAATTTTACTGTTACATTGGTATAGGGAAAATTGTCACTACCGAAATATGCTTAACAATTCAATGGATTATGTGTGTGTCGTATGAAATTAATTCAGTTTGTTTCTTTCTTTTGAGAGTGGCTTCGATACCGGTTTTGTGTTGCCTTGTGTATTTATGTGACCGGCCCTCTCAGAGCTAAGACGAATGAACGTACCGGGAAACTCAGCATTAATTGATGGTGAAATATTTCATTGGACCAATTTGTTCATACCATGATTTTTTCCCAGACTCCACTACCATATATTCCCTTCCTTATGTAAAAACTGCCATTTTATGTTTTTTCATACAGTTATAAAAGAAGTCATTAAATGACTTATGATATATTGTAAAATTTAATAATATTTTATTAAAATGATCTTAATTTGAATGCCCTCTTAAATGATCTATTTAATATTAATGAAGGGTAACATAATAAAATAAGTAACTAATATTTCTTTTTAATTTTTTAAAGTATCAAATATTATGAAAAATCTCACTAAAGTCACAATTTTTATGGAAGGGAATATATACTATCATCTTCATCTGTTTAATAATTAGGGGAGCATATGATTCACCTGCTAATTAATTGTGTTCCGTCAATGCTGACATCAACAAAGGTTTGGCACTAATTAGGCGTCTTATTCTTCTGCAGAGAATTTTGTTTCACTCCATTCGCAAATAGTTTCTGAGGAACCTTACAAAATTAATTATTACAAGATATGTTAATGAGTGATGTTTCTACTATAAGATAATGATGTTTCTACTATAAAACAGAAAAATATTCTCTTCAGTCCTAAATATATCATAGTTTACTCTAAATTAATAAAAATATTCATTTCTTGTGTGTCAAGAGAAGCCAATTTGTCTAGATTAGTTGAAGAAATTTCATTTTAATTAATTTTCTTGAATTTTTCTTGACCCACACCAAATAAAAAACTATTCAACACGGTTGTTACCCAAATGGTTAAATCTTATTTGTACTATGTGGTGCTCAAATATGTAATTAGCGCCAAAAGGTTGGGCGAATTATCAGGAAATCAACTATTATCACCTTTTATCCCCAAAACAAATGACAATTGATTCGAATTATCAGGTCAAATACTAATTTTCTTGAAAATCGGCTAAATTATACCTTAAATATGTCTTTTTCGAAAATATCATTTCACTCTCATAATATTTGTTTGGCCAACGACTCTCTTAATATTTGATGCATCTTAATTATATTAATTTTAAATAATATGAAATTGTGACCTTATTTATAATCTAGCATAATAGTAAAGCTAAATAAATTGATATTGAATTTTAAAATGAAACTATAGTTTAATTCATGACAAGATAACAAAAATAGTTAAATAAATTTTATTATAAAAAGAACATACTGAATAAAACAGTTGCCTTTATCTGAAATAATGTAGAAGACTTTTGTATTCATCAAAAGCTTTTCTAATAATAATATTTTTGAAATAAAAGTGACAATACAATTTAAGGCCAGTTACTGTATAATACAGCATATGAAATTCATATGAAATGTTCAATATTTGTTTATGAAAAAATTTAAAAACTGCAAGATGTTGATTCTTGAAGTATATAAGATATATGATGGCTAAAAGAAGTGTCCAAGATATATTACTATATAACATTTATATCAGGATGGAATATGTGAAAATTTGTGGGATGGATAAGTACTGTTACTGATGTACGAGGAGGGGAGGAAGAGGGGGACAAAAAAGAGAAAGAAAAAGAAGAATTTAAAAGAGAGAATTTAGTAAAGGAAAAATAGATATTTGAAAAACTCAATTTCACCTAATATGATTCTTTGAAATTTGAATTACAATGATAGTTATTTATAGAATTTAATGAAAATTTTTAAAAAATTGACATAATTTGATAAAATAGAAAATTATTTAACCTAAAACTCAATTTAGGGATATTACAAAAATCTCATTTATTTAAAGATTTCTCAAAGACTAAGAAATTCTAATACATATTAACTTGCTAATGAAGATAGAATATTCTATAAATAATAAATTCAATCTAACTTCTAATAAATTCAAAATAAATTAAATTAAATCTAAATATCCTAAAAAATATTTTTATTTAAAATTCTAATTATCTAGAACTATACATATCCATCAACAACATTATAACAAATTTTTAAAAATTGCATCAAATATTAAGAAAAAAAATAATCTATGGCTCATAATTTAATAATTTGATATTTGGACAAAAGAAAAACAGGGGAAAAATGAATCAGGAAATTATTTTAACGTTCAATGGAAACTCAGTCAGTTTACCCTGACTTATCTCATGAGTCATGGTTAGAGCTATGCAAAAAACCCGGTGACCCGGTCTGACCCGATCTTATTGGGTCAATCGGGCCGGGTTTCATTTCGGGTTGAGCCGGGCTTCGGGTTCGGTCATATAGTCCGACCCAACCCGAACTATATATAGATATATATATATTTAAAATATATTATTTTATATATATTAATTGATTTTATAAGATTTTTTCTATATATCTTATATAATATATTTATTATTTTATTACTATGAAAAACTTTGTAAGATTTTGATATTTTAATTTTATTTAAAATTTTAAATTGATTTTTTAATTTAATATTATATGAAAATAATGTATAGTTGTAAAAATTTATGATTTTTAAGAAAATTAATTTATATCTTAACATTATATTTTAAAAAAAATCTACTTTTATATTAATAATTAAAATTTTTTCATTAATATATAAAGTTAGCTTTCATTTTACTTTTAATATTTAAAAAAATTATGTAGTACCAGGTCGGCCCGATACTTAACCTGACCCAATTTGGGTGTGCACAAGCCGGATATCGGGTGGGATGAAATCCGACCCATGCGCACCTGGTCATGGTCGCTTGAACCAAACCGGAATGATTTTCTCAAACCTAGTATTTTTTTTATAACAAACCTAAGTATTTTCTCTCAGGCCAAAAAAAAAAGCCTCTTTTTTCTCAAAGCAAGTATTTGGTTCTTCCGAGTCAGTGAAGTCCTTCGTTCGCGCCATGGAAATCGATTCGGGGAAGAGTCTCTGCAGAGCGCTATGTGCCTACAACTCCATGGTTTACCGCTCTTGCACTTTTATTTTGTTTTCCCTTTTTCTCTTCATTCTGGTTTTTTACTTGTAGTTAGTTTTTTCTCCAACATCTTGAAGCTTCTAGTTTGGTTGTTGGAAAACCTGGGAAAAGCCTCAGAGAGGGAATAGAAATAGAGAAAACATTGTATGGGAAGATAAGATCTTGCAATATCCCACTTGATGCCAACCTGTCAAAGTGATATTTTGTTTTCGGGTCTTATGTTCCTTGCCTCTCATTGCAGGATGAAGTGTTTGAAATTCAGAAAGAAACGTATAGGGGGCAGCAATACAGCCACATTTACTTTGCTCGTCTTCACTTGATGAGAACTCTCCTGTATTCCCTTGTTTCCCAGTGGAAACCTCACTTACCCGGTACCTAATTTTGTAGTTTTGAACATCTTCCAAATCCTCGAGGGTTCCATTGAATACTCGATTGTTTTCCCCTTTCGCATTGTTGGTTTGAAACTTCAAATTCTGGGCATAAGCATTTAGTTCTTAGCTTACCAAAAACCTTTTAAGTTCTTAACTTGAGTAGTTGATGTAGCTTTGCTGGTAAAGTTAAGTCCATGCTTATGGCTCCTTTGTGCAGGTATTTAATTTTGGATATGGCACTAAATTAGAAGGCTGCCTTCCTACCCTCAACTCAATGATGAAATGATAAATTGAAATTATTAAGCCTTTAAAGTTTAGAACTTTCATTGCTAAAACATTTTTTGTATTCATTAATCTTCATTTTTAGGAAACTCTTTCTGGGTTTCTGGGCCATTAAATTAGTTGCAGGGAAATCAAGGCTGGCTTTGTGATTTAATAATGCTAACAAAATGTTGGTTGTTTGAGGTTCCTATATAAGTAGATTAAATAATGGAGCCTAATAGCTAGTTTAGAAGTTATATACCAGTAAGAAGAGTTTTCTTTGCTTGTTGTACTTCTCTTTGTCCATTTAATTATGGGTAGAAGTTATTTACTGGTCTAGGTGTGCTGCAGTATGCACAGTGTTGGGACTGGAGAAGGGTAAGGAATGTGTCATCGTTGGAACCCTTTATAAGCACATGAAGCTCAAACCTTGCATACTTGATGAGTATTCTAAGGAGGTAGGAGTTTCTTTATGTTTTTTTATATTATTCTTATATGTTCTGTTCCTGAAATTGAGAATAAAATGCAAAGTGCTATATGTCTCTGCTACTAATTTACAGAGATCTGCAGCGCCACTTGTCAAGCCTCATAACTTCGTGCACCCAGATGATCACCTAGTTTTGGAAGATGAAAGTGGGAGAGTTAAGCTCGGTGGGAATCTCATTTCACCTTCTGTGTATATAACAGGTCTGCATCATGAACAACTTATCTTAATTGAAATAGCTTTCAGGGTAGGTTGGCCATCCTGAAACATTGTACCCAACTAGTTCACAAGGACCAAAAAATAGGTGTTGGTATCTGTAGCTTCTTTTCTTTTTCTTCCATACTGTGTAGGGAGGGGAAATGGTTGAAACAATACTGGATTGCTAAGTAAACATGGACCATGGACGTGGGATAGATTTGTGTGAGTAGAAAGGTTTTTTATTTCTTAATGGTGAACCAGAATGGTAGCCCGATGAAATGCATGCTTCAAAGATCCTGATACCCCACCAACAAGATCAACGTATCTGTGGTCCAAATATAAACATGGATGCCTCATGCCATGCCTTCCCCATTTGACTTTGTTGTGGACGTAATGACACCTCATTGACATGCCCTAACTTGTCATATATTTTAAGGTCTGAGTATTGAAAATAAGGAAAATTAAGTTATCCATTTAAGGACGTTGAAAAAGGATGATATATGTGGAATTATGTTGTGTTTGAAATGTTTGAAAGATTTTGTTCTGGTAAGCAAGCTTTTAAAATATGGAGAGCATACAAAGAAAGGGGGCAATTAGAGTAGGTTCACACTGCATTCTATAAAGGCTTGTCCTGAATTGCATTGATATTCTATAAAAGATTTTTTTTTATTTATGATGTGTATATTACATTATTTTCTTTGGCCATTTCCATTACATGATAGTTTCTGCACCTTTTCTGCTGCTTCATTAGTAGAAGGGCAATGTCCAACTTTGTTTCTCTTTCTGAGCTTAACTAGAATTTTGACATTGTTTTACTGCTTAATATTGCTTGTTCTCATAGAAATACAACTTGCCTGTCATCCAGATCATTGTCTGTTGACACATTATTATTTTATATGGGCATCATGTGTGACAGGAATTGTAGCTGCTATACATGGAAAGGAAACTGGGGTAGGTGATTTTTTGGTTCTAGATGTACTGGAAGCAGGCCTACCACCACAGATAGAACTTCCTCTTAAATCAAAGACCTCCCACTCATTTACATCTGTGATGATTCCTTTACTGCAATAGAACATGTGCATTGATAATTAGTTAAACAATATGTCCTTTAGAAATTTTTATTTGCATTTATGTCTCATATGGTAGACTTTGATTTCTAAAATCACCAGTTTGGTTTGTTGTTGTAAGGTGTCTAATTGAGTTAGCATGATGTGGATGAGTGATGCATTTTCTGCGCAAAGTGGTTTCTTTTTTATCTGAGCTGAGAAGTTTTGCTAATTGAAAAATGTGCTTCCTAATCAGCAAGTGTAGACTGTCTTACGTTTTACTTCTGCTTACCACGGATGCCCTTCCATTTGATGTTATATGTTTTAACTTTTTCTTGAAGTGAAACTAATTTCTTAACTTTCTCTATATTTTGTCACACTTTGAAAAGTTATAAGTGGTCATACTAAATTTGTTGCTTTATGTTTCTTTCATCTTACTTTTGTTACCAGGTTGTGATAAGTAAGCTTGCTATTTTGTGCATCTAGCAAAACATTATTTATACTAGTTATTTACGCACATTCGTTTTATTCTGGTCACTAAAACTTCCCCTTGTGATAAAAGTGTTGGTGCAAAATTTCTGTAACTTGGATTTAACAGGGGAAGACAAATATGTTGTTTTTGTATCGGGATTAAGTGTTGGGAGCAGCAACTCTAATCCTCTCCAATTTCAGCTCTTCATTGATCATATTACTGGACATTTAGGAGATGAGAAGGTTTATCCTGACCTTTCTAAGCCTTCATACTGGTATTTAAATAACCTTTCAAACTTTTAACTTGTCCATTACAAATTAAGCAGGAGCAAATTTTGGCATCTCAAATTGTTCATGTTGTTATCGTGGGGAATTCTGTTGAGTTCCCTCGCGAGCTTCTTAATGGGCAGGTATGCAGCTCTATTAATTGAGTTCTTTAATGTTAAACCACTTCAGCTTCATTCCCTTTCTATTATTTAGTTTTCTATGCATATGTTTTTTTTTCTTTGGAAATTTAAACAATATTCTGTCAGTAATCAATATCTGCTTTAACTTTGGCCAAAACATATATATGTGTGCCGGCACGCATTTGCTTTAGCTGTAGTTGATGCCCTACTGCTTCATAATTTTTCTCCTTTGCCCCTTCGTTTTCCCCCCATTAAAAATACCTACGTATGCTTCAGGTACTGAAGCTAAAGTCATCAACTCTTGCCTCATTATAACATTAATAATTCACTTCAATTTTTGTATCTGAACTAGTTACTTGTTTTCACCCCTTTCTCGTGATTCCCCTTGTGAAGAACATTAATAGATGGTTATTATCTTTTGCTTTCAAATTAAAATTTTAGTGCTGGCTGGTCGGAAATCCTACAAGTATACAGGGTCGATCACAGTAATAAAAATATCTCCGGAGTATTCTAGAGGTCGAACCTAAGGGAGGTTATGATTTACTCAATTAAATAATTTCAATCAGAACAAACAATTTGTGAAACGTTAATTAAATTTTAAACTAAGAGAAATTAACAATAAAAGCAACGATTTGAGTTTAATTCAATCACTGAGAGTGTTAGGGAATTGGGTTTCATCTTCCTGGAACAACTAAAGTTACTCTTAACTTGACTCCTTCTATAATTATAGTGACAGTTATTTCTAAATTATCCTAATTACCTTTCAGTCAATTAGTCTGTATTTAATCAGGTTTTAATTCACTCTCGTGTAACTAAAATCCCTAATTAAATCTTGAAGTTATAACTAAAGTCACCATAAATCTCTAATTCTATCTCTAGAATTATTGTTTATGTCTATCTCTCTAGGTTTAGGTTCACTCTTCACATTTAAGTCTATCAAGTTTACCTATAGAATGAATTTCATGGTAGCCAATCACAAAATCCCCAATAAAGTACGAAAGAGATAGATATAATCAAACATACATATATTGGAAAAATTCAATCAGAAACAAGAGTCATAATCCAGAGTAAACTCTAATCAATCACAGTTAAACTACATCCCTATCCTTAACTGGGAAAATTAGCTACGCATAAATATGGTTCTTAAATTCAAAATAAGAATAATCTCCCAAATCATCCGAACAAAATCTAAAGAAAGAAAAGTAGTGGAAGAATAGAGTGATTCAGCTTCACTACGCCTTCAGTCCTCTCAGATTTTCCGTCAGAATGCTCTTCCTAGCTCCAGAGAATTTAGAATAAATCTTCTAGGGCTCAGAATAGTCATTCCCCCTTTTTTTTCAAACTTATATATATATATATATATATTTCATATGACCCTCACGGAAGAATTATTTAAAATTCATTTAAATCCTTCACCCGGCACCGTATCATGCTATATTTTTGTCTAGCCGGCGCCGGGTGAACAATTTTAAGTGCTTCTCTGTGATCCACTCGGCGCCGGGTGGAGTAATGCTTTCGTTGACCCGGCGCCGGGTCAACTTGTAATCCTAGCAGTCTCACGCCTGCTCACCCAGCCGTGGGCAAGGGTGATAAATGGGAACCGGATGGATTTTTTTTTGTGTCTTCTTGTCTTCTTTCACTCTAGAATCCCCATTTGTTCTTCAATTTTTCCTGAGATGCAAATATATCTCAATTTAAATAGAATCATGCAATTTTGACATCAAAACTTAATATTTTTCAACAAAAACCATATCAAATGTGGGTATTTTATAGGTATAACATATAGACACATCACTAGTCTTGTGCGTTTTAGCTTTCATGAGTTGCTGTTGACACCTTGATAGCAGTTGTTGGCTGCTTCTTATCGTGGTGCTAGATATCACCTGTTGCATGTGAACTTGTTACGTACCATACAGTTTCAATAGCCTGTTACTACTAATCTTGGTTATTTATACATAGTTATGAAAAAAATTGGATTTTGATGGGGCTTTGTGTCGATCATGGATTTTAAAAATAGAACTTATAAAGCCATTATGTTGCACATTTGCAGAATTTGGCAGCAAAGGATCTCTCAAGGTTGTCTGAACCAATAAAGGAACTTGATATTCTGTTGAATCAGGTCCATAGAATTTCTTTGATAGCTAGATAATAGTCTGTCTTTACGAATCAAGTTGCTTAATGTTTTTATATCTGTTTAGATAGCTGCAGGTTTGCCTTTGGATATCATGCCAGGACCCAGGGACCCTGCTAACTACTCATTACCACAGCAGGTTCTTATTCTGTCCTTAAAGAGTGCATGCAGGCTATATATTATCTACTTTGTTTGACTTAAAAACTAAGATTTTTACTTTCAGCCTTTGCATAGATGCCTTTTCCCTGGGTCTTCAGCTTATAACACTTTTAGATCCTGTACAAATCCTCACTGCTTTGAGCTTGATAATATCAGGTAATTAAAATTTTTTTAGCATCATTATTGTCTGCTAGAATTGTCTTTGTATTAAACTGACTCCTTATTGCTTTCAGATTTCTTGGGACATCAGGTCAAAATATTGATGATCTTGATAAGTATTCAGAGGCCAAAGATAAACTTGAATTCATGGAAAGGACCTTACGGTGGAGGCATTTGGCACCAACAGCACCTAATACCCTTGGTATACATATATATGCTGCAATGCATTTACACACTTACTAGCTGGGTCAAATTTTCTGGAAGTTTGACCAGCTGTCAATCTCATATGACTTGCTATTTGCTGAAGAATGTAGAAAGCCAAAATCAGGAACTTTCTCAATGTTGTCCTTATTTCTTACCTTTATATATTAATTTTTGTCTTCCAGGGTGCTATCCTTTCACAGATAGGGATCCTTTCTTCCTTGAGAGCTGTCCTCATGTGTATTTTGTTGGCAATCAGGAGAAATATGAAACTCGTGTGATTAAGGGTATTTTTATCCTGAATTTTACTGCTAAAAATAATTTTTATTTTTATTTCTGATTTGCATTTAATATAACTTCTGCTCCCCTCTACACTCAAATCAAAAGAAAATAAAAATCATATATTATTACATGTTGGTTGTAACTACTTTGCAGGATCAGAAGGGCAGTTGGTGAGACTCATATGCGTTCCTAAATTCAATGAGACTGGAGTTGCTGTTATGGTGAGCTTTAAATTATTCATACTATACCTTAATCACTTCCACAAGTGTTTGAATAGCTTATCTCAAAGGTCTTAGCAACTTACCCTGAATGTGCAAATTACATTATAATAATAGCCTTCCAGCTGATAAAAAAAATCTGCCTCTATAAATGACTAATGAAGTGCGTATGATTCTTTGCTAGAACTTTTGTGCCCTCTTTCTTGCTGCTTTTCTACCTTCTATCATTGAATAAAGTGAGTTTACAAAAACTTAATTATAAGAGAATAACGTCAAATGATTCACATTATTTTTCTGTGTTTTCAACTCAAAGGGAGATTTTTAAGAAAATTGTAAGATAAAAAAAAAAGAAGGTTTATTTTAAAACTGATTCAATATTACGAATAATTTTGCATGGTTATTATGCTTGTTAGTCTTGAAAACTCAACCAAAAAAAGTCGGTTATTTTCTTAGATTCCGTTGGATAACAACTCAACAATATTAAGGTTAGTTGTTTTCAGTTATTTTTTTATGAGAGGACATGAATTGAGATAGGTTTGGTTTGTAGGTTATCCTCTCTCTTGCTACTTAACCTGACAGTGATGCCAAATATCAAGCCATGCATAGGAGTTTTTCTTAAGCCCTTTATCTTTGAGGTATAACTTAAAAGGCCAAGTACGATTGATATTCTTACCAGTTGGATAGAAGATGATTATTGTGTACTAAATAAACATTTTTTAGCTCATTGTCAGTTGTTTAATTGATAGATTGATAGTTGATATGCTATGGTCTTTATTCACCTGGCCATGTAACTCTAGCATCTCATTCTAAAGGTAGAAGTTTGGCTTCAATCCTACATGATTGATACTAATGAGATTTTGTGGCTTCCTCTTGTTTGATGGAGAGCATTGTTTTTTCCTGGTTGAATTTCATGGCTATGACCCATGGTAGAGGTTTTCATCTGACGGGATTCTTAGACTTGGAGCATACTTACGTTTATTTACTTTCTTTTTCGCAGTTAAATCTGAGGGATCTTGAATGTCATGCTCTTAGTTTTGGGACGCAATTCAGTTCCTAAATATGCGCAGCGAAGTTTCTGTGGTAACTGAGGCTGTGACCTAAAAACTTGTCATTGGTCGCAATACGTAGTTTTTCCATTAAATTAGTTAGAAATACAATTTAATAAATTAATCTGATTGCTAGAAATGTTGACATATGTTTAGTAACAGTCACATAATCTGCAATTGTTAGTTGTAATGCCCTTATGTATTCTATTCCAAGTTTTCAATTTTCTGAAATACTTATGTATTTACATCGCAGGTACTAGAAATGTACTACACTAGAGTGAGGTTTGTTAAACGCTGCCATCTCTATCTTTAGAGAAAGCCAAAAGGTGAAAATTGGTGCCCAGAGCTGATGATGGAGTTTTTTTAGTGTAATATATTGGCGGTGTAGTGCTGTAATTCATTTGCTTTGTTTATTTTTTGTTTGTTTGGGGAACCGATCACTTAAATTGAAATTTTCCTATTATAAGTTATATGTTGATGCATCTGGTGTAACAGTAAACATTTGGGAAACTAGAATTGTCCTAATGAGAGAAGGGATTATATTTTCCAGCATAATGCAATTTATTCCTATAAATTTTTCAATTGGTGCGGTAATAACAGATTGACGATCGGAATGAGAAGTAGAACTACGCAGCCAAATCAATGTGCAATGGTATCACATCTGATTCATTGTCCGGATAGCGTAACTCCTAAGAACGACAAACCCTTTATTATTCTGCTATGCTATTTTCATAGCCTTTTCTACAAAGCAGAAAAATAAGAAAAAATTGCGCTTTATCCGCCCCAAAAGAAAGCCATTAACTTGCGAGACATGGTTAGAAAATAATTATTTTCTTTTATTTGTATATATATTCAATTGGATTAGTTTACCAAAAAAGAATCAGCATTTTGACGTGTTTCCAAAACCATCTGCCAGTATTAGCAATTTGGATTTCTGTATGGTAGCTATCGGGAAGTGACTTGCCATGACCCACAAATCATTGTAAAATCATGCCCAACGGCTATGTATTTCCTTGCATTATTTTGTGTTGTCATTTAGCTATTGGCATTCGCATAACGGTCTATTTTCCACATAGCAATACACCACTCCCCCATAAAATCTGAAGCATATGAACCAAAATTCCCCCAACCAAAAAAATTATGCTCCTGCACAATGGAAACTCCTGCCTTAGCCTCTGTTAAAGTTCAACATATAACCAAGAAATCTTCGGATGAACTCCTCAGAAAGTTTGCCCACGACTCCGACAACGAGACCCAGAAGAAGAAGAAGAAAGATTTGCGTGCAACCAAACGTCGAAGGAAAAATTGGGCCATAACAGATGATTATCATCGTGAGAGCCCATCAAGCGGCAGCACCACTTTGGTTGAAATGAGATCGCTTCTGCCGCCGGCAAGGACTCGGAGGTCGGCATTGCTTCGGCAATTCGGGATTGCGAGGGCACAGCTCAGGGCGAGGGGCGTCAGGAACAAGTTTCTCTTGGCAATCATTGAAAAGGTGAGGTTCATTCACGTTCTGAGAAAATTTCTCCTCTTACTGTTGCTAATAGGTAATGTGACTGATTGATACCTAGAGGGAGTTATTGACAGTATTTAGTACTATTGATCCATAGTTTTGATTTTTGGGTACTTTGAATTTTGTAGTCATTGTCTAAAAGTGACAAGTGAATGGTGTATTTAATAGCGTTAAACGAGATTGTTTCTCCACTACAGCTACCACTATCGTCGTTTTAGTCTGAAAATTGGTAGCTCTGAACTGTCATTAGAAAAGTCTAGGTAAAATTAAGATGGGTATGCTTCATTGGATCCAAATCAGTTTGTTTTCAGGAGTTGGTGAGTAGACTAATTTGAAATTTCTGTATTCCAGGCAGGACAAATAGTTTAGCACTTCAAATTTCCTAAACCAGGGAGATTTTTTTGTAACAAAAAAAAAATGAAATTGAAACTTTAAATCCTATGGGATAGTAGTGAGAAAAGGAATTTTAGTGTTATAGTATAGACATGAAGTCCCTTTGGGAAAAGGGCTTGTTGAAACATGAAATATGACACATGTGGATGAAAATCAAAGTGATGATGATGGAACTTGTCGCTGGCTTTTCTATTATTGCCATCTAAAAGATGTCAATGCCAATGCTTTAATAAATTCACTGCTTCCTGCAGACATGGCGTAGAACCACACAAGGGGCCTCCAGAGTTTTCATTGAGAAGCATTATTATCGCCACAAGCTTTTGAACAATGACATTGCTTAAACCAACTCTCAGAGGTGCCACTTGGCGCGTGCTGTTGCTTCAACTGAGGAAGAAAATCTCACCTTTGTAACTTTTATACATTGCCCTCTCTGTTTTCTTGGTCAATTGATGCTATTCTTGGTCAATTATATTCCATGTACTTGTAATCGTACTCCATACAAAAAGAAATGACACTGGCTTTGTCTCGTGAACTCTTTTTTCCCTTTTATGTTCTTCTCTTTAAACAGGAAGCCGCTTGGTGATTTATTTGGCATACCTAAATCCTTATCCATCTCAACCAACTCCAAAAAGTTCTCACTTGGAGCTGTACCCTCGAATATCAAATTCACATCACCTACTCATGTGCTTCTAGATTTGGTAACTACCGATCCTGCAAGAGAAAACACATTAAGGTTACTACTGTACCTCAGGATAAATGTTGTGTTCGTCTAGCGTCAGTAAAGAAGGATGCTCACAAAATTAGGAATAAAACCGATTATCAAACAATTTGACTGAAAAAAAATGCTTTTAATACATTTATCAATGATAATAAAAGCGATTATCAAATGATTTTGTTCATGCCTTATGGGAGTGAAAAATGAATCACTTTATTCACACAATGGCGTCCCAAGATGTCACAAACTGAGCCGTGTGAAAACAGTAGATGGGTTTTTGGGATATCAAATGGTCCTAGAGCTTCCTAGTTAGCAAATACATATCTTTAATGCAGCTGTAAAAGTGAGGGATTAAATAAGATTAGATGAAAAGTGAAGATAAAACCAAATATTGGAATGAAGAAAGAGCCTTGTGATTCAGAAAAGGCCACTTCACAAGCCACATGTGTTGAGTAACTTTCCCTTCTGTTCTGGAAAACAACACACCCTCTACCACTACTTCTTCTAATCTCCCTTTAATCACCCCATCTTGTTGAATAATTTAAATGCTACAACTACTCAATCACACGCGTCCCTTTAGCCATTCGATTGCTTAGCAATGCTCCTTCACAATATTTTACTTTATTTTTATATAATTGTTACTTTAAAGTTTTAAGATAATGTTATTTTTTTTTGGTAATTTTACTCTTCAATGTTAATGAAAGAAGTGAAAAGTATTAAAATGTACCACATAATTAACAAGAATATTATAGTAAAATATGATAATATTTTGTTAATTTGTATGTTATTTATTAGCTTTGTGAATCTATGTGTATAATTTTAAAGTGCCAATTGTTTCTAACCAATATTAATCTAAGATGGGCAGCTATTTTAAATTTTTTTACCAAAAAAAAAAGATTGAATTTTGATGCAGAACATTGCTCATTGGACTGGAGAGACACAGGGACAAAGCAAATAGCATATGCTCATTTGGTATTTCATTCGGATCATCAAGGGGGAAAATAAATGACCACTAGGTGAACAGTGTTGAAACTTTGGACGAACAATTGTTGCACGCACACGCTAAGATTGAAGTGCAACCAAAACACACAGTTTCGTACGTACAGACGCAATCTCAGTCATTGCGGATTGGGTTGAACCATCTTAAGGAAAAGTTCACAACCTTGTTTCATCTGGATAAACCACGTACCTATTGATCAATAAATATGTCACGATATTTCCAAACAAGCCTAGGCAGGCTAGCAGCTGATCTCCCACACGGGTTCACCCAATTTTAACAACCACAAAAATGGCAATTATGTAAATAGGTGTTTGTCAGCAAACAGAAGTGTGGTCATTAGAAATAGAAATTTGCATTAAAAATAGGAGGAGGAAAATAGATGAGCCCTTCTCTTTCTTTCGTCGACTTCTTCATAAAGTCAACCAAGCTTCTGTCAACTTTCCTCTTCCTTTCACTAACCCCACTCCCCACGCAGCAAGCATTCTGTAACCTGCACTTTCTTTGGAAACCGGGTGTTTCTTGCTCGTTCGAAGAGGAAACCTCTGCTCAAAGCCTTTGATCCCCCAATCCCTGTTCTCTCCCTCTCACAAACACCATGTTTGACCAACGCCATTCTCTTTCAACACTATAAAGAAAACCACTCATTTCCTTCTTTTGAGTCCCAGATATCAGATCTTTAGTTGTGTTGAAATTCTGATGATAAAATCTACCTACCAAAATCTAAATTTGATTCTTTGATTTATTCTTTGTTGGCAACGAATTTCTGTTCTCCCTTCATATCCCTACTTATTTAGTCTACTTTGTCGTCTCTTGCTAGTGAATTACAATCTTGCCAATTTTTGTCTTGCTTCAAGCAGTCATACTCAAAATATTTGCTTTCCACCATCATCTGTACTCTCAATCAAATAAATTGAAATTTCATGCTCCCAGATTTTATATTCGAATTTCCGAAATCCGCAAGGTCTTGTCTTGGGGAATCCGGGTTTTCTTGTTTACCATCAGCGCTTAATTTCTTAAGGATTTGTTAGAGAGGGAAATGTGGGATGTTTTCGTGGTTGGCCAGGATAGTTTCTGCGTGCTTGAGGCCGGTCAGGCGGTATGCCCGCATGAGCAAGGATGACGTGGATGATCCTTCCTCGATTGAAGACACTCTGCTGTGGCACAAGGACCTCGAGAAGCACTCATGCGGCGAATTCTCTTACGCGGTGGTTCAGGCCAATGAAGTTATCGAGGATCACAGCCAGGTCGAGACCGGCTCCGACGCCATGTTCATCGGAGTGTACGATGGCCACGGCGGTCCCGAAGCGTCCCGGTTCATCAGCGACCACCTCTTCCATCATCTAATGAGTGAGTCTTATGGAATTACATGCTAAGTTATGGGTTTACGTCACTCTAAGGGATTGATTTGCTCCGGTATCCTTGGGTATTGACTTTCTGCTCTTTTTTGTTGTAAATAATTATGGTGATTTTTTTTTTCTGGGCGTTGAGTTCTTGTTCTTAGGCTGGCCTTCTGACTCATAAGGTCTAGACCCCAGATAGTTTTTTTGTCTTGTTCATATTGCGATTGCAGGAAACTTGGTTGAAAATTCGATTTGCTTTCTCATTCAAAAACACTAAGCAGGGTAACATTTTTCGTCTTCCTATTCCCTCCTCTTCTTTTTCCTTTTCAAGGTGTTTCTCGAACAGAGGGAGTAAGGATAAAAACAAAAACACAAAAAAAAAAGAACAGAAAAGAAGGAAAGGAAACAATTATTGGTTGGATCGCAATACGAAAGGACTGGAAATCTGTTCCTAAAACCATCAGTTATTCAGTAGTTCATCCATTTACCAACTATAATAAGATTTTTATGCGTATATGTTCTCCTAAATCGGTGGTCATATGCTCCTTTTGTAGTCGTTATAGATTTACGGTGTCATTTGAAGTTAATGGGCTCTTCTGGATATCAATAAGGATTTTCTGCTGCTTTGAGGGTGTATTGAAAGCTTGCTTTTCCATTTAAGATCTTCCATAAACTGGCATGCATAGTATGAGATCTATGGCACATGCCATATATTGATTGACCTGTGGCTCTGCTTTAGTTTAAGTAGTTTGGTAAATCTGGTTACAGGGATTGCTCGAGATAATGGCACTATATCTGAAGATATCCTCAGGGGTGCTGTTTCTGCGACTGAAGATGGATTTCTGACTTTTGTTCGAAGGACTTATGGTATGAAGCCATTGATAGCAGCAATTGGTTCTTGTTGTCTGGCTGGTGTTATTTGGAAAGGGACATTATATGTCGCAAACCTAGGAGACTCGCGTGCTGTAATTGGTTCTATAGATGGATCTAATAAGATCGTTGCTGAGCAGTTGACCAGAGAGCACAATGCTAGCAAAGAGGAGGTTCGACGTGAACTCAGGTCCTTGCATCCTGAAGATTCGCAGATTGTATTCATGAAGCATGGAACATGGCGCATTAAGGGCATCATCCAGGTTTTCTTTTCTTTTCAGTGGGACTTGTTAATGGTTCATGTTGCGTTTATGTTTCCATTTTTACTTCTATTTCTCTGAAGCATTTGTAGGTTTTGAGGATTATAAGTATACTCTTTCAAATGCTAACAGCCCTAAATTTATCTTGAGGAGACCTCATATATGTGACTGGGAAAATCTAGTCTAATTTTTGGTAGTTCATTTTATGTTTGCACATGATGGATGGATGGTAGGTAGGTGATGTTCCTCTCCATTGTGGGTGGAATTCTTACTCATGATAAATTATGCTTGTAGCAAAACTTTGAAGTGTGCATGAATTTTGTTTTTTATTTGGTAGATACATGTATGCGTTTGTGTGTGCATGTTCTCTATAGGTTTCATATGGAAGTATTTAATAAGTTTTCACGATCAGTTTTAGGATATTATGTCGCACAAACTTACAGAAATTATGGCGCTAAAGTATTCATTATTTGTATATGCTTCTAAGGGTTTGCAGGACTTGGTATTCATGGCAACTTACAATTACTACTGTATATATGTTTATTATTTTAGTTAACTATTTTTTGTCTTATACTTGCTTGCTGCATTTGATTTCTGTTATACTCTGATCTAATCATTGTAGTAGTTTCTTTAATAGCAAGTAATTAATGGTGATTGCTCGTAGTAACCCAGCAGTTTTTTGGTTCCATCCACTTGCTATTTTCAGGTATCCAGATCTATAGGTGATGCATATTTGAAGAGACCAGAGTTTTCTCTTGATCCTTCGTTCCCACGATTCCACCTACCAGAACCTATCCGCCGTCCTGTGCTGACAGCCGATCCATCTATATGTTCAAGGGTCTTACAACCTAATGATAAATTCCTAATATTTGCATCTGATGGACTTTGGGAACACTTGACAAATCAGGAAGCTGCTGAGATTGTGTATAACAATCCACGAACTGTATGCTTTTGTACTATTTCTTTGCCTGCATTGATATCTACAAGCTGCAAGTTTACCTTCTTTTTACTTTTATGCTTTTCTTGAATGTCAGGGGATAGCAAGAAGACTGCTTAAAGCGGCTCTGAATGAGGCAGCTAGGAAACGAGAAATGAGATATAAAGATCTGCAGAAGGTTGAGAAGGGGATCAGGAGGTTCTTTCACGATGATATAACGGTCGTGGTTGTCTTCATTGACCACGAGTTGGTTGGGAAGAAGATCGCTGTACCAGAATTGTCCATCAGAGGCTTCACTGACACGGTGGGTCCATCCAATTTCAAGGTTGTCCGGGATTGACGTGAATGTGGCGTTAACTTTCTAGTTCTATCACCAACAAACCTGAATGACTCTGCTTATTTTTTTTTTCGGAAACTAAGTTCAGAAAGTTGCACATCAGATTGACATTTTTGCAGGATCTCATCGTTGTTTATTTTCAACATTTCTTGGTGCCTAGCCTTTATAAATTGACACATCATCGTGTGGTAGACTGGCGCTGGTGATAGGTTTTTACTTCTTTTCTGGGGATAGAGATAGACATTGAAATGTGACGGTATATTTCCTCGTTTGTTTGAATAAAGTTTGATTAAATTGAAGCATGATTTTACTCCCATTCCTAATTAGTAATTACTACTAATATAGACATGTGAGGCAACGGATTTGGTGTTACTTTTAGGGCACGTTTGGATTTCATTAAGTTAAAAATAAATTTTGGTAGAATTGATTTTGTTCTAACGTATTTATATTTGGATGATTTATTTGAAAATTGGTTTTGACAAAACTCATAATTTTTCTCTAAATTAAATTTAAACTCTATCCCATTGGTAATTTAATTTACTTGGATTAAAATTTAACTTACATTTATTTAATTGAGAACATAATATATCTGATATAACATTTTCTTGCAGGTCATGATCTATAAAAATTAAAATTTTGAAGGGATATTTTAATTAATAGATAGAAAAAATTTTATAAAAATTTTATTTTCTCAATTTTTTTATTTTTTATCATTTTTATTAATATATTTTTATCTGACTTTAAAATAAATACAAACAAAAATAAAAAAGCACGACGGAAAAGCAACAACCAGTTTCTCCTTCAACTCCATTTTGAGTAAAAATCACTGTGATAATATACTCCCTTTTTACAGCCAAACATAAATAAAAATGTCAAACTTGGTTTTAGTTTCGGAACGGATTATTGGAAGTGGAAACAAACACGCCCTTAATCGCCGATTCATGAACATTGAAGAATCGATACGGTGCTCCCCCTGCCATCATGCGTGCCTTGAGCTGCATGCTTCCGAGTGGCTGAAAATAAGTGGAATTATCGGACTAATTTTAGGTGGGTAGGAAGACTTCGGTACTTTCCTAAGTTATTGTTTCTTTTCTAAATAATAAAATATCAGTCAATTGTGATTTTTCAATTTTATTAAAATTACACAACTTTTTTTATATTATCTAAATGGCTGAGACGGTGAGACCTTGATTACTGGCCAACTTTTTATTGATATTGCTGCCAGAACACATCATTTATGTGCGTCATCTGTTTAAGTGGAGGTGGCGGCGGCATTATCTCATGCTGCATATTCTATGGTTGGGGAATGACCATGTCTTGTTCTCCAGTAATTCTCATCCATTTCACCTTTTTCTTCTGGTTTTCTTGCCACTACGAGACTGTAGGAACTCATACTGCTTTGGCAACAAACAAAAGAACCATTCGTACTGTTCACTTGGCCTCGAGCCACGAAGGTTTTTTAAGATCTCTGAGGAAGCGAGTGCAGAATAATATACTGTATAATTTGTTGACAAACTCGGTCAGATTCTCGAAATCAATACCAGGTTCTCATACTAACTCAAGTCATTGATGATCAATGATTTTTTATTGCAGTCATTAAAAATCAAGTACATAATCACTAAATCAAAATAGCTCAGGAAAAGAATTGCTGATTCAACGTCCCAAGTCCGTAACCATGCACAGCTCTTACTACAACAAAGTGGTCATGCCAAAAAAAAAAAAAAGAATCTTACATATCTTCCTTCTCTTCATGCTCTCATCCCATCAAAAAAGGAAACACAGAACGAAACTTTATCCGAAAAATTAAATGTTCAAGAATAGGAAAGAACCCCAACCAGTGGATGCTACTTCTGTAGTACAAAATGCATTCTGTTCCACTTCTTTCTTTCCGTGATTAGAAGCATTTCCTGTGAACAATTGATGGCCCGGATTCATCGTACTCTGCCTTTGCAATCCACATCTGCACTCAGGAATCATTACATATAAAAAATACTTGAAACGTGATGATAGAAATGATCAGATTAACAGTTCACCTCTAGACCTCTGTAAAACTAAGTATGCTATCTTCAATGGTTTGAGATGACTTGATGTACTACAGTGCTACACACATATCAAGCCCAAAAAAGAAAAAGTGCCACGTTCTGTCAAAGCCCATTCACCATGGAAAAAAATAATCACTATTACATACTACATTGACTTTGATTGCTTCCCATAATCTGACTATTATGCTTGGTATTTGCTCTTTTAGTTGATTTTTCATAACTCGTTCTAGACATAAAATTTCCAATTGAATTAGCTGGATTATCTTTGTAAAATCCAACAGCCTTGTAACACTGGGAAAAAAAAAAAAATCTGTGCACTCTACCTGTTGGAAGGTGCTGAGAGATGCCAAAATGGAGCCTCCAATCCAGACACTGTACTTCCTCTCTGGTGGTGCCACCACCTTTATTTTCATGCTACTAGGTGCCAAAGCTGTGATCTCCTTACTCATTCTATCAGCAATGCCCGGGAACATTGTGGAACCACCACTCAAGACAATGTTACCGTAGAGATCCTTCCTAATGTCAACATCGCACTTCATGATTGAGTTATATGTTGTTTCGTGAATGCCAGCAGCTTCCATCCCAATCATGGATGGTTGGAAGAGCACCTCAGGGCAGCGGAATCTTTCAGCACCTATTGTGATCACCTGCCCATCAGGTAGCTCATAGCTCTTCTCAACAGCTGAGCTGGTCTTTGCCGTTTCCAGCTCTTGTTCATAATCAAGCGCAATATAGGCTAATTTTTCCTTCACGTCTCTCACAATTTCACGCTCAGCACTAGTGGTGAAAGAGTATCCACGCTCAGTCAAAATTTTCATCAAGGCGTCAGTGAGATCACGCCCTGCAAGATCCAAACGCAAGATTGCGTGTGGGAGGGCATAGCCTTCATAGATGGGAACTGTGTGGCTAACACCATCTCCAGAGTCAAGAACAATACCTACGAAAGCATGCAAACCACGTTGTCATCTCGTTCCATACAGCAAAGTAAACCATTAAATGGCTAGTCCATTAAATCTCATTCAGCAATTGTGGAAGAAACTATGTGCTCACAATAAGCAGAGAGTACATTTTCCTCTGAATCCAAGAGAAAAACTGAATTCCTTACGAAATCAATGTACTAATGCGGCTATAAGTTATCCAAGTAAGGTGATCCTCAAAGAAAACTTTGTTTCCCTAATCATTAGATTAGAACTGCCGAAAGAAGAGTAAAATAACACGAAAAATGCACAAATAAACAAGAACTAAGCCTATATGCTATCAGCACTATACCATCCCCCTTGCCCACAGGTGTTAAATTTTAGGATCGGTAAAGTATCCCGATGTTAACTTAAAAAAGAAAATAGATGCTGATGATTCGTTACCAGTTGTGCGGCCACTAGCATAAAGGGAAAGGACGGCCTGGATGGCGACGTACATGGCTGGAGTGTTAAAAGTCTCAAACATAATCTGAGTCATTTTCTCACGATTAGCCTTGGGGTTGAGAGGTGCTTCAGTCAGGAGAACAGGATGCTCTTCTGGAGCCACACGGAGCTCGTTATAGAAAGTGTGATGCCAGATCTTTTCCATATCGTCCCAGTTGCTAACAATGCCATGCTCGATTGGATATTTCAGAGTCAAAATACCTCTCTTTGACTGAGCTTCATCCCCGACATAAGCATCCTTCTGTCCCATACCAACCATCACACCTGTGTGTCGAGGGCGACCCACGATGCTAGGGAATACAGCCCTCGGAGCATCATCTCCGGCAAACCCTGCCTACAAATTTGAGAAATATCAAATGATGTACACATATTGAACAGATATGATATCTACATTAGAGATCCTCAAACCAAACCGGTAAGATTTGTCATCACAAGCTCGAAGCCTTACCTTGACCATTCCCGTTCCATTGTCACAAACAAGAGGCTGAATATCCTCAGCGTCTGCCATTTTTTATCGATTGCTGAAGGAAAGCACCGACCTTAAATCAAAATATACCAGTGGGAATGACAAAACAAAACATAGAGGATAAAGAAAAAGAAGAAGAACGAGAGTGGTAAAGGTTAGTCGCGAATTCCTGTCCGCTAGATACTCAAATCCATGGATTTAACAATATCCGGATGCAATCATACAGAGTGGCTCTCTAATGCTAGGAAAAGGATCACCATGTGTAGCCTTTACCACTATATTGAATTCGGAAAAGAAGTTAAAAGGTTAACAACAGATTCATTCAAGGTTCTAAGCAGCTAATATGCCACATTTCGGATGTGAAGAATTGCCGACACACATCCAATTATGATCAGGATGCCTTGAAATTACTGTATGTCGTGAAGCCTCCCCAAATTTCTTGTTTTTCATTACTAGGCTAGTGCATCTTAATATCGTACAATGGAAGGAAAAATTGAGAATCAATTGGATCAAATGATTCTCAAAATATATAATGATAAGGGATCAGAATGGAAACTCATTCCACTGTCATGAAAAGAAAAGGATAACAGATTCAGACATCGCAATTCGATCATACCAAAAAGATTAAGCTGATTAAAAAAGATGGACGAGAAACAGAGATCAGAAAAATCGGGGTTCATAATATGCTAAATTCTTACCCCCAATGATGCTGACGAAAATCAGATAAGGAAGAGGAGAATTGAAAGAAAGGGAACAATGTGTACCTCTGAAATAAAACGGAGTGTGCGATCGTTTGAGAGTGTCTTCTTTCTCTGTCTCTCCCTTTTTTTTTTCTCTTTTAACGGACTGTGTGACTGTGGCCGAACTACCCGTGTTTCGTTTAAAAAACGAAGTCCAGTTCTCGAAAAGAAATTGAACTCTAATGCACCGCAAATTCACCATCCGCGAATCCTCACCGTCTGTCTCGACAATCTCGTTCACGGACCCACACGGCCAAATTGCATACAGCTGGTACACTTCGCTTATTTTCTTCGTTTCGACTGATTTCTCCTTCCCATTCCTTTTAATACTATTTGTTAATATATATATATATATAATTTAAAAAAATAAATCACTTCATCAAACTCTGCCTCTGTATTTTAATGAGTACAGGCTAATAAAATTTGGCATTTGCGTTACAAGGTTGGTTGAAAATGCTGATAGAATTAAAAGAAAAGGGATAATTTAGTCAAGAAACAAAAAGTACTTTCCGTACAAGATATGAAGCCAACTCAGCATTGTTGGGGAGAGAGGAATTTGGTATGAATTGGCGCACTGTCCCATCCCCACCTATGGTTGAGAGCTAAATATTCGACGATGCGATCGGATCCTTGGTTGACTCCTATGAAACGGTCCAACTCATGAGGAAAAAATTAGACCTGGCCGGTTCAATCAATTCGATTGGAAATTGGCCCATGATTTAATCCAGGTATAGATATAGATAAGAGATTTTTAAAACATGTACAAAATCAGGTTGAAATTAGTTTGGAGCTTTTTTTATTTTTAAATTTTTTTAAATATTTTCTAAAAATAAAATAATATTATTTTTAATATTAAGTAATATTATTTTTAGTATAAATTTTTTTCTTTCTATATTACAATATGTTATAAGTATTATTATGATACATAATTATTAATAATGATAAATATACTTAGAAAATAATATGAAAATAGAATATCAATTGACTATGTTGAATTCAAAATATAATTATAAATAAATATTAACTTGTTTAGATTTTAATATTAGGTTGTAAAACTATTAATAATATTTTTATTTTCTATATATTATTAAATTTATTTTTTATCCTAGAATAAATGTTAATTTTATGATTATGGATAAATATCTTTTATATTTTTTATCTATATTATTAAAAAATATATTAATTTATTCACAACTGGTCCGACTCCGGTCCAACCACTAAACCTTGAATCGTTGTCTTATCCAGTTCAATGATCAGTCCGATTTTAATACTTTGAATCTAACAGATCCCTCCTTGCCTTCTTCCAATTAGTTAATGACGTGTCATATCCTCCAACAAACCAACACACAAAATGTGGTCGCTACTCGTTCCCCTTGTGCCCCACACCATACTCTTTTTTTATTTAAAAAAAAGATTTCTGAATAAAATTCTTTGTAAAAAACAATTTTTTATTTTTGCAATTAATTTTTTAATAAAACATGACAAAAATTAGGTGGGCCCTTAATACATAGAATCATAGATTTTATATTTAAAAATTATATGTAATTTTGTATGCAATAATAACAATTTATTAAAACATCATAATTATATATAATTTTAGTGATAAATTATACACACTTATCCATAAATATTATATAATTGTCATTTTTAATTAAAAACTAACATATAATCAATGAGAGTTGAGTTGATATTACAAAAGTTTAGTCTCAATTGAAGCCTAACTCAACTTGAATAGCAATTTTATAAATTGGAATATATATATATATATATATGTATGTATGTATGTAAGAGTTTTCTCTTAATTGGAGCTCAATTCAAATTGAATTCATTTTAGTCAATAAAATTGAATACCAAATAATTTTTAGTTCAAATCCAAAACTTCACTTAAAAAGACGTCAAATTCCCTCCACTTGGGGGTGAGATCCCAAAAGGAGGCTCCAAAAAACTAGGAGCCCTACCCAAAAATAGAGAGTAAGATGGAGATGATTTCCCACTCTTCCAAGTAAGGCAATTCGCAAGGTATTTCAGCTTCCTTGCTGATATGGCCAACCTTAACCTTATAAGGTCTTTCTAACATGTTGAAGACTGCTTGAACCATGTAACTCGTATTTCATGTAGAATCTTTGCCACCATTAATGACAGTAGCCACATGAAGGCATCAGACTTCACTTCAAGGTTCTTGAAGCCTAGATCCCATGCCAACCTCAAACCTTCACCAATAGCCCATGTCTCTGCCTCTTCAATTGAGCATGTACGTACCAAGATATTGTATATAAGGAAATATCAAAACTTTTTTGCTTTTAAAATTGGCCCAATCCGCTTAAGTGGAACAATATCAACCCCTCAAATATAAGGATTATTCTTTTTCCCCCTTGTTTTTGTCATTCTCGCATTGGACAGCGTGGAAGCTATCTCCTTTCTCTAACCAAGTACCCTCCTTAAACTATCACACTTACAAGGGTGCAATGTGCTTTCTAACATTAGGTGGTAAGGGTGAAGTGAGATTTAGGTAAAGATCAAGGTTCAAATTCTCATAATGTATTAAAAAAGTATGCTTTCTAACATGTAAATCAACACACATTTTAATAACTAATTAAATATAGAGTAAAATACATTATCTACCCTTCTATTTTGTCTTAATTATAAAGATCTCTCCTTTATTTTAAAAACATATATAGACTTCTATTAAAATCAAAAGTTATATTATATAAATCTTCCTTTTTTTTTTAAGATTTCATTTCCAATTTCAAACTAATGCATTCTATCTGGGTCACTGCCATCTTGTTATCAGCTGCCAAGCTTTGCCTCGCATACCAAACAATTTTCTTCTTTTCCTCGTCTTGGCTTCCCACTTAGGTCCCTATAATCATGAATATATTATGGCTAAAACATAGTTGTCGCCATGCATCACCATGACAACCACCATTGTCACTATGAACCAAAACCACCATCACCACTATTGTTGTGACAAAACCAAATGAACAATTTCTTAAACCACCATGAAAATACCACCATAGACCTACATGAAAACACCATTGTGACTGATAGATTTGAATAGATAAAAGAAATGATATTGTGATGTTGTATTTTTAAATAAGAGATTATGAGAGATAAGTGGTGAGACACAGGGATCAGATTATGAGTAGTTAATATACGCATCCTATACATGTCAAAGGCAGTGTATATATACATGTAATGTTATGATAGCAATATATACGTTCTTCTCTTCTCCAAATCACTCTAAATCTATCTTGGTATCAAAGCCGAAAGCCTGGAGTCAGCTATATCTCTTATAAATGGAGGAGATGATGAAGGACACAACAACCTCTAATGAACAAGATGGGGGCATCGATGTACTCTCACCATATTATCTACATGCCTCAGATAACCCAAGGCAAGTCTCTGTAAGCGAGCTTCTACGAGACAACAACTATGGGGAATGGGTTGCAGATATGAGTAATGTTCTTTATGTAAAGAACTAGATAGGCTTTGTGGCCAGAACTCTTCCTATGCCGTTTGCCAATTCATTGAATTTGTCACACTAGATGCAATGCAACACCATGGTAAAAGGATGGTTAAAAAGCACCGTGGATAAGGAAATTAGGAGCAGCATGAGGTATGCAAGTACTACTCATAAGAAATCTTGAAGAATGGTTTGGAAAGGGGAGTGCACCAAGGGCTTATGAGCTGAGACGAGCGATAGCAATGCTCAAATAGGAGAGACTCTCAGTGCCAACATACTACACCAAAGTCAAAGGATTTTGGGATGAAATCCAATCAATCTCACCTTGGCCAAAGTGTACCTATGGTGGGTGCAAGTGCGGTATAGAGAAGAAGCTAACGGAGACAAAGGAACAAGAATAATTATACGCATCTTTTATGGGACTTGATGAGGTGTTTGAGACTATCAAAGCCCAAAAATTGAGCACAAAGCCAATGATCAATCTAGGAGCTACGTACCATCTTGTTGTAGAGGACGAACAATAGAGAAATATTTCAATGATGAGCAAAGTGACAAGAGGGACGACGGCATTTCAAGTGCAAGGAAATAAAGCAAGGGAGGTGGGATTGAACAAAAGGAATGAAGAAAGGAAAAACTGATGTGCAATCACTGTGGCAAACCAGGACACATGGAAGACCAATGTTACGAAATCATCGGATATCCACCAGATTGGAAAAAAGACGAGACAAGGGAAAAGAAAGCCTAGGCCAAGATCTACTTGCGTAGACACAAATGATAGCCTAATCCTTAGCCTCTCTATGCAACAATATGAACAACTAATGGAACACTTGAATCGTGATTTAAAAGCTTGAGTCTAGCTCAACAGTCAACACCACCCATCATCAAAATGGCAGGTATTTTCTATTTTAAAAGACCTTGGATCATCAACTTAAGTGTCAATGAGCAATCACTTGCAATAAAAGTGAATTGCTAGATAAAAGGTTAGTTAAACAAGAACCAGTGAAGATTCTGAATGGGGAGAGTATACCCGTTAGCAACGTTGGAAGAGTTGAACTCCCTGACAATATTGATATTAACAATGTTTTGTATATTCCTGATTTTGAATGCAACTTGATTTTAGTTAGAAGGCTAACTAAAGATCTTGCCTATTGTAACACCCTCAAAACAATAATATTAATTAATTAACAAATAAGTAAATAAATAAATATGACAAACTTAGAAAATATTAAGGTAATTTAGAAATATGTAAGCAATGAGAAAAATATATATATTAAGGCTACATTTAAAAAAATTAAAAGAACATTTTATTTAACATGCACGTGGGTTAAATTTTTTAAGTGGGCCACTAAATTTTGGCAATAGAGTACTTTGGATCAAGTTGGATTTAGTGGGCTAAAATTTTTCGTATTAGAAATAAACAAGATGATGTATGCTGAAGTGACTATGAGTGATGTTAGCAACATATATTTTATTTTGAGGATTGGGCATTAATTAATAAATTTGAGTCAGATTAACCTAGGATACATTGTATGGGGAATGATACAATGAACAGAAATGGAGTGTAAAAGTTGGTAACCTATGGATAACCCTCAGTATAAAAAAGGCAATTAGTTAAGAAGAAAAAAAGAAAAGGAAGGAGTAGTTACTGAAAGAAAAAAAAATTGAAGGAAATGAAATTAGAGAAGGTAAGATGCATGGTCATAATGAGTGATATAATTGATGAAAACCTTTTCGTTTTCTGCATATAATGTTGGTAGACTTGAACATGTCCATGCAACATCCAACATGTTATCTTAATTTTCATTTTTTCTTGTTAATCACCATCAAAGCCCCTCATGTCACCCATTAACTCACATGACACACACACACACACACACACACACACACACAGATATCTTCTCTCATATAAAACCTTACATAAATATATGTATAATGATTTTTAAGATTATCATGATGGCTGATCAGTATGGCTTGGAAATTCTTTTTCTTTCCAACATATTCATTTTTCTGCTTACTTTATAATTTGTTTTATACAAAATCATCGATATATATACATGTGTTTTTTTTTCTCCATGTTGTGTGAGGATCTATAAGCAAATTCCAGTGATCTTTTCTTTATGAATTTAGTATATAATTTATTTAGTTAGTAATACGTAGTAATTTTTCTGGTTAGCCATATTCTTTAGTCAGCCACAATATATTTCTTTTCCTTCTCTTCTCTTTTGTCAAATAATGATATATATAAATCTAGTTTTCATTTATTATTAAATATTTCCATTTCTTTTAAAATATTAGAGAAAATTATTTGTATCCATTGGATGTTTCATAGATTTTTATTTTCAAAATTGATCTTTTAATTGGCAAAATTATATGAAAATATGCATGGAAATGAAAATAATACTAAGGCATTCTTGAAGCTATCATATCTAGTTAACCCAAAAGAAAAAAAGGAATCTTTCAGGAGAATATCCAGGTAAGAATTTTTTTCATATTGTGGATCTACTCCGGAGGACGCCCCGATTATATGAATTGCTATGAATTTATGTTTTTTGTTTGGATGCTCTAACAATTATGAATTTTTTTTGTGCATATTTACATATAATTTTCAGTGTAGGAAAAAGAAGAGATTTAATAAATGTTTTCTACTGTTAGCAGTTGGACCTTTATCAAAAGATTTTCCCTTTAAATTTTTATTGGTATATTACTCATTTTATTAAGTGTAATGGTTAAAATGCCACTCACTTAGATTTTGATTGAAATTGAGTGGACCACGATATACTACCCAGGCGTTGGAGAGTTGTAGGTCATACAAAATATTAATGTATATAATCCTATAGATATACCCACTGAGTCTCTTATCAGTTCTCCCCCCAGTTTATAGTTTCTTTTCTCCTTCTCATGACTACTATATTCCACCACTAAAGGACTATCTCGCTCCACCACCAGGACTGCCTCGTTCCCCTACCAGATAACTTCCTAGCATCACCTCCAACAGTTTACCCAGTACCTCCATTAGAGGACTTTCAGGCACCTTCCCTGAAGTTAAGGATCAAGTTCCTTCACTTATTTACTTAAACTAGGAACCTCCAACCAATCCCGATCAGGACTTATTTTCTCCATGCGCTGTATGAAGACTTATTATTAGGAATAATATGAATAACTATTGTAGATGCTTGTTTAATACTCATGATATCTTATGGTAGAATTTTCGGAGACATTGTTAAGATAATGGCTTTGTTTCATATATGTATTACTTTGTTGTATGGAATGGATATATTGAATAGATATAGACTTGATAGTTAGTTGTATAAGAAAGGTTTTAAATTTATATATTTATTATTTTAATAATATATAAGATGTATATATATATATAAGTTATAAGAAAAATAATTATCAATTAAAGATTTACACCTGTGCTGTAATTTTTGTTACTAACCTTTGTATTATACAGGACTTACCTACAAGGAACCTGATTGGAGTGAGTAGAGCTCAAGATGGACTCTACATTCTTGAGCCACTCAAATTTGGAGGTGTTGCAATGATGGTGAATAGGTTAGGAAGTTCAAAGTTATGGCATCTTAAGCTTGGGCATGCATCCAAGGCAAAGATGAGAGAAGCATAATTGAGTTTTGTTTTAGATACTAATAAAAATTTATGTCACTGTGACTCATGTTTAAGAGCCAAGCCGGCTAGGTTACCTTTTCTAATTAGTTCAATAAAGACAAGTTCATTTTTTGATTTAATACATTGTGATATTTGGGGGTCATTATAAAACTCCTTCAATTATTGGTGCACATTATTTTCTCTTAATTATTGATAATTTTAGTATATTGCCATGGAAAGGAGGGACTCCATCGATTTCCATCGATGTTGTTCTTGGCTGGAATTTCTATAATTTTTAGGGTTAGTGTAATTTTTTTTGTGTGGTTCTGGGTATGATTTTGTGTTGTTTCTAGTTCTTCCATGCTTCACAGTGGTGTTTTCAAGGTGGCATAATGGTCACCGATAGATTTAGAGTGATTTGGAGAAGAGAAGAACATATATATTGTCATCATAACATTACATGTATACATACACTACCTTTGACGTGTATAGGACGCATATATGAACTACCCATAATCTAATCCCTACGTCTTACCACTTATCTCTCATAATCTTTTATTTAAAAATACAATATCATAATATCATATCTTTTATCTAGTTAAATCTATCACTCCCCCTTAAGTTGGTGCATGTAGATTAATGATGCCCAACTTGCCCCTTAATGTCTAGAATCTATCTTGTCCTCATGCTTTGGTGAAGATATCTGCAACCTGTTCTTGTGACCACACCTTTGCTGGTGTTATCTACTTGGATTGCACCCTTTCTCATACAAAATAAGAATTCATCTCGACATAGTTGGTTCTTTCATGAAAAACGAGGTTCTCAACTATATGTATCAGAAGCAATGAAATCAAACCTGAGGTAGATCAATGGTGTTTGGACGACAATGGGTAGAAGAGGAGACATCGATGTTGTTGTTGTTGAGGACGTCACGGCCACCGCCACCTTAGATGTCGTCGTTGCTATGACTGAGGAAGGCATGGGTTTGAAGATAGAGGTATGATTGTGTGTTGCTGTTTAAGGATTAGATAAAAAAAAAAACAAGGGCATTTTTATTAGAAACTTATGATTCCTGTGCTCCAAGGTTCATTTCCATGGGCCCAAAGGTTTGCTAATTCCCACATACATGAGAATCAATTATTCCCCAGCAAAGAATCTCCCATGTACCAAACATCAAGACTTGGTCATTCTCTTACCTATTCCTATTCCCTCACTCTCATTCTCTCCTACCAAAAGCAACCTATATCTATGTGGCCAATTTTTTTATTTATATATAATACAACTATTCTCAATTATGGATTAATTCCCTTTCATGGTTTCTATTTTTTGTTTCCATTTCAAGAGAACCTTTTTAATGTTCAAATACCAAGTGATCAATAGTTAGCTTCACAAGTTAGTTAGCTTCACAAGTTTAGGTTTTCAATATTGCCATCAGCTTTTTTTTAATAATTAATCAATATTTAATATTATTAATCAATTCAAATTACCAATTTCACCTATATGGATTTGCTTGTCACGAAGCACATTTTAAACTAGTCAAACCTAGCTATCTCATTTTATACGAGCTTCATTTTATAAAGCCTAGCTCATCTTTACGGCCCATTTATTTTTTTTAAATTTAAATCTAATATTTTTATATGTTTATTGGAATGTCAGATGTCATTATATATATAATTTATATTCTTGTAATTTATACAATTCTTAAGCATTTAGAAATAATATATATTCTTAAAATTAATATAAAAAATATACATTACTTTTCAATTGTTAATTAAAAAAATAAGAAAGATCATCTATGACTCATGCATTTAGGCCATTTTCCACGCTAACTCTGAAATTTGTAGTCTTGCTCATTATTTTCAACCATGTATTCCCAATCTCTAATTTCATTGGCGTCAAATTCTAAACAAAGGTAATATCTTCCAATGTAATTTTTTTATTTTCAATTAACAATATGTAAATTTCAAACATTGCTTAAAATTATTAAATTATTTTTATTCAACTCATCTATTGTTATTGATATACTACCATCATAATTATTCTTATGCTTGTTCGAAATTTTGAGTTTTGGCTGTGCCCATTGACACTTTGACTCGATTGCGATGGATTATTGGCTTGAGCTTTGACTATTCTTATAACGTGATTTTGTTTTCAAATCAATTTTTTTTAAGGGTGCAATCTTTTTTAAAATTGTTAAGGGTTTCAAAATAAAAAAGAATCTTCTTCAAATTTAAGCTCAATATAATTATTAATTGATACTATTTTCTATTACACTAAGAATTTAAACTTTGAACATCTACTCACACTCTATTACACTTCTACCACTTCAAGGGCTTCTATAATTTGGTAGGAATTAATTTACTCGGTTCTTGGGGAGAGATTAAAAAATTTATCTTGTTTACATTAAAACATTTTTTCTTTCCAAAATTAAGAAATCCACATGCAGAACAAGATATTATAGTTAATTTAAATTATTCATAATAAACACATAAAAATAGGATATTGCATAAATAATTTAGTCATTAAAAACTAAATCAAGACAAGCACTTGACACCATAACATTAGGTTAAATGTCCCGTCACCATGAGTGGCTCTCACTGTACCACTTTATCATCCATTAACGTTAAAGATTGATGCTCTTACGGAGCCTTCGATTTGCAACAGTCAAGTCGGGCCTTGGCCAGGGTGAACTGAAGCAATATGAAGCTGTGCATTTTTTTTTTTAATGTGGTTGGTTTCAAACTAAAGGAAAATTCCCTCAACATAATTTTTTAAACCACAATGTTTTTATTTTTCAAATTACCAGAGCTCTAACTTCTTACCGCATTGCTTAAATTTATTATTATATTTAATGAGTGTTGAGTCTTTTATATTATTTAATCAAACTAATGTTGAAATGTGACATTGATTACGGGATTTCATTTTTCTTTTGTTAGTTATTTAATCAATTTTATGTAAGCATAGTTTGTATTTATCTATGTAGCATTTATACGGATACATGTATTGAATATGATACAATACGATATAGAAAATATGATAATTTTTAAAACTTTATAATATAGGTGAGTAGATATTTATAAATATATATAATATTTCTTATGTAATTATTTATATATATAATTAATAAATCTAATTAAAATAAAAATAATATTAAATATTCTAAAAATTATAGTATAAATGTTAAAATAAATCATAAAATATTTATAATGACTTCAAATGATATTATTTTACTGTAAAAATTTGAAATAATATAAATAGATATAAAATGATATGAATGGATATATATATTGAATATATGTGTGTTTATTTTTTTTAAAAGTAGGGGTATTTTATAGGCCCTTATATATATATTATTAATCAATATGAACCAATTGAAAAATATTTTAATTTTTAGTGTTTTCAATTATCACATCAATTGTATTTATTTAATATTATTTGATAAATTTTTACAAATCACTTTTTTTCACCAACGAGCTCATCGCTGTTAAAAAAAAAACTTTGATAATATATTTTTTATATATATTAGCATTTAAAAAAAAGGGAAATAAACTAAAAAAGAGGTGACTGCGTTTGCACATTTTCTTTGAGATTCAAGATGCGACGATAACCGCAACCATAAGGATTTGGAGGCATTAGCTCGGTAAACAAATCAATGTCTGAACGGAAACTATCTTGTCTTATCTCTTTCTCTTTAACTGTAAGCCCTCTACTCAAATCTTCAGAGTCATAAAAAAGCAATGCTGAAAGCTATTCAGATCCTGGGCTGTTCATCTAGCTTAGTTACTCAACGTTGGAAACCCCTCAACAGTCAAGGGCTCCCCTCCATTGCTATCTCTTTCAAACCTTTCTCGTCTTTCTCCCCATTAGCCTTCTTGAAAGCACTTCCCTCGATGGATTCTTCGTTCTTGCCCAAAGATTCGACTCCTACGACTCAATCAAGAGCAATCCATGCTTCGTCAGCTCGTTCAGACTCGAATCCAGATGCCACCTCGTCGTCTCCGCCATCATCATCCTTTGCAGCTCAGTCATCTGTGAGTCTTCTTTACAGCTCATTTCTAATTTGATAGATATGTTCGGTTGAAATCAATAGCTGATATGGGTTTCTGTTGTCTGCTCGCTAATAATCTTTTCATTCCTTGGTTTCTATAGCATTTTGTTGAGGGAGAATGCAATAGGTTTCTTGAAGATAATTGGTTCCTAGGTTATAGCAAGTTATGGTAGCTACATCCAGTCTTTCAGCGAAGATAGTTGCAAAATGCGTTGACCTTTGAATCTTGAATATGACGTTAATGAAACACGTTGAATCAAGTTACTTCACTCTAATGTATGGTATCATGTAATTTCTTGGTCATCTTCCTTTAAACTGTTGGTCATAATGTTGGTTAAATTGCAATTTAGGGAGTACGAAACATCAAGTTCTGTCAGTGGTGTGGAGGTCCGACAAAGCATGATATACCTGAAGGAGAAGAAAGGTTGAGAGCAATATGTACAATTTGTACAAAGATTATCTATCAGAATCCAAAAATGGTAAGTCTGTAAGACACAGGTGCTTCCATTTGATTTACTTCATTGATTCAGTCCTTATGCAAAAATAAGAGATTGGTAGTTTGCTTACTGTGAAAGTGGTGCTATTTGGACATTAGCCTGTGTAACTACCAAAAATCAGAGGTAATTTGCTTGAATGAGCAAGGTATACAAAGAACAGCCACTGTCAAAGTGGAAGATTAGAGATGTATTATCACAGCTTTGCAAAATTTTTTTTTTTTAATTACGAACCTTAAAGTTAGTATTAGTTATTTGTTTGAGTCTTCTTTATCCCTTTGCTTAATTTCTCAACAGGGGATTTGTACTCTTTGCTTGTTAATCCATTTGCCCTTGAATTTAGATAAGAACATTGGTTTATGCCGTTATCCATATCAAGATTACTTCTGAAAAATACGGATTACTATACTCATAACTACATACATATTGAAGTTGAACTTTAACCTCAAAAAATAAGGTCTACTGTTGAAGTCTACATGAGGACAAGCTTGAGGCTCTTGTCCAGTTGTAAGCAAATAAAGAATGGTATTTATAACTATGGATTACCTTAACTTCCACCCAAGTTGATTTAGGATGACCTTATAGACTGAATTTACAGTATGCTTTGTTTACATACTATGGCTTTTGCTGAATTTTCTTAAATGTTACTAGTAGACATAGGAAAAATACTCTGGTATCTTCTAAGCATTCCTTGACCAGAGGAAACACATAAGTTGGATTAGCTCTATTTATTTAATATTATTTATAAAAATGATGCCTGTTTTTGATATTAAGCTGGAAATGGATGTCAAGGGCATTCACATCTAACATTAATGAGACTCTACTCTTATACTCTGATCTCTAAACTCTATAAGTAATTCTGTTCATCATGGAACAGGAAATGCAAATCCAGAACTAACAGATAAGGAAAAACAGTTTCTTTTATGTGTCCGCTGAGTTGTTGTCAAAATTTACTGTGATAGTTGTATATTGTTTATTAGAACATTTATTTTACTTAATGTTGTGCATATCAAACTACCTACTTTCTTCTGAACATGTCATTATTTGGCTGGCAAAGTAGGTTGTTGGTTGCCTCATAGAACATGATAACAAGGTCCTGCTTTGCAAGCGGAAGATTCATCCATCTTATGGCCTATGGTAAGAATGAAATTAATACTGATTTGCATATCTTCATCATTTCTTTGCATCTTGCAAATTTTTCCTAGGAAATCTAATTATAAATTGAGATGGTAATTTTCTGTTAAGGTGAAGATAGCTTATCTTATGAGTTTAAGTTAATTGTTGATGTCCTGGTGTCAAAAAGGACTCTTCCTGCTGGCTATTTGGAAATTGGAGAGTCAGCCATGGAAGGTGCTATCCGGGAAACAAGGGAGGAAGCAAATGCAGAAGTGGAAGTGCTGTCTCCTTTTGCTCAATTGGATATTCCTCTAATTGGCCAGGTGAGAAAGAAATATTGTGTATTTTCATTTTATTTTTAAATTCTAATACTTATTTATTCACCATTCTCTTAACTAGCTAAAGAATTTTGGTCATGATTAATGCATGTTTGAGCAGACTTACATAATCTTCTTAGCAAAGCTAAAGAAGCCCCACTTTTCCCCTGGTCCAGAATCATCAGAATGCCAGCTTTTCTCGCTTGATGATATACCTTTTGATTCTCTGTCTTTTTCATCAATGGTGGTTACACTAAGTTTGGTATGATTCAGATATTTGAACATTCGTTATATTCTGTGGTTGTTTTTGGGCTATTTGAGTTTTTAGTACTCATAATGTATCTGATGGTTTTATCTCATGGATGCAGTATGTTGAGGATATTAAGGCTGGAAAGATCAAATTCCATTATGGCACCATTAACAAAAGGTATTTTCATCGTATGTGTCAAATTTATTCATGTAATTTCCATCCTATGCACTATCTCATTTCAAGGAAGAAAATTATCGAGTTTTTCAAAATCTAATAACACTTGGGTTACAGCCAGGAAACTGGTAGCCAAGCAATACATCTCAACTAGTTGTACTGGCTCAAAACTAAGCATGTTATTCTGCTGCGATTATTGTTATTATTCAAATTCAAATGGATATGCATAAATCAGAATCTGAAAATATTTGTAATCCTTTTATGAATTAGAATTGACAACCTTTATTTGCCCCAACACATAAAAGCACCAATATGATTTTTCTCATCAAGAACATGATCATGTCTACTGAGAGATGCTTATTGGCTCCTGATCTCACTTTTATTCTATGTCTTGTTGAATTCTCAAACCTTTCGCTCATAGTGTTTGAATTATCCTGATGATTCTTGTTAGGCCGGGCTCAAGTCCCTCTGATATTCATGCCTATACACTGGATAATCATATGCAGTCATGACAAGTTGGTGAGTATCCTATTGCATATTCCTGGAACTGAAAGAAGATATTTCAATAGTATACTTCACATCTTGCTTTTGGGGTTTCAACGATTTAGTGCTACATTTATTGTATTTATCATTAGTTCAGTCCTATCTGAAGACCAGGCAAATTATGCTGAGTTTAAGTTATAATTGCGAATTACTTATCCTTCACAATGCAGATATGAGATCCTCCATGGTGATGAGGATTTTGTTGGTTGCACTGCTATGAAAATCTGAAGATTGTATCCAGAAGTTGTAACCAGAAGAACCCTACGTGAGATTGCAATCTGCCTATCTGTGTTGAGCAGTATCTTTACAAGATCTACATCAAATCAGCCAGCCATCACGTGAAAAATAATAAAATTCCTGGTGGCTAAAATTTCACCTTTGTCATAAGATTGATGGGCAGTTGCTTCCATTCAAGGCATTGTCAAATTCAGCGGTGCTCGCAATTCATGGTCACCCACACATTTTTGCGGGGTGTCATATTAATTGATTTTTTTTTTTGTGTTTGTGTTTTGTGTTTGTTTTTTGTTTTTTTCGTTGGGGGGAGGGGGTGTTGGGGGTGTGGTTGGGCGCGGTGGTGGGAATAAATGTTGAGACCTGTTAGTGGGAAGAGTAGAAGACATTGATTAGAATTGTGGACTGATGCATTACTCTGCTGCAACAGGATTCATTCGCTGGTCTTACTTTGTGTAGAAGCTTTATGAATGCTTATCCTTTTATCTTTGTTTTATTTAAAAAAAAAATTGTTGTGAATGTGAGTATCCTACATGCCAAAAGAAATTGATCTTGGAAGATTAACTCAACTTTGTTTTTGGGTGAACCGCTATTGGGTTTTTCTAATCAGCAGATATTTCGAGAGACCGCAAAAATTTGAAAATTGAAGCTGCTTTTTATTTTTTACATTTTTGAAGATCAATTGGCATTATGCGACGATAATTCGATACCTACGATCTTGGAAGACAGCATAACCAAATGATGAACTCTCAATTATGACTCAACCCATGTAGATATATTAAAAAGAAAGTTCAATCTATATTAAAATGGTTTTAGGAGTGCTATGGCTCCAACAAAAATATTTATAGAAGTACGGTAATTAAAAACATATTATGTTTTGATTAACTAGGCACATATGACAGTTATTTTTTTTGGGGGGCCATGTTAACTAGATGATAAGCTTATACAACGGTAATATTGAAAAGATAGATAAATGAAATAGTCGTGTTATGGTATATTCAGAGAAAGCTAGATATAAAATGTCTAGATAGAAAGACGGCTAGCCGAGAAAGAAAGCAAAAGGAAACTGAATTAGGATCATTTTAATGATCAACTTTACAAGCCAAATTAAAAATCATTTAATTCAAATTGTGGACAAATGACTCATCTGCCGGTGACCTCTAAGTCTCCTAAGATGGGAGTGAGTTGGCTTGCTGTGATAGAGGTAGAGCTATCCACATCTTGTTTGAGGGAAGGAGGTAAGGCAGGCCACACGAAGGCAGGTCTTTGCTTGGGTACTAAAGGTGGAGCTGCTTCCCCTGTAAGAACCTGCATAACAGTCCTCATGGAAGGCCTGCGGTGTGGGTTTGGATGACAACAAGCCAACCCCAGAACAAGCACATCTTCCACTTGTTCCTCTTCTATTTCCTTTCTTATCCTATCATCCACTGCTGCTAGTACTTGTCCCTTTCCGTAAAGCTCCCACACCCAATGCACTATGCTATTCTTATATTCGTCCATCTGGGAATACAGATTCCCTCGTCTCATTCCACACACAACTTCTAATACAACAACGCCAAATGCATACACATCCGTCTCCACAGTCGCCCTCCCTGTAAGGAAGGTTTCTGGAGCCATGTAGCCAGGTGTTCCTGCAATTTCTTTTGTGGAGTGGTGAGTTTCGTCTCTTTTCTGAATAGTACGAGCCAGTCCGAAGTCCCCCAACTTGGCTGTGAAGTCCGAGTCCAACAGAATATTGCTGGCTTTTATGTCTCTGTGAAGCACCTTTTTCTCACACCCGTTATGGAGATAGTCTAGTGCCTGAGCCACCCCATAGATCGTACTGTGTCTAGTTTTCCAGCTTAGTGTCGATCCATCTTTGCTGCCAAGCTTCCCGTCATCATATAGGTACTTGTCTAGGCTCCCATTAGGCATGAACTCGTAGACAAGGAGCAGTTCTTGTCGCTCATAGCACCACCCGATCAATTTCACCAGATTTCTGTGATGAAGGCTTCCTATTATCGTCACTTCTGCTATGAACTCTTGCTTGCCTTGATGTGAATCCTTGGAGACTCTTTTCACAGCTACCTCGTTACCACCCAAGTGCCCCTTGTAGACAGTTCCAAAACCACCTTCCCCAAGCTTGTTCTGAGGACTGAATCTGCCTGTCGCTTTTCTGATTTCTCCCAGTCGGAACTTCTTTGGGGCCATAGAGCAGTGTTGAATCTGATCCTCTATTCTCGGGTATGCTTCTTCTAATATCCCCATACGGCGTTTCCTTTGACAAAGCAAGAAAAAGATCACCCCACCTACGATGACCAGTGCTGCGGGAACTGTGATCCAGACCCACAACAGCTGTTGATTATCACCTCCAATATGGGTGCCGTTGAATTCCCAAGCTCTTACACAGTTCAACTCTGTGTAGTTGCTTGTTGAAGCTGAGAAACCCAGAAAAATATCTTCCGGCAGATATGAAGATAGATTAAGAGGTGGAGAAATTAGCAGAGTCTTCAGGTCTGAAGTTCCATTCATGGAACCAAAAACTGATATTACATCGTCAAGATACTGAACCCTGATCGTTACGTTTTTACCCGTTGAAATATCAATCCCTACGTCGGATAATGAAACTTTTTCCACGGAGTTGATGCTGTTGATGTTGACACCAAGATGGTTGTCGGGGCCATCTTCATGGGAGTTGCGTCTCGTGTCGAACTCTACTGCCAAAATCGCTGCTTGAGAAGTGCCATTGGTTGTAGCATTTACGATTCCAAGCCATTCCCCTGCACTGTTTTCCGGAAGAGTGATATCTCCAGTTAATATGAAGGCCAAACCTTCGCCTCCTGGGGAAGTTTGATTTTGCATATTGAGCACGAAGGTGGTATTAAACACAGCAGTTTGGTTTTTGCTCTTGCTCCACAATCTATATGGCCTTTTGTAGAAAGCTCGTCCAGAATAATGGGCTATGTCGCCACGAATATCAGGGGTTACTTGGATGGCATTCAGGTATATTTTTGAGTTTTTGCTCAAATTTAAACTATCTTCATCCGATGGTTGGAAGGTTAGGAAATTGAAAGAAAAGCAGCTAACTTGAAGAAGGGCAATACTACAGAAGATTACTGCTAGTAATTGAGACTCGACCATCCAAGAGGTGAGCATTATTTCAACTCATGAAACGGCCAAGAATGGCCTCAATTCGGGGGGATTGGTAGCAACGGAAGACAAGGTGAACACTGATCAAAAAGAGGTCGTTTGATGAAGGCCACGTCTCAAAAGCTTACGAGAAAGAATGAAAGGCAAGAATAAATGGCTTATTCATCCTCATTGTTTGTGGGTAGCTATGAAATATATTGGTAGGTAAGGTCAAGTAACCAAGTTTGACCAGTCTAATATTGGAGGCTTCCTTGTCATTACCATCCTTTTGATTTTGATGTTATTTTAAGGGTGGAATAATATAACGTGACTTTGGACAAAATTTGTACGAAAATCTGTAAGGACCCATTCGAAGTACTGCTTCCTAGACCTTCAGCTTATGTGTTCTACACTGAGCCTAGCTGGTAATGTTGTATGTGTGAACACAACCTTCCTGGTAGGGACTCCCAAAGATAACGTCAATAACGGTGAGTATTTTTAGAATTGGTCTCATGATTCCTTAATTTAATCATTTCCCAACTATTCCAAACCGCGTTGGAAAATTTGTAGTATAGAGCAGTCAGCCGAAAATAAACGTGTTTTGCAGTCATGATATCTATTTGGGTCGAGGTACAATATAGCACCATGTCACTATAGAAAGTGCCAGCTAAATTGCGTGGACTAATCCTCAATTATTGTTATTGTGAGCACGCGCGCGCTGTGAAAGGGGTAGGATCATGAGTTAGTCATAAATAAATATGTAATTAGAAGAAAAAATTGGTAATATAAATCTTAAATATATTTTGACGTGTTTATCAATGGTCAACTTCAAAATATATCATGAAGAAAAAATCGGACCGGACCGGCTGGTTCGACCGGTCCGATTGGGAACTGGCTCCTAGTTCGGTCTGGACATAGATGCAAATCGAGGGTTTTTAGAATCGGTCGAACCGATCAAAAATCGGTAAAAAAAAAAGGTACAAAATCGGGTTGAACCGGTCTGGATCCTTTTTTTTATTTTTTTAAATATTTTTTAAAAATAAAATATATTATTTTTAGTACTAAATATCATTATTTTTAGTATTAATTTTTTTTATTTTTATATTACAATATGTTATAAGTATTGTTATAATACATAATTATTAATAATGATAAATTTACTTAGTAAATAATATGAAAATAGAATATCAATTGACTATTTTGAATTTAAAATATAATTATAGATAAATATTAACTTGTTTAGATTTTAATATTCAATCGTAAAACTTATTAATAATATTTTTAATTTTCTATATTTTATTAAATTTACTTTTTATCTTAGAATAAATATTAATTTTATGATCATGAATAAATATCTTTTATATTTTTTATCTATATTATTAAAAATATATTAATTTATTCACAATCAGTCTGATCTCAATCCAATTACTAAATCTTAAATTATTACCTCATTTGATTCAATGACCGATACAATTTTTAATATCTTCAAAATACAAAACCATGATGCGTGAATACATAATTAGGACCTGCTCCTCAAGTGTGGGAGCCACTTGAATGATGTCGTTATGACCGGCCTTTTTCCTGGTAGAAAGTTGCATATAGAGCTGAAATTGAAGCATTGCCCTTAAGATAGAAATCAGGTAAATGAAGCCGTGTTATCGCCAAGAATGAAGAAAAGCAGGACCAATTCCAATTAATGTGTACTGAAAATTGATAGCAAAATGATGTTTATAAATAGGCTTTTTTTTTTCAAATAAAAAAAAATCATGTAGCTCTTGTTAGTGATAATTTCATTCCCTGACAAAAAAAAGCTCAAGAATACATTTGGAAGTTTAAAATAAAATGAAATAGAACTAGAATTAGAACGATCATTCATGGAATGAAACAGAGTATAATAAAACAGAATATAATGTTCCATTATTTAGAAGTTTTATATAGAAAATAAACCATTTTATTTAATGGTTGTTTGAGAGTGAATATAAAATAGACGGAACGAAATTAATTATAATATTTTTGTTCCAATATTACTTCTATAAATTAATTTAAATAAAAGAATTAGTGTCTATTAATTTAAGAAAAAATAAATGTGTTTATAAGTTATACTCAAACACTTATCATGAAAAAAAAACTATCAAGTGAATTTGTAAACATATACTCCCTCCGGTTCTATATATAGGATTTTTTGTTCTAATTTTAAATATAAAACCATTTACAATATACTAGGTAGTATTTATTATACATTTTCAAGAAATGCTCCTATTTAATGTATCCAAAGAGAAAGAAAAAGAAATTAAATAAGAGTAATTTTGGAAAAATATTAAGATTTTCAGAGAAATTGAGATAATTAATTAATTTTAATTTCAATTCTTAATCTGTGTGATTCGATTAAAAGGATTTTATATTAAGGATAAGAGGGAGAATTAATTAAAAGATAAAACTGAAAAAAATTGAGTTTATGATAGTTGGGAAGCTATTATTTATCATTCCATTCTTTTATAAAAAATCCTTTCAAATAATGGTCAAGATTTATTAGTCATTTCACCCACTTTCATTCCATTCAAAATAAAATTCTCAAACTTAGACTTAGAAAAATCACATTGATAAGTATTAAGTCCATAAATAAATTATACTTATGGTATTAACTATTTTTTACAATGAATACACGTTTGTTTCATCATTCAACTGCATGGGTGACCGAATAATTAAATTTAATTGGTTCAATATTAATTTGACAATTCTGAGGATAAATTGAGTCCACAAAAGCGTCCTTTTGCTTCTAGAACAGAATTTCATCGGATTTGTGATGTTTCGTATACAGTGTAAGGCAGTATCTTTCTTAAAAAAAAGTAAGGGAAAGAAAAAAAATCCTCCTTCGCATTAAAAAATACCATATAGGAGAGAGAATAACCAAAGAGCAAAAAGGTCTTGTAGGAGACAGAATGACCGAGGGGGCTCCTCTCAGTTATGCTTGGACGTCAATTTGATTCTCAAAATAGATTTTTTTTGCCGTTGCTTTTATTTTTAAGTTTAAAGTATAATAAAATTTTGGAGGATCATATTTTGGAAGCAAAATAATAAATTTACTACAAAATAGAATCTCTAACTATTTATTTTTTTAATTTTACTACTTTTTATTAGTTAAAAATATTTATTTGGAATTAATTCTCTCCACTGGTATGTGATTCTCCTAAAACTTTCAGCTATTAAATTCAATTGATCTTAATATCTTAGGGTGTGTTTGAATTGACTAATATATAAGTGATTATGAGAATAAGTGCTTATTTATAATAGATTATGAGAATAAGTGATTATGTCAAAAGTGAGTTATGTTTAGATATTTTTACCCTATAAATAATTTTAAAAAAAGAAATGTGTTTGAATTTTGACAGTTTAAATGATTATTGGATGGATAATAAGAAAAAAAAAGTGAAATAAGTGATTATGGAATGATAAGTAATTATAATAAATAGAAAAAATCAGTTTCTTCTCTAAGCACTAATGACTCAAATAAGTACTTATTAAAAATTAGGATTTGTTTGACAACATTTCCCCATAAGTGATTATTTCTCCCCATAATCATTTATGGGTGATATCCAAAAGTGACACTTACATCAAAATAGATTTCTCATTGCTGTGAGCTCGCAAGCTACATAGAAGAAAAACATTGGTATTAAACAAGTTAGAGAGAGGGGGGGGGGGCGTTATTTAGTACTAGGATATGACAAGGAATCAGGCTAAAATCTTTCTTGCTTGGTGTGAATTCATTTTATGCCACTATTAGATAGTAACATTCGTATTTTTAATTTTCTTTTGGCCACAATAACATTCATATTTTTAGAGAAACTAAAAACTTGAAGTAATAAAAATGGTTTGGCCAAAAAAAAGTATAATAAAAATGGTGAAAAAAGGAATGGATGAACACCTAAATAACAAGAGAGTGATATGTTGGTGACATGGCCATACGTAATTAAATGTTGGGAGGGATTGATGCAAAATCATAGGTTACATTTATGTGGTGTGAGCCCAATGAAAATGGAGCCCATCATTCTGTATTAATCATTGTTCTCACTCCAAATCACCTCAGAAAATCCCTATTAATTATTATTCACCAAACCTAACTTACATAGAAAGCGAAAGTCGTCCCAGTAGGCCCTTTACTTGATCGAAACATTAGGCGTGGCGGCTAATATGTTAGAGGCGTACCTATCCCTCACGGCTCCTGTAAGTGTTAAGTATTTTTCACTCTTTATGAATTGTTCCCAGAAACAATCCCCTTCTCGATGCACCCACACTCTGCATTCCCCACATTCCAAACCCCACCCTTTGCAACCCTCTCCACACGCATCACACTCTCTCTTCTCTCTACTTCCTTCCACCAATTTCAGAGGGTGTGAGTGATCATCATACTTGAAACTTCCTCCGAACTTAACCCCCCTTGACTTGCCTCCAACACACCCCGTGTGAGCCGCCATGTCACAGTCATCGCAGTAGTAGAACCATTGCTTCCCACTCTTCTCCCTTTTGCAAATCCCACAATAATGTTGTTCACCTAAATGCTGATCTTCCTCAGCATAACTCAGTCTCAGAGGATGTTTATCATACATGTGCCACGCCGTTGACGGCAACATAGCACATCTACTGTCGAGAGCAAACTCGTCGCAAACATCACACACAAACACATGCTTCGACCCAGCATTACACCCTCTGCAAATCCTTGCAATGCTTGACTTTTGCAGCACCAGTGGATGCTTGTGACTTTCATGCTTCATTGTCTCAGGAAGGAGACTACAACAAACGTCGAGGTCGAACTGGCACTCCTCACACCGATATACAAACCCATTACTTACCGACTTGCAGCTATCGCATCTATAGATGCCGTCATAATGAGGTGCCTTGGGAAGAAGAGTTAGCTGGTGCTGGTGAAACCGGTGCTGTTTGGTTCTGGGTAATTCGGCACAACTTCGGTGAAGGAGGAAACCGCAATTTTCCGCACAAACAAACAAGGGAGATTTGATGGGTCGAATACAGGCATCACACAGTTTATCAGCGTACTCTGTGGTCTGTTCCTCAACATATGTTAGTGCATGTCCATGTTCAACCTCGACAACTTCATGGGGTTCCAGTGAATCAGAATGATCAATTACCTCTTGTTCGTCATCTTCAGCCCCCGTGTCTGAGTGGTGTGGGCGACAGAGAGAAGCACATGGGATGTCGAGGTCATAAACGCAAAAGGGACAATGGTAAACGAAGTTGTTGCGGACTCGATTGCAGGCGTCACAGACGTAACGTCCAGAATAAGGAGAGGAGGGAAGGAGAGAGAGGGATGGAGAGGGTGCATTGGGTGGTTGATGTGGAGGGGAAGGGTGGCTCATGATTTGTGAAGAACATAGTTGCAGAAGGAGCAACAGTAACAAGGGCCTGAAACTGGTTCTTCGCATCCACAACACAATACTCCACCACCATCGTCTTGCTTCAAATCCAACGGGTGTTTATGGCTGAAATGCTCAATCTTCTCCATTTTCCTTGTTTGGGGATCGAGGGCCATGCGTTTATGTTGGTGGCAAATTCGATTCTTGACTAATTGGTTAACGTTAGGAATAAAGTTCTAGTAGCTATAGGTACTCCTTCCCATTTTGCTGCCTTCACAAGAAATTAAGATAAATTAGCGTACGTCATTAGTCCATTGCTTTTGCAAAGAAAAAGAGAGGAAGAAGGATAACGGCTTGATACATGTTTTGGAAACAGTTTTTTTATTTTTGAAAATAGAAAAATAAAAAAATTTATTTAGTAAATTTATTTTTTATAAACTGTTATGAAAAATAAAAAAAATAATAGAAAACTCAAAATATCTCTAAAAGTATTTTATATTTTTTGTTTTGAAAAATATAAGAGAAGGTGAAAAACACCAACATTATTAATAGTAAAGTTATAAATTTTGAAGTTCATCTATTACTTACTAGTTATGATTTTGAGAATAATTATTTAAACAGATTTTTTTATTTTCTTATTTCTGAAAACAATTTTACAAAACTGTTCTAAGAATAACAAAATAAAAAGTATTATCAAACAGACCTTAAAAATATGCTACTGAAGGAAATAAAATGAAACATTCCCTTTTGATCGGATAAAGGGGATGCTGCAATGCAGGGATAAAATACAGGCTTATTCTCAACACTATTCTTAATGAAATATACTTTTCTTAGTCAAACTGAAACCGATAGTTATCTCTAAGGGGATAAAATAAGAGTTATTTATTATTTAAAATTAGAATCTCAACTAAATTTAACAGACTAATTTCTAAGATAAATCACACTACGACGTGAAAACAAGATTTTCAATCCCAAACACGTCATTCATTATTTTCATCAATTATTCTTCTGTTACTAAAATAAATTTCATCTCATCACTCGTTGGAAGCATATTTTCTCCAATTTAAAAAATAAATAAATTGAAGATAAAAAATATAGAATGAACAATGAAGTCTAATTAATAACGAATTTGGATTGTTTGTTGTTTTTTCTGTACTTTTTCTCTGTTAAAAAGCCAGACAAAATTTTGTAAAAAAATTAAAGGGAGTTCCCTATTTCAGTCTCCAATACTGACAACAACAGATACGTATCAGAGAAGGATTTCTGAAACATAGCACTGACCCGGGTAAAATCTCACTTCCCATATTTTTATTACTCTCATACAATTTTCTTTTTCTCGAATGATGGATAATCATGAGACTAGCTTGCTTAGCTTCAATTACATTACAATTATATCATATTACGAGGCTTGTGCAGTTTATTGTTATATAAATCCTTTGAATCGGTCGAATTATTATAGATAAAATATAAATAATGAAACAACAAACAACATTGTTAATTGAAATTTATTTCTTGATTAAGAAAATGGTTTAAGACAGAGTCAGGTGAAGTGAAGCATTTGCAATTTTCTTAACTAGCTGTGAGATGTTTAAAAATCAATAGAGTAAGGTACTATATTTCATTCTTGCATAACAAAAAAAAAACGGTACCATATTTCAAAATTTTTTTGGCCATATATCATATTTCAATCTTTTATCCCACTATAAATTATTTTTTCGGGACCAACATTAAATGAAAAATTCATCTAAAAAATAACTATAAATTAAAATCACAAAAATAATATAAAAAATTTAGCCTTTTAATTTAGTCAACCTCGTTATTAGTAGTAAGCTAGATTATAAGACGGGAATGAATAGAGAGTAAAAGTCCTTCTATATTTTTATTAAACTTGCTAATTGTTAATTCCTGTCAATAAAATAAATCACCTCAATCTGTATAATAAATAAATAAACAACGTCAATATCCATTATTCTCCCCACCCTATCCCTTTTTAATAATCCCTCCGTCCACTCTCTTTAAAAATGTCGACAATCCTATATAGAAAGAATTAGGACTTGCTTACTATAATTTTTGAAAAGTAGCTTAAATTTATTAAGAAGTTCATATATAATTTTTTTTTTAATTTTCTAGGAAGCTTGAATATTTTTTAAATAAATATATGATATTTAAATTATAAAGACATAAATGTTCTATCTATTTAAAAAATTAATTAAGAAATTAAGAATTTTTTTATAAAAATATCATAAAATACTTAAAAAGTAAAACTTTCTTAGATTTTGCTTGGAAAATTCTACTTTCCACATTAAGCTTAACTCCCAGAGGATTTCTAAAATTTTTTCTTGAACTAAACAACATTAATTAGACTAGTTATTGGAAAGTTTAACTTTCTTTTTTCCATTTTCTCTGCAGCAAGTAAACTCTTAATATTCTATTTTTGCTTGTCTCTATTCCATCTTTTATTCCGCCATCGTATTACTTTATTTAAAGAAAAACAGAGTGTACTGCATGCTAATCAATTGTGAAAAGCTAAATGAGATCAAAAGAAAAGACAAGAAAATTTACCGTCCAATTGGGAGCCCTTTTAGAAGTTGATAGCTGTCGCTTTGCTTTGAATGGTTCGGAGAACTCAAGATTAGAGTTTCTTATTACCATTTGCAAAACTTATGCTCAACATCAGAGGACAAATAAAATGTGTAATTAATGGACCCCATACTTTTGTTTTTGTGTATCTACCCAGTATTCTGAACCTATTGCAAGACACTTACAGTTAATTAATATAATTTTTTTACTAATTGAATCAAGTGTACAATAATAAAAACATCTTTTTTTCTGATTAAATTACTTATTATTCAGAAGTGATATGACTATAATTAATTTGAGTTGAAAGGAAAAAAAAAAAGAAAAACGCTAAAATTTACTATTACTAAACTTCAGATTCTCCATTGGCCTTTCCTCCTAGCCGACAAGGCATTGCCCCCGAAGAAATATGCCTTAATTAATTCGTGTTAATTTGAGTATCCAATATGCTTTATCCAAAGCATATAGTTTTGGCCTCCTAATTAAGGTAGCATTTCAACTTAATTTAATTCCTAGGCTAACGACACCTATGTACTAAGATATAACAAGCCGTTGGATGAGGCTTGTCCTTCACTACATACACCCTGGCAATTACATCACCCAGAGAACAGAATTTGCCTGATTATTCGCCGCTCATTCATCATTTCCCAATTCATTATATTCTAATACTCCCTCTTCGTCTGTGATTGGATTTGGATTTTCAGTTCTTTCTATATATTATAGTAATTCACCATGCTTAACAAAAATTAGTGGGCTATCCGTAACTAGCTGGGAGGGATTAATTCAATATTCGTTCTTGGTCTGTAACGGGACTAAATGGCTACTACAAAGTCGTATAATAGACTAAAGAAATACCGAAAGTATCTCATCATCATATTGCCCTCAATGAACTATCTACCAACAGCATTGATAAAATCATTCAGAATATGCATTGGCCGGCTGAAAATGTGGGAATCTTCGGAAAGATAGCTCATACTTTGGCCTACAGTACACGCAACCCTCTATGCAAAATTACTATATTTAATGTTGGTTTAACAAATGAACCAAACATCTGAGAATCCCAAGAATTAGCGTGGGTGCCTCATAGATAAGTCGCGAGAGGCTCAAGAGACAAGTGGGGATACATATATACAACGGCTTTCAATTAATATTCCACCGAACAGAGTAAAAAGAAAAATCAGAAAAAGACAAGCCTGCACTCTCTCCATGTTATAAATACAAGTTAAATTACTTTCACCAAAAAGAGAAAGATGGAATCACCTGGGACGGACCTCAATGTTTTCCATTTTAGCCATCCACACCCTTTGGAATTAACCACTTCACCCCCACCAGCAAACGCTACCTGCTCTGGGTGCAAGCTCAACATCACATCTGGTAAGAGCTATTACGGGTGCAAATCCTGTGCTTTTTGTCTTCACTACTTTTGCTACAAATTGCCCATAATCACTCAGCATCCTGCTCATTCTGCTCACGATCTAGTCCTCCTCGTTATTCGATCATCCCCTGCTGCTACTAAAGGCACCATCAAGTGCCTGGCCTGTGGACACCATGTCACGGCCTTCTGCTACCAGTGTGCTGAATGCAGCATCTACTTTCATACTTTCTGTCTAGCCCTCCCTCTTTCACTTTCAATTACCTACCATCCTCACAAAGTCAAGCTCGAATTTTCACCTCCCTATGACTTCTTCTGTGATTTGTGCGAGAAAACCAGTTATAATGGGTGGCTATACAGGTGCAACTTGTGTGAATTCGATATGCATCTAGCTTGTGCTGTTCAAAATTTAGAGCCCCACTCTTTTCACCACCCCTCTTTCTCACAATCCAACACTTTGTTGAGAAAAATTGGAAGTCCTCAAGTGACCCATACGAGGTTCAATGGAGGTGTAGGTGATAAGATTATAGGATCAGAGATATTGCATTTGATGGCACAGCAAATTGGCGGAGAAATTAGAGGGAGCAGCGGGGGTGTGGTTATTGGATGGGATAAGAGGATATCCAGTCCAAGACAAAGTGGGATGACAAAAAGTGTTGGGTTACAACAAACGGATCCAAGTCCTGCTAAGTCTGAAAATTTAGAGGAAAGAACACCGCTTCAAGATAAATTGACCCCACGTTCTGATGTAAGCACGCCTCCAAGTTACCAATTTAGCGATGCCTGTTTTTCAATAGACTTGGCAAAGTCGTATGCGGAAACCAGAAGTGCAGCCCAAGTTAAAGGAACTAGTGAAACGATCAGCAATTCTGGAGAAGCCAAAGAACCACCCGTTCTTGTTAATTGGCCAAGCTTTAATTCATACAATGCGGCGCAACAAAATACAACGAACACATCATTCTTAAATGGAGGACGTACTAGTTCTTTAGTGGAATCAAGCCAGAAAACCGGAAAACACAGGCTCTCCAAGGCAGACTCAGTAAGTTCAACCTTCAACCACATCTTTATGAATTTCCAGATGATCCTGCCATTTGGTTCTTTTTCCCCACACCAAGAAACTCAAAGCATTCTTGAAATATTCTCTTAGCTCAGTAGATTCTACTTCCAATATCACAGCAATCTTTTTTTATCTGTGAGAACACCCAACATGAGGAAAAACACTAATGATTGAGTGAAATGCACTGTGCAGATGTGATATTGCATTTATTTACAAATCTTGCAGGAAAGATACAGCAAAGATCATTCATGTCGGAAGAAGCTCGTATGCTGCTGCTTCTAATAAATGCAGGCATGGGGAAGGTGCTCGATTTTTCAACTATTGTGCATGAACATTGTGTGGGATACAAAAAAAAAATGTGGTGACAAAGTTTTGCAGAAATGGATAGATGCTTCGTCGATGCCAAAAACTTACGAGTTCACATGATGTATGCTATTTTAGCTAAACGATTTTATCATATATGGTTGGAACACGTGTATATTATCAAAACGGAGAGGCCCTTCTCCATTTTATCGCTGTTTCAGCAGATGCTGAATGGGTTCAAAGTTGTTGCCGGCCGTCATTGATATGCATGTGGTCATCGTTCTAGCAGCTGGGTGTGCAAATTTTGACTTAGCTTTTGTGAATACTTTTTCGAAGGTTCTATTTTTCTATAGTAAAGTTACAGGATGCGATTAAGTTAAGTAAAAATGAGAATATCTCAACTAACCGCAATTAATTTAAGAGATCACTTCTTCTTCTTCTTAAGCAAGTTTGAGAAAACTGGAAATATATACATATATATATATAGAGAGAGAGAGAGATGGCGACCGAAGAAACTTTGTGGCTTCTATTGATTTGGTATCAACAGCAACGAATGAGATTTTTTTTTTCTTTTGCTGGCTATCTATGGCAGCCTGTGGCGAGGTACAAAGTGATGTTTTTCATTTGTTTTTGGACGCCGGTCAAGCATCAAACTTTTTTTTTATCAAGTGAATATATATGGCAGAATCATTGGATTAAAATTTTGTAATGCTACAACCACCAAAACAAACTTAACGCAGTCTAATTTTGAAGTTTAATGGGATCCCAACAAATTAATACAAGACGGGAACAAGGAGAGGTAGCGCGTTTATTGGCGCTTGCTTCGTCCAGTTTCAAGAGGCCACGTTCTGTTTTATTGCTGCGTATGCAGGCCCCACAAGTTCCAGCCAAAGAAGAAAAATTACGGCCTCCACTTCAAAATGGTGGTCATTTTAGATATTTAATTTTATTTAAAAATATTAAATATTGTCACTTTAAATTTTTTATAAAATATTAATTATTTTTATACCATACTCTTAATTGATGTAAATAATAATAGGTGGGATTTAAGTAATTAATTTAATGTTTTATATATTTTGATAGTTTTTTAAACTTGTGTATAATATAACTCTAAAATGACAATCATTTGAAGACAGTGAAGTATATCATAAAAAAATCCATTCACAACATTCTATTATAAATATAAATAAAATAAAAAATATACAAGAATGCACAGCGGAATTCCTTACAAATATTAGCTAGACAGTCTCTAGTTAAAAACTACTCACTACACCACTGGTTCTTAAGAATAGTTGAAGTAGCCTGAATTCATCAAAACGACTTGTTCCATTAGGTTGGCTTTTATACATATATATGGCAGCATCCAGTACTACGCTGGACCATATATGCACGTCTAAAATTTATTCGGAGTGGGGAGTGTCTGATTTGAATTCGTTGCTACCAACCAAAGCAGTACAGAATTTGATCAGATGATTACTTGTAAAATTATCTGAAGCCTGAGGTAGTATAGCAAGGGTAAAAAAAGCTTATGGTATAGCATTACCTGAGGTAATTACAAATTAGGACAAAGACAGCTGCAAATTGATTAGGCATCTCCACTCCAACCCAAACATTGATGTAATTAATATGGCTTCAGCATTTCCCATCAACCCCACCTAACCTAACCATTTGGGTCCCATCCCTCTCTGTTTTGTTTTCCCTCACTCTCTGATCCAAAAACTCATGCGACGCATCATGCTTCTTTTCTTCCTCTCATCATCCCCCTTTATAATTCTGACGCTGTCATCGTCTTCAATTCTTCTTCCCAGGGCAGGTTTGTTCAGTTCCTCACGAGAAACAACCAAGGATCCATAAATATAACGTACTTTCTGCCTCCATATATATCAATGTCGTCGTCATCATTTCATTGTATATAGAATCAAAGAACCGCAACAGACCTAGCAAGGAAGGAGCGAGCTAGACCCCCAATTTCTAAATCCTCATTTGAAGCAATAGTATTTATATACAACCAGATCTCCAAGTTTAAATTAACATTGAAACCAAAAGGGGATCCATCAAATTATAGATGATATATGTAAACACAGTACAGCTATATTGAAGCCTGTGCCTGCAAGGGGGGTCCACTTGCGGCCAAAGATGAATCAATTATCAAATGATTGTGATTTGTGATTGTGAATTCCATCATGAAAGAGCTACAATTCAATCCCTCCAATATGATTGTGGCTCGCTGCTGAACACACCAGCCTGGCCATATATCACCTCCACAGCCCCCATATTATTCTATAATTCATTAATTTCCTTGCAACCTGTGGTGGCCGGTTGCTTTTGCCCCCAATGGAATAGCACAAATTCTGGAGATTATGCCTTGATATAAACAAATATAGTGAGGACTTGGAGGATGCTTTGATTAAAGAGAAAAAGATCGGCACGAAGGGTGATATTTGTGTGAAGTGAAGTAGTAGCTAGTACTAACATATATGGGTTTGTCACTTAATTGGCTTTTTGATTGGTGGGGCGTCTGGCCACATGCCATTGAATAATATATATAGTTAAATCAAAGTGGGCATAAGGATGTCCGAACTGGCTTTGCTGTTTGGGCCCCTCAGGCTTTCCTCAATTTGCCTTTTTCTCTACTCGCTAGTGGTCTTGCATATTGCCAAACCACCATAAAGGTCCTCTTCACCCCTAATTCCCACCAATAATAAACAGCTATCTTCAGCCATTTGAGTTGTGATCATCCCTTAATTCCTCACCTAAACTAACACGCAATCCATTTCAACAATTGGCTAGCAATCTTATATACTCCTTTTCCCTTCTTATAAACAATTCTAATTTGTTTCCACTAGCTAGTTGTTCGTATTTTATACGGTAATGACAGCATTCAGTTTGAGGTACTTCCTATGTCATCAGATTCAGAGGTTTTAGCTACTTATTTCACCCGCAGCTGCCAGCAACTCATCACACCTCTCTCATTTTACTATTTCAAGAATCTCTCAAGATTTCTTGTTCAATATAAGCTTTGAAGATTATGATCATTCCTATAGCTATATATACCCATTTTCTTTATTTCAAGGCTTGATCCTTGTGGTTTGTATACAAGTGTGCCGTGATAGGGCCTCCATCTCAACAGTCTGTATTTTGAAGAATCTGTCACGTTTTATTCATAAATATCATTATAGCATTTTTTTCCCAGAAAAATAAAATAGTTTCAACTTTACAAAGACTGAGTTTTCATTCTCAACGAAGAATATATTCTCTCTCTCTTTTTTTATTAAAAAAGATCTATGAAATTTAAAAGCACTGCAATGGTTCGAAAGTGCACAGAGCCAAGACTGTACCGTCCTACTTATCACACATTTGCTTCCTTTGATCCTTACTAAAAGCCTCGAGTCAAATAAAGTGAAAACAACAACTAAAAACCAGAGGCCTGGATTTTAAGCATCAAAACATCTTGTGAACTAGGCTTTGCGTGTCAGTTTTGCTATAAAATCAATTTCCCTTTAAACAGTATAAGTAATTACATGCAATCATGCTTAACATGTATTGCGCCGCTCACGACATACAAGACTCAGATTTAGTTTACTTATATAGAAAGAGAGAGAGAGTAGAACGAAACCAAAGAAACTCACGAGTACGTAAATAAATATGGTTGGTGCAGTTTGGGGTTGGAGCTTCGGAAACGATGAACCGAACTTGGATTTCGAATTTTGCAGTAGAATGGAATAGTACATGAGAACCACGTCAGTTGCCCAAAAATAAGATAAGGAAATTCTTGTTAGCTGTCATCCCCTAACCTACCCATCAAGACATCGCTATACCAAAAAAGTCTGTAAAGCAGGTTCCAAGACAACCTTTTGAAAGAGATGGAATACTACTCCAATGTTTTATCTCGGAGAGGTTGGACAAATTGAACGCATTGACTTTTCTGAGGCATCACAGCGTGATGAGCCAATAGGATTTCACGGGCAGTTATAAAATTCTTGATAAAGGCAAAACATACATGAGGATGTTTCTCTTGTTTGAGCTAGTAAATTAACTTTCTTGGAAGGTGCAAAAGAAAGAAGAAACATTTTAACCCAAAAAGAAAGAAAGAAAGAAAGAAAGGAAGAAAGAAGAAACATGGACAAGAAAAACTCCACGATAAGGTGAATATTATATACCACGCTACAATATGCCATCAAAAGAACATTGACCAAACATATATCTTTATTAATTGATTAAGACAGGTAGAAAATTCTGCAGTCGGATAGTATAGAATTTACTACTGGACATTACCATAGTGCTCATATGTAGGGGTCTACCTTCATTATGCACGAATTGACCCATGTCCAGCGATCACGTCCTCAGCCTTTTTTTTTTTTCATTAGAAACTGCTACGAAAGCACGCACCGCACTGCCTCAAAGTATACAGTAACACTGGTTTTGGTTGAGTGATCTCCGCGCTTTCGAAATGTGGTTTTAAGCTGTACTGTAACGAGTTCATGGCTCTTTCAAGTTCTTGCGTGGTTCGTAGATGACTTTGAACGAATCCTTAACCTTGCGTGATATTGGACTTAATTATGTTGAATGATTATTCTGTCAATGAACCTGCATATCATATTGGGGTCTACACTCTCCTTCCTTATAGAATAGCTTATTCAAACATAACTTTATTACCTCGTTGATTGGATCTTTACTCCTCACTGTCAATTGATTTCTTTTTCTTTTCTCCGCCCACCGAAGTTAATTTTCTTTGCTGCTTTAAGCTTAATTACCTTAAGTACTTAAAGTTCTGAACGAGCAATGATAGCACTGGACTTCATTTTGCGTATAAAATATAAACACATCTTCGGAAGCCATTAATATTATAAGCCGTCTGCAATTCAAGTGTTTGAGGCAATAAGAATATATATGTAAAAGGGAAAAGGGTATAATAGCGTGGTTACTGTTTCTCGAAAGATAACAAGTTATCGGGCACATGAGGAGGTGCGTAGTGCGTATAGCAACTAGCGAAAAGAACCGCATGTAGGTCGTGTCATGCTAAAAGACAAAGGAAAAGAAGGGGTTCGATCCATCTAAATCAAAACCTGCCCTCCTCCTAGTCCTAGATTAAACTAAACCACTCAAACACAGATATCAGAACCGTACACGAATGAACGAGCTCGTACCGTACATCCTTGTATTGCTCCGCTTTATAATCTTATTTTCACTCTCTATATGACTACCAAAATTCTCGTTATTTGGAAAGGAAACGAAAGGATACAGATATAGGTACGTGAACCCTCTATATATAGAGAAATCAATGTTTGGTATCTACGAAAAATCATAAGCAATACACCAAAATTATTAAAGGAAAAAAACAAGGGATTCGGCCCCAATTCATTCATCCAATTGACCACAAACTATTGACCCTATATTGCAGGCTGCATGGACTATGAAACTACAAATTGATGTTTCAGCAAGATTTTCAACTCCAAACAACACATATTAGCTTTTGCGTGTGTATGTGAGTATGTCTTATATATATATATATATATATATAGTTAATGTGCTGAAACCATGTGTGGGTGACTTGACGACGAAACGATAAGATAAAATTACTATATTGTAATAATCACTTCTTCATTAATATGTTTGCCTCGTTATTATAACTAAATACGTTTCACGTGATAACTAACGGACAGAATTGTAGTTTTTTTTTTCTTGGTCAAAGGACACCCAGTGGTCAGGATCCGGTCTCCTGAGAAGATCCGTTGGATAATCTAATCGAGTGCGAGCATGAATATTGCACTCGGCAGCAAAATAAACAGTGCCTTCCCAGTCGAATACTTTACTAATAAATAATAATCTCATCCCAAGAGAGAGTCGAAACAAAAAAATAACATAAATAAAGCAACACAATACGGGGAATTAAAGAAAAACACGATGGCATAGGAGACACAAGGAATGATGAATGCTAGACGAATTGAAAGCAGTTGCACCCAATTATAATACAACGTCCAGTATTAAACTTGGTCACATGAAATAATGGCTTTCCGCACTTAATATGTACTATACTATTGCACGCCTTACTTACTTGTTATTCTCAAGTACAGCTACATGGGTGTTGGTTTGTCCCAGCAGGCTGCTTATGGAGCGTGCTTTCACCACCCCAAGCTTCATCCTCTTCTTCGCCATTATCACCGGCTTCTCCTTCTCGTGCTCTTCATCCTCATTGGTTTGCTTTACATCAGGAGAGGAAGAAGTTGAAACTTGCGATAATAGATGTGGCTCCGGTTTCTGAGGAACCGGTGCTGTGGCGGGAACCGATCGGCTTTTTACACTGGTGATGCTCCTGAGCCTTCCCTTGCCCAAGTGATGCTCACACAGCGAGTAACCCACAAGGGTTTGCTGACAGCACCTCCACCCTCTTCCATTCACACGACTGCACCTCGACCCTTCCATAACTGCACTACCCCTCGCCCTCTTCCTACCCGCGTTTCGTTCCCGTTTCGTTTCTCTTTCTCCTCCCTCTTCCCCGATGTTTTCATCGTGATCATCTTCATTATCGTTTTGCCTCGAGCATTTCTTGTTCATCTTCGTCTTCATCCTAGTTTTCTCCTTCTTGTGATTATTCTGCGTCACCTCGTACTCCTCCACCTTTATCCTCTCGAAGCTCCCTCTTCTCTTCTTCAACGGAATTGCTTTCTCTCCCTCGCACCATCTCCCATCTGTCAACACCACCAGTCCCAGATTCATATATATGCATCATCATCAGTATGTGAAGTATTATCAAAAATAGTTTGATTGACAAGTAAGAAAATGTCGACCTTGATTAGAAGGACTTGAGGGAGAGACGACGTGGTCAGCGACTGTTTGTGCACTCGAGATGCTCCCTTTCCTACTAACAAAGCAGACCCAGACGACCCACACAGCCATACATACATAAAATTTACAGCCAAAGCGAATGAAACAGAAAGGGGTGTAAGCGGTAACATCGAAAGAACAAGATGGAATGTAGATGGGGACCAGCATTCGGGTGCTACCTGTGTACCTCAAGGCATATGGTAGTCACTCGATTTAGAGCCCAAGAATAAAGGATCCGATAGATATCAGAGGGTATGGTGGGTAGCTATCCCCAAGCTCTTGTTTTTATAATTTAAAATAACTTCAACAGTGTTTCCACTAACAGTATATTTTCAGCTGTGCGTGCTATTTTCGTTAATAATAACAATAATAATTAATGAAAAAGAAATTATCTTTCTTTCTTTTTTTTCTTTTATGAACGGTAAAATCAAGTCATGGGTCTCCATGTTTTCACCTTTTTTACTACAACCAAAGATTTCATGAAAGAGGAAGAAGGGAAGTTATGTTTCTAATTGAATCGCTATTTTGTTTTGTTCTTACCTGGTATCAGGACTCTTCTCCCGATCCTCTCCTCGCCCTCTTCCATCTTCCTCCTGCAAAATCACGGCAAATACCCACACATAGTTCCCCTTTGAGGGTGTAAAATAAAAAACGCAATCCAAATTTCTACAACCACCCCTCTTGCTTGAGTGAGAGATCGGACAAAACTGCACTTGTACAAACCCACCAAATCCAATTCAAAACACAAATATAGAAATAGTAAAAATTGAACAGCTACCTATATTTCACTCACCAAACCATTCTGTTTTTTGGGCTGCCGATGTACCCCACCGTCCGTGGCCACAGCTGCGATGCCGGAGGAATCATCGGAGGCATCAGCAGGCATCCCGATCGGAGGGAGTGGCTGATCAGGCTGCCGAGGATGATCCAAGAGGGATGGTGGAGTAGAAGGTTTAGGAGGGAGAGCAATATCGTCGAGTTGCACCACCGGAGAAGGGTTGATCAGGTGGGGATCTGAGAGAGGAACCGGAGAGGGGGAGGGAAAGGGGGAAAGGAGCTGGCTTTTACGGATCCTCATCGGTGCAAGATAGGATTTGCCGCTATGTCAAGAGATTTAGGCCACAAAACACCAATAGAGTGAAGGCTCAGAACCAGAACTGATCCCTCAGTTCAGATTTGAGAAGGGGAACGACAAAAATAAAAATAATAATAAACGACAAGAGAGAGATGGAAAGAGAAGGGTAAACCCATCCACTGTTACAACACCCGCACACCCCCTCAAAGACCAAGAAAAATTTGTGCTTTTTATCAACTCTCACACACACACACACTATCTCTGCATCTATATATCTATATATATTTGAACTGTAGGTTTCTCTCTCTAACTTTTATTTGTTGCACCAGAGAAAGAAGGGGGGGGGGTTGTATGGACGAGAGACGGCAGCACGTGCGAGAGAGGAAAGTGACCGGATAAGGCGGTAAACGGTAAGAGAGAGAGTGAGGAATGGAATGAAACTCTATAGGAGGGGACAGAGTACGGACGAGCATGCCAGGGTGGATGGTGGTGGATGAAGAAGATTAGAAGAGTGCCAATTACCCTTTTTCCCAAAAATAAAAGTGGGAAGTTTATAATTTTTATTTTTTACAAGAAGGGGATGGTGGGACCCATCTCTCACTCAACAGTTAACAGCCACACCACACTGATACTCTCTCTTCCTCCGCTTCCTTCCTTTTTCCAAATGGATTCCTCGCTTTTTCCATTCTTTTCTTTCCCCCTCTCTCTTCCTATTTACATATATACCCCTTTTATTCATTCATATATCCCTTATCTTTTGTTTTTCTTTTCTGTCTCTTACGTGCATCATTGTTTTTCATTCATAACCCATAAATTAAGCATAATTTTTTAACAAGTAAATTATGCATAATTGCTCATAACATAAATCTTCCATTGTTACTTACATACAAATTTCATTGAAAATGGAGAAATAAAATTGTTGTTCTTTTTATTAAAAGTAGAATATGTTTTGACCTCCAACGAGCAAACAGAAACGATCCAAAAATTTTTCCCTTCATAGTATTAAAATTTTAATTTATTGATTGTAAATGTAGATAAATTTAATAAATAAAGACAGAAGATAGTTATGGTTGAAAATGTAAGCTAGCATGCAGTCACTGCAGCTGGAATCGTTGGAGTAAAATAAAATGCTTGTTTTGAGAAAGGAAATGGAAGCTGTTAATATTTGCGGTGATTGGATTTGATCACAAATGGATTCACTCCAAACTATACATCAATGAGAAATTTGTGGCTACAATTATAAGAGAATTTATATAAACTAAATTTCAGATAACAAGCACATGTTTATCTGAGTCGAAATTATAAAAGATTAGAGAGTGGAAAGAGTTTATGACTAGCTCTTAATTCATAGACTTGATTGTCATCTCCCTTTCTCTCCTTGGATAGGATAAAGAGTAAAATAAATGCTTAGAGAGATTCAAATTACCTAACAGAATCCATCTTCTCATAAATGGGTATAGTTATATATTTTTTTCTTTTTTATTTTGGTGGAGAATGGATATAGTTATAATTGCTTATAACTAATTGTAACAGCCAAGCGTTGATTAAAATATTCCAAATTGAGCATCAAAAAACAATTACTGGAAATTGGTTGAGCTTCGAAATGTAAATCATCCTGTAAATTAAGTCATTTAAAGTTTATACAACGCAGAACATCACCCAACTCCAATAATAATAATAATAATAATAATCTTCCAATCAAATAAACTCTTACATGTAAGTTCTTGCAGCTATGGCAGACATAATTTTTACCTTGAACAAAATGAAATGAAATGCAAGGGGCGGAAGCATATATGGATCACTTCCCCGAAAGCAGCAGAATCATATTCATAACATTAACACACCTGTACGATGCCAAATAGGAAGTAAAGCAACACACGCCTGTTGAATGTTGCGCCTACCGTACGTTTACTTTGTACGCCTTATATGCTCGCTCTTTTTGTATGCTACTTTATTCTAATTTAAGGTTTTAAGACATATATTAAAAAATATAATTAATATGTTAAAATTTATTTTAATTTTTAATATGTCTTTCAATAAATAAAAAATAATAATTAATATTATTTTTAACTTTTAAAAAGATAGATAATAATATAAATTGAAAAATAATAATTAATATTATTATTTTAGGAACAATAAATAAATAAATAAATAAATTTTCTTAAAAGTGATAGATAGGAAAAAAATAAAGAAAAAGAAGAGTATTACCCTATATCAAACGATGGGCGTGACTGCAGTCAAACAAAACTGATTCGCTTTTCCAGTTGTCCCTCTTCTGGGTCTAATGGGCCTCCCCCTTACTTTCTAAGTTTCTAGCATCAGAACAACTCATTTTTAATATATATGTTATGAGAACTCATTTTCAATCTATTGTTACGTGTTTTCTTTGTTGTTATTGCAGCCCCAATCCCTCGTTTTCAATCTTCCATGATTAATCTTCACCAGCAATCCATTTCATTTTTTCCCCTTCTTTTTTATCGTTGTGACACCCGCTTCACACCATTTTATATGGATCTTTAAATTATAAGATGGCCCCATCAAAGCTCTTCACAAATGTGATTTTTTTTGTTTTTTACCAACGGACAATTGTGAATTTGATAGCATATAGAATAGATCAAAAGCAATCAGCTCAAAATAAAAATCAAAATTTAGAACAAGCCAAATTATTTATAAATTATTTCTTAAATTCCATAAAATGCATACAAAATCATGCCTAGTTGGAAAGAAAATTACGAGTGTGTAGGCAAACATTGATTTCCGCAACCTAATACAAAGCGTATAATTGTGCTTGACACGTATTCTGGTTTTGTCTCTTGCACCAGAATATGTGCTTGGTTCTTTATTCTCTTTGGTGAACAAAGGAGATCAGAGACCTAAAAGAAACAAAAACAATCAGCTACAACACATGGCACTCCAAGGCTCGCAGTATCCAAGCTCTCCTAGCCATGAATCCAAAGCCAAGTTCCTGAGATAGGCTCTTCTTGGCCAGATGATGTGCACATTGATTCGTTTCCCTCTCTCTCTCTCTCTCTCTCTCTCTATATATATATATATATGTATGCTGAATCTGTATGTATATCCCATGGTTGCTGAATCAATTCTGTAACTCGTTGTATGAGTCTCCGATCAGTATGCAAAATGTCATCCACAACTGTGTTTGAATCTGACTCCCCTATAATCTTTTTTACACCTAACTCCCAACACATTTCAAGACTGGTAATCAGCGCCCACACTGTGCGTGGTTCTTTATAGTATGGTTTGTAGCGTGTGGACAGCCTTGGGCTTAGGCCTCTAGAGACTGGGCTGGAATCCAAAGCAAAGGAATAGGTTCATTTTGGAGTGTGGATAAGGGATCCATAATGTTTTCGGGCTTTGGAAATGAGAATGGCATCATCATGTTCCTGCAATTTCCCTTGCATAATCTATTAAGTTCAATCAATCATTTTTTCTTTTTCTTTATGGGCAACAGGTTGAGGAGTTTCTTATACCTTAAATTCAAACTTAAATCCAACACCAGTAGTATTGGTGCGGTTAGTGCCTTGGTGTAATCAATAATAACAACTTGTTTTGATGATAACCATTATTTCAAAAAAATAAATTATTCTCAGATTTTTTAACACATAGGCTGATTTTCTAGTTAAGAGATAACTTTCCTTTTTTTTATTTTTTCGGATAACAAGGCAAGACAAAGCTTGGAGAGGATACAAAAAGACTAAACAGACAGATCCACTAGGAGTCGACCATAAGAGACAACCTCCTAAAGCTCCAGTTTTCACCATATTTCTACCACTGCATTCCAGAATCTGGTTAGGATAGGCAGTGGGACATGATTCTTCTTGATTTTTCTTTTTAGTTTTCATGTCTTTTCTTTCCGGTTTATAAAAAAATGTAATTTAATTCAGCTAGATCATCAAATGAGGGTATTATAGTCAAATCCTTATTAAAATTTTTAAAGTGGAACGGATGGAGTCATTAATAGTGCCTTGAAATTAAAAAAAAAACAGATAAATTTAAACAAGAATTTTCTTTAAAAATAACAATTAAAATGAAATGGAAGTAATAATATTAAGATTGAAATGTGTCACATGCTACTTATGTTTTTTGTACTGGAAATAGGATTTGTTTTTGGTTAAAAATCTACCACCCCCCCCCCAAAGGTTCTAAATGTAATACGTCTTTTAAAAGTTATATCTGGTTTAAAATATAGGGTAAATTGTAACATTATTTTTTTTTTTTTGCAATTCCATCTTTTTATTTTTTTTATTTTTTTTTGAAGCCATATAATTTTTTTAGGTAAAACACAGAGTCAAGAGACTAACAAGAAAAAATAAACAAAGCCAACATAATAGACACTCAATTAAACACAGCTACATTGTGTGAATTACTTTCTCCCGCAATCAGGGGCGGATGCAGCCTAATCATTGTAGGGGGCCAAATTTTTAAAAAATCTTACCATGTATAATATAAATACTAAGTATCATTCTTTTTTTTATGAAAAGTTAATATTAGTCAATTGTAAAAATATTTTAATAAACTAATAAAATTTTTAATTTATTTCTTTTTAAATATATTAATAATATATAAAATGTATATATTATATATTTATTTATTATGTGTATACTGTTTATTATATATATAACTTGAACGTGCATGTGTGTGTAGGGATGGGGAGAAGCCAACTGTAAATATGTGATATTATTGTATGTGTATGGAGTGTATATTATACAACTTGAACGTACAATTTAGCTTGTACGTGGATCCGCCCCTGCCCGCAATATTCATAGCCATAATTCGTTGTAACCCAGCTAATGGTGTAGCCATAAATCTGTAACCAAGATTTTCAGTCAAGCTAAATTGTGCAACTTTGGGTGCACATTGATTTGCCTCCAGATAGATGTGTGAAATCTGCACCCCCCATGTGAAGCCATATAATGAAATCACATCCCTTTGAATCACCTCAAAGTGTTATTGGTTGCCGAATCAACCTTGAAAATGATGAATTACAAATTAATGTATAAAAATATACTCCCTTTCTTAATATAAGAGATAATTAGAAGAATTTTCATATTTTAAAATATAAGGGACATATGGGGTTTGTCTGGTGTATTTAATGAATTTTTTTTAAAATGCCCCTAATTAAGATAGTATGCTTTCAATATAATTTATTTGTATTAATTATATGATGAAAGAGTTATTAACACTAAATAAGGGTATTTTTGGAAACTACTTTATATTCCTGATAAATTTATCACTTTTTTTGATTTATATAATTTTATGTCTTATTTTTTATATTAAGAAACGGAGGGAGTGAGTATATATTAATGGAGCAAATAAAGATTTATGGAGTGGAAGTGAAATGTTGCTGGCTTTGAACGTGAATCCGCAAATTTGGGAGCATTATTTCCAACTGCCGGCCCACAAGAGGAAGATTATACATTAAATATATAGACCAGTCAGTCATACAGCATCTTTTGTAATGTCTCTCGAGAATACTATCAAGAATTGAGGTCACAAAAAATGTGACTGGTACTACCATGTCAAATAAATTAAATTAAAGAAGTGGAGTCGATATGAAAATGATGCATAAAATTAGGTTTGGGAAAATTAGGCGGCGACAGCTAATTATCACAAAGGTGTGGAGCAAATTAATTCGATAGACAAATTACCATCTTCATTTTCTTCATTCAATGCTGGTGTTGTTAAACCAAATACCAGGAATTAAACAACATCTTCAAAATTGCCACCTATTGTTATGGTTAAAAAATATAGTAATCCTTAGTAGAAAGCTATTTTAATCAAATCACGCACCTTAAGAAATTGAGTTAATATTAATTAATTATCTTATTTTTAAAAAAAAAACTATTTTTCAAAAACTATTTTTATTAATTTCTCTTTCTAATATTATCATTTCATTGAATAAGGGCGTCTTTGATAACACATAAATACTTCATATTTTGAAATTGATCCTATATTTAGAATTAAGACAAAAGTTTTTATATTTAAAACTGAAGAGAATAATATATATTTTGAATTTATCACAATAAATAGAAAGTTAAATTAGTAGTATTTAGTAATATTTTATTTCCTAACAATTAAATTTACTAATTAACAATTTGAATAATGTTATAAATTAGGAAGGCATTATAAAATTTTTACAAACATATAAAATAAAATTGATTAGAAAAAATTACACTTGAAAAAAATTTTAAAAATGACATAAATAAAATTACGGAGACCACAAAATTTTCCTTCAAATTATTATCTTCAATTCATACAAAATTACAAATTTTCATGATGGGATTTTCACATAGATAAAAAAATTGAATAACCTAAAATATGGTAAAATGTAATTATTTTATTAAAATATCTTTTACTTAAATACTTTTTTATATCAATGAAGAATAAAATAATTAATGCTCTATTAGAATTCTAAAAAATAATAAATGAAAACTTACCAAAACTCAAGCGAAAGATTTTATGAATCGAAACGAGCCTATGATAGGAAACTGACAAGTTGGTGTTGATGCATGTTAACGATGAATAAATAATGGTCAAGCAAGGGCAACGGTACAAGGTTTGTATAGATATTAAGTGTCGCAACCGGAAAAATATGATGGAAGGAAAAAAGAGAACAAATCGAGTTTTCGAGTGAAAGCTGACTTGTGAGGAGTCGTCACCAAAATTTTAAGGAAAAATCTTAGAAAACCAAATTAAAGAGGAAAAGAGTGGTCTGTGTAATTAGAGTTGGATTCAGGAGTCGATTGTGCGTGGGGAAGATGTTAGACACCCCACAACACCCGTTCTTAAGAACGGTTACCTTACGTTGATTGTGTAAATTAATATGGATTTAAAAAATCTTTTAGTTTTCCTTTTATTATTCACATGCAAGAATAAGGGTAGAGAGGGATTCAAGAGGGTTTGCAAAATTTGGAAAATAGAATAAGAAAAATAATTTAACTTATGAATTAAATGAGTTTAAAGAAGAAAATGAGGAAAAAGAGATTTAAGAAAATAAATTAAAAAATAAGATAAAAAATAAATTAAATTAAGATTGATGATATTTAAGGAAAATGAGGAAAATGAATTAAGAAAATAAATTGAGAAACATTTATTAAATTAAGGAAAAAAACACCAAATAAATCAGAAAATATTTATTTATTTACAAAGGCGGACTTGACCCAGGATCAGAGCCTGGGGCCTACGTACCCTGTGATAGGGATCAAAGTCCACGTAGTTCGGGACTAAAAATGCGTGTCAGTTGGTTGATATATATATTTTTTTAATTTTTGTAATAAGAGAAAGTTAATGGAAAATAATTTAACTTTTTGCAAACAAAACAATTTTCTGAGATTGAGTTGATGTATTTTAATTTGCAAAAGATAATTTAATTCCGCTTACCTACTCTTGTTTTATTTTTTTTTGGAAACATTTCTTTTATTTTTTGGATTTTGAAAACGTTTTTATCTGATTTTTTATTTTTTGAAATAACATATTTTGTACTTTTGGGAATTTTCTTTTAAAAGAAAATGAAAACCGAACTACCTGTTGCAAACTTGCAGTTGTGCCCGATAGATTAGTTCCTTAATTACCTGCCGAAGTTCTAAAACTCGCGGTACCAAGGTTTTATTTTAAAGTGCCATATTATATTCTTGTTAAATATTTTAAAATAAAATTTGAAGAAATTGTCATATTATTTTATTTTTGAAATATAATTTTTTTTAAAGAGAGTTATTTAACTGATGTATCTACGTGGATTCATACCCTCACGCGACAAACTCAGCAAACCCGAATACCTGCATGGGTTCTAAAAACCTCACGTGGTATGGTTATTAAATCAATTGTTTATATTATTATTATTTTTTAATAAACACCAATACATATTATTTATTTAAAGCATTTCAAAATTAGATATAACAAAAAATTACTCATTCAGGAAAAAAAGTTTTCTTTTTTTTTAATAAAATAAAATTGGAGTAACCAAAAGCCATTGGGGCCCATTATGTGCATAGCTTTATGGGGTACCCGTACACCCTATGGGCTTACAAAGTCAGGCCCATACAAATTAAGAATATACCTAAGTAACTTCTCAGCATCAGACCCCACCAGAAAAACTAATAAATCATAACGATCTTCCTAATGCCGGGCCCATAGCAAAACCCATCAAAATATGTATAGCAAACTTCTCAAAGTCAGGCCCACTAATAAACAGTTCAATGTTTGCAACCCAGAAAGTAGGGGATCTTTCGAAGCTAAATTCTCATGCCAAAATCCACTTCCTATGCCATAAAATTCCACATACCACATTCAAAGAAAAAGGAGCACGATTCTGCAGTTTGAGGGACTTCCAAATTTCACGCCATAAGCATGATATGAAGCCCCACTTTCCACCATAACTCACAACTGGGATAGCACTCTCTATAGCTCAATGCCAGACTCACTACAAGGTTTCTCTTTGTGATCATTATTACCAGGACAAAACAGGTTCAGGACTAAAACTACTTCGCCTTCCCAGCACATACCCACTGTACATGTAAACATTGATCCTCAAATAAACATGATATCACATTCACGTTAATAGACAGCGCAACCACAAGCTTTCAGAGATAGATAGATCAAGCAAAGTGCATACACGGCCTGAGGAAAATCATTTACTAGAGAATACAAATAACGCCAAACAAATTTGGACAATGGTGCCTAAATGTCTTAAGCAGAAGCCGAAATCACTTTGTTCATATCTATATATTTATCAGTCACATTTATTTATTCTTTCTCTCTCTCTCTCTTTCTCTCTCTTTTTTTTTACTAACTAACCCCAAAACAGAGCATAAGCCAAATGAATCAGACCCGGGCCACCGTGAAGCAAAGTGTTGAAGAAGAATGAATCATTGTTTGGATGGGAAAACAAAATTTGAAATCGAAAGGAAGGAAAAAACAAAGTACCAATCAACAATTTCTATAACTCACTTTGTGATCCCTCACGCGTTCTGGATCATCACCGCAACAGAGGAAAAGACCGGTGACTCGGACTCAGCCCTCCTTACTCGCTCTCTACACTCGTCCTCCTCTATCCTTTCAATTCTTCAGCTCCTTCAAGGTCTTCCCCTTGCTTGCTGCGCAGTGTCTCTCGCCACCCACGGCTCTCGTCTCCTTCCTCTGCCATTGATTGTCCTCAGCTTTCTTCATGCGTGCTTCCTCTTCCTTTGTCTTCTTAGGGTTTCTCGGCTTCGATCTCCTCCCTCCGGTCCAGATTGGTCTCGTGAGTACTCTCCCAGTTTTTTCCTCTTGGCTTTCCTCCGCCTCTGGTTTTTCGGCTTCGGTCTCCTCCCTCCGGTCCAGATTGGTCTCCTCCCTCTGGTTCAGATTGGAGTTCCTCCTCGCCCTCAATCCCCCGCGGCTCGGAAATCTCCCTCTAATTTTTCGGTTCAGCCTCAGTTCTTCGCCTCCATGGTGCTCAGCCTTTGCTCTCAGTCTCTCGGTTTCTCTCCTCTGCTCCTTTTCGGACCTCCATCAACCTCTGCGGCTTCCTCCCTTTTTATGGCCATCGTCCTCAGCTTTTTCTGTGCTGGCGTACTGCTCTCACAGGCTTTTGGTGGCTCCCTCTGCTTTTTCCTTTCGTGTACGCCTCCATTTTCAGAGTCCCGTGGCTCCCTCTGCTTCCTTTTTCCTTTGGTGCCATGCTCCCTCTCTGCTTTTCGCTTTTCTTTCTCTGCCCTATGTGCTCTTCCCAGTTCACCCGTGCTCCTCTCAGTTTCTGGCCTTCTGGTGTCTACTGCCCTGATTGTTTAGGACAACAATTCGGTGGCCCAGGTCCACGAGCCCCCAATTGGGCTCGTGGTATCCTGGGCCTTCATTTGTCTTTTTTTCCCATCATTTTTCATTTTTTTTGTTTTCACCTTCTTTTATATATATATATATATATATATTATTTTTTGTTATTTTTTTTTCTTTTTGTTTATTTAATTCCTGCAAATTTCTTCTTATTAATTTATTTTTTCATTTATATATTATTATTTATTATTAACTTTATTTTATTTTATTTTTGTCTTTTTATTTTTGTTTTTTTTTTGTAAAATGCTCAGACAAAATGAGGTGTTCACATTAAGGGTAGGAACAAGTTAGATCCTTTTCAGGCGGTCTACGACTTAGCCTGTTTGGGGCCTAGCCTATTTAAAAAATAGGTCATGTAAAGGTTTTTTGAAAATCCTGTTTATGTAAATAGGCCTGGCTGTTGACTTCAGGCCTGGCTTGAAGCCTACCAGGCCATGCCTGTTTACATATATTAATATATTTAATATAATAATTTATAATTTATAATATAATAACATATAATATAATTTAAATTAATTTTAGTAATTTATTAATAAATATACTATTATAACCAAAACTAAATTTAAATTGTTATCCCCCTTATCTGATTGGAACGAACTCGAGAACCCTAGCCTCAATCGATCCTCTTCACCTTCTTCTCCAAGTTACCTTTGCCTCCATGTCACCTCCACCTCTGCATTGCCTCCATCTTTGTATTCCCTCTGCCTCCGTGTTGCCTCTGCCTCCATATCGCCTCCGCCTCCTCGTCGCCTCCGCATCACCTCTGCCTCTATCTCCCAGTCGTGTGACTAGCCATCATCTCTATCTCCCAGCTGCAAGCCTGTAACTCTGTGAGCTGCCTCCATTTATTGCCTCCCTCTCCCCATCGACATCTCCAATAACTGTGACTTTGAGTAGCCTCGATCGCATCTCTCCACTATAGCTGCAACTCTAAGATTGATGTACGTGTTCTCTCATTTCTTGCTTTATTTCTATCTGTATGTTTTATTTTCAGATTTGTTTGTAGTGTTGTTCCTGATATCTCATCTTTTAACTGGTATATGTGTTCTCAACTCCATAATTTCTCTTGCTTTGTTTATGTGTTTTATTTCCAAACCCTCCCCTTCTTGGAATCTTTAAAATTTCCTTCTACGATGAGGAAGTTTTTTCAAACCCTCCCCTTCGTGTGAGTCACGACATGACCCAATTTCCAAGCCAATTTGGTATATTAGTAGGATAGTATTAACCAATTTCCAAACCAATTAAGCACATAACTTCCAATGCTGTTATATCAGCTCCTGATAAAAATGTTACAATTGCAAGGAAATGTTCGGTGTTCCCAGTTGAATTTGTTGGTGAGTTATTTGCCATTTTATCTAATGTTTTGCTTGATGCAATTTCAGTTTCCTAGATTGTGTTTTACCTAAATTGTGTTTGGAGTTGGGTAGCCAGAAAGACACTGCTTTTATATAACAAAATGATGGCACTTTTTTTTGTCACACACACACAATTAGCATGTATTATGCCCTTGAAAAATCTTGACATAGCTTCTTTAGTTTTGTAATTATGGGAGACTAATGCACAGATATTAGAAAAGGATTAGGACAAAAGATCTGTTGTCACGGTTTCATGATGGATCAAAATGTATTTTAGCTAGAGATATGCATGCTCTGTTCCTTTATGTTTTATTGTTGTTCCTCTTATTTTACATGTTTTCTTTATTTATATCTACTAGGAAGTGACATGGGGCCACTGATTCAAAACAATGTGGCTGTTTTGCAGTCAAAGGATATGTGACTGGGAGTACTAATACGTCTCTATGGATAGCCTACAGTAAAGGCATCCGAGAATATTGTGGCAATGTTCTTCCAGATGGTGAATTTTCTTTCAATCTTTGCCTTTCAAATTTCTTTTCAAAGCTGCTTAACTATTTAATTTATAGGCTATTAACACATTACAGGATTGGTGAAAAACCAAAAGCTGTCTAAAAATATAATCACACTAACAACCAAAGCTGCAAATCACGATGTTCCTATAACTCTTGATGAGTTATGATGCTTGTAGTATCGTCTTTGACTACCTATTGATTGTGATTGAGCTTATATTAAGAAGTAAGCTTCACATTTCTTGTTGTCCAGAACATGCTCAATTCAAGTTTGAAACTATGTATCCTATTAATTAGCGCATTGCTAGTTGGCTCTAAAATGCATTCATTCTATATGTGCAGATAATATCATTGAGGCTGAGGCCTTGTTCTTGTCTCACTTCCTGAGAGATATTCATCATGTAAGTTTTACTAATGACAAAGGAGGAAACATTATAGAACTATGCTGGTTCAGGCACAGATCCATTCTTTACCATGTAAGTTTTATCTTTATCATCAGTATTCTCCCCAAAATAGATGAACAATCAAAGAAGGAAATGTCAAAATCATTCATGTAGTTTGACATGCCAAAATGATAACTATTGAGGGCAAGAACCTAATTGAGTGTACATATATTGTGCTGCTTTATACATAAATAGACTTTAATTTCTTGGAATCTCTTGTTTGTTTGGTTTCCATTAGTCCTTGTTAAAGTCTCTATGTTACATGTTTGTTTGTAAATAATATTATGATTTGAGATATTTTGCTTATATAGAGTTATGTATTTTATTATTTTGTGACATTTGTTTGCAAAGCAAGGGGTGAATTTTTTGATTCTATACCACAGTTACATACATCCATAATATCAACTCTATATTAAAAGGACCACATCCTTAATTATTTGTTTTTTCCTTGATGTAGCCTTTAAATAGGCTTCTGGCCTATTTAAAAGTCTTTAAACTTATTTAAAGGCCTACTAGTTTAGTAGACTTTTAAATAAACTTCAGGTCAGGTCAGGCTTTTTGAAAGCTCAAGCCTGAACCTAAAACAAAGCATGATGTAGCCCAACAAGCCAAGTTTAGGCCTAAGGCCTGCCACACAGGCCTGGTCTGTTTAAGCAAGACCTGACTTGATCTGACCTATTTCCACCCTTAATGGATATTTTAGAAATCCAAACTTGGGATTGAAAATGAGGATATGATGTAAAATGATATTTGGTTCATTGTTAAATTTCATTATCTAAATTTACTTTTTACCTCCAACCCGAGTTCTAGCTAATGACTAGAGAAGATACTTTTAGGTTTGTAAATTTACTTTTGTATTACAATCAATTTGTTAAATCAATTTTTGTAATAAAACCATTTAAACATGAATCATGATACTGTAAATTTATTTTTTTCCTAACTTCATTTTATCAAATTTCATTTTATTTTATCTTAAGTTTGTAAATTTAAAACCAAACTAGTGTGAAATTTGGCCACTAAGTGATCTTGAACCTCACTTCAATATATTAAAAATATATTAATGAAATAAAATTAAGCCTGGACTATCCATTTTTAATTTTGACGGTCCCATATATGATGAGTATTTGCGATGAATATCGAATCCAATTTCCAATATATTCTAATCCTGCCCTTATTTCACTGATCAAATTAATATTACCACATTAACTATATTTTTTAAAAAATAAATAGATTTGGACACTAGACTACGTGTAATTTGCAGGGAATTCAAAATAAAGTGTTTAAAAAAAGAGCTGTCCATGACGACTTTCTACATATTGTAATATATATGTGTGTGTGTATAAATATTAGTCATTATGTTCTCTAATATTAATTAAACCCATAGATGATTGTAATGTGATGTTTTTGACTGATGTAAGGAAAAAAATTTTCTTTTGCTGTTATTTAAAAATTAATCGTACTGTTGTTTCTTAATTCAATGCCTATTAGTATATAAATAAAGGTAACTAAATATTTTTATCATATAATTCACAGGAAAGATAATAAATTAACTTTAAGGCACTGTTTGTTTTATTCAACCTGGGGGTAGGAGATTTTAATATTTACTTATTTGGGTTTGTTAAAAGGAAGATAAAGGGAAAAAATTTAATAATAATTTGTTTAATTTAATGTGGATGAAGAGAAAATAATAATATATCGACAATTATAATTTTTAGACATTTGAAATTGTTTTTTCTGTCTCTTGTTTTTCAAACTACAATTTATCTTTTATTTATTTTAGAAAAAATAATTTTAACTCTACTTAATAAATAAATCTAATGTATATTATTTTTGCTCCAAAACATCTTACATGTTATTCATTCTAAATTTTTTAATGATGCATTTTTTACAAAAAATAATTAGATTGGTTTTGTTTTGATCTGATTATATTTTTAAATCTCATTATTAATTCTATATTCTTTTAAAAAAAATTCGATGATGCATTTTTTAAAAGACAATTTTTTACTATGCTTAGATAGAGAATTGTTTTAGCCAATGTGGTTAGAACTGAACTGGGTAATAAACCGGATAAGGCACTAGTTCAAGATTTAATAATTTAATGGAAGTCGGACCGGCAGTAATTAAAATAATATATTTAAAATAAATGATATAAGTTTAAACAAATTTTATAACTTAATTAAAATTTAAAACTAAATAATATTGAATTATTAATCTATTATTTACCACAAACAAATTATTAATAAGTTTCATAATTCAATATTTAAATCTAAATAAATTTAAATTTATGTATAATTATATTTTGAGTTCAAATTAATTAATTAATAATCTATTATTATATTATTTATTAAGTAAATATATAATTTTTAATAGTTATATATAATAATAATACTTATATAACATTATAATATATAAAGAAAAAATATATTGTACTAAAAATGATATTATTTTATCTTAAAAACTAAAAAAATATTTAAAAAAAATAATATAACACTAGTTCAGTGTCGGTTCTATTGGTTTAATGTCAATTTCCCCGATTTTTAATCAATTCTTATCAGTTCTAAAAAGTAGTGGTTGCCTTTTTTAACCAGTCCGGACCAGACATCGGTTTCCAGTTTGGTCGGTTGAACATACCAGTTCAATCCTATTCTGACAATAATGATTTTAGTCCAGAGCAATCTTTAAATAATAAAAATAATTGAGGTTAATTTAGTTGTTATATATTTTTTTTTGCATATTTTTCCTCTAAATCTCCTAGTTTTAAAGGGGAGGATTAGGAGGGAACAAGAGGTTAAAATTTTGTCTATCCTGCTTTCAATTTTATTTGATTAAAATTTTAATTTTTTCTTGCCTCCCTTTTAAAACTCTCCAACCAAACAATATATAAAACTTCTTAAATATCATTTCTAGTTTTTTAATATTGAAACTTTCTTTGAAAAATTGGATAAAAATGTACATTTAGTTCTTTAACTGTGTAGTAGGTTTCATTTTAATCCTATAATTTTTTTTAGTTTTATTTTAATTCTTTAACTTTTACAATGTAACCAATACCTTCATAACTTTAACACTGTTAAGCATGTTAATGAAAAATTTACTTGAAATCCCTCTTATCACAATTGTTATGCAATAATTAATATAAGAATTATAATTAACATACTTTTAATTAAGGCTTAAAATAAATAATTACTACCCTAAAATAAAAAAATTGAAAATATTTTAATTTAAGACTTTAAAATTTATAATATTAGAATAAAATATAAATTATTTTTAAAATATTTTGACAAAACATTTAAAAGTTCAACATTAAAATGAAAAGGTTTTATTTATTTGGGACAGTTTACAGGTAGGAAAATTCAACTTGAGAATGACAATATAAAAACTAAATAGTTAGTTTTTTTTTATTATTGAAGTGTCTTAATATCTCAAAATAAATATTTAAAACTTAAAAATAAACTATTTTATGTTAAAGTTGTAATTTTTAATATCCCCAACTGAAATATTTTTCAAGTGGCAATCATTTAATGTTTAAAAATATTTTAATTATAATTATTAGACTAATTATATATGCATAACAATACTAATAATAATGTGACTTTTAAATATGTAAATTATCATTTTCTATTAGTTTATTTAATGGTGTTAAGAAATAGAAAATTTTTTATTGTGTCTTAAAAGTTAAAGGATTAATATAAAATTTATTAAAGTTAAATGATTAAAATGAAACCTATTTTAAAATTAAATGATTAAATGAATACTTTTACCAAAAAAATTGTGAAAAAAGATTGGAGGGATAGAAAAAAAGGATACGAAGTCCATGAAATAATAATTTTGTGAGAGGAACCACATTCCATAATTTAATTTTGTTTCTGAAAAAAGAAATAATAATTTTGTTTATATAAATTTTATTTTTTATTGAGACAAATTATTTTGCACTATCAAAATGTTAAAACTTATTCAAAATGAGACGCGTTTTTTTTTCACCGCCAAAATGAGACGCGTAAAGTGTTATAGAGACTTAATTAAGCTTTCCCCCCCTTTCTTTTCAAGGTTTGTCTCCTCAGAATCGAATAAAGGTGTGGAAAATGTTTTTGCTTTTGAAATAATTAAAATCATTATTAAAACATACGTAAAAGATTTGACAAAAGCAATCTACTACGTATATAATAACTTTTCTATATATAGAAGCATTCGAGTCTGGCAGGGACATCTTAAATGATACAGAGAGACAGAGTTTAGGAACACGGAAGATGCTTTTCTAGATAGGGGAAAATATTGAATTAATATTCAAACACAATTTTTGTTTGGTTGTTTAAATTCATGAAGACATTCACATGGATTTGAATTCTGTGAATTTAAAAATCCACCAAATTTTGGAAGTGAATGAGAGATTAAAGGAAAGGAGAAAATGTGCAAAATAAGAGACAATTAATTTTATATATATTTTGCCGTTCTTTGAATTGCATTGTTCACTTCAAAAATACTCAATATATATGCAAAAAAATTCAAACTATATTAACACACACATATATATAACAAAGAAACAAAGATTTATTTATATGAATGTTAAAATATTAAATTAAAATTATTAAAATTTGAATCAAGCGATTTAAAAAAGAAAAGAGAGAGAAACAAAGGTAGAAGCCAAGTTGTGAATATTTGGTGATGCATGGCCTTTGATTGCGGTGATGCTTGTATTGGAAAAGATTAAAGTTTACCTTTTGATTTTGTCTTCTCAGCCACGACTTTCAGGTACCACCACAAATTAAAGACTTGCCAAAAACAGCCAATCAATCAAATATATCTCGCCCAATTATTGCTCCTTGAGTCCCTTTTTTAAATCTTTCTTTAATTTTCGGTTAGGATTGATGACTTAACGGCAGGCAAAGAAAAAAAACAAAAGAAAAGTTCTTATTATTGATAGTTAGGCAGCTCGGGGGGAAAAGTAATGTGAGCCAAGGCAAGAAAATAGACTGGGAATGAGCAAATGTTTGCCAATATTTACTCTTTAATTTCTGTTGCTAACAATTTTATTTATTCCATAAAACTTTTGTCCCACGTGATAGAAACGGAAGAGAAATGGAAGAGAATAACTAACTGGAAGATCTGAATCGTGTATTATAATGAACCAGAGAATACAATATATACAAAGTAAAGGGAAACAACCTAATAAAAGTTAATAAATACAAATGAATACAAATAAATCAATGTTATAATTACAAATCAATAATATTAATCAACACCCCCTCAAACTCAAGATGGCTAAAGATCAAACATCTTGAGTTTGCTAACTATAATGTGAAACTAGCCTTGATTATGAGACTTGGTAAACAAGTCAGCAGATTGATCAGCAGTCCGAATGGGAAACAATTTGAGGGTGCTACAAAGAACATGTTGTCGAGTGAAGTGACAGTCGATCTCAATATGTTTGGTTCGCTCATGAAACATATCATTATGAGCAATCTATCGGGCACTATGACTGTCACAATAGAGCTCAGTGGAGGAGTCTTGAGCCACGCCCATGTTGATGAGAAGCCAACGAAGCCAAAGTATCTCAGATGTAGTGTCAGTCAAAGCTCGATACTTAGACTCAATATTAGATCGAGAGGCCAAAGTTTGTTTCTTGTTTCACCATGAGATCAGGGAATAACCAAGAAAAATACAGAATCCAGTGGTAGATCTATGATCAGAGTGATCACCACTCCAATCTGCATCAGAGTAAGCTCGTAAAACAAATGAGGATCTAGCAGAATAGTTTAGATAATGAGATAGAGAGCCCTTAATGTATAGAAGGATACGAAGAATCGCAGCATAGTGAGTAGTGCGAAGAGATTGCATAAACTGAATAATAATGTGCACTGCATAGGCAATGTCAGCTCGGGTCACAGTGAGATAAATAAGACTCCCAACTAACTGACGGTAGGCTGTAGGATTTTTCAATTAAATTCCATCAGTAGAAGTAAATTTCACATTAGGTTCAGTGGGAGTAGTCTCTGTCGTATCATTAGTGAGTAGAGCCCAAGAGATCAAGTCAGAAGCATATTTAACTTGAGAGAGAGAAATGTCATTCTCCCCCTAAAGTACCTCTAGCCCAAGAAAATAACTCAAATTACCATGGTTCAAAAAATTGAACCGGACTGGCCGGTTCGACCAGTCTGACCGGGAACCGGCCCCTGGTCAGGTCTGGTAATAGATGACAATCGGTGGGTTTTGGAACCGGTCAAAAACCGATTTGAACCGGTTTGCCTTTTTTTTTCTTTTTTCTTTTTTTAAATTTTTTATTTTTTAAATATTTTTTAAAATAAAATAATATTATTTTTAGTACTAAGTAGCATTATTTTTAATATAAATTTTTTTATTTCTATATTATAATATGTTATAAATATTATTATAATACATAATTATTAATAATGATAAATTTACGTAACAAATAAGATAAAAATAAAAATCAATTGATTATTTTGAATTCAAAATATAATTATAGATGAATATTAACTTGTTTAGATTTTAATATTAGATTGTGAAACTTATTAATAATATTTTTAATTTTTCATATATTATTAAATTTATTTTTTATTCTAGAATAAATGTTAATTTTATAATCATGGATAAATATCTTTTATATTTTTTATCTATATTATTAAAAATATATTAATTTATTCACAACTGGTCCGACCCCGATCAGACCACTGAACCTTAAACCGTTGCCTCATCCGTTTCAATGGCCGATCTGGTTTTTTGAACCTTTCAAATTACCAAGATCCTTCATCTCAAAATGATTCCCAAGATATAACTTGAGTTCCTATACCCCTAGAATGTCATTACTAGTGATAATCATGTCATCAACATACAACAAAAGTAGAACAATACCATGCTTAATAGAATGAACAAATAGTGCAGAGTTATAAGGATTGTAAGAAAAATCAAGCTGACTGATAATAGAGCTAAGTTTAGCAAATCAAGCATGAGGAGCCTGTTTAAGACCATAGAGTGCTAGCTGGAGTCAACAAACCTTATTTGCTGGATGCAAATATCCAAGAGGAGGTTTCACATACACTTCTTCCTCAAGATCCCCATTCAGAATAGCATTTTTGACATCTATTTGGTGAAGGGTCCAACCCTTAACTGCAGCAATAGCAAGAAGACTCCATACAGAGGTAATCCAAGTAACAGGGGCAAAGGTCTCCTCGTAATCAATGTCATATTCCTAAGTGAAACCTTGAGCTACCAAACGCGTCTTGTGCCACTCTAAAGAGCCAACAGAGTGAGTTTTTAGTTTATAAACCCATTGATATCCAACCAGAGTCTTATAAGAAGGAAGGTTAACAAGATCCCAAGTATGCATTTTCTCCAAAGCCTGTAATTCTTCTTGCATAGCCTGCTGCCAATCAGGGTCACATGAGGCTTTCAGATAGGATTGAGGTTCCTGTAACTGAAGTATGGTAGAAAGGCAACGGTAATCACTAAGATAGGAGGGAGGATGTCTTACACAGGTAGGATGAGTGGACTCTATGGACAGGGGCTCAGAGGACGTGTCCTGTGTAGGAGGATCAAGGATGATAGTAGCATCTAGAAGAGGCATATCATTAGACGTGATGGTGAGCTCATCAACAGAATTTGTACCTGGATCACTAGGAAAAAGATCAACTGCTGGATCGGTGAAAGCAGGATTGAAAGCAGAAGGAATGCTAGACGAATTAGTCAGAGAAGAAAATTGGACATGTTCCCAAAACACTACATGACGAGAAACATGAATGCAATGAGAAAGAGGATCCCAACAATGATATCCCTTATATTCAGAATCATAATCAAGAAAACAACAGACACACGCTTGAGCTTGTAATTTGGTGGACTCATGAGAGGGAAGAAGAATAAAGCAAGGACAACCAAAAACTTTCAACATTTGGTAATTAGGAGAAGTACGATAAAGTCGTTCAAAAGGAGAAATATTACCAATGACGGAGGAAGGAACTCAATTGATGCAAAAACCAGCAGTCATGGTTGCTTCACCCCAAAAATGCTCAGGACAACCAGAAGAAATTAATAGGGCTTGGACATAATCAAGAATATGGCAATGTGTATGCCTAGCTTGGCTATTTTGTTGAGAGGTGTAAGGACAATAATATTGAGAAATAGTGCCTTGTTCATCAAGAAAGTGAAGTAATTTGGAATCATGATACTCAAGAGCATTGTCCCAATGAAAAACTTTGATTATTTTTGAAAATTGAGTGCGAATCATGATAGCAAATTTGGTATAGATTTGAGAAAGCTCTGAGTGATTTTCCATCATATAAATCCAAGTAAAGTGCAAAAAATCATCAATAAAAATCATAAAGTATCGAGATCCTCCCATAAGGGAAGTGGGAGCAGGCCCCCAAATATCATAATGAATCAAGTCAAAAGGAGAACCAGAAATAAAGTCATTTTTATTGAAAGACAAAGTAGGTTATTTTGCAGTTTGACAAGAAATACAATCTAAAGTCTTATCACTAACTGGACCTAAGAAACTATGGGAAATAAAAAACTACAATTTATTCAAGGAGAGGTGAGCAAGACGGCAATGCCACAAATCAAGAGAGGATGAAGTAGAAGAGGCAGCACATAATCTAAAAGAAGTGACGTCAGGTAGATGTATAGAGATGAGCTCAAACATACGTCTGACCTTATGCCTAGTTCCGATGACCTGTCCTGTCTAAGAATCCATAACAATACAGTCACGTTTATTAAATAAAACATCATAGCCCATATTAACAAGTTGTCTAACAAAGATAAGGTTAAAACTAATAGCAGAAACAAAATAAGTATCACTAAGAGATAAAGAAGATGAAGAAACAATTCCAACATGACTAACAGGCATTTGTGAGTTGTCAGTAGTGTGAATAGGAGGTGCAGAGGTATTTGGTGTCAAAGAGGAGAAAAGGTTGGGTTGGCCAATCATGTGATTACAACAAGAAGAATCAAAGTACCATGAGGATATACCTAAGGGAGTGGCTAGGGTAACAGGTGGACTAGAGGAACCAGATAGTAGTTTGTGAAGTAAAGTCTCAACATCAATAGTGGAAGACCCTAAAGTAGAAGCAGTAGATGTTTCATCATTGATAACATCAGTTACAGATAATGCAGGCTTGGATAAATGCCCAGGTCATGTTAACTTCCTCTGATCAGTTATGGGTGGATGAGTATGACACTATTATATGAGATGACCTGGTTTCTTGCAGTATCTATAGAACAAAGTAGGCTAGTTTGCAGCTATGTGCCCTTTCTTCTAGCATGTACGACACTCAATAAAAGGACATTCAGTAAATGAGTGATTAGATTGAGGACAACTTCGGCAAAGTTTAGGATTCCTATCATGTGCAACAAAATCCATATCAGGATTACACTCCAGGAGGCCCAAATGAGTTTCCTCATATTGAAGTCGAGGAAGAGCATCTTCAAGAGTGGGAAATAGACTCTGATGTAGTAGAGAAGCTCGAACGGGCTCATAATCATCTGTGAGTGCCATAAGAAACTGAATAAGGCGAAATTGATCACGACATTTTATAAAAGCATGTGTATCAGTTTCACACTTGAAAACAAGCTTAGAGTAAGCTAATTGATCCTAGATAGACTCAATCTTGGTCAAAAATTCGTAGAGAGGTTGACCCCATTCTTGCTTGAGCGTACTGAGTTCTTTTTGCAATTGAAATTTATTGGATAGATCAGAAGAAGTGTATCGATTAGCAAGATGATCTCATACCTCTTTTGCAATCTCAAAGCATCCAAATTGTTGATGGATACTAACAATGGAAGTGTTTCTGAACCATGTAATAATTTGATTATTTTTACTGTCTCAATCTTCTAGTTGAGCATAAAATTTAGCATAAGTTTCATCAGGAGCACGAGAAGGAAACTATTGATCTCCAGTGACATATCTCCACAACTTCCTTTCTTTAAGAAAATCCCGCATACTTTCCAACCACAAATGGTAATTAGAGCCATTTAAAGTCACTGAAATAGGCTGAGCAGTATCTAATTTCTCCATACTAAGCAAAAAGATCAGAAAACCAAAACCAATACTACAGAAAAGAACAGAGCAATCTTGATAAAACAAAACGACCTCGAATCAAAATACAAACCACATGAGGATGATCAGAGAGAAGAGACGATCATTACGCAACAAACAGTAGCAGGAGAGGAGGTCTCACGTGCCGATGAGAGGACGCTGCTTGTGACGGCATGTGATGCAGTTATGGCACATGGCACGGTGGATGACGGCCGAACTTGGTGGACTGACCGGTCGGAGGCTTCTAGACACGGTGGTGGGGCGCGTGTAGCCTATAGAGCTGATCACAAACATAGATCTAGAACGACACTACAAGGACTGTTTTGAAATAAAATAGGCAGGGAAAAAAAACTAAGGCAGCACGGTGCTTATTTTGCAAGGAAAGGAACCCTAGGCTTTGACACCATGACAGAAACGGAAGAGAAGAACTAACTGGAAAATCTAAATCATGTATTATGATGAAAGCTAATAAATACAAATGAATACAAATAAATTAAAGTCATAATTACAAATCAATAATATTAATCAACACCATGTACGTAGAGAATAAATTTATGGTGTGATAAATTCTCATATGAACAATTTTATATATTATTCTTAATCATATGTTTTGAATATCTAATTTAGTAATGCAACTTGAATAAAATAATTATTGCTTAATGTAACTCGGTTCTACTAATTAATTTGATCGTCATCATCGCTAAGATAATTTGAGCTAGAGTCAAATAGAACAATATTCATTAGATTAGCTTAAAATGCAACTATATTTATCAGTTTAAGTAATGTAATGTATTTCTATATAGTATTATTTACAGTGTGATTTTCTTTTTGGAGCCAGAATTTGCAGTGTGATAATCTAATTTTCATACGAATACAATCATTCTATTCTTCGAATGTAATCATGGTATTTGAATTTCATAGACGTTTTAATAATCTCATTCAATGGCTTTTTGGATTAATTTTTAGGCATTACTAGGACTACTATTGAACTGATTAAAATATTTTATCATCTTAAATCTCGCACCACAAATTTCATAATTACTATCACTTTAGTTTGAAAATTTCAATGGTTTTCCCAACAATAATATTGCGTAGGTAACACACATTATAAAACAGAATTATTAGTGCAACTAAAGGTGGCCTTTTAAAAAAAAAGTGGCATTTCGAAGAATTATTAGTGCAACTAAAGGCGGCCTTTCGAAGAGCCTGCTTGGTTTTAAGTTTTAAGTTTCAAATTTAAGTTATAATAAAATAAAATTTGGATAAAAGTAATTTTGATGTAATGTAATTTATATTTATATATTTTTTATTACAAAAGTAAATTTGATAAATTGATTTTAAAATAAAAGTAAATATGCAAACCTAAAAGTATTTTCTCCCGTTCTTAGCTAAACCTCGATTTAGATATGTAAAAGCAATTTTACAGAGGTTTGAAACATGCCAAACAATTTTTTCTTTTAACATTAATTTGCAAAACCCATGTTTGCAACTGAATGAAAATCCAACCAGGACCTAACTCCAAGTAATAACCAATGAACAATATATCTTTGAACAAAATATCAAAGTGGACACGACAGAACGCGCTTTCCTTTGTCCATATACGTGTTGCCTAGATATATATATATATATACACACACACAGATTGGAGGCACTAATCCCACCATTAAACCAAAGATACTACACTTAAATCACAACCATGCTTTCTTCAACTTGTTATCCTTTACTAGCTTCCATTTTCATAGCTCTAACGCTTTATTTTCCCTCATCAAATGCTCAACTCACCTCTACTTTCTATTCTACCACTTGCCCTAACGTGTCTTCCATCGTCAGCAGTGCTGTTCAGCAGGCTCTCCAATCTGATCCTCGTATAGGCGCCAGCCTCATTCGTCTCCATTTTCATGATTGCTTTGTCGATGTATATCACTCACATTTTCCAAACAAGTTATATTATATTATGATCATATATATATATATATATACCACTACTTATATTGTTTGTTTATGACTGATAAAAATGGTGTGTGTGTGTTAGGGATGTGACGGCTCCATTTTGTTGGACGTGGATGGCAACATTACACAGAGCGAGAAAAATGCAGCTCCCAATAACAACTCCACTAGGGGATTTGACGTTGTTGATAACATCAAGACCTCCCTTGAAAACTCATGTCCTGGTGTCGTTTCTTGTGCTGATATTCTCGCTCTTGCAGCCGAAGCTTCTGTATCTTTGGTACTTAATCTACCATATCTCCTATTTCTACTGCTTCTTCTTGTAAATTTGCTACCTACAACAGTAGTACGTAACGTCATATTTGCAGTCAGGAGGTCCTTCATGGACTGTACTACTCGGCAGAAGGGACAGTCTAACAGCGAACCAAGCCGGAGCCAATACCTCTATTCCCAGCCCATTCGAGGGCCTAGCCAACATAACAAACAAATTTTCTGCCGTCGGATTGAACACAAATGATCTGGTCGCATTGTCTGGTAATTAATTCATTTACTAATCCTGTCTCTGTCCTCCACCCGGCCCTATGCATTTTCATGTCAACTTGTTGATTCATTTGATTAATTCGTTGTTTGTCTCGAAGGTGCTCATACATTTGGTCGTGCCCAATGTCGATTATTCAGCAATCGACTGTTCAACTTCAATGGTACGGGCAGCCCCGATCCGACTCTGAACACCACCTACTTGGCCACTCTGCAGCAAAATTGTCCACAAAATGGGAGCGGAGCTGCTCTGAACAACCTTGATCCTTCATCTCCAGACACGTTTGATAACAACTACTTCACGAATCTTTTAACGAACCAGGGACTTCTGCAATCAGATCAGGAGCTGTTCTCGACGAATGGGTCTTCTACAGTGTCCATTGTTAACAATTTTGCCAGCAACCAAACGGCCTTCTTCCAAGCGTTTGCTCAGTCAATGATAAATATGGGTAATATTAGCCCATTAACGGGAAGTCAGGGAGAAATCAGATCTAATTGCCGGAAAGTCAACGGAAGCTAAAGTGAGGATATGATTACCCTGCATGGCCTTCACTAATATTCTAATCTGCACGCACAAGCTGTTGTTGACTGCCGACAACTTCATTTCATTTATACCTCAACTAGTTTGGCTTTTTGTGGGAATGGTTATGATCTCTATATATCTACGCATAATGGTTCAACTTTAGATATATGACTTTTGGGTCTTCTTGTCTCCTCCTACTGTGATATTACGATTTACTTGTGTTGCTTAAGTTTATTGCTTAATATAATAAAGGTCTTTTAATTATATGAGATAAAGGTGCAAACTACTGATCTTGTTCTTTCGGCAACTGACTTGGAAGCTCCAGTAAATTCTTTTTTTTGCTTATTTCCTTCGGTGGCTGGAGCCGATTTGTGAATTGAATAGTCTTGGGCTATATCAAACAAGAAAATAAAATAATACGGTAACTTACTTTCGACAGGAGACTAATCTTTTTAGCGGCGTTCTTAAGGTTCTCATATCATAGTATGATTCAAATCAACAATTACGAGTTATGAGTTGTATCCTTGTTAGCTATAGGCAATCATGAATATAATTAAAATATATACCATTTGATTTGAAATTTATTTTTTATAACATGCTTTGTAATTGATATATGTAATGAATTTGACATTAATAACACGTGGGTATTGTATTAATATATTGTATAAATTTTAATATTTTTGTATTTAAATTAAAGGAAATAAATTTTATGATATAAAACATCATAATCATATTATTTAAATTGGATTCTAGAATATTCATGCAAATTTTTAATCCAAAATACTAAAGAAAAAATGAAAGGTACGTGCACTTCTTGTTTGGTGGTGCCGTGTGATGGACTAGATCAACGAGAAATGAGGATGGTAGCAATCTTCTAACACGTATGTGCCGCAGCATGACATGCGTCGTCTGAAGAAGATCATTTTGTGACAAATATTTTAATTTGATGCATTATTCCCAAATATTATAATTTATTATTATGTGTTACAGTTTTTTTTTTAATGGTTACTAGAGCTAACATACTTTGTTTTTTTTCTTGCAGCAAGCGGACAGCAACTTATAATTGGAGGCAGATATTTGCAATTCGCCCATTCAGCAGTCTCCAATGGGTCTTTATCAAATAACCGTTTTTTTTTGTCGCACCAACACACATATGACATATATGTTTTTTGTATCAAAGATTACGCAAATTCCCTTTTTAAAAATCATGATGAATCCTCGTCACTCACACTTGTCAAATCAAATAAATAATTTATATTCGTTTTAATCTAAAAATATTTTTGAAATTATCTCTATCTTTTTAAAAAAAAAAAATTCTCCCATTAATTTTATTCCAACTGTTGGAGACTTCCTGGTCAATTGCACAGCCCTCTTTAGAAAGGGGAGGGAAGAAACAGCATTTTAACCAAATATAACCAAACTGCAATGGATTTTGTGTGTATTTGTGGAGACAAATACGAAAAAGGGAAGGGGGAGGGGGGGGCACATAAGGAAAAATCATAGGTGCATGAACTTTAAGTGTCTTGAAAAATCACGAACTAAGTGGTATCAAAATCTGGTGAGTTGCTTGTGTTGGAAAGGATTAAAAGTTATCCCTTTTTTATTTTGTTTTCTCAGCCACAACTTTCATTTCATGCACCGCCCTCCTTATTCATTGACAAAGACTATCGAAAAAAGAACCGATCAAATATATATATATATATATATAAATATATACAAAGTAGATGTTGGCTAATTTGATTGTACCTTTAATATGAGGGACCAACTGCACATTATAAAACAGAATCACCAAACAAATTGATGTAATAAGTTGGGATTTTGGAGAATTGTTAATGAGAGAGTTTTTGTGGAGTTGGAATGGATAGAAAAGAAAAGATTAATTCGGGGCGGGGGGGAAGGGAAGGAGAAAATAGGGCCCTACGGACTTTGACGGAGCATGGGCAATCAGTTTTGGATGAATGGGTCTTCTAGCCTACAGTGTCCATTGGCAGCGACCCAGCGCGTTCTTCCAAGGTTTGGGTCAGTCATTGGGTAATATTAGCCCATTATCCGCTAAAAAAGGTCAATATTCGAAAACTGAAAAGGGGGGATGTGATTTAGTAGTTGATTACCCTGTGCTGCCCTCCTCCTGTATAATATTATATAAATGTCTTTTAATGTCACTTTTAAAAGAATATATTCCTTGCGCTGAGTTGGGTGATGTTGCAGCACGTGGAGGGGTGGCCAAAGATCACACAGGCGAGGTGTTGGGTGGTTTTTTATATCAGATTGGGAGGGGCAGTAGCTTATGCGCTAAATTTTGGGGAACTCTTTGGGATCTTAAAAGAGCATGGGACTTAGGTTGGAGGAGGGTGGAGATAGAGACAAATTGCAACAAAGTGGTGGAAGCACTACGCGACGGTTGCTCGATAAGCCATTCTGACTGGGATCTCATTTCAGAAATACAAGGCATGCTAAGAAGGGAGTGGATAGCAAAAGTGGTTTGGTGCAACAGAGACGCCAACTCTGTTGCAGATAGGCTTGCGATCTAATAAGTTATGGGAGATGTTGTATTTTTCACGAGTCCCCCGTCTTCCCTTTTTAATGTCTTAGCTAGGGTTGGGGGTAGACCAGGTTTCATAGCTAGGAGGGGGCTTGGGTTCATATCATGAACCCGTGGTCTGGTCTGGTCTGGTCTACCTAGGTTCATTGGCTAGACCGGGTCAGCCAAAGAAGCAAATATTCAAATTTATCTCCCAGCTTTATATGTACTTTGAATATGGTCAAAGTTATACACTTAAGAGCACATTCATCAAACATAAAATTAATATTCATTCCTAATTTTTTTTTGAAAGATTAACTAGTGTTCAGAATTTGGGCAAGTGAAAAAATTCTTTCAACAAAAGGATAACTAGCATAAACAATGATTGAAATTAGCTATGAACCATAACTCAGCCCTCATTTGTACCAAAAAAAAAATGTAAATCAAGCATTATGTCAATAAAAATCTATCAAGTATTACAAAAAATAGTGCATTACATTAGCTGAGGGCAAAAAGCACGATAAACACTTTGAACAGAAACCAGATCTAGATTTTGACAGTACAGGGAAGAAAAGCACCTTGAACAACCTGCACTTCAAAGGACGGAGAACGAACAGAAAATAAAGGATGGACAAATAGAAAAAGTAGCAGCAAACAACTGATAGCAGGGATCGAATGGAGAACAAAGCATGGACGAATGAAGAACAGAGGGTGCACAAATGGAGAATGAATGGAGAACACCAAATCTAGAGAGGAGAACTTAGAAGGAAGGGAGGAGTTAAGCATAACCTTCGAGCCGCCAATGATAAGAGAGAAAAAAAGAAGAGGAAGATGAGAGGAGTGGAGTCCCATCTAGGTTTTGATAAGCAAGCTACAAAACGACAAAGTTTGACTAACATGTTTTTTTCTAAAAAAAAGGCTAACTATCGGGTCGGACTAGTCATATTGGTCTACAATGCCAACCCAGAACCTAGTCTGACCCGACTGACTAGCTTAGTCTGGTCATCAGGCTTTTGGTTCAAGGTTGTCTAGATCGGGTTCAATTTAAACCAGGTCTATTCGGGCTAGACCGGGTTAGTCTAGACTAGGTTTTTTTCTCCCACCCCTAGTCTTAGCGTCTGATTTAAGGGTTTAGCTCCCGGAAATATGCTTTTTTTATATAAAAAAACAATATATTTCTTTTTCATTTATAACAGAAAAAAATTACTTCATGAATATTAAGGAAGAGAGTTCAACTTAGCTAAGGATAATTAATTTTTTTTGTATTTTTAATTTTTTTTAAATTATCCCTATTTAATTAATCTCCCTCTCAATTCCTTGTAAAGATGTATTTCATGATTTTCAATAGTGTTTATGAATTAGGGTGATTTTGATAAAAAAAAGTAATACAATATTAACTCTTTTTTTCTTATAAATAGAACCATAAAAAAGAATAAATTTTTTCTTATAAATAGAACTGGAGAGAGTATAAATTTATAATTAAAAAAAAGTATTTAAAATTTTGAAATTTAGAAGCACACAAAAAGATAAGAAGATAAATAGAAATGAAAACTATTACTACTTTACTGTATCATTGAATTTACTCACCATTTAGAACTAAGAAAACAAAGAAATGCTCCATATGTTTTTATTTATAAAAAAAAAATTTCCCTTTTAGTAATCCTAAATATAAATAAAAAATAAATTAATGGTGTATTAAATTTTTTAATTTTAAAAAATTATTTTTTATTAATTATGTGAGAGAAAAATTAAATATATTAATAATTTAAATTAATATTAAATTAAGTAGTAATAATTTAAAAAGAATTAAAGTATGAGACAACTTAATTAATTTTAATTAATTAAATTTATTTTTTCTTGTGTAAAGTAAATTTCTTTCAATAAGGACAACATTTATTCATTGAAAGTATTTAAGTAGAATTAATTAATTAATTATAATATTGTGAGGATGGGGTGACGGGAGCTGCAAGTGGAATGAAGAAGCACCGCTGGATTGAGGGAGGAAGCGGTGGAACTTAATCAAAACCGTCCACTTGCATCACAGGGAACACTGTCGCGCCCGTCGTCAGTTCCCCGTTTCCAACACGTCTTGCGGTTACTTTCTTTTTCGGTTTTTCCTATCTTACCCCACAAATTTCCGAACTCTCCTCTCAAGTGCCTAGTGTCCTCCTATTCGCATCCTCTCTCTCGTACAACTGGCACCCACTAATCCACAGGTTGACTCTTCTCCCACCTACCCACCCACATTCTCGCTCTGGCCCCTTCTCTCGCCGCTCTCTCCTTCCTCACCGCCCATAGCTGTTACAAGTCCCAACTCAGGTTTTTCTATCTTCCTCTCAATTCTTTTCTTTTCTCCTTTTTTTCTTTTATCCGTTCAGCCCACAAGCCTTTCAAAATTTTTGCTTTTCCTCAACCCCTACCCCATAAACCCCCTATTGATGACACTTGACCATCTTTTACCATTGCCCTGCGTTATTTCATATCAATTCCTTCAAATTCAGTTAAATTCGACCGGTGAGACATGGGTTCTTTCCTCCAATTGTGGTTGACCTTGGGTATTCGTTCATGTTTGTGATGAATTTGTGGTTCATGAGTCGTGACCAATCCTCTCACTTATTCGGGGTATTTAATTTTTCTCTTCGGTTCAGTTTCTCATGATTGATTCTTGTTCTTTACATTCATTTATCTACTTTGCGACGAAGTTGAGCCTTGGTATATCGGTTTCTTCTCAAAATTTTCAGGGGTAACGGTGGTATCCTTTTTTCTGCCTCATCTTGGATCGTCGAAATTCTGTACACTAGTATTTCTTTCTGCCTTGGACTCTACCTCGTGATGGGGGAAGAGACATCTGATGCGATGAACCTTGATTTGAATCTAGGTCCCATTCCAGAACCACCAGCTAACTCCATAGCCAGTGAACATTTGATCCTAGTAGATGATTGGATTCAGCAGCCTTTTCACAGAGTTAGAGAAGCTCCACGGTATAGGGCTCGACAACAACGGAGATGGCAGCATCTTGTTGTCCCACCTGATGCCCAGCGGCAAGTTAATTCGCCACCTGAATCCCAAAATACTGCCGTGGAACTAAATCATTTTGTGGTCACCCCTGGTATTGGAACTGCACTACGGGCTGGTCAAGATAATGTGGAAGCTGAGCTAACATCGGGGGAGGTACCGAAAACATGTGAAAATAACAATGGCGTGGTGGAAGATAAGGGATCAGAGATGAAAGATGATGTTGAAAAGGGTAGTGGCGATGATGGGAGCTTTTTCGATTGTAATATCTGTTTGGACCTGGCGAAGGATCCTGTTGTGACTTGCTGCGGTCATTTGTTCTGTTGGTCTTGCCTCTATCGATGGCTACATATGCATTCAGATGCCAAGGAATGTCCTGTTTGCAAGGGTGAGGTGTCTTACAAGAATGTTACCCCAATATATGGTCGCGGAATCAACAATGTCCAGGATCCTGAGGAGGAACCTACTCTTAAAATCCCTCTCAGGCCCCACGCAAGGCGTGTTGAGAATTTGAGACGAACCTTCCGAAGAACTGCATTTGGAATTCCTCTGGAGGAGATGATTAGGCATATTGGAGGAAGAGTTGATCTGGCTCGAGATTTGGTTCAGCCGCATGACTCTGAAAGTGTGCGTGAAACAGCAGAGAGAACAAGTTCCTATCTAAATAGATTTTTGACATCTCGAGCAATTCGGAGGGAACATAATGTTGGGGAATCCCCAGATGATGCAGGAGATTTAACGGAAAATAACATGGTTAGTCTTGACTCATGGGATAACCGCAGGCAGCAATCCCTATTACTTCGAAGAATGCAGTCACACAGGGCAACACTTCCATCTCTTCCCTCAGCCTTGAGCCCTGCAGAGAGGGTGGTGGAGCCATATTTCCGTACCCGTGCAGGAGCTAGAAGCCAAGACCATACTCAACCAGTGGATGACAGAGATTCTTATTCGAGCATTGCTGCTGTTATAAATTCTGAGAGTCAAGTGGACACTGCTGTAGAAATTGATTCCATGGTATCATTGTCAGCATCCTCTTGCAGAAGGAGAAACGATGCTGCTAGAGTTTCTGATGTTGATAGTGGAGACTCTCGTGCTCCTAGGCCCAGGCGAAGGCGTTTGAATTGATTACAGCTTAAAAGTATATAGAAATAAAGAAGTACTAGTATTATATCATCCGATACCGTGCATAGTAACTTTCAGCAATCATGCAAGTGCCTGTTGCCTTTGTGTTTATATTTTATAAAGTATTATCCTCTTCATACAATACTTCGTAGCTTTAATTGACGTTGGAAGCTGCAACATCTGTCACCTACAGGATAGTAGTGGCCTTGGTTACGAATTAAGTCGCTGATATAGGAGTTGTCTGCAAATCTAATTCGTACTTCATAGAATAACCTACAAGGTTTGATTTGCCTTATTATAATATAATTTTTTGCATTTCGTTTCTCCTTTCCTTTTATTATACCTAGATGCTCTAAAAGAAATCTTTCATAGCTCTGTTAGTAACATCACTTACTCCAGACTCTGAAAGTTAGACATGCCATTGTGCTGTACTATTTTTCTTCAACTTTTGACAAATCATACAAGGAAGGCACTTCTTAAGCTAACATTATTACGTTGTTTGATTTTGTCTGATTACCAACATGTAATCCCAATTGGTCGTGTGTTTCTCACATCTCATACTTTGTTTTAGATCGAAAGAAGTCAACACAGGGATCTGTTTGAAGTCCCTTTAACATTCACCATTTTCTCCTTTGTGGCTCAGTCAAAATTTAATGGGCTATATTTTTTACGGCCCCATTTAAGTTGACATCCTAGTCAGAATTGGTATTGCATCCCCTATTCAATAAAAATACTGTGCTTGTTTATCATGTTGGTTGCTTCTTTGGTTTGATAGTACGTGGAATACTCACTAGTTCTGCTGGTCATCTTATTCCGAGGAGCACGGTCAACAGTCAATAGTAAGTCATGCTGCTTGTTTTAAAATTTTATTATGAGTAATATATACTGTGCTTCCAGCTTGCCTGTTTACGAATGTTAATTGTCGTGTTATGTTGGGAAGACGTAGAAGTCGATGGGTAGTATGCTTCTCCATGCTTCTCAATCTTAAGTTTTCCCTTCCTGGGACTTTGTTTGATAGAATGCCCGGCATTTGCTTTCATATTAACTCTCAAGCCCAACAACTAATATCGTTGTGAAGTACTTTGGAGATTGATGCTTGCATGATACTTTTTTTTTTAATCGATGAGTTTATGGATCTAACAGTATCATTTGTTACACATAATAAGCATCTTCTGGCCCAAAAAAAAAATCATTCAACGGTATCTTTTGATTTCAGATTGTAGTTTTGTTTTTGAGTGAAGAAAGGCTTTATTTACGGATCAAAAAAATACAAGGCAGGCTGCCAGAACACAAAATAGCAGCCAAAGGGACTATGTACATCAAAAGTTAATTAAGATCCGCATTAAGAATCCAAGACAAGTGTAAAGCCTGGATGATATGGTCAGTGGTAGAGATGACTTCTCTAATTAGGTGATCCACTGAACATTCCTCATTGGAGAAAATACGTTTGTTTCTTTTCTCCCACAATTTCCAGCACATGACACCAAATGTGACGACCCATCTTTGTGGTTTTGGGGTGAATATTCACATCAAGCCGGTTCCTGTAGGAGTCGTTGAAGAATCTTCTCCAGATGTGGTCTGGAGCAATTCTCTGCCAACATCTCTTAGCAAAGGGACATAAGCGAAGAATGTGTTCCAGGTCCTCCTTCCCATTTGTGCAGTAATTGCATGTTGCCATGTCTGTCATATGTCTCCTCTTTCTTTCGCTACTGGACAAAAGTTTTTGGTGCATTGCCAACCATAAGAATGTTCCTATGCAATGTTGTCCTGGCCACTTCCATACTAGTTGCCACATTGAGTCTGCATCTTCTAAATTATCTGACCAGAACATTGTATGCTGATGCAACAGTACATGTCCCGTTGGAGGTATGGGCCCATCTATGTTTATCTTCTGCTGTATCATGCGTAGGCGGTTTCACGATGGCCAGTTGGAGTAGAATATCATCTGGTAGAATGTGTTTGAAGCGACTCCAATTCCAGCCACCATGAGCATTAGTGAAGTTAGAGATAGGTTCATTTTGTTCTTCAGGAAAGGCTGCAAAAGCACGCAGCTGTAAGAGGCCAAAATCACCCAGCCAGCAGTCATCCAGAACTTTACGTTCTTGCCGTTTCCAATATCCCATTTGATGTTCAATTGTGCTTCTTGCCAGAGATTGCAGATGTGCCTCCAAAGGTGAGAGCTTCGTTTTCTGGAGAGGTTGCTATTAGAGCCCTCCTTCCATCCATACTTTGCTTTAAGAATTCTGGCCCAAAGGTGTTCCAGTTCGGTGATCAAGGTGAATATTAGCTTGATCAAGAACGCCTTGTTCTGCTCTTCCAGTTTCCTCATACCACAAACCCCCCATTTGTTTTGGGTTGGCATAAAAACTATCCCATCTTAATAAATCAACTTCCTTTTGCACTGTTGTAGAGCCCCATATGAAATCTTTAATCATCTTTTCAATTCTCTGACAAGTGGTGGATGGCAACTTGGTTGATTGCATGGCATATAATGGGGATTGAAGTTAGGACCGATTTAGCTAGAATGATTCTTCCAGCGAGTGAAAGTGATTTCAGATTGTAGTTGAGTTTCAGTTGTGAGATAGGCCAATATGAGCAAGTGTTTTCGGCCAGTATGAGCAAGTTAATTTGGGAAAAACATGTCAAACCCAACTGTTAGTTTCCATGAGGCCCGCATGAATGTTGTCACGTGCAAGCCTTTTTCCCCAGTGGAAAAATCTTTTCTGCTTCCACCGTATCCATATTCTACCAGGCTTGCAGTTGAGGTATAGCTTAGATTCACTCCTTCTATTCTTTTCGAAAGTAATGGAAGTCACGTTGCTGAGCATGATTGGGATGCATTGGCATGTGGCATGTAAAGATGTGCCTAAGTTAACTGTTAAGGAAATATAGTTCCTTTGTGGGGATAGTCACCCGATAATGCCACTCATTCCATACCTCTCTCTTTGTAGAACATATCCTTTGATTTGAAAGGAATAGGACCCATAAGACCATTCGTTGTGTTATGTAGCCCAGAACCATGTCTAGTCAAAAGCTATTTGCAAAGCTTTAGTCAACATCTCTCGAGTGATCAAATCCCACTTGGCCAATGGCCAACCCCAGGCAAGGCTTTCTGCTAATCCACAGAAACCTCTTGATAGCTGGAGATGATGAATGTTACGCTCATCAAAAATTTTTTATTATTTTTTTCTCTTTAGTGTGTTAACCTCACATTTCGATGGAATATTGAAGTATGGGAAGTTGGGAAAAAGGTGAAAGGGGAAAAAATGATGAATGGAGTGAGGGGGAATGATTGGACACACGGGTGAGTGTGTTTGAAGGAATCTCATGTCATCCTCAATTCTTTCTGGTCAACATTCAACATTATTCTCCTTATGTTATTATTACCCAACATCATCCTTCTTTTTTATGCCCAAATGTTTATGCTTCCCCTTTTCTCTCTGCTATCATGAAAACCAATATATATTCCCCTTTCATTCCTATCATCATTATTTTCCTGGGCGACAGATTTACATTATTCTTTATCATTATTATGATCATCATAATAATTGTAATTATATACTCATCCCTCTGTCTGAGCATGCATGCCCGGCCCCATACTTGAAATTAATACATAATCACCAGATTTAAAGGAAAGCTTTTCCTCCCTTGACCAACACGTATCATGTTTATTTATTTGAGATCCTAACCTTGCTGTGACTTCGATTTTCCTCTGCCCCTTAACAAAAAACCATGGTTTAGAAACTAAGTACTCTTCAATCCTTTCTTCCTTCCCCCTCACACTCTCATGCTATCTGTATATGTCATGGCCTGATACGATCTTTTATCTGAACTTCGTAGGGGAAATAATGCTTGCAGAGTATGATGAGATCTGTACGCCATGACTACCACTTTCAGACACACTTTAGTATACCTTTTGCAAATCAGAAATATTTGTTTGTCCCGACTTATTAATCCTTCATCGATATCCGATAAACTTTGCCACCCATTAAAGATTCCTCTGTATATTTCTTTTTAATTCTATTTATTTGATTGTATTCGCCATCCTTCCTCAACACACGCATCGGTCATTTCTTATTCCAATTAGGAGAGGGGGGGTGTTAAATAATTATTATAAGTGAAAAAAATTATTTTTTTTCATGATCATAATAAGTATTTATTGAAAAACTGCTCATTTTGATAATTTTATAAAATAAATAATTATGATTCCATAATCACTCGTTTTCATTATGCAAATAGGCTTTTACTGACGACTTTGTTGATCCCAACCGCAATCTTGGATGGGTGTTATTGGGCCGACTGCATTCACTGCGTTAGTGGTATAATAATGAATGATGACTATGTAAAACTATATTTTTTTTTTGAACAAGTAAAAGTAGAATTTCCAAAAAGGCAACGTGGAACAGGAATGGACATCCTAAGCGCACAATCATCATCATTGTGATCCACATCACTCAAATGTCAAATATTTTAGGGTCTGGTGTCTCATATTTTGCCGGCATCGAACAGCATCCCAAGTTGAAGAAGTCGAAGACTATGATGGCGACGATTATCATTATTATGATAATTAATGAAAGGAAAGGGGACAAAAGCATGGATGTAATGATGGATGAGAGGGGAACAAGAACCCTTCTTCGTGCAGGATCGCATGCTGAGCTGGCTCTTGTGTATAATGCTCTCTTATTCACATTGGTAATCACTTGCCAAACAATTATTTGTTTAATAATGTCATATATTACATGCAGTCATGGAGGCGAGAGGAAGATTAACGATCTTAGATTAGATGTTATCTGGTTTTACTTTTTTCTTATTTTTGGGAGGGGGGGCGGGGGTGTGGTTCCAAGAGGGGATTGGGGAAGGGTACAGTTGGACGAGTCAATGGAAACAGAGAGACCCACAAGTAATGAAGAGAGATTGAAAGGGTTGGCATATCGCAGGTAATCCTGGGGAGAATAATACTATTAGAATTAGTTTAGTACTCGTGATTACATAAATACAAGAACGAAAAAAAGCAGACTTTGGAATGTGCCGTGAGGCTTGGGGGGTGTCGGGAGTGTGCGTCTGATGGCTCAGCCTTTGCACGGACACACAGAGGTTGAACTTTGGGGCTTGTAGGTGATATAGTAGCTGCTTCTATGCCTGCGCTCTTTGATTGTCGAATCCGCCAGCTTACCTCTGCTGTAATGCTACGTACGTTGAATCAGAGGCCTCATTTTCTCATCTAATGTCACTCTTATTTACGGAACATAGGCATTTGTGATACTGATATATCCCTTCCAATACGAAATATTCAATTACTTGTGTCGGAAAAGGAAAACAAATTTATAATGATGAGCTCATAGGCACACCAGCTTTCCCTCAACCCTTTCACATCATCATTACTCAGCCACCTGCATCAGCTAATTAAGATCAAGCAGAGTTAATACGCATCTCAAATCTTGGTCCTTGTTGACAAGACAATCTGGTTGGAAGTTAAGACTCAGATCCAGGAATTGAAGTTGAGTTGGTGTCTGCATTAAATGCTTGGAGTGGCTAAGTTTGCCCCATGCATAAAGTGGGGAAACAATCGGCATTGTACAGCGTAGTGTGTTTGATAGTAGGAGCCAGGAAAGAGGAAAGGAAAGCAAAAGGAAAACAGCCAAACAGTGTAATAAGAGAAAGGAAAAGGTCAGGTTATAATGGAATTGATTGAAACTTGAGGCAGCCACATGGAATATAAATCAATCTAATCTACGGACCGTGGTAGCTGTCCAGTATGGATATTTTAGTTGCTCCGTCATAAAAGTAAAACTCACGGGGCTTTCACACATTTATTCATAATGCCGAACCTCCCCTCCCAAAACGCTTTTGAATATAGAACATGTCAGTAAAATAAAAATTGGGTTAAGCATGATTTTGGGAACTTGAAAGCCAATCAAGTAGTAGGAAAGAAGTTTGCCAAACAAGGACATGGATGGAGCGGTGATTAGTGAGGAACTGGAATAGGAATGAATGGCCCCAAGGAGAGAGAAAGGCAAGTACATAAAAGAAATGTTAGTGAATGTCATTTAAAAAAAAAGAACCCAGCATAGATAGATAGAAGATCCGACGTACAAATGATTGCTGCTGCGAAGATTGTCTCCTTAAGACACTGCACCACGTCCTTATCAGCGGGCCCCGTTATCCCCCCAAATTTCTACTTCCCTCAGTTTTATTTTATTTATTGTTTTAAAAATTTTAAAATTTGTTTAATTTATCTGTAAATATTAATTATTTTTTTTTTTACTCTTTACTACAAAATAAAAATAAGTAAAACATGAATTTCTTTAATATTTAATTTAAGAATATTTTGATAAAATATTATTAAATTTTATTATAATTTAAGTTATTTAATAATTTTATTAATTTATATAAAAAATTTTAAAATAACAAATAAAATAGGACAAATAGAATAGTGCAATAGTAAGTAGTATAATAATAATTTCATTTTACATAAGTATATACAGTCTCTGGTCATTTTTATAAAAAGTCTTCTAAAATTTTTTTTAATATTTTTTATAAAGCACTTTGTAATGTTTAATGAGATTTTTTCTGTTTTATTTTAATTATTTTTTTTTCATAAATTCTTATTAGACTTTTTGAATAAAAAAGATACTCTCAATTGGTCAAATGTTATTCAATATATATTGTATTAGTAATCAAATGGTATTTAGTTTTTAAAAAAATTTAAAATATTTTTATAAAAAAAAAAAAAAAGAAAAAAATGAACAGAAGTATATAATTGTTCTTTAATTTCCCAATCATGGATTACACTATCTTCCCTCCCCCGCGGGTCCCACCCTCTAAAGACTCCCCTCACTTTCTCATTCGCTACTACTTCATTCATCGATTTCTTTGTTCGGTTCCTTTTCTAAATGTGTAAGATATTCAAATTCCCAGCGAAAATGCTGTTTTCTTCAGTTAAAATAAATATTATTTTCTTAAAAGATTTTATACGAAAGTATTCTAAGAGGGGTCATGAGCTTGGATAGTGTTAAGCGATGTAGAAGTAGATAGTAATTGTAAAGATGAAGAAGGAAGACACCAGTCGAGGTGCAGAATAAAAGCAATGATATGATATGAATGAAAACCCGAATGAGTATGCCACAATGTACCTTCCTGGGCTCCCTTCATCACGTCATTCCCCTGATTTCTGACATCAAACCTCATCATTACTCACTCACGCCTTCCTCACGTGACCCCTCATCAATTCATTTTCATTTACTACATCTCTCGCCCCACCGGGACCGCTCCCCTTGCCTCACTACTCTTACTCTGCTCCCCATTTATATTTAATTTTGCCACACAAGCATCCTCAATAATTTTCTTCCATATTCATAACTCCTTCCGTCATTATACATACATACATACTATATAAATATATATATATATCCCATCCATTTTATTCCAGCAAGCTTCTGCACGGGCACCGGAGCTCTTATAATCCCCCCCAATAAATCATATAAAATATATTTTAGCTTTTTTTTTTTTATATGAAATCACGCGTACGCACACTGACACTACACCTCGTCGGCATCCATAATTGCAGTTATTATTGTTATTGTGATGAAGAATGCAAATGATGAATGAATAATATAGAGAGCATAAGCAAACAGCGACAAACACGCGGGCGTGTTGTGCCGACGGGCTGTCCGGATCAAAGGAAAAAACAGGATGAAGAGAATGCAAATATGGAACGCAATAGGATATATCGATATATAATAGGGAGCGCGCATGTTTTAACTTATTTTAATGGGTCTTTGTTGTGAGACGTTCTTCTGAGTTGGCAACCAACACAACCTATGGTTACCCCGGAATTGTAATTGGAGAACGCCAGACACACCAAACCATGACAATTATATTATATATTTCCGGATCTTTGAAATTACAAAGTGTCATGGACTCCAACGCAATGCCAGGAAATCAACTAGTTGTTCTGCTTCAAGTACTGCCTCTATTTTTTTTTTAATTTTCTGTAAAAAAAAAAAATGATGAAGATGGTCCGTGTGTGCATCTATAAATGGTCACAATTCCTTGAGATTTGAGAATTACCGAATCTGAGGGTAGAAGAGAAGGGCAAAAGCCTTGGTGAGTGTGATGGTGAGAGGAAGCCACAATTTCTACGATTCTACTACTATAGTAGTAGTAAGTACAGTAGGTATTAACAGTGTGGGTAGAAAAAGTGAGGTTGAAGAATGTGGAGTGGATGGAAGGAGGAAAGGCCGGGGTGTGGTCACTTCATGGCATGGTTCGCTTTCTGGAGGAAGTGGGTCCCACCCATATAATTTCACGCATCTCTCTCTCTCTCTCTCTCTCTCTCTCTCTGCAGCTTATCATTAAAGCCTGCATCACTTCAATTATTGCATTGATCCTAAAAAGCATGACATATCTCACCTCCTCACTTCCTCTGCACCCCCCCTCTCTCTCTCTCTCTCTCTCCTGCCTTTTCCTATTCCCTCTTCTGCTTCTAACCTTCCCATAATGTCCTTTTCATTACCCTCACCATTTAATATTAGTATTTGTAACGCCCATGAGTGATTGACTAGTCAACTGCACACACCGTGTTTTCATTTTTTCTAAACGCAAAAGGTTACATACAATCACTCTTTAAAAATACTCCTAAGTAAACTAATACTGGCACTACATGATTCTCTCATCTTCTTAAAACCATATCATAACAATTACTAGTACTAGCATAATACTAGTAGCTATTTAGAGGGATTATATTTTATCTATACTATTATACTATATCGGTAGGACGGCTTTTGTTGCCAAGTAAAGCCACGCGCGCGGGACCACCACTAGGACGGCTCCTTCTGTTAAAGTAGTATTTCAATTCAATTTCAATATATGTGGATTCATTGGATACCCATCCCTTCCCATTTCTGTTGCATGGCACTGGTATCATTTCCCCCCCTTCAAACGTCCTTGTGGACTCTGCTGTTCTTTCAAAACAACCTTCTCCCTTTTATATTTTATTCTATGAATCTACTAGTAAAGTAATTTTATGATATTATTTACGTACCTAAATCCGACGCAAAACCAGATTGAACACGGGAACTTTCCTGGGAATAGTGAAAGGTGCTCGCTTTGTCTGCCTTTACTTAAAACCCTACGTCAATATGGTCAAATTAAGATCTCCTTCTAATCATCTCACCCATTTTTGTCTCTATTTTTTGTTGGTTCCCATCACGCCTGTTCCTGAAAGGACATCGTCTTTTTTTTTTTTTTTAACTTTCAGATTATGGTTGGTGATGCAGCTTTGAATGAGAGCCAGTGAGAGAGATACCAGAGAGGAAGAAGCGCTGTGATTGTGGAGTAGGTAGGTATAGAGGTGATGTATAGGCGAGGGAGCTGCCGTTGGTCATTTCATTTCAAAAAATATGGTTTCACTTTAATCAAATTCAAAGTTAAACTCGGAAACTGCAAAAAACTTTTTAAGCCTAAACGACTCTCTGGGTTGTCATTTGGGCAACATCATACCATATCAAATCGCTGTCTTCCTAGGCTGTAGCTCCTATCATTATGTCTTTGCTACCATAGACCACTAATCATTTTTATCATATTCTCCTCCCGCATCATGACAATATAAGCCCATTATCGTTATCATCACCACCACTACACTACATTAGTATATAATTATAATTACTATATAGTATAATATATTACGAAAGTATAGCAGAATTATAATCATTATAATTAAAATAGTTATAATTATATTTTTTGTTATAGAATATAGTTATAATTATAATTTGATAAAACTGGCAAGAGGCAGCTCAATTACACTCTTGAAACATCTCACCCGTAGCTCTCTCCCTCGTTATCATTCATCATCACCCTCTGCATACACTGTTTGGGGCACCTCATTACGTCGTTTTAACTTTTCAGTGAATGTATGTTTAACGTATTAAATATTGACAATGGTTTGTTATTAGAGGATTTTTTTCCATCAACAGGTCACCGGAGGATTTACCCATACTCCTCTGTTTCATTTTAGCTGTAATATTAAAAAAAAATTATTTGTATTGTAATATTAATTTTTCAATTATACCATTATATATGTTTTAAAAATTAAATATAATATTAATTACTTTTTTATCCACTCATTTATTTAAAAAATATATTAAAAAATTTTAACATATTAATTATGTTTATTAATCTATGTGTTAAAATCTTACACCATAAATAAAAAAACAGAAATAATAGTACATGAGAAAAATGATGCAATAATAGAAGATGGACTATAAAAAAGACTCAATAAAAGCGAAAGGATTAGTCCCTAACTCCATTTGAAATGGAGAACACCGCCCTTGCAACATTCACATATGGGAGTTATTAATTAAATAATTAGAGTAGTTATTGAAGTCATTAATTAATTAATTTAAAATATCACAAGTAAGGCATGCGTAGCGCAAAAGGTTTTATAAATAGGGAAGTGTACATATTAAGTAATGAAGGGTTTGCAGATTTAAATAGATTCACGTGCGTTTGTCAACCTGGATTTGTCGGTCAATCTTTCCTCCCACATGCCAAAGGAGCAGAAATAAAAGGGGTCGTTGGTGGAGAAAAGGATTCTGCAATTTCAACTTTCTAACTTGTGACTTTCCTCGCGTCTCCAACAAGAGCCTGACCAATACATTCGCAGGTCTTCTGCTTTTCAAAGCATTTCAGCTTCCTGCTTTATTTTTATACCATAAACCATTCCCCAGTGAGTCACATCTGTTTCGGATTTGTCTCTTTCTTGCCTACGATGGAGCTGGCTTTGAGCTTGGGAGACGCACCAAAAGGCTTCCCTATACTGGACAAGGCCGCAAGAATGCCTTCCAAGGATTCTGGCTTCTGCATAGCACTTGGAGAACCTCTCCTTGAAAAAGCCTCCCAGGAGAATAGAGGGAGTCGCACCGAAGCCTCCGAAGATGAGAGAAGGGCCTCCTCAGATCCGCCTGTTCAGCTGGACCTTCTTCCTTTCACCCCAGTTCGTCGGCCCCACCCATCTTCCCATCTTAGGATTCCTTGGCTCTCCGATTCATGTAAATGTCTGCTTCTCCATTCTCTAACGCTTCCTTTTACATGATTTATTTATTTACTAGACAAAGCACCACATTAGTAGTGAATCTGAGCTAATTCCTCAGTTAGGCTCATTTAAGCTTATGGTTACCTGTACTCGTTGATAACAGTAGGAATACATCGCTCGTCATCTGATGGAGGGGCGAAGGCGTTGGACGTCAACCGTTTGCCGGTGGCAGGAGCGGAGGAGGCAGACGACGGTACTCCATTGTCTTCGTCTCCTAACAGTGTGTCGTCATTTCACATGGACTTCTATATTAGGAATGGTAATGTAGGGAGCAAAAGCAAGAGAGAGCATGAGGGTGAAGCTGAGAGAGCCAGCTCCAGGGCCAGCGACGATGATGAAAACGGGTCAACTCGAAAGAAACTCAGGCTCTCTAAGGAACAATCTGCTTTCCTTGAAGAGAGCTTCAAAGAACACACTACTCTTAATCCTGTAAGTCTAAAAGTCCCTCTTTCTTTGCATATACTGTTTCATAGTGTCTGGTGTTAATGTCTTTCTGATTTTAACTAATACTAAATCTTCAGAAGCAGAAGCTTGCTCTGGCCAAACAGCTAAGCCTTCGTCCTCGCCAAGTAGAAGTCTGGTTTCAGAACAGAAGGGCAAGGTATGAATACCGCTTTTCTTAATACATATATGTGCTCATAAATGCAATCTATGTAATGTTAGTGTTGATGTTATATACGTTTTAAAAAGATGAAATTGTGATACGAAGATTGTGTGTTGTTGAAATGGGGATGGGAGTACAGGACAAAGTTGAAGCAGACGGAAGTAGATTGCGAGTATCTAAAGAGATGCTGTGAGACACTGACAGAAGAGAATAGGAGGTTGCAGAAGGAGCTGCAGGAACTAAGGGCATTAAAGACGTCTCAGCCATATTACATGCAGCTTCCAGCTACCACTCTCACCATGTGCCCCTCCTGCGAGAGGGTGGCCACCAACTCATCCTCCTCTGCCTCCGCATTAACCTCCGCCTCTACACCCAACAACGCTTCTCAAGTCTCCCCACTCATGCCTCTCACCAACCCCAGAACAGTCACTCATAATGCCCGCCCTCATCTTACTCCATCATGATCACATTCTGATTCTCCCCTTTTTGTCTCTTACATATTTCTTTATTATTGTTATTATTATTATAGTTGAAAACGACATTGCATTCCCATCTCCACCTCTCTGCTTTGTACAGTTGTGTTTTTTTCTTTTTCTGCTCCGAAGATCGTTTTTGGTGGATCAAAATGACCAGAATACGAATGCCTTTTTGGTGCATCCGTCATTGATGATTTTGTTGTGTTAGGTTCGTTTGTTTTAGACTTGTTTTTCCGTTTAAAACGAAAGGTACTAGTCGCTAGTAATGATACTACTGTGGAGTAGCAATAATCCGCAGTGGTTTGAAATTTGAACGCCTTCGCAACAACTCTCATAACTATGCCGTCTCTAACCACGACTTATTCCTCTAGTTTGCTGTTGTACTACTACTTGGGAATAAAAATCCGTTATTCTTTCATCCCATTTAATCAATGGGTGACTGTCTTTGACTTTTTGACTTTTCCGTACATCCGATTATTCTTTTGTTTCGTCACGAAATATTAACATATGAGTATGTATAGTGTACAGGTTGGTCTCCTTGGTCTTTTTTAATTTTCCCATCCCTTTTCCTTTCAACCATTCTAATGAAGTTAATGTCATATTGGTTTGGTTAGAACGAGTTTCTTCTCTCACTTTTGCTACTTCTGTTCGGTTACACAGCATTTGGGATTTTAAAGTAATCGTGCTTTGTTTTTGCAATATGATATTTTAATTTTATTTTCGAGCATATTCATTTATTTCACAGTATGATTAGTTTTTTTAATAAAACTTTAGAATATACAGCATTCGTCTGTTTTATTAAATCGTTTAATGTAAAATTGAGTTTAGACGTGTATGTGGCTCTAGCCTACGTGCACCGCGATGAATTTCCTGGGCAGTGTGACTTTCAACAAACTAACCCCATAATCACAACAAAATGATGAAGAATAAAAATAAAAAGATATTTTACGTATTTTTGTATAAAGTTTAAAATATATGACTTGTAAAAAAGGCGACTTATGATAAATTTTCGTGGGTATATCTTATTTTGACGATCTGATGATATTAATTGTAGTGAGAATCAGCAGAGGCAAACAGTACGATATGTGTATTATATATGTCATGGATGCTCAATTTCTTCAAGGTGTCATCAAAGACGTGACATATAAAAATTTGGAAAAGCCCATAATAACACGGCGAAAACAGGAGCCGCCGAAAACCATAGTAGTTGAGAATGAATCACAGGAGCCTTAAACGATGAAAAACAAGGGAGGTGTTGATGGGAGACGCAGGCTTGAGGTGGTGTATAGTGGTAGTGTGGACGGTGGAGTCTCATAGGAATGTGTCAGAAATGAGATCTTGAGATCTTTTTTGCCCAAAGAGAGACACCTTTTGGGGTGTAGATTAGGCAGGGTCTGTGAGAGCGGTACTGGCTTATCTATGACTGAAAACATTCACCAAAAGCAGCATCAAAATGCTTTTTGGATTGGAAGAACTGTTAAATAGTACTGTTAATTGAAGCAACATCATCACCTTCCCAACACAGCATCTCCTCCAAAATCTTCTGGCAGGCCTAATTCCCTTAGGTAGGATATGCATGCTTCCTAGCTTTAGAATAAATTTGCACTCTTAATTACAGTGTAGTGTATTCACACATACTCCTACTATTTATGCATGTAGTATTTTAAAATACCATTCACCAATGACGTTCCCTGTTTGTGTCAAGTTTATTTGACAGATTGCTTTTCCATGTCATGGTTTTCAGACAAATTTCAAACTAACTTTGACGAGGCACTGATTCAGCCCGGGGCTCCCAATAATTTTGAGTTTACATGCTCCCCGCCACTTGTCATGGCGATTCCATTCTTCTTATATTTCCTTTTATCAATCTCCATACTTGCGCCTATCGTGTCGTGCATGATGAAGTTGAAGAGAGGAACAGCCTCGAGGTGGAGGATGCACAAAATGTTGGGAGGGTGATGCGTTTTCTTTCTACGGGGTCATTTTGGGACAAGTAACTTGGTCCAAGCCATAAATTTTGGCTTATTATTATTCATATTCACACCAATCACGGCCTCCACATGAATCAGTATTAAACAGTATCCGCAGCATCCTAGTGATTTTCATTTCCAGTGTTCATTTTTACTTCTCTCTCTTTCCTAAAAAAAAAAAAAAAAAAGCACAAAACTGCTTTTTTTTTAGGACTAAAGAAACCACCTATGTAAGAATGCTTTGTACTCTCTATGTTGCAAAATATTAGATATATTTTTAAATATATTTTATTTAAAATTGTAAGAGACAAATGCATTTTGTCTAATAATTTAATATTTTTTTAATTTTATTCTTAATTAAAAAATTTATTATTACGAGGTATAAGTTAAAAGAGAGTTAAGTAAAAATATTAAATAAGGACATTTATAAAAAAAATTTCTTTGTGATATATTTAAGATGTCATATTACTTTATTGGTTATGATGATTTAATTATTTATTTATTAGGTGTGTGAGTTTGAGATTGAACCTAGTTGGGAGTGTTGAGACTTATGGAAACACCCCTTATGTCTTCTTTAAAAAATAATTTGAATGAATACTCCATTTGCTCCCGATTATAACATGTAAATAACTAATTTATACTAATTAAAAAATATAGTTAAAAATAGTTGAGACCATTAAATTTATTAAGAATTTACAACACTCTCTCCATTTCAAAATAATTGTTATTTTAGAATTATGTACAAAGATTAAGAAAGCTAATAAATAACTTAAAAATTAACAAAATTTGATTATACTTTTCAATAATACCCTTTTTAATTATATAGTATATCTTAATATTTTTTTTATTATTATTAAAAGGTAAACTAGCTAAAAAAATTAATATCACCTTAAAAATTTTAAAGTGATAATTATTTTAAAAAGTAGAAAAAAATCTGAAGTGACAATTATTTTAAAATAGGTAAAGTAATTTATTAAAATGCCTCATTTAATATTTAATATTTCTACAGGGTAAATTAATAAAAATTAAAATATTTACCCATTCAAAAAGTAAAATTGAAAAAAGGAAATAAACGGATAAGACAAAGTATTTCTTTTTTTTAGGAATAAGAAAAATACCTTATTTGTATCTTTTATACGTAGGAGGAACGGAGAGAGTATTTGATTAGATGTATCAGGGGCAATAAATGCAGGGAGTTTAGAGTGACCGGTGAAGATAGTGAGGGTGATTGTATATGGAAATAGCGTAGAAGATGGGGAAGCTTCGATTGGCTGTTGTGATCAGTCAGTTGAGGGTGGTAGTGTTTTGGAACAACAGCATCATAACAACATAATGAGCGTGTTCCAGTGATGTAAGCGTCCCGCTGGAATTGTCTTCCCAACTCTCAAGTTGGGTCTTCCCATGTTGGGCTTATGGATCACACCTCTCTCCCCCAAAAATTAGCCTGTCAAATGTTTTTTTTATATAAAAAAAAATGTTTTCTTTTCGGCAATTACTTTAGCGGCATCAAGGGTTTTCTTATTATAAGAAAACCCCTCGCTCCTTATATTAATATAAAATTTACAATTACTTATAAATCATGAATAACATATAAAAAAAATATATCATCTGTAATACAGCTCATTTTCAAATAATAAAAAATACATTTAAATGAATAACTGTAATGTGGAGACTTTTTTGGTTTTGATTAAGTTATCACAAACTGGCTTAAAAATATTATTAATACATAGCCAAAAAACAATTAACATACACCGAATAGACTAGTACTAAACTGAAAATAATCAGTAAAAACTCCATTGTACAAAGAGTGTTATAAATTAAGGAAACATCAAATTGTGATTAATTCTTATTCTTATGGTCAAATATCAATTCCTATCTAAAATAATAAAATGTCACAAATTTTTTATGACATTTTTTGCCCACAACATAAATCAAACTCAACCAAATAGAGATGGCATTCATAAATAAATTTGGGTATCAGTTTTCCCCTCCTATTTGCATAAATAAGAATGCTGTGCCTCAAGTTGAAGGAAGGACATAGAAAATGACTTTGAATCTGCAAGGTTTTAAAAAAGTAAAACCTGATTATGAGCCTGTGATTACTCATAACTCAAATAACGACAGATTCGACATCATAAAACTAAGATGGCTTTCCCAAGAAGACAATATAGTAGATTACCAACTCTTTCAATAAACAAAAGAGCTTTGACTCAGTGTGTTCTATACCCAAGGCTTTCATTAGTCAAACATTTCATGTGACTAATCGAAGACAGTCCAATTAACAATCCAGATTCCTTCACAGAGGGGACATTTCTCCAACTAAGTTTGACTACTTTACCATCACCGCGTCTCCAACACTCGGATTAAAATAAAGTAGGAGAGCACCCCATAACTAATTAATCTCAACAATTTTCCCCCACTAAACAGAAATCTCTTACATTAGTTATTTTACAATTGCGCCATGATCTTATAAATCCAAAAACACCATGTTCTCATAAAATAGTATCGACCACCAAGATGAACTTTTTTTTTTTAATAATTAGATTTGTGAATGACAAAAAAAGTGTATTTTTAATTCATATATTTTTTTATTATATATATCAAGGGATTATATAAAATAATAAACTACTTATTACCAATACCTCGATTGATAATTGACCAATTTTTATTGATTTTGAATGATTTATAATTAATTTGTTATTTTTGACCTCCTTTCTACTAAATGACCTTGAAAGAGTTCCATCCGCAATCAAAGCCCAACCCACCAGTCACACCAACTGAATTAATTATTAAAAAAAAGTTATATTTGCATAATTATTTTGATAAATATTATTCTATATTTCACAGTCTGAATCAATAACGCCATCAGTCTTTACGAGACCATCTAAACTAGGATAAGAATTGAAAGGGATGGCTGATTTATTGATTTACAATGACCCACAGGCACCCACTGGCGCCTCCCCTTTCCTCCTCAATTATTGTCTCTGCTATATTTTTACATTCACGTAACATAATCTTTTTAAACCTTCCAAAGAATTTAAAGGAAAACCAAAAAAAAAAAAAACTTCCGGCATAATTTGTTTTCTTACCATGCCCAGGAAATAGATAGGACAAGAGTGGAATGTGTATTGCATCTGCAGCTGCATTAAGCTCAACTCATTGAGTACTAAACACGTATATGGTGGTTCAGCTTAAGATCTCTTGCTCTGTTTCCGATTCTGATATTGTCTGACTAGAAGCTCGGCATAGAGAATCTCATTCCAAGCATCAGGAACACCAGGAAGGCACCAGTGACTGCAGTCTTGGTACCTTAAAGGCGATCTCCTTTCCTCTGCCGTTAGGTTCTGCTTCCTATATGTGGAGGGATGACCATCCTTCCGGAAATCCGTCATTCTCGTAATATTCAGGTACGTGACATGCGTTTTCATGTACTTGATCACATTTTCCAGAACTCTCATCTTTGGTGGGTATTCTGTCAAGTACTTCTCATTCTCGATTGGCACTGTTTCGCTGTCACATTGCCCTCCTGAATTCCATTGTCCTCCACTGCGCATTTACATCAACACACCAATGTTTCCACGTATCATCAGTATTCTAGCTTCGTGGACTAATGCTGATAATGCAATGCTAATTAATAGTGTCATCAGTTTACCTAAAATGGGAAGCAGAGTAGCCACTGAAGAAGACCGTAGACTTGGATGGATTTATGTTGGCATCAATCCATCTGCTCCAAGTTGTTATTGCTCTTCGAAATGCCTCAAGAACATTTAGTTCATCATAGATGTGGCTACCTTCCTGGTAGTAGTCCTTCCTGCATAATATAAGAGAATTTAGAGCAGGTTGAAATTGATAAAGATAAAATATACGAAAAATTGCAGCCTGTACTCTTCTAAAAGAGAATTAAGAACGACTTTACCCTCTAGAGGTTTTATCATGTGTCCACCAGTGGCCAGTGTTGAAGACGATTATATCCGCATTTTTGTATTGATCAGAAGACCTCCCAACCAAATCCAGACGAAGCGTTTCCTTCTTTGTTCCATTCTTGTCCGTCGTTTCCCACTCTTGAACTAAGAATGGTGATACGAAAAGCTCTACGGTGAAGTTATAATCCTACCCGCCCATAGACACCAAATGAACACCGTGAGGGAAATGAAAATATTACACCAACCAGAAAGAGAAAGGGAAATTTAAGAATACCGACTTCGAATACGAAAGAATAGGAGGCTTCCCCTCGGAATTGGACCCTGCCATTTGCTTCATAAACTTTGCTTTTATTTTTGACAGAGTTTCTCAGTATGCAAATTAGAGATTCCCACATATTCCTGTTGAGGGAATCGCCAACAAAAACTAATCGCTTCCCTCTTAGCATATCCAGAAGTCTATGCCCGTCCAACCTGCACTTACAGACACAAGCATCTCCTAGTCAAATTGCAACCCCAGAAGATTGTCAAATATATCCATTCTAGTAAAGAATGGGAAGAAAACTTCTTCACAGCGCAAAGCAGAACACAAACAAATCAAACTGGACAAAAATCTTGTAGAATTTTTACGAATACAAACACTTCAGTTATGGGAAAACCTCAATACCAAACAACCGCCAATCAGTTACAGAGTAACAGAAAACCTAACGGATTTGATTCGAAACAAACGACAAGACAACAAATTCATCGGATTCACTTACCTTGGAAGGCTGCAACCCTTAGGCTTCCACTTGTATTTTTGATAGTCTTTATCAGGCCTACCATTCTGAATACAATCGAACTGTTCATCAATCAGACCGCAAGAACCGGGTTTATAAAGAGGATATGAATCATCCCTAACCCATTTCCCATCAAATAAATCACATTTCATCAAAGACTGGATCAACTCATCCTTCTGTCTCGCAATAGCGGAATTATTCTGCATCTTCACCAAGGAAGCCGTATAATTATTTGAGGCAACAACACCCTTCACACCCTTCGCGGAATGGGTCTGTGCCGAAGAATTATTAGATTTCAAGGCAGAACTCAGATTCTTATTAGGGCTCACTGGGACACTTGGGAGAGGGGGAGCCACCAAAACTTTAGGTGAGCCGGCAGCATTTTTGGTTTGATTCGCCTTCACAGCTTGACTTTCATCGGAATTCACAGAACTCCGTGTATGATTTACAGCGCCAGATGGTTCCTTATTAATAATGGGAGGCGACTTCACTGGCAGAACTGACGTCCGATTACTTGATGTCTGAGAATTAGAAGATGGAAATGCAGTCTGATTTGTGGTTGGAAATTTATTTTGAGATGAAATAAGAGAACTCTGAGTTTGGTTTTTGGAAGAGGGTGGTTTGGATTTACTCGAGTTGGTATAGGAAGAAGTGGCATTATCAGATCTAGAAGTGTTGATCTGGGGGGAAAAGTTTTGGGGATGGTTGGGGGATGAAATGTTGGGGAAGAAGTAGGAGAAAAAGGAATTGAAATGAGATTTATATGGAGAAGGCGTAGAGGTTGGAGTGAAGATGTTGGTGAACCAAGGGGAAGAAGCATTTGGGGAAGGAGAGAAAGCTAAGAAAAGAGTGAATGCAACAAAGAAAAGCATAAAGCCATAGGCAAAGGGTACTGATCTTCTGGTCCTGAGAAGAGAGAAGAAGCTCTTGAGGTCCGAGTTGAGGTTCCCTCCACCGACGGGAAGGTACTTGGCGGCATCAGCCATCTATGGAAAGAAGAAGCCTTGTAATCGTCCCTATTTGAACAGAGTGAGAGAGAGGATGGCGTATGTAATGCTGTCAAGGTTGTGAAAAGAGAGAAGCCTACTCGATGTCTGGTACTAGCGACAAAGAAAGGAAAAGGAGCGTGAGAGAGAGAGAGAAGCTGGGTTAGTTTGGTTTACAGTGAAGAGGTTGTGACTAGCGACTTGCCAAGAGTTGTGAGTGGCGGAGGACGATTCTCCAATTTCAATTTCTAGTGGTGGTGATCACATTCATAATAAACATGGAGATGCGGAAATGGTAAAGAGAGATTATGCATATGACCATGGTTACCAGATTATCTGCAGAAATGCCACTGCCGCCGGATCTCCTCCTTCTCCCTCCATTAAAAAAGGTTATTCCAAGCGAACTATTAACCATCCATCGGTCTCGTCTCAATGAGAACTATTTTTTATTATCTTTTAGCATTATATTTTTATGATATTTAACTAATATTTTTCAAAAATTTTTTTACTTTTAACATTTTTCTATAAAAGACTAATTTTGTTTTTTTGTTACATCTTTATTTTTTCATATTTATATCTAAAATGACTTTATACCAAATGTAGACTAACTATAAAATTTATAAAACTTTTTGATGATAAACATATATATATAACTTTTTGATGATAGACAACTCTCTGAGTTACTTGGAGTCATGCATACAATTGACCTGAGTAAGTATTTGGAAGTTCCACTTCAACATGACCGGGTGCACAAAAATACGTATAAGTTCTTGGTTGATAAAGTGAAGCCAAAATTAAGTAACTGGAAGGCCCAATCTATCTCCTCAGCCGGAAGACATACTTTGGCTAAATCAGTCCTATCAACTATCATACTTTATTCGATGCAAACAGCACCCTTGCCGAGCAATACATTTGATGAACTAGAGAAATGCGCTCGTGGGTTTATTTGGGGCTCAAGCAATGAGAGAAGAAGAATACATCTTGTTGCTTAGGATGAGGTGTGCAACGATAAGAAGCATGGAGGCCTTAGCATGAGACATATTAAATTACAAAATAAGGCTTTTATGATGAAGGCTGGTTGGGTCCTAGTTGAGAAGAAAGACGCCTTGTGGGTACAGGTGGTAAGAAATAAATGCAAATGTAGTAATGATCATATTCCTTTGATTGCTAAAGAGAGAGCAGGTTCACATTGGTGGAGAAAAATTAAGAATAGTTGGAATCTTGTTGAGAAGGGACTTGAATGAGTATGTGGTCGAGATGGAGAAGAATTTATAATGTGGAAGCTAGAGAAACATGGTGGTTTCACGATAAGGTCTGCATATAAATTAATGGAGAATAGGGAAGGAGGGATTGAACCTCATTGGGGAAGTCTCTGGAAGCTCAAGATACCACAAAGGTGTAAGACATTTCTTTGGCTTGCTTTACATGATCGGCTCCTTACTAACAACTCAAGGCACATCAGAGGCTTAAGTAATAATCCTTGCTGTTATCACTGCACTTCTGAAGTAGAGGACACGTTGCATGTGCTCAGAAATTGTCCTGTTGCTATAAGGGTATGGGCTTGAGTTGTTGATCGAGGAAAGACTCACAAGTTCTACTCTTTGGGATTAAAGGAATGATTTAATTGGAATGTATGAGGGAACCATGGAAGGGGCCACGAAAGGTAGGGAGAATTCTTTAGGCTGTGTTTGGTTCAACTGAGGGGATTGGAGGGAAGGGGATTAAAGGGATTTTAATGAAGAGGATTGAAGGAGAGGGGATTGGAGAGATTTTAAAATTTCCTAGTTTGATGGAATTCAAGGGGAGGGGATTAGAAGGATTTTAATGAAATCTTATTTGGTTCAGGAAGGGATTAGAGGGGATTGAGTAATAAAACTCAATCCCCTCCAAAAAACCCCAAACTGGGGGGAAGCAATAAAGGGATGAGGGAGGGGATTGGGGGGGATTAAATCCCTGCCAATCCCCTCCAATTTTAAGAACCAAATAAGTGGAGGGGATTTCCAGTCCCCTTTCCTCAAAAAAATCCGAACCAAACAGGGCCCTAGTGTTATTTGTTAACCTCTTTGGAAAGAAAGAAATGAGAGAATATTTGAGAATAAAGATCCTAAGGCTCAAAGCATCATTAGCCAAGTGAGTGGTATTATTAACTGTATGAGAAGGGCTGCTAACAAGCTTCATGCTGAGAATATGCAAGGAATAATGGATGTAAATGAGGAAGAAAGAATTCAAACAGCTGGCTATGAAGTTGAGATCTTGGTAGATAGGGCATAGTACAAGAGTTCAGGGAAAGTGGCTTGTGGATGTATTATGCTAGATAATCGAGGGAGACGTATGGAAGCGTTTATGCTTTGGCTTAAGAGTGGCAATTACTTGACAGCTGAAGTTTGGGCATGTTACATGGGTTTAAAGCAGGCATGGGACAGAGGTTGGTGACGCATTTTGCTCAAGAGTGATTCTACTTCTACATATGCTCTTGAGCTTATCTTGGGAAAAAGTAATATGCTACATGAAGAAAATAATCTGGTTGACGAGATTAAGGCTTGTATGCAGAAGGACTGGCATATTCAACTATTACATGTTAGCAAGGATTGCAATCGTGAAGCAGGCTTATTAGCTAAGCATGCTCTTGATCTTCCTATGGGGCTGCAGTTAATTCCTAGAGACATTATTGACAACCTTTTAGTGACTGATTTAGCTTCTTAGTATAGTAGGTGTCTTTTGCTTCTCTATATAAAAAAAACATATGTATATGTTTTTTAAAATATTAAACATATGCATAATATTTTATTTTACAATAATTGTATATTCTGCAATTGTTTAAACCCCATATTTTGTTCATTATTGGGAAAAATATACGCGTTATAATTTGATTGAAGATTTAAATAGATGATATAAAACCAAGCATATAACTTCAGTCTTTTTTTATATTAAAAACTTTGATAAAGAATAAATTATATTTTTATTGTTAATTGAATTGTAAAATCATTTCGTTATTATTTTTTATTAAATAAACTATAATAAAAGTACTAATTTTATTTAAACACAAAAAATTATCACAATAATAAATAAAAATATGCTTGTTAATGAAATTAATTTTATTTGTTATACTTTAGTTTAAAACTTTAGAAATAAAATATTTCAAAAATTGATAACTATATATATATATTCCCATACAAGTTGCAGTTTCTCCATATGACTTGTATTGGGTTTTACTTTGATGTCTTTCTTTACTATATTACTACTATTATTTTTTTGTGTTATTTGAATTTAAATTTCGGCCTAGACCATCTTCTTATTTTATTTAAAAAATAAAGAAAAAGAGGCAGGCAGGCGGAATGTACTAATAAAGTTACGGGTGGAACCGTACATCGTAGATGTAAACTGACAAGTGACGTAGTTACCGTACCCAACCAAAGTCTAACGTGTCAATGACTCCCTTCAATTCCATACGCCGCATCTTAGCAGCCACGTTTTTGCGTTTCTACCAAATCCTAATGTTTGGTTTACTTTTGGAAAACATTAACTATTATTTTTTTATTTAAATAAATTTGTGATAAATTTTTTTTATTTTTATGTAAATTTTATTTTTTAAACTATAATTATTTTAACGAACTTTCTTTTTAAAAACATATAATCTAAACATATATAGTCAAGCACTCAAACCTTCTTTTTTTTTTCAAGATTTTTCCTCCTTTCATGGCTAAGTCAAGAGTTAGACTTGACACCCATACTCTTTCCCTGCCTAGATTTATATGGTTTACCTTAAACCAAATCATAATTTTTATCTAAATAAATTTATGATAAATTATTTTATTTGTATCTAAATTTAATTTTTTTATAAAATGTGGTTATTTTAACAAATATTTTATAAAAAAATAATCCAAACCAATACCTATTCTTTTCTTCTTCTCCACAATTATTCTCATGGGTATATAATACCCCCTCCCACTTAGATAGAAGTGTTATGTTCGAATATTTTATACAAAATAAAAAAATGTTAAACAATTTAAATTATTATAAAATTTAATAATATTTTACTACAATGTTTTTAATTTAAATTTATTTTATAGAAATAATTAAAAGATTGTTGAGAAATAAAATAATAAAAAAATAATTAATACTTTATCACTATTATAAAGTAATAAATATTATAAAAAATTTTAAAAATTCTTAAAAATATAGTTTTTATGAATAGGAGGAAATATAAGTCATATTTCAGAAATTTCACGTATACTTTCTCTAGTCTAAATATAAGTCATATTTTATAATTTTTTTAGTTCAAAATATAAATTATATTTAGATAAGATCAAAAGCATTTATTATTTTTTTTCTAATTTATTCTTGTCTTTAATTAATTTATTAGAGAAAAAATTGTTTTAAAAATTATATGTGTAATGTTGAAAAACAATGTAAGTTTTCACATATTTAATTAGTTTAACTTTCTCCCTTAATTTATGTAAAGTTGATCAAATAAGATTTATATTTTTAATTAGAGAAATTACTAAGAAAAAGAAGTTAAAAGTTGAATGCATATTACTCATATTAAATGCATTAAATTCTAATTATTTATTTTTTTCACATCTTAGTTGAAACCAATAGTAAAACAAAAAAAATTCATTAATGCACTGTTTAATATAATTTATATTTTGAATTAAAATAAATTTTAAAAATATAAATTATGTTATAGTCGGGAGAGAGTAAAAAATAATAACAATTAGTATTAAAATAGTAATAGTAAACAAAACAACTCTCAGCACACACTTGTTGCCATTCTATTGGCTTCTACGATGTGCATGCCACATCGAATACATAATACATTTCAAATTTCCTATACTAAAAAGTACATGGTGATATGAAATGTAAACGTTCCATAACAAATTTGTGGCCGTGTCACACGGTCTATCTTCGTCAAAATTATTTGGGTGTTGCCACAAGACAAGTTATCCCATCGCGTTTAAACACTGCTTCTTTCGGTCGACTCGCTCTCATGTCTAAAGTATCTACTATATACATTATGTGAAAAAAAAAACAATACCGACTAGATAGTATATATGAATTAAATAATATGCATAGATTTCACCATAATAAAATAATAAATAATATGTTCAGATTTCAATAAGTCTGCTTTTTATTCCCAAGTCACGAATTTTAAAGCCTGTGAAGTTAAAACAAAATATACATATACCCAATATATATATTTGATTTGAATCATTTTGATTAAATTCTAACCGTTTAAAATTTATTAATTTTTATTTTAAACAGATAGAAGAGACCTATTATAAAATTTTCAACTCTCACATTCAACTCACTAAATGTGCTGCTAAAAAAATTATATACATACATATATGGAAGCTGTATCTTATCGGAAACATAGTATATATATAGTATAAGAGACCAATGGATAATTTTTCATTTCTCATAAAAAAAATATATATATATATATATAGCGCACTATTAAAAATTAAATCATCAAGACAAGCACTTTGTTCAATTCAAGTAACAAAGGGTTGTATCTTTTGTTGAAACAGGGTGAGATTAAGACACGGGATGCATCCACAAAGATAACTCATATATAGTATTATTAATGATGTGTGAAATAGTATTTTCTGGGGCAAAAAGTAGTGTTTATTTTTTTTATAAATTTTAAATAAAGAAATAATAAATTCAGATACGGTATCAAGTGAGATGTAGGTAGTTCACCTCGGGTATTTCTTGTTGTTTGGGTCAACCAGCTTGGGGGTGATTGATGCCCGCGTTCGTCGGCGTCGCGCCTCTATCTTAGGCTGTGCATTGGATTCAAATCCACTGGTCTTTTTTTATCTTTTTGGATTGAAGGAGCAGCTACAGTCACCATTCAGAGTCTCACCTCCAACTCCAAGTAAGCTACAGTGCTTGTTCCTATGGTTGGACAAGAGCCAACGTTGTCACCTAAACCTACATAGCTGATTGGAGGTGTATATATCCCTCCATCGATGAGTAAACTTCTCTTTGTAAATTTTTATTTGTTTAAACTTTAAAGACACTCAATTTTTTTAAATTTTAATACTCATTTTTATCATTTTAAGTTGACCATCTAATTGATAATTTATTTCACACACTGCATGTTTTGATCAAAATTAAAAATATTAACTCATAAAAATAAAAAAAATGATTTTTTCCCAAAAAAAAAGATGTTTTACATTTACTACTCAAGAAGATGCATTTTATTTATCCATACTTTTTTTTTTCAATTCGACGTATAATTGTCCAGTTTAGTAATAATAATTGATTATTTAAAAAACTGTTTTATTTTTTTGTTTACTATGTGTTTCAATTATAAGGTTCATTAAGTTTTTCGAAAATAAGAAAGTAAATAATTAAAATTGAAAGTACGTGGGTGGGTGCGTGATTTTGAGGGATTCGGCATTAGGGTAGTAATAGTAATTAGGGAGATATGGGAAATGAAAAGGAAAGAATGGAATCCAGATGGCAACCCATTTAAGTGTAGTAAGTAGTAAGCGACAGGGGAAGGAAGAATAGAAACAGGAAAGCTGACTTTGCGACGTTCACTTATTATAAGACGACAAACCAAATAGAATACCATGATGTGGTTTTTGGTCGATCCCCTTTAACAATGTTGTAGGGGTACACTCAAAATACATTAATTGCTGTAAAATTAAAGCGGCAAAACACGGATCCAACGCGTGTCCACTTGAGGCATGTGCTTTGAGCTTTTCACATTGGATCTGATATTTATCAGTGTTAAAAAAAAGGCGGTGTTTGGGGCCACACAAACAGGAAAAGCTTGAGTTTGAATTTAATTTCATGGATTCCAGACCAGTTCCAAATTCTCAGTTGTCAAACCCTCAGATGGATGCCAAAAGGCAGAAGAGAGGACTGCTTCGTATGTATGTGTATATTTATCATAAATCATTCTTTTTTCCAACATACGCATATAATCCACGAAGTTACATGCACTTCCTCCATTTTCATTTCTTACTTTCAGCAGTTTCAAGCAACCATGCGCAATGTGTTTCCCCCTTTTTTATGATTTATTCAATCATTAATTATATTATCTATGCCCAGTACTTCCCCCCATTTCTTTTATCTTAAGACGTGCACCGATTTTCAAGCATTTTTATTTGTTTTTGTATTATTAAAAGGGAAAAGCACATATAGGTACCTTTCGAGCAAAAAAAAATACAAAAAATATCTCAACTTTATGAAATTACTATCAAGTATCAAGATACCCATTTAGAATCATTTTTAGTTCACTAAATGACCATTTTGTTCTCCTCCCTTTGTACCAGAATTAGTAATTGATTGACTTTCTTCATTTACAATAGATCCTAGTAAATTTACAACTAGGGTGATGGCCAACTATTAGAGATATATCCCTCTTATGGTCGATTATTATTTATTTGCAACAGATAATCGACAATTTGTAATTGATAATTGATAATTTGCAATCAAAACATGTAAATTTACTATATCATACCCAAAAAAATTTCACATGCATTTGTAACTGCTACATATAAATTTACAATTGTTATACCTAGATTTGCAACTAATACACGTATATTTCGAATTAAAAAAATAATCTCATACATATTTGTAACATATACAAGTAAATTTGCAAGTAATCTACATACATGGACATTTTGTAAAAGTTGTAAAACTCTAGATTTACAATATTTCAAACCCAACAAATTGAAATTAAAAAAAATAGCAACAACCCAAAAAAAATAGAAGAACTTGTGGGAGAAGATGAAAGATTGATTGGGAGCAAAAGAGAAAGAAAAAGGAGTAGGGCGAAGCACCATGACAGTAGATTTGAGTTGTGCAATGATAGATCTAAGCTTTATGATGGTGGATCTCAGCTTTGTGAAAGTGAATCTGCTTCATTCTTTGCCATCAGTTCTAATTAAAGAGGAACAAAAGAAGGACATCGATTTTGATTGAGGACGTTTCACGTCAGTTCTTCGTGGTCATTGATGCCGTCAATTTTGTTTTTCGGTGAGGAGGAAGACACAGGAGGAGGGAAGAAGGAGGAGGATGTAGGAAGAGGAAGGAAGAGATATGGAGGAGGAGTTGGACTACGAAGGAGGGCACAGAGAGAGAGAGAGAGAGAGAATGGGAGGGAGGAGGGAGAAAAAGAAAAAAATAGAGAAGAGCAAAATTATCTTTTCACACAACTAAAATATTTACAAAAATATATTTTTGTATGTTTTAGTAATTAAGCAAATTTAAAATATGTTTTTATAATTTTTTTTTCTAAGGGTATTTAATTATAATTTTCCCTTATTAAAAGGCCTCTGGCCTATATTTTCTTTGAAACTAAATTTATATATTTTTTATAAGCTTTTCATATTATTTTTTAATTAAAATTTAATATATAAATTTTTAAATTTTTTTTAATTTGAGAAGTTAATACTTTTAATATATAATTAATGAATAAATCTACAATATATTAAAAATAATTTACATATTAACTTTTAATTAAAAAATAATAAAAAAAGTGCATAAGAAAAAATATATAAGCATTTCCTCTTTCTTTTCTTATATATGTGTGTGTATACATCTGTCCTCTTACTATCTCACTTGATAATGTAGCGGTTCCTTGACGTGGAGGAAATAAAGGAAAAGAAGATTGAAAAGTGGACTAATTTTGTGTTGTTTTTGGTTAAAAAAATAGTTTTCGAGATTAATTATATATCCTTACCTCCTTAATCTATTTCCTTAACAGAAAGGATATTTATATTTTTTTACATTGAAACATAATAAATCAATATATAATAAAAAGTAAGATTGGAACCGATACTGTGCATTAGCCTTGACTCCACCATATTTTGGACTTCGTGCCTTTTTTTTCCCCTATTTTCTTCTTTTATTTAAGTGGTCATATTTTTTTATACATATTTTTTTCCTTTGCAAATAGATCCATTTTTTTCCTTTTTCTTAGGTGGGTCACACTTTTTTTTAAAATTTAATAATTTTTTAATTCTTGAATCTATATTAATTTTAATTAATATTATTTGATATCATTTTTTATAAGGAGAGTTAGTGACAATTTTTTTTAAATTCAATATATCTTAAAATTAAATAAAATTTCCTCGATGTATCTTGGGCATCCATATCTCCCACACACAGTGGGAGAAGAAAGTCTAGCTTATTAAAAAAAAAATTTGAATTTTCTGAAAAAATAAAAGATAAAACTAGCAAATATATACTCGCTAGGATGTTAATTTCACATATGTGAAATTTCCGATAATTATATCAAGTCTCATGATAGCTAGACAATAAGAAAGATATATTAACAAAATTATTTTACTGTGTTGATATCTTAACGAATTTTTTGTATATACTATACTTGGTGATAAATTATTATTTTTCTTCATATATTGACTAACACCTTCGATTTTTATATTCTCAACCCCCAAGCCTCAGTTTCAAAGATCCCTAATTCTCTAGACTTTATAACTGGAAAATTCTGAAAAAAAAGGGAAACTAAAGATGATTAGTTAGCTATTACCAAAAGACAAAAAATCATTAGTTATTTAAGATTTCTTTTTCGGCACAAAGAGAGAACTGGGTAAGACTCATTTACAAGAAATTTAGGCCAGTAGATTAACAAACACACTACTTAAAATTGTTCGATTTAAAATGTAAATAAAATAAAGAAAGGCCCAATAACACTTTGTATACCAGTTTGCTTGCACACGCTCTTACCATTTTCAATCTATTCTTTTAGTGATGATGTTGGCTAGGTTGTTCATCATGAACAAACCAAGATTGTTTCGCCTTTACGTCAGCTGCAATACTACATTATTAATATTAGCTTCCCAATATGTTTCAATGTTCCCTCTTCTTTTCTTTTTTTTTCTCCGGTTCTCACTGTCGGAATTCTTACTTTGATGGAAGAATGACGTTGCCATATGTATAAGATGGAAAGCATCTTTTATCATTCATATTACTTCCTCCCTCTTGCCCTTATTACAAAGCTTTTTACAGTAATTTATACATAACATATAACTCACATTTTTAATATTAAATGTTATCTTTTATCTTTGCCCCTTACTAAAAGTTATAGTGGAAAAAAATTGAGAAAGATATAAATAAGATGAATTATAATTAACGAGGGAAATATTGGAAAGTTATAGTAAATTTCGTAAAGTTTAAGAACTTTAATTACTCTTAATCACTTGTTTCAATATGTATAAATTAATTAAAAGTGACTTATAATAAGGAGTAAAGAGAGTATTTTTTTATTTATCTTATTTAATCTACGTTATAATATACTTCCTCCAGTCCTATTTATAAAGAAAAATTTTTTCTTTTTAATAGTTCTATTTACAAGGAAAAAAAGAGTTAATGTTGTATTAATTTCTTTTTATCAAAATTACTTTTATTCATTAATATTATTGAGTGTCATGAGGTGTATCTTTAAAAGAAATTGGAAGAGAAATTAATTAAGTAGAGGTAATTTTAGAAGAAATTAAAAATGTAAGATAAATTAATTATCTTTAATTATTCCTTAATATTCATGATGTGGCAAGTTTTTTATCAATAGAATAAAAAGATGTATATTCAAACAATAAAGCCTCGTCAGCAAATCACGTCGCTTTGGCCGAGTGGTTAAGGCGTGTGCCTGCTAAGTACATGGGGTTTCCCCGCGAGAGTTCGAATCTCTCAGGCGACGCTGTGCTTTTGGGGCTCACCAACCCAACCCAAAAGTTACTTTTGTTTGTTTTTGGGCCTACCAAAACCCAAAAGTCCACCTAGAAAGAGCTAGTTCCAATTATTGGTTTTGTTTGTAATTGGGCCTACCAAAACCCAAAATTCCACACAGGCAATACAAATACCAGTTATTGATTTCGTTTTATCCCATGAGCTAATTGACTGCTGGTTCAGTTGATTGGGAAAAGATTCTTCTTTCATGGCATTAATTTTTTTTATGTTCTTATAATCATTTTTTATAAAATATTCTTATAATCATTTCTTAATCATCCCTTCTTTACTATATTATTTTATTCAATGGCACCAAAAATATTTTCAATCTATGAAATCACTTTTGTTATCTATAAAATCACTTCTGTTATTTTTTAATTACATTTTATTTTATGCACCAAACCAATCCAAGCTCTTTTTAGATTCAGTGACGCCAATCTTTCTTCTATTCTATTTAGTATTTAACAAGAAAATCAAACCAAACGTCAGGGGCATTGCTATATTATGGGGCGACCTAAATGCATGGGTGCCAAAAAGGACCAAACCCAAAACTACGCAATTCTTATGCTGTTATGCAGTACAGGGATCAGCTTGGTGGCAGAAGTCTTAGGTTCTGTTTAGTTCAAAAGAGGGAGAGGGAGGGAAGGGATTTTAATGGAGAGAAAGAAAGGAGAAGAAAAAGAAGGAATTTTAATTTTACCTTATTTGGAAAAAAAAGGAGGAATTTTAGTGAAAGAATTTTAATTTTACCTTGTTTTAGATTAGGAGGGAAAAGGAGGGAAAATAATTATAATTTGACTATTATACCGTTAATTTATTTAAGTTAATATAAGAACAAGACTGACCAGTATATTGTGTGGCCGAGTAATTAAAAAATGAAGAGTATTTTGGTCATTTTGGATACAATAATACATTTTTCCTCCAAATTACCCCAATTTAGGGGGAAAATATATAAGGGGAGGAGAGGAAAAATTTTAATAACATTTTCCTTCCCCTTCACCCCATTTCCCTCCACCCAAACAAACTATTAAGAAGACCAATGGGAGAAACATCGAATCCATTTTGCAAGACAGCCTGTTGATTGTTCTTGTCAAGTTAAATTGAATTGAATTTGATAAACGATCATGATGCTTATTCTAATAGTGTGTCAAACAATAATGTTCTCCAAATCTGTTCAACTAAATTTGTAGCAACTATTATTCCAGTCTGAATAATCCCACACATTGCTCCCTTCTTTTTCTTCCTGTTTTTTTTTCCTCTAGGTAAGATACCACATATTGCTCCTTAATTCAACCTAACAATCTCGGAAACTAAAACACAGCGTCCACTAATTCAAGAAATCATGAAATCTAATAGGAAAACAGAACCACGCTCTCCAGTGAATCACTCACCATCATCGCGAATCATTACCTGATCCTAAGAGCCAGGTACTTTACTCTCTCTCAAGTTTATGGTTGCATTCAAGATGCAAACAGAGTAATTGGAGTGGCACATTTTCCATCAAGCCACTGGTTCATCGCATGACATTCAAAGCAGCTGCAGTATACATGTAAGATTGACAGTGGGACTAGCGACAATGATTACAAATTTCGTTTAAAATTAAACCACAAATAGATCAACAAAAACCATACTGATAAAGGAGATGATGAAACGCGCTTCAGTGGAAGAATCCGTTTCATTTAAACCAAAGTTCACAACATCCAACTCTCAATCTTAACATTTCCTTGCTAATAAGTTAACCATCCGTGAAGAAAAAGCCTAAAACACTAGAAAGATTATATGAAAAGATTAAAGTCCAAAACCGAAAACTGCCCGTATCCTTTGGAAAATGAGATCCCGCCATCCCCTCTCTGTGTTCTCCACCACAGTGGCATTCCCATATCTGCATTTGCAAACAATCAGCTCATTAAATTCTAGGGTCAGAACGACAAGAGCAAATATGCCCAAAAAATCAATAATCAAACACTTACCTGTCTTCTTCGGGCACATCAGAATGTGTCAGCTTGATGATCGTTACCCCTGGTTCAGGTTCCTCAAACACAAGTCTAACCTGCAAAATTCATTTCCACCCGCAACATTAATCTTTCACTCATTCTCGTTTAACGATTCCACATCATTCAAAATTCAGGAAAATGATAACTTACCGTAGAGTGAATCCCATCGGGCCAGTTCCCAAACCTCCATTTCTGCACAATCAGTTTAGCTTCCTGCAAATCCACATTAGTTCCTGTCACCGACCCATCAAAGATGAAGAATTCGCCACCAACATCCTTGCTTATCTTAGCATTGCTCTGACTGAAACCTTTCCACCTATTCTCATCCATTAATATCTCATATAAATCCCTTGCCCTGCAACTAAACTTCTCCGTCAAGGTAATTGTTTTGCGACCTTTCTTGCTGTCACTCTTGACCTTTTTCTCCACCACAACCTCCTTCTTAGGCGCCGCGGCGGAAGTTGAGGCAGCTGGATTCTGCGAAGGCGCTTTTTTGGGCTCCAAGTCGTCTTTTACAGGCCCACCTTTCGCCATACTCTCAACCCAGACCTTAATTTTCTCCAGGATTAAAGGACTACCCCGTGAAACCATTGCCTCCTTGAGCCTCTTGCCAATGGGTCCTTCGTCATTGACAGTGACCTTAAGCTCAGGGTCCTCATCCGCATTCTCGTCGGAGATATAGGGAACTTGCACGGTGCCATCGACCTTGAGCAAAGATTTGCCATCGGAATCCCCGGCTTCTCCTTCCCACGACAAGGAGAGACTGAGTTCATAGCCGGGAATGATTTTGCCCTTTCGGACATTAACATAAGCTTCACCATCGACCTTGTCGACGCTCTTAGTCTTGATGAACAAGTTGCCCTCACCATCAAGAACGGTGAGATCGGAGAGAAGCTTGGAGAAGAGGTTTCTGGACCATTCGAGACAGTTGGTTTCGGCCCAGTGCCAATTGTGAACGTTGGTGCCGTCGTTCCTATCCTCGACGATCCAGCGCTTGTCGCCCTCGCCGAATCTAGCCATGGAACAAGAGAGAGAGAGGGGTGCTCCGAGGGAAGGTAACAGAGGGTCCGACCCGAGAGGGTTGGGAATAAGCGATTTCAATATGCTTATAGAAATGCCGAATAATAAAGAGGTCAAAATCTGGACTCTTCAGAATTTAGAAGGATCCAGAACCTCACTTATAATACCAAGAATGGTCCAGAACTCTCTCAGGCCCACTTGCTTAGCCTCCTAATCCTTTTCTTTGTGGTTTTTCCAACACTGCATATGAAAAAAAAAAAGGGAAAAGCTTCTTTCATTTTCCTTTTGGTCGGTTCCCGCAAACCAAATTATATATTTATGATTATTAAAAAAATTATATATTTATATCTTCTTTATAGAGAAGTATTTGCATCATCATATCAACTTATAATAACTAAAAATGTGACCCACACTAAGTCACGGGTTCTGACGCATGGGATTAAAATCAAATATAGTGTGTGACCACATTGAATCATTACCATAGGGCCTTTTATTTTAAGATATACGCATTAAAAATAAAGGTTTGCAAGGATTGATAAAGAAGAAATTTATGATGATTTAACCTCTCTTGCCCTTGACTAAATTAAGCCCCTCTTGAATGAAAGGTGCACTTTTCAGTATAAAACATAATCTGACATAGTGGAAGATTTAGAGAAAGAGAAAGACATAGTAGAAGGATGGTATGACCCACTTCTTTTTTCTTTTGGCCTTTGCTCTCATCTTTTTTAAACCGTACACAAATTTTATAATAAAAATACTCTAGTGGATACAGGCTCCAGAAAAGATAGAAAGCTCGAGTTATTCGTTTCGCTCTCATCAGTAGTCATCTAATAAAGGGCATCCCACTCTCTAAAATGCACTCAATACTTAAGTGCCTAGTTCATATTGACACAAATGACATGATGACACAGATGATTTAATGGTATTAAGTACTAATAATTTAGCAAAATTGCCCTGACTTTTACAGAACTTATCATGTTCATCTCCTCCATGAATTTAGTTTTATTGCTTCTGGTGGACACCCTTGGTGTTTCTCAATTTGGTCTTTCTTTGATGATGCTCTAGCAAGACCACTGGCTGCAATTCTCCTTTGGTGTTCAACCAACGTTCTTCCGTCCTTTTGAGAATTTCTTCTTCCTAATCACCACCATAAATTAGAGGTCATTGTTAAGACTACTCATTATGAGCCCAAAAATGGTGTGAATATGTAAAATATCAAAATCTTAAGATGCAACTATAGATTAAACATTACCTTTTCCTGTATGCTATTATGAACTATACGCTTGCTTATGGTGGATGGTTTTCTATTCCTAAACATGATTTCAGGCGTGCCCTTTCCGGAGGATCCATGCAAAGCTTTTAGTCTTTTCTTCTTTTACTAAATTCCTTGCTCCTAGAAATTTGCTTTCGTCAATTTTCTTAGCACTGATAGGAAGATTTCTGTTCACTTCACTGTAGAAATCATCAATAGAGGATCTTCTATCAGTTTCTCATTAAGGAAAATCGATTTCATAGTCCATTGTCCTTGCCTTTTCTAATTGAGGCACGGTTGTTTACATAATCATCAGACTTAGCTCCACCTTCATGTTCTCCATCTCTGAGTAACAAAAAAGGAGTGATTCGGGACTTTCATCTGCTTTGGAACAACTTTGAATTTCAAGTCAGGAGATTCCTTAACACCAATTGGTTGCAAAGTAACAAGGGAGAGAGAGAGGAGAATACGTGACATTACCAGTTGAGCAACAGTAAAGGCACACATCAAGAGAACTCCAGGTCTCTCTAGAAATGACCACCCTCAACTTTATGTTACGAAAATCAAAGCTTGGCTGATGATGCTGACTTGCAAATATACAACAAATGGAGCTTTCTCACTGCCACTGGATAAGGAAGCTGCATAGAAGAAATGGCCAAGGTAAAGATCAAATACAATCCATGATATGAAACATATGTCAATGAGCAAAAGCTTGGTTATGTCCCAATAAGTAATCTAGGATCTGAAACATATGTTAGTGAGGAAAAGAAACAATTTGGAGCATGACTAAAGTAAAATTTATTGTTCTTATCTGAGTTTTCTCCATAATCTTAATAATATAAGAAGATCTCTTAAGATAAGAATCATTTGAGGCAATATAATCAAAAGGCCAGTGACCATATTTTGAGCCAAAAGGCACGCCTATGATATCACTCAGTTGTTGAGACACTCAAGAGTTCTCCCAAATCAAGTAAATCAGATATAGCTATAACCACAAAGCAAATTATAAAGGTCGTAAACTGTACTTGTATGATAGATGTTCATGACATGAACTTGGTACACGTATGAATGAATTTAACATGATGTATAATGCAATTGAAAACTAAAGACAAATGTAAACCATGAATGAATCTAGCATAGGAAGTGAAAGAATGAAAGGAAGTTGATAGACTAAAAGAAAGAAAAGAGAAGGAAGTTATGAAGAACATAACTTTCCAGGTTCCAAAAGAAGCATAATAAGTCATAGGGAAATACTAAATTTTCTAAGGGTTAAATGTCTGCAAAATATAAGATGCTCAAAACAATATAAAGATAGAGAAGTGTAATGAATAAGATTTCCTTTTAAACTGAAAGCAAAAGAAGACAAGTTAACAGCCATCATGTTCCCATGAAAGAGCTGGTATCCAAGTTTCCAAAATCTAACATATCAAATTTTAAATTAAGGCACATTTATTTTTTGGTTCAACTTACATCAACAACAGCAAAAATATTGCTATACAATATTAGAATCTAGGCCATGACAATCCAACATTATGATTCTTGTAAAACCTTGGTCAATAGGGATTTTGTGACATTATGGACAAGCATGGAATTGCAATATGTATTTGGATAGAAAGAACATTAGTTCAGGAAGGCAAAGCTTGAATCTGTTGGGTATGTTAAGCTCTACAAGTAGTTTGCATTTTGCACATTAAATGTATTATTAATCCCTAAATGAGAAATGAATGTACCTTGTGATTCTGCTCGAGAAAGCACAAGAACTCTCTCACTTGCTCAGCTTTTGAGGAAGGTTGAATTGGCAATGACTATGAGTGATTCCAAGTTCTCAAATAAATACATTTTGTGTGATAAAATTTAAAAAAAACTACAGTTATCTCTTAGATAAACTTATACCTTTTTCTCCTCTACGACAGTTGAAAGTTTGGCAGTTGATGGTTCATGAAGGGGTAATCCAAGTTTTCATCTTCTTTCTGCCTGCCACAATGTGGGAACAAATTCACTTCAGACAAAATTCTCCTAAAGACAATTTTTTTAATTTCCTAATTACCATGCCAGTTTTAGTGACCAAAGATCTCAAATGTAATAATGCATAAACCAGTGGACACTGTTTTGTAGTGAGTAAACCAGCAACTTGCTACCCCTCTCCCTCCCATAACGAAAACCCCCTACTCCATGCCTTCTTGCAAACTGAAACCACAGTATCAAAGTGCTTCAAAACACTGTAAAAACATTTTAAAAGCAACAAATTATATAAAAGTTAGAAAATGTGGTTTGAATGGATTAACTTTGTTCACAAAAACACACTAAACAACGATGAGATGTGTGGAAACATACAGTTTCAAAATTTTTCAGTAACAGTATATGCTTAATAATCAAGGCATATGCTTATTCTAAAGTGCCTGAAACTATCCTACATTTAGAAGACAAACTTTGATAGATTGCATGAATCCATACATATGGGCAACTGAAAATAGCAATTAAATCTATGTCATTTTGAGTTATACAGTGATAAACAGTAGTCTTACGGGTATATAATAGTTGATGTACCCCTATTCAGCTCCCCAAGCACTTCTTGGCATTGCAATTTGTTTTCCTTGGACATTGGAGCTTCAAAATCTGCAAAACTTCTGGCATTCAATGAACATAACAGCTTCCAAAAAAAAAAATCAACCATCAGATTTTCACCATACATGAGGCTAGCGGAGTGGAAAAAAAAAAAAAGCCAATCAAATCTACCTCAAAGCATCTATCCATCAATCAAACTGCCCAAGGCATCTTTGAACAAATAGAAATAAACCAATATACCTTGACTGCAAAGCGGAATGCATGTTTCGAATGGAACTCTGTGGGACACACCACAAAATACTAAAAAGATCATATTTAGACAAATAGTAAATGATAAAAAAAATTAAGATTTAAAAATAAATTGCCGGAGAAAGGAATAATCCAACATAGCTCGCAAGCCTCCGAAGACGTGCGGAGAAAGAAGAAAAGAAGACTGCTGAGGAGCCTTGACAAAGGAAAGTAAAAGACATGCAAATACATCTAATTGCCAAAGGAGCCTATACAAAGGCAAAACCTCTTGGGCGGGGGGGGGGGAGAGGTCAAAATCCATAACTTTCATTGGTCCAACATCCATATTTGATGAATAAGCTTCACTCCCACCTTGGATGATGATTGATTTTCGACAATTGTTGCTCCCCCACCCCTACACCCGACAAACGCTTCACTCCTTTACCACAAAACTCGCCACTCTTGGCCTTGGTCGGTGGTTTTGAGATGCTTGCTCTTCAAAGTCATCCGAACCACTGTCTCCCAGTTGTTTGGAACCCTGGCCATGTTTATCTTTGAAGTATCAAATGGGTGTGGAAAAAATAAAAATGGTGACAAAAATTTGAGTTCGAGAGGGTAGAGGAAAAATGGAGGTGAAAGATAGCATGAAAGAAAATATGGGAAGAGAGATGATAGAGGGAAGAGGAAAGAGGAAAGAGGAATAGAAAAATGAAGAAGGAAGGCTTTAGAGACCAAGGACCTTGTGGAGTGTCAAAGAAGCCAAGAAGACGTCTACATGAAATTGGAAAGATTGGGGAGGAAGTTTGGCCAATTTGGTTCAATTAGAGGAAGATAACATAATGTAATGTAATATAATTATATTTGGCAGAATATAAATAATGATATTTATTTTTTATATTAAAAAATAAAAATAAAAGTAAAATGATTATATTAATTTTAGTATTAGAATTGAATTTGTTAATATTTATTTTTATAAAGGTATTAATGTCTTTTTATATCTTATTACACCAACATGAAGATTTTCATATGTAAAATGTTATGTAATTTGTATCATCTTAATAAGATTACTTAAGTAATGAGGATCACATGTGATATATCCAACTAAACACTCAAAACTCAGGTGATGTGAAGCCTATTTACCTTTACATAGAAGACCGTAAATAAATCAAATGGACCCTTAATGATTTGATGGGACCCTTAATGACCCGACGGGTATTTCCGCAAGAAAACAATCCGGGCTGCTTGTAACACTGTTAAGAATAGTAAAAACAAAGCAAAAATAGTCCTCCTTTAAGGATATATAGTTATAGATTGCCAGTAGTTTTATCTACACACCCACACATATGATTCTGCACTATTTGTTTTAGATTAATTAATTAATTTTAAATTATAAATAACCTATGATAAAAGAATTTAAATACTAAAGAGATTACTTCTATTTTGTTAATTTTCAAATAAAAAAATTATAATTTAACCTTTATTCTACATTCTACAATTTCATTTAAAAATCATTTGAAAGAATATCGACATATATTTTAATTTAAACTTTAGTGATAATAATCTACCTCAGTGATAATATAAAAGATATTTTTAAATATATTTTATTTTAAAATGTAAGAAATAAATGATTTTTGTGTGACAAATTAATATTTTTTTTTAATTTTACCTTTAATTAAAGTAAACTTATTCTTAGAGTTAAAATATAGTTAAATAAGGGTATTTGAAAAAAAAAATTCTTTGTAACATATTTAAAATGTTTGATTATTTTTTTAATTATAATAATTTAGTTATTTATCTTTTATGTTTTGGGATTAAGGAAGTAATTTTCGCCACCAATTCAACAAATAAAAAACTCTGATATAAGATATAAAAACATTTGAGTGGACTTTTTTTTTTTTTTAAAGTTGATGGTTGATTAGAGAAGGAAAGAAGTTGTTCACTTTAACACTTAGGGCTCATTTGGTTCTTTTACAGGCCTTCATGTAAAAATAATAGGTTTTATATCATCTGAGTTTTGAGCGTTTGATTGGACATATCATATGTGATTCTCATTACTCAAGTGATTCTATTGAGGTAATCCGGATTACATAACATTTTACATGTGAAGATTTTTACATGGGTGTGATGAGATACAAAAAGACATTAATACCCTTATAAAAATAAAGATTGACAAATTCACTTCTATGGCTAAGGAAAATTTGGTCATTTCACTTTTATTTTTTTTTTAATATAAAAAATAAATATCATTACATCATTATTTATATCCAACTAAACAAACTCACATATAATTATTATTCCATCACATTACATTACCTTCATGTAATTGAACCAAACGGGTCCTGAAAGTTCAACTCTTAGACGAGAATATTAGTGAGAATATAGAGTTCAACTCAATTTCAGTGATAGGTTTTTTTTTCTTGGATTCGAGACAACTATACAGCTTCCCTCAATCCAGAGAATCTAGGCACTGCTGGACTAATAGGCTATCTGGGTTAGTTATTCTGGGTACGTGTGGTTGGAGATTTTCTAAGGGAATGAGAGACAATTGGTGGGGATTAAATCCCCTCCTTTTGGGGGGATAAAAAATTAGAAGGGATTGGAGAGAATTTAATTCATTTCAATCTACTCTTCCATTCCTTTATAAATTTTTTCAAAATTGAGGTTTTTTTAGGAAATTAAGTAATTATAACTTAATTCTCTCTAATCTTTTTTAATCCTCTTTTGAATCAAACAAAATTTCATTAAAACCCCTCCAATTTCCTCTCCTCCAATCCTATCAAATAAGAAAATTTTAAAATCTCTACAATTCTTCCCCTTTCAATCCCTTCATTAAAATTTCTTTAAATACCCTCATCTCCAATCTCTCCTCGAAGTGAACAAAACAGAGCGCGCGTGTGTTTTTTTTACGTATGTTTTTTCTTCCTTTGACTACAACTATGGGACAGTCTGGACTCAGAAAAAATTAAAATGCTGCCGGAAGCATTAACATCAACAAGTGATTAATAGAATATGTATATTGGTGGTCTCTACACTTGATTCTCCTTAAACAAGGGCTTAGGTCTAAACTTTGTGATTAAAAAAATATTAAAAGAATTATTTTTCAATTAAAATTTGACCATGTTTGAATTCAAATTTATTGTTGAAAAAAAATTCAATTAATTAATAACATCATATATTGAATAATTATTATTAGAAAAATATGTATATTCATTTTTTGTTGGCAAAAGATGTATATTTATAATGAGTTAATTCATAAAGGTTTTGGAATTATTTACTTGCAAAATAGCAACTATGGCTCTGCTTGATTGCTCCTTACTCAATAAAAGGAATTTTTTTTAACAACAATCAAAATATGAAATATCTATTATCATTCAATAATGACTTTTTTGTTATTAATTTTTATCCAAGAATATATATTCATAATTAAAAAGTTATTTTTATTACCTATTTTTTTCTTCCTCATGATCGAATCAAAAGCCAAAATGGGATTGGTGAAATTGATCACGGGGTAATGAAACGAACGAGGATACTGGCATTCCATTTGATGTTCTGTGACGCAGACGCCCCATGTCTTTCCCGGAGTCAATACCCTCCAAAGTCCAGGGCGAGTCACCCGCTGCAGTAGTACCTGCTTCTTTGTTTGATTCATTTTGCTTTCGCGGTGAGCGAACTCAAAAATCCCAGCGATTCAAACGAGTTGCAAAACCCATCATTTTACCCACTTCCGAGTCCGAACTGAACAATGATAGCCGAGTTGGGACGAGTCAGCGTTCCAAATCGACGAGGCTTAGGGCTAAATCCAAGCCTCAGCTCCAACCCCTACCCAGATTGAATGCTTCGCCCCTATCAGATAATTCTTTCGGACAAATGAAAATCTTGCTGCGAGATTTCTTTCAAATTGACGCGTTAGACCTTGCTCCCCGTTTGCTGGGAAAGTTTCTCCGCAGGGACGATGTCGTTCTTCAGATTACTGAGGTAAATAAGTCGCCTTTCCTTTGCAATTTCCTCGTTGGATTGCAATAAGACGCCAACAATGTTTTGGTAATTGCTTTTGCTGTTTAGAACCGGACAAAATAAATCCATGGTGCTTTACAAAGCGACAGATCTAGTTGGCTCCCTTGTGATATATCATGCTTGATTGATGCAATGAAAGTGTTTTCCTATTTCAATTTTTTAGCAAGTTATTACTTGTCTATTGTGATTTTAAGCATATGGAGTATCTTTAGTCAAGTTCTCTGAGGCCTGCTTCTAAGTCTGAATGTAAAGCAGCGAATAGCTTATGAAGACCTCTAATTGTACTTTTTTCAACCACTAATTGTACGTTAATTGCTCTGAAATGTTAGGAAGTCAGCCGTTGCTTGGACCAAAGCTAAGTATCATGAATGTTAATCTAATCTCTTGCAAAAAAAAAATGTGAGGGACTGTTTTTGGTACTAAGCCATACAGTTGTTTTATCCCTCTTTAGAAGGAAGAAATTTTTCTTTTTAATTCTTTGAATCGTTTACCCCTTTTGGTTTCACATACTTTATCTAGGGAGGAAATGAATCACCGAACATTGCATCTTTTCCAATTTTTCTTTTGCTTAGCACCATGCAATGGATGTGCCTCACTATGTGTGGGTTGGAGGTGTGGATCAGACTATGTTTGGTGTTTAATGAGGAATGCGTATCAGGCAGGTGGAAGCATACAGACCAAATGATTCAGCTTGTCATGGTCGATTTGGCATCACAACAAGAACTGCCCCTGTTGTAAGATGCTTCATATTCTCTCTTTTACACACACTTCTTCACCTTAATTTCTGCCTTCATGGAACATTTGAAGATGCTGAGTAATATATAGATTAATTTCTTTTAATGGTTTATTTCTAACTTATAGTTTGGACCTGGTGGACATGCGTATGTTTATCTTTGTTATGGTCTCCACATAATGCTGAATGTTGTTGCTGACAAGGAAGGAGCTGGAGCTGCTGTTTTGATTCGTTCTTGCGCCCCCGTTAGTGGTAAAGCTCCATCATACGTATGGTGCTATAACTTATTACATTATTTATTGAGTTTAGCCCTTCTGTCATGCCCTGCATAGCTTCTGTTCAGTTCTGTGCGTAGTCCAGGACTCTAGGCTAGTCTTAGAGAGGAAGTGATTCTTAGTGACCTCTGCTTAACACTGTTTATTTGTAAAGAACCATTAACCAAATAATTGTGTGTGAGTAGTGTGAAGACTTCAACTCATGGATAATTAAAGAGACAATAAGTTTCTAAATCATCAGGATTACTAATTGGCTTCTTAAAGTCAAAATACCATTAGTATTTTTGTTACATCAACCTCTTTATTATACTTGTCAATATGATAGGATTGGATGTCATTCAGCAGCGCCGAGGTCAGAAAACTGAGAAACCTATACTTCTTACTGGCCCTGGTAAGGTTAGTTTCCTATCCTCTCTCTTGCCCTCCTAATAATCTGTCTGTGATGCTTTGAGGAACTCAACTTGGTTAATGGTTTGGTCTACCGTTTTGGATCATTAAGTTATCTACAATAGTAGGCTTTTCTCAAGAAATCAATCATATCAGGAGTTTGTGAACTTACTATAGGTCCATTTTAGCAACTTTAAGTTTTATACTCTTACTTAGTTTTATCTTCCACAAAATTTCATTCTCTATATCAAAAAATTTTCAGTGATATTGCTTACTGCTCACCCTCCTCTGAGAAGTTTTTAGAAATTGTGTCCATAATCCTAGAACCAGCAATCTTAAATGCTCATTATATATGTTATTTTAACGAGGTAGCAATCATTTGCAAAATATTTTTATATGCATCACAATCTGCTGTACAAAGTTGACTAAGATCTCAATGAAAACGGAAGTTCAAGCTGGATGGAAAGTTGAGAGGAAGAAAGTCCAGAAAACTACCATTCACTGTTTTAAGGTTTCTTCATGTGATCTTCCTCTGGCAACCGTTCTTACTGAGAAATTAGGTTTTGTGATGAGATCAGCATAGGTTTCGAAAATGATTAAGTGGGATTGTTTTCCAAAATCTGTAGGTTGGTCAGGCACTGGGTCTTTCAACGGAATGGTCCAACCATCCCCTTTATAGCCCTGGTAAATAAGCTCATAATTTCAACGTCGGAAATGTAAACTTGACAAATGGATAGAGAGCAATCTCTGAAAAGGAAGATGGTTGACATGCGATGTAGGTGGTTTGGAAGTGTTAGATGGTCCAAAGCCAGAAAGCATATTGGTAGGTCCACGGGTTGGCATCGAATACGCTTCGCCAGAGCATGTTAGTGCTTTATGGAGATTTGCCATTGCAGGTACCCCTTGGATAAGTGCTCCCAGAAACACTCTCAGGCCGCCCTTATAACAACTCTCTCTCTGTCTGTGTGTGTTTCTCCTTTCTTTTGGGGTAAACGGCAACAATTTGCTTCTAGGAAGCACGTTTTGTTCCTAAAACTTGAGGTTCCGATGTGTGCATTAGCCACTGAATTATGACTAATTATTACATGTTCTTCTCCCACCTTTGAATCTATTTTTCCTGTTTAGATTTTTATTATAAGAATTTTTAGCTTTGTAAATGTTATTTAAGCAGCGAAGTTAATAAAAACCTTGAATAAAATTTTATTTACGAATAACTATAGTTATAAATTTGATGAAAAATTAACTGAAAATGATTCACCAAGTAGCAGTGATCAATCGTAAGAATGAAAAACGACAAACATGTTTTGAATTTAAAAACTGCTTTATTTTTTTTATTGCATCTGTTATATATTTTAGTAGTCTCAAATTAAACAATACATAATGTTAAAACCTAATCAAACTTATTCTCTATGTATTTTGTCCTCCTCGTTTTGTTTGCATTTTTTGTTGATCTAATACTTGATACTGATTCATTTTATCATCTATTATCATGTATTTCTTATAAAACAAAATTATCAAATTTTATTCTACATAACCTACCAGAAAAGTTCCTAATTCACACAAGACATGCTCCAGCCCTCATGTTTGATTTTCCTGAAAAGCACTGACGTGGCCTAAAGAATAATTTTGGGAGTTAGATGCATTTTCAGTAGCTTAAGAATAATACCAGTTTGTATGCCGTGCACTCACAATGGTGGACTCGTTGTCCGTTGGACGGTGCTACATGGCCCACCCCACACATGGGGCCTCATGTCACGAGAGCAGGTCCACCCAATCCAGGCCTGCAATACACTGCTCCCTCAACAACTCCACAACATGAACATCAATCCCTCCTTACTTTTCAGAATACTTCCAGGCTGCCGGATCTGCATACCACTCCAACATTTTCAAGCACACCAGCAATTATTTCCATTCGACAATTTTTAATACAACAAATGCAACAAATCCTTTTAAACTATGAAAACCTTTTTCCCAGAGCAAAAAAAGAGTCACACTAACATCACCCACATATCCCGGTTAAAATACAATTAATGGTACAGTATAACTTACACTTGAAACACGTCATAACCATTACTCTGCTAACGCGCTGTTATCTTTCTTCATATGCAGCTAACAATTAAAAGATCAAAGGGCAAGACTTTCCCCTCTACAACTCCCTGACTCAGCTTACATCAATTCAATCATATTCTCTCTCAATATCTTCAGAAACATGTATGAAGAATTTTGAATTGCAACGGGAGAGATTCATGTTTTCTCCAAAAAGAACTGATAATTTTTCCTGCAACTAGGACCCCATTGCAAGGCAACAACTTTGATACTTCACCACATACGGCTTTCTTTTTAAGTACCCCGAGGCAAAACCCAAGCAATCTGAAGAGTGAGAAGCTATTGTCAACGCGAAGAAATAGAAGGTGATGCAAAAGCTAATTTTTAAGCATTCTTTTTCATTCAGCCAGACTACTAAAACTATGATACAGATGTACAATCACTGAATTTCCGAGCATGCAAAACCCGAAATGCCAAACAAATCATAAGATATCAGGTACTAAAGTGTATGCTGCCCGCATTTCACACAAAATCAATATTAATAGATTCACATCCACTGCAAGCTACCACGCAAACACCAGTCAGGAGTGAAAACCATCTGCAGGAAGAGAGAGAGAATGAGATTCAGATCATACATTTAAATTTTTCTAATAAATTTAGCAAATGAAAAAGGCAAAATATTCACCATACCTATAGTCCATTAGGACCATTACTGAACAATGAAATATTTGGTTATTACTGATATAGTTGTTCCATCAATCACAATGGGGGACAGCATGTGGCAAGGCATACATTTTATGGCTCGTCTTCTTATTGAAACAATGCTCAGACCCGAACCTCCAGGTGTTCATATATTTCCTATATGCTTGGGCGCAACCGCCCATAAAATTCATTGAAGTCAAGACGGAAAAAGAGGAACTTAAGATCAACATGCTGCTGTACAGGCAACTGAGACATAAATTCCTCCTGAAATGATGAATACTCCTTAGCAATCACATTCAGATTTTGTTCCATACTAAGAAGAAATTCACCAGCACGTTGTACTAGTGCTTTCCTTCCATCAGCAATCCAGGATTCCTGTTTCACGGACTTATTAATTTGCTTTCGTGATTTGTTCAGGTCTTGAAAGGAGGATTCCATGATTCTGAAACAGACGTGATCAAATATCAAAGTCAGCGATATGTGGAAAATTAGGGCAATATTGTTTAATCAATAAAAAATAAAATAGAGATGACACAGCAGGTTTTATACCTAGATTGCAACTCATTGATTCCTTCATACAACCGATCTGCATGACTCCGAAATCTTAATATAAGATCAAATACTACAAATAGAGACTTGTATATGGGCTGAGAACGCTCTCCAAGGAGAGATTTCTCTACAATGGAATGTAGATATTTCTCATGTGCTGCAAGTAGGTCGTCAAGATCCTTGGCTATTTCCATCTCATTTAGAAAATTTGACCATGATACCTCCAAGACTTCAAACATTATATAATATTGCAAGTTTGAAACAAAATGATTCATTTCAACCCAAAGAACTTGGCAGCGCCTCAATGTTGAAACTAATTGCAACTTTACTGCATTTTGCAACTTGGTAAAAGAATGAGAAGTAATACAATTTGGTTTCATGGTCTTCCATGCACCAATAAGAGCATGTTCCACTCTTCTAAGCTTCCACAGAAAATTAAAAATTCTCAAATACCTTGACATCACAGACTCTGTGAACACAGTGTCTAGCGGAACTCTTGCATCATATTCAAGTGAAAATACATCCCAGCCCCTATCACCACTTTCATGTGGCATTATTTTGACCCTCAGCCTATCCAACATGTCAGGGTCATCATATTGAGCATTGGATGATCGAATAGCAGTTTCCAGCAATCCAGCAAGTTTAAAAGAGCTTATAGTATTAGCAGGTTCAGAAAGCTCAGGCCCAATAATATCCATTAGATATTGAACAAAATCACCTTGACCAAGCAGTAAATACCGTTTAATAGCAAGACAGTGTTCTTTAAATTTGTACCGTTTGTACATTACATCCAACAAATGCTTATCAATTCTTTTTGCTGCTTCATCAACCAAGGATTCAAGAGCATCAGTTTCACCATAGCCAAAGCCACCTCTTCTCGCTGTGGCCCCAGTAGCAGTGGCGGCTTCTGTTGCAGCATCAGACCAACCACTATCCTCACAACAAACACGAAGAAAATTTATGGACTTACCAGTCCTCAAGATTCGCTGAGCAAGAGAAGGAGAAATGAAGGAAGGAAGCATGGCCGCATGGAGCCTGTAACCCTCTCTCCAAAGAGATTCTGCTTTCACCGGCTGGCTCACAATGAAGAATTCAGTGAATATATCTTCTAACTCCCCTTCTAGAACCCATCTTTTCACCATTTCATAAAGTGGAGAGCACACTCGTTGTAGTAATCTTCGCACAAATTCATGAACCAGTGGATCACCATGTTGGGCGTGCAAATGAATGGTACCAGTCATAGCACCACCCCTTAGAACCCTACACTTATCAACCAAATCAGCCATTAACCTCATTTTCACCATTGGCTCTGCAAGCCAAACAACTAGCCTCCTTAATGAAAGATAATTCGATGAACTAGCTGATTCTGATGCTAATGGAATTGGATTTGAAGACTGTACCTCAAGCACTGCCAGCAACTTATAGTACTCAGTAAGCTCGTCTTGCAATGCAGCACAAAACGCCTGCCCCACAGTTCCAACATCGTCAGCTGTAAGTCGATCTGTAGTCTGCGAGATATACCCTGTGACCTTTTTAAACAACCTCCCCAGCTCACAAAGTTTGTGCACCATAGTCCTTGTGGCTCTAGGGACCTTAATCAACTCTGATAAAACATAACCATCTACGTTACTATCAAATTTCACATACTTCCCATCAACTCCTTGACAAGCATATAAAACATCCCCAACCAAGACCTCTTCAGAAACCTCATTTTCTTCCATAACCAGATTTACAAACTCGCGGAAAGCAATATCACGACGATTATCTGGGTCCTTGGTAACCAACAGAACCCCATTATTCCATCCCTTCTCCTGAGCAGCATGACTATGCAAAATCCTTGAATCCTTCCCCGACTCACCTTCTGCTAATACCAAATTGGGCAACAAAACTGAAGTATCTAATTGGGAATTCAAGTTCTTCTGATCTTCGGATATAATTTTGAGTAAATAAATTACAGCCCATTTATTATTGACACCGGATTTTGAAGCAAATTTGGAGTAAAGGTCGGCAAAAGTAAGGGCTTCAGCGGATCTACCTTGAGTGGCGAGGCGGCGTTTGATAGACTCGGCGATGGCGGCAGCGTCTGGAGCAACGGAGGGGGTCAATCTGCTGGAGAGGATGCGAAATGCATAGCGAAGAGACTTTTGAAAGTCGTGGGAGTTAGGGATTGCGGTTCTTGAATCGGATGTGTGATTCTGAGATAGCAATCGGAGTACCAATTCCTTGACCAGATCTGCAACCTTCTGCTGGTCTTCTTCATCCATAGTGATTTCTACAAGCGAATTGGAAAAGCCTCTCCCAGAATTTTGAACTCCTCTCACACTGAACAGAGTGCTCTTCTTTTTATTTTCATGTGGGCGCGGAAATGAGGACTTCAACTTCTATGTATTAAAAAGCATGTAGTAGTATAATTGCCAACGAAACAAATATAATAATATGTTATGGCCAAAAAACCAAATAATGTCATGACGTGTAATTAACAGATATCATATCATACCAAACTAATTAACCAATATCTTTTTATAAAAAAAAATCACCAATCAAACCTGTTTATTTTTTATCAGAATCAAAGAATACAAAAATGTAGCCTGGGTATCCCAACTTTGACATTTTTGGAAGAATTACGACCAAATTATTATAAAGTGTCAAATAATTATTTTCTTCAAATCCTCTCCATGCATTGCATGTTGATTTTTAAAGCAAAAAGTATATGGTGTCTGTATATTTAAAAATATTAATTTAATGAATATGAATAAATAAGTTAATACTGTATCGATATTACATCAATAAATAATAAATGAATACCGATGGCAAAAAAATAAAAAATAAATGAATACTGAACAATGATTTTGAATTCATATAATATACTGATCATCTCATCATCATGTAAGTGTACAAAAAGAACATTCATTCAAGTACAATTACTCATTGTATAATAAGGCGTTGGTTTTTGGGGGAAAAAACTAAGTTGACCAAGTAAATTTATATGTAACAACCTGCCCACCTAGGCAATTGTTCCAGTAATGTGAAAGTTTAGATGGTTTTGTGTGGGCTTGATTATGGACCATTATATATTATTAGACTTGTTTTAGAGCCTTTTTGGTTTCATGCAATAAGTGATTATGAGCCCAAAAAAATAGCTTATGTTGTAATTTCCCAAACATCCAGCACGTTGTTAAAAGTGATTATCCCTTTTTAAGCTAGTTTGAAAATAAGCTACACTTCGTAACTTTTCATAATCTATTATGGAGAAAATATTACTGTTGAGAGTATTTATGGGGGTTGTTAATTTTTTACCTACCATGTTTACCAAAAACACCCTGACCTTTGTTTCTCATGTCTATGTAACCCAGGCGTCCTCCTGCGCATCTTCCACAAACCGTCCTCTGCCTTCTACTTCATCAAGTCTCCGTTGTTGCTCACTGATATGGACTCTCATCAGCATTTGAAGAATCTCCATTGCCTGAAGTTTGATTTGTGTTGGTAGACTTCGATTTGTGCATGTGAGAGTCCTTCGAGCCACTTCACCGTTGATCCCTTTGATCTCTGCACATAAGGTTATGTTCCACTTCTCATATTGCTTGATCTGTTAGAATTGGACTTCAATCTGTGTATTCGTCCTCCATAAGCTTCTTGGTTCCCTGATCTAATATCTCTAACACTCAAATATTGTAGGCTTGCAGCTCCATCATCCTCCGCGGTTGTGCTTATTGACTCATCCTCTAACTTTTGCCTCTGTGGTTGTACTTCCTTGGTTAGTGCCTATTCCCTGCTTTCTGTTCTATTCTGCTTATCTTATTAAAAAAAAGAAATGAGTTTTCTTATTGTAGGACCCAATTGATTTTCTATATTTTGCAGCCTCTTTTCCTATACATATTATATATATTCCTAAACATGTTTGTGTTTATTACTATTCTTGTTTCATAGTAGAATATCCTTGTGTGAGTATTTAAGTCTGGACTCTAGACGCTGTCTACATGCCTTTCATGACTTGTTTTTGTTATAAAATATTTCTTTTTGAAAGAAAATGGTATGCATACGAATGTAACTTCTAGGAAATGAGGTAGAGGGCTGAGGTGTGTGGTATTTGCCTTCTGCCATGAATTTTGCTATATATTTTACTCTAAACCTAAATTTCAGCAAATGCAATTTTGTAGATTGTATTACAAATAGTAAGGGTGTAAATTTTTGCTTGTCAAGTTGCTTATAATCTTAGGGCCATCTTATAAAGAATCCAGGAACAAAGATAGCTAAAAGTTTGCTTAGGATACCATCTGCCTATTGCATTGTCATCAATGGCACGCCATTGCAAAATAATCTTAAGGTATTTTGATGCAAAATTGTCTGTTTTATAATTATTGTATTTTAAAATATAGAATCTGTTTTGGTTTCTGTAATTTTAATGTTTACCATGGTAACTTCTTGTGTGATTTTGTTTCTTAAAACTTTCTAAGCCAATGCATTTGTGTGTTTTATCTATGTGAACAATAAGTTAGCTAGAATCACCTTGAGATTTTTTAAATTTATCTACCTTGTTGACTTTGGTATCCTTTCTTTCTTCATTTTTCTTTTTTGTAAAGTTACACATTCCTTAGGCTACTTGAGAGTTTTTTCTGTGAGTTGCCAGATTTCTTGTTCATCTGCTATCCGAAGGATAGTGTTTTTGGTTTCACAGTAGGAGTTGCTTTGTATCTTCATTCTTTTTGTATCCGTAAATGTCACCTTTGTTGTAAATTAACTTTGATGATTGTTTGTAATAGGGAAAGAGGGAAAGTGTTAATTACTTATTATAGATATACAAGCGTTAACAGGAAGAGTTGATTTAATTGTACTTCTTGATCATCACAAAGTTCTCACCAAAACTTGCTGATTTCAGGTTTCTCCTAGTTCCTCCCTGTCTGTGTTCACATGTTTGTATTTTAATTACAATGTTTCTATCTTGGGGTTTCACATTTTGCTATGCCATTTTTGATGTGGCTAGCATATAACTGCTGCAGTCAAAAGATGCAAAAGGAAAGAGGGCAACTTTAGTGTGATAATAATGTGATGCAGTAGATTTTTTTTTGTCATGAGGAGGAAGTTGTTGTTTGGTATCTCTCCTGAAGTTTCTTCTCTCTTCATTTATGTGCCATCCAAAATTTGTTTTCGCTGCTTCATTGGTTGTATCAGATGGTGCAAATTATTTTTTGCAATGTAAGTAAGAATGTGTAAAAAGTGATATATGATATATCTATGAGTTTGTTTTCCAAAGAATAGGCATCCATAGGGTTTCTTTTACTATCATGCAGTCAGCAATTAGTTTTTACAATCTAGCATATAGCCTTGGTTCTGTAGTGATTTTGTATAACTCGGTTGGTTTTGTTTCAATTGGACTACTAGGAAAAATGGGCAGGTTAGGGAAGGGGGTTATGATTTTGTTTTTAATTCAAAAATTTTAGGGTGAGTTGGGTCTTAGAGGCTTGCGAATAATTTTTTATCATTGTTACAAATGAATCATGATTAATTGTGATGAACTAGAAAATTCCGAGAAGGTCTCTTATGTCATTTGTGCCGAGTCTGCATTTAAAGCAAAACTGTGTTATGAGATTGTATATACCCATGCATAAAGACACCACTTTAATAAAAGAAAATGGGTTAGAGATTTGTAGCATTCTATGCATGAAAACTAATTTCTTTTCATTTTTATGGGATGCGATTTTAGTGTTTCCTTTCCTCCAGGAGTCTATTATAGAATTTCCAGTTAGCATGTATTTATGAAGACTTGACCTTTTGTATATATGTAGCTTGCATAAAAAGTTTCAATTGATTCTTTGTCTTGATTTTGATTCTTATATTAGGTTGATGGTATGCTGATCAAATCTTAGATGCACGTGAAGTATAATTACGGAATCTTTTTAGTGTCTAACTAAATGAGGTAGTAGTATTTAGAAAAGATGTCATGTGGTGATGCAATTAGGAGGAATGCGTGGTAGAGTGGGTGTTAAGTAATTAACTTACAGGCATAGTATGAAATATATTGTAGGTGTCTTTTGTTGTTATAAACATATTGATTATCAATTTATTGTGTTTTTTGTTGTTATAGAAGTGTTGGATTCTTTAGCTAAATTTTATGTTTATAGAGTCATGAGTAATGAGAAGATGAAAGCAACTTGGGACATGAATGCAACTGAGATTCTGATCAAACTATGTGTGGAATAAGTCCAAAAAGGGCAACGGTAGGGCAATAGTCTAAATAAGACTGGATAGGTTGCTGTAGTAGTTGGGTTTAAGGAAAAGACTGGTAGGAGCTACAATATGGAACAACTTGAGAATATGTTGGATGTCCTAAGAAAAGATTGGAATTTATGGTGTAAGATGCTTGAGAAAGAGTCAAGTGTAGGGTAGCTTCCTAGGTAACAAACTATTGATGCACCTGATTCATAGTGGGAGAAAAGGATATCGGTATGTAGTCTATGTTTTTTTATGTTATAATATGCCAAGTTTATTAAACTTTTGTGAAATATGTCATACTAATTATATGTAAATATGCAGGAAAATCCAGAATATAAGAAATTCAGACACAGAGGACTTCAATTTAAGGATAAATTAACAATTTTATTTAGAAGTGTGGTGGCAAGTGGGGTGCATGCATGGACACCCTCATATGGGATATTACTTGATGATGTTGGAGAATATGATGATGTGTACCATCCATGTGTTGACCTACAGGAGAGATCAAGAGATAGTAAGGAAGATCTTGGTAATGATATTGTCACTCCAAGTGCTGGAGTAAGTTCTGAGCTTAGGGATATGAACTTAAACGCTTTACAGAGGTACTCTAGTAAAAGAAGATTGGCAAGAGGAAGAGGGTGAGACATTCAAAAGGCAAGAAAAAACAGAAAGTCACAAATGCAAGGCTGGTGGTTGATGCTATTAGTAGGATTGTTGATGTATAAGAGTCAAGAGGAAAACGGAAGGTTGTAACATCTATGGTTGAAGTCATGGCCAAACTAAGTTCAATAGAGGCTATCCATAGTGATGTTGAATGGTATTCGAAATATTGTGAAGTGCTTTTAGACCCCACAAAAAGGGGTATCTTCATATATTTAAGACATGATAAGGAAAGATTGTTAACATGGTTGAAGCTTGAAGCTTCTAGAATTTAGGATGTTCAATTTTAGTTTTACATGTGACTGCTAAATTTGCCAATTTAGAATGTTTCACTTTGTTACCTTAGGTCTCTTTTGTGACTTTTATTAACTTTGTTCTAAATGTAAAGTCTAGAGTTGCATACTTTATATTGAAGTCTTGTTTAGGATTTTTTGAAAGAATTATGATTACTAAACTATGGTTTAAATATTAATTTTCATCTTCCACCTTACAGGTTCAAAAATAAAATGAGAGACTAGGACTCCTCTGAAGATGATTTTAATGAAGTTGCAAACATCATTGCATTAGTTGGATTGTATGCGGTAAATTATATATGTAAGGAGCCTTGAAGAACTAGTGAGTATACTAGTCATTCATGGGTAAATGAAATTTTACAAGACCATCCAATTTGTTGTTATGAGATGTTTCGTATGGAAAAGAATATGTTTTATCAACTTTGCACTGAACTGGTAGAAGAACATGGGTTAAAGGAAACTAGGAGAATGGGTACAAGAAATGCTTGCAATGTTTTTTAACTTGGTTGGACATGGGGTGGGAAATGGGATGCTACAAGAGAGATTTCAACACTCATGAGAGATTATAAGCAGACATTTTCATCAAGTCTTGGTGGCTTGCCTTCGACTATCAATGAAATATATCAAGCCAAAAGATGATAGATTTCGTGGTGTACTATAAAAAAATACGACATGATAAGCGATATTGGCCGTTTTTCAGGAATGTTATAGGAGCTATTAATGGTACTCATATTTCATGTGTTATTAGTCTTAGTGAACAACCAAAATTTATTGGAAGAAAAGGATGTCCAACACAAAATATAATGGTTGTATGTGATTGTGATATGTGCTTTACTTTTGTATTGTTTAGATGGGAGGGCACCGCACATGATGCTCGTGTTTTTGACAGTGCCCTCACAACTGTTTCCATGAATTTTCCTTACCCACCTTTTGATATGCTTCTTGTTCATACCTTTATCTAGTGTAGGAATTGTAATTACAAATGATTGACAATATTTTCATTAATTATTAGATAAATATTATTTGGTATATGCTGGTTATCCAACACCAACTGTATATCTTGGTCCATACAAACGTGAGTGCGACCACCTTCCAGATTTTTGGCATTCATTTGGATATGCAAACAATAATGAATGATTCAATTATTGCCATTCAAGTTTAAGATGCACAATAGAAAGGACTTTCAGAGTTTAGAAGAACAGATTTCCAATTTTACATCGAATGCCTAACTACAAATTTCAAACACAAGCTCAAATAATATGTGTAACAATGGCTATACACAATTTCATTAGAAGGAATTCCCAAACCGACTCTGAATTCTTATAGTTTGAAAATGAAGATAAAGTTCAGTATGAAGATGGTAATCACGATGATGAGTATCGACCATCAACCACAAGTTCAACTATGACATCTTCAAGGGAAATGAATTATATTCATGATTTAATTATAGATTAAATTATACAATCTTTACAAGAAAATTAGTTATGTATTATTCTTTTATAATATTTAATTTTAGAATTTTTAATTTTTATTAACATGTACAAGACCATTTGTTATGTAATATTTTCATATTATTTATAAATTAGAAGTTTAATTAAAAAACTATTAAATTTAAATTATTCACGTACATAATTTTATTATGTATAAATTATTCATTTAAAAGAAATTATAATTATTTAAGCACCAAAGACATTTTAGACATTTCAAGTCATTATTCATTCAAAAGTGATTTTAATCAAATTATCCAAATATAATTACGGCCCGTTTGGTTTTTAGTTGGTTAAAATAAGTTTTGGTAGAATTGGTTTTATAACGTAGTTATGATAAAAATTGGTTTTGGACTAACTTGTTTATGTTTGGATGATCTATTTAAAAATTGGTTTTGACAAAACTCACAATTTTCCTCTAAATTGAGCTTAAACTCTATCCCATGATTAATTTAATTTACTTTGACTAAAATTTAATTTGAATTTATTTAATTGAGAATATAATATATCTAATATAACATTTTCTTACAGGTCATGATCTATAAAAATTAAAATTTTGAAGGGACATTTTGGTCAATAGATAGGATAAATTTTATGGAAATTTTATTTTTCATATTTTTCTATTTTTTCTCATTTTTATTGGTATATTTTTATCTGACTTTAAAATAAATGCAGATAAAAATGAAGAAGTAAAACTGAAAAGCAGCTATTGAACTACTTCTTCGGAAACCACGTTTTGCATGTGAAATCATTGTCAAACGAGAAAGCAAAAAACTACTAAACATCTAAAACTACATCAAACTTGATTTTGACCTCAAACCAAGGTTTGGGTAGTGATACCAAACAGACCATTAATTATGAGAAATCACTTTTGAAGTAAAAATATCTAAACACAATTTACTTTTCACATAATCACTTATCATCAAAATCACTTATGAATAAGTTAATCTAAACACACACTTACTATGATATGATATTTGAAAAATGAGTTGTGCTAGTTATGAATTGTAAATAATGTAGCTAGTTGAAATTTTCACATCTAGTTTTATATTAAGTGTGCGTTTAGATTGATTTATGTATAAATGATTATTAGGATAAATACTTATTTATAATAGATTATGAGAATAAGTGATTATGTCAAAAGTGATTTGTGTTTGAATATTTTTACTCCATAAGTGATTAGAAGAAAAGAAATATGTTTAGATATTAGGGTTTAAGTTACTATTGAGTGGATAATATTTTTACCCCATAAGTGATTAAGAAAAAAAAATGAAATAAGCGATTATGGGAGGATAAATAATTATTAAAAAGTAACTTGTGCTTGGCAACTCGAGCATATAATCACTTATGAGATGCCATAAGTGATTATCTAGACTATCCAAATAGGCACTAGTACTATTATTAATTAGTGAAATTATAAACGTAAGCTTTCATTCATGACATCAAATTTTCTGGTGATTCCACATCATCCCCTATCGTAAAAAATCCAAATAATTAAGATCCTAATCTAATGCATGGTTTGGCTTGAAAAAAAAAACCTTTATGCGAGCGAAAAAAAGGAATAAAGATCCCAACAACCAACATGTTTAGTTTAATATGATGTTCTCTCATTATATTCTAAGAGCAAATTATTAGATTCTCTTGTTGAAAAGAATTTTGAATCGGGTAAATATAAGAGAAAATAGATGCCGGTTTTTGGAAAGATACGCGTGTCCTCGTTTTCTTTAGCCTAGTCCACATTGAGATCAATTTAACATCGATCAAAGCTAGTCTCTCTCTCACGAAGAAAAGTATCTCCCAAACTCTTGCTTACAGCATAAAAGCCGTCTATATTTTTTATTGTTGAATTCCATAAATCTATTTCTTATATTCAATTAATATAGATAGTAGTCAGCTCTTGTTTGATCTGTTTGTATTCCATTCTAATTCTATATCAGTCAAAAAATTCATTTCAATTTACACCATGATGGAATCGAAAGCCGCCATTACGGAATCATCTCATCTCCAACCACGCATTCTACAAACCAGACCTAAACCATATGGCAAAAGGAGCAGGAACATTAACATGCACGGATTAGCTGTCTTGGTTCCACTTTCTTCTTCCATTCACCTAACACTCCGAAAACAATAAAAAGACTTGAGATAGATTTTTTACTTGCTACTTTATACTTTACTTACTCTAGTTTAGTTTAATTTAAGGGAAAATTGGGAAAAAAACCAAAAAAATAAAAACATTAGATAAGTTCATATTGTTTTTGGATCATGATAGAATTTTTACAAATTATGATAGAAAATTTTTAAGACAGTATATAATATTTTAAAGTGAAAATAGAAAATTTTTAAGTTTTGATAAAAATTTTTCAAATTTGGTATCAAAAATAAAAAATTTTAATTTTTTGATACCAAAACCAATTTTTTCTTAATTTAACTAAGCTATAGTGAAATTGTGTTTTCCAAAATCATAGAATGAATTATTTCCTGAGCTATATTGATATTATAGTGATATTATTAGCACCCTAACACCAGGAATGTTTTTGATAATATCACTATAGCTCAAGAAATAATTCATCCTGTAAAAAATTGGAAGAGGAAAAAGGGGTTTATGACTACTAAAATTTGATGTTGAGAAGGCTTATGATGGGTGAGATGGGGCTTGCTTGGGCGATGCTTAATGGAGCTTCATTTACCACCGAATATTGTGAGGCTTATTTGAGTGTTGCATATCATCTTCCACTATGCAGTTATTATGGCAAGGAGATAAGGTATGGAATTCTGTCCTTCACGTGGAATTAGACAAGGTGATCCTTTGTCGCAGTATCTTTTTGTTTTTGCTATGGAAAAGTTAGCGCATTTGATTCAGCATAAAGTTAACGTAGGGAATTGGAGGGCTTTTAGTTTACGGAGAGATGGCGTCAAGATTTCCCACTTATTTTTTGAGGATGATTTATTCTTATTTGCGGAGGCTAGCATGGATCCAGCATCGGTGCCTTAGGTCCTTTTGTTCAGCGTTGGGTCCGAAAGTGAATGCGACTAAGTCTAGAATCTATTTGTCAAAGAATGTGCATGATTCCCGTAGGAAAGAAATTAGTGATTTCATAGGTTTTATTCCTACGGCTAATTTGGGGAAGTATCTTGGAATTCCTTTGCATCATAATCGGGTTTCTAGAAGTACTTATCAACATGTGCTAGATAAAATGGATTCTCGTTTGTCTAATTGGAAAGTGAACTCGTCTTTTGCGGCATGACATACTTTGGTTGCCTTTGTTGTTTCAGCTATTCCATCCTATGCCATTCAGACTTTTGACCACTTCCTAGCAGTGTGTCAAGAGGTGGATAAGAAGTGTAGGCGTTTCTTATTTTGTGGTTTTTTTTTTTGGGGGGGGGGGGGTGGGGGGTGGGGTGTGGTGTGGCTCGATACGTTGGCTCGAAAAGTTCACTTGGTAGCATGGGAGGATGTTGTAGGAGGAAAGATATTGATGGGTTGGGTCTGCGGCATGCTAAGGTGCAAAATAGAGCTTGTATGGCTAAGCTTGGTTGGGGTTAATTACTAGATGTGAAGCTTTATGGGTTCAACTAATGCGCGAGAAACACGAGTGTGGAGGTGATTTGATTCCCAAGATTGACTATAGGCGTTCAGGTTCTAGAGCATGGTGTGGAATAAAGAATACCTGGGATTTCACTGAAAATGGGATTGCTTGGAGGCTTGGCGATGGGAAAAGTATTCGGTTCTTGGAAGATGTGTGGGTATCATTCCTTGACAGTCTTGAAACTTATGCTGTAAGGGAGATACCCCATGAACTTAAACATATGCCAGTTAAAAACTATTTTTCTAGTATTGGGGGTTAGGATTGGAGTTTGTTTCAAGAATATCTCCCTCCAAATGTTATGTCCGAAATTAGGAAGGTGGGTGTTAACATCCGGAGTTCTCATGATGATTCCCCATGTTGAAGATGGTCAGTGGATGGTGTTTTTTCCATTAAATCTTCATATCACCAACTAGCGCAGAATAGTAGGTATGTGGATTGTGTTTGTTGGAGAAAAGTTTGGAAGCTGAAAGTTCCACAAAGGTGTAAAACCTTCTTGCGGATTTGTTTGAATGGTAGGTTACTCACGAATGAATCTCACTGCTCAAGAGGGATGCATAATTCTTCCCTTTGTGCTATTTGTAAGCAGAACGTTGAATCTATGATGCATGCATTCCGGGATTGCTCGCTCGCTACAGATCTTTGGAGATCTGTGGTTCTTGAGAAGCTCTCCAACCTTTTCTTTTTATTTTACAACATGATTACAAACGTTGGGTTCAGTGGAATATTAGCCAGCAGTGGCTTCTGAATGAGATTCCTTGGAATGTCTGGTTTCCCATTGCTGGCAAAGAGGTCTGGATTGCTCGGAAAAACCGTGTGTTTAATTGAGAGGTCATTCAGCCTTCAGTGTTTCGGGCAAAAGTCCAAGCTTGTGTCAGTTGTTTAGGTGTTCATTTGGGACCTTCTAGTGCTGTGACTAAATATGTTTGGCGGTTTTGGAAGCCACTGGACCCGAGGGTGCTAAAGGTGAACGTTGATGGGGCTTATAGTTCGACCACTAATGTTGCCGCATGTGGAGGAGTTGCCCGTGATCACCAGGGGAAACTTATTCAAGGTTTTTTGTTCAACATTGGTGCTGGTAATATTCTTCATGGTGAGATATGGGCAATTTTATGGGGTCTTAAGATGGCTTGGGACCTTGGCGCTTGGGTGGTATGTGTTGAAAGTGATTGTGAGGATGCTGTCAAATTGGTGGAGGAAGTTGTTGAGGACAGCCATCCTGATTGGGATCTCACTGTTCAGATCAAAGATATGATCGAACGGGAGTGGGTCCTGACTGTTGCTGTTTGCCTACGGGAGGAGAATGCTGTGGCCGATTGTGTTGCTAAGGAGGGACTTAACTGTCCTTCAGGAATTTCTATGTTTTGCGCTGTTCCTAGTTTTTTATTGGATGTTTTACGTAGGGATATGCAGTCCTTAGATATGTAACGTTTTGTAGATCTTTTCCTGGCTATATTAAAAAAAAAAAAGGTAGCTAGATAGATCTTAAGTGATACTTAAGCAACATCTTTTTTGAAAAAAATAAAAAAAAAATCTTACATTCATGTTGGATTTATTTAAAAGTCGCTGATTCCCCATCCATTCGTGGGCCAAAAAAAGTCACTGGATTCATCAATATACGATAATAGATTCATAACATTCTTAAAGTCGCTGACTTATAGTTCATAGGTGAATGTGGAACATATACGACGATAGAAGCATACGAATTCACGGTGGTTATACTACGGTCCGCAAGAAATTCAATACGCAAGAACAACATTTTCTTATTTAAGGAACAAATATTTCTGTTCCATTTTCAGTACTCGTGATTTGTAAGTAATGCACCCAGACAAATACAATTGGGACTATATATATATATATATTCGTCAATTGAAGCTGTTGAACTTGAATTTGTCTTGTTATCATTCTATTGAACAACACTGAATAATACATTATTGTTTCCAACTTCAATAATTATACACCAAAACCTCTATCATGAAATTAGAGGCATATTCGGACTCTATAAGAGTGTAAATGACTAATTAAGTCACCCAAAACTAACTTGAGTGGATTAGTCCAATTTCCTTATTCTATAAATTAAAATTTACCAAACACGGCACTTTTTGAATCCCCTTTTTCTCTTCGTTGAAGCTTCATCAACTCACAAAAATAGTAGTACTAACAATACTTCGAATAAATTCTTCATTTTCATCTTTTTAAGGGCACAAAATGATTAAGAAAATCAGCATAAAACAAAAAGTTGCTGATCTGAGAAGTAATGCTGCTAGGCTGGCTGTAACACTAATACCCCATTCTGACGCTATCAATAATCCTCCATATTCTTATCTTCCAGTGACAGATAGACAAGTCGCACTGTGTTCCAGAGACCAAGAATTCACGAGGGAATATGGTATGGTGCTCATATGCATACTACCTATTTAATTTTCAATTTTGTAAAATTTAAGTTAGAATAATCACAATTTATAAAAATAAAATTTAAGTAAAAGTAAATTAATTACTGAAATTTATCATAAATTTATTTGGATAAAAAAAATAATATTTATAAATCATAGTTTAGTTTAATAAATGATAAACCAAAGGGGGGTTATAGTGGTTCTCCTGGGAAAATTATACGTTTTCCTAATAATCGTATTTTGCAAGATTAGCATATTTCATATATAAAATTGAAGCCTTTTGCGTTAAAAAAAATACTAATTGTGTTCCTAATATCAGTTGGGTTTTTTGGTCCAGAAATATATCCATTATCAGATGGGTTGGATGGAAAAGATATCAAAAGTAAGCAAGGTTTCGAATTAGACATTTATAAATTTAAAAAAGTCAAATTAAGAAAACTTCCGCTAATCAAAATTCGATCCCACTTCAATTCAAATTTTAGTCGGTAAAAATTTTTGGAAGAGGCCATAAAAGACATGAATCCTAAAAAAGTTCAGGGAAAGCAGAAGCATGCAAGAAAATTAACGTCAACGGACAAACTCCGTAAAAATAAAAGAAAAAGAATTTTGTTTGTTTTTAAACGTCGCGTGCGGGAAGGGTCACTGGTCCGCCGTATCGGTAGAGACGACACACAAAGGCGAAAATTTTTTGTTTTTCGAAAACTCACAGCACAAAATATATAAATAAAAGCTGCGATTTTCAGCGAACAAGATGAACGTCAACGAACAACGTTGATGGTCTGCATCGATACCGACAAGACACCTCGTTCTTCTCCTTCAATCTCCATAGCTGGGTAATATGCGCAACATCCGGAGCGCGTGGCACGATGTGTTTCTCTTTTATTTTATTTCGTTTAATTCTTTCTCTCTCTCTCTCTCTCTCTCTCTCTCTCTCTCTTTTCCTTGTACCCGAGTGCAACCCAGGATGTTATTTGAATCGTTGGGATGTAGACATAGTAGGCTTGGAATTCTCAACTGGTTCTTTTCCGGTTGCTCTTGCTCGCATCTTGGGGTTTTGTTTTTTCTTCTTATTCGTAATGGTTTTGTTTGCTTATATCGGGATTTGTCTTCATTTCGCCTGTCATGTGCCCGATTTTATTGCATTCTGTTTCTATATAAGAGCTTAGAATGCTATTGGATAAACGTGGTTTAAAATATAGAGTAAATTGTTAAAACTTTCCCCTTTGTTTTACCCAGGTCGCTCCAGTTTTTGATTGCTTAGACTTCATCGGAAAAGGTAGCAGTTTCTTGGCAATTCCAACTAGAACTATGTTGCTTGTTTAAATTTCTGAGTTTTTGTTTTCGTGCCGTGGATTTCCATCTCATTTGATTGATTTGATGGCTCGTCAAAAGGGGGAAAAGAAAAAAGGGATAGTCGGGTTTCTACTGGGGAACATCCATTTGAAATATTTCCTTTAGACATGAACGCTAGTTTAAAAATTTATCCCTGTTTGTCCTTGTTTTTCTGGACGAGTAGGATCTGCGGTAAATGAGCCATGGGAGATCTGGTATGAAATTGTAGTTTGCAGTTATGATTTTGACTTTGGCAGTTCGAAAATTCAACTAGGGAAGCAATTTCATATTAATTCAGCAATTGGAACGGCATCTTATTTGCCAACAAAAACATTTAGTACTTTGTGGCCTTTTTGCCCAATAAGCATTTAGCGAAGATAAAAGGTTCTCATATGCTTGCGCAATCAGGTTGTTAATTATCGAGAGTCTTCTTTCTGTCGTATGAGAATGTAACTTGGCTTCTAAACCAAGCAGAATAAAATTTATTCAGCCTTCAAATTGTCTAAGTCAAACTCTGCAAGGCCAACATTCTGGCCAAAAAAGAAGTAATGCCTTTATTCTTCTCACTACTTCTTCCTCCCTGATGGTAGGCAATTTGAATGCAATACTAGTGTCCTTTACTACTGTCATTTTCTATGCTTTGATCAAATTACTGTTTAACAGATGTAGCACGCCTGTAAAAAGGCTCAAAGCAGAAGAGTTTGGAGTACTGAAGTAGAAGTTTGGGTCCTATACATTCAGAAGAAATAAATACATCTGGATTAGCAATGGCTCCTGGAGGCAGTGCTTGCAAAGAAATTCTTGAATCACGTCAGACATTGTCAGATTATGATACAACTAAGGCCAAATCTGAGGCTAATAGTAATAGTACTCACACAAAAACTGGCAGTGCGTTAGGTGGAAAACATGGAATTAATTCAAAGAGCGGTGTGCATGCTCTACTTGAGTGTCCTGTCTGCAAAAACTTGATGTATCCCCCAATCCTCCAGGTGAAATACTTGCGTTTCCATTTCAATTTCAAATCACTTTATCTATTACTTAGGAATTTAGAAGTCTATTCTCTTTAATGTAAGGAGCAAAAAGTGCTGAGGGATGCACTATGTGTCTTATGGCTGACCCATATTAACCTTCATAGATTGCTAAAAAACAATGCAGAAGTAATTTAGTTTGTTGGTTGTGAGTGAGAATGATGAGTGGAGAGATGTAAGGAAGAGGAAGAATAAAATTTGACCGATGGAGTGGGTCCTATGGTTATCATCAAGTCTTTTTATTTTCTTTGGTCAAGTGAGTTACCTGTTAGTATCCTTACTCGGAGAATTTTTTTTGGTATCCCCTGTTCTTAGTCTTTTCCTTCTACATGAATGAATGTTGTAGAACAACACAAAGTAATATCATACTGTTGAAAACTTAGTTGATAATGTGCATCCTGCAAAAAGAAGGTTAGGAATGTGACAACAAATTCTCAGCCTTCATTTAGAAATTTTGATTGTGATGCCACTTGGAGTGGGATGGTGATGCTATAGAGAGGGGTTCTGAATGGAGATTAACACTTGGGTGGGTTAGGAATGGTTAGACAAACCAAAATTTGTTCTTTGGAGTTTAGATGTTGCTAGCTGAGTATTATTGTCAATAGAGCATTACATAATTTCTACAAGAACTCAATGGTGTTCTCTTCATTTGTTCTTACTGAGAGTACTGTTGGATTGACACAGGTGATTGCTGATATTCAAAATCTGTATACATCTTTGATTAGTTGATCATTTGCTTTCTTCCATTAGTTGGAAACCATGTGGTGTATTAGAATATACTGAAACATTGGATCATTAACCAGTTTACCTTGACATACTTACTGTGGAATTATCAAGCTTGTTCTTAATATTTTCCTTTATGACTGCATATGGTTTCAGTGCCCAAATGGCCACACACTATGTTCAAACTGTAAGATTGGAATGCATAACCGATGCCCAAGTTGTCACTATGATCTTGGAAATATAAGGTGTTTAGCACTGGAGAAAGTGGCTGAATCATTGGAGATTCCTTGCAGATATCAGAATCTGGGTTGTCCCAATATATTCCCATATTACTCCAAGCTTAAGCATGAGCAAAATTGTAGATTTCGTCCGTACAATTGTCCCTATGCTGGATCTGAGTGCTCTGTGGTGGGTGACATTCCAACTCTTGTTGCCCATCTCAAGGACGATCACAAGGTTGACATGCATGTTGGATGCACCTTCAACCATCGATATGTCAAATCAAATCCACATGAAGTTGAAAATGCCACATGGATGCTAACTGTAAGCCATTTTTCTATATTGCACCATAGATGGTCTTTTGACCATTTGGTAATTTGATATTGCAATCAAAGAATTATTTCAATCGTATATCATAAAAATTTTGATTTGTATACCCATAACATGGCCATGCTTACATGAGAAATATACCCTTCTGCACTCTCTTTAAATTGCTTGATTTGAGAGAAGAGGCTCTCGAAGTATTGGTTTGTTCATGGCTCACATAAGAAGAGGCCATCTTTTGACTTTTTTATGATAATTTAATCAAATTGAATTTGACTGTAGAGTGGGAATCCCTCCCCTGCCCCCTGGGTGATTTTCACCTAGGCATTTCCTGCCTCGTATGCAGGCTCACATTTGGTCTTTTTATAGTTACTCCACAATTTTCAGTGATCATTCTGATGATTATGTCTAATCAAACATCTAATATACAAGTCCCACTTGCATATTGAAGTCTTTTTTTTCTTTTTGCAGGTTTTTTATTGTTTTGGAAAGCATTTCTGCTTGCACTTTGAGGCTTTCCAGCTTGGGATGGCTCCAGTATATATGGCGTTTTTAAGATTCATGGGTGATGACAACGAGGCAAAGAAATTCAGCTACAGCTTGGAAGTTGGTGCAAATGGCCGCAAACTTATATGGCAAGGAATTCCAAGGAGCATTCGTGACAGTCATAGGAAGGTTCGTGACAGTCAAGATGGACTCATCATTCAGAGGAACCTAGCTCTTTATTTTTCTGGTGGAGATAGGCAAGAGTTAAAGTTGAGGATAACTGGTCGTATCTGGAAAGAAGAGTGAGAAATGTAAATATGCGATCATGGATGTTCATGTTGCTGTGATTGTACAGAGCCAGAAATGATGATTTTGTGACTTTTGTCTGTGTCTCCCCTTGAAGCTTTTGTTATTTGAAATTTTGAACAAGCTTTAGGATGCCTGATAAGCTGATCTTGAGCATTCTCTCCTTCCTTCTATTTTTAACAAACTAGTTATGTGCTTCTTAAAACTACATATCGAGCACTCCAGAGTCCAGACCACATTTAAAAACTCGGGCTCGTTAGGTGCCCCGTGCCCGGGAGGCTTAGGTTTGTACATGTGTTTTTTCTCCCCCTAAAAAGTTTGACAAAACCTACAGTGATTTAAATCTGGAAACAAATGAAACAAAAAAAATGCAGTAGAAAAGAACAAGTGGGGAAAAAATGGTTGTGCCATGCCCAAAAGAACCTAGATTGTCAATAAAATTTGGGGTCTAGTAAGATTGTCCTGATTAACCAGCCTTGCAAACCAGTTTAGCTCCTTTTTTTTAAAAAAAAAAATGAAACAAAGGATGAATGGAAAAATAGAGACAGTTTATCTGTAAATGTATATAATTAAGCTTTATTTTTAGAAAAGACGTGCGCAGCTGAGTGTGTGTATATATATATATACACTATTAGGTTAGTCAATCAAATATAATAAATATATAATTCCTTAATAATATCATAATAACAAAAATGCTTTGTTTATGCTTATCATATTTTAATTAAAAATTTAATAATAAATGTAATGAAATGGACTTAAGATTAATTTGTTTTGTGGTCCAAAAGTATTAATTTAAGCTTTGCACTTCACAAGGAATAAACCCAGCTAAGTCAACTAACGACTTTACAAAAAGGGAAAGTGAATTTTGATAATTTATCATTTTCATAGTTTCTTTATTTTAATTTAAATATCATTACTTCTGTACATGTTTGATCATTATTAAATAAGAAAAAATACATTAAACAATATACTTTCATTAATATTTTATAAAGTAAACCGAATATGAAAATAAGAAAAATTACAGAAATCAAGTAAAATAATTCAAACATTATTTTTGTTCCTAAATTAAAAAATAAGGCCGAAGTTATTCGACCTGAAAAGGAGGCATATAGAAAGAGTGAATAGGGATGGACGTATCACCATTTTATATGTGGGCACACTGGGGGGCTGGGAGCCGTCCGATTAGAACAAGAAAAGCATATTGGCATTTAAAACAGAAATAGGCGAAGGACGTGCAAATGCAATGACCGGAGGAAAAAGAGAAGAAAGCTGTATGCTAGTTTTAGCGGTTAAACTCTGCTTCAAAGAACCGACTTTCCCGGGAAATTGAAAAAAACATAAGCCTTCCCAAAACAAACCTCATCGGAGGGACTTGGATTTGGGGAAAAAAAGGAAAAAAGATTTTGCCCTCCCTTCTCTTCTTCCGCATTCTCTGTCCTCAAAATCTCTCCTCTGGTTTTGGTCTCATTGAGCATTTTGGGCTGATCAGCAACAGGTTGCATGCAATCTTCTTCTTCTTCCTTTTATCATTAACATTTGATTAGAGGAGAAGATTTTGATTCTATGATACTGTGTTCTCGTTTAGTTAGATGTTTGTCAGTGGTCACGAATGCTATAACACATTTTCAGTATCTTTTTTTTTTCTCCCCAATTTCATGGACGGTTATAGAGTTTTTTCATCCAGGAAATTTGATTTCATGATTACGGTAGATTAGAGCATAATAGGGTAAATTCATTCCTTCCCAAAAACACATGTGCTTGTTCTTCTCCGGACCTATATTTTCATCTGCTTAATGTTCTATTGGACCAATTCCAAAGACGAGTTGAGAATTGGGAGATTGTGAATCCATTGCTTTCAGGTTGTTCGTTGATCATCGCTGACTCTGAATGGCTCTTTGAGACCACTGCTCCGGCAACTTTAAAGTATGATGTGCTGTGGAGGAGCAGAGGAGGAGATCGCTGGTGCACCTCCAAACCAATCCGCTGCACCATCTGGAGGGGCTAATGCATATGGTGGCGGACGAGGTAATATCCTCATGTTCTTCTAATTCTTATTTTGCCTTCTTCTACTTGGTTTGATCATATAATCATAATAATTGCCAGGACTCAGTGAGCACTGAATGTTCCTAGATTTCATTAGGAACATCACAATGCTTCATGTTCCTAGATTTCATTAGGAACATCACAATGCTTCATGTTTGCTCTTCTCATAAACCTCTCAGAGAAATGCCTTTCCTCTTCCAGGTTATGAGTAATAATTTAGAGTAACTATGTTTGAATATAGGAGGAGACAGAGGAGAACCAAGAGGCAATGTTGTCAAGACAGGTGGTCCATATAAAGATCTACCAATTGAGGCACCGGCCATTCCATTGGAGGAGTTAAATAGCATAACAAATAACTTTGGTTCCAATGCCTTGATTGGAGAAGGTTCCTATGGACGGGTCTACCATGCAAAGTTGAGAAATGGTCAGGATGCAGCCATAAAAAAGCTGGATACCAGTTCTTCCCCAGAACCAGACTCTGATTTTACAGCACAGGTGAGATATCGATTTGGGATTGTAAAATGAAACTCCATTGAGCCCATGTTTCTGACATTTTTGATACTTAAAACATTGTTACATTCTGCATTGTGTAACTATGGATCATGCAGTTATCTGTAGTTTCAAGATTAAAGCACGAGCACTTTGTGGAGTTAATGGGATATTGTCTCGAGGGAAGCAACAGGATTTTGGTTTATCAGTATGCAAGCATGGGTTCTTTGCACGATGTATTACATGGTAGGCCTGAGTGTGCAACTAACTACTCTTTTAATTATTTCAAAAGTAAAAGTTTGTCTGTTGATTTAATAGTAGAATTTGGCTAATGCAGGCAGGAAAGGTGTAGAAGGGGCCGAACCTGGTCCTGCACTAAGCTGGAACCAGAGAGTGAAAATTGCATATGGTGCAGCAAAAGGCCTTGAGTTTCTTCATGAGAAGTGTCAACCGTCCATTGTTCATCGTGACGTGAGATCCAGCAATGTCCTGTTGTTTGATGACTTTGAGTCCAAGATTGCCGATTTCAACTCGACAAATCAGAGTTCTGACACGGCAGCTCGGCTTCATTCAACTAGAGTCTTGGGAACTTTTGGCTATCATGCTCCAGAGTATGTCCTTGAGTTCTACCTTACCTTCTCCCTGATTGCATTATTCAAGGTGTAATGAAAGCAGAAGTCACTATATATCCAACACATATACCTCGAAAGGTATTTCACGTTAATACATTTGTGTAGGTATGCCATGACTGGGCAGATTACCCAGAAAAGCGATGTTTACAGTTTCGGAGTAGTGCTTCTAGAACTCTTGACAGGAAGAAAGCCAGTAGACCACACAATGCCCAAAGGACAACAAAGTCTTGTAACGTGGGTATGTCATGATCAACACCAAGTCTTGAGTGACCCCAGCCCTATTTCAATTATCCATCTTCTAATGTTTTCTTACTGATACAGGCAACTCCAAGGCTGAGTGAGGACAAAGTGAAACAATGTGTGGATCCAAAGCTAAATAATGAGTATCCGCCTAAGGCAATTGCTAAGGTCCCTCCTTTCCTAACCTTGAGTCTTCTATTTCTCTTAACTTTATGTTGAGCTTAAGAGAAAATGAACAATATACTTAACGAGTTTCTTCATGATGTTTGGTGTGTGTGTGTGTAGTTGGCAGCAGTTGCAGCACTTTGTGTTCAGTATGAAGCTGACTTCCGGCCAAATATGACGATTGTTGTGAAAGCTCTACAGCCACTTCTCAATTCAAAGCCGGCTGGCCCCGAGTCTGGTGCTTGACGTACGTTCTGATCTTAAGTATCAGTGCCTCTTATCAAATTTTTGTGCAATCTGTAACTTAATGATCTCAGTTTTAATCCCTACTTCTAATATTTCAGATTGTTGTATTAAGCATGATTCAGTCCCCTCTCTATGACCAACACTCCGCATGGAAAACTTATGTATTGTTTGCATAATGCATGAACCAGATTCATAATTCAGAGTTCAGACCTTTAAGATTTAAAGGCAAGCAAAACAAAAGAAAATTAAGAAACAGTTGAGAGACTATGTATCAAACAAAAATTTTTCGTGTCCGTTTGGTTTTTTGGAGCTTAACTTTCTGGTTCATGCTTCTGCCGTAATGTAGCAATCAAGACGGGAGGGAAAAAATCTTTAAAAAAATGAATTATAGTATAGTGTTTGAATAAAATATTTTCTTTTTGATTTTTTAGATTTAAATTAACTTGTCGACAGTATCATATTTTTTCTTCATTAATAGAACCATAAACTTGAATCAAATGAATAATCGTTTAAAATCATTTTCATATGAGAATATAAATAATTTTACTACTTATTCATTAGGACATAGGTTTATATTTGTTTAAATTTCACATATTACTTAATAGTACTATCAAAAATAAAAAATTTAGGTGTAAAAATTTATATATCTAAGATATTTTTCTATTAAAATATAAAAATATTGGTTTCTTTGATACCAAAAATTTTTTCTATTTAAAAAATACAGTTGGAATACAATTGATAATATAACTTATTTTTTAAATTTCATATAATACACAGAAAAAATATGTCTGATTATTAAGGTTAAAGTATATTTTTTGTCCTTTAATTTTGAGATAAGTTTCATTTTAGTTTTTTAATTTTATTATGTTTCATATTAATCCTTTAATTATTAACATGTAACCAAAGACTTTCTAATTTTTAACACCTTTAAATAAATTAAAGAAAAAATGATAATTTACCTATTTAAAAGTGATATCATTAATATTATTATGTATTAATTAATATAAAAATTATAACAAAAATAATTTTAAGGCTTAAATATTTACTACTTTAAAAATATGTTAACAGAAGAAGTTAAAGATTATAACTTTAAAATCAAAATTTTTATTTTTAGGTTCTAAATATTTATTTTAAGACATTAAAATATTTTTATTATAAAAAATAAATATTTATTTTTTATACTTTACATTCTCATGTTAAATTTTTCAACTTGTCAACTTGTCCAAAATAAATAAAAATTATTCATTTTAATATAATAATTTTAAACATTTTACCACAATATTTTAAAATAATTTATTCTAAGGTTATAATTTTTAATATCTTGAATTAATATATTTTTTAACTTTTTTATTTTTTAAGGTACTAATTATTTATTTTGAGCCTAAAAATGATAATCATAATTATTAATTAATATATAATAATAGTAATTAGATAAATTTAAGTTAATTTTCTTATTTAACGATGTTAAATTCAGGAATCTTTTAACTATATTTTTAAAGTTAAAGGATTATAATAAAATTTTTAAAAATTTAAAAATTAAAATAAAATATGCTTCAAAATTAAATGATTAAATGTATAGGTTCACCGATTATTAAATAGGACTGAACGATATACATAATCAACGATGCTAAAGAAAATTAAAAAAAAAAAAAGAAATCCTTTTGCACGTTCGTATTGTCCTGGTCCGAAAGTGCACGTCAGGACTTAATGCCCTAGGTCTCTATGTCTTATCTCACGTGTCAACGTGTCATTGGCATGTTCGTGCACGTTTATATCTTTTGAAAGATATGTACTACTTCTAAATATGCCAGATATCGAAACTAAACTTATGCTAGCAACCAGTTTTTAACATACATGGGTTTTTTATAAGAAAAGAGGGCAACGCCGGAGTTTCAAACTAATAAGAAACAGGGGAAATCAAGTTTCCAGACAAATCTAAAAGCACTATATTGGATATCCCTAACATCTTTGGGGATCTCAGTCTTGAAGTAAATATCGTGCTCGATTCAAGCTCCCAACTTTGCAAGTTTATTAGCAGATGTATATAATATATTCATCTCACGGGGAATATAAGTAAACAGGACAGTCCACTCTCTCGTAGCCCACATTGCAATTTCAAAAATGGTTGATGAAACAGTTGAGTTGGATGGTTTCACTTAACATGCATATTTTGAAAATGTGAAGAATACAACATTCTATAAGAGAAACTTGTAGTTAATCTTATCGTTTTGAGCTATTTTTACATCACTTTGGAAATACTACTATTTAAAACTATACATTTAAATTGTAGCTTTTCGCAATTTAAATTATTATCTTTAATTGCAGTTAATTTATTAATATAAATGTCACTTCAACTTTTGTGATTACTATTATTTTCAAAAGAATAAGAAAATTAGAATGGTCGGATTATATATATATATATATATATAATATTGATAACTCCCCATATTTAAAATTAACTATGATACTTTTGGGTGTATTTGGAGAGTTATCGGTGCATTTTAGATATTAATTTTTCACCTGTTTACAAGAAATTAGATTGATTAATTTGATTGGAGTTTATTAGAATTATCATAAGAAGTGAGTTAAAAATTGTTTCCTTTTTGTCATATAAGCTTTTTATTGGTGTTTGATAATGTCTGTAGGTAAGAGGAAGCATTGGAGTAAGAAGAAAATGGAATTATGAAATATGAGAATTGATGAGAGTTAATTTAGTATTCAATGGAGCAAATTGGATTTCTATATTGCAGCAGTGGAGATTGACATTGCAGAATTGATGTTTCTACATAAGAACATTTTTGTGCTATAGCATGGATAGTTTGATGCTATAGCATCAGTATCTTTGAAAAAAGAGCATTTCTGTGCTACAGTAGTGGAGCTTGAATGCTGCAGCATTGGGTTTTCTATCAAAAAACGCACACTATCATTAAACACGAGTTAGGACGGATTTTTCATATATATTTCGAGGGTTTCTTCATTTTTTACTATTCTGGACCTTGGAAGTGGTTTGGGGACTTAAGGAAACAGGATTGAGGCTTTAGAATGCGAATGATCAGTGGCACGGACAAAAATTTGGTACTGATTACTAGTTTTCTCTTCTCTTTTTCATCTTTCTCATATATTTTTCTTTATGGTTGGTTTGCTATATGTTTTATGTATCGAAATACTCATGATGTGTAATTAGACCTTTGCTTTGGGTTATTATTTATTTGATTATAGATTAGTGGATGATGATTTACTCCTTTAATTGCATTTATGTTATGTTTGTTGAATCGATTGTGAGTTTGATTGTCCCGAAACATTAGGAATCTCATTGAGGCTTATTTTAAGTTTCCTAATGAAGCTGGGAATAGGGGGTTTAAGATAGATTGTCAACTAAATCATATAAGATCAAGTATTTGGACACTGGATAACTTGATTTGCTTATAGGATAGAAATATACTTACAGGCCTCACATAATCATATTAGGCTTATGCTTAATTAAGTCTAATTAATTAATCACCTAAGAAATTAAGGATTAATATAATTGGAACGCCTTTTAGTGATTCGAAAGACACTATTATGTGATTGAGTGATCTAGACTAGCAAAGATAATTTTAATAGTAATTAAAGGGGGAAGTTGGACATTAAGAAATAATTAAGGTTATAATAATCAACTCCGCCTATGTAATGTCATAGCCGGTCCTAAGCCCAGGTAAAGGAGGAGGGTTGTGTTAAGCCCTCGACAGCCAACGTAAAATTCTGTTGAATCTTTATAATATGGATCAGAGACGTATATGTGCTAAAGCTAAGTAGTTGCCCAGAAGTAATGTGCTGTATGGCTTGAATGTAGTGTGTCAAATGAGTTAGAGCCGCTACATCGATGCCCGGGTGTAGTGTTAAATGAGCAAGGGTTCCTACATCATTTTGAACAGATGTGGGTAAAGAAGTTAGCCCAGGAAAGCAAGATCAGATTTGGTTCTTGGAATATTGGAACGTTAATAGGTAAATCTATGGAGATGGTGGATACTATGATTCAGAGGAGAATTAACATCTTATGCTTTCAAGAAACTAAATAAGTGGGAGAAAAGGCTAAGGAGTTAGACAACACTAGTTTTAAACTTTGGTACGTAGGGAATGTTAGAGAAATGAATGGAGTTGGTATTATAGTGGATAAATATTGGAAAAAGAATGTAATATAAGTCAGAAGAATTGGAGATAGAATCTTATCTTTAAAATTGACCATTGGACATAATATACTCAATATTATTAGTGCTTATGCACCTCAAGTAGGGTTGGAAGCACGTATTAAAAAAAAGTTTTAAGAAGATTTGGAGAGTTTGGTTTGAGATATCCCACAAAATGAAAATATCCTCATTGGGGGGGACCTTATTGGTCATGTGGGAAAAGAGACGGGGCAATATATGGAAGCTCATAGTGATTATGGTTTTGGAGAAGCAAATGAGGAGGGGCATTCCATTCTTGATTTTTCAATTATTTACAACCTCACGATTGTAAACACCTGTTTCAAGAAGCGGGAGGAGCATTTAATCACATATAAGAATGGAACACAAAGGTAACAAATTGACTTCTTTTTGGTAAGGAACTCAGATAGAAGAGTTTGTAAAGACTGCAAAATAATCCCTTGTGAGATCTTAACTTCACAATATAGGGTCTTAGTCCTTGATGTGCTGGTTAAAAACCGTAAACTAAAAAGTTAAAAAGTCTTAAGTCCTAGGATTAAGTGGTGGCAACTAAAAGGTGAGAAACAAATGATATTTACTGGGAAAGTTATAGAGGAAGGTAATTGGAACTTGCAAGGAAGTGCTAACATCTTATGGGATGAGATGACTAAAAGAATCAGAGATATCACTAAAGCAGTATTGGGTGAATCCAAAGGTTTTGGACCTAAAAATAAAGAATTTTGGTGGTAGAATGAGAGTGTGCAGGAGAAGGTTAAATATACGAAAGAGTCTTTCAAAGCCTTGCATTTGTGCAATAACGATGAAAATTGAAAATGTTATCGATTGGCTAAAAAGGAAACTAAGAAAGCAGTGAGCGAGGTTAGATCTAAAGTTTTTGAGAAATTCTACCAGGATTTAGGAATCAAGAATAGTGAACATAAGATTTACAAAATTGTTAAGAAAAGGGAAAGAGAATCAAAAGATTTGAACCAAGTAAAATGCATTAAGGATGGAGAAGGAAAAATTTTGGTTACAGATGATGATATTAAAGAAAGATGGGAGAGCTACTTTTATAAGCTTTTCAATAGTGGATTGGATATGACTATTGATACCGAAGAATTAACAACTCATGAAGATTGTCACACCTGGAAATGCGACGCAGATGGCGCGGATGATAAAGAAAAAGAGAAAAAGCGTGAAATCGGCCCTTACGACAGAGGCCGATTTCGGAGGGAATCACCACCAAAATTTTGAGGGAAATTTTGGAAAACCGAAACAAAAACAAAAAAAAGATAAGGATGGTCTGCGAATCAGAATTGGGTTCGGGAGTACGATTGTGAGCGAGGAAGGTGTTAGGCACCCCCACAACATCCGTTCCAAAGAACGGTTATCTTAAGTTGATTATGCAATTTTTATGGCTTTTAAAAATTATTTTGATTGCTCTTTTACCATTCACATGCGAAAAAAAGGATAGAGAAGAAGGAAATTAAGAAGATTTGGAAAATTTGAAAAATAAAATAAAGAAAATAAATTAAATTAGAATTGAAGATATTTGAGTAAAATGAGGAAAAAGAATTGAGAAAATAAATTGAGAAACATTTATTAAATTAAGGAAAAACACTAAATAAATCAGAAAATACTTATTTATTTACAAAAGTAGATTTGAAAAAATAAATTGGTAAATATGTATTAAATTAAGAGAAAAAAACACCCAAATAAATCAGAAAATACTTATTTATTTACAAAGGCAGACTTGACCCAGAATTAGAGTCTGAGACCTACGTACCATGCGATAAGGATCAAAGTCGATAAGGATTAAAATATATTTGTTATTGGCTAATATTAACTTTTGATAAAAAAATGATACTCAATATTTTTTATCAGTTAATTTTTTTTTATAAAAATGTTTGGATTTAGTTATCATAAAAATATATTTGCATAAATATATATATTTAATTTGTTATTTAATTTACATACAATATTAATTAAGAGTTCTTTAGTACGTTAAACATATAATTTCTAAAATATTTATATATTGATTTATTTTTATGAAGTTTGATGATTTATCCTAAAATCATCAATATACAAGCCATATGTAAATGTATTATAAATATAAGCTTTTAATATATGTTTTTTATAATTTTTTTTCATAAAATTAATATATTAGATATATGGTTTCACTTTTTATATATATATATATATATATAATTTTCTAAAAATATTATATAATTATACATAATTTATCTTTTCATAACTTTTTTAAATTATAGAGTTATTCTGAACAATTAATTATGATAAATATTAAAAATTAAATTAATAATATAAAATATATATTATTTTTAAAAATTGGCCCCCCTACAATCTTGATGCTGTGTCCGCCCCTGATTAAAATTATGTGTGATTTTGAACATTTTATTTTGATTTAAAGAGAAAATATTTGAAAATAATTTTATTTTTACCAAAATAAAACCAATTGACTCATGTGGTGACTTTATCACTCACATTATACCCATTGACACCTAAATGTCCACGGTAGTACCACTCGAGACAAAAAGGCACAAAAAATTCAAAAGAAGACAAATAATAATTTTTTTTGTACAAATAATTTTTATTATAAAAATCCTTTTAACACCTATATCTTTATAAAAAAAAGTGATTAAAAAAAAGTGATCATTACGTATGTTCTGAAAAATAATAATCAACATATGTGGTGATTTTATCACTCACAAGTTACTGATTTACGCTTACATGCTCACGGTGTTACCACTCGGAGTAGAAGGCAAAAAAGACTTAAAGGATAAAATTGAAAAAATGAAATCATCTTTGTATTAAATTACAAAAATAAATATGATTATGGTTAATAAATATGATTATGGTTATTTTAAAAAAAAGTGATAAAAGAAATTTAAAAATATGACTTTTACGTATATATTCATATATTATTTATTTTTATTTGTTTGTTTATTTTATTATTATTTTTTTTAGAAAAAGAGTCAATCAGGATTTGTGGTGACTCTATCACTCACAGCTCGCTAATTAACACCTAAATGCCCACGGTGTTACCACTCGGAACATAAAGGCAAAAATAAAAATTTAAAATAAAGGGCTCTCACTGAATCATTTATTTTTAATAAATAAATAAATAAAAACATTGGTACTTATAATAATAATGAAAAAAAAATGACGACTTAGTCAACGTTTATACCATGACAACTTCTCACTTATGGTATAATTGGTTGACACTCTATAGGCTCAGGGAGACTTGGCCCCTCATGGCAAACTCTAAAGTAGAGAAGAAAAACCAATGACCAAATAAGCATCAAAACTACAAATAAAAATAAAATCGAATACAATTAGTCAATGCATGTGTGCATGTGCAAACTCAAATAATTTAAACACAATCATAAGAGGAGGAGATGCAACCTCTTGTATCTTCATTTTCTCTTCCTTTACTTCAAAGTTGATAGCTTAGTTTGTAAGCTTGGTCCATGCTCCCGTACTTGCCTTTGTGTTCCTTTCTTACCTCGATGAGGATGACTCACTCTTTTCAAGCTTGCTTTTGCGCTCCCATGATGCCCAAAAAGAAATACAAAGACATGAATATCTATCTTGGCAAATCTTCCGAACCAAGAACTAAAGAAAAATTTTGGTTGCTTAGAACTACAACTACATGTAATACATTATTGCCTGAGTTCATTCGCATATTAATTGTATGGTAAATTATAATTAGGTGCTGAAGGGTAATACACCAAGCCAACACTTAAGTGATCAATGAATCTCATTCTATCCCAATGGTTAATTACGGACAAGATGTGAAGGAAAAAACTTTTAAGATTTGATCAGTGGCACTACTCACTAGGTTAAGGTAGGGACAATAAAGCATTATGGAATTACGTGTAATCCCATGGGAAGCATTCTATTTTAATAAGATGTTCTACCATTATAGTCCAAATCACGATTCACTTTTCATGGATGAAATCATAGACCATTGGTAATAATTCAACACAGGGCAAGATAAAATGGCTACAAGCACGTGATTGTTTTCCCTTGAGTTTATCACAGTAAAATTGAATTCAGTGGTTTCCAATCTATGAATGAATGTTTATAGTCAAATAAGGCACTGGTTATAGCATTTAACAAATGACAAGAAGAAGCATCCATAATGACCCCACAATATCAGACAAGTTTTGTATTAAGAGTTTACAGAGCTAAGTTTCCATAATAGCTTGGAATCTATAACCGAAAAAGTATACTATATGAACTAATCCTCACTACTAAGATTCTCCAGTGACCATCAGTGTCAAGGTTAAACGGGTTCATGACTAAAAATAATCCTGCCATTCCAATGCAAACTCACTGGTTATACAACATTAATTTGCTAATAACACCACACTGATTTGCTAATAGCCCACAATCATGTTCAATAATCTACACAGCACGAGATCACAATAACAAACAGACTATATAGAGATTTTCTCAAAATCGGACAAATGCATGAATGAGAAACCCTCAAGCTGTTTACCCGGGAACAAAGGGATACTAAGAAATAAACGAAAAGAACAAAAACAAAAACTTCCAACAACTAAATCAGAATGTCACATTCAGTGATTACCCTTTCTACAACAAAACCAACCAAATGTCTGTTCATGAGAAGGGATCGAGATTAAACCATTCAGAAGAGTATGAACAATATAAACTCAAGACTCAACAAATCATAGAACAGTATTGGAAACATAAAGGGGAATAAAGCATAACTTGAAAAGGATCGCGTGATCCAAACTGAAGAAGAAGGAAGAAAAAAAGGAAATTTACCAAAACCAGAGCCTCCATTCCCTCTGCTTTTGTTCGAGTCTCCTCTCTACGGCCTCATCTTAGTCTTTCTTGTTGTCTCAAGCCTCCTCGTGACTCTGCCTCTCCTTCCTTTGACTTCACAGACTCCCTGTGTCTCTGGTCTCAGCTCCTCTCTCACCTGCGGCTCCCTCTGTTTCATATTTCCCTTAGTTTCTGCGGCTCTACGGTAGCTCCCTCTGTTTCATGCTTCCGGTTCATCACTGTGGCTACCTCTGTTTCATGCTTCCTCCCTCTCTTAGTTCGTCTCACCTCCCTCTTTCTTTCCTCCAGATCTCGCTCCCACGGCCTCCACAGTGGCTCCCTCCTCGCAGCTCTCTCCTCTCACGGTCCCTCCTCTGTTCGTCTCACCTCCCTTTTTCTTTCCTCCAGATTTCGCTCCCACGGCCTCCATGATGGCTCCTTCCTCGTGGCTCTCTCCTCCTCTCACGGTCCCTCCTCTGTTCATCTTCTTCCCTCTCCCTACCCTGTGTCTCTTTGGAACCGTGTGGCCGAGCCTTAAGGCTCCCTCTTCCCTCTGCTCGCGGCTCTCTCTTTCTTTTTTTCTCTCACCCTAGCTCCCTCTTCTCTCTTTTTCTTTTTTTCCTTGCCTTCGTTCGCTCTTCCTTTTCTTCTTCACGGTTGCCCCCTAAATCTCTATCATGCTCAGCTTTTTCTGTCTCGTGTGCTCCCTCCTCCTTTTTCTTTCGTGCACGCTTCCCCCTGTTTCTTCGGCCTTGCGTGCTCCTCTCTCATCCTCCCTGCTCTGATTCTGCAACTCCTCCTTACTCGTGTCTGAGCTCTCAGGCCCTTTGGCTTAGGGCAAAATTGGGGGAGTGAAACGCAGGGTGATGCCTGCGTTTCACTCTTTTTTTTGTTTATTTTTATTATTATTATTTTATATAATAAAGAAAAATCCTTCTCTTTCTTCTTTTTCTCTTCTTTTTTTTTTTCTTTTTTTTCTTTTAACATTTTTTTATAATTTAGTTATTATAAGGTTCACTAAATTTAAAATTAAATGAATTTTTAGCTTTTAAGTTTCTTTATTATGTTTTTGAATCACGTGAAGTTTTTTCTCTCTCTCTTTTTTTTTTTCTTTTTTGAGGATCCTAGAAGAAAGGAAATTAAATTCTTGGTTTTTAAAGAAAAGAAAAGGGATTGCATTTGGATAAGAATCCTAAAAGAAGGGAATATTTTTTTTTTAAGACTAAAAGGTAGGGTTTTGATTTTTGAGAATCCTAAAAGGAAGGAAATAAATTTTTTTGATTTTTTCTTTTTAAATCTTAAAGAAAAGGGATTTTTCTTCAATTTTAGAAAATATGCGTTCAAATTGAAATTAAAAGAAAATTTGTGTCTTTTTTTTCTTTTTTCCTTTTTTTTCAATTTTTATATTTGTTGGTAGAAAACCCGGACAAAATACAGTGTTCACAAAGATGATCTCAATTTGAACTTCTATAGTAGGATTTGGGTTGAAGAGATAAAAGAAGCTCTTATGAGAATAGATAATGGTAAAGCTATTGGTCCCGATGGTATTCTTGTCAAAGTTTGAAAGTGCTTAGGAGAGAAGGGGGTTTTGTGGCTCACTAAATTATTTAATGAGATTTTAAGATCCAAGAAAATGCCAGAGAAATGGAGAAAGAGTACTCTAGTTCCTATATATAAGAATAAGGGGGATATTCAGAATTATGCTAATTATCGGGGGATAAAACTCATTAGTCATACCATGAAACTTTAAGAAAGAGTGATTGAGCATAGACTCATAAAAGAGTCTTGTATTTCGGAAAACTAATTTAGATTTATGCCAGGACGGTCTACAACAGAGACTATTTATTTATTAAGGGGTTTGATTGAAAGATACCGGAGTAAAGAGAGAAACCTGCATATGGTTTTCATTGATTTGAAAAAAGCCTATGATAGAGTACCAAGAGATGTATTGTGGAAAGTAATGGAGAAGAAAGGTATCCGTATGGTTTATATTTGAGCCATAAAGGATATATATGAGGGGATAACAATAAGTGTGAGAACCTCTGGAAGTGTGATAAAGGACTTTCTTATAACGATAGGTTTACATCAAGGATCTTCTTTGAGTTCATACTTGTTTGATCTGGTTTTGGATGTTCTAACAGATCATATACTGAAAGAAATTCCAAAGTGTATGCTTTTTGCGGATGATATAGTTTTTATTGAGGACTCAAGAGATGAGGCCAACTCTAAGCTTGAGTTATGAAGACGCACTTTAGAATCAAAAGATTTTACTTGAGTAGAAGTAAAACGGAATATATGCATTACAAATTTAATAAGAGACCAATTAGAAATGATTCAGAGGTAAAAATTGGAAAGTAAAACCATTCCAGTAGTGTTAAAGTTTAGATATTTGGGGTCGATTTTATAGAGTGATGGTAAAATTGATGGGGATGTTATGCATAGGATACAAGTTAAGTGGTTAAAGTGGAGAAAAGTATCAGGAATTATTTGTAGCTGTAAGATACCTACAAAGCTTAAAGGAAAATTTTATTGAACAACTATAAGGCCAGCAATGTTATATGATAGTGAATGTTGGGTTTTGAAAGGACAACAAGAGCAAAAGATGGGAGTAGCATAGATGAGAATGTTGAGATGTATACGTGGTCATACAAAATTGGATAAGATACAAAATGACTGTATACAAAGAAAAGTTGGAGTAGCACCTATCGAAGAAAAAATGGTGTAAAATCGTTTAAGGTGATTTAGGCATGTACAAAAAAGAGGGCAAGAGAAGCAAGTAAGGAGAGTTGATCAAATGGCTTGGAGCCCTATTAAAAGGCGTAGAGAAAGATAAAAAAGGATATTAAGGAAAGTTATAGGGAATGATATCTTGAGAAATAATCTATCTGAGAAGATGGTATTTGATAGAACACATTGGCGCCATATGATCAATGTAGCCGACCCCACGTAGTAGGATAATGCTAATGTTGTTGTTGTTGTAAGGTTATAATAATCCTTGTCACTACTTGAGTTCTAGAATTACCGTTAATTCTAACTGTAGCTTAGACTTTTGTTGTTGCTTGTGTGTTGCTCAAATTAAGCAAATGTGTGACGTTAATGCTCAACCAGGTTGGTACCAAGTTTCCATAAGAACAATACTCTTGCCCACTCTTTATTAGTTGATATGACCGATGCACTTGTGGTTACACATTTTTTCCCTATCAAGTTTTTGATATCGTTGCTAGGGACTTAAGTGCCAAAACCATGTTTGGTTGGAATTGATTAGCACTATAAGCTTAAGTTTAAGCATTGTATACATTTGTTCATGTTTATATGTGTTTTCTTGTTGTTTGTTGCTTTCTAGTGTTCTTGTGTTTTTCTTGTTTTAGTGTGCTTTTTGTGTTTGCTTTTATTTTTGTTTGTTTCTTGTAGCTTATGTTTTTATTTTTATCTTTGTTTATGGATTATCCTTGATGGAGAAATGGGGCAACTAGTGGGTTTGAACATGATAATTATGATAAAAATGCTACTAGCTTTGCTAGTGTTAATGACTCTCAATATGTTGACATGTGTAGTATTTATTGTAGTAAGGGTCATTATATTGAACAGTGCTCATATTTATGAACCTTGGATAATAAGGAGGATAATTTCACTATGGTTCATATTGGTGTGAATGATAGCACTCTCACCCCTAGATGGAATCATGAACAAAACATGTCTTGGGATCATAATTCTTTTGTTTCCTTATATGCATTACATTTTGAATCCCCACCTAATTTTTATGAAGAAGAAAGCACCCCCATTCATGAGAAAAAGCCAACCATAGAAGATATGCTCTAACGTATCTTTGATAATAAAATTGAAATGAGAGTTGATAATGAAAAGCAATTTAATAAGCATGCATTATCCCTCTAGACTTGAACATCTCAACAAATGTCTTCTAACATTGAGTCTATAAATCAAGAGGGATATTTCACTAATATAGCAACCCTTACTCTTATAAAAAATGAAGAACCTTGCATGCAATTAATCATGGGAAGTAAGAAAGAGTTGCTTGTGGCATGTGAACAGTTTGGGGTAACATGTGAGTTTGAATATTGTGAAAGGGAGAATAGTGAGTCAGTAGAGGCTTCAGCTAAGGAGCCTAAATCATGTTGCATTGATGTAAAGGATGAAGAGGATATCTCAAGTACTTACACATTTGATCCTCCTATGAAGGTTCTGACTCTTACTAATGAGAGTCAAGTTGATTTTGTGGGGTGTTCAAAATTTTAAGAGTCCTTGGATTTTAATTTTGATTATATCAGAATTGAGCATTCTTTTATTGTTACTAAAACATGTTTTCCAAGACTACTAATGGTTGAGGAAATACATGAGCTTTGTTTGAATGAACACCCCTTATACTTTAAAACTTGTTGCTTGAAAAAAAATGAAGACAAAGTAATCATTATTTTGTATACATATGATTGATTATTCTAAGAAAGTCTAGTTGAAAACTATAAACTTAGTACTTATCAGGAGGCAACACAAGTTTAATTTTTCTCCTTTTTGTTATTTTTGTCTTTGCTTCTTTTTGCTTTTGCAAGACCAGCCACATGAGTACCTCAGGTCCAATGCCCTCTAGCTTGAGTAAGTGTGCAGATTATGATGCATCCTATTAGGGAAGCTTTAGTATCTCATTCCTTCTCATGCTTTAAATTTTTATTTTTCACATTGAGGACAATATTCATTTCTGAGTGTGGCGGAAGGGATATTAGTGTTTGCCCGTGTCATGTTATTTTAATTGTGCTTGGGCCTAGTGGAACTCTGAACCTCTAATTCTTTTGTGATTGCCACCACTTAATTAGAGATATTTAAATTGGAGATGACTCAAGCAAAGCAACTATTTCATAATTCAAAAACAAGATTTCGTGGATTATTTTGAGCACTATAATCTAGTGGGTGAAATTAAGAATAATGACAATGGCTTAGTTCTTGGATAGTTCATTATACAACTTGTTTAGGAATTTAATTGCAATTACTTAAATGGTTATGGTGCGGACCAAGTATTACTAAGAGAAATGATTTAGGACCAAAAGAAAGAAAAGAAATAAATTCTACTTCGCTGGTTGAAATTACTAAGTAACTGGAGGTCTATATAACAAATGTTTAACTTTCAAATGTAGTGGAGACTATGGGTATGCTAGTAACACCCTAAGTATGTTTCATTGGGTTGAGTAACTGGGAGTCTGCATCACTAATGTTTGGCTTTCGTGTCAAAAGATTCAAGTGAGACAAATAAAGGAAAGTAAAAATGATAAAAAAATGAAAAGAAGGAGGGAAAAAACTATTTGACAATAATGTGAATTCTTGATAATCTCCGTTGGTGATTAATATGATCTGCCTATAGTTATGAGGTTGTGCATTGAGTTTTTAAATGAGTTGTATAATTTATTATTCTTGCATTATGTTATCTGTTTGCATCAATTAACTACTAGGTACACGCACCACATGATCCTTTGGAAGAATGCAAATGATGCATTTTTTGTTATTGAGCTTGAGTTGCCTATGTATATGTATATAGTCCTTGATCATGTTATGGTGGCAAGTCTTTAGTATGGGGGTAAAGAGTAAGGTGAAGTTTAAGTAATATTTGCTCGAGGACAAGCAAAAGTTTTAAGTATAGGGGTGTGATAATTCCTCATATTTAGGATCAACTGTGATACTTTTGAGTATATTTAGGGAGTCATAGGTGTATTTTAGATATTAGTTCCCCACTTATTTGTAAGAAATTAGATTAATTAATTTGATTGGAGTTTATTGGAATTATCATAAAAAGTGAGCAAAAAATTGTTTCCTTTTTATCAGATAAGCTTTTCATGGGTATTTGATGATATTTGTAGGTAAGATGAAGTATTGGAGGAAGAAGAATGTAGAATTATGAAGTATGGAAATCGAAGAGAGTTGATTTAGTGTTCAATGGGGCAAAGTGGATTTCTGCACTGCAACGGTGGAGATTGACGTTGCAGCATTAGTGTTTCTACATAAAAACATTTATGTGTTACCGCATGGTTAGTTTAATGCTACAACATCCATATCTTTGAAAAAGGGGCATTTTTGCGCTGCAGCAGTGGAGCTTAAACGTTACAGCATTGGGTTTTTTGTTAAAAAATGCATAGCATCATTAAACACGAGTTAAGATCAATTTTTCACATATATTTTGAGGGTTTCTTCATTTTTCACCATTGGACCTTAGAGGTGGTTTGAAGGCTCAAGGAAAGGGAATTGAGGTTTTGGAATGTGAATGCATGGTGGCATGGATGGAAATTTGGCACCAATTACTAGTTTTCTCTTCTCTTTCTCTTCTTTCTCATATATTTTTCTTTATGGTTAGTTTGTTATATGTTTTGTGTATGGAAATACTCATGATATGTAACTAGACCTTTGGTTGGGGTTATTATTTCTTTGATTATAGATTAGTGGATAATAATTTACTCCTTTAACTACATTAATGTTATATTTGTTGATTCGATTGTGAGTTTGATTGTCCCGAAACATGAGAAATTTGATTGGGGCTTATTTTAGGTTTCCTGATGAAACTAGGAATAGGGGGTTTAAAATAGAAAATCAACTAAAGTGTGTAGGATCGAATATTCAAACATTGAATACCTTGATTTGCTTTTCAGATAGGAATATACCTACTGACCCCACATAATCATATTAGGCTTATACTTAATTAATTTTAATTAATTAATCACCTAAGGAATTAGGGGTTAATATAACTGGAATGCCTTTGAGTGATTTAGAAGACACTATTAAGTAATTGAATGATCTAAACTAACAAAGATAACTTTACTAGTAATTAAAGGGGGAAGCTACATATTAAGAAGTAATCAATGTTATAATAATCAATATCACCACTTGAGTTTAGAATCACCACTAATTCTAACTGTAGCTTGACCTTTTATTCTTACTTTATCTCTATTCAATCTTGTGTGTTACTCGAATTAAGCAAATGTGTGATGTTAATGCTTAACTAGGTTGTTGGTACTAAATCTCTGTGGGAACAATATTCTTACTTACCCTTTATTACTTGATATGGTCAGTGCACTTGCAACTACACATTTTGTCTCTATCAAATATATACCTCATCATGTCTCAAATATAAGAGAATTTTAGAGAAGAAGTTTAATTCAAGATATAAGAGAAAAAATAGATTTTTGTAGTAATAAATGAGATATTCCAAAAATACTCTATAACCATGGTAGTTTTAAATAAGCATCAATTAATCTAATGTAAAGGAAATGACTATTAATGAAAAGTAATTTTCAACTAAAAAAAGTATGTTTCATTACAAATTAAATAAATTTAACTAACTTCACTCATCAAGTAGATTTGTTTTCTATTGTGCTTAAGGGTGGAGGGTTTATATATTTTGCACAAGCTAAGACTAGGGGTAAGCAATCGGTTATTTGGCTCAATTCGGTCTGAAAACATAAAAAACTGAATAACTGAAATGAGGTATATTAAAAAATCGAACCTAACCATAATTGCAAGGAAAAATAAACTGAACCGAACTAAAATATTTCTGTTCAGATCGGTTTTCATATTCAGTCTCCAAAATTCCCTTCTCGTTATTCTTCTCTCCACCTCTTTCGTCCACTCCCATCTACCATTAACTGCACCGACGACACCATCAGCAAGACCTTTAGTGACCCCCACCAGCACCACCACAAGACCACCAACGACCGTATTGTTAATCGGCTTCATTATTAGAGAGACCTTTGGCAACCATTGTTCTTCTTCACCAACAAGGCCTTACTTATATTAGAAGACTTACACAGCCTTTCCACTATCTATCAATGAGCACCGTTGCCATAACCTCTACCTCTTCTTTTCATTGGAGTCATCTCTCTCCTTCATAATTGGATCTAATGCTTCACGAATCATGATCAAATCTGTAATGCTCCAAGCTTCTACCTTTTTTTTTGTTAGATATGTTACCTTTTTATCTTGTACTAGATTATTGATGGTGGTGTGGAAGGATAGAGGTTTGAAAAGGAAGAAGGGAGTGGCCGTGAAGAACTGATGATGATGTGAGGAGTTGCAGATGCAACGACAAACTGATGGCCATGAGAAAAGAAGGAATGATAGGATGAGGAGTTGAACATGAATAAGGCTTTAGGGTGTTAATTTTGTGATAATGTTATAGTGGGCTTATGGGGTGGGCCAAAGTAAATTGTTATTGAAGTTAAGTGTGTGTAGGGTGCAAACACACTGTTTTTATTCTTTTTGGGCCAAGGGGTGCAAATAGAATATTCATTCATTAAACAAAATATATATATATATATATATTTTTCGGTTCGATTCGGTCTATTTAGGTTTTTCAAACCTAAAACTGAACCGAACTGAAATTACCAAAATCACCAAAAAAATTAACTAAACCTATTTGAAAAACTGAATTAATCAAACTGAAAAAATCAAATTCAATTTGATTCGGTTTGATATTCGGTTTCAGCTTGGTTTTGTTTAGCCCTACCTAAGACATGACAAAAATACGTCTCATTCATGTTTTTACGACTCACATGAAATAATGCATTTTAATACACTTTGTCAAGACGATGATATGATGTGAGGTTCATGTTTTTACGACTCACATGAAATAATGCATTTTAATTCACTGTGTCAAGACGATGATATGATGTGAGGTGATTTTCAATGACGAAATAGTGAGTTAATGATGGGAGAGAGAATTTTTTTCTTCCCCACTGGTACTGGTGGTGGACAATAGAGTCAAAAGATCCAATCTTATGAGATTATTAGTAATCTTATTTATACAAGATTGAGCGCAATTATATTATCTGAAGCAACTACTACATGTCACGTGGATAGATTCTATTGTTTGGAGCAGTAATTCTTTTGGTGGATATAATCGTGTAAGGAGTGTCGTTCATTGCTTCAAGACTCAAATCCTAGTGGTCAGATGACATTCATACTTAGGAATATTTATGGACGCTACAATGCACATTTTAGGTCGTTTTTATATCGACATGATTGCATAATCTTTTCATTAATATTGATTTCGCATATTGTAAGTTTAATTAGTCTCAATTTCAATTGGATATCCATCTTTGTTGTTTAGGTGTTTATGTTTTTGTGTAAATATATTTATTTCTCTATTATAAAAAAACACAGTAATATTTGCACAATTTCAAGAGAGACATGGACTATAATGTTTTGTAATCGTCCTCCATATATGGTCCTCGTTCATACTTCATAGTATCTTATGAATTCTCGCTCCTGTCCTTTAGTTAAGATTTTTTTCGTACAATTTAGTCAAGATTTTTAGTTCTTACTCATACTCCCCACCACGAGTACTAAATGGCGGGCTTAGTTTTGTTTTATTGCCTTGAAAAGGAGTGGGCCTAGTTAACTCTTGTAGAATGCGGATATATATATATATATATATATATATATATATTTTTTTTTTAAAGCAAAACCACCCACCATCCTTAGTCATATTGGATAATACTTAGTTTAAATCGAGTTAGATCAAACTCCAAATGGAGATAATTTTCCTAAAAAATTGTTGACATTTTGATTTTTATGACTTATGAACACTAAATATATAGTTGTTCTTGATGGAAAAATGAATAAATAAATAAGTACGTGTACTAAGACCTTCAACATATTACTTTTTTTTTTAATGTAAGCTACGTGGATTGTATGGAATTTTAAAAAATAAGACGTATGATTTATAATTTATAAATAATATAATTTCCTATAAATTATGTACATAATATATTGGTATTGATAATAATATTGATATTAATAATAATTAATGAGCAATAGTAGTATTATAAACAATAAGCTACTAGTGAAACTCATCTTCTACTATAAGTTTAAAAGATAAATATGTATAACTCTTAAAAAACCACACTATTATTTACAATAAAAGGTATAAATAATGTGACTTTCGTATTTTAAACTTGTGCAAAATATGAGATTCACTTCTAGGTTGTCATCAACGCAATTTTTATAGATTATATATATTGATTTAAAAAATCAATAAGATAATTGCACAGTGGCATATGATTGTGTGTATAATTATTAATATATAATATAAATTCTTTTTGGGCCAACATATATAATATATAGTTTTTTTATTGACTTGGAACAATTATAATATACACACTCATATATCCAAGATGACATTATATCATGAGAAGTATCTGACACCATGAGGTCATTGGCAATTTATAATGTATGGTTAAAAGATATACGACACTTTCTTTGTCATTGTTCTTTTGCCAACACGTACCCTATTGGATCTGTGCCAACCGGGAATTGACTTTGCTCCCCTTTGCATCCGTCCGCTTCCGATGAAGAAAAAAAAATGACACCGGTGGCACCGTGGGAGCCACCAGGAATGTGAATTTACAGCTTTATCCTTTGCCAGCCAGGTGGTCAGAATGTGAGGCTGGGACACGGGGTTTCACCTACAAAGACCGCTCTTGCCACAGAGCTGCTGCGGCAGGTTTTGTATTTTTTTATTTTTTTTCTAAATTAAAATTTATAAATAAAAAATATATTTTTCAAAAATTATATAGATATATATTTTGTGTTGGCAGGAGGGAGATAGCTAAGAGATCCGGAGTTTGTGAGACTCAGATGTCTCCTAAGGGCCATCAAATTGGACCACGTGTGACTTATGATCCCCAAAGCTGATGAAAGACATCAGACGCAAACCCACGCGCCAAGGCTGCTGCGTTACTATTTAATTTATTTATTGATAATAATCATTTAAGCTTGAAATTACGACTGAAAATTAAATTTGGCTTTTACGCTGGGGACTTGAAAAGGAATTAACAAATTTGGCTTTATTCGACGGATGAAAGTTCAGGTTTAGGCTCAAATTCAATTTATGGTTAGTCATTTCAATTATACTAAAATGCAAGTATTATTATTTTCATTAAAAATATCTGCAAATAGCGAACGTCTGCTCTTCTAAATTACTATGAGGTAAGGTTCGCTGTTTAACACTTAAACGCGTTAACTTGGTCCGGCCATCTGTGCGAACTGAATCTATTTTGGAAAATCCCACGTGAGGACCCCAACTAAAATATTCCCAAATAAGGAATCTTAATAATTGAAATTCATTAAAAGGATCTAAATTTTTAAAGAAAAAAAATTAGTTGAATTAAAATATTCTTTCTCCATCTTTCCCTTGGAGCTCTAGTTGTTGGCAACATCATTGAAGCTCTAGTGACCAAAAATATCGCTGGAGTTGTTATAGTTATCAGTGTGAAGTTTAATAAAATTAGGAGTGTTGAAATTAATTATAATAAATTTAAAATTATGAATCTCTCACTTGAAAATTTGATTAATTCAATTTGAAAATTTTCAGATGAAAAACTCATAATTTCCAATTTATTATAACTGATTTCAATGTTTATAATTTTATCAAACTTCACATTTATGACTATATTAATATCGGTGACATTTCCAATTATCAGAGCCCCAGCAATGTCATCGGTGACTGAAGCTCCAGCAACGTTGCTGGCTCTAGTGAGAGAAGGAGGAAAGGAGGGAGGAGGGATAAGTCTAACTAATATTTTTTTCTCTATAAGCATCTATGTCCTTTTTAAGTGATTTAATTATTGGGACTTTCTATTTGAAAATATTTTTTTTCTATCATCTTTTTTTTCTTTAGCCACTCCATCTGAATCTATTATAAATTAATTTTTTTACCACCTGAATATTAATCTATTCTAAAATATGGTCTAAATGAATTGATTTGATTAATAAGTTGAAAAAGATGAATCTAATTTATCAAAAGAGTTAAATATATTGATGTGTTTAATCCGAGAAATATACATTCAATTCAACACTTAATATTTAATATTTGATATTTTAAATTCATCTATATAATCACATAAAATTATATATTTTTCATATAATTTTTTCCTTTTTATTTGGTTATTTGATTTAAATTTTTATATATCATAATTATATAATCAAAATATGTAATATATGTAAATGCGTTAACTTGCAAATTAAAATCAACCGATCCGTTATTGATCAAGTAAATTAAATTAAATATAATTATGTTGATTTTAAAAAATAAATTAATTTAATGCATCGCATTAATGCATCAAACACGATAATTCAATATTCTCTCCTTCCCATTTTACATAATGTTTAAGGTTTTAGTATAGAAATTAAGGCGGATAATAAATAACTGGATAGATTATATAAATTTATTGTATTACTTTTAATAATTACTTTTTTATTAGTTATGAATTTAAATAATAGTAAATTCAATGTAAGAAATGAATATGGATATAATTAAAAATAATAATAAATATTTTATTAATTTTTTAAGATAATAGATAAAATAAAATATTAAAATAAAAAAAAAACAAATAAAATAAGATCAGAGGAGTAAATTTGACGTCAATCCAATTTTGACAATTGCATTCGTAAAATTTTGGCTCCTCCACTGAGTAAACACTATGTCGTCACTATGTTTGGCTCTGCATCGAATGACCTCATCTGTTCCTACAGCTATAAGTTTCATCATTTATATTTTGCAGGTACATATAAAAGGGGAAAATTTTTTATTATACCTATTAATATACATAAATCAAAACTAGGCACATCTCCTCATATAATATATTATATCAGAATGAATCAAAATAACTTATAAATAGGGTAGTTTGTTTTAATATTTGTTTTTATATTGATATATTATTGATTATTGATATTGATAATTTCTAAAAATGACTTAACCCAAAGTTTTTTGGCAAAATGCTTTAACTGTCTTTCAATGTATTGAAATAATATTTGGAAACGAAATGGCTGATCCAACTAATATATAAAAATAGGAAATTATGTTTAATATAAAATATCGGGCCTATATATTGCACAGAGTTCAAAAGAATAACATAATATTCACAATTTTGTGAGTCATGAGATTAACTGAAGTTGTTAGAATTAAAAGGGGTATGGAGAAGAATTAAAGGTTTAAATATTTTTTATATAATAAAAGAATAATTTATAAATACTGCAATTGATTATAAATTTTATATTGATATAAATATAAAAGATATATAAATATAAATTTCCTAATAACTAAAAAAAAACTAACTAGTTATTAGGGAATTTATGTTTCTGTATCAAAGAAAGCATACAAAATTCTTAACAACTTTAATTGAGTTAAACCTAAGTAAAAAATAATTACATTATATAATTTTTTTGCACCAAATATATATGATATTGGACACAATATATTTATAGGTTAAAGTATATTTTTTGTTTTTTAATTTTGAAATAAGTTTCATTTTAGTCATTTAATTTTATTATGTTTCATATTAATTTTTTAAGTATTAACATGTAATCAAAGACTTTCTAAATTTTAACATCGTTAAATAAATTAAAAGAAAATAATAATTTACCTATTTAAAAGTGATATCATTAATATTATTATTTATTAATTAATATAAAAATTATAAAAAAAATAATTTTAAGACTTAAATATTTACTACTTTAAAAATATGTTAACAAAAGAAATTAAAGATTACAACCTTAAAATAAAAAAAATTATTTTTAGGTTCTAAATATTTATTTTAAGACATTAAAATATTTTTACATTCTCAAGTTAAATTTTTCAACTTATCAACTTATCCAAAATAAATAAAAATTATTCATTTTAATATAATAATTTTAAATATTTTACCACAATATTTTAAAAATAATTGATTTTACAGTTATAATTTTTAATACCTTGAATTAACATATTTTTTAATTTTTTTTATTTTTCTAAGGTACTAATTATTTATTTTGAATGTAAAAAATGATAATTATAATTATTATATTAATTAATATGTAATAATAGTAATTAGATAAATTTAAATAAATTTTCTGTTAACTTTTTTTAATGATTTTAAATTTAAGAATTTTTTGACTGCATCTTTAAAATTAAAAGATTATAATAAATTTTTTAAAAATTAAAATATTAAAATAAAATCTATTTTAAAATTAAAGGATCAAATAATTTTACTTTTATTTATTATATTAACCCTATTAATGTTATTGATCCTATGTTTTGGGCTATTATGTAAATGAAATGTAACAGTTGCCGGGCGCCCTTTAACCGTGCATCCATGATCCATGAGGTGCCATTACCGATCTTCTGGCTGTTTCTCCCTCCCTACCAATATATACACACAAACACTGCACCAAATCTCATCTTCGTCAATTAAACAATCTCTCGTCCCCGCCGTTTTCGTTCTAATCTCTCCCAATTCTCACTCCTTTTCGATCCCTGGTGTCTCTCCGATCGTATTCAGACCCACACTGATCCATTTCGATCCCAGCACTTGGTCGATCTATGAATTATTGTTATTTTCATTTCATTATATAATACTTATAGTCGGGTGTCGGATTCATATAAATTTCTCAACATCCATTCAAGTTAGATCCTTTTTGGATTCGGTTTGCGTTGGAATCGTGTAGTCAAATAATGGAAGTTGTGAATGAACCTTTTGGAGTTTAAAAATGCCTGGAGTAGCGCAAAAGAATGAGCAATTCAATCATGTGTCATCGGCGACGTACAAGCTTTCGGCCAATGGATTTTGGTCCAAGGGTCGGGACGATGTTAGCTACAATCAGCTTCAGAAGGTACAGGATTCAATGTTTTTTATTTTATTTCTGTTGGTCACCGGATTTTCTCGTCAGTTTGGATCCCACTTGATCACAGTTGTGTGTTTATTGATGTGTAAAACATTCATGGGTTGCCTCACCGGGCACTGGATCTTTGCTGTTGAAACAATTCGTTGATTGCTTATGCGGGCTTAGAAGTATAATTGGTGGATACATTTTTTTTTTAATTCAGTTCTTGGCGTCTGATGACTGCGGTTCAGTTTGTTCTTTCGTGTCTCTGCATCTCTGTCGGGTAAATGGTACAAAAAAGAAGGTATTTTAGATGTAACTTTTAATACACAAATTACTTCATTCAATTGCTCATTGAGTAATATCCACCATTTCACAAACAATGTTGCTCAAGGTTAAGATTCCTGATGCCTTTAAAGCCAGGGCAAAAACTTAGTGCTTGCGGGCAACAAAAGTTATTGGACAAATAAACGGGGAAGAACAGGGAGAAAAAAATCCAGTGGAACTGTTATTAAGTCCTAGAAACTAATCTGGCTTGAGAATATGTTCCATATGTCTATATAACTGCTATTTGTAATATGCTTGACTTATCTCTTTTGGGATGTTTTTACATTCTTGTGATGCAGTTCTGGAGTGACTTGTCACCACAAACTAGGCAGGAACTTTTGAGGATAGACAAGCAAACCCTCTTTGAGCAAGCTCGTAAAAATATGTACTGCTCCAGGTGCAATGGGTTACTTCTTGAGGGTTTTTTGCAGATTGTTATGTATGGGAAATCTTTGCAGCAGAATGGAGCAGGTTCTCACTTTCCTTGTAAAAGACCTGGAGATTTGAAAAGCCAGAATAATGGTAATGGTGGATCAAGCATTATGAATGGGTGCCCAGATGAAATTCAAGATCCAGCTATCCATCCCTGGGGAGGTTTGACCACAACACGAGATAATTCATTGACACTTATGGACTGCTACCTGTATTCCAAGTCTCTGAAAGGACTGCAAATTGTAAGTTTAGCACACTTGTATCAGATTCTTATTCAATCCTTTTTTCCTGCTTATTGTTTTAACTTTTGTTCATATCAGGTCTTTGATGGAGCACGCGCAAGGGAGCGGGAAAGACAACTGCTCTATCCTGATGCATGTGGTGGGGGAGGTCGTGGTTGGATAAGCCAAGGAATAGTGAGTTACGGCAGAGGGCATGGGACCAGGGAAACATGCGCTCTGCACACTGCCCGACTTTCATGTGATACACTGGTGGATTTCTGGTCAGCACTGGGAGAGGAGACCAGACAATCTCTTTTAAGAATGAAGGAAGAAGATTTTATTGAGAGACTCATGTACAGGTGTCTATCTATTTGTACAAACCTTACATTACATTAAAGACAGATAAGTGATGAATTGCTAGCACTTGAATACTGATGCATGTTAGAAACAGTCTGCAGTTGAAACTAATACACAGAGAAAGAGAATCTGGAAATGCATCTGAAGGATTAGAATATCCTGATTATGGCCGTGCTCTTTGGGTTGTCCATTTTTCCCCTGAAAATTTAAAACAAAAAAGGTTTTGGTTGTTGATATTCCTTACCATTCATATGCAGGTGATTTGTAATGGACTAGCTATCTGTGGGATTATAGAGCTCCCTCATAGGCTTGGAGTTAAAAATTTGAACAGAAGCATGCTTCAGATTTAATAAAGAGATATAATGATGCATTAATGGGAAAGTTTGTCTCTGTCATGGGCTTTAAAGCAGAACCATTAATACAATGTCAAAGATAGATTGTGATGGGGAAGCTGCGTTGAGGGCATTATATGTCTGTCAGTGATGCTATGTGTCTTCAGTTCTTCTCTGCTAAATATGCCTAAATTCTGTCTGCTTATGTGTGGTCCTGGAGCTCACTAACCCAGAGGGCAGCCAAGGGCTGGATCTATTAAATTTCATGCCTTGCCAGAGCCCATCTGATTCTGAAGGTTTTATCTCAATTCTTGCTTAGGGTAATTTTAATATTGTATGATAAAAAGTGGTCCCCAATATAGTTGTAGACTTGTACCTCATGCTAAAATTATGAGCATGCCATTAAACTGGAAAAGTAGAATGATACAGATTCTTATAAAACATTCTTCATTTCATGAGATGGGGGAGACCTGGACGATTAGATATCAAAGGAATTTGAGACATGGGTAATCAGATGAAAAAGAATCACCTTGTTAAGGAGTTTTCAAGCAATTATACAAGAAGATAAATCATTTGATAGGCTGCTTTTTTAATCATTGAACCTAACTGCACTCTCCACTGGAATGATAATTATTATCTCTTGGTGAAGTGTTAAGACAATTGAGTAGTTTATGCAACGTGCATGCACTTTTTGTATGGTTATGGTGATCTTGTTGGGTAATTGTGAAAGACAATACGCTTGGAGATTCTGTATAATTTACACGGGAAGAGGGAAGGACAAGGAAATAGGGAAAGAAGTTGAACAATTTTTATATATGTGGGAAAATATTATGATAGATCTAATGCAGTAATTGCCTTTCGCATGACAGAACCTGTTAAGTGCTTCATACTAGTATCCTTCACCCTAGAGTTTCATCAGTAAGCTTTAAGTGCCATACCATCGATTTCAAAATTGCCACATATTGTCTGATTGTTCACTTGTTGTACCTCTCTCGAAAGTTAGTTGCCTTCCATCCTCACATGGGTCTTCAAACTATTGGAGATGTGTAGATTTTTTTCTCTACTCTGTAGCCATTTCTTCATACACTTAGTAATGATGCTATTTGAAATGCATAAATACAAAATATGTTCTTTTGATTTCAATAATGAATTAGTTTATATTGTCAGCATTTACAGATATTTGCTTTAGTGCAGCGTTATTGCATCTGTTGTAGTCTCTTCTGACCTTGCTGATGTACTTGTACTTATTTTTTGTTGCTTACAAGGAGCTTTAATGGTATCCCTCTGTTTTTATTAAGAAGTTGATGATTTCTATTTCAGGTTTGATAGCAAGAGATTTTGCAGAGATTGTAGAAGAAATGTCATTCGAGAATTCAAAGAACTCAAAGAACTGAAGCGCACGCGTAGAGAACCTAGATGCACTAATTGGTTTTGTACTGCTGACACAGCCTTTCAGTATGAGGTCTTACTTCCATATTCTTATGCTTTAAAATTGTTGTGTTTGAGATTCCAGTGGAATAGTATACAGTAATGTCGTAATGATAAGATCTTTAACTAATCTGCCTGTGCTTATAGAGCAGATGTTCTGTCAAGCACATAATTTATCCATTTTTTCTTACCAGGTATCTGATGACTCAATTCAAGCCGACTGGCAACAGACATTTGCTGATACTTTGGGATCATATCATCACTTTGAGTGGGCTGTAGGGACAAGTGAAGGAAAATTTGACATTTTGGAGTTTGAAAATGTAGGAATGAATAGTTGTGTTCAAGTCAATGGCCTAGATCTCTGTGGTCTGAGCACATGCTTCATCACTCTCCGAGCCTGGAAGCTAGATGGACGATGTACTGAACTTTCTGTCAAAGCTCATGCGTTAAAGGGTCAACGATGTGTACATTGCAGGCTAATTGTAGGGGAAGGTTATGTTACAATCTCAAAAGGGGAAAACATCAGAAGATTCTTTGAGCATGCTGAGGAGGCAGAGGAAGAAGAGGTATTTAAAGTTCAAATTAAGAAATAAATTTCATTTCTATTATGCATAATTCATGTGTTATCATATAGGGAATTTAGTAAGAACAAGTTTCATCTGTCATGTAATGTGCACTTATAGGATGATGATTCAATAGACAAGGATGGAAATGAGCTTGACGGAGAATGCTCCCGTCCCCAAAAGCATGCAAAGAGCCCAGAACTTGCTCGAGAATTTCTTTTAGATGCTGCTACTGTTATTTTTAAAGAACAGGCATGTTTCTTTTTTTCTAAAGTCTATTCGAATGTTTACTCGTCTAGGTATATTTGTATATTGTCCTTTGAGGTCTTTGCATCGTAATTATAAATGGATGATTTGTATGCATGCTAAGTTCCAAAACAGTGTGCTTGGTGCTGTATGGAAGGGACGTCAACTGGATATCATTGACGGAATTTTATAATGTTAGCAATGCCAGTCAGCTTTTGCTTCTGGATTGCATTAGAACTGTTAAGCTTATTTCACACTTGTTTTTCCTCTTGTAATGAGGGAAAAATTTAGAGCTCACCATTTATTTTCTAGTTAGTCTGGTTTGCTGGCTTAAAGACAATATAGAGACAAAAGAATTGCATGGCATTCCATTCCTAATTTTGCAGCTTTAGACATCAGTCTTGTTATTCTATTCCAAATTTTATTCTGATTGATTACAGCCTTTTGCAAAACTTGATAATTATAAAGAGAAAATAAGTAAAAGTTGGAGAGGCAGTTATGGTGTAGATTGATGTGTGAAAAAAGACTAAAGCAGCACAATTCTCTATGTAAAGATTGATCTCTAACATGTGGATGTCCCCCAAACCCTTCCCATCCATTTACTGGTAGATGCGTCATACAGGAGAACATTCCTCAGATTTTAGGCATAGATCGACTAATGACAATGAGAGAAGATGTCAGCCAAGGTGTCAAATTTAACCATCTCTGGGTTCTTTTTGCATCACTGTTTAAGATTAAATCGATTCTCAGATCTAGGGTTCAAATCTGGAGTATGCTCTAACTATTTGATAATATACTCAACTAAACCATATTCAATGGTATTTTAATTCTCTTGCTCTGCTCCTTGACGATTTTCTTTGTTAAAACTACTGACTGTTATTCTATCAGGTTGAAAAAGCTTTCAGAGAAGGAACAGCTCGCCAAAATGCACACAGCATCTTTGTTTGTCTTGCTCTTAAACTTCTAGAGGAACGTGTTAATGTAGCATGCAAAGAAATCATTACGTTAGAAAAACAGGTACTATTGAAAAGGATTTGAGGGACCCAAAAGAAATGCAGAATGCAGGATTCTTCAATTTTGGGATAGCACTTTTAATTCTGAAATCCTAAATCTTAGTGATTTTTCATACAGATGAAACTTCTTGAAGAAGAAGAAAAGGAAAAGCGTCAAGAAGAAGAACGCAGGGAGAGGAGGAGGACAAAAGAAAGGGAAAAAAAACTTCGGAGAAGGGAAAGACTGAAAGGAAAGGAGAAAGATAAAGGAAAAAAGGGTTCTGAATCAAGTAATTCTTTTGACGCAGCTGAATTTTCAAAGGAAGAATTCTCTGCAATTGCTGATATGGAAGAAACTAGTCCTAATAACTGCAGAGATTCAGCCATTGAAACAGTTGATGCTAATATATTGAGGGATGAATCTCCTAACATCCAAGAGGAGGAAATCTATGATGAATGTAATACTTTGACATTGCAAGACCACTCTTATAATGAATGTGATGGAGAAATCAATACAAAAAATGGGACTGGTACTTTCACAGTTGAGCAATCAAGGCTTTCCCGTCAGAGACTAAGATTTAGGAAGGATTTTCAGCTGGATATGCCTATGAAGTGGTCTGACAGACGCCATTATGCTGCTGTTTCAGAAAATGGTGCGATGGTTGGGAGATCTGAGCCAAGACATTATGGTGATCCTTTTGTGGTTTCATCCAGGGGATTCAATGGATCAAATAGGAAGTTAAGAATAAATGCACAAAATTTCAATGGCCGACATGTGGGTACTAAGTATAATGAGAAGCTCCATTGTCCCAACAACCACATGACTGATAAATGTGACTTCCATTCTTGCTGTTGTAATGTGAATAATGAATATAGGGTAAGGTTTGACCAACGTTCTCCAATGAGTAGAGTTAGCCAGGAGAAGAAACCTACGATTAAGTCTGAATCTGCTGTGGATGCATCTAAGCAGTTTTATTATGGTAGTAAGTATAACCAAGTAGACTTTATACATGATAGTTATGGGAGACCAAAAAACAGAATCATCTCAGGGAACTATGCCAGCAGGGATTTGCCTCACTCAAAGAAAGTTTGGGAGCCTATGGAGTCTCAGAAGAAGTATCCTCATAGTAATTCAGACTCAGATGTTACACTGAGTTCCGTTACTTCAAATGTTCAAAGAGGTCAGTCTGATAATAAGGTCAAGTCATCTGCTGATGAAGCTGGTAATTCAGATGAACTTGATCATGGAGAAAGTAATTTGAAGGGATCAAGTGGAATGGATCAAGGCTGTCAGAATTATGTTCAGGTGGAGTCTACGTGCAGCTCCACAGAAGTTGTTTCTGAGGAACCTGGATTACGTCCAACTAGGGCATCTGCCCTGAAAGGTGGTTCTGATCCCATTCAAGGCAGCACTTCTAATTCTGAAAATTGCTCGTCATGTTTAAGTGAGGGTGACAGCAATACAACCTCTTCAAACCGTGAAAATACAGAATCTTCAACCACATCTGATTCAGAGGATGCTAGCCAACAATCTGAGGGAAGAGAAAGTTCAGCACTCATTGAAAATGGCTTGTCTGACTGTTGCAAAGTTGGAGTGGAGGAAAATCACAATTCATATAGTGAGGGTTCGGCAAACAGGCTACCATTTGGTCCATCTTTGGATGGAGGAGGAAGTGATACATTATGTGACCCCGTGACAGAAATATACCACAATTTGGACGATGATTTTTCAGCGACCAATTTGTGTTCTCAACCTCAAAGCATGGTTCCCCCAATGCCTAACCACAATCTGCAATTTCCAGTCTTCCAGGCTCCTTTGACAGTGGGTTTTTACCATCAAAATCCAGTATCATGGCCAGCAGCCTCCACAAATGGGTTGATGCACTATCCACACCAAAATCACTATCTATATGCTAGCCCTCTTGGATATGACATAAATGAGGACCCGCGCCTCTGCTTGCAGTATGGTGCCTTACAACAACCAGTGCCCCTATTCAACCATGCCACAATGCCAGTTTATCAACCACTCGCTAGAACCAAAGGCTTAAAACCTGAGGAACGAACTCAAATTTCCAGGCCAGCTTCAATCTTAGAGTATGTTGATGGATCTAGAGTAGAGAGGGCTGTTCCAGCTGGAGCAAACTCGGAAAAACCAGCGTTGAATGGGGAAGTTGGACATGATAACTCTGCCAAGTCAACAGAGAATAGCAGTGGTTTTTCCTTGTTTCATTTTGGTGGGCCTGTAGCTCTTTCAGCAGGTTGTGAATTAACTTCAGCGACTTCAAATGGTGAAGCTGTTGGGAATTTCTGCTCCAAAACTTTGGCAGATAATGTCCAGAATGATCATTCTTGCAATAAGGAGACTACCAACATGGAGGAATACAACTTGTTTGCGGCATCCAATAGCTTAAGGTTTTCTATTTTCTAAAATGAGGGAGTTTAGTCAATTCCTTCATATATGATAAGGGCGGTTTGACTACCTCTTAATTTGGCGAGCAATCGGAGTCCTGAGTTTCCAAAGTTTAGCCTTTAGTTTGATTAGTTGGTTGGTACCGAGCTTGTCTCCTTGCTTTTCCGTTGATGCAGAGAAAGACTGAGAGTGCCGGTGTTTTAAAGGTCTTTTTGTGTGAGTCAACCGTTTTTCAAGTTTGAATGTAGCATTTGTTCAATGTTCATGGCAATTTTTTACCATACATCATGCTGGAATCAAAACCAAATGATAATGAAAGCTTTATTGGGTTTTTCTAGATTAAGGTGCTACATTTTCTTGACTCTGGTTGGTGGTTCTCCTGTTGAACATATTCAATACAAGAATAACTCACCATGTCGATGATCTTAAAGATTCAGACAAGCTCGAATTTGAACGATAAAATAAGACTAATTTGTTCTAACTAGGACAAAACTAGATCTAATTTCGGCATACGTTAGAAGCAGTTCTTACATGCAAAGCATAGTAGGTGTTCAACCAAACACTGACCCGAACGTTGTCCCATCATCACAGATTCAAAGTCACAACTAGTAACAAATATTTTATCAATTTTATAACCTTACACACTTCTTCTTCTTCTTCTTCTTCTTTTTGGGTCACAAAAATCCCAGATCCCTTTTGCAGACATAACACTACAAAAAAAATCCGAAAGGCAAATGCCCTACCCAAGTGTGAGGTTTTATGACAAGGAGTCCGAGGGAAGCATTAAACTTCCTAGTGCCCGAGAATTAGATAGATTTACAAACATAAGATAAAGCTCGACATACAAACACGAAAATTGAATCCTTCGTAACGACTTTCGGGCAACAATCAAAGCCAAAAACCACATGAAAGGTTCAATCAAGGCTGTTAAGTAAAATGTTGCAAAATGAACCTGTAATAAACAAAGTACATATCCACGTCAGTTTTTACGCCCCTGACCTGCTCAAAACAGCCAAATAAAGGTCAGATTCATCCACGAATTCAGCCACATTATAAGAATGAGCAATAGCAACTCTCTGTAAAGATGTTTCATCAGGCAGGTCAGAAACTACAACTTCTGGGAACTGTTGCCGTTGCTTTTCTAATACTTCTCTCCCTTGAGGATGACTGATAACCACCCTTCCACCTAAAGAAGAAGTCCAAAGTCAGTGAACGGGCTCCACAGCAACATAAAATAACAAAAGTGATATCCGACAATAATAAACTGACATAAACACAGTGCACCAACAACCCCCCCCCCTTTTCTCCAAAACTACATGATCTCAAATTTGAGATCCACGATGTGCGAAGAGACGAAATGCAATGGCGGTTCAGTTCATACTTGTACCAAGTTGACAAGATTATAAATAAATGACGAAGCTATATTTGGTTTACTAATACTACCATACAATTTGCAACGCAAGAGTAGGGATAAAACAATGAAGAGGAACAATTTACATAATTAAACAACAGATAGCTAACCTGGTGAACATTTTTTAGCAAGGGATCCCAAAATTCCATCAAGTTTGAAGGGCAGAGCAGGTAGGAAATAAAGAAACACAACATCCAATGGAGCCCATTTCTCGGGAACATATATAATTTCTCCTTGCCAACACTTAACCTGGTCATATTTCTCTTTAATACCAGCTAAAGTCAAAAGTGAATCATGGACAACAAGCAGAAATTTGCATGGAGATGAATCAACCAAGCGATCCACAAACCCTTCAGAACTAATTGAAACCAAAACCCTTGAAGTTTCGTCAATCTTTCCAGCAGAAATAATGCGGTCAATATTTTGATTGAATTCTTCCTTGGGACTGGCTTTATCAGAATCAAGTACCGACCAATCCTTCTCAATAAATTCTTCAAAGTTAATAGCAGATACAGCTCCCTCAGGCAAAGAAATTGGGGCATCAAAATTTGTGCCAGTAGCATGAAGTGAAATTGGCTTCCTGAATGAAGATGTAAGAGAAGTAAATGACATATTGAGACCACTGCAACTCTGATGGTGAATATGTTGATGTTTTATTTGAAGTCGTGGGTGGGACTTGCATATTGGAGGTGAAATAACGTGGAAGGAACCAAAAGAAACAGAACTCATGGAAAAAACAACTTTTTTCCAGCTGTGGTGTTATCGACTTATGAGAAAGAAGAGCCAAATAAATGACTGAGCCAATCTTTAAGCAGTAGGTTTGCAAACAACTGTTTAAATCTGCCTCTTAGAAATCCTTTACATTACCAATCGGTATCCCTACTGATAAAACCCATCATCAGAAAACTTGAATTGCCAACAGCAAAGGATATTAAGATACATTAAACTTGATAATTTTCAAATCACAAACAGGTAATAAACAAATCTTTTGAAGTACGTTCAATTATGAGCAACGCATAGAAACAGCTATGACAATCATGGGAGATAAAATAGAATAATGTGATTTACTGCAAGCATCAATTATGTACTTTGAATGCACTGAATCTCTAGTCTATACAAATGCATGAAACATAAACCCTAGTACTCATATGAAGTGTCTTGGAAATAACTTTTTCAAAATCAAATTATCAACGTTAATATACTAAAATAATAATAAAAAAAAAGCCTGTCCACAATTTCTAGAGAATATCCCGTCAATTTACAGTAAACATTTATTTGGCTTCCTAGCAAAGGACTTATACTATAAAATAGTTGTTAATATTGATTGAATCGTTAACCTAATCTGGATTTCTATCCTACTCTCATGTTTAAATTTTTGAATTAAATGAGAGGAGATGCGTGAATTAGATTCAAAACTAAGATGGGTGCTAGGCTTCAATGAGCCACCATCAGAGCAAGGGCAGTTGCACACCCCGAGAATAAAATGAATAAAGAGCATGAGACAATATGAGAACAAGATATAGCTTCATTCGTGCCAGTACAAAACGGAAATTACAATGGCTCAAACTTCCAGGAAATCACAAATATGTTCCCATTTTCTGTTTCAGGGAGCTCCCAACTGGAAGACCATCAGCATCTGACAACTATAATTCTCTAAACATATATAAAATTCCAACAGTTTTATTCCCCTTCCCTTCACGTAAGTCTTGTATTTGGTGCTTCTTAAAGCCAGAACTTTCCGAAAACCCTTCTTTCAGTTTCGACCTCAAAACAAATACTCCCACCTTACAGTACCAACTAGCGAAAAAGATGAGTGCTTTCCGGAAATGGTGCCTGCTAAAATAAGACAGTACTATGCAAGGGCTCATAAAAGAAGGGAGGGCGAAAAATTGCACGATCCAAACCAAAACGAAATACCGACAACGGAGAAGTTGTTAAACAAGCAATACTCAATAGTCTACACACAACACAGACTAAGCCAGTAGAATATCCTGAGGCATGGAAAGAAAGAGATCGAAAACCTGAGGAAGCCGGGGCTCCGGAAGATGGATGATGAAACTAGTTGAGGAAGGATAACCAGTGACCGGTCTAATTTTATGAGCGGATAAGGGAAGCTCGGTATTGCAGTGGCAAACAGAAACGGTACACACAAAGGGGCGTTGGAGGTGGAACGGGTGGAGGAATTTATATTTTTAAAAAAACAATTAATAATTCATACATATATAATATGTCTGATTGATATTCTGTTTTCTTTAATTGTTTTTTTGGGGGGTCAATGATTTCTTTAAATTTCTTTTATTTCTCTGGGCTCGCAAACATTTCGAAGTGAGAAATTAATTCAAATTTGAGTTAAAATAAAATCGGACCAACCCAATCAATTTGGGAGAATTTAGCCTATTCAGTTTCTACCTAGAGGGATTAGTTTGGTTTCAAAATCGATTTTATTCGATTCTAATCAGTTTCGAGCAAGCTAAATGAATTTTTTTTAACTTAATCTAATTCATTCACAATTCTATTAAATAAATAATCTATTACCATGGTCCCATGCCATTCAAATCACTTATATGTGAAGCTTCCTGTATATTCGCATGTACATTGGCAATTGGAGAAGAAATTTCCGTCTGCTAAATCGACGGACATAACAGAACCATTTAAATCAATTTAACTTAGCAAATTAAACTATATATGAAGCTTCCATTATTATATTTACACTTACATCGGCAATTGGAGAACAAGAACAAATCTCCGTTTACCAGCTTGATAGACAGAACAGAACCGGTGAACTACGTAGGGAAGGACTTCGCCGCAATTTTCGAGTTTGGATGACGGAGGGGAGTGGTTTAGAATCCGGAGAGTGGAACGCCGAAGCCTCCCCACGCTACTTGGTATGGTAGTAAAAGCTGAGCGAAGGAGTGAAGATTGGAGAACGACCGTCGCTAAACGCTATGCTGGCGGCATAGCGGATTTGAGCCTCCACTTCTGTCTTGGTTTGGGCTAATGAGGACGTAACTTTTGGTTTGGTTTAGTTGAAATCGAATTACAATAAATCAAATCAAATTAATTAATTAACATCACTGATTCCCTTTTTTTTTATACCAATTGACGTCATTGATTCTAGCATACAGAGAACCGAAGCAAACCCATTTTTTTCCTGTCAATTTTAGTCAGTTTGGTTAGGTTCAACCAATTTTGTTAAATCTTAACCTCCTAATAAGAATATGAGAAATCCAACTTTTTTGGGTAGTCATATTATCAAACCAATCCAATTGATTAATGTTGGTAAAAACAAATGACTATAATGATTTAGTTTATAACAAATAAACCAGTACTAGGAGGACTTAAGCTGGCCGGAGTATTGAGAAAAGGCTGTAACTCATGGGTCAGAAATCTGATGGCCCATTGCGTTCAGTTCGAAAAAAACTTTGATTTTGGGCTCCCATCTTTTTGGTTTTGCGCTACACAGTCACCCAAAAAAACAGTACATGTAGCTTCTGGAATGGACCATGGAGGTACACTATGGATTCAGCGCCGTGGAGGTTCTGTCCGTTCTGTGTTATTTGATCTGCGTAGCCCTGGACGAAATTTAAATATGAGAAATACATTTTTTTAAGAAATTTCTGATGTGAACTTATGATGATTCCGCGCTTCCGTTTAATACGAAGTGTTGAAATGTAATAGAAATAAAATAAAATTTAAATAATGAAATATAATTCTTATGTATCTTTTTTTTTTGGTGAACAAATGGGGGAAAATTCTTATGTATCTATTTCTAAAAAATAAAAATAAATAAGCAGAAGAGGCCTTATATATTTGTAACGTTCCCTTCGGTTTTTTTAAGCGTGGGTCAGGAATTTTGGGCCTGAGTTTTTCTCTGCTTTTGGGTCAGCCGTCCACAAATCTTTTTGCCCCGCGTAAGAAATGAACATCTGTGAACTGTGAAGTGTCTGATGGAATCGATGGACAATACTGCAATACCAATACCTGTTAATTAGTTAATTTAAATAATATACATATTTTTTTGAATGGAAAGGGAAATATTATTCAAAAGAAGCAAAGAATATACATATTTTATAATATACAGGGGAGTGATTAATATACATATTAATATAGGAGTATACGGTTAACGAAACAATTATAATTCATCAATTAGGAGTTTAGTTTGTCAGCATTGTCTCATCCAAAAACATATTCATACGAATTTTTTAAGATAAAGTATATAAAAATGTGATTTTCTGATTAAATATTCTATAAAATTGTAATATTAATACTATCAAATATGAGAATAAGGATCATAGAGTTCAGCTTATCTTGGATCCATACAAATAGATGAAACCCGCTCTCTTGTTATGTTATAAAAAATGAAATATTTAAATTGTCACTATTTTTTAAATAAGATTCATTCTCCTAACTCATAATCATGGGCATTAAAAATAGAGTTTCAATTTAGGCAGTCCATTGTGATTTAAAATGTTATAGTGTTCACCTTGAATTTTGTTTATCCGCGAAGCTTAACTACGCATAATATTGTTATAAGATGAGTTGATGGACAAAATTCAACTAAAGTCATAGTCCCTATGTTCTTTACTTTTTTTTTTTAACCCCTTTCACACCGTACATGTAAGAAAGTCAAACTTTATTATTTCCTTCGGTTCCACCTTACTCCTAAATATAAAAGATTATTTATAATATATAAGATAATGTTTATTATATATTTTTTAAAAATATTCCTATTTAATATATTCAAAGAGAAAATGAGAGAAATTAAATAAAAATAATTTTAAAAAAATATTAAAATTTTTTAAAAAAATTAAGATAATTAATTTATTTTAATTCATTTTCTTAATTCATATAACTTAGTTAAAATGGATTTATGTTATGGGCTCTAAAGAGTATATTTGACACGTGCTTGTTTGAACAAATGGCGTCACATTTTACAACGTCAAGAGGCATTTTGGATAAGCGTTAGAAAATCACGATGTACCAGTTGTTATACCGCGTTTCCACAAGAGTACGAGTTTCTTACTTTTCCGTTGAGATAATCATGTTTGCCAATTTTCAGTATTTAATCAAAATGTTTTTTTTTCCAAAAGTGATTTTATTTTAAATATTTTAAATTTAAAAGTGATTTCAATAATATTTTCTCCGATCAAATATAAGTTGTTGAGTGAAAAGTTTTTATAATTCAAAAAATAAGTTATGTCTAAATCATTAAATATATTTTTCCTAAATACTTCTCATTAATTAATTATGTTGGGCAAAAATGATGAAATTTATAATTAAAAGCATTTAATTAGAAATAAATTAAAATTTAGACAAACTTAACAAGTTTAACAAATTTTATTACTAGTATATATTAAATAATTAAAAGTAATTTATATTTGATTAGGAGGTAACAATGTCTAACTCTCTAACTCTAATCCAAACGGACACTATTAAAGTTTGATTTCTTTGCATGCATTAATTGCTGGGGGATAAACATTAAATTGACATTCATTTAGAAAGAGAAATAAGGAAGAAGAAATATGAATTGGTTGGCTTTGTTAATTACAGTTATTCAATGGCGTAATGGCATAATAGAAGTAGAGACATTTATGGAGTTGCATCACGCACGAGACTAGTAAAGCACAAAAGGCCAATTATGCAACTTCCAGGTTGGTAGGAGTTTATCTCTGTTTGTCTTCTTCTTTCAAGTTTGTTTTCTCTGTCTCTTGTATGAGAATGTAAAAGAAAGGTGAAATTGGTGTGTGTGTATATATATTTTCTATGTGCATTTCATATCTAAAACCTACTACCTCACTTTAATTTAAGAATTTATTGAGATTTGGTCTAATTCAAATTGAGTCTGCTCAAATCTATTTGGACGACAAGATCTACCACCTATTATTTAACATAATTACATTTCTAAAATATGAACTTAAAACTTGTAGTTAAATTAATAAAACCCCTTACCAGTTGAACCAAATACTTGATAATAAAGTGAAATTGGCATTTAGTAAAATAAAATAGAGTATACTCTCTCCGTTTCTTAATATAAGAGACAAGAGACAAAATCACACAGATAAAAAATAATAATAAATTTGTTAGAAATATAAAGTAATTTCCAAAAATACCCTCATTTAATATTAATAACTCTTTCATCATTCAATTAATACAAATAAATTATATAAAAAACATATTATTTTAATTATGGGTATTTTAGGAAAAAATTATTAAATACACCAGACAGATCCCATATGTCCCTTATTTTTTGAAACACGAAAATTTCCCTAATTATCTCTTATATCAATGAACCGAAGGGAGTAAATCTTATAGTGGGGTAATTACAAAATATTGGATACTTTAAAAAAAGTTAGAGTATTGATTTTTTAAACTTTCTATCTATTTTTACAATAAAATATAAATTTTAGGAACCAAATATATATAATCTCTATAGTATAATATAAAAATTTGGTACAAAAATACATAAGTAATATTAGAAAAGTTGGGAGCACGGCTTGCTCATGTCTCCTTCGAAATTAATTTGAACATATAATGAAGCTTGCAAAATTGTTTCTGAAATTGTGACCAGTCCCACGTTGCGTTGACTTCAACTCTATGAGGTATAATTGTGAACTTGTCCTTTTTTTTTTTCTTTTGACGAAGATGAACTTGTTTTTTTTTTTTTATGAAGATGATCTTGTCTTTTCTCCTCAAGAGAATTGGGACATGATTATTCAACGGACTTCACTTCTCTACTGCGTAAGCACTGTGCTGTGTTGTGCTGCGCATGGAGAAATGGGGCCCACCCCATCGTTCTCTCCGTCCCCGTCTCCGCAACACATATTGGGCCATCGCTTCTCATATAAAACTTCTTTTAGAAGCTTTTGAGATTTTTTAATAATATAATATTATTTATAAAAAATAGTGAAGCCTTTATAAACCTTTTCATAAAATATTCTTCATGAATTTATTTTACAAAATATCTCTATCCTTTTTCAATATTGTAATTAGTGTAGGTAAGAAAGATATTAAAGTGATATACTCATTTATTTCCTATTACAAATCATTTTTAACTCATTTATATATATTAAAAAAATAATTAAATATAATTAAAATTCTTAAATTTTACAAAATTTACTATAAATTTTTAATATTATTCTTATAAAATTATAATTTATTTTATTTATATATATTTTAATTTCTTTCCATCATAATTTTTAATAAGGGATAAACATAAAAAAATAATATTTAATACTCAAAATGTGACTTATATTTTACATATTTAAATTTTTCTAGAAATTAAAATATAATAAAGAATAGAAAGAGTAAGTAAGAGTAGTTTTAAAATGTGTAATTTTTGAAAAAATCAAGAGGCTTTTAATTAATTTTAATCACTTTCCTTAATTTATATATTTTGATTAAAAGAATCTACTAGTAATAATAAGATTGGGTGGAAAAATATTTAAGAATTCGTTTTTGCCAATAACAGGTTAAGGAATTAATGAGAGGGGAAAATCACGTTGTAAGTGCTGTGTTTGACATCCATTAATTCCTTTTAATTAATTTGTATTCGTCAATTACTCACCAAAGCAGAGCATTTATGATACCGTCACACGTTTATCAAAACCAAAATCATATACCACTTAATTGAAATTAAATTATGCTCCTTCAGTTCCTACATATAGAATTTTCTAATTTGATTTTAAATATAAGATTTTTTTTAAAATATAAGATAATATTTATTGCATATTTTTTAAAAAATCTCTATTTAATTCATTTAAAAGAGAGAGAAAATAAAATTAAATAAGGATAATTTTAAAAAATATTTTGATTTTTAGAAAAATCAAGTAGTTAATTAACTTTAATTCTTATCCTTAATTCGCGTAATTCAGTTAAAAAAGTTTTATATTAAAGATGAAGGAATACTAAAACTTTAATATTGATAATTTTTTTTATTATATGGGTATAAATATTATTATTTATTATAATATTTATGATTATACTCACAAATAAATTAAAATTAATAACAAAATATACAATTTCAATAGATTGAATCAATTAAATAATGTTCACACGATGGTATGTATTAGTCTTATGATCAGAAAATCTCCATTTCTGTTTTTTTAATGACAGATGTGTAGTATATTATTAATATTAAATATTAAATTTGACTTTGGTTTGTATTTAATGTTATTACAGGACATCTATGCCTTCAATGGATCATTGAATGTGATGTTTTTATTTAGTTAAAAAAAAAAGACAAGAATTAGATATTAAAACTAGTTCAATGTGGTGAGATGTGAATTAATGTTAAGGATTTAAATCTTCCTGGTATAAAAAAAAAAAAAGACAAGAATTAGAGGTGCCCCTTAATGTGAGACTCCGGTGTTGGTTAATTTTTATGAATATTCTCTCAGGCTCTGAATCAGAAATTACAAAGTGGTCTACTTCAACCATGTTTAACAACTTACTATTTCGTGAGACCCCGCGCATCCATCAATCTTCATGCTGTCTATGCTGTCTGTACAAATCCTGGTTCCACGTAATTCTCTTCAAACCCTAAAAAATTAGCTAATCACCATTTAACCCCATTTTTAATCACCTACTCCCTCCGGTTCAAAATATAAGGAGTTTTCAACTACTTCACGCATATCAAGAAAAATTGGTTACATTCTTAAACTTCTAAAAAAAAACTCAACATCATATTTTTATCTTTATTAATTATTAATAATTAAAGTTGTTTCCACTATTTTTCATTACAAATTACGGGACTGATCATTAATGAATAGGGGTAAAAAAGGTAAACTACAACTAATTATTACATAATAACTTATATTATGGATAAAAAAAAATTATAGAAGGTCCCTTATATTTTGGATCGGATGGAGTATATCTCAAGGTTAAACAAAAAAAAATACCCTCTTTAACCCATTGGGTAGTTGGCCCAAAAAAAAAACACTGGCTGGTTTATGTCACTTCAAAGGTTTGCTATAAATGTCATTTTCTAGGGACACAGTTCTCCACCCCTTAGAGATTAACACTCTTATTGGCTTATCTGTTTCTTTCGTCCATATCCTAACATCCTTCCCAGACTCACCAAAATGTTGCGTCGTGAAGGAGATGCTTCTGCTGAGAGCTCATCGTCCACAAATTACAATGGCGGACAAAGGCAAGGTACGTGGCTGAGCACTGGTGAGCCTAAGAAATACAAATGCTCATTCTGTCACCTGAGTTTTCACTCCATGAATGCGCTAGGCGGTCATCAGAATGCACACCGGCAACAGCGAAACCAAATGCAGAAGCTTATGAACACTGATCGGCAATCACCAAAGCCCCTGACTTCTAAGGGCGATGCATCTTCAAAGAAGAAAACATTTTACGAGTTCATGCCTTTGAAGGAGGGACACGCTGGCATATATGGATATGGTGGCGCCTTCCAAAACCCTCTCCATCATAACCCTCAGTATGGCCGTTCCTTCTTGTTTCGTGACGCAAACCTGCATGTGATGATGCCTGGTGCCGTTGGTAGCGGCGGCTTTCTGGAGAGTCCGACTTCGTCTGGTGAAAATGGGGTTCCATTTCGTGGAGGACTCAATGCCGTTAAAGGTGCTTCCATGAGTGAGTTGGATCTCACTCTGAAACTCTGAGCATTTTGATATCTCTCTTATTATATATGTCTGTGTTTCTACAAGAATCTTGAGTCTATCCCCCAAAAAGAAAATTAATTTAAAGGGGATTTTTTTCCCTTTTGTTCAATTTAGCTTGGTGTAGTTATGTTGATGCGGCCTTTGCGCCTGTATGGTTGATACATCCTGGTCGCCATACGAGGTGCTTGAACAATGTATGCTTTCATGTTCAGCCATTTTGCTTAACTATGTCCTTTTGAAAAGTAAATCCCTTGTGAAATTTCAGATTCTGTGCGTAACCGTGCAATTAGTCTCCTCGCAGTGTGATATTGGAACAGTGTGTATGTAGAAAGCAATATATTTATATACTCCCTCTTTTTCCTACCTATTATAAACCCACCTATTATAAATCATGTTTTAGAAGGTTTGAAATATGTAAAATATAAGTAAATTTGTAATCATTAAATATTCATTTTTATGTTTGCTTCTTATTAAATAATTATGGTAAAGAAATATTGAAAAATGTATAATTGAGATAAATTATAATTTAATAAGAATAATATTGAAAAATTATGATAAATTTTACAAAGTTAAAAAATTTTAACTATTTTTATTAATATGTGAGAATCAGTTAAAAATAATCTATAATAAAGAATAAAAGAAGTAATTAATTAATTCACTGACCAACTTAATACAAAGGCAGTGAGACTGTGAGATGCATGAGGAAGTTGTAACCGCCTTGCTGAAATAATCCAAGATGAGCGTTATACACAGTCAATGCTATTGCTCCTTTCCATTAATCGTGTCCGTCACAAAAATCCATAAACTCAAAGGTGGCCCTCTTTTGATCCATAAATGTGTGGTATACTCCCTCCATTCTTTTTTATAAGATATTTTCAATTATTTTATATAGATTAAGAAAATTAGTTATATTTTTTAAATTTTTAAAAAAACTAAGCATTTATTTTTTATTCATATTTATTATAATAATGTAATTCTTATTAAATAATGTTTTTCAATCATTATTAAGTAGGAAAGTGTGAAACTAATTAAAATAAGGTTATAAGAATATTACCTTTGACTAATCATACAAAAACTCCAATAATAATTTACGAAGTCAAGAAATAAATAATCGGGGACAAAACAAAAATAATGTTACTAAATATATTACAATATGCTTTATAAAAGAAATAAAAAAAATTTATGGAATGTACCTTATAAAAAGGATTGGAGGGAATATTAATACCAAAATAATTTTCTCTCTATTCTTATCAATTCAATGTATGTCATTGATTAACATGAATTTCTATCTCCAATGCTCGGAATTTTAAATACTTGTTATTGTTGTTAATATAAAACTCTTTTAACTAAATTATGTAGATGAAAGATGAGAATTAAAATTAATTAAATATCTTATTTTTTTCAAAAATTACAATATCATTCCAAAATTACTTTTATTGAATTTCTTTCTTTTTTTTATCTCTCTCATAAACTAAATAAGGAAATTTTTTTGTAATACATAATAAATATTGTCTCGTATTCTATAAAGAATTTTATATTTAAAATCATGATAAAATACATTATATTTAAGAGTTGAGGGAGTATAAAAAAATGCTAACAAGATATGGGATGATGTGATCATTTCAATCCCATAATTAAACATATCTATAATTTTGTATAGATATAGTATCATTTTAATTATGATTAAACTTGCAAAGTTTCTAATAATATGCCGTATATAACTGTGACTCTGTGAGAAAGCCAAAATTTAGTTATTTTAATAATTTGTTTAAGCATTATATTTAAATTTTATTAGTGAATGATTTTATTTTTAAGCTTTTATCTTGAGCTTTGCCAGTTTAACTATATATCTTATTCAAATTTTAGTTGGTAATTGTTTCCAAAACTTCTACTCCCATTTCATTTGTCTAATATATATATAGTTGTATTTAAATTTTACAGTAGTTGATAATTGTTTCCACAGCTTTTATTCCGGCTTTATCTGTCTAACGATCGACTCTTTAAATTTTACTTAGTTGATGATTAATGCCACAAGGGGCAATTTTAGTTGACAAAGGATGGAGTGCGGTGTAAGTACTCACCAATGGTCAGGGGTTTAAATTCCGTTGATAATTACTGTTAAACTTCCCGCTTCACTTCTTTAATAGTTATTTTTAAGATTTAATAAATAATTGTTTTAGAATTCCTAATTTTTTTTTTGCTTTGCTTGTATGGTTATATTTAAAATTTAATAATTATTTCTGAAACTTTAATTTTCGCTTTAACGAAACTTTAATCTTGCTACTTTTTTTAAAAAAAAAAAAGTGTTCTCTATTTCAATGACTTACTCATAAATGTCTGATAGACTTTAGTTGGCTTGAATCATCTAAAATATTCTAAAAGGATGATAAATACAAATAAAAAATTAAAATAGATGAGCAGCCCACCTTTGCACATATAGTTCTTAAAATATAAGAGAAAAAATTACCTTACATGTATCAATAAAGTTAGTTAAAGTTATTTAATTTATAGTTAAACATAATTTTTTTTTCAAAATTGCTTTCAATTAATGATATTTTCCTTTACACTATTGATGTTCATTAAAAGCTATAATAGTTGAGGGATATTTTTGAAATATCGCATTTATTGTAACAGAAATCTATATTTATTCTCTTATACTTCCTCCCATCTTAAATATAGGGTCTTTTGACTTATAACTAAATATAAGACCCTTTTCATAATAAGAGGTAACATTTATTACACATTTTTAAAAAATGTCCCTATTTAATTCATCCCAAAAAGAAAGAAAAAGAGATTAAATAAGAGTCGTTTTGAGAAAATGTCTTGATTTTTAGAAAAATTAAGCTAGTTAACTAACTTTAACTCATGTCTTTAACCTGCATGATTTTATTAAAATTGTGTTATATTAAAGATCAGATGGAGTATTTTAAACCAAACCTCTCCTCTAAAATTTTCTTGCATTTGAGACTAGAGGGAGTACTCATTATTTTCTTCTTATCTCTCTTTAATTAATTTCAATATAAAATACTTCACATGCTCTTCCATTGCTAATTGGTGATTTAATGTGTGTACGGATTTGGTAAATAACATTTATTTAGACCAAACATGTTATATATACTAAATCACAGCTACAGTAGATAGTTATCAAAGTTTGAGATCACTTTGTGCTTTCAATTTCTCTTTTTATAAATATGGTCGATGGGTGGTTGGGGCTAGATATAAAGACAATTAGACACAGTTCCATATATTATATGAAGGGTGAAATGAGTGGAAACCACTGGCTTTGTAGAGGGCATTTGCGTCCTTTGGAACAACTCTGTAACCTTTATAGACTACATCTTTTCTAATGTTCAACTGATGCATTATATAATTCATGATACCAAGACTCAAGATTCCTTCTTTAACTCCTTTATTTATGGAGAAACCTCCACTACTCATCACAAACAATTATGGGACATGATTTCTTCCATTACTTGTTGCACTACAGAACCATGGCTAGTTGTTGGAGATTTCAATTCTTTTCTATCTTGCTCAAACAAAAAGGATAGGGCTCCTCTAGATTAGAAGTCTGTGGATCAATTTTTTGAATGTGTCAGTAGATCCTCCCTTACAGCGCTCAAGGTAATGGGAGATAAGTTTACCATGGAAAATTCCACTGTCAAAGAAAGACTTGATTGGGTATTCTATAACACTGAATGGGATGAGAAATTCTGCTCCTCCAAAGCATACCACCATTTGAGATACGAGCCGGATCATGGGTTCATTACTGTTAATAATATTGAACTATTATAGAGAAAGCAAAATGGAAAAATATTTGCTTTCCAAGTACCTTGGCTCCTTGAAGATGATTTCCCAGACATTATGTCTTATGCCTGGGAAGATAAAGAATGGCAGGAGGGCTTGAAGTATTTTGCACAAAAAGTAACTGAATGGAATGGATGAAGCCTAGGAAGTATTCCTAGAAGGAAGAAGGAAATCATCAGATGATTGAAAGGCCTCGATAGAGAAAGGAATATGAACCATAAAAATGGGCTCTACAAGCTGGAACGATCCCTATGGAAAGAGTATAACAAACTTGCGGCACAAGAAGAGCTCATTTGGTTTCAAAAATCTAGAACTAAATAGCTTAAATGGGGTGATAAGAACACAAGCTTTTTCTATGCCACTACTAGAATGAGAAGGAAGAAGTGCACTACAAAAGCCCTTAAAAATGAATAAGATGAATGGATTTTTGACCAACAAATTCTGAAGGAGTTGGCTCAAATTTTTTTCAAAGACCTATATACTAAAGATGATTCAGTGGTTACCTCAACTTAACTCCCTACAAATTTTCCCCCTTGAGTGACGAATAGTTTATTTCTATTCACAGGGAATTGTCAAACACAGAAATTAAAAATGCTCTTTTCTCTATTGGGCCTTTCAAAGCACCGAGGGCAGATAGAATGCAAACACACCTTTTTTCATACATAATAAGAAAAGACAAGGAGCAAGATATGCACTTTGGTGAAAGGAATTTTTCAAGATCATCAAAGAGTCCAAGAAATCAATCAAAACTAACATAGTGCTCATCCCTAAGACATAGAATATGAGCTCTATAGGGGAATTCAAGCCCATCTCACTATGCAATGTGAGCTTCAAAACAGTGACCATGATCTTATTAGCCAAAGATTAAGCAACCATATGGGAAAACTTTTCATGGCTAACTAATGTACTTTGTCAAAGGGAGACATAGTAGCGATAACATCATTCTCACCTAGGTGGCCATCAACTCCATGAGGGGCAAGAAAGGGCATAAAGGTTATTTTGCTTTAAAGGTCAGTATGGGGAAAGCTTATAACCGACTTGACTTGAATTTTATAGAAGACACCTTGAGAGTTATTGGACTAATGGTCTCATCCAACCTATAATGGCTTGCATGTTAACCTCTACAATGAAAATTCTTTGGAATGGTGAAGGTACTACTCCTTTCAAGCTATCAAGGGATATTAGACAAAGAGATCCTTTAAGCCCCTACCTTGTTGTCCTTTCTGTGGAAAGCCTTAGGCACTTGATAAATTAAGAATGCGAAATGAAGAAATGGAAACCTCTCAAACTCTCACAAAGGGAGCCAAGCCTGTCCCACATTTTCTTTGTAGATAATCTGATTATTTTTGTCGAAGCCTCTAAGAGTCAAGCTGATGTTGTTAAGCAAGTATTAGAGAAATTTTGCAGGGGTTCTGGACACAAAATGAACGTTAGGAAGACAAAAATATTTTGCTCAAGAAATATTCATTTCAATCGAGCCATGGAATTTAGCTAACATGTTAGGGTAAGACTTACAGTAGACATGGGAAAATATTTGGGCATGCCTGTCGCACCCGAAAAAATGCGACGGAGGAAAAAAAGAGAACAAATCTGGTTTTCGAGTGAAAACCGACTTGTGAGGAGTCGCCACCAAAATTTTGAGAAAAATCTTGGGAAACCGCATTAAAGAGGAAAGGGTGGTCTGCGTAACCAGAGTTGGATTCGGGAGTCGATTGTGTGTGGGGAAGGTGTTAGGCACCCCACAACACCCGTTCCTAGGAACGGTTACCTTACATTGATTGTGTAAATTAATATGACTTTTAAAATATATTTTGGTTTTCCTTTTATAATTCACATGCGAGAAAGTGGGTAGAGAAAAAAGAAATTAAGAAAATTTGGATAATAGGATAAGGAAAATAAATTACTTTAGAAATTTAAGGAGATTAAAAAAATGAGGAAAAAGGGGTTTAAGAAAATAAATTGGGAAATATTTATTAAGGGAAAAAACACCAAATAAACTAGAAAATATTTATTTATTTACAAAGGCGGACTTGACCCAGGATCAAAGCCTGGGGCCTACGTACCCTGCGATGGGGGATCAAAGTCCACGTAGTTCGGGACTAGAAATACGCGTCTGTTGGTTGATATTTTTTTAATTTTAATTTTGTGTAATTTCGTAATAAAAGGAAGTTAATGGAAAATAATTTGACTTTTTGCAAACAGAACAATTTTCTAAGATTGAGTTGGTGCGTTTTAATTTGCAAAAAGATAATTTAATTCCTCTTACTTACCCTTGTTTTATTTTGCTTGGAAAATATTTTTTTATTTTTCTTTAATTTTGGAAATGTATTTATTTGATTTTTACTTTTTTGAAAAGGCCTTGTATTCTTACTTTTATTTTTCTTTTATACTTTTGAACATTTTTTCAAATAAAGAAAATTAATCTACCTATTGCAGACTCACAGTCATGCCTGATAGACCAATTCCTTAATTACCTGCGGAAGTTCTAAACCTCGCGGTATAAAGGTTTTATCGCATTTTAAAACGCCATATAATACTTTTTTTTTAAAAAAATATTTTTAAAATAAAATTTAGAAAAACTTGTCACATTATTTTATTTTTGAAATATGATTATTTTCTTAGAAAAGTTGTTTAACTGATATATCTACGTGGATTCACAATCTCACGCAATAAATCAGCGAGCTGGAATACCTACGTGGGTTCCAAAACCTCACGTGGTATAGTTATATAAGCCGATCAGTTATTTATTTATTTTATTATTTTATTTCTTATTTACTTTTCATGAGAAAATGATATTTTGAAAGGAAAGGTCATTGGGACCAGTTATAAATACATTTTTGTGATACACTCGCGCAGCCCCATAGGCTCATACGGTGTGATTATTTTAGGGGTCTGCGAAAGCCCTAGAAACCTTCGTGAACAACCCTAGATATCCCCCCTTATAAGTATTTTCTTTTATTATTTCATTTACTTTTTAGAAAACAATACCATGTGAAAAATTATAACCCAGAGAACAACCGAATAAGAGTACTTAAATTTGCTTTACAAATAATAAAGCAGATAGTGGACAATGATGTTGCGAATTTAACCACGAATCAACCAAGAGGGGACAACCCACGCACATGATTCATGTTTGGGCCAACAAATTTCGTAAGGGTAGGCTCATAAGAAAACTGCCCCAAATACTCCTAATAACTTCCCAAGCCCAAATCCATGAGAAAACAGAACCAGAGTATTGAAACAATTTCTCCATCCCATATCCATAAGAAAACAGGTTAAAATATTAAAGCCAATTCCAAGCCCGGGCCCATGAGAAAACAAGTCAAAAAAAAGATTAAAACGAATTCCCAGGCCCAGAGGCCCAAAATCAAACAAGTCAAAGATATTAAAGCCACTTCCTGACTCAGGCCCTAGAGAAAACAAGTCCAAATACTAAGGCAATTTCCCAAAGTTGATACCCTCTTCTAACAGCATAAAATTCACGATCAAAACAAAGAAAGGGTCCTTCACAGCTTAAATTTCCATCACCGCATAATGCTCTAACAGTAGAACATCCAATAATCACAAAATCATCTGAGTTGGGGACAGCAAAGCATTCATGGGATTTCCACAATGAATAACTCCAGCGGCATTTTTCTAAACCAGTTTAGTATATAGGTGGAGAACCTAACCAATTGGCAATTGACAGAGACCCAAGAACCAACAAAAGCATTAACAATCTAAATTCAGGATCTCACAATTCCGAACCAAGTTGGAGAAACTAGGGAACAGGGATCCACCACATAACACTCCAAAGGTAGTTTAATGATACTCTCATACCAGAAACGAGTGCCCAAGCAACAAATGCAACTCTATTATATGACCAAACTACGTAAAAGGAATTGAGGTGAGCCGATAATGAAGAAGCAGGGAAAAAACACAACAGGGAAGCCGAGGCTCAGAACACTGAATTACCAGTTGATGAAACGTGAGACCTTGCACTTGGCAGCTCCCCTGTTCTTTCGCTCAGACCACCCTCGTCTCTGTGCTCGGGTTGTTCCCTCAATCTCGTGGTCTCTCCTTTTCCTCTGCTTTTCCTCGGCTTCCTCGTGGCTGAGCTCCCTCTGGACTTTCCCTTTCTCGCGGCCAGCTCTCCGTCTTTCATACTCCCTCAGTTTCCTCCTCGGCCGAGCCCTAAGGACTCCCTTCTACTTTTCTCTTCGCGGCTGCGCTCCCCGAGCTTCCTCTGTCGTCTCTTTACTTCAATTTCACGCACGGATCGTCTTCTCGCTCACTCCCCATGCCTCCATTTTTCAGTTCCAGCTCCCTCGGACTCCATCATGCCCTGCCTCTTTTCCTCCTTCGTTTTTTCAGCTCGGTCTCCTCTCCTCTCTGCCTTTTCTCCTCTCGCGATACCCCTCCGGTTGTTCTCCCCCTGGATCTGGATCCCCCTGTTTCTTGTTTTTTCCTCTTTTTCTTCTCGGTTTGTGACTCCCCCCTCTGCTGCCCATTCCTTGCACGGCTCCCTCTGGTTTTCACGCGTGCCTCCCTCGGTTTCTTCTCAGCTCACGCATCCTCTCCTTTCTCTCGTCTGTTTGCGTGCTTCAGTTCAGCTTTTCAGCCCTTCCCTCCTGGCGCCTGACTCCCTCAGTTTCTTTTCTTCCGGTGTCACGCTCCCTCGGTCTCTCGTGTCCCTGTTTCTTTTCTGTGTGGCCCTCTCTCTTTCATTTCTTTAGGGCTCTTGGTGGCCCAATTTCACAAGCCCACAATTGGGCTTGTGACTTATTGGGCTGAGATGCTGATTCTCAGCCCAAAACTTCCTTTTTTTTTGTTTTAATTTAGTTTCATTTTTTTTTATCCTTCTATTTTATTTTTCTTTTATTTTTCCCTTTTGCATTGTTATTATTATTCTTTGTTGTTTTTTTTTCTTTTTATAAAATGCCCGGACAAAATGGGGTGTTCACAATGCCCATATTCCACAAAAGAAATACCAAGCATACTTTCTCTTTCATCATTGACAAGATGTGTAGAAGATTATCTAGTTGATAGGGGAAGAATTTAACATGGCAGGAAGGGTGGTTTTAATTAAATTTATCTTGGCAACCCTTTCTAGTTATGCTATGCAATCTATGCTTTTGCCAAAAGATGTCATAGCAGAGATGGAAAAGTGTAGTAGAGGTTTCCTATGGCACAAGCATCAAGGAAAGAAGAACATCCATCTAGTGGCTAGGGATAGAGTTCAAAGAGATAAGCAAAATGGTGGCCTTAAAATACCTTAAAAAGAAAAATAAAGTCTTTATCATGAAACTTTGCTAGGGCTTACTGACAAAACCTGACACTTGTGGGTGAAATGTTTAAAGTTAAAGTACAAGTGCAGAGAGCACATGTCTCATTGTGTTAACCCTCGAAGAAATACCTCACATATATGGAATGTAATATCTCAAATTTGGGATAAATTCATAAATGAAGTAGGTAGAAAAGTGCATAATGGAGAAGATACCTTCTTCTAGTGGAATTGTTGGAGTTGGATGGAAAAGTCACTCATTAACTATGTATATAACAACCAAAACCCCATTAACATAGACACCAAGGTGAAGGATATGATGTCCCCCTTGAGTTAATGGAAGATTCAAGAATGGCTGGGATCTTGCCCCAGTGGGTAATTGCCAGATTAATTTCTATTCATCCACCAACAACTACAGAAAAAAATGTTTTTTGCGGAGAAAATCAAGTAATGGTTCTTTCACAGTTAAATCAACTTATGCTTTTCTAAACAATAGAGATTATGGTAAGAGTGATTCATTATGGAAAAAAATTTGGAAATAGCTAGTGCCAGAGAAAATCAAGTTCTTCTTATGGAAAGTTTATGATAAGAGACTTCCTTTGAATTAGTTTAAAGCCCATAGAAACCTTACTTTGAATGCAAATTGCCCCTTTGAGTGTGAGATTAAGGAAAACACATTACATATACTCCATGATTGTCCAATAACTAGACAAGTCTGGCTTATGTTTATTATTCCTAACACGTCTAGTGTTTTCTTTAATAGTACTTTGTAGGTATGGCTTATTTGGAATGTAAAGGAAAATGTTGGCAAATAAGAACATGCAAAGATAGGCTTGGTGCAAGATCTTTGGACACATATGTTGGCTTCTATAGACTTCTAGATGCAAACAACTCTTTTGAAGGTACCACACATGAGGCTAGAGACATCAAATATGTATGTCTAAAACAAATTGCTGAGGAAGTTGTGGGACAAAACTTTAAAATGAAGATCTTTCAAGTACCCCACCGAGAAGATGCAAAATGAAAACTACTAGAATCAAGACAAATAAGAATTGATATGGATGGATTAGTAAACAATCAAAACCATGTTACTTGTGGTGGTATCATCAGAGATTCTTCTAGGAACTGGATACTAGGCTTTCAACAAAACCTAGGACTCTCCATGACAACAATGACAGAACTAGTAGCTATTAGAATGGGCCTTACCTTATGCAAGGAAAGAGGGTTGAAGGAGGTGGATCTATACATGGACTCCACCAAAGCCTAATTTTTAGGGATTATGGCCATGAACACCCGTTTAAGGAGGAAATTCACAAAGCCAGCTTACTTGTCTTTGGGAATTGGGATCTTGTGATATCTCATGTTTACAGGGAGACAATTTCATGTGTGGACTACCTTGTTAAGAATGCACATAATGTGGAAGAAGGTTTAAAGATCCTAGAACACGTACTTGTGGGACGTCAACTGTAACGACCTTCAACATGTTGCCCTTTATTTAGTCTCAAGCTAATGAGAAGCGTGGCCTTTGTATTGTGCAATGTCAGAGGAACCAAGATAGGAGGAAAGATGAAATGAGAGAAGTTGAGAGAAAATGGAGACGGAAGCCACTATGTCGCAACAAAAAGTAAGGCCGCAGTGGCAAACAAACAGAGGATTCTCAATATTTTCAAGGCAATAAGGTCTTATGCCATCACTAACTTATCATTCTCTGTGACATCAAACCCAGAATTCAGATAAATTAGAGCGAGATCAGTCGAACAAAGAAGAAGAAAAAGGAGAAAAACGAAGGGAGCTCTACTAGGGCTTCCAAGATTTGACCCAGGGGAGTGATTTCTGTAATCAAGAAACTTTAATCTTTGTTGGTAAGTGGATCTTGGCTCAGCTCCTCTCTTCTCTATCCTTTTTTATCATGGAATCTATGGGTGTATGCTAGATTTTGAGTTTATGGATGATTCTATCAATTAAAATACTTGTATTGGTGCTATTGGAGTGTTGTTTGGTGTCCTTGAAGTTTGGGTATGAATTTAGGAGGGATTATGCATGATTTGCCCCAAACCCTAACATGAAGTTTTAAGGTTTAGCTTGAAATCTGAACTGTATGTGTTGGTTTATGATTTGAATGATTAATTGGGGCTCATTAATGTGTGGCTATGCTATTGGAACAATATGTTAAATTAAGATGGTTGAATTATGAGTTTTGCCTTGTTTGAGCATTATGCTAATTAAAGTTATTATGGTGTTGTAATATCTATTTGGCTAATTATAGGTGGTTGATTTGTGTTTAGTGCTTCGGAGGCTTGCCAAATCCCCCTGTGTGTACTAGGTAACTAGGTATATGTTGTATGTTTGTTGTTACGTGTATGTGTGTGTGTTTCTTTTCATATCATGATATTGTTTGTGTATGTGTTGTCCCCTTCATATCGTGGTATGTGCACGGCTAGCAGGGGTATGCAAATCTCGACTCTTGATACTTATATATGATGGATAAGGATATGATATATATATATACATGTTTATATGTGATAATTGTAAATTTTTATTATTTTTATTCCCCTAATTTAAACATTTTTAGTATTAAATTTTGGCTAATTTTATGTGATTTAGAAATATTTATGTAATTAGCCTTAATTTAAAATAAATGAGAATTTTGGAATAATTTTTTGAAATTAAGCTTAAATTTTTATTATTTTCACTTTTCAAATTATTCCAAGAATTTAATTCTTCCATTTTATTTTATTTAATAATTCTTAATGTGATTATAAATCATTTATGTTTTAATTGTGATTAAGAAAATGTTCAAAATTGACTCATTTAGAGGTAAAATTGTTAAAAAGTTTTGAAAATTTCTTTTTAGTATTTTATTTTCATTATTTTTATCATTTTGACTCATAATTTCCTCTAAATTAAGCTTAAATTTTATCTTATGATTAATTTAATTTTCTTGAACTAAAATTTAATTTGTATTTATTTAATTGAAAATATAATTTATCTAATGTAATATTTTCTTACAAGTCATGATCCATGGAAATTAAAATTTTAAAGGGACATTTTGGTCATTAGAATGAAGAAATTTTATGAAAAATTTATTTTCTAAGCTTATCCGTTTTTCCTTATCTTTAATTATCTATTTATATTTATCTTTATTTTAATTGATTTTTATAGCATTTTCTTGATCCATTCCCATGAACTGAACGCGTTCCTTACCTTCCTTTCTTTCTTATGCGTTGAAACCTTTATCCAGAGAAAAGCCGCCACCTTCATTTTCTCATTTTCATCTTTCGCCTTTCTCTCTCATTTTCTCAATCATCTTCCATTTTTTCTCAAACTCCACGATTGTTTTTCACTTTCTATCAATCTCTCTTTCCATTTTTGGCCTATTTCTTTTACCCACATCATTTTCAGCTCTCTCTTTCTCTCATTCCAACTACTACCATTGTCCGTCTCCTCTCATTTTCTTGCTTCTTCTTTGTGCTCATCAAGCTCAACGGAACCTACCTCAAATTCCTTCAAGCTCCACCATTTTCACACCATCCTTTTATCTCCTTTGCCATGGTTGAATCCCTCTATCTTTTTGATAAAGCTTGGGAGCTCGTGAAGATACAAGGCTAGAGAGCTCTTTTGTATGTCTTTCATGGAGTAAGGGCTGGAGCTTAGTACTTGAGCTTGGCTAGAGCATACAGGAAGTTTTTTCTTTCTTCATCTTGATTTTTCTAAATTTGATTTGATTTTAGCTTGGGGTTTCTAAGTTAGGATTGATCAAGATTTGTATAAATCTTGATGATTGGAGATTGGATTTATATTTGGAATGTATTGAATACATGATTACGGTTATTTAGTATTGAATTTGAGTTTCGATTTGTGCACTTTTTCAGATCTGGAAATTTCAAATTTTATGTCCCAGTTAGTGTTATTTTGATCAAATCATTGGTCAATGGTATAATCTAAGTAATGCTAAGTGTAGTCTTGCATGATTGAGATTTTAATTACCTAATTAGGTTGAATTAGGTGATTATTTCTTAATTCCCAGAAATTAATAAACTCAATTAATATTGGGATTAAACTTATTTAATTAGATTAGACTAATTCTTGATGATTAATTAATAACTAGAGGTATCTATGATTAATTAGTTTCTTAAATTATACTTAAAGTAATTAAGTGTTTAATCCAATTAGTTTGTTTAATCAAGAACTATGCCATTTCTAAATTAATTTGACTTAAACTAGGATAGGTCCAAGTTGCTTGCCAAGCCCATGAATGATCCATATTTTCCATAACTGAATACTTATTTTTTCAATTCTTATTTAGTGTTTAGTTTGTTTTAACTAATTGTTTATTTTAATTTGGTTTAATTTTGAATTTAAAAACAAATCCTCCCAAATCTTAGTTGTAGTTGGCATTTGCATATTAATTAATTTACATTGTATATAACAAAAATATATATATAGTTGCATTAGCATTTTATTTATTAATAGTTAATTTACATTTTTAGTTACATTTCATTAATAGTTTTAAGTCATTTGCATCTAGTTAGTTTACTTTAGTTTATAGTTCATTTCATTTAGGACTAGTTTAGATTTGCATTTTAATTGCATTATAATTTGATTAATTGCATTAATTAATTGCATTTTTAATTTAGTTAATTTCATCTATTTTTTATTTTAATTTTTACATTTTTTCTCTCATTTTGATGCAATTTTTTTTTATTTTAACTTAGGAATTCATACTCTTACTTGTATATTAATTGTTATCTCCTTTAGAACACAACTTAAATTATCCCTATACTACAAATCCTTTGCACCTAGTATTAAATTGTACATCTCTCGACATGGTTTGTTAATATGCATCCCCACATGATAGTATGTCAACATGATAATGATGATGGTTATGATGATGATGATGATTCTATATTGATATAGACATGTTAGCACGGTATTGAACATCATCACTGCATTGAGCATACTGAGACATGATTGATTAGGTGATAATGATGATGTGAGATATAATGATGCCACATGGCATACTGAACCACTAGTGGCCAAGTGATGAGGTTGATGATTACACATCTCTACCATTGAATCCCTCTCTTATGGCCTAAAGAGTCAGGTGGTAGTGGATTTGAGGGTGCACTCTCCCTAAATCACCATTAATCTGGGTGGTTCAGGAAAAGGAGAACCACGGTTCAATCATTAGTATGGCCTTTGGCTGGGTCATGATAGTGAGATGTGAACTTGGTGACTTCTCGGAATCAATCTTTATCGATTGTTAAAAGGGAATCATCTATTGGGTATGTCTTGTGATGGTACTGGCCCGTAATTCTAGTCGTGTACGAAGAGAAACATGCATACCATTGCAGTTGCAATTGCATTGCATTGTATCATATGCATTCGTTATGAATATACCTATTGTCTATGTATATGTTGTTTATTATGTATTTTAGTGTGATTCCTAGTTGCTGAGACTCCGTGTCACACCCTCTGTGGTTAACCTTTTAGGAGAAGATTTTAGTACTAGCTCGAAGAGAACTAAGGAGTCTTAACTCTCCTTCACATGGGAATTGGTAGTTGTATATTATTTAATTTATGTAATAGATTGTGCCAAGTAGTGTGGTATTACATGTTATACCTGTTTAATGGTATCAAGGGAACATTGTATTGCGTGTGAATATGTATTCTTGATGTGGTATTGCGATGTTGATGAGATGATGAGGAATGTTGTGGAGGTGGTTGAATGCTAAGGTATGTGTGGTCATGTGTTGTGATATGATTCTAGACCTTGAAATAGGTTGTATGATTGTATATGTTTGATTGCATATGTTAAGCTTAGTTGGTTGTGTTTGTGAGCCAATGTGATTTTTGGGCCTTGTATGTGTGAATTGGGACATATAACTTATTATGTGAATTTGGAGTCCTAGGGGGTCAAGACTCAGAGGAGCAGTTTCTTCGAGGTGAAATCTCCTTGAACAAGTTGGTTGTGTCAATTGTGACACGTGGAAATGGTCCTGGGCTGCCAATTAGCAATTGGTAGCAATTTGAGGTGTTAAGTTATGAGTTTTGGTAAAAAAAAGTGATCAAAATGGTGTCGGTCATCCAAAATCTCCATACGAAGGTGTTTTGAGGTGTCGTTAGTGTCCATAGCCAAATTGGGAATAGAGTAATCTGTAGAAGTTGGAATCAAGTCAAGTTATGAGTTTTGGTAAAAAAAAGTGATCAAAATGGTGTCGGTCATCCAAAATCTCCATACGAAGGTGTTTTGAGGTGTCGTTAGTGTCCATAGCCAAATTGGGAATAGAGTAATCTGTAGAAGTTGGAATCAAGTCAATCGGAGGTTAAAGTACGAAATGGTGCTCATTGAAAATTTGTCAAAAAATAGTAAAATTGCTAATATGGGAACTGACAAGAGCACCGCGACTCCAGTATTTTTGTAACTGGAACAGACCGGACAGTCGAACCGGTCCGACCGTCGATTGGATAGCTTTCTAGCTCACTTTTTAGAGTTGAATCATTTTAGAAGTTGAGCCAGATTGAACCGATACAAACCAGCTTTTGAGCCGAAAACCGGCATGGAGCCAGGGACTGGATCGGTTTTTAAAAAAATGGTCAATTCTATGTTTAACCCATTTTTTTTTAATTTAAATCATTACTCCCTCCATCCCATATTATAAGGCAACATTTGGAATTTTACATATATTAAGAAATGAAAATAACATCCTTAAATTCTTCAAAAAAATTCAGACATTCTTATTTTACCCATATTAAATACTCTTCTTCTAATAATTTCAACACAATTTACAATATTATACATTACATTGATGAGGGGTTAAAGTGACAAATAAAATCATGCTACCTTATATTATAGGGCCAAAAAAACCCATTGTTTCCTTATAATATGGGAGAGTATTTCATTATAATATATTACAATTATATTATTATAATAATATTAAATTTATAAATAAACAAAATAAAGGTGAAATAAAAAGAAAATATAACCTAGTTAAAACAAAATCTTCAAGTTCCCACATCAATAATTGCAACATGTGCTCTCCTTTGTCTTCATTGCTTTTCAAATTTCAAGTTTTAACTCAACCCAACTCTTTTTGTTATTTTCCTCCATCACTCTAAGCCTCCATATACATATATTATTAGAATATTTATGAAAGCTTAAGAATTTGATATTTTTTATTTCTTATACATGTATTATTATACATATAATATTATTTTTATGTAGTTTTTACATCACCGGTTTGACCACCAGTTCAACCAATTGAACTATAAAAATCGTGACCCGAAGACATTTTTAGTTTGACGTCCGGTTCGTTTTTTAAAACATTGTATGGCACCAAGCGTCTTTGACTTCATTTTATTTTGGTCAAAAATAGGGTCACATTGCAACTGCACTATAGCAGGCTGTGACACCACCCCTCTATTTTGCCTATTGGTGTTTTTTTTTTAGGTTGGTTTTGGTGTTTTTAGAGTTTTGTTATTGGGTGTTACATCAGCAGTTTGTTGATCTTGATGAAATTAAAAATGGAGTTGATCTCTCTCTCTCTCTCACACACAGAGGAACTCCTCTATTTGTTCCTTTTAAGATTAGTTCTTACCTTGTAATTTAAAAAAAAAAATTGCACAGCCTATGCATAGTTTTGGGAAGCCACAATCTTTATTTATTGTCTAACATTTTTCAAAATTTCAAATTATACTATTTTAATTATGTTTCTTAACTATTTAAAATTTTCAATTTTAAATTCGTAATTAGTTAGTTTGAAATTTATTTCTAATATTTTTCATTTTACAATAATAAAGCATCATTACCTATTTTACACAAACTAATAAAAATAATTAAATTTTTTAAGTTAATTAAATTTGTAGCAAAATATATTATTTTCCCAGATTTACCATTTATTAATTGTTAACCTTTCTTCTTATAAATCCCAAATTTCTTGCTTATAATTTAGGAAAACATGCATTTAATAACATTATTTTGGGAAAAAAATATTTAATAATATAAAAGTTTTAAGTGACTTATATTTTGAATCATAGGAATCCTCCACCAGACATCTTATATTTGAGATCTAGTGGGGTATTAATTTAATTATAACCGATTTAATTACGATTCAACCATGGTCCGACTAATGAACCTTGAACTAGTTTTTTACTTGGTTTAAGGATAAGTACGATTTTTATAATATTGGTTTTCTGCGCCTCTTCAAATATCTCTTATTCCAGAGAAACAAAAAATAAGCATATCTTAGTGCCATTTGCCTATGCATTTGTTTAGCCGGTATTTGGTAATTAATACAATCAGTCATGAATAGCGTTCTCTTCCCGTCCTAGTTTTGAGAAAATATAATTATTTTTCACAAAACTACACAGTACACTTCTCAGAGTCAGTCTCTTAATTCCAAAACCACTACAAATAATGTGGTATAAATGAAATCCTTTTTTTTTTGGTTGACAAATCCTATTTGATTTTGTTTGATTATCAGTATTGTCCCAGAGAGCTTCGTTTTAAGAAATTTTTTTCACTTCTCTGAAATAACATCTTTCAACTTCTTTGGTATATAATGAAAAGCCCAGTCTTTTGTATTATATATATAACCTAAAATATGTTATATTTACAATGTATTTATAATAATATCATTATCAATAAATAATATTTATTATTTTAATTAGAAACAGGATTTTTTTAATGACATCCTTATTCAATTTTTTTGTAGCAACATTTTTTTCTTTTTATACTCTCCTATTATTAACACTTGTTGTTTAATGTTGGGCCCATAGGTGAGCCGAGAAAAAGGCTAATCATGGGCCCGACAACAACTTTGTACTACATCAATACTTCATTTGGGCTGGCCTTCATCATGTAGATCCATCGATCATACATTTCTAATCTCTAAACCTGTGACGATTTGATCCAATTTGGTCTACGAAATCGGAAGGATTCGTTTAAAATGAAAATTCAGTTGCAATATACTCCTTGTTGTGCACCTAATCAATGCGTTTTCTTTGAAAAAAGAAAATGAGGTGAATATTTTTTTGGCCAATAAAAATCAAGTGAATATTATTAATTGCAGGCGGAAATTACGGTGCTGATCACACAAGTAGGTGAATTATTATAACCCAAGTACAATATCTTTTTTTTTTTTTACCAGAAACCCAGATACAGTCAGAAATCAGCACGTTGTGCTAAATAACAGAGAAAAGATCCTTTCACGAAATGAATTTGGCAATTACTGCAAATTAATTGCAAAAATGTTTGTTCAAGTTGATTCGGAATCCAAATCCTCTACACTGCTTTTTTTTTTGGAGATGCATGCTGTGTATCTCTCTATAATACAAGGGATTTCTAGCAAAAAATTTCCTGTAGTTGATTTCTTCATAATTTATATATATATATATATATTCTATTTTGGCCTAATACATAAATCTAATCAAATGCATATTTCATGATGTGAAATTTCATGGTGTAGCTCTGAATAATAATAATAATACAAAGAGAGAAAAAAATTGAGATTTAATTATGTAAAATAATGTTGTTTACAGAGAACGCACCCGGTGCATATCTCCAAGAAGATATAGAGGATATGAACTCGAGTACTCGACGATCAGAAATTCATAAAAGAACGATTCATGCTTATGAGTTATGATAAATATAAATATAAATTCTGATTTCTCCGTGGCATGTGCTGTAAATCCGCCGAAGAATGGGTCACACTGGGCCTTCTTACTGATTGTTGTAAGGGGGAACCTTAACGGGTCCACCAATGTTTCGCCTTCCCACAAATGCAGATTCCATAATATACCATCTTTTTTTACAAATTTTTTTTGCACTTTACTGTTTGCTTTGTCTTTCAAAAAATACAGTTAATTAATTACCAATGACATAAATAATGGGAATTCTAATCCCTTAAATAAGTGATTTGAAATTTGATTTTCAAACTTTCTCTATAAAACAAACTTAATTGGAAATAGTTTATTTTTTGCCTTTAGTACTCTAATTAATCTATTCCTAGTCTATGATTAAAAAAAATAATAATTCAATTCATTCACTAAAGTAGAGCAAGATGAAGTGCTTTACAACTTCCAAAGACGGAATTCACAGATGAACCTTATGTGAGCAATTACTGAGTTGAGAGGAAGAGGAGGTTGAGCAGCCTAATTAATAAATAAGTTGTTTCGTTGCTTGTGGACGAAACAAACTTCAACGTATTCTTTTTTATTTTCGGTAATAAAACCAGTTTCATCATATTTAGCTGAGTTATACATGATTACTAGTTTTTCTAAACAAACAAACACCAAATTAACAAATTTACGATAAAAAAGGATGACCCGCATGTGAATTATTATGGCGTTTGGAAGTGTCTTTATTAGCTAGTCAGTCATAACCACCAAACATGATATTGGATGCAATCCCATAATTGTGGTATAAATAGTAAAATTGTTTTCCTAATTAAGCACTAAGCCAGAAGCAATTTCATCAGATAATTATATATCCAACTGTAAATATCTCAATTTCTGTCACTCTGTCATGACCATTATTTCTGATATATATATATATGGATGGATGGAAAAACTTGCACTCATTGTTTATTGGACTTGAAGGAAATATGAGTTTAGTGGTGGGGTTGTACAACTGTTCGGAATATCCACAGATTGGGTGAGTGATTTGTTAGAACTTCCTATCAAAACCCTAATATGGATAGCTTTGCAGGCATACGTACCTTAAAATCCCCCTAATCAGTTTAAAAAAAAAAAAGGGAATTGTCCCATGGCAAAATCCATATCGATCATTATCAAAAGCCTACCAAACATATATGTGAACTTGATGATCTCTTGACTTGTAACTCAACGTGGTTCATAGACGACGCAATATAATGGTCCAAAATATGAAGAAATGATGAGCATATATAATCATGAGAAATGAAGTTTGCAGAGCTGCCACTTGGGCATAGCCATGTGTTTATTTTTTGGTTTAACTTTGGTTGAATATGCAAGAAAGAAAGGTGAAGGTTATGTGTTTTTGAGGGGGGGCATGAATAATGGATGCTTAGTTACTTAACATTTCATGACACCCACTTCTCTCATCAAATGGGTCCTACACGAATATAATTTTGGAAGATTAAAGAAAAGGCCAAGTATGTTGATGTGTGGAGGAAAGCAATGCAGAAGGAGATAAAAAAACACAAGGCATTATGCACTGCTTCTACAGGTCCACCAAATACACACAATATCAACATATTAACTCTCTCTATATCTCACTATTCCTCATCACTAATGATCATAGAGAAACAGTCTCTCTAGTGTCAACGTCTTGATTTATGGATGTGGACCAATTCTTCAGCGACTCAAGTAAATGAAGGGAACATTATTCATGTGAACGTCCCTAACTTACAACTACCAAAATTCAGACACTATTCTGTGCTACTTTTAATGTCAAACTCAAAAGAGGTACAATTTTGAATAAAACCCCCTCTCTCTCTCACACACATGATTGCCTGTCACAATAACGACAAATGAATTATGAAAGTTACTTGCTTGGGAAGGGCTGTAAATTTTCACCGAATTAAAATCTGAAGAATCCATCCTAAAATAGGATCATTGATCGATCAAGCGGTCCACAGACTTGGGGAATATTCGTGAAATCACATTATAGTTTGTTTTGTAGTTGTTTAATTAAGCAGTTTCTTTTCTTATATATTCTCTTCAAGAATATGCCCAGCGCGCTAGCTGTTAAATCTTAATTGATTACATGTGTTGAGAAGATTGATAAACAATCTGAAAAACTTTCACCGTTGTGTTTGTGCGTATAAATTTAATTAAGTTGCTCTTTATTTATGTGTATCAGCCTCAAATTATATATTAATGGAAGATGAAGATATACTCAATGGCTTTAGGTTAGTCGAAGCCATATTATGTTCTTTTCACTTTGTCATCGATTTCATCATATATAAAATCAAGGCAAGGGAACCCCAAATCTCTCTCAATACGACAGAGAAACAACCATTCGTTATTCGTCATTTCGAATCGATTAAAATCCAGCGAAAATGATGTGATAGTAACTTCGACGTGGATTATTAATTAAGAAGTACTGGCTAGCCAGTCGATCCGGACAATATTATTGCCACGCACAAAAAAGGTTTTATAATATTTCATCAAAAGGCAATTCTTACAGAAACCTTTCCTCATTGCAATAATATATATATTGAAAGGTAATTGATCAATATTACTATTTCTAGTCAGAAGCTTCAATTCTCAATTTCCTTTAGGTAGAAGTTGACAAATACTTAAAAATGAGAGAGAGAGAGAGAGAGAAGGCATAAAATAGGATTTGATTTAAGGTTAATTACTGTGCAATATAACTGTGCATTGGATTAATTACTTGTTACTTGATAGTACACATTTGGAGTTTAGAATAGGAAAATGAATGATTAAATAAAATGGAAGCAATGAAAACGATGAGACAAAGGATATCATATAATCTAGAGATGGCCCCACAATGTTTATTCAACATCTGAGAAGATGCCATTTTGGTGGTCCAATTCCCCTAGTTTCAGAAAACAATGATATCGTACAAATCAACCTTTTAATTCACAATAAATTATATCCTAATCTTTGACATTATTGTACAAAAGTCCCTTATTGATCGACCCATCATTTTCGTATAGTGTTAAATACATACATGCATGCTGTGAACTTAATTTTTTTAAATATATGCATGATATGGTTATTGCTATCTAGCTAATTAATAATAAAGCTTCTTCATTTTTATATATATTCCTCAAATGGTGTGGACAGTTATATATGTACCCTGTGCCACTTGCATTAGTCTAATTTCTTGCATCCACATATTCTTGCTTTTCTTCTGCTAAAATATCCGCGCGCGACCACACACACACACCTCTTTCACATTCATTATTCCTAACAAGTTTGCAGCGTGGTAAAATGTCAATTTTCTTTAAAAGCTAAGAACATTATAATTATTATAAATTATAAATTCATGAAAAGCTGGCAAAACAACACATGTTTATTATTATCAATTTTAACTACAGAAAAACTGGCTGTCAATTATTCATTGCACACGAGCCTTTAATCCACAGCTTTCAACTGGAAAATTTGCTTCAATCTATTTAATTTTGTGCTTTTCAAAAGCATTTATGGAGCATTATATTGTTGATTTTAATCATAATATAATGTTGATCATGACATTACCTCACATAAATTACGCCCATTTTATTTTATTCCATTTTGTTAACTTACATAAATCCTCTCTAGATAGAGAAGGCCCTGTGAAGGCAGTATAAGAAATTTTAAGGGAGCGTGTCCGTATTAGAGGAGGCTTGACTCTTGAGCAAGTTTCTTAAAAAAAAACACACACACACACACAAAAAGAAAAAGAGAATCGAATTAATTCTTAAATAGAGAATATATATCTGCATAATTTTGACAAAAAGAAAAAAAGAAATTCGAGGACAATTTATACGAAGGATTCATTTAAACTTAATTTCTCCATCAGCAACGTCTTTGGCAGATTTCTCCATCAATACTTCATCAGAATTGACTACCCGCAAAAATGAACCCTACTTCAAAGTTAAGCACAACCTTAAATTCTGATTCCGGAAACCAAAAGACAAGCATTCTGAAAGTGGAATTAACCTGACACATTAAAAATGATCGCTGGTTATAGAAGCATTGAAAATAAACCTAAATAGCGACAAACATTAAGTATATATATGTCGCATTTGAACAAGGCTTTGCACAGGGGACACAAGGAACAAATCTATCCGTTTGCGTGGTCCACACGAGAAAGCGCTTCCATATATATGCTTAAAGAAGTATTTGCACATATGGATTAATGAATGTATGTGTTTTGTATATAATTTGACATTGCAAGCAAATTGGGAGGTCCAAAGTAGGAGTTCTCAGGCAACGTCACTTTCAAGACACTTAGTGGGAAAGAAAGATAAGGAACAAAAGGACAGTGACCCTTCTTGTTTTCTTCCCTTGCGTCCGCCAAAAGAAGCTGCAATTAACGCAGATCATATAGCTAACGAAGAAACCACCAAGATTTGAGCCAAAACCAGATAATTGTGCCTGAAAGGGAGTTTTTTTTTTCACTTTTTTTTTACGGTCTTCCTCTATCGATATTCTGAATCTGAATGTGTGACCCTTTTGCTGGTAGCTAGGGTGATATTGGACAAATCCATGTTCACATGTCTTTGGGTTAATTCCCAATGAGGACGTCAAGTATTTAATGAGTACTTGGCCCCTAGCTGGATGATATGGCCTTTACGTAAAGCTACATTTAATAACTTCAAATTAATTTCCAAACTGGAGTAAGTTAAGAATGCTAAAGATACAATACGAGATTTTTGTTAAAACCTTTAACACAATTGTTCTGTCTTTTTTTCGGGTCAATACAGTTGTTGTCTTTCTCTCTCTCTGTGGCCAATGCATCAATACAGTTGTTCGGTGCTTCTTTTAATCATGGATGAAAACATCTATTGATCGATTTTTTAGTCGATACAGCAGGGAAAGTGATTACATTAAATGCAAATTAAATTTATTATTTTCAAACTAATATTTAATCAATGTGAGAGTACTTGCTCGAATACGAAAGCCAGAATAATAAACATATAAAGAGGTCACCAAGCCTTCACCGACAGTTCGACATAAGTGAGGTTGAGAAGATTTTCATTTCCTTGTCCAAGATTCCTAATTAATTAACATTAATACAAAGTTCTATCGATGCATGTGTCCGATTTTTCTGTGGCTCATTAGGGCATAATGATTTAAGGTTTCAGTATCTAATAATTATGTTCCCAGTATCCACCATCATGCATGGCCAATATAGTTTAATACTCATTAAATGGTGATCCCATTTTAATTTGCTGAATTTTCATAGAATTAATACTTTGAAGGTGTACAAATAATTAAGCAGTTGCATGTAGGTCATAATTTTGATAATAATGAACATGAGTTGCTTATTAATGTCTTCAACATAGAACGAAAGCTTAGTAAAGTCTTGTCCTCTTTCAAGATCTATGAAATGTCGCTAACCAAGTTTACCAAATCAAGAGGCAAAGCAGATGGCAATTTCTCATGCTCACATAATCACATCGTATCATTTTCTAATTTATTAGGTCATACATACATACATACATACATACATACATATGCACACACAGCACATATACATAAATATAAGTGGAGCAGTTGCATTGAAAACCATACATTGCTGTGGTCCCCTATTTGCTCAAAAGCCTTTCTTGAGTGTAACCCCATTGGCAAAGAGAAAGTTGGGCGTGAACCAAGGGCTCTTGTTGATGTTCTAGCGTAGCAAGTGGGGTGAAGTGAAGATTTGATCTTCAAATTAAGTGATCTTTTGAATGTTTAATATATATATATATATATATATATGATTTTTTTAACCAAAAAAATATTAGGTGGAATTTTTTTAAAAAAAATTAACGCCATGATACCGATATAAGCTGTTGAAAAAATTAAGTATAATTTTATTGGAGATTATGAGAATGAGAAGGAGGCCCACTTTGAGAAGGAACCATTGAGGGGCACTTGATGAGTTATTAAACCACCATAATCGTGCAGAATAGAGATAGGTTAGACATTTAATTACGTCAAGTACTTCAACAGAAGCTCATTATCTAAGTGACAGCTCAGAGAATAGTTATGAGAAGGGAAGAAAAGAAAGAATGGGATGGTGACATGTCATGGGATAGCCAAAGAAAGAACGATAGATCATATGGGCTAAACGAGTCAAGCATGCATGAATAAAGCACTGTTTTGTACAGAAGGAAAGAAAAAGGCCACTAAAGATGGACAACACTGAATTTCTATTTCAGATAAATTCCATGAAAATTTCACTGACAACCAACAGAGATGCCGGCCCTCGCAATAACTTAGTATAACAACGATCGAGAAGCCACCTTCCCTCTCTCTTTTTTTTTCTTCTTCTCTTTGGCTGATGAATTAGGAGTAACTTTTTGAGCTAACAATATGAAAGATAAAAGGGAGTTGGGTAGCTTAGTGCAGTCATCAAAAGAAGCGAAAGTGTGAAAACGACGTATTGACGATCGATGCATCCCAGCCCTTTCCTTTTTTGTAGGATGAAAGATGTAGAATTATTTATTAACTATGTTCACATTTCTGATGAGTTTCTGTATCTATCCGCACAAAAATATAATTTGTTGCCCTTAATGTCTATTGGCATGTGAAGTAAGACTTTCCATAAAAGTGATGATTTTATTTTTGTTCTCATTTATGTATATTATAGTTTTATAACAGCCGCAGAAGTTTAATTTTCTTTCCTACTATATATTTTCTTCTTTTCAATTAACATTCTTGGTCAATATTTTACATCAAGAAATCGTCAATTCGTTATTGTACACTGAATCTAGATATTTTGACAGGCAGAGGCTCAGAAAAAAAGAAGACAGAGAGACACGAGGCACGGAACGTCGTAATACTGAGGACATACATATATCTAGCAGAAGAAAGACGATTTATTAAGAGATTGGGTGTGTACTTGTTTAACCAGAGAGGAGGGGAAAGAGAGAGAGAGAGAGAGGAAGGATGAGAGAAGCAGATTGTATATGCTCTTACCCATTCGTGTAGTCTGAATCAACTTAAAAATTTTGAGGACCACTCTCTCTTTCTCCCTCTGCAGAATCCCTGAGACAGATATAAAACAGCCAACAAAGAAATAAAGAATCGACACCAAACCAATGGTACCATATATGGTCCTTCAAAGATAGAGAGAGAGAGAAGAAAGACTTTACCAAAGAAGTTGGGATCATTTCATCTTAGTCTTTTACTAATACACACGAATTCATTCAATAACGGACGTGCGTGGGAGTGTCTGACTGATCCATACACGTAAATGAAAAATAATATGAGAACCGTGAGAAGGAGAGGCGTGATCAGAGAAAACAAGTACTGCAGCAGTAGTGGTGGATCTATCATGCCTCTTTAACCAAGCAAAACTCTGCAATATTGCTATTTACCTATTTCACCTAATCACTCTGCAACTTGCATGTTATGTCAATTATGACATTCACATAGTAGATGGATAGATGCGTCAAAACAGGTCTTCTAATTCGCAGCACGGTTAAAAAAAAATGGCCCCCGTGTTTGAAAGATCAAAATTTGGACAACGCGCTCTAATGTACGAATTTGGTTTCTCTCCAGCTTTCAGATTCAAAGCAAGCAGGTACATATGCTTTCTACAAGATACATGTACCTTGTCTTGAATTTGAAGGACATTGGAGAGGGGGATCAGGAAAGAAATCGGGCTGATCTTAGACAGGGTTACGCACGCAGCAAACGATCTGAATTCATAGACACGCCAAACAAAATAAAGAGGACCAAAACAACGCATCAAGACACATGTATACATGTTCTTTGACCAGTTCAATTCATATAACTAAACCTACCTAGGAAGTAAAGTGTTAAGGGTCCTGTTATACTTGGATTGGAATCCTCTTTTCTCATTCCTGTATCGTGGCAGTATGATTGCAAGATGCAAAACAAATATTGAAGCAGAAGGTTAAACTGGGTTAAGAAAATTCAGCAATTTTTTATGTTGCTAGAAGAAAATTACGTTGCCAGCTTGCAAAGCTTTGGCTAATTAAGTCATAAAATTAGCTGCTTGTTGCTTTTAATGCTAGCATTACTGCAAGGGCCAGAGGAAGCATGCTAATCAAGCATGATCACCCACGTCAATGATTGAAAATGATGTGAAGAATATGGTTGAATATGATAATTTATGTTAACTATATATATGGACAACCGTTTTTATCAAAGAGAAAGTCCTAATATTTTTATATATACTCGTCCGTTAATCACGTATTTATACGTAAACAAGAATACAATCTTTTAGTCTTTTAGGGCACGTTCTTCTGTTTCTCTAAGGAAAACCATTTGACAACTAGTCACAGATATTTATTATGTTTTGTTCCGTCATGAATAATAAATCAGCTCATTCATATCATGCATTTTTTACTGTTTCCCTAATGTTAAGTAATTATTTCTGTATCACGTTGCTCAGGTTATATTTACTCAAATAATTAACTTCCGACGCTTGGGGGAAAATGTAACTCGATCCTTGAAATCTCTTCGGGGAAAAAAATGTTTAAGACCTAGAAGATGATTCCAAATTACAAGTTTCAAGTTTGAAGCCGATACTGGGACGCTAACTTAATTAGCAAAAGATAGCGGGGCTGTATGGGGAAAATGATATTTATCTACATGTGAAACCAAAAATTAAGTGAACGTGGTACTTTGAGAAGCCAAAGCCAGTCTCAGACTTTGTGGCCTTGTCAGGGCTTCAGTTCTCAGATTGACAAGCCCCAATTGTCCTTAGATCACTCATCAGACCCCACCCCCACCCCCCACCCCCAACCCTCACCCTCTCTCTGTTTATAGGATCCACACCCCACCCCCTCATCCATCTTTCTTCTCCTTCCTTCTTCCTCCCCATTCATTCCCTTTCTCCCACCTTGCTGATCTCTCTCTCTTTCATGGACAAAGCTTCAGAGAGTAGCAGTAGAGAAACCCATGACTTCATGAACGTTGATTCCTTCTCTCAGCTACCCTTCATCCGCCCTTCTCCTCTTAAGGAAAAGCCCATCAGGCTCTTCGGCATAGAATTTGGCAACCCCGAACCAGCCGCCACCGCGCTGGCCGACGAGTCCGAGTCAGCCGAAGATTCCAATGGGAAGGACAACACCACCAACGACAACAGCGAGACTAACCGGAGATTCGAATGCCATTACTGCTGCAGAAACTTCCCAACTTCCCAAGCCTTAGGTGGCCACCAAAACGCTCACAAACGAGAGCGCCAGCACGCCAAACGAGCCCACCTTCACATCTCTGAGGCTCAAGTCTACAGCCTCGTCAACTACAGGTCCTTCCCTTCAGCACCGACTTCAACGTTAAACTCGCCAATGACGGCCACTAATTATCCAACTTCTGCTGCTGGTAGTGCAAGGTTTTATGGAGGGCCATATTCTCATCATCATCACCAGCCCATCAATGGAAGCCCCTTGGCCTTGTGGCGAATCCCCACCCTCCAAACTAACCCTACTTTCAACCGTGACCGTTCGTTGCATCCAATGCCCTTGTTTGCTGGCGAGGATATCAACATGAGGGCCTCATCGCTGCAGCTTGGTGGGTCTGCTTCACCGTTGCAAAATCGGTACGTCCATGACTCCAAACCAAGCGTTCAAGACCATGTGAGTTTGGATCTTCATCTGTAACATCAATTATATATTAAATAAACTTTTGAAGTACTTTGGGTTGATCGGGGGCTCTGTTGAGATTAATTAATATTAAATTATCACTTTTTAAATTTTTCTCTCAGTTGATGGAGTTTTAGGACGTGATGATTCCAAGATGATCCACCCATATACATCACTTTCTTTCTAATTATCATTGATTTACGTTAACAATATATACACACGCACTTTGTTTCTTCTAAGCGTATATATGTTGAACTCTAATATATAGTTGCCAGGTATATATATATATGTATATGAGCAGAATTATTATATATTTGTATTGCGATTTATGTACTGTATTGTGTCTCGTCCTTCTTGATATGCAAGACGGAGAAAACGTTTACACGTGTGGAGAGCATGTGAAGCGTAGAAGACAGTGTTGGGGATACGCATGAACATTTTGTCGAAACACACGTGTGCGAAAAATCATGAAAATGTGCAGACAGATGGGGATCATGAGAGAGGGTGGTTTTCTGATTCAATGAGCAATGTAATTGAGAAAAGTCATGATGGTAAGTTTTGATGGTCTGCTCGAAAAAATTGCAGAGAAAAGAAAGTGATATCTCCATGCCATTGGCAGGCACCATATGGAGCTCCCCATACTTCAAATTTATGTTTTTTTTTTTAATTCTCATCACTTACGAAATTACAAAACAGTTTAGGGAGAGAGAGAAAAGTGAAGCAAATATGGATATATGGATAATAGAACTGTAATATGGATATGTGCCTTTCAACTTCAGATTATGTCTCTTGCGTCTAGCTAAGTGGAACCTTCTCCTATGAGACCTTAGGCTTAGGGGACAAAATGGGCAACGTCAAGACATGTAAAGAAAGCACACTCTCGCTCTTTCTTGCTTTCTCTTTATGAGTCAATTAATGGAGAAGGAACAGGTTCCGCAGAATCATATTTGCATGCTCATTTCTGATGAGAGTTTAGGTGGACCGGAGTTGACGCAACATACAAATACAGCAGATTGAACTGAATGGGTTTGCCGTGTCGATTGGGAAAGGATCCAATGGTAGAACAAGAATTAATACTAATGGGGTATCATTCGAAATTAAATTGACAGAAGTTATAAATAACTAGGTTGATTTGTTATTAATGTCTAACTTGATAAGCGTCCTACACAACTTGGAAGGCATGGATCATGACTTTATATATATGTCTTGTTTACAGACAAAAATTTCATTGAAACTTCAAAGGCAGTGGTACCAACTACCAAGGACTTTTATGGCTTTAAAATGACAAAACCATCCCCTTCGAAAAGGATGTGTCTTCCTTTTCCTCTTAGACTTTAAAAGGAACATATGAGCATGGTAGTTAGACTGCCATCTTTATTTTCCCACCTTCTGTACCTTTGCTTTTATGTCTGATGCACAAATAGAGAGAGAGGGAGAGATGTTAGGTGGGTTAGTTTTGATGAGTAAAAAAGTGGGACTGGGAGATTCCTTCTCTAAGGGAAAATAGGACATGTTCTCCTTAACAATAATACAGTAATAGTTGTACTGATGGATCTGTCAACTTTAGTCATCTGTCATTGTGGCAGCACAAAGGGTCAGAGATTTATATGACAATGGACGCTACCAATGTACCACCTTACCTAAAAAATTCAGAGAAAAATGCAATCATATACTAGATGCTAAAGTGTTCTCTTCTCCTCACAAATGCCTTTGTTGGGATATCATAGATTTGACTAGCAATACCAACATGAAGACCAGACTTTCCTAGTTATTTTCCCCCTTTCGAAACTAGGTGATGTTGAACTTTTATTGGTTCTAAGTACTTCGACCTATTCCAACCATTCATCACCTAGTTTTGAAGTCTTAGTTATACAGTTTTCCCAAGTTCAGGACAACGCTTTCTGGTTTTCTTCCACTGGAAGTTTCAGGACAGATAAACCATACATTTTTTACTGTAAAAAAAGTCCGACAATGTAAGATGGTCTCCTACTTTTTTTTTTTTCCCTCTGATAGCACCCTATTTTTTTAAGGCCAACGTATATGCCCCCAAGTGACTTTTTAAAACGTTTGTGCCACTGATTATGGAAAATATGCATGGTCTAGAATCTTTAACTAAATTGAACTTGAATAAGTACTGTGAAAGAATGTACCGAATTCCACAGAAAAAAAAAAGGAAGGAAATTGAATACATTGAGATTTCTTCTTCTTCTTTTTTTTTTATGAAGAATACATTGAGAGTTCATAGCACGGAGTCCAGTGAAAAGTGACAAAAAGAAAGTAAAGCAGCCCAAGAAAAATACTGTTTATGAACCCGAGAAAATAAATGGCTTTCTAGAGGATACACACACACATTGAGATTTCATAATTCTTGGGACATGTGGGCTGGAAAGACAATTTGATATAACCATCAAACAAACTGCTCTAAATAATGTTTGTCCGACTTTCTTTTTAAAAATTAAAATTAAAAAAGACGGAGCTGCATCTCCCTCTCTGTAGTTAAAAGGTGTTCTCTCTCAAATCTCAATGAAGAACAAATGATTAGCTCTCTTTTGTACAATCATACGTCACTTCCGATTTTTCTATCTTACGAGTCATTATTTTTCTATCTCCCTTTAAAACCGTGCGTTATCCTGAGTTCTGGACTAAAGTACTTGGCAGAGCATCCTGAGGCCAGACTTCCTGAAAAAACCTTCACAGTTGTGAAGTTTAGATTGATCACAGTTAATTTTCCAATAACATTTCAACAAAGGTTGGATATCCTATCCATCGAGTTTGAATCTCCTAGCTAGTTGTAGCTCTGCTGGCAGGAATCCAGATAAAACAGGGAAAATGCAAACAAAGTGATGAACGATGACAAATCCCACAATATTGCGGCACTGTTAATGTCAAACCGAACTTTAGACCCATAAGTAAATGCAACATAAAAAGCGCGTGGAGGGAGCAAAGCAGAAAGAGGCCGCAGTGAAGACGCAGAAGAGTACACACATTATGAATGGGATAGGACCACTTGCTCCTTTACTTTCAGAGCGAGAAGAGGAAACAACAGCGGAATTTAAGAAACATCGGCCCACCTCTCAATGTGGCTTGTAACCGAGGTTGACAGTTTATACAGTAGCCTCAGGCTAACCTGCACGGACGGCACATTTTAGAACACAAGCAAGACCCTTCCCTTTATATATGCTATACACCTACACCATTGCTATAAACGCCAACCAATCTTTCACAGCATGTTGGTCAGGACCAATGCCTCGCCCTTGGCCTTGTCAAACCATCTTTCCTTTTCAGACGACCATTCAAATATTTAACATAATCAACTACCAACAAATATCACTGCCAATCAGTCTTCGGTGCTGAGCTGCTCGTTAATGGATCCATCCATAGGTTCATATAGGACCACTGGGTCAATGCAAGTTCAGTTTGTCTTCCAAGTTCAGTTGAGGCTCATATTTAATTGGCCGAGTTTGATCCAGAATTAGATGTGATCACCACCTACAGAAATCAATTTCCGCTTTTGCACTGGTCCCAAGATAATTAGCAGCTATGCAAGTTGGACTTAGAATGCCAGTACTACTTCACATCCAGCGTTTCAACATCAACGACCAGTAGAGGCCTCAGGAAGGCAGCTAAAACTCAAAACTAATGTTATTGCCGGCAAAGAATGATGCTACTTTCATAACTATTATTTCCACAACTATGTATGCCTAATTGTTTAGGCTAACAAGTAAACACAACCTGTCACTTTAGGCCATTTTTTTTTTGACAGCCAGTGAACCATCCAATGGCCTGCAAAATTTCTTTTTCTTTTTTTCTTTTCAAAATATAGGGCCACCAACACAGTTGAGCAATATATTGTGAATGCAACAATACACTGGCAAGCTTGCTTTGCAGCGAAACAATAACTTCAAAGTTAAAGTCCAGTAATAACTACTGGCCCCAAAAAACTCCTGGAGTAACACCTAAAATTTTTGGGGGTAGGGGGCAAAAGTAAGAACATGAACAAAATCCAGGCCCCAGGGAATAAGGGAAAAATCTGCCTAGAACAATAAAATGCTCAAACAACGTAAGGTGAATACTGAATACTAGTCTTATAGCCAAGACACTATAGCTAGCTCATATGGATGGAGGTTGAAAATCTCTGCAGTCTGCACATACAAAGATACTAGCAGCAGGAGGCTGCTACACGGAAAGTCAGGAACTATTGCTACCAAATAGTAAGAATCTAAAGGATAAACCTACTGTACAGAAAGACGGTTTTAGTCTTTACATGCCGACTATGCCAATAGGATTATGACCCTGTAGATCGGTTTGTTGTTCTTTTCAAGTCTTTACTTGGCCTTGCTCCTCAAACAAAAATAGAGAGAGACGGTTTCTTGGAAACAGCTGATTAACTTGCTCCACGTTTGGTGCAGGTTATGATTTTCATGAAATGAAAATGAGCCTTAATATAATAAAATGTTACAGATTATAGTTATTTTTGGTATGATTCAGATATCTTTCTATTCTTGAGCTTGGTTGGGCTAAAATAATACGAGATTAGAAAGGAATGTTGACAACAATATCATAACACTATATATTATGGAATTTAATTTAGAGCGTCGCAATTATTCGCCATGCCATTTCCATAAATGAAAATATCATCATTAAATATAACACCTATCAGGAGCCACGTTTTTTACAAATTATAAACAATAAAATTTCTGTCAGGATCCATGCAAGCTTTCTATTTTTTTCAATATCTCTATGCACATTTTATTGAACTCTGCATTTTTATTTTTATCCCTTCAATATTTTTCAACATATTTTAATAGGGTTTAAATATTAAAAAGATGAGTCACCAGATCTCTCATGCGATGTAAAAGATATCGAATTCCATCAATAATATTTCGTAATGGCAAGAACCACACAATTTTTTTTTAGTGTGACATTACCAAACAATTGGAATGGAAGTCTTATTTCAGCTGCCCAGCATGAACAAGTGGAATTCCTTTTCCATTCCCAACTCCATATTGAAGGAAGATACTGGCAACCAAATAGGGCATTAAAACGAGGGGTGAAAAAGATGAAAATGCAAAACAAGACAGTCAAGCATATCCATTCAAGTACATCATATATCAACCACATCAGATACATGCTACAAAGTGAACGGGGATCATTTAATTTCTAGCTTACAACCAGCTCAAAGGACTTCAAAAGAAGAATCATACGTGTCCAACACATATCGAACACCTGTGCAAGACATGACGCGACACTTCAAATTTGACCGTGCAGTTAGTATCCATGTTTCCTAGATCCAGGCCAATGATGAGTCGCTTGAGAAGATTCGCTTTGCAGATCAGCCTTCTGGGTAAAATAACCACTAGAAGTTGTCCATTTGATCTTTCTTTGCTTCCTTTATCTGCCTCTTTCAGAAGACATTCATTACCCGTTAAGGATTACATACTCCACATTTAAACCAAAAAGATGGGGGTATTACAACACAATATAACGTAAAGATAATATTCACATGAAATAGCAATACATAACATAAATTTGGAGTCTTACCAACCCATGGACGTTATTTAAAATGTAAGCAAAATAGTGAAGGTAACATATCTTCATTCTTCCGACCAAAAAAAAAACATATCTTCATTCTATGTGCCCTCTAAAATCATCTAAGCCTCTCTTGCTGATTACGGGAATTGTAATTCTCTTCAATATGTCGGGTGAGAAGAGAGATTCCATAATGTGAGGCACTTGAGGCAGCATAATAAGACGTCACAGTGAGTTGAGCGAACTTAGGAAGCACATAACCTACAATTCCACATATCATGTGAATTTGTCATCACTCATGAGTATTTTGAGATTGTAACATCACTGCAATGAACTATAACTCTTCAACACCTCTGGCTGATATTTCCTCGTAAAAACTATTAAACCAAACCAAAAAGTATAAGTAGATCTGAAACTACAAAATGCCAATTCCCCAGCATTACAAGTTAACAGCAAAATCCATCAAATGATAAAGTCTGACAAAATCCCACACTAAATGCTGGCACAATCAGCACTTAACCTCTTGGTAATCAATCATTATCCTGAACCAATGGTGACGATTATGCCTGACCTAAAATGGATAGCAAACAAAACTCAGGAAAAAGCTAAACAGAAACTTTCAGCTAAGAAGGCTTGGATCCCAACCCAAGCCAATAGGAAAAAACTTAGAGCATAAGGAGCATGACATTCCTCAGGACCCACCTGAGAAACTATCATCTGTCAATTTTTGCATGGTTTTCGGTTATGAACATTATGGGAGATTAGTTAATATCTTGTAAATTGTAATAAGTGCCAGAAATTAAACCTAATAAAGAGGAAGGTTTGTGCATTTACCCACAAATGCAGCACTTGTGCCTGAAAATATTAGCAATGGAGGGAGCTGTGAACAAAGGAGGAAAATATGTGTTAGCTAAAGAATGTGAACAGGATATATGATACATGTACTTGCTGAGTACAAAGAACTAAAAATGGCAAGAAGTTCAATGATAGTACTAGTCTAGGCATCAACATTACTGCAAGGCCATAAAGCTCAATATTTGTAAAGCAAACTCAAAAGTAAAATAAAGTATGCATACCCCAACTAGGAAAGGAAGCCACTTTGGTCCCTTTATACGATTTTGAAGGTATGGGATCCCTGCAGTCAAAGATTAATAAGCAAACAAAATAGGAGATCTATAATAAGTAAGGGGAAAAAACAGAACTAGCAATACCCGTGTTAAAACCATGAACTGCACTAAGCATACCACCAATACCCGAGCCAGCCTAATCAATGAGAAACACAAGATAACATAAGGCAATAAGAATATCCATACAATAAGGGACCATGCCATGATAACTGAGTAACGGCACACTCAAGGACACGGCACTATCCTAATTCCAAAATCACAGAAGTCTACAGCCACAATTGAAACCAGATAAACCATAATTCAAAACAAATCACAATATTCCAGAAACTTGAACCAATGTTTCCAATAAATAACAACGAATTACTTGAAGCAGAAAAAAAATTAGACAAAATTAAATCATAGAAACCAAATGTATACGTTCAACGCTAAGCTGGCGGTTAGCAGTACAATCAATATCAGAAATTAAGAATTCTACCTTATTTTACCAAATAACTTAAAAAAAAAAAATCCAACTTTTACATCCTTTACTCACCACTGCAGTGGCGTCATGCAAGACTGAAGTGATTGTCCATTCAGCTTTTTCCTGAATCCACATGATCACATAAATAGTTGACAGAATTTCAACAAAGTAAATTCATCAGAAGTTTGCAAAGAGTATAGTTGACTTAAAGAATCAGGGTCTAGAAGGGAGAGACAGCGTGGGCAACGAGGGCAGCCAAGACCAGGATTGATGGTAGGATCATGGTAGAGATTGCCAGTTCTTAGTTTTTCTTCATATACTTCTCGAGTTCCCATTATCTATCTCACTTTGCCTCCAGAAAGTTGCCTTGCAGACAACACAGGTGCGAGCAAGTGAAAATTAGGATCAATCTTTGGGGCTTGTTTGAAAGTGTTTCATGTTTTTATGTTCCTAAAATAGTTTTGTATAATTATTTTCCAAAGTAAGTTTCGGGAAAAAAATTTAAAAAATAATCTGTTTGAATTATTGTTTCAAAAATCAAGACTAAGAACAGAAAAATTGGGGGAAAAAAAACCATTCAGAAAATTTGCTTTTAGAAGAGCTTTAAAAAAAATGGTTTGATACACTTATTTTATATAATCAATATTGGCATGAGTTTTTAATATCATGTTGTACTAATGAATTAATTTAATGATAAAATTTGGATAGAATGACTAATAAATAACATAATCTATAATATACATTGTATTCCCACAAAGGTAGCAAATTTTATTTTAGCCATTGGAACCAGTCAACATCAATTCTTTATCAAGATACATTAATTTCTTAGAAACAAATATACAAAATTATGAATACACAACTGACATACATCGAGATCAAAACTGGCTCTTGTCTTCTATTAAAATTAATTTTATTTTGTTGCATTTGAGTCTGTGATTTCACCAATGTTTTTATAAATACGTGTTGTTGTCTATTCTGAGCCATATATACACACTTACTTCTTCTACTGTACATATTACTCATTGTCCACTACCATCTGCTTTTAATTAACATTACAGTCTAATACTATTGCCTAATATGTTATAAAACCTCAAATGAATTGAGCTCAAACAGCCTGGAAGGCCAGAAAATTCCCAAATACATATTTATGCCTCATGGATCAGGTCCACAATGCATATCCATACGTCAAAGATGATGCTCCTCTATAAGTCATAGGCCATTTAAAAAACAGTACAGCATCATAGCACACTAGTCTCAGTTTTTTCGTTAAAATCAGAATCAAATTAGCCTTCTGAAGTGAGTTAACATAATCATTAATTTCACAAATCATCTTATGAGGATCAGCTCTGCAAGATTTGTGAATGGCTTCATTCCTAGCCTTGCAGATACACACTAATATCAGTTAAAAAGCAATACTAAGGACTCTATTATACATTATGGCTTCTACTGCAACATACATATTATAGCACCACCCATAATAAGATGGTACACATAATGTGATGCATTACGTAGTTGCAATTCAATTGGTTCCCAAATTTTGCTGTGCTTGTTTCCGCAGCTATGACATAAAATTAACCCTATTCTTTAGTCAGCGAATTCGAGTCTTATATAGCATGAATAAAATATGCTAGCAACTAGCAAGTAATCAAATGGCTACTTTTTTGTTCATTACTTATTCAACTTTCCTATGCATTTTGAATCCAACAAGAACAAAGGCTAAAACAGGGCACTTAAATTCTTAAGGGAATCATGATGAAAAGAAATTCAAAGACCCACTTTCAATTTCCATTATACATGTCTTTCGGCTGGAGTCGACCAAGAAGATTGGTGAGGGAGAGGGAAAGACGAAGGACGAAGAAGAAAGGGGAAGCGGCTAGGTTACTTAGAAGAAAGAGGAACTTACTCAGATGAAGGCGGAGTGACGGGGTAGGAAGTAAAAACGAGGGCAGAGTCGAGGAGAGTGGAGGAGTGACGGAGAGATGCTGACTGACGAGAAGCTTTGGACGGGACAGAGAGTTCGGAGGGGAAGTGAAAGCAAGTGAGAGGTGGTCGAAGGTTTAGGTTAGAGGGTGATTTCCAAATTACGAAATTGCCATTAATGAAATATGGTTCTGCGTGTTGCCACTTGTTTTGCAGAATAAAAGCCCAAAACATGCAAACTCTTTTTTTTTTTTTCATTCTTTGCCTCACCCAAAGTTGTAGTGGATTACTCCACGTCTTGTACTAATTGGGCTTGAACTGAAATTATGACATATAGGCCCAACGATTAAATACGTTAAATGAAAATAAGGGGATATAACTTATTTTTTTAATGGTTTATCTCACTTTTTATTTTATAATCATCATCATATATAAAATAAGATGAGGAATATTATTATTTTTATCATTTATTGATATAATTGCTGGCTAATTTTTTTAGTGCACATTGTTGAGATTAATTTAATAAATTCTAAAATTTCTATACAAATAGTCAAGTACTAAGCCCCTCTTTCTTTGCCAACAAGAAAACATAAAACCTTCATCGCTGACCAAGACAGTCCAATACATCTCCAATAAGGACTAATGCTCTCATTTTTTATTACAGTCCGAATAAATGACAAATTATCTGATTTAAAGATTAAATTGTCAGGTTCTTTCACTGCCACATACTCCACGGCTTCCAAGAGAGCTAAAGATTCAGGCCATGAGACTTGGAGAAGAAAGTACATTTCCGATACCAAAACCCCCGTGGCCCGAATTTGGCTTCCCTGCTGCTATGGCTGCTGTTGTTTCAACAGCAAATCCATATTTGTTATATAATTTCTCAATTTTAAAATATAAGTTATTTTTTAAAATTTTTTTCTGATTCAAATAATAAATTCTATTTAGATAAAGTTAAAAGTATTAATTACTTTTTCTCTAATTTATCTTTATTTTTAATTAACCTATGAGAAAAAAATTATCTTTATTAAAGAAAATATTGAAAAAATAATGAAAGTTTTTTTACAAATTTAATTAATTTAACTTTTTTTCTTAATCTGAATGTAATTATTTAAATAGAACTTATATTTTAGGGTGGGAGAATAGTTTTTTAAAAAAAAATTAATATTTTTTAATTTTAAAAGAAACAAAACACAAAATAAAAATAATCTCTTAACTATAAAATTTAAAAAAATAATATTTAAATAAAAATGTAAGATAAAATCTAAATTATCCATATTTAATATAGCCCACCCAAATCTGCTCCTAGAACAGCAGCGTGCAATAGAAACTCGCCCCTCCTCCTTCTTCTTTCACTTTCTCTTTTGTTTTTTTTTTCCTTTATTTCCCTAACCGAAAAAAAACCGTGACTGTCACATGCAACAAAGGACACAGACGGTTCATCAGTTTCTTGGATGTATGCATAGTACTAAGCCCCATAGTTATAACTTATAACTTAATGATGAGTGAAAATTGATTCGATCCAGCTGACAAACGTGGAAGTCATATTCCACAAGGGATGTAATAATACGCTTTGAATGCATACCCCGCTTTATTTAAAAAGAAAAAATAAAAAATCATATAAAATAATTATTATAAAATTTTAAAATTCTAAAAAATTACACTCAAATTTTATTAATATAAAATTATAAAGAAATGAATATAAGAAATTTTATTCTTCAGTATAAAATTATGTACCGATAAGATATAAGTAAAATTTAATATTGAAATATAATTTTATATTTAATCATAAAAGTTTTTATATTGAAACTTGAATATAATTTTTTAAAATTTTATAATAATTATTTTCATGTTTTAAATTTTTTCTGTGATTTTTCCTGAAGAAAATTCGATGCATGCATACTTGACAGAGAAAGCACTGGACCCGCACATCTTTCGGCAAAGATGGCACACTCAAGTGATGCCTGAGGGGCCTCCTTCGTCGTCATATCAACAATACACGCGAGTAAACTTCTATTCATTGCAATTATGCAACAATTTTAGCCTTAATTAATTAATGGGCATAAAAATACAAAATATATATATAATTCTGACATTTTGTTACAGAAAAATAGCATCTAATTGTTTTATATATATACTCCCTCCACTCCATATTATATCCATATTATAATATGGGGAATCCATTTTTATACTCATTAAAAAAATTAAAAAATATCATTAAATATACTAAAAATTTTAAATTTATCCTTATTTATTGAAAAAATATTAAAATGATTAATATAAGTAATTTTCTATAAGCTTTACCGGTGTAGCAAAGAGAAAAATAATCAATTAACATAATTAAATATAATAAAAATTAAATTATTTATTTGGGTTCTCACATCTTATATTATGAATAAAAAAAATAGATTTCACACCTTATATTATGAATCAGAGAAAATATATATATATAATAAAAATAAAATTTAATATATTGCTAAAAGTTAAAAACACAGCTCTGTTTTCCAGATGATAGGTGTTAGGGAGACAACCTCCTTCCTCTCCTCTCTAGAAATTTAGATTTTATTTATTAAACAAAAAAATTAATATCTTTTATATCATAAATTTTTAATTTAAAATATAAGATATTCGACACCTTTTTATTTTATTTTTATTTTTTAATTTTTTTACTCTTCATTTATACTCTTATAATGATAATAAAATAAAATATTGAATAAGAATAAAATAAAACATATTAGTATTTTTTATATTAGTTATAGGTTAAAAATAATAATAAAATAAAATATTTAACATATTCACAATTAATTTTTAATATCTTATAATGTGGATATAGTAGATTTCAAAACTAAAGGAACCACTGAAAGATGGAGACAGAGAATAATAATAGTTTGAGGGAAGCGGACTTGTCGGAGATAGAAGCAGCGATCAATAATGGAACACGTAGACGTTGTACTCAACCACAGCATCCCCTGTTTTGAGATCAAACGTGTGAGCCTTGGCCTGAGCATACCCACGTGTGAACCGGAAAGCGCCGCTCCCTCCAACGATTGGCATCTCCCTCACGGCGGTTAACACCTTGTTCCGCCCCAACACGCTTAAAGCGCTACCATTATATTTTCCTTCCGTAAAAGCAAAGTTCAGCACCATCAAATACCCGTTTCTTCTTGCGACGCCGACGCGAAGATGCCTTGGGCTCTTCCCTCAAGCTTGGAGCTCAGCTCGGGCTCTACCGCCAATGGGCCGTCCATCATCACCACCGCCCCGAATCCTGTTGGGGAACTGTTCGTCAAACGTGCCGTCGTCAGCCTCACGGCGCCGGGCTTTGGACCACTCACGATGTAGTGGAAGTAGACGCGAAGGTGGCTCAGCTTTTCCTTATGGAGACCCACAGATGCCGGGGAGATGTTTCGAGAGAAACAAGTCGTTTTAGTGGCCGCGAGGGAGGATGAGAACAAGAGGAAGGCGGTGGTGAGAAGAATGAAGCAACTGGTGGCCATGGTGGCGAAGATCAATTAATGAGCCAATTAGTATGGGAAAAGAGAGGGTAGCGCATCTGCAATGGAACACACTGGTACGTATGTACTGAACCCTCCATATCTAACTTGGGGGAAATTTCAGTTAAATAGTAAGTAAATAAGATAATTTTAAAAAATTATCCTAATTTACTATAATTCTAAAAAAGCGCCAAGCTTCTGAATTATAATTAAAATTAGAAAATAAAATATAAAAATATCTTTCTTAGATAAATTATTCATTTGTAAATTATAATAATATATTATAAGTGATACAGACTCACTTACAAATCATAATAGTATCAGTAGCAAATGAATCTATTTCACTTATAAATATATTATTATAATTTATAAATATACTATTATCACTTAAAAATATAACACTTTTACAAAAGGTGCATTTTCCATCTTTTATCTTCTAATTTCAATTCCAATTCAGAACTTCAATAATTTTTTTAAAAATTAGGATAAATTAGAATTTTTTTTAATTATCTTGTTTCTTCGTATTTAACTGAAATTTTTTCTTTTATAGAAGTTATTTTTCACTTATTTTAATAGGAGGATTCGGTTTTGGTAAAAAAAAATTGGTAAATTAAATTAAAGTTCACTTTATTTACAAGCCATGATAAAATTTATTCAAATGAGAGTAAAAAATTTCCAAGTTATAATAGAAAATTTTTCTATTCCCACTTGTTATAAAAAAATTATATTCTGACTTGAAAAATTTTTATTCTCATTTGAAAAAATTCTATCTTGACCTAAAAACAAGATAAATTCTAATCTCATTTCCCAAATATTCTATTTTTTGTCTTTTTTTTTCAATTTTCTCTATTTTAATTTAATGTATTAAAAAATAAAATATCCCTAAATAATAAAGTGACATTAAGTAATATTTTGTTAGAGTTTTTTAAGGAAAATGAAGGGAGGAAAGGGGAGGGTTGAGAATCACTTAACCCTTGTTTAATTGGAAAAATTGGAGTGGATGGGAGGTAAAATTAAACTTCTCTCTCCCCTCTCTTTATTCTCCTCCCCTCTAAATTGGAGTTTTTTAAAGAAGAAAGAGAAACAATTGTGGCATATCTTGACAAATTTACCATTCATTACAAATGAGTACTAAACTCTCTCTATCTCCATTTTGTGCTGAAGTCCAGGCTTTCCATGGCATCTCTTTGTATGGCGTCCTACTTCGTGGTTGCCATCCATGTTACAAACTCCAACCTCCATCCCCATCCCAAAGTTGCACTCAACCTCCATCTCCTATCCCTAGTTTGTTTTGTGTCTTCCCCCCCCCCCCACCCCCCCCCACCCCCCCCCCCCCCCGGGGCACGTTTGGATGCTAATTGCAAAACACGGGTTGTGTGAAGTGTATTGATTTGTGACATAATATACATGACATGTTAAAAAAAATATAAACAAAATTGAGACAAGGTATAAGAATATAATAATCAATTTATAACTAGATTCTCTCCCCTCCCTCTTAAACCACATAAAAAATCGATCATTAAAATATCTCTCTTCATCTTCCCTCTCCTCCCCTCAAACCCAACCAAATATGAGATCATTAACCCTTCTCCTCCCTTCACATTTCTTTTCCCTAATTAAAATCCCTCCCTATCAATTGAACCAATCAATATGTTAGTTTTACGTATTATTGTGATTAATCATTTAATTACATATATGAAATATGGGATTTATAATAAATCTAATAAGTCATAAGTTATTAATAATATAACTTATTTTTGGTCAAAAAATGCATAAAAAATTTCTAGTTATATAGAATACAATAAGTGAATATTTTTATATCAATTCAATATCAACATATGTACTTCTTAGAAAAACACAAACAGGCCTATTTGGTTTCTCATCACAAAAAGAATTTAGACAAAGCTACTCTCATATTGTTTTTTTTTTAACCAAATTCAACTTCAAACCAAAAAGACCGTAGTAACAAGTCATAAATGGAATCAGACTTCATGTAATACACCAGATTATATCTAGTTCTTCTATTAAATTGTAGAAAATGTTTTTGAATGTTATATGTACAATAATAAATATTCGAATAGTTTTAAGCACTCTTGTCTCGTGTGAAATAAATTAAAGGGGGGCATACAAGACATAACATTTCGTGAACGTCTTTTTATTAATTTTCAAAGCAAAGAAAATATCTAAGTAGTTTGAATATGAATAGAAAAAAATTATAATTTATTTGTTGCTTTAACAATTGTTACAAATGAAGAAGAACTACATAATTTTATAAGAACTCAAAATAAAGTTTGTCCCAACCTTGACATGTCCAAAATCCCTGTGACACTGTGTCTCTCCTTATTCGCTAGCTATAATATTGCTCTCTTGCCTTTTACATGTGGAAGACAGTCTAATTTTTGTAATATATTAATTAAAATTCATAGAGTTTGAATTTTAATTACTGCTCATATATTACCATACCCTTACTACTAGAAATAAATAACTTCGAATTATGGTACTATATATATATTATTGTATACGTACAGTATCAATCAAAGACTGCATAATATTAATTAAAGTCTTATAAAACACTATTTTATCAAAATTTAGCCTGCTTTCTTATTTTATACCATAAGTCAAACGAACTACTGAAAAATATTTTAGTCAATTTAGTCTCTGTGACGGCCTAACGGGGATCGACTTGGTCCGCCCAGTGTTATTATTCAAATTATGACTGATCATTTTTTTTTTTAAATTCAGAAATTTTAAATACATTTGATATGTTAAAGAAATGAAAAAAAAAAGTTGATAAAATTTTATCAGAAAAAGTAACTAAGCATCATTGTGGAGCCTTTTTAACCCAACTTATTCAACCACCATCATTTTAATTCTTCCCCCTTCCACCCCACTGCTAGTAATCTATGGGTGCAAATAAAATCAACCTTGCTTACTGACAAAGGGAGCATTGGATCCACATATTTCCTTTGGCATGTGATACACACAGCCATAGCTTTGGTGTGATGCGGCGATGCCCGTGGGGCCTCCTTTGTGGTAATATCAACAATACTCAAATGTAAAGTTCCATAAAAATTTTTACCCAAAAAAAAAGTTCCATAAAAATGCGATAATTGTTACCGGTTGGACATAAAAATTACAAAGATAAATATTAAAAGATAATTGAGTTGTTTAAGTATACACAGATTTTATTGGGAAAGATAAAACTCACTTCAATAAATTTTACATCTCAAAAAAATTAGTTTTCAATTGATTGTTGAGAATACCTTAGTATTAAAAAAAAATTACAAAGATAAAATATAATAATTCTTATATTTTTACTAGGAAACATAATAAAGAGCCTAACAGTATCTAGAAACTAAAAGATATAATATTAATAATTAAAAATATGGCATACACGTTCTCATGGCCATATATGATAGCTGAGAGGGGGACAAGAAGTTCTTTTCTCCCCTCCCCCTCCCCCTCCCACTGTGTTAAGGGTTTAAGTATATTTATTTTGGGCATAAATGGAGACTTTTGTCCGTTTTATTACTGCTCACTGGTCAACATTACACCATTACAGTCCAACTCAATGAGACTTTCCCAATATTCTAACGATACAACATTGACGATATGGAAACCTCTCGTAAATTCCTGCGCATGTTGTTAACCAAACACTTATATTTCGTAACTAAAAGCAAGAGCAGAACGACTGGAAAAAAGGAGAAAGATATATATATATATATATATAATAATTAAAACAAAACTACAAGGGAAGCTTACTTCACAGATTCAAAAGCAGCGATCAATAATGGAACGCATAGACATTGTACTCAACGACAGCATCCCCTGTCTTGAGATCAAACGTGTGAGTCTTGGCCTGAGCATACCCACGCGCGAACCGGAAAGCGCCGCTCCCTCCAACGATCGGCATCTCCCTCACGGCGGTTAACACCTTGTTCTGCCCCAACATGCTTAAAGTGCTACCATTATACTTCCCTTCCGTAAAAGCAAAGTTCAGCAGCATCAAAAGCCCCACTTCTTCTTGCGACGCCGACGCATAAATGCCTTGGGCTCTTCCTACAAGCTTGGAGCTCGGCTCGGGCCCTACCGTCAATGGGTCGTCCATCATCACCACCTCCCCAAACACCGTCGGGGAACTGCTGCTCATATGGGCAGCAGCCACCCTCACGGCGCTGGGCTTTGGACCGCTCACGATATCGTGGAAGTAGAAGTGAAGGTGGCTCAGCTTTTCATGGAGGCCCACAAATGACGGGGAGATGTTTGGAGAGAAACGAATCGTCTTGGTGGCGGCGGGGCAGGATAAGAACAAGAGGAAGACGGTGGCAAGAGGAATCAAGAAATTAAAGGCTAGTAATTTAGCCATGATGGAGTCGTGGAGAAGATCCAGTAATGAGCCAATTAGTGTGCAAAAGAGGGCAACACTGTCACTCTATATTTCCCTATTTAATAAAAATTGTAATTATATATGGGTAATCATTATACTATCGTGATGATGATGAACCAAAACTTTATTCATGGTCTGTTACATTTTTTTTTTAATTTTCTGGTAAGAAAAAGTTTATGTAAATTAGGTGTGGAGAGTTAATTAAGATGAGTGTCCTTGTAGGGCTCAAAAAGCATTTGCATTCGAGATAATTGTATCAAGATGATAAGCCCACGTCATTGCGGGGAATGGTTCACATTTTCATCAACTAAATCAACTTTTATTAGTGATGAAATCTGAAAATCACGATGATACGTAAATCATGCATGGTGCGTTAACCAAGTCATGCAACCAACAGATATGTAATATGCTTGTGGACCCCATATCATTGTTATAATATTATTTTCTTGTTATTTGTTGAGATAGGGATATATCGTAATCTTGCATATAGGATTTTATGGGGTCACAATAAAGACATCAGTTGTATATATATACACTTCTCGAAAGAATGATAATATATGACTCAGTTTTCATGACTTCACTTTTCTTTATGGCATCAGAGCGGGTTAATTTCTAAAATGGGGGAGACAAGGGTTTGTAGGTTGAGAAAGTCATTGTATGGTTTACAACAAGCATCTAGAAACTGGTACCACAAGTTTACAGGTGCGTTAATATCCATAGGCTTTCAGCAATCAAAGGTTAATCATTCATTATTTTATTATAGAGAAAGGGATATATTTGTTGTGAGTGTAATATATGTTGATGATGTAATATTACCTGGAAATGATGCTAAGAAAATACAGGAGGTCAAAGTGTATCTTAATGACAAGTTCAGTATAAAGGATCTTGGTCCTTTGAAATATTTTTTGGGTATAGAAGTTGCTCAATCCCCTAAAGGTTTTGCACTTAGTCAACACAAATATACACTTGACATATTGAAGGAGACGGGAATGGAAGCTTGCAAACCTAGCAAATTTCCCATGGAGCAAAACTACAAGGCAATATCTGATGAAAATGAACAATTGGCAAATGCGACGCGTTATAGAAGACACATGGGACGGTTGTTATATCTTACTGTCACAAGACCGAACATCGTTTATGCTGTGAATATCTTAAGCCAGTTTGTGGCATCACCACGTCAATCACATATGGTGGCTGTGGAACGTGTATTGCGATACTTAAAAGGAGCACCTGGACAAGGTATCTTTCTTTCGAAGTTAGAGTCATTAAATTTGACGGCATACTGTGATGCTGATTGGGGGGGTTGCCCTATGACCAGACGCTCTTGCACTAGTTATTTTATCATTCTTGGTAACTCGCCAGTTTCTTGGAGGATAAAGAAGCAAACCGTGGTGGCAAGATCTTCGGGCGAAGTAGAATATAAAGCCATGGCAACAACAGTTAGTGAAGTTGTATGGCTTCGATGGCTTTTGTTAGAGTTGGGAGTGGTGCAAAAGGAAGCAACTTCATTATACTGTGACAACCAAGCAGCGTTACACATTGCAGCGAGTCTGGTCTTTCATGAACGCACTAAGCATGTTGAGATTGATTGCTACTTTGTAAGGGAAAGGGTTCAATCAAAGGAAATTTCACCATCTAGGGTTTGGACAAGAGACCAGTTAGCAGATATGTTCACAAAGGCTCTTGGAGCAGAACGGTTAGTACTTCTGTTAAGCAAGATGGGCATTATGAATCTCCATGCGCCGCCTTGAGGGGGAGTGATGAAATCTGAGGAAATCACGATGATACGTAAATCATGCATAGTGCGTTAACCAAGTCATGCAACCAACAGATACGTAATATGCTTGTGGATCCCATATCATTGTTATAATATTATTTTCTTGTTATTTGTTGAGATAGGGATATATCATAATCTTGCATATAGGATTTTATGGGGTCACGATAAAGGCATAAGTTGTATATATACACTTCTCGAAAGAACGATAATATATGACTCAGTTTTCATGGCTTCACTTTTCTTTAATTAGCTGCTACAAGATAATTTTTTTTTCCGCTTATGCGAGAATAGAAATGGAATTTCATGTTGAAGTATATTTGATAGTTTGCTATAAAAAAATCATTTCATTCTCAGCAGTAAATTATCCCCCGGCATGTAGTAATTTTCATTCCTTCAGGACTTTGATAGAATGTTATTGAAGGAATGATATTAGAATTTACATTATTTCCCGTGTATCATATTTAACCTATTTTTAAAATATAAAAATTAACGCAACAGTTTAAAAATATTAAAAATAAATATATTACTATACTTCTCACAATAGTTATTATGGTAATTCGATATTTTTATTTTTTTCATTTAACTATATATAAATAGATAAATAAAATATCTATTTTCTCATGATGTATCAAACATAATTATTTCTTCATATATTAAAACTCATTCACCACTTTATTCTTATTTTCATTCATCGTTTACAAAAAATATTTCATTAAATTTTTTTGGCCAACCAATTATTAGTAAAAAATATTTTCTATTTTGTAACTAATCAGTGATTAGTATTTTGGTTGTTTTAAAATTTACACATGTAAATATTAATTAAAATTGGTTTCGTGCACTGTACTGAGTTTGATATTAATCGCATTGTTAATGAATAATATGACTTTTTATAAATTCAATTATATATTGCCATATTATTTGATGATAATATAGATATATTTGATAAGAAATGCCCCAAAACAAACCACGGGAAGTTTTTAATTTTATGACGAAGGAAAACAATTAAATTAGTACTCATTAGTCATTATCTATACCAGTAACGTGGAGCTGGAACTCGAACAAAAAAAACAAGCACCCACAAGTGAAGCCCAGAACAACGGCATTCTGTGAAACGGACAAAGTTGAAGGGGATATATGGGCCTGAATTAAATCCATGTTATACAACGCCGATGAGAAACTACTAGTATCTGTAAACTTATTTTAAAAAATTAGTATATCTTTTGAGTAGATTTTCATTAAATATAAAAGATATTAAATATCATTATTTTTTTTATCAAGATTAAATATCATTATCGGACATGATAAATTTTATTAAAAGTTACAAATAAGAAATATTATACTCCCTATAATCACTTTTAACTAACTCACACATAAGAAAATTGTTAAAATTATATAAAAGTCTTGGATTTTTCAAAAATAAAACAATTGAAAAAATTATTCTTATTGGAGAAAAAGTATAACATAATGAAAATGAGATCCATATTAAGCAAATTTGAAAATAAATCTTTAAAATAAGTTATAAGCAACAATTACGACTTATATATGGAATAAGATAATATTTTTTACCTGAGATATTATACTACTATTCTTTAGATTCCCGGCAATGTTCCGTGAAATATGTTTAATGAAAGTGGGTAGAGTGACGTTTAAGAATTTCCAATTATACCAACCACCAGACGCCGAGACAGCCTTGGCGGCAATGGACTTGATGGGTTTTAATACGCATGCATGTAAAAAGACTAAAGTGAGATTGGCTGTAAATGTAACGGAGCAAATGGAATGGTGATGACTCATGAAATTGATGAAGACAAAGGAAACGTCAGTTGAGAAGCTTAATGATTCAATAAGATGATATTACAAAAATTTTAAGGTGCCCACAAGGCAGAAATAGCTTTCTTTTTAGCAGTTATTTTGATTAAAGAAGGGCCAGAGATGGATAATATTGGGGGTCTCTGGATTTATTCTACACTCTGAGCTAAGAAATATATTGAAACGGTGAACAATTAATATCTGGAACTGGAAGCCTTTTGTAGAAAATATCAAGTTAAAGAATTGACCAACTTCATAATATGGTCAAAAAAGATATATGTCAAATATTAAGTTAAATGGTTGAAAATTATGTGTTTAATTAATTCAAAAAAATTTTGAATAATTGTTTGTGTTACAGTTATAGGAAGGTCAGTTTGTCATAAAATCTCAAATTAGATAATTTAAATGTCGATTAACAGATAATGAGATGAAAATGTAATTTAAAAAAAAAAGAGAAAATTAATGTAATATAACTTTTTGGTTTTATGGGATGTTAATGTAGGTTTTAAAAATAAATGGATGAACAATGTAATTAATATAAAATAAAAGGGTTATACCTGTATTTTACATTAAAAAGAAAATAAAGTCAAAAGACAGCTAATTAAGACGTGATGCCGAGAAATGCCAAGGCCATTATACAGCACAGCTTCTCAAACTGAAAAAATGTATAGTTTCGGGGCGACCTCGTGGCTCATGTCATTGTAAATGCCAAACTTCTGATGTGTCGAATCTCTTTTTTAATTATTATATACGTCGCCCAATCTATTTAGTGGCCAATCAGAGCAGTCCCTTTGTCATTATTCAATAAATAAATCACGAGCCCAATTACGCCTACCTTCCAAGATATATTCCGCGGAAGTCGTGAAGATTTTCTTTTTAGAAAAAAAAATTGTCCGATATCCATTGCTACTTTAAACTTTGAGTAACGTCACGTCGAATCCTAAATTAATCAAGAAACATTATATTTAAACGATTTCAACTCCTTCCACTCTCTGACCAGTTGCCTATAGTGAAGAATATTTTTTATGCTATATTTGTCACACCTGTGCCACAATCACTTCTTAAATCAATATTTGTTCCCCGATATTTGCAACTTCTCAGAGCAACAATACAAAACCGCTAGAGCTTTATTCCTTTTTTAGAAGGAAAACCCCTCCCAACAAATTACTCCCTCACCTCTGTTTAAAAGATAAAATCGTACAGGTCAAAAAAATAATAAATTTATTTAGAATATAAATTAATTGTGTTGAAAAAATATTATTTTAATTAGGAGCATTTTTTAAAAAAATAATTAAATACACTAAACAAATCCTTCATATTGCTTATATTTTAAAATATAAAAATTTTTCAAATTACCCCTTATATTAAGAAATTGAGGGAATATGTGTAGTTGGAAAATGATTGAAATCCCTTCAAAACAACTGGGGCGAATCATACGTTAACATAAGTATTGATCACGTAATAAAGGGTTTATAAAAGTATAAATTGTTATGAAATAACGAAGAGAATAAAAAAATGAAATAGAGAATAAAAAGAGTTGAGGGAGAAGAAAATATGAGGAGACAAAAGTAACTGTTTTTTATTTATCTATCAAGAGATATTTATATAAAAGTTCCTATCCTATAAAAGGTAATAATTTTTTAATTAATTAAATAAAATAAATTAAAAAAATAACTCAGTTCAAGATAAATAATATTCTAAAGAGACATTCAAAATATTTATAACACAGATGATATTATTTTTCATATTTAATGAAAGGATATCCTTTACTAAATTTTATTATAAATACAACAAACTAAAACCATTTAACTGAAATGGTGGGGACATAATTCTTAGTAAAAGCAGTAACATTTCTGGAAAACGGAGAAACTGTAAATTACACAAAACGTAACCATGTCATCGAAGGGTTGATCAATAATGGAATACGTAGACATTGTATTCCACGACAGCATCTCCTGTCTTGGTATTAAGCGCGTGAGTCTTGGCCTGAGCATACCCGCGAGCGAACCGGAAAACCCCGCTCCCTCCGACAATCGGCATCTCCCTCACGGCGTCAAACACCTTGTTCCGCCCCAACACGCTTAATGTGCTGCCGTTATATTTCCCTTCCGTGAAAGCAAAGTTCAGCACCATTAACAAGGCCACCTTGTCTTGTGACGCCGAGGCGTAAATGCCTTGGGCCTTTCCCACGAGTTTGGAGTCGGGCTCGGGTCCTATGGTCAACGGGTCGTCCATCATCATCACCTCTCCGAACAAGGTCTTGGAAGTGTTGGTCACACGGGCTTCTGCCACTCTCAAGGCGGTGGGTTTTGGGCCGCTGAGGATGTCGTGAAAGTAGAAGTGAAGGTGGCTCAGCTTCTCCTCTTGGAGGCCCAAGGATGCCCGAGAGAGCTTTCTAGAGAAACAGTTCGTTTTGACGGCCGTGAGGGAAGATATGAAGAAGACAAGGACAATGACAAGAGGAACGAAGATATTGGAGATCGGCTTGGCCATGGTGAAGGGAGACGAAGTATGAGCAATAATATGAGAAAGAAAGTAAGACTATATATGAACTATGTAAAAGGCAACAACAAAGGACTTTGGAAACCTGCTAAATATTCAAATGAATAATTTAGGTGCAATTTTATGTTTTTGGTGGCGACGGGGAAACTATTATATATCGAGCGGGAGGTTTATCTCCTTGGCATACCGGGCTAGGTCGTGAGAGGAATGCATATGATATTCAATGAAAGATTTTTATAATCACATTTGGGTCATATTTTTCCATCAGGTTTGATGTCTGATTAGTTTTTATTTATTACACAAGTTTAAGGTGTTCAAGCCTTGACTAGTTGTATTTGGCCAAAAAAATTTAACTAGTTATTAGCCTGTTATTATCATTTTATACATGTTTTTGTGATAGAATTATAAGATGTTTATGAGAAAAACAAGGATATAAATTGTAATAAACTACACTCACACATGCAATAAAATAGTAATATACTAGACGGCATATCAAAATTTTAAATTAAATGCATGCAAATTTTGAGGCACAGTAAGTAAATAGTAAATTTTTGGCAAATAAAAAAAGAAAAGTGCATAGTAATTTTAGTTTAGACTAAAAGTGAACTCTATGCTTTGCATATACAGTCTCAAATGAGTTATATTATTTATAATTAATAAATAGTATAATATCTTATAAATTTTTATATATTGATATATTGATAAATTGATGTATGTGCAATCTTTAACCAGTCAAAATAAATGAATTCAGGAAATTGTGTATGAAAGAGGTATAAAAAAATATAGAGAGGATTCAAATTTAATGTGTGTGCAGTACATATTTGTTCTGATTTGCAATCTCAACTACTATTTTAAAAATAATTATATAATTATACGATACACGCTTTATTTTTCAAAGTATAAAGAAAAAAAGTAGAGCACCATGTGTTTTTGCTTTTTCGAAAAAAAAAAAGAGCAATGAATTGCAATCCATATAAATGATTATTGTTGATTTTAAGTTTTTAACACCTGGAGTGTGTGTGTATATTTATATATTAGCGGGAAAAAAAAAATTAAGGTCAAGTGGGGAGGCTAGAAGGGGTCAATAAGAATATCACCAAACCCAATTGTTTGTTAAAAATGAAAAATTGTCATCATATTTCTTAATCGATGAATTAATTAAAATTGAGGAGATGGTGACTTGTTGATAAGGATATTCAAAATGAATCCAATTTGATTACACTGAATTTAATCAAACTAAATTGTTGAGAATCAATAAAAAATGAACTAAAATAAAGTTTATTTTAATTTTTATATCTATGGAACTAATTGATTGGGCTCAAGTCTGGTTTTGGACCTCAAACCCAGAACCAACAGTTTTATTTTAAGTGGCCTACCCGTCACACAACCCCCCCCAAAAAAAAACCCAATAAAGGAGAAAGACAAATCAAAACGAAAGACAAAATAGAGTAAGGAAAACACTAACGACCTGTTTGGTTGGTTTATAATGGAGGTTAGGTGAGGTGTTTGGGTTCACATCACATCAGATAATCTGTTTGGTTGGTCCCAATATATGTGATGAACATCACATGAGATAATGTTGATCATCATGATTAATGTGATCTGCTTCACATCCATTTTTGTATGTAAAGCCCTTCACATTGCTGTAAAAGAGATCAAAAGACACTCTTACCCTTCTTTCCCAATTCTTCCCTACCTCAACTCCATTGTCAAACCCTCACTGCCACTACTGTTGTCGTTCATCCATCATTCCTCAGTCCCCATTCACCCACTGTTCATCCGTCGTCATTCGTCTGGTGAGTGAAGAGTCGAATCCACCTTCCTAACTCACAAACGGCCACCCACCGTTAGCCACCTCTAGCTCTCTTCCCTGTTCCTCCATTCTTCACGTAACTCACAAAAAGCATTGTCAGTCACCATTCCTTCATTCTTCACACCGTTGGCAAGTGAAGAGTCCGTCAACCTTTGTTCCTCCATTCTTCACATAAACTCACGAATGGAAACTTCCAAACTCACAAACGACATCATCATTCGAATTGAGTCCAGTGAATTTTGACCTAGACCCAACTTCAATGCTCATGGCAAATCACAAATATGGGCTTCGATTTGCAATTTTCCTCCTTTTAGTTTTAGATCTGGTTTGAGATTATTGTTATTGTTGGTTGTTCTGTGTTTCTTGGCATTCATTGGTGATTTGTGCTTTCCGGCAATGTCATCGTCGATAGGAATGATAGGGACAGAGCTTTTCTTTTTTTTCTTTTTTCCTTTACCAAGGGAAAAAATATATTTTCATATTTATCTGTATTTTTTATTTTATAAAAAATGCACATCACTCCCTTATCCCTTATGGCATACCAAACAAACCATTGTATAATCATTATCTCTTCACACCCTCTCACATATTTCCTATTATATCACCTAACTTTTTTGGTAATTGAACCAAATATATTATAAGCAATCAAAGCTATTCCACTTTGACACTCTAGAGCACGCAATATCCCCAGCCAAGATTTTTTGTACCTCCAATGAAGTTGTAGCAACAAAGACAAAGCCAATTCTTCCGGTAGAAGCCATCTCGTGAGCACATTGGAGTTATTCAATGCATTTTCTAGCAGCCCACTAAGGATATTATCGATTAACATAAGTCCATTTGATAGCCTTAGCCCATAATTGTGATAGCCCATGATTCTGATATTTAGATAACTAAATTTTTTCCCCAAGCATATATGAGGGAGGATGCGCAGACATTTTATTTAATCTTAAAAGATATTGAATTTAAACAGAATTTTATCACTAATTCCCTTCACCCAAAAAATGAAACCCACCCAAATAAAAAAAAGGGGGGCATAGGGTCGCACTATTTATCTTATGAATAATACGATTCCATCCTATTTTATATTATATATTGATCACACTATTTTTTTTATGACATGATTCAGCTACTTATTTTTAGTAAATTATATTGGCAAATTTCTCACACAGATTCCGCTACTTTTTTCTGGTGATATTGGAACTGAACAAGACCAAAAATGTCCTTAGAGATGCCAAAATAATTAGTTTGGTCTAAAAACCAAACCAAACTTATAAACACCATTAATTGGGATAAAAGGGGATACAATAATCACGTTTAACCACAAACAATCGTTACATGAGTTTTAAATTTTGTATATTGTATAATTTATATTAAATTATATTTATAAGATTTGCTGGCAAAAGAAGAAAAGGTTTTTGGCATTGTTTGGCATGCTGAAATGATCTTTAATGAAATGAAAAAGAAAATGAATGGAAAAGAAAATAAGAAAAGGATTAAAAATCAGAAAATGTTTTAAAAGTGTATTTGGTAAGTCAGAAAAAATAAATGAAATGAAAGATTAAAAATTCAAGACACTGAAATATTATGACTGAAAAATAATGATGATTATGCAAGTTTAAAAAAATAAACTAGTCGCGCACATGTTCGACGCAAAGGATATATAGTTTATTAGGTTAGCTTTAAAAAAAGAAAATATATAAAAACTATTTAAAGGTAACAAGGGATATGACAATTAGTAGTGATAATGTTAATAAAAAATGTTAAGTAGATGACAACAAAAATTAAATTCATTAGAATGGATTATTAACCACTTTTCTGCCGGATAATACAACTTAAAATTGATTGTGTGTGATTATAGATCTAACACTGTACAAAACTATTGGAACTAATCCATTTTCATTGTTCAAGCCTATTAATTATTTATTGAATTTTCTAAATAATCTAATTGTTATGTGGAAACATAATTATTAGTTTCTGTTTATTGAAAATTGTTGAACTATTTAAAATTTTAGTACGCTATTTACTACCTACATAAATTATTTTAAATTTCTAATTATTAAGTTAGAAATAATAAAATTTATTGGGACGACAATAATCGAATATGATTCAGTTAGATAAGTATATAAAAAAATTCATATTAATTAAAAAATAATCAATATTAAATTCAATTTTTCAAAAGTGATATGTAGCCGTGGGATGTATAAGCCCAAGTTTCACTTATGAATTAATTTTTCTTCAATCCATCTCTTCCTTGCTAGCGAGAGATCAATTATTTAATCCTAATGAAAAACTCATCAAAAACAAATATTTCAATACTTGATTTGTTAGAAATCTTTGATGACAAAAAACTATAAGATTGTCAAAAGTTAATTGCAACAATTAAACAAATATAATATTAATAGCATTGCATCCTGTGGGTGCACGGTTTTGTTTTAATAAATTCGATTAAAAATAGTTTTGATATAAAAAAAAATTATATGGTTGCCATAAATAATAAATTAACATTTTAATATATATTTAAATATGAGGCTTCTAATCAAAACACATCCTAAAAATTCTATATCTGCTTATTAACTATCAATAGATGACAATTTTAATAACTTTACTTATAGTTTATAATTGATATGTTAATCATACAATTAGAAATACGGACCCAGTTTAATTGGTTGGCTAACTTAATCCACACAAAAAAAAAGTATGTAGAGTTGTAAGAAATTGTCACCCATTTTAATTTGGTATTTGACTCTACCCCTTATTAATTTAACCTAATTAAAAAATTAACTCTTGGAAATATTTAGCGTTGGTTTGTGAGTAAGGAAATCATATAATTTTTAAATCATATAAGTTGCTAATGTATTACAACTTTCAAATCCTAGTTTTGAAAATGAACTTAAAAAAATTGATCCTAACCCTCGTATTTTTTAATTAATTAAAAAATACATTAATTTAAAAAAATTAACCATACAGATTGCAAGTTATATTTTGTTTAATATATTAATATCACAATGAAATATAAAATATTTACAATGTCATATTTAACATTATAATTAAAATTTAGTACAATGTCCCTTCTCCCAATCCATTTTCTCAATACCTTTATTTTTGCCTTCATATTCCTTGTCATCCTCATTTGCATCAAATTGCTTGTCTAAGCTTTGAGTGTTGTTTAATCCCCTTTGAAGGCTTTAATTCCAGTCATGTTAGTTATTAGAAGTCAAGGTGATCCTCCAACCTTTGAAGGCATAAGACAAATAACAACACAATGAAAAAGCATCAAATAACACATCAATATACACTACACCAAATTTAACTTTTATTGGCGCTTAATAGTTGACAATTATTTAAAAAACCATCATTAAAAGTGAGGTGGAAGAGATTTGTAGGCGGTTATTTTAATAACCCCCTACAAAAGTTTATCTAGGTGACATTTTTGTAGGCGGTTATTAAAATAACCGCATACAAATATATTTTATGAATTTTAAAAATAATAAATAAAATAAAATGGAGGCGGTCATAATAATAAACGCTAATATAGAAATTAACTTTTGTATGCGGTTGTATTAATAATCACAATCTCTTCTTTTTTTTCCCTCTTTAATTTGTTTATTTTCATTTACAAAAAATACTTCGCCCCCTTGTCTATTCTCTTCGAAACACAGCCTCCTTACCCTAGTAAACACTGTCCGCCTCCTTGCTCTACCTCCCTTGTCACGTTCTCGATTGCCTCCTTGCCCTTTCTGCCTCAACGCATCTTTGACAGCAACCCCCATGACCTCATCCTCAACCTTTATGGCTCCGTCCCTCCTCTGTAACCTAGCTCACCAAGTCCGGCGAACTCGCCATCACCAACCACAACTGAGCTCACAATCGTGACAGAGACTGAGAAAGGAAATAAGACAAGGAAGATCCCGACTGTGAATGTAAACGAGAACAAGAATACGAATGCTATCGAGATCGTCATGGTCAAGATTGAACATGCAGCAAGATATCTCATTCTCACACAAGTTTTGTGCACAGGCAAAGTGTTCTTTACAAGATATCCAGATAAAGGGAACATTCAAGTAAGTATTCTCTCGATAAGGTAATTACCAAAAGCAAAGGAAGAAGTTCAAAGAAACAGAAGCAGATGTGAGAAAAACATGGTAGAGGTAGTGTTATTTGTTGATGAGTTTAAATCACTTTCCCAAATTCCTCACTGCACAATATGTCACAGACAAGAATTTGAGAGCTCTGAAAGCTTTGAAGCTCCTTGTGCTTTTGTTCTGGAACCATTAAGGTAGAACAATTTGGTTGCCTTTATAGTTTTGTAGAGTACTAATATTTAGTGTTAAATTTTAGAAACTTTAGCAACTTTCACTTTAAAAGGATCTGAATTAGTATGTCTTCTATCAATAGAATTCTTGACTATTTATTATTATTTTTCCTGTTGGGTTTTCCATGATTCTTTGAATGAGTTCTTTGTTTGGAAGTAATTAATTATTGCTCATAAGGTGTTTGTGAATTTGTCAAAGAGAAAAGTAAGGATATACTCATATACCATGTACTCGATAAAAACTTTATCATTAATTTATGGAAGTATCATATTTATGTCTTGTGCATACAGGTTTCATTATCAGGGGAGGTAGATGTCTCTCTCTCCATCTTAGAAATAATATTAGCTCTCTGACATGCCTTTTGACCAGCTAATGAGAAGATCCTTTGCGTGCATGCTTTTGACCAACTAATGAGAAGATCCTTTGCATGCATGGTGGGCTATCTCCTAATCTTAAAAATTTGGATCAGATAAGAAATATTGTTCGCCCTGTTGATGTGCCTGATCAGGGCCTTCTCTGTGACCTGCTTTAAGCCAATCCTGACATAGATCTTGATGGTTGGGGAGAAAATGACCGAGGTGTCTCATTTACATTTGGAGCTGACAAGGTTGTTGAATTTCTTGAAAAGCATGATCTTGATCTGATTTGCAGAGCTCACCAGGTTAGAAAACATGAGTTTTGGACTGTCTTTCATTTGATTGACCATCTTTTGATATATTCTCTATATTTATGTAATTTTTTTATTTTAAAAGAAGCTGCTGAGAAATTTTAATGTAACATATACCTACTTAAAATGGGATTTTCAGCTTGAAGACTTAGCATATAATATGCATTTACTTGAACATGGAATTGGTATGCTTGATATTTGATTAAAAATAAAGTGGACAGCCAAAGGAGGGAATGCTCTTAATTTGGTTTGAGCAAAGATCATTATCATATATATTAGTAGTAATTAGTAAGCCTAACTAATATTGTTCATGACCACTTGCCTTTCATGTTTAGATTGAGGTTAAAGTACTTAAAGATTGCTATTGTAAGGGGCTCAAAGTAAAATAAGAGCAACAAAGAGATTAGAATGAGCATTGTGCAAGGATGACATTTCATACTTGTGGGGCAGTCTTGGGTGCATGCACAATAGATGACTGAGATTTCAGCCTTATATAGGAGCATGAGACCCACCTTAATGGCTGAAATCTCAGCCATCAATTGCATCTGCATCCCATGTACCTTAGAATTTTGCCATGTGTGGCTGTTGCATATCTTTGACTGTCAGGAAATTTTTCTGCGCTCTCCATCTTTTGTCTTTGTTCATCACTTTTATTATCCCCTCATTTTCTTCATATTGGCACTGTGCCTCTGACGAGTTTCCTTTTTTGTATCGGCAACATTGTGCCACATTAATATCAGGTTATTCTACTTGTGTTAATTTATGGTACATTTTGTAGTTGACCATCTTTGCTAGTGTACTTGCTTTTTTGTATTGTATCCCTGCCTCTCTGCCTGGAATAAGGTTTGCATTTTAAACTTACATTTTTGTCATGTCTTGTACTATTGACAGAAATACAATTATAGATACAAATATATATATATATATATGTTTCTGTGTGTGTGTGTGTGTGTGTGTTGGATCTTAATTAACTACGTTCTAGTACTCACTGGGCATGTATGTTGAGCGTTTTAATGCCCTCTAAGTGGGATCTCGGATATCTGGCAGTGGCAAGATCGTGACCCATTTTCTAGCTCAAACTTCAATAAAGGAACATTGGTTTGTCAATTTTAGAGGCAAATCCTTACTGTTTTGTAAGACAAATCTATCTGAAAAGGATAGGGAGTCAAGTACACCACCATTGCTCAAGAGTCCAAATATAGATATATTTAGTTAAAGAGAACTTTGGTCCATGCTGTTGTAAAATTTGAGTGACTTGCATTTTCTTCTTGAGATTTTCTAAACGTAACCTTCTTTTGCTCTAGTTTTTATTCATATAGAAATCCTCCTTTTATTTACAGAATTGTTCTAGTGGGGATTAGACCCTTCTCACACACTAGATAATTTTATTAGGATTTGTGAGGGAGAATGGAAGCAAGAAAAGACTAAAGAAACTCTAAATAATTCCAAACACTTACCTGTCTTACAGAAACTGCTGATCCATATATGTCTTTTATATATATATATATATATAAATTAAAGGAACTCACATGTCATAGAAATAGACCAAAGAGGGATTTTGTTTGTCTTATAAATTTACTGCCTGTAATGACCCATTAGTTGTTGCCACGTTGAAAGTAAGTTCATGGGTGTAGAGAAAATCCTATACCCTTTAGCACTGCCACTATTAATTTTGAAAAGGAACTTCACCTAATAATCACCAAACTAAAGTTTTCGAAAGAAAAGATAGAAAGGAAAAGAAGACAATTCCATATAATGAAAATTATCTAGAACCAAGTTTATATTGATGTTATTCACACTATTAAATTAAACACTTTGTGGCCTTCTCATTCAACGCAACATTATTAAAAGAAGTATCATTTGTTATCCATGAAACATTTTTTACTTAATATATTGTCATCAGTCTTGATAATTCTTTTTCATATTTATTTTACATCATTTGTTATTTTGATAATTGAGACTTTTAATTTGATCATGTATCACTACAAATTCTGCCTTGCTGGTTCCCTACATTTGATTCTGCTTGTCATTTAGGACATAAATGTGTCTAAGAGAGCTCAATGGTTTTTTTTTTAATGATTTAAATTTGCAGGTTAGTTGAAATTGACCTTAAAAGCTTTCCTGTTTCTATTAATATCGCAAATTTGAATGAAAGTATACTTTGCTTTCATTTTCATGGGGTCAAGAAAGAAAGACAAATAAAGAAAAGAAGACAGAGTTTGTCATCGTTATTGATTTAAAAGGGATAAACCTATCTGTTTTCATGGCTAGCAAAATTTCTTCATTAGCTACATATCTAGATCTTAAGTTTTTTACTTTTTAACAGAGCCCAAAAACAATGAAAGAGTTTGATTCAAGGATATCAATTATGAATCAAATTATGGAGGCACTACGAGATCCAACCATTAAAGATGTTTGAAAATGCAATCATGGCAATTATTTTTTATCACCTAGACCTTGAGAACATTCAAGATTAGATTACTTACTGAGATGCTTGGAATGTCACTCAATGAGAAAAATGAAAGTGCAAAAGCTTCTAATCTATCTAAATGGTTGGAGCAAGAGAAGAATACGCTCATAATATTAGATGATCTCTGGATGCTAATATGGGTAGTACTTTTGGAACTAAATATATTTTTTTCTAAGTTTTTGTATTTTATTTTGCTCTTTTTGTTAGAAGCATGCCAGGATGTATAAAAAGACAAAGCTACTTGTTATAGTTTGTTAGGTGTTTTTCTTGATTACTTAGTTTGTATCCTAGACTTTACTTTTTTATTTTTTGCTTTTGTGTATTAGTGCGTGTAATTTCTTTGGTCTATTAATAAATTTGATATTGATTTGTAAATATTTATTAATATAATAATTTGCTTTCTTTTTGTTAATGGATTTGGTAGGTTACATATATTTTGATATTGGATTAATCTAGTATCAAAATTTTTTTTTAAAAAAATGGATAGCTTATGTAGGCGGTTATTTGAATAACCGCCTATAAAAAGGGATTTTTGTAGGCGGTTATTTAGACAATCGCCTATAAAAGTATACTTTTTAGGCAGTTATAACCACATACAAAATGGGTCCACTTATGTCAGCTCTCACATGGTAGGCGGTTTATAACCGCTAACAATAGCTAAAATTAAACTGCCTATAAAACCCTTTTTTGTCGGTCATATGAAAGTGAAAATTTGATAAAAAAAATGTATAAAAGCATTAAAAAAAACTTGTGACTTGCGTTGAGATATTTAATTTGATGTCTAGTGATAAAATTTTAAATGGAGAAGAGACATGATCATCGTTGTTTTTCCTTAAACCAACTCCCACCAATCTCTTGAAGTTCTTTGATATAAAACTCGAACTACCACATGCTCTAAAATAATTCCAAAATATGCCGTATCAGGTGCTAACACAATATTTGATTCATAAAGACTTAAAAGAGTTAAAACAATTAAGAAGCAAAACGTTATAGGTAAAAAAAATTTCCTTCCATTAGCCACTTCATGTATTATTGAGCCTTCTACGATAATTAAAGAAAAATTAGTAGTAGATATACATGTAATGAAATGATATTAAAAGCAATTATGGCCTACACAGTACATTATGCTTCGAGGTTGCGTGGTAAAACAATATACTTGGATTGGATGGTGTTAAATAGGAAAAATTATGCTCATTAAAATTTTGTTGGAAATATTGAAAATCAAAATGATATCCACCTGATTTGATTTGTATGAATAATAACAATGAATATTTTCCTGTGCTCATTATGACAACAGTACGTCAACAGTTGCATGCAATACTATTTAATCAAAGATTTTATTATTATTAAACTCAATATTGTTACACAAATAATATATTATCTATAACATTATATATATACTCGAATATAGGGTCGTGCACACTGGTTCAATGATATATTATCTAAAAAGATATAATTTTATGATTTAAAAAATAATATATTTCAATTTGCAATAAAAAAAAATAAAATGGGAGGTCATTTTGATTTTATAATTTAACTAATTAACACGAATTGTATATATATTGGATATAGATTGATTAAACATTTAAAAATATATCAATGATAGATATTATAAAATATTAACATAATGTTTATATATATAGAATATAGTATAGATAGATAGATAAATATTTTTGCTGATTAGTTATCTTTATATTTGAAAATTTTGAAGGTGTTTTGGTTACATTGTTTTTTATTGTTTGGAAGATTTAACTGAAATCCTTTCGTTTAGAGTTGGTTAAATGATTAATAAAATAATCAATAAAAGTTTAGATAAATATGAATGATATAATATAGATATAGATATTATATATACAATATAAATATTTACATAGTTTGTTTATTAGAAGATTTATTAATTTAAATTTATGAAAAGATTTTTATCAAAAAATCTAAAACTCATAAATATATAAATAATAACAAATATAAAAAAAATATGGATTGGATATAATTAATAATATATCATAAGATTTAGTTCTTATACTTTTAAATTATAAAATCAAATGATAGAATATAAATTTAGAATTTTTTTAAAAGATTTTCTTGGAAAAAATTAAAATACTTAAATATATAAAAAAGATTAAAAATATAAATAATTGATTATGATTACAAGAATCCCATAAGATTTAGTGCTTTTAATTTTAAATTTAAAAAATCATATACTTGATTTTAGTTTTAAACTAACTTTGAAACCGAAAGTTCAAATCATAAAATTGCAACAAATCTCATTAAAAATATCAAAATTATTCCAAAAATATTCATACATATTACTTATTTATATATATATATATATAATACATGGGTGATCATTATCATTAATAATATAAATCAATATAAAATAGAAGGATCTACTTGTATTTTGTTATTAAAAAAAAGTAAAAAAGGACAGCTAAGATAGGATGCAGACAAATGCCTAGGCCATATTATATACAGTACAGCTTGTGAACCTGAAATAATAGTTTTGGTCGTGGCGACCTTGTGGCTCATGTCATGATGAATGCCAGACTGTACGTCGCCTAACTTATAGAACAGTTCCTTTGTCATTATTTAACACTATATTTCCTCCTTCTCACTTATAAGAATCTTTTTTCAAACTGAATTACCATCCTTTACTAATCTACTTTTTTTCACCTAGTTCCTCTCTCAATTTTCACTGTTCCATCAATCTTCTTTTCTCTTCCACTGACACCATTAAAACTATGTCATGTCATATAATAATTTCATTAATATTATAAAAACTGCACCATGTCATATAATAATTTTAGATATGTCTTTACTTAAATTTAAATACATGACTTTTTACTCTCAAAATTTTTATATTTATCATTTTGTTAATATTTATATGAGATATTAAATATATATTATTTATCTACACACCAATACACACACATATATATATTTATAAATCAATATATTATTAAAAAATATATATGTATTTTATTTTCAATTATTAATATCATAAAATATTTTATACTCCAAATTTTTTAATAAATGAATTTTCAATTTCATTTTTCATCAAAAAATTATAAAAATTAATTTAACTATTTTTATTAATTTAAAATAATCATCTCATAAAAATAATTTTATAACTTGATTATTTAAAAAAAATTTAATTAATTAAAATTAAATTTTTAATAAAATAATTAAAATTAGTTTAAAAAATTTTAGCGAAGAAAATATACTTAACTATTCATAATAATTTAGCAAAGAATAAAAAACACCCCATTAATTCCTCATTATTTGTGTTAATTTAGTGATTAATAAAAAATTTCTCACTAATTATATCTAATTTAGTGAAATAAATGATATTTTTTACTAATTTTCTCGCTAAATTTAACATTAGCTGCAAATTTATAATTTTTTATTAATTTTCTCAATATTTAGATCATTTAGCGATAAATGAGTAATCTTTCACTAAAATTAATTTTTCTAGTAGTGATTACATTTCATTCCATTTCCAGTTATTTCGGAAATCGAAGGGCACTAAATAAATAAATCACGAGCCTTTCTCAATGTTTACCAAACTACGTACTCTTACCTTGGAAGATATATTTCAGTGGCAGTTGTAAAGAATATATTTTCGATGCTGTATTAGTCGCACCTGTTCCACCATCGCACTTATTTTTTTTGTTTTAATATTTGTCCTGCGATATTTACAACTTACCGGGAACAAGAGTACAAAACCGTTGGAGCTTTATTCATTTTCTTTTTTAGAAAGAAAAGCCCTGCAGGAAATTATGTGTAAGTTGGAAAATGATTGAAATCCTTCAAAACAACCTTCGGAGACTACACCAATGGAAATGTGGCGAATCATACGTGAACATTGATCGCAGACCAAAGGATTCTATATGTAAAGTAAAAATGACACTGTATATATATTTTTTTCATTTTTAATGAAGGGACAACGATCCATTACTAAATTATTTGTACAAGAAAATATAATATCATTTAAATGAAATGGTGGGGACATTATTCAAAGAAGCAAAGCAGGAACATGTCTGGAAATGGACAAAACTTGTAAATAACACAGAACATAAAAAAATCTTCCAAGCTAGGGTTGTTCAATAATGGAATACGTGGACGTTGTATTCCACGACAGCATCACCTGTCTTGAGATTAAACGTGTGAGTCTTGGCCTGAGCATACCCGCGAGCGAACCGGAAAACCCCGCTCCCTCCGACAATCGGCATCTCCCTCACGGCGTCAAACACCTTGTTACGCCCCAACACACTTAATGTGCTGCCGTTATATTTCCCTTCCGTGAAAGCAAAGTTCAGCACCATTAACAAGGCCACCTTGTCTTGTGACGCCAAGGCGTAAATGCCTTGGGCCTTTCCCACGAGTTTGGAGCCGGGCTCGGGTCCTATGGTCAACGGGTCGTCGATCATCACCACCGCTCCGAACCCGGTCTTGGAAGTGTTGGTCACACGGGCTTCTGCCACTCTCAAGGCTGTGGGTTTTGGGCCACTGACGATGTCATGAAAGTAGAAGTGAAGGTGGCTCAGCTTCTCCTCTCGGAGGCCCAAGGATGCCGGAGAGAGCTTTCTAGAGAAACGGTTTGTTTCGTCGGCGGCGAGGGAAGATGAGAAGAAGACAAAGACAATGGCGAGAGGAATGAAGATATTGGAGACCGGCTTGGCCATGGTGAGGGAGATTAGGTAATGACTAATGAGCAATAATCTAGGAGAGAAGTTAGGCTATAAATAAACTACGTATAAGGCGACAAAAAAAAGGACTTTGGAGTGATTAACGACCTGCTAAATATTCAAATGAATAACTTGGGTGCAATTTTATGTTGTTGGTGGCGACAGTGAAACTTTCATCGCCTGGGAGATTTATATATCTCTTTGACACACTACTCTCGGGGTAGGTCGTCAGAAGAATGCATATTTAATGAAAGTTTTTATAATTACGTGTAGGTCTTATTTTTTCATCAGAATTAATGTTTGATTAGTTTTCATTTGCCATACAAGTTCAAGGTGTTTTTATGACCAACACAAGTTTAAGGTGTTTAAACTCTAACTATTTATTATATTTTCATTTTATCCATGTTTTCTGATGGAATTTTATAATGTGCTTATGAGAAAAATAAGGATGTAAATTCTATAATAAGCTAAACTCGTAAGCCCATTTACAAATAATTTTTTTTTTCTGTTTATATGTCCTTCTTAAAGTTTAAGACGAAAGTAATTATTGTTTTTTAATCTTCACTAGTTATTTTACACATTTATCATAAAATTAGGTAATAAGAAATTAAGGAATATTAAAATTAAAAATATTTTAACATGCTAATCATATTTTTTATCCTCTGTGTGAAAAGATTTACTATATAAAGAAACGGAGTTAATATTCATATGGAAATTTTAAAATAAAGACTTGTAAAATGAGGCACACAATAATTCAACGAGTATGCAGTAATTTTGGTTTTTATTTGTGTACTGTTCGAGGATTGTGACTTTGTGTTTTTTCTGAAAAAAAAGCAATACATGTCCCCCTGATTTACAATCTAAACTTTTCAACCATTATTTTAACAATGATCATACAATTTTAGTTATTTCTGTAAGAATAATTATACAGCACTTCATTTAACGTGTATATATATACACATTAATTTCTAATGAAATATGATTTTTTTGTTTGTTATGAATATTTTTTTCTGTGAACAATACAACCAAATAGATATGACAATATTTGTTATGCCTTAAAATACAGAGAAAAAAGTGCAGCACCCCATGTTTTCTAGTTTTTTTTTAAATTGCAATCCTTATTGATAATTATTGTTGACTTTATCACCGGACATTTTACAATATTTTTTTCTGTCAATATTATAAGGGTTCTTTTAAAACTCTTATTTAGTCTAAAATATAAATATTATGTAATTTTTAGTAGGAATTTATCTTTTTTACCCCTATTGATCATTATTGTCTTGTAGGTTAAAAAAAGAGAAATGATAAATTTTCAAAACAAATTTTATTGGTAATTAATAAGAGTAAATTTGGGATATTGAATTTTTTTTTTTTAGAATTTTAAGATATATAACAAACTTTTCTTAATAAGTGTGAAACAGTTGGAAACCCCCTGTAATATGGATTGGAGGAAATACTTATGTATTAGTAGAAATAGGATCATGGTCAAGTGGGAGAGGCTAGAAGGGGGCAATAAGACTCATAATCATGGAATAAAAAATCGGATCAGACTGATTAGTTCAAGCTATTGGACTAGAAATTGGTGCATAGTCTAGTCTGGATAAGTAGAAAAATCAGTTGAGTTCAGAATTGGTGAGAACTTATTGAAAACAAGTTGAGTCGGTTATGAACCTAGTAGAATTGGGACAGAATCAGTTGTGAACCAGTTTAAAACCGATTTGAATTAGTCATTTTTTTTTATATTGAATTTAAATATGAGATAACATTATTTTTAGTACTAAATAATATTACTTTACATATAAATTTATTTTTATCATTATTATAATGTTGTATAAGTATTATTATAATACAAAATTAATAATAATAATAAATTTATTTAATAGATAATATAATAAAAAATAATTAGTTAACTTATTAATAGCAAATTTTTATTTTTATATCATATATATCATATAAAATTAAAAATACATTAATGTTATTAATATTGATTTGATTACAGTTCAACCCAATTAAATTATTAAATCATGAATCAGTATCTCAACTAATTTAATCACTAGCCTAATTTTTAACACCTTGCGCATAATATGGAAGAAGGTTAGGGTAGAATGGGGCAATAGGACATTAATTATGGAAGAGGGTCACCAAACCCAATTAATTTTTAAATGAAAAGCCATCATCATAATTCTTAACCGTTCATTCATTCAATTAAAAATGAGGAAATGGTGACGCATGGTGTGAGGATGAATGGGATTCAATAATCGCGTCGGTCAACCTATGTTGGGACTCAACGCCAAAACTCATATTTTAAGATGAAGTTAGGAATGTTATCGATGAAGTTAGGAATTTTACGAAGAAAGACTAAGGCATTGTTTGGATGAGGGTAAATTGTTACTATATAATGATTAATTAACATATAGATAGGCTATATTTGGTAAGAATGAGCCATATACTTTGAGCAAAATAAAAAAGGAAAGCATAATTCCACCGGAAGACTACTTTTTATTGATAAAAAATTTAAATAATATATATCAAATATATTTTATAAGGGTTTCTTTCTTATTTTTTCTTTTTATGAAAAACTTTTCATGAGTATCAAATCTAACCATAGAATTCAAGAAAATATTTTCAATTTTAGCCAACCTCTTGTAGGTTATAAGATGATTATGGACATTGATGGGGAGAAAGAGTTTAATTGTTTGTAGTTTTTCTACGGTTTTCCTTCCCTATTTTTTTTTTCAAAAAAGAAAAAAAGAAAAATGGCGTCAACCCCAAACAGCTGTAACATGACAGGAGTTTTTTTTCTTTTTCCTTTTAAGCAAATACATAACAGGAGGCTTTTTTTTGTTTGCTTAACATTGCTGAGGTCATAGAGACATTTATAAAATCTGAAAAGAAAACCTCATGAATATTTTTTGGAAACAGAAAGAGGATTACACAAGCCTAGTAATTCCTAATCCCGAAGCATCTTCAATGAGAAATCTTGACAGATCAACGGGGGGTGAACTAAGGGAGCGAAATCATAGGTCTTGGGAATGGCTAGCATTAGCAAGAAAGTCGGCACACCTGTTACTTTCTCTGTACCCATGAGATATCTCCACAACCTAATCACGGTGAAGCAGCCTTTTAATTTCAGAGATAATACAGTGGTTCATGCCAGGTGGATTATCCTAATGATGAATAAGAGCCGGAGCATTGAGGCTATCACTTTGAAGCTGTACAGTATATTTCAATATCCCAAATTCCAATCAAGTTGGAGTGTGTCAAAGATGGCCCATAGTTCGGCCTTTGTGATACTACAATCTCCCAAGTTATGATAAAAGCCTCCGAACCAACTTCTAGAATGGTCTCTGAGCACACTTCCTGCTGCTGCACGTGAAGGATTGCATTTAACAGAGCCATCCCAATTACCTTTAACCCACCCAGAAGGAGGCTTTGTCCAGTGAATGACTTGCTCGCGCTTTTGCGGACGTGATTCATAGTTGGAGTTTTCATAAGTCATGGCAGTTAATGTGTCTTTAGCAAAAGTAAGGATCTTGATTCTTAATGAATACACATCCGTTTCTTCAGCAGCAAAAAGGTATTTGTTACGAGGTTCCCATAATTTCCCACATGCAATTGAAAAAATAGTACTCCAATGTCCATCGCCATTATGGTGCTGCAGATTGGACACAAACCAGGATTCAAAAGGCTTTCTGAGAAGGAGCTCAGCATATGTTGAGGAAATAGAGAATGCCAGAGCTGTTAAGAAGGAGTCCATCTTCGAAAAATATGATCAATATCTTCAGTGCCGTGCTTGCAAATATGACACATACTGTCAGTAGTCATATGTCCTCTTTCACGTTCTTTATTTGTTAAGAGTGCATTTCTCAAAACAAGCCATGTGAAAATGCATATATGTTGTGGTCCTTTCTATTTCCAAGCCAAGTCCCACTGAGAAGATCCATTTTCCCATTTGTCAATCATAATTGCCTCATAGGCAGATTTGACACTAAAACCACTATGATCAGAAAAGCTCCAAAAGCATGAGGGGGGCCTTCATTACCCATAGGAGGTTTAGTACTAGCAATTTGCATGATAATGGGATGAGGGAGTATATTTTGAAAAAGAACCCACTTCCATTGTCCATATTGGTCGACATAATGAGCAACAGGATACTGAAGCTCTACTTGAGATATCTCTAAAAAACGCAAGATTCTTGAGCAGTCCCCAAGTCACCAACCCAGTTGTCTTTCCAGGACTTGGTATTTTTGCCATCACCAAATTCCCAAGAAATGCCTAAGGTGAGGTCCTCCCATATCTTAGACAAGCTTGCCCATAGATGGGATTGAGCTTTCCTCTTAATCAAACCAATCTTGGCACAATCCCATCCATATTTGGCATGAACCACTCTGACCCAATAAGCATCAGTTTGAGTAATCAAATTATAGCCCGTTTTCATTAAGAAGGCATCATTTTGTCCTTTCATGTCTTTGAGCCCACATCCAACATGTTTTGTTGGTTGGATTAAATGATCCCATTTAACCATGCTTAGCCATTTGGCATAAGAGGCAGAGTTCTAAATAAAATTACGAGTGAGTTTATCAATTCAATCACACAGGCTAATAGGGAGCTTGGAAGTCTACATAACATAGAAAGGAATGGCATTAAGCACCGACTTTGCTAATGTTATTCTTCCTACAAGAGACAAGCTTCGTGCACTCCATCCTGAGAGCTTCATCCTAACTTTGTCTTCAATGTAACCATAAGTTGCCTTTGTAACACGACTATGAAGTAATGGAACACCAAGATATTTCCTAAGATTATAAGCCTGGGAAATTCCAAGACACTACTTTGAGCAATAAGCCTATTAACATTTTTTGATAAATAGATTTTAGGCTTTGGGAGGCTAATACTATGGCCAGAGTAGAGAAAAAATTCATGAAGTACTGTTTTAACAAGTTCAATTTGCTCAAGAGAGACTGTGCCAAAAAAAATAAGGTCATCTGCAAAAAAATAGATGAGAGGGAGGGACTTGAACGACCAAGTTTTATAGCTCGCCATTTCTTCATGTTCACAAGATTGGAGATGACTTGAAAGAGACGTTCCATGCACAAGACAAAGACATAGGGAGATAAAGGATCACCTTGGCGTATACCTTTAGAGGGTTGAAATTCCTGTGTAAACCTTCCATTCCACAAAATTTGCATCCTAGCCAATATGATGCAATTCATAACGATTGTGTGTAGATTATTAGGCAATCCAGCATCATGAAGGGTATCGTCAATAAATCCCAAGACAAACAATCAAAAGCTTTTTCGAGGTCTACCTTGACGGCAAACCATCCAATGTTCCACGTTTGATTCGCATGGAGTGAATAGCTTCCTGTGCTATGATTATGTTATCCACAATATGTCTCCTAGCAATAAAACTAGATTGGAAGCGTAAAATGAGCTTAAGCAAAAGCGGTTTAAGGAGATCAACCACAGTCTTGTTAATAATTTTATACATCGCAGAGCATAGGCTAATATGAAGGATATCTCTAAGCTATTTTGGCCACTCAACTTTAGGAATAAGAATTATGAATGTTCGATTAAGTTCCAGTGGAAATGATTCCTTTGATAAATGGAAGAAACCATCTCATAAATTGTCTTACCAACAAAGTTCCACTGTGATTGAAAAAATGTAGCATGTAAGCCATCAGGACCCGGGCTTTTCAAGGGCTTCATATCAAACAAAGCTTTTTTGGTTTCTGCCATGGTTATTAGTGCTTCAAGATTATCAATTTCTTGGGAATAAAGCACAAGAAAGAATCCTCACGAGGAATATAGAATGGGGCTTGGCCTATCAACAGAATAGAGCCCATGGAAAAAATCAAAGGTCATAACGCAGAGATGATTTTTTGTATTGCACCAAGATCCGTATTCTACCTTGAGAGCTGTGACCTTGTTCCTTCCTCTCCTCTTAGGAGGTATTTCGGTCGCCTTTGTTAAGCCATTAATATCTTGACTTCTTAACCTATAAAAGTTCTTCTTAGTTACAAAGCACTTCAAAATCCTTATAAAGCTAGTGTTCAAGATGTTCTAGGTGAGAGGAGATGAACATTTCAAGGGTTTTCTAAACACCTTTTAATCTTGAAAGAGTCAATCTCTTTTAATGGATGATGTGTGTCACACCCGGAAATGCGACGCGGATGGCGCGATGTAATAGAAAAAGGAGAAATCGGCCCGCCTGACGGAAAGCCGATTTCGGAGGGAGTCGCCACCAAAATTTTAAGGGAAACTTTGGAAAACCGAATAACAAAAACAAAAAGGGACAAGGATTGGTCTGCGAATCAGAGTTGGGTTCGGGAGTACGATTGTGAGTGGGGAAGGTGTTAGGCACCCCCACAACACCTGTTCCTGGGAACGGTTACCTTAGGTTGATCATGCAATTTTTATGGCTTTTTACAAATTTGTTTTAATTGCCCTTTTACCATTCACATGCAAAAATAAATATAAAAATAAGAAAAATATAAAAATGAAAATAAATAATAAAATGAAAATATGAAAAGTTGGGAAAAATAAATTAAGAGGAAAATGTTATTTATATACAAAAGTGGACTTAGAAAAATAAATTGGTAAATATTTATTAAATTAAGAGAAAAAACACCAAATAAATCAGAAAAATGTTTATTTATTTACAAAGGTGGACTTGACCCAGAATGAAAGTCTGGGGCCTACGTACCCTACAATAGGGATCAAAGTCGACGTAGTTCGGACAAAAAATGCGTGTCACTGGGTTGGTATTTTTATTTTATATATTCTTCGAAAAGAGAGGTTTATAGAAAATAATTTATCTTTCCACAAAGAAAACAATTTTTAGAATTAGTTGGTATGTTTTAATTTGTAAAAGACAGATTAATTTCCAATATTTGCCCTTTTCATTTATTTATATATTTTTTGGTTTAATCAATTCCTAAAAGAGAATATATGTTTTTTTCCTCCATTTAGAAAATATGATTAAAATTATTTGTGATTCTGAATATCTTATTTTGATTTGAAAAAAAAATATTTGAAAACAATTTATTTTCACAAAATAAAATCAATTGGCTCATGTGGTGACTTTATCACTCATAGTACACCCATTGATGCCTGAATGTCCACGGTAGTGTTACTCGAGACAACAAGGCGTAAAGAAATTTGAAAGAAAATAGATAATTTTCATATTTATTTATTTTTTTTGTACGATATTTTTTTATTTTCTATTATTTTTTATAAAAATCATTTCAACACTTATTCATTTATTAAAAAATATATTTTTTAAAAAATAATAATCAGCATATGTGGTGACTTTACCACTAACAAGTTACTGATTTATGCTTAGAATACTTTCGGTATTACCACTCGGAGTAGATAAAAAGGATAACGGCTTGGAAGAAACAAACAATTTGGGTTTCAATCACTTTGTTACTATCCTCATTATATATATACCTTGTTTATTTTATTTATTTGTTCATTATATATATATATATATATATATTTTAAGAAAATAAAATATATACATGAAATGAAGAGGCAAGTAGCACAAAGTGAGCGAATAAGAATCAAAAGAAAATAAATAACTTTGGTAGGAACTATAACACATATTTACCAAGTAAAATAAAAATAATAATAATAAATAATAAGAATGAAATCTGGCAAGTAAAACAAAAAGTTTTTTTTTATATACGTTTTCTTAAGAGTGAGAAGGATATTGAATTCTTCAAGAAATTTCATCAAGTCATTTTCACCATAAACTTTGCAATGTCAAGCTCGTAGGAAATCCATGGAAAATATTCTTAAGAAATTCCCAACGCCAAACCAATAAGACCATAGCCTAGTAATTCATAACAGATTTCCCAATGTCCAGCCCCTAAAAAAGATTAGAGTTCATAACCGAAAAGGGTAAGAAGTCCCGTGTTACTCTGTTAAGCATCATATCTATGCCTACCACACATTTATTCCTTTAAACGAATTCAAGAATGTTAAGACAGCATTCATGTGTCCAAAGACCACAAGCAAGAAACTCTTATGAATACAAAACCTACTTTCAATTAAACCAGTCATGTATCATTCAAACACTTGTTGTCGCACCCGGAAAAATGCGACGGAAAGCAAAAGAGAACAAATCTAGTTTTCTTGTGAACTTGTGAGGAGTCGCCACCAAAATTTTGAGGAAAATCTTGGGAAACCGAATTGAAGAGGAAAGGATAGTCTGCGTAACCAGAGCTGGATTCGGGAGTCGATTGTGCGTGGGGAAGGTGTTAGGCACCCCACGACACCCGTTCCTAGGAACGGTTACCTTACGTTGATTGCGTAAATTAATATGATTTTAAAATATATTTTGGTTTTCCTTGTATAATTCACATGCAAGAAAGTGGGTAGAGAAAAAGGGAATTAAGAAAATTTGCATAATAGAATAAGGAAAATAAATTACTTTAGAAATCAAGGAGATTAAAAATGAGGTAAAAGGGATTTAAGAAAATAAATTGGGAAATATTTATTAAATTAAGGGAAAAACACCAAATAAATCAGGAAATATTTATTTATTTATAAATGCGGACTTTAAAAATTAATTGGTGAATTTTGTTAAATTAAGAGAAAAAAAACCAAATAAATAAAAAATATTGATTTATTTACAAAGGTGGACTTGACCCAGAATTAGAGTCTGGGGCTTACGTACCCTGCGGTAGGGATCAAAGTCGACGTAGTTCAGGAGTAAAAATGCGGGTCATTTGGTTGATATATTTTTTGTTTTTTGTAATAAGAGAAAGTTGACGGAAAATAATTTAACTTTCTACAAACAAAACAATTTTCTGAGATTGAGTTGGTGTGTTTTAATTTGCAAAAGATAATTTAGTTCCACTTGTTTACCCTTATATTTTTTTGAAAATGCTTTTATTTGATTTTTGACTTTTGAAATAATGTATTTTTGTACTTTTGAGAATTTTTCTTTTGAAAAGAAAATCAATCCATCATTGCAAACTCACGGCCATGCCTGATAAATTAATTCCTTAATTACCTGCAGAAGTTCTAAACTTCGCGGTATAAAGTTTTTATTATATTTTAAAATTCTGTATAGTAATTTTATTAGATATAAAATTCGAAAAACTTGTCACATTATTTTATTTTTGAAATATGGTTATTTTCTTAAAAGAAAGTTGTTTAACTGATACATCTACGTGAGTTCATAATCTCACGCGACAGACTCAGTAAACCCGAATACTTGCGTGGGTTCCGAAAATCTCACGTGGTGTGGGTATTAAATCAATTATTTTTATCATTATTTTATTTTTATTTTTTACTTTTATTTTAAAAATCGCTAAATATCGTTATTTTGCATAAAGCGTTTTGAAATATATAAAAGTTTACGCAATAAGAATTTATTTATTTATTTTCACCTCAAAATATGATGGAAGGGTCATTGGGACCTATTATTATAATTAAGCGCTGTTAGTACACTCATACAGCCCCATAGGCTCATACGGTGTAATTATTTTAAGAGTCTACGAAAGCTCTCGAAACCTTCGTGACCAAATTTAATCAAACAAGAAGAATATGTATTGCAAAAAGGTATTTACAATCCTATGTGATTTTGTGAGGGTGTGTGTTACTGCGCAAACTCGAATAACTTAGATACAAATACATGATGATGAGATACAAACTCTCATGCCTTCCCTTTTGTCTCGAAGTTGACAGCTTTCGTTTTCCATGCTCGGCTTGATGCTCCCTTGCTTGCTTTGGTGTTCCTCCCTTGCCTTGATGAAGATGACTCACTCTTTCCAAGCTTGCTCCCATGGTGCTCACAAGGAAGACAAAAGGTGAGATGGTTAAACTTAAAACTTGAAACAAAACCTGAATAATTTCTTACAAAAAGAAAAGCCACACGCTAATAAAAAGCCAGTGCCATGATCCACATGGGCTAAATAAATACAAACATAATACAGAAGGAACATGAAAGTAGACCAATGGGCTTGTGCAAGTGGCAAAGCTGCATAAAGCAATGCTCTTGTTGAGGCCAGCCTGAACCTAAAACTACTTGAACTAACTTGATCCTAAAAGGGAGAAACCACCATACCAAAGACTACCAAGACAAAGAAAAACAAAGCTTAATTAAGAACCAAAACCAAATCTCATTAGCTGACCTCGAGCTTGCCTATATGAGGTAAAAACGTTGGTCATTGCTTCTTTTTATGACCGTGAAAAATAGCCTCAAATATTTAAGCCAACACCAAGTCCAACAACATTATTATATCAGCCCAAAAGATTGTTCCACTGTACGAGAGTTAAAATTTTTCCAACATCCCCACGCAAGTATTAAAGAAAACACATAATCACACTAGCAAAACCAGCTTCTTAGCATTATGAGGACCCTCAAAGGCATCATATAGGACAATCATGTTAATGGCCCACATAGCCGCATGCTCCCAACAGCAAATAGATCAAGCAAAATGCATACACAGCCTGAGCACAACGGATCTTTACAGCAACAAACTACGCCCTTATCATTACAGATTCAGCATATACACGACCCAGAGACCTTACATTGTATCTAAAAACATGACATACTGAACCCAAGGTTCTGCTTCAACACACTAAATGGGTAATCTAGACGCTCAGAGGCATATACCAACAAACATAATGGTGCCGAAAAGATCAAAAGGGGTTTCAAGATACAGACAAGCATATCCTATTTTCTGTCACACATTCAGGTTGGGAAAAACAGAGATACAACAACTCAGAAACAGCATTAAGTTGGCAAATTACGACAAAGCAGAATTGATAAAGAAACAGAGCGTAATAAAAGCAAAATTACCGAACTCATGCTTGCGCGGATCCCTTGCCCCTCTTCCAATCCTTGAGCTCTCATTCCCTCGGCCCCTGTAGCCTTGGTCTCTAGGGAGAGGTGGGGACTAATTGATATGGCGGTGTACTGCCTGCTGGTGCCATGGATGGTGGACCCACGACCCCTCCGAAGACCCACGACCCACGAAGAGAAAAGGAAGCTGTGGATTCATCGGCCGTGAGGAGGAAGACTCGACCGGGGTTCCTTGTCCGGCCTCACTCGCGTGCTCACGCGTCTCCCGTGGATCCTCCGGTTCGGACTCCCTCTTCGGATTCTCAGCTCCGTCCGCGGCCTCCTCTGTTTTTCGGGCTCCTTTTCCGGTTCACCTTCGTGCTCCTTCTCCGGTTGTCCTCCTCCTTCGCGTGCTTCCTTTGTTTTTATCTCCCATGGATCATGGAACCCCCCGAGTTCCAGCCTTGGCTCCCACTCGCTTAGACTGCCTTTCTTTCAGCTTCCTCCTTTCTCTCCCTTTTCACTTGCACGCCACTCCCTCTGTTTCGCTTTTCGTGCACGTCTCTCCCTCTTCACTCGTGCTCCGTGGCCAGCTTTTTCAGTCCCCCGGCCTCTGGTCCTACCTCCCTCGTCTGTTCACGCCTTGTCCTTTCTTTTCTTTTCTTTCTTTTCCTCTGCTCGGCCGCTCTCCCTGACTCCCTCTCTCTTTTTCTGCCTGCTGCCTTAATTGTTTAGGGCAGCCCTTTGGTCCAAGCCCACGAGTCCAATTGTGGGCTCGTGGTATATTGGGCCTAAAATTACCCTTTTTCCCCTTTTTTTTTTAGTTCTTTTTTTTTCTATTAGTTTTTTTCAATTGGTCTTGTGGGCTTGAAATACTGAGCTGCATTTTAAGCCCAATATTTTGAAACCCAGAGCATTCACTCCTCTCTTTTGGGTTTTTCTTCTTTCTTCTTTTTAATTAATTTTTTGTCTCCTTTTTTTTTGTTATTTTCTTGTTGTTTTGTTTTGTTTTTTTAATTCTTGGTTAGATATTTGTATATTAATTTTATTTGTTTAATTCTTGCCATTTTCTTCCCTTTTTTGTTTATGTTTTTTCATTTAGATATTATTATTTATTATTAACTTTATTTTATTTTCATTTTTTTTTAAAATGCCCGGACAAAATGGGGTGTTCACACTTGTCATAGGTACTTGCCATTCTCGAATAGAAAGAAGACCATGGAGACTCCCAAGGTGCAACCGAGATGACTCAATCTCTACTCTACATACGTTCATCCAGGCATTCTCCTAGCATCTACAGGGGGCCGAGGCTTTTTCTTAAATCGAATACCAGTTTCTTCTTCAGGGCTAAATCACGATGCATGAATTCAACTCTCAGTAAGAATAAACATCTAATAAATACCCCAGACCCTGAATCCATCGATTTTAGTTGATTATGGACTTAAGGAATCATGACCAAGCGTTATCACATAGGATCAATCATGTGGTTTATGTTTAGCAAGCAGACTGAACTAACAGGAGCCAAAACAATGCATTACTCAATAAGGGACCAAACCGAAATTCTCAGCAACAGACATGACCAACCGAAATTCGCAGAAACCAATCACATGGAAACAAGATCCGAGATCAAGCAATTAACTTGAGTAAATCAACTATCAGAATCTGTAAAATTATACGAAAACCAATCAAGAAAGTTGAGAACAATGAACGGAGATAACTATTGAAGTTTGTAAAATCATACAAGAATTAACCAAGAAAATCCGGAAATGACGAACAGAGACAGTAAATCCATGGCAGAAAAGGGAACCCGTAATGGATTACTAACCCAGGTGACCCAATAAACCTCGAATCTCTTCCAGATCGTCTGCCCTTTCGTCACTTACGCACAGCTTAGCCCGCGGCCTCCTCGCCTTCGTGCTCAGTTCCCTTTCTTCTTTTGCTTGAATTTCCCCTGTTTTTCTTTCTTTAGAGTTCTTCCACGTCCAGAAAAATCCTCAGCCCCCCTGACTCGGCCCCCTCCTCGGTCTTTATAGAGTCCGCGAGTGGTCCCCTTTCTTCCAGTTCCGTGCACGTCTCCATCTTTCCTTCCTCGCGTCCCCTCAGCTTTTCCTCTGCAGCCGCCTGCTTTTTTTCTCAGTCTCGGCTCCCTTGTCTTCTCGTGTTTGCGTGCTACTCTCTCTCTGACCCCCTCTGTTTTTGCGGCTCATTCTGTCCTCTTCGTGCTCGAGTAGATCTTTCTCTCGCAGCTTTTCCCTCGCGGCCATGCCCCCTGCAGCTTTCTCTGTGCCTCTCGCGGTGCTCCACTCTCTTTTCTTCTTCGCGGTCAACCCCTCCCTCTGCCTCTGTTCCTGCTCTTTTCTGCGGCCATCCTCACTCTTCCTTTTTCTTCTCTTGGTTCGTGTGCTCCCTCCCCCTCCTTCTCTGCGGCCACTGAGCCCTAAAGGCTCCCCCTGTCTCTTCCTAGTATGCCCCCTCTGCTTCTCCATCTTCGGGTCCTCGTGCCCTATCCACTTGGGGGCTATGCCCCCTGGATCCGAGTCCACGAGCCCTCAATTGGGCTCGTGGCAACTTGGGCCCAAAATATAATACTTGAGCCCAAAACATAATCCCCCACCTCTTCTTTTTTTTTTTTGCCGGTTAGAGTTTTTTTTTTCTTATTATTATTATTATTTTTTTATTTTTATTTTTTTATTTTTAAGAAGAAGGAAACGTCTTAGTTAAAAATTTTTTTTTTATTTTTATTTCATTTTATTCATAATTAATTTTTTTTATTTATTATTAAAAAAAATTTTTTGTTTTTTTTTTCATTCATTTATTTTTTCTTTTCATTATTATTATTATTATTTTATAAAAGTGTACGGATAAAATGAGGTGTTCACAATGTGCCAAAAGTATATTGGTTCCAGTGTTTGACAATGTTCATAAAAGAGTAAATATTGTCCGTGATGGGCTTAGAGGAGTCTCATAAGTCTTGAACCAAATCATTGAATTGTGGATGAGAAGCTCAAGTTGATATATATTTAAATGGCCTTAGTGAACTAGACCCATTCTAAGATCTCAAGATATTTAAAAGAAGGGGTCAATGGTTAAATTATACTCTGGTAAGGTGTATTAGCTAAGAGTCAGGGAAGTTAACTACCCACTCATGATTATGAACGCATTTATCAAGTCTCCCAAGCAAACTACCTCATTTCCATGTAAAAGCTAGCCCAACATATTCCATATCCAGAAGCCCATTTCAATCCATAAAACTTTGAATAGCATTGGAGTCCCCTCCAAGAAGCCAAGGGGTTCCATTCATGACCTATAAGTCTAACAAATCCTCCCAAAGATGGTGATAAATCATTAGGTTTGGACTGCCATAGACAACGGTAAAGAGAAAGCTCTTTCCAGGAGAGAAATCATGTAGAGCAAAGTGGATAAATCGTCTACGATTAACAAGTAACTTCATTGTAATTTGATCATGCCAGAGAGCCTAAATGCTGTTAGAAAAACCATCGGCTTCAATATGATGGGAATTTTCAAATCCAAGCCTACAAATCATAAAGTCAACACGTAGGCCGGAGGTCTGAGGCTTTACAAGCACAAGAACAAAAGGATTAAATTGGTCAATATACGAATTAAGAGTTCTGATAAAACTATTATTTGATGCCTCTTGAGCATTCCAAATCATTATTTTAAAATTCATAAGATAAATTAAATAGAAAATGAGTCTTATTGCTCCATTAAACCTTTATCTCAAGTCTCTGGGACAATGACATCAATATTTGGTGTGGCTGAGACACCCTTCATCTCGAGTGTATTCTAGCTGTCATCAATTGGGACAAGAGGGTTGGCATTAACTGTGGAGTCTAGTGGTTTGGGGTCTACTTGTGTATTTGGAGATAAGTTTGTGAGCAAATTGTGGTTATTGGGGGAAGCAATATCTGCAAGAATAGCAGTGTTATCATTTGGAGCAGCATGATGGCAATCTTTTGGTTGAACCGTGACTACAGAATGCTTAGCATGATCAAGAGAAGTACTAGCTTGAAAGATTTCATAAGCTTTAGACTTAAAAATGGAATCCCAATTAATCTATAATTTTCCATGCTTAATGATTGAGGATCCTCTTTGAAGAGGTGAACCATTTTCACCCTTTGTTTTGAACATCTTTGAATTGACAGCAATTGTAGTCTTCTTCCTTTTTCTTTGTCTTAATTCATTCCAACCTTAACCTTTTCCATCCTAGTCCCCACTTTATCCTCATGCAGCTAGGCTGTTGGTGCTGAGAATTTCATCACACATGCAGCGGAAAACTATCATCAAATATCATCTCATGAATCCATCAATGTTGTTTAGATTGAGATGTAGAAAAGGAATTTATCTCCGATGCGTTCCTTGGAGTTCTTTTCGTTTCGTCAGGCCCCAGGAACTAATGCAATTGATCAGCTTTCTCTATTAGTATCTACATGAACGGTGAGTCCAACTCGAACGGCGTGCTAGCACCTCTATTTGTGAAAGTCAATATGTCCGTGCAACCCCGCTGTTCATCTATACAATCCCACTGTTCATCCATACAATGCCGCTATTCGTTTGTACAACCTCGCTCTTTAAGTGTACAATTACTCTCTTTCTAAGGTGGGTCAAAATTCTATCGTTTCTATATCATATAATCTTGGCCTATATCAATATACAGATAGGATTTTATATTTGTTTAATTTAAATCAATAATTTAAATCAAATCAAATATTAATTAAATAGATTAGTTTGAATTTAAATCTATCTAATAGATTAAATTTAAACTAACTATATAATCTATAGCCATAATCAAATCTAGATTTAATTTATCATATAAATCAAATTTAGATTATTAGTTTAAATTGAAATCTAGAATCCAATCTAAATTAAATTTAGATTGTGACATTAGTTTAAATTTAAATCTATTATATAGAATTAAATTTAACACCAATTCATTTAAATTAATTTGAATAAAATAATATATATATATATATTTCAAAATAATATAATATATATCAAATATATAATATATCAAACATATATATATAGATATTTTGAATTTTATAATATATATATATATATAATTCAATCACCCTAAATTGAATATTAAATTCATTGAATCTAAACTATGTTTAGATTCAATGAATCTGAACATTCTAACTTGAGTTGATTCGTTCTTGTGTGCGACCCTGTAGGGCCGCATGATGTTGGCAGTGAGCTAATAACACCGTTGGACCCATAAGTCACGAGTGGCCTCTAGCAAGACATTGTAACTACCTAAATCATATGAAATCGGTGGTCCTATATAACCTATCATATAACCTGGTCACATCCTTTTTATCTCATGATATATAGGTCAAGTATGAGGCATGGAAATGTCATCCTCATCTTATTTGACCATCACTTTCTCGATCTCTTAGCAAACTGATAGAACAAATGGAAATTCTTCCATTCGAGCACGGCCATGCATTTTTCAGTCTCACTCATCGAGGGCCCCAGATATATCTCTCCATTAATTAGAGGGATAAATTTCATCTTGACCATTCATCTTCCTCCACACGAGTTTCACTATACCCAATCATAGCCTTTTATGATCTTTCGATTAAAGGTGACTTTTGACTATGTCTAGTGTTCCCCATGTAGGAAGCTATGATGATCTCAGGTCTGAGAGTTTAGTGACACGATTATATATGAGATATACCTATGATTTGATCCATGCAGCTATCCCATGACGGGTCGATTCAGGACCTATTTCCTAACAAAAGCTTATGATTTTAATTTGTATCTTCATACATAATTATCAATCAAAATCATACTAGTCTTAGTCTATCATTATTTTTCCAGAGATGATTGACTAGGGACATTTAGGATAAAATGATTTATCCAAGGATATTATTATAAAGAAAAACATGCAAACAATGTAATAATGTAAAAAAAAACCTTCTTTTTTAATAATGAAGTACAACATTTATAATACAATGATTGGCCTATGATACAATCCCTAATAGTTGGAGGCAAAATGAATGTGGACTTAGGCTGTATGGCGTCTACTGTAGGCTTCAAAATGTCATCTTTTCCATTGTGGTGTGTGAAAACTTCAAAATGATTCCTTTCAGCTTCGAGATGAGGTTCATCAATGGTTGTTTTCCTACTCTCTTTGTCCACTTTTTTGGGTCGTTTTTGGATGTACATCCATGGGCCATACAAGTCATACTTGATGGGTTCCGGTTTAAGGTTTGATAATCTCCCTTGTAGAGCTTGTGGCTATGGCTTTTCAAATCATTGATTTAGTAGAGGACAACATTCTTTCGAGTGACCATAACAACCGCAATTGAAGCAGATTATTGGTAGTCCTTCATATTTAATTGGATAGGCAATATTATTAATTCGGATACGAGCTACTAGAGGTTTGGAAAGATCTAAGAGGATGGCAAAGCAAGCAAAGTATCCTCTTCCCATATCCTTTGTATTATAATCAACCCTACAAATTGGACCCAGCACAACAGCAATTGCTTTGAGCATATTTTTATGATAATACTTAATGGCAAGATCAAGCACCCTCACCTAAGCCACAATCGGAGTAACCTTGGTTGTTGACGCAAAAAAGGATGGATCCTAGGGCATGGTTATAAGATAATGGCCATATATTACCCAAGGGCCACCGATAAGAGCACGCGAACGATCCTCCTTGAGCTGGAACTTAACCAAATAAAAATCATTCTCCATATCAACAAGCTTAAAGTAACCTTTGGGTTGCCAAAGATTGGTGATACTTGTGAGGAGCTCAGTAGCCAATAGTCCAACCAAAAAGTCTTATAATTAACAGCTTGATCTAGACTCTTATTAAGCAGAGTTGGTTCTTGCTGAAAATTTAATGTCTACCATTGAGCCATCCATAGATATTGTTACATCTCCATTTTGGATGTCGATTTCCTTGTTTTGTCCTAACATTTTCCCAGAAGGAACAATGTGAAGGGGCTTGATACAGAAAGAGAGGGTTTGGCTAGCTTGGGTTTGGTCTTGCATGGTCACCTCTTTGGAAAGATTGAACACGATAGTATCATGGCTAGGATTATCTTCACAAATTTTAACTTTTTTGGTGGACTGGTCAATCTTCGACCAAGGTGGAGGGTTGACGTCCTGTTTAGCGATAATGGAAATTGTGAGAGCACACTCTTCCATTCACTAAATTCTTTTTTTTTTTACCAACCAACCTTATGAATATTTTAATTTTGTGAAACATAAAAGAATTCAGCATTCAACAACACAAATCATGTCAAAACAAACACACACGCACACAACTTTTAAATTTCTTAAAAAAATATTCATAAAATAAGTTTTAAATATATAAGCAATTAAAATTAAAAATAATAATTAATAGCACGTAATTTCACCACAATATATATTTAATCAACCTACGCACTGCTATAACTGTGATAGAATTTTAATATAATAATTTAATTTTTCTATATAATGTTTTAAAGAGATACTTTTAATAATCTATATATTTATTAATATTTAAAACTTGTCACATGTTTTTTTACTCAAATTAAATGTCAAATTTCGCATTTCCCTAATATGTATGCGGTGAAAAATAAATAATATTTAAATCAACAAATTTATAATTTGGCATTACTTTGACAGCAGTTGAATTTTCTTTCCTATTCAGAACATTTTTCCCCGTAAATATTAGGGACTCATTGGAATATTGGATAATACTCTGGGCCACATGTATATGCCCAAGTGACGTTTAAATTGCATTTTTTGGGATCAGTGTTGGCTTTTTGTTTTTGCGGTGAAAAGGAAGGCAAGATTTTTTGGTGAAAAAGAAAAAGGATAGTCTAGTTTTAACTTTAAAGCCCAAATAAAATGGTCTGAAAACCTTTAGAGGCCCAACAAGAAGCCCATTTTCTTGTCCAATAAAGATGGGAGCGAAAATGAGAAACCCTAGTTATCAACCTCCCTTCACACTCTGCTCTGAGAGAAAACCCCTAGTCGATAAAGATGCCGGCCGGTCATGGTTTGAGATCTCGCACTCGAGACTCGTTCTCTCGGCCATTTCGGAAGAAGGGTACCATCGCTCTCACAACTTACCTTCGCACCTACAAGATTGGCGACTACGTCGACATCAAGGTCAATGGCGCCGTCCACAAGGGTATGCCTCATAAGTTCTACCATGGTCGCACCGGCCGTGTCTGGAATGTCACCAAGCGTGCTATTGGTGTAGAGGTTAATAAGCAGGTATACATCCGTATAATAATTGCGCGATGGTCTCTTCTGTAATTGACAACTTTGTAATCATGTTTTGTTTTTGCTTTAGTTCATGTCTGTTTTATCTAGTATGTTTGTTATGCATGATATTTGTTGTTAGCTGCTTTTGCTGTTATCCGTGATGATGGTTTGATTCATCTCGTGCCCGTGGCTGTGTTTAAACTTATGCATATGATGACTATTTTTGACATCTTATCTTTATTTTTGGCATTCTAGCTTAGACAAGCTGTTTTTTTAAGATCTGCTGTAGATATTGAATCTTTAATTCTGTTTTGTTTTGATTTTATAGTTCTTGTTATTGTTTTAATCCGTCGCTGAGCTAAACTGATACAACTTCGGGGCTTGTTATAAATCGTGGTTGGGATGAAAATATCTGAGTGAGAGTTTTTGGCGAATAAAATCTGAGTCGTTGTAAGATAAATTTTAGTCTCGCATTCGTGAATACTTCCACACGGTCATGACCTATAACAATCGTAACTTGTTGTTAATTACCGATATGATAATACTTAACATTTTCCATTATTCCACTAAATTTCACTGTTGCCTTTACCGTGATGGTGGGTCATATGGACAATCTAAATACTTCTGTTGCCACTTGCCAATGACAGTTCATTTTTGTTTGGTCCCTTTATTTGCAAACATAGATTCTTTTAAGGGACTAATTTAGTCTAGATAATGGTTTCGGGCAGAAATTAACTTGACCCGGTGATAGACTGAAAGTTTCTTCTTTTCTCTGTTCTGTGCTTTGGTAATGATTTCATTAAAGTACATACACTTCCTGTTAACTTTTCATAACTCTTCTATTTAATCCTCTCAGCTTGTTTCTTGGTTCAGTTTTTAATTTGTTGACTGTGATTATTGTTTGCGTACGTTTCCTAAGTTCACTTGATTGTGTATTATGTTCTAGGTTGGTAATAGGATAATCAGAAAGAGAATCCATGTGCGTGTTGAGCATGTGCAGCCTTCAAGGTGCACAGAGGAGTTCCGTCTGAGGAAAATTAAGAATGATCAGTTGAAGGCGGAGGCAAAGGCCAGAGGAGAGGTCATCAGCACTAAGAGGCAGCCTGAGGGCCCTAAACCAGGTTTCATGGTGGAAGGTGCTACATTGGAGACTGTAACACCCATTCCATATGATGTCGTCAATGATCTTAAAGGCGGTTACTAATTCTGGGTTTAGTTGTTTTTCTTGTTGTTTGTTGAGCCAAGTAGCTTCATTTGGATTTGAATTGGAAGAGCCGTATAATTCTATGCACAATTAGACTCTGAAGTTTTGTCTTCTTTATTTCTACATACAAGGATGTGTTTTCAACCCTTTTTTCTTAATATCTTGAGCTATGAATCATGATTTATCTACTGCACTGTATTTGCGCATGATTTTGTTTTGAATTGCTTTTGTCAAGTTCCTGGTATGCTATATGATGTTATTCCGAAGGTATTGGGCTAGGACTTCCAAAAAGACGAACAAATTTACGGTGACTACTTATTAACGGTAGTTCCAATCCATCAATTGCAGCAAATGACACGGTGCTAGTGTACCAGAAAGAAAAAGGAGAGAATTATTTATGAGTTCCTTCGAGGGATTGGGATCATTTTTTTTTTATTTTTCATTTTGTGTTATTTCCTGTTGATGGGGCATTATTTAGTGGTTCTTACCTTAAATAAGTCTCTTTTGGTGGTCCTTATTAATAATTTTCCTGTAAGCAAGCTTTTCCATCTACGAAACACTAGAAATATTAAGAATTATTAATCTGAGGGAGACTGCTTGCAGTTTCATTTTCTAATATTCATAATACGAACAAATACTGGAGAATGACACCTGCTCGAGCTGCATAATTCCGATGTTCCTCAGTGTGAGGAATTATATGTCGACTGTGAGTACTAATCCCAAGCCATGACTCCATCGCATTTCCAAGCATCGGCTGTTAATTCTCAAAGCCTTATGTTTCTGCTGATATTGGATTATCGCAGACGGTGAGCATATTGACTTTGTACAAAGACATTGTGCGAATCTCATGATAAGGATTAGTAGGTATGGTAGCGGGTACCACCCTAACCCTCAACAGTCGGATGAATTGGCTTGTGAGATATTACCATGTGACGCATTTAAATTAAAACACATATTAGGTGCATCTTGATGTGGAGGAGGCCAGCATCCGGATCCGATCTTCTGCTCTACACACCCAAACCCACTCTAGAAACTATGCTATGGCTATAGGGTTTCTTAACTAGAAGAGTTGCGGTTACTAGCTCATTAACAAAAAAACATATTTGCAGACAAAAGTAGGAGATTTAAAATAAAAAAAGAAAAGAGTTCATCCCATAAGTTGAGTGCATTCAAGACTCAGCAATTATTTGCTTCCATTATTTAAGATATATCGAGACAAAAGCTAGTTTAAACTCTCAATGAAAAAGTGATGAGATTGAACAACCGCTTTTGGTTTCGTGGCAAAACAATTCAAAATGACGAGATTCGTATAGCCTTTCATTGTCTGCTCATGATCGTTTTCTCTGGTAATACACCTTTACTACTAAACCTCCACTTCCTTCTCATGGACCTCTGCTTTCCTCTCTCAAGCACAACAAACACTGTAGAATTTCGGACGGTTTACAGGTGGAGATGGGGTTCATGACATGGTGTAAATAACAAATGACGAGTAGACAAGAACAATGACTTTCATTTATTATTTCTTATGAAAATCAATTCAAACGAGCACAAAGGTGGTTAAATTTCACTCCATGTATCAACCTTGTTGGCTTCGGCATCAGGATCATGAATGTGCTCGCTTGCCCAATCCATATGAATCTGTTTCATCTTTCCCCATTCTTACAGTTAATGATTGTATTTTTTCAATGATCATTCCATTTTTCTTTTTCACTGACCTTTAGTTTTGTGCCTCGAAGTAGCTTCTGCCATTTTCGTTTTGTTTTGTTCTGTTTCTTGAGGAGTGAGGAGATGAAGGCGCCTCATGGGAAGCCAGAAAGCATACGAGAGACGGGTCCAAACATCCAGAACTGCCAAATGGATTAATTGTACCTCATATGAATAGGCAACAAGGTATATATAGAGAATGAGAAAATAAAATTCAGATTATTCCTTACAACCCCTTGGTTTGATTGTTCTGTTTTCATCAGTGAACTCTTCCCATCAAGATTTTGAAAATAAACCAGAAGATAATTTGGTCCAAAAAAAAAAACAGAAGATAATAGCCTAATTGATGCGATATGGATCTGACTTCAAGTGTCTTGAAGGCAGAAACCCCTTCTTTTTGGCCAATGGTCTTAAGGGCAGATGTACGTGCAGACACAATGAAATATCTGCAATCCAAAGTGAGCACATCCTCCTGTCCCTCCGTACAAATGGAGGCACTCTTTTTGACAAGCTGCAACATTACATTGGCTCGGATCAAGCTCCACTGAACAAAACTTTCTGGCCTTGGCTCCACCCGTCATCAACACAGCTGCAAAGATTTCAAATTGAATCATCAAAAACACAAAAAAAAAAAAACAACTGTAGAGAAAAGAAGGTGGTATTTTGGCCAATCTATGTTGTCGAAATATATAGCGCCAACCCCAGATTCACTCTTCATTGCAGAGATGATATGGAACTCAGAACTTACCCAAGAAAAAAAGGAAAAGAAGGAACAACTGGGAGAAGGAAAGCCTAGCCATCTCAATTCTCAAGTTAACTAGTAAAGACTGAAAGGTTGTTTTTATAAGAACAAGTGGGTTGTGATGCCGGTGATGATAGTTGGGATGCATTTATAGATGTTGGAGCAGATGATGTTTGCCCATATCGTTTAAATGGCACCATTACAATGAGGCTGTTCTGGATATTTGAAGTTTTTCCTAATTTTCCAACATATTAGCTGCACTTCATTTCACATGTCCATTTGTGCTCCAACTCCAACTATTTCAATGTTGTTTGGGGATGTGATAAGATTTTTTGAGTGAAGTGACATGTCTTTAATAAAATGGATGTTACTCTTGATAAGAATTTTAATTTTAATAGAAGAATAATTATGTTGGTTCATAAAAAAATTTTCACGAGTGATTTATTACTTTGGAAAAAGGTTCATAAATTGTTAAAAAAAAACATTGAAAATGGGTGAAAAATCACATGGTTCATGATAAATTAGGTTAGTATTTGTTTGGTTTCAATCATGAGTCTCATAATCAATTATCCTCAAGTAAAAGCAACAAATTGTTACTTGCAGATAATTGATCTAAGGGTCATAATTGATTATGATAATTGAAATCAAACTGGTGCTTAATACCTAAATTTATGAAACATTGTAAGGTTATGTTTCTTCATTAAAACACCATATAATGAATATTTATGAATAATCACAATGTATATATATTGCCTAATAAACTATCATAATGAACACACGTTTGATCATGAATTATGTTTCTTTATTGAAGAATCATGATACTTCAGGATGTACCATTTCATTATCTATAAAAGGTTAAACAATCCTTTATCACTTACACAATTTAACCAATACACAAATTTCAATCTACACATAAATTCATTTGCTTTTATTTTCAATGTATGAAAGATAGAAAACAAGTCATCACTTTATAAACAATATTATTGTCTTGATATAAGTTTGGGGGGTAAATCCATACTCAAAAGTCTTCATTATATTATGAAAGAAATTTATTATAACCCAAATTGCACTTGGAGTTTTTAAATTAGCGGGCTGCATTAAGTATGAAGAAAAGTATTATCTATGCCTTGAAAAAATTGTATACAATATTTTTTTGAATGAATAACAAATCTACTAATCATAGAAGATAAACTAGAATTCACAAGCAATTATATGATTCTTTCATTATCTACCACCTTGTGACAACAAATAGCAAAAATATTTTGATTTTCTATTATGTATTTACATATTGAGAAATATGTTGTTTTAGCAGTTTGGAACCCACATACACACACAGTAATAAAGACATTATCTTTGCGGGTTGTAACTCCTTGAACTCTCTTGGATTTAAAAGTAGATGAATAAAAGATGCTCTTTAGAAGAAGCACGATAAGACATGTAATGCCAACTCTTCTACGTTGAAATCAGTAATGTTATCCTTCTTTCTCACTCAATCCCGACACTCTTCAATAGCACATGCATTATGCTACTAAGTAAAGAAAGCTGTGGAAATTTAAAAAAAATAGATGAAATTAGTTCATTTTTGTACTTATTATAGTAGACATATTCAATTATGGAAAAAAGTAGACATATTAAAATAATTTACTTGGTCCTACACTTTGCGCCCTTATAATTTATTTGGTTCAATTGACGTTAGTTAAAATTTAATATGTTTATTGAATAGAGGGTGGTTTCATATAAATAAATACTTGGTGCCACTATTTATTAATTAATCTTGACAAATCACCGAGTACTTTGGGTGGCAAACCAATGAAAAGACAAATTGTGCAATTGTATTTTTGGACATAATGAAAGGATGTTACTAGTTTTTTTTTTGGCCAAGAAAGAATGTAACTAGTTCGGGCACTATAATTATGATGGGACGTGCAAAAAAAAAATCAATTGGGAACGTAGTAGAAAATTGTTTTTGTTCATTATTATTCACGAAAAATTAAGTTGACTTTTTCCGTTCAGAGATTCGGGACTGAATTTTGAGCGAAAAAAAAATTGTACTATTAGGTACTAGAGCAGTCAAGACATATTTATTTAGTGATATTTCGCTTCAAAAAATTGTTCAATCAGAAGAAGAAAAATCTATAAATTTTGTAAAAAAATCTATCTAATCCTCAAAAAAAAAAAAAACGAGAGAGGAAGAGGTAAATGAAAGAGGAGCGAACCCAAAAACGAAAAAGAGCAGAGCGCAAAGAAGCACGCACAAAATGTTAGGGAGAGAGGGAAATTGAAAACAAATCACAAAGTCGCACGCATCATATAAAGAGCCTCTCCTCTTCTCTATTCGCCATCCTAATAGCTATGAGCCATTGGCGATTACTGCTACTTCCTCTGTAAAACCCTAAGCATCGATTAATTTTTTTTCCTGTGATTTTTCTCTTTAATTTACGATCCTTCAGACTCTGTTGTTTGATTAAACCCACTTCAATTACTCGGTGCACAATAACTTTCTCCTCTCTTTCTAGATCCATTGGCGGCTTTGACTAGGGCTGTGATTTCCTGGGGCTTGCTTTTGGTCCGTTAAGGCTGGCGGGTATTTGGTTCAAGTAAATGGCGGATCCGCCTATCATCCGCCTCTGCACTTGTGTTATTTCGGAAGCTAACAGAGTCGTTGGTCTTCGTTTTCGGTTACAGTGCTGTGACGATTCCAAAGAGTAAAGAATGCTGAGCGTGCTACGCGTACACCTCCCCTCTGATATACCCATTGTAGGCTGTGAGCTCACGCCATACGTGCTTTTACAGCGACCCGATAAGCTTGTTACCACCGACGATGTCCCTGAGACGGCCCCTCTAGATGGCCATTTCTTGCGGTACAGGTGGTAAGTGTTGTTTAGTTCGTTTCATTTACTTCTGTTTCATGTAATTGTTGTGTTTGTCTTTTTGTTTCCTTGGGCGTTGGGTTACGTTTTTTTTACTTCGGATGACCCAGGGCAGTTATGTTTGTGAGTGCTTTAGATGGTATCGTATTGTTGTTCGTCAAGGCGCCTAATAAATATTTGAACTTGAGTGGCGTTGTAGGATTTATTTTAATTTTTTAAATTTTTAATTGAATTCCTCCGTGGAATTCAAGGTCCCTAGGTTTTTTTAAGAAACGTATATGGCTTGTGGTTCTTCTCTATCTGTTTTTCGCTGATCTATTTTAAGCTCACATGTTAAAAATTTTAGTTTGAAAATAGACTTGGTATATTTTCCCCTCTAGTTTCCCTACTTTCGTATCATTCTTGGCTATTAATTCATAGTATTCTTTTGGGGGCAAAAATTCAAAGGATAGGATGCAAGCTCATGTGAAACTGTTGAATTGGCATAAATGATTGGAACTTTGATTCTGAATATACAGCATTTCGTTACTGAGGGAAGTTCTTTTGAATGTTCTATAGTTGAGATTTTAGAAGACCATGACGTGTGGACAAGTTACTGTTTGTTCTTTATTTTGTTGCCTTATCCGTTAATTTTTTTGGCGATTATTTTATATATTCAGTGCCTCTAATTTGTGATGATTATTGAAATATTGCTTCCTTAGCTGCTAACTGCCGTCTGCTAGTACTAGAGTGCATCACGTAGTTATATATGAATAGCTGTTTATCTTGTCATTTATACTACAGTTTTCTCTATGGCAGTATTAATTTTCATTTTTTCTATTGGAAGTCAAATTTTGTAATATTATGTTGTCTATAAATGATATGGCGTTGATAATATTTTGCTTTAAGTTAATATGCACTGCTTAATTTTGCTTAGGTCTAAACAATCAGTGCACCTGACCATTTTTACATCATGTCTGTCTGTCTGTCTGTCTGTCTACAGTCTACACAAGCATAAAACAAGTAGCGAATGTAAAATATGGCTTTGTTGAGGAAATTTTGCTTACACCCAAATCACTTGCATATCTTTTTTTCTCTTGGTAATTGTAGCTAATTCTATATTTTGATCCTTTTGAATAGCTTGTGTGTTCTTGACTTAATGTCACAGTGTATACATGCACACACACACACACACACACAGTTTTATAATGATTAGATTCAATAAGTATTAGTTTGTCATGATATTGAGTAGATTGTCCTGGATATGTTGCTTTTTTTCTTGGTTTTTTAGCATGTAAAATTTTGGCTGATGCATTATCATCTGGCCCTTACTTTTGCAGGTATCGTGTACAAAGTGATAAAATGGTTGCTATCTGTAGCATACATCCTTCTGAGCAGGCCACACTGCAGTGCGTTGGCTGTGTAAAGGCCAAAATACCTGTTGCCAAAAGTTATCATTGCACACCAAAGTGTTTTTCAGATGCATGGCAGCATCATCGTCTTTTACATGATCGTGCTGCAAATGCAGTTAATGAAAATGGAGCTGAAGAGGAGGAGATATTTGGACGTTATAATAGTTCTGGGTCTGGGGCAGCTACTAACAGTTTATCTAGCTCTGGTTCAAGTGCTAGCATGGCAAATGTGTCAGCTCCTCTGTATCCTGCTGCTGTTACACAACGAAGTGGTGGTGAAACTTGGATTGAAGTTGGACGATCTAAAACGTATACTCCAACAGCTGATGATGTTGGTCATGTCCTCAAATTTGAGTGTGTTGTAGTTGATGCAGAGACAAAAGTTGCTGTGGGGCATGTTAATACTATACTAACTTCACGTGTTATTCCCGCTCCCTCCCCTATTCCACGCCGTTTGATTCCTGTTGATGGGATGGCACATATAGATGCAGATGCGCACATAACATCTTCAGGAACATTTACTGTTCTATCTTACAACATTTTGTCTGATGCATATGCTTCAAGTGATTTATACAGTTACTGTCCTCCATGGGCTCTTTCTTGGCCATACCGGAGGCAAAATTTGTTAAGAGAAATGGTTGGTTACCGAGCAGATATTATTTGTCTTCAGGAGGTACATAAAACATGTTTAGCTGCTTGTTGAGTTTGATGGGAAATAAGCTGATTTAAACTTGGACAATAATTTACTCTTCTTTTTCAAACAGTAATATATAATGTTAATGTCTGTTAAATATAAATTCTCTCGTCAGAATTCTGAAATTTTGGTTACTGGACAGTTTCTTCTTTCTTTCTGTTGTTTTTTTTTTGGAGGGGGGGGGCACTACTTTGGTGGCGTTTGTAACTTTTTATCTCTGTGATTGAGATTTTGGTATGTATTACTTGCTAAGAAAAACTTTACTTCCATTGAAATTGATATAGTGGGCTCATTGTCTCCTGCATTATTTTCAATAACTTGCATTTGTATCTTATATTATGGGGGACAGTGTAAGTCAACTGTAACCCAACCATCTCGAGTTACAATTTCTTTTTCTTCACTCAGATAATCAAGGTTCTTGTAATCAAATGATTGCTCTGTTAAGAACATCTGTTTTAGCTGATAGTCAACCTTTGTACCCCAGGTGCAAAGTGATCATTATGAGGATTTTTTTGCTCCTGAACTGGACAAACATGGTTATTATGGCCTATACAAGAGAAAAACCAATGAGGTTATTCAGATATTTTCATCGTTCTTATTATATCATAATTTTAAAATTCCACTTTTTTTTGGCTACAAAGTCCATTTGATGTTAACCTGTTAATTTTACAGGTGTTTGGCAGCAACACCAAAACAGTTGATGGTTGTGCAACATTTTTCCGTAGAGACAGATTTTCACATGTGAAGAAATATGAGGTTGGGAAGCATTTTGTATCTATGGTAATGCTCTTAATTATGTACGGAAATTAATATGATTTCCACTTGCTTGCAGGTTGAATTTAATAAGGCTGCACAGTCCTTGACAGATGCTATGATTCCAACTGGCCAGAAGAAAACTGCATTGAGTCGACTGGTTAAGGTGGTTCATTGCTCCAAAGATTACATGTCACTTTTGTTCCTAGGCATAAAAAGTTGTCTCTTTTGGAACTAATGCTTATCTTTTTCTTTTTTTTTTCTACTTAGGATAATGTTGCACTGATTGTGGTTCTAGAAGCAAAAGTTAACAATCAGCTAATTGACAATCCTGGAAAAAGACAGCTTCTTTGTGTGGTAATCTCTTATGTTGCTATTAATTATTTGTGACCCTTTGGCAACATTGTGTTAATGCATTCATTGTGCATGATGAAATAATATATACTTCATATCTAGATTGAGTTTGATTTCATATTCTTTGTTCCATTGCCCAAAATTTCTATGATTCTTTTTCTTGAGTGAACAAAATTTCCATGATTTTATATGTTGAATACTAGAGCCTTCCTAGCATAATGCTTCATGGATATTCGTTCTTTTAGGATGTTTAAACATTTTGATGTTTCTTTTCTACTATAATATTCTTCACTAAAGTTTATTCATGACAATTGTTTTGGCTTCTTCTTCTTCTTCTTCTTCTTCTTTTTTTATTTTTTGGGGGGGGGGGGGTGGATAAGAATTTTGTGTCATGGAGGTTCTAAGGTGTTTCATTTTTCCCTCAATTAGTACTCCCCTTTTTCAACGGTATTTCTCATTGACTTTTCTTTTGGACTTTAGGCAAATACACATGTAAATGTGCACCAAGATTTAAAGGATGTCAAACTCTGGCAGGTAAGCCATTTATTTTGCTTGTGAGCAGTGTTTTCATTGTGTTCTTAGCAGTTATAATTTCCCCCGTTTATAGGTGCACACTCTTTTAAAAGGGTTGGAGAAAATTGCTGCAAGTGCAGACATTCCAATGTTGGTTTGTGGAGATTTTAATTCAGTTCCAGGAAGGTAAATGACTTTATTACATTGTGTGATTTTAGCTTATTTTAATTCTATTGACCACTTAAAGCAGTATCAGTAAACTGTGTCTCAAAGTGATACTGAACTTTGTTACAGTGCTCCACATGCACTTCTTGCATTGGGGAAGGTAGATCAAACACATCCAGATTTAGCAGTTGATCCACTTAATATACTGCGGCCTCACAGCAAGTTGGTTCATCAGTTGCCACTGGTAATGTTTTGGATTGCAATTTCATGTACTTTCTTCCATTTTAGTGTGTTTTCTGTTAAATGCTTCAGTTTATGATTTCTTGTTTTTGTTTTTGCTTTTTTGCTTATGGATAACCTTCAATTACAGGTTAGTGCGTACTCATCCTTTGGAAGAACTGTAGGTCTTGGATTTGAGCAGCACAAAAGGAGAGTGGATAGTGCAACAAACGAACCCTTATTCACAAATGTTACCAGGGATTTTATTGGCACTCTAGATTACATATTTTATACAGGTGAGCTATTTTACATTGTTATATCATTTGTTGAATATTGGCATGCAGGTCACTGTTTTATGAAGTCATGATTTTGTGGTTCAGCGGATTCATTGGTGGTGGAGTCGCTATTGGAGCTATTAGATGAGGATAGTTTGAGGAAAGACACAGCGCTTCCTTCTCCTGAATGGTCGTCGGATCATATAGCTCTCTTAGCTGAATTTCGCTGCTGCAAGAATAGATCTAGGCGTTAATATAAGGTAGGAAACATCTCCTCCTTGCCCCTTTGCTACCATTCTTGCTTATAATATTTTACTTTATGGTTGATGATTAATTTGCTTTGGTTGTTGTTAACTGTTATATTTAATCTCAAGTGATCTTGAGAATATATTCGGATTTTATTTTTCATACTACATTGTCATCTACAAATCTGTGTTTGGAGGGGCTGATGACAGCAGGCATTTTCGATACTTAAACATCTAATTAGTTTGAGGAATATTTAATTGAAACTTCATTTATAATAAAATTTCCACATTACTTAAACTTTCTTTTGGGGTTCATTTCCTCCAAGAATGCCCTTTTTTGGTATCTGTAATTGGAAAAAGGTGAAATTGAGTCGAATGGTCTCCTATAGGATTTAGGAGCAGGAAACTAAGGATGACATGGCTGAAACTAATTCGGAGATATGGCATAAGTAGTTACATGAAATTTAAGAATCATGGTACTGGCTCTAGGAGTTTTGGACTATCCAAAAGTAGTTACTTCAGTTTTTTGGTTAACATTTACTCAATGTTTGGATGGGGAGAGAAGTAGGGGCAAGAGAACACGAGAGGAGAAAGCAAGAGAGAAAATTGATTTTCCCTTGTTTGGATTGCAAGAGAAAATAGAAAGGATAGAATAGAGGGGGAGAAAAAGAGGTATGGCCCCACATGTTCCCCAACCCCCCCCCCCCCCCCAAAAAACAAAATTTTCTCATTAAAAGTGGAGGGATTTTGGAGAGAAAAGGAAATTTGCTATCCACATTTTTTTTTTCCCTAAAATTTTCTTTCCTCTCAGTTTTCTCCTATTCACCCAGACATACCCCTCTATTTTCTTTTCCCTCCCATTTTCTCTCCTCTTTCAAATAAAGCATTAATTGATAAATTTGGGTTTATAGAGAATCCTTGAGTGGGTATTTCTTATTGAGACCATCGTCAATCAAGTGTTGGGTGCACAATTTACTTTTTTCTCTTAGCCTCTTTTGTTCTCCTTGCCTTCAGCTCAACTTTGGGTTTGTATATTTGTGGATGCCTGGGTCTTTTTAACAATAACGTTTCACAATGCTTGTAGGTCAGATCTAAACACACAAAGAAAGAGGCTGAAAGAAGCATTTGGTTGGTAAGCTACTGTAAGAATGGCAGATCATGCCTTTGTCTTTCCAGGTATCTCCGTGTGGGATCCTAGCAATGATCTACTTTTTGAGATGCCACCCTTGTCTCATAGAAAAGATTTCATACATCTTTTTGAATTTTTTCCTTGCCCCCTCGCTCCCCAATCTTTTTTTCCCCTCTAAAGAGGGAATTTTCTTTATAGATGTTCAGTGGCTCAATTCATTCTAGCAATTGGGTAATTGACCCATTTTTCCAAATTCCTGGAGATAATATAGTGGCCGCTGAGCAGATAGTTCAAATCCCTTCCCTTTCTGTAGTGATAATATTCAGAACTTAGGTTATGCTTAGTCGCTAAGTGTCAGCATAAATCTGACGAATTTGGAATGGCTTGATATCTGATAACGAAGGGTCCTTCCAATATGGGAAAGGGTTGCCAAACACGGGCTTTGCGATCTGAATTGTAGCTACCATATGTAGCATTGTATAGGGATTGAAGCTACTTAATGTTGACTGATGGATGGTGCATCATAAAAAAGGGCACAAGTCAAATTCTTGATTCTCCAGCCCTGCTATTTTTTAAATGCCGTTATGGGTAGCAACTGAACATTTGATCTATGTATTGTAGGGATACAGTCAGCTTCCTTTTCATTTAGAATGTGCAAATGCTAATCCCATTTTTTTTATATGTTTTTTTTTTATTTTTTAACGGATGACTGAAGATTATAATCACCAAAGGTGGATTTTAAAATGATCTAGTTTGATGTAATTTTTTTTTTTGCCATGGTACATCAATTGACGGAAAAACTCAGTTGTGACAGTGAAATGTCATGTTCAAGATTCAAGATATCTTTGGTCTGAGAGTGTTTCCTAATACTTTGTTTAATGATTGGAAAACAATTAGTTTAAGTTAACGAATTTTGTTTTGGCAAAAAAAAAATGTTACGACTTATGACAAATCTCCCCGCTTAATAAATCGTACATTTTTGGTGATAAACGTTTTTTCAGGAATAAAAGAAAAATGGAATTTTTGGCGGCTCATGACCGTTAGGGGTTTCCAATGGGTAATAATTGAGATGGCGCATTATTATTATTATTATTATTATTTTGCCTTTTTCGGGCCAACAGGACCCAAACTCTTCAAGTGTCGTCTGCTATCCATATATATTTTGGGTGAGCAGTTAACCGAAAAGAAGAAATATATTTTGGGTGAGCACATTGTATTCTGAATCTACCAGGTTTTAATTGGATGATTTATTTCCATTCGAGATCTCTGTTTAAGTTATATTTGCTGTGCAAAAACAAAAGTCAAATTTAACAGGAAAATTATAAACTAACTGAACTATATAGTTAAGACATCGTTCTTCTTTTGGCCATCTGACTAACATAGTTAAGAAGACATCGTTTGAGTAGAACAATTTGCGTGATTCTTTGCTGCTTTTTATGTTCCTATTCCGTGTACAATAATCTTACTATTTTAACGATATATGATACAAACAAACATATAGTTTTTTATTTATTTATTAATATTTTTTTTCAAAGTTTTCTGTTATAAGATTTTTTTTTTATATAATTTTTTTAAATAGTTAAAAATAAAAATTATATATGTATAAAAGATATTGAAGCTAGAAAATGAGAGAAAGCAAATAAGTTAATAAGACTTTCTTTCATACTTTATCTATTTTTTAATTATTCAAATCATATTAATAATTTTATATTTATTTTTTTATTTACTTTTATTTTAATATTTTATTACTTTTCATATATTAAATTTGATTGGTTCAAGATTTATTTGTATAAATTTTAATAACTTCTTTCTTTTGAAATAACATACTTATAAACAATCAATTGATTGGTTGAAGACAAAAAATAGATAATGAAAATAATGAACTAAAAATAAACTACTGAAATAAAATAATTGACTATTGAGTTATATAAAGGAATCTTATAGAATCCTCTTGTAGAAACTTAGAATTGAATAAATGATTGATTGTAAACAAAATTGTTAAAAATTTCATCAACACACTAAATAATAATCCATCCATTGCTTAATATTAGGGATATTTGGGAATTTATTTTGTTTCAAAATATAAGGGATAAATAAAAATTATCTAGTGCATTGAATATTTTTTTAAAAAAATCTTTAATTATAATTCATTTTCATTAATTATATAATAAAAGTTATTAATATTATACGAGAATAGTTTTTAAAAATTATTTTATATTTTTGACAAATTTAATAATTTCAATTGCTTTTATTAGTTTATGTAATCTCTTATATTAAGAATAAGAGGGATTATGTTAGAAATTCATATTGAGTTTCATAACAAGTTTAAAATAAAATAAAAAAATTACTGTTGAAGATTCTAAAGGGGCAGGATTTAAGAAGAATATTAGGATTGTAGAAAAATAAAAAAAGTGGAGTGGATTAATTAATAATTGGTTAAACTAACGATAACATGTTAATGAATATAAAATATAAAAATAAAGTATTTGATACTAAAACAAAAACACGACAAAAGTTTTTTTATTGTTTTTTATGATCTATAATTAGAATAATATAGAAAGTATGAAAATTATAAGAGTGCATTTAATATTACAAAGACAAAAAAAAAAATGATCCAATATGAATACTCAAATGAAAGAATTATTTTATGTCACAGCAACAAGAATAAAGGGAAAAATAAGCATTTGATACTTTTGGTTTTAGTGAATTTTGAATCTAGTCCTTATGGTTTAATTTTGTTTTGAATAGATTCTTGTAGTTTTCACCATGAATGACATTTATCCCCGATTTTTCACTTATTGAAATAAGGATGAATAGGTGGAATTGACAGCGTAAAAAACTATGTGGAAGATGGGAAAGGGCATAGCAATTTACTGATGGTAAACATATAGGCGATAAACTCCAAATGAAAGAAAACCGCCATCCACCATAATTCAGAGCTCTAATGCAGTGAAAGCGTAGCAATTAGGTAATCATCTCATGGTCAAATATGGAAAAGAAAAGGGAAGGAGGAGGAGGAGAAAGAGTCTTTCTACAAAACTAGAGCATGTTTATGTAAATTTTCAAGTAGTCAAAGTGGGAATTCTACACCCTCATCTCCTTCACCCCTAGTCATCTCTGCAACATGACCACCCATGGACGGTCTCTCTCATTCCCTTGGACAAGAAGAGGAAGGATGAGAGAGAGGAAGGAGGAAAGAGATTGGAAGAGGGAGAGTTGATTTCAATGGATGGAGGAGGTGATTTATCAAGTTGCTTGGTCTTGTTTTTTTGGGGTTGATACTATCGCTTTTGCTGTTATGCTTTTCTCCCATTTTATGCTTTGTTTATAATGTGTTTGTCATATATTGGATTAGTTGAACTATTTCGTGGAGCTGCACTTGGTGGTCATGAAACATCATACCAGGAAGCAAAATTGCAAGGCATTAATCTCACAATGTCTCATACCAAATACATATCAATAGTTAACTATCATCGCTAGATCCAAGGGCTTGCCATCTAATAAACACTAACAACTTTTTCCTCTATTGTTTATTAATTTGTGCCATAGAGATTTTGCAAATTTTATCCAGTTAGTCTTATTACAAGCAGCAAGAGTTTACTTTAAAATAAATGATTTTATCATGTAATGAGTATACTCTATTTTTGAGATTCAAAACAAAGGTTCAGAAAAAAAGTAATAAAGCACCACTGATGATCCTCTCTAGATATTTATCTCCAAAAGAATGAAGTATAATCAGGCAGGTTTCTTAATTAGCTTGCAGGTGCTATGTAGTTTAGTAATGCAACAAAAGTGGCCAATACCATTCACCAAATTGACTCCATTAATCTGTTACTGAAGCAAGGATCATGAAGGAGTTTCTCGCCCATGTCAAAATGCAGTTTAAAACTTCAAACTGTTAATGATAGGTTTTGATCCTCAAAATGCAAGAACATCGGTGTTGTGAATACTTGGAGCAGTCTCAAAGCAAAAATTGGAAAAACTAAAGCAACAACTGCTGGAGCTTTTAAGTTGCAAACATAGGATGAATTTAAAGAATTCCTGTCTTGCATTTTGTGTGAACACATTTATATTATAAATATGCTAGTAACTACGTACCAATCAAGTTCAACACTGCAGCAAATATATTTCCCATAAATCAATACCTTGCATTGTTACTGCAAAAGAGAAGAACTGCAACAAATTTGTTATTTTTTTCTTCCATCATTAGCGATGAGTCTATGGTTTTCCTTGTTTTTTTGCCCAACTGACTATTGATGAGCACGTGAGTGTTTTAACTCCTAGAACATTGCCGTGGTAATTCCCTTGGCATTTTCAAATTAGTCAATGGCCTGGCCATTAATAATTTCATGAAATGGACAAAAAGTACTCACATGGCGATGCATTTCACTATCCACTTCAATATTGTTAGCTACTTGGGACATTTTCTGGACGCTGATTTGTTGATTTGGCCACTTTGGGGATGTATTTTGCAATTCTATGAAACTATAGGGATCAACAATTTAACAGTGGGATTGTACAGGGATTACTTTGAAATTTTTGAAAGTATAAAGACTAAATTAAAAATTAGATTAAATGATAAGAACTAAATGTTTAATTTCCCTTTAAATGAATAATTTTTTGTCACCTACATTATTAACGGAAAGTTTAACCAGAAAATTGTGACGGCACCCGTCGCCACTTGCCAATACATCATCAATAACAAATTTTCACTTCAAGGATATTATGTGGGCCAATCCCATTGGAACCGAGAAGTTTTTCCTAATTCTAACCACAAATGAATTTGGAGAAGGGAAAAGCATGAAAAAAGGAGGCAAAAAAAATAGCAGTTACAGTGCAGGACAACCCCAAGCATCCCCCATTCGCCTATTACTTCACGCGCCCCCTACAATTTCCATTTCTTCTTTCTCGTCGTCCCTTTTCACTCCGCATGCTGCGAGCAGCTAGAGAAGGACGCCGGAGAATCTTCATCTAGGGTTAGGATTTGCCCTGATCGGGATATTGTTCAAACAGTCCTGATTGAGCAAAGCAACAAGATGGGTGTGAATTCCCTGCCATCGGAGTCAAGCAACGATCTCGATGAGCAGATCTCGCAGCTCATGCAGTGCAAGCCGCTTTCAGAGCAACAGGTTTGATTTATATTACCTGAATGGTTAGGATCTGCTTGGTTTCTGTAGAAACATTGCACTTAGATGTGGAATTGACTTGGATTAGTTTTAGCGCCGTATCGCGGCGAATTGGAATGCCTTGAGTATAAAATTGAAAAATATGTGAAAGTATGATTGATTTGTACAAATGATGATAGAGATTTTGAAGAGGTGATTGACCTTGTGAGAAAAAAATCTTAGGAAATGTTATTTGTTTGCAAAATTCGATTTTTGGCTGTAACAGTCACGTTATATTTCGATTGGAGAAATTACGCGCCCCCCAATGTCAAAAAATTGAAGGAGTTTCATCATACGCCCACTCCTGGTGTCCAGGATGTTATCAATAACTTCAATAGGATGAGACAATTACCTAAAAGTTAGAATACTCTGTTTTGACATTTCACATGGTCATATCGTAGGATAGTCTGTATTTTAAATTGTCTGACAATCACCTAAAATGTCATGAACTATTGCTAGCGCCCTAATGCATCTGGCAAGATAAGGAATTTTCTTTCATATTATATCTTATGCTATGCAGTAAGGGTTTTACCACAAGGTCTTCGCTTTGTTGGAATTTTGGGTTTTCATTCTTTGAGTTGAGGTGCCACACTATGGTTGTTGTCAAATGTCAAAGATTGGTCATATGTGTAGGAAGGGGTGCTTAACACCTTTTGTATGTGCTACTTTGTTGATTGCATTTAGTTTTCTAAGAGGCATTTTAGCCTTTACCACTTTTGCATAAGCAGTGTTGCTTCATTTATGTTTCCCCACTTCAGAGTTTATTTCACAAAGTTCTCTCTCTTGAAACTGACTTAGATGGGAGAATGACTGGAGTTCTTTATTTTTTGAGTGATCAATTTTTGAAAGGGTTAAAAGGGTTTGTAATTTTTATTGATTTCTATGTGTTGTTTTGTTTGTTTTGAGCAGTCATGCTCCATATATATTGATTAACATCATCTTATTGATTTTGCTGTTGTTGTATAAATTTAAACTTATTATATTGTTTTCTCTATTGCCTTTAGGTTAGAGTTTTATGCGAGAAGGCAAAGGAGGTTTTGATGGATGAAAGTAACGTTCAGGTGCTATTCTTTATTAACGTGTAATTCTCAGTGATGACTTTCTTGTTTCTTAAGTCATTGATTTCACTTCTTAACTATTCCTTCTACTACTAGATTTGTGTGATAATTAATTTTTCACCTAGTCAGAAATGAATTAACTAACTATATTTTTTATTTGTTTTTAATATTTGGGTTCATTGCTCTTGTATCTGTTCCTTTTAATGCTTGTTATTATGAGAGTGTTTTGTGGAAGGAAGAAATAGTGTTTTCAAGCTTTCTTTTCTATTTATATGCTTAAATTTCTCATGCTGCATATCCTTGTGTAAATGCCAAACACATTACCCTATATCATGGAAACTTTATATTGCATAGTATCTTTTACAGAGAAAGAATTAATATTTTTTTGGGTGACTCCTGTATCACAGCCTGTGAAAAGTCCTGTGACAATTTGTGGCGATATTCATGGACAATTTCATGATCTTGCAGAGCTATTTCGAATTGGTGGGAAGGTATCATTTATGTCCATTGCTTTCTCTTAGCATTCAAATCGTTTGTTTCAGCTGAGGGGAATGATATAATGTAATTGATGGAGACTTGGTTTGTATGGGATGTCGAAATCCCACATTGAGTAGTATTGGATGCTCAATGGGGTATATAAGTGGGTTGGTTCTCCCACCTCAATAGCTAAGTTTTGAGGGAGGATTTCCCATCCCACTTGGGTATCCATCAGTAACTAATCAATTGAGAGCTACCAATGAATAAGATTTTGAAGATTGAAGTGCATCTGAGTTTTTGAGGAGTGGATTGCATGAAGGGAACTATTCATTGATTCAATGAAACCCTTAATTTGCTAATGATTTTGTGAAAAGTTCCTTTACCAAGCTATGATCTGAAATCTCAGAATACCATGTTTTATTGACAGTGTCCAGATACAAACTACTTGTTTATGGGAGATTATGTGGACCGAGGTTATTATTCAGTTGAAACTGTAACAGTAAGTGTCCTGAAGACAAAGTTATCTGAAATTTTATGTTTTTTCCCTGTATGATCATGTCATCCTTCTCCCCCTTTTTCTGTGCATTTTGTACATTCATCTTGAGGTTGAGGGAACTTGGTCAGAAAGTTCTATGACTCTGATTGAGCATAATTAATGTTGTCTTCCACCACCTTACATGGGTTTAAAAAGAAAATAGAACCCTTGCCAATTTTGCAAATAACTTTTTATGTTCCTCTGACATTAGCATGTGTAAATGATGCTGTTGTATAGCATAAATCGGAATCTGAATCATTATAAAAATAATAAGGATGTTTGTATTTCATTCAGTTACATTTCCAATACAAGGTTTTGAAGATCAAAGTGGATTCTTTGTGGAGGTAATTGCCAAGATTTTTATACACTTGTGGAAGGGTGTTAAGCAGCTAAGCAGAATATCTAGTGAAGTTTCTGACTTCCAATTACTAAAATTTTATGTACATTGCATCTTTGAGAGCTGTTTTACATGCTTCTTATGGTTGGTGAATTCAGCACTAACGTGGCTTTTGGATTGACTTTAATATTGAAAACTGATATACTGAGTGTACTATCCCAAACTTTTATATGAAACTCTCAATCAGTTAGTGCTAGGATGTTTATGAAGTGTTCTTTATTTTTTTGTTTTAAAACAATTTTACTAGGAACATCTTATGATTGTTTCTTTGGTATTTTAACGGGCATTTGTGTCCTGTTCGATAAATTTTCTTTGGATTGATATTGTTGTATGTTTGAGGTACTAATGAGGTATTCTATACAGCTCCTTGTGGCTCTAAAAGTTCGATATCCTCAACGGATTACTATTCTTCGAGGAAATCATGAAAGCCGTCAGGTATGCTCTCTCTCTCTCTCTCTCTCACACACACACACACACACACACACAATCATTTTGAAATTTTTAGATTTCTCATTTTTCCCTTAAGTTCTCTATGTTTTATAATTCCATATTCATTTAACTATTTTTATTCTCACTGGGTGCCAGAATTGGTTTCTCTTGGAGTTTTTTTTAGTTGTTAAGTATTTGGATTTTGATTTTCAAACTTGCACATGGTTTATAAAGCTAAGTGTTACTTTATCATTTCTCCTTTTTGCAGATTACTCAGGTATATGGATTTTATGATGAATGCCTGAGAAAGTGAGTTTTCAACACCTTCATTTAGTGGTCCTAGGGAAAAAACAGGAGATACTTTTGTCTAGAGATTTTTTTCTTAATGTTTGTAATTTTTGAGTGTATCAATTGAGTTTCTCTTTGTTACTTAGGAATTACCAATATATAAATGTGTTATTGTTAATGTTACCATGATGGTGTCAAAAAGTCTTTTTTGGTCATACAAACTATTTGTTTGGATATATTATAGGTAATAGGGATGCTTCAAAAACTCTCTTCTTTTTCCTGTAGTATATGAATTTGTGCATTTTACCTTTAGGTTTTGACTAGGAATTTTTTGTTGCAATTTGAGATTATGTTCAATATTCAATATTGATGCATATGTCATGCATGGCATTTTGACATCTGATTTTATAACTACTGATGCTGTGGAAGTTGTGATTCACACATAACAAAGTAGTGTGCCTTTATGTTCTATTCAAAATAATCACGAGTATAGAAATCAATACATCAAGTTATTATTGGTCTAAAATGAAGCTGAAATAGAAGAAAATAAATATGTACTCTGTGCTTGGTTCTATTGTCCCAAATTCAACACCTAGACAGACTGATAGCTTTGGGATGTCTGCCCAGTTGGGATTTCGGAAATTCTTGTGATTTCAAACCATTATTTCTGTCAAAAGGAATCCTATTTTTTCATCAGGAAAAAAAAAAGGAATGCTAGTTTGTGGGGGTGGGTGTTGAGGATGCATGGGGTGTGATCTTAGTCAATCAATCATGGGACTTGACATGGATAATAATGAACTTAAATGGTAAGCAGAGGAGCAGACATCCTTCTGTTAGCAAGCTTCAGGTATGGGATTGTTGCTACTTTCATCATGTGCTTATACTGGTGGGATTAGCAATTGATCTACGACCAAAAACTTTTTTGTTTCAAAGTATATGATCTCTGAGCATCTAATTGGGTACTTTGTTGTGAGGATGCTCTATCTGTGGTCTTCCTGTGGAGGATAAAGTGGATCTGGAGATAGATTACAAGAGCTAATAATGTTATGATGCTGTTCACAAATGGTGGTCCTTTTATAGGGATCTCAGCTCTGATTTAGATCTCTTCATATCTTAATTTCAATGGCGACACCAATGGTCAGATTTAAGATAGTTTTGGATTTTGAAATGGTACAGAGGCACTTTAGTGTGTATAATTTGAAACTTTATTATGATATGGGTGGGTTGAGCAAATGTCATATGTAATTGGATCTAGATTCAGATACACCTTGATCTGCTGTGTGGGATTCGTCCCTTTTGATTGTTCAAATTGCATGAGTCTCTTAATAGGATGTTTTGAATGTTCCTCTTTGCTTATAAACAATCTAATTTCCATGTCCATGATAGTTCTTTTCATTATTTATTTGCAGATATGGTAATGCCAATGTTTGGAAGATCTTTACGGACCTTTTTGATTACTTTCCTTTGACTGCATTGGTTAGTACCAATTTGTACCATTTGTGCATTTCAATTTTAATATTTAGTGGTCACAAGGGCAATAGAAATGGATAATAAATTGTAGAAAATTCAGAGAAAGATGATTCTGGACTCGAATTTAAATCCAAAGAAGAGGAGATATAAGTACCAGGATCTTGGCAGCAAGAATGCCTCTAGAATCCCATAAAATCAGCAGAGATGGAAGAAAATAAATTACATTAAAAATAGGCAAAAAGAAAACCAGGAAGCTAAAAGTCAGGGATTTTAACAGATATGACAATGGTAACAATCAAGCCTATAAGGAGTCATCCTTATAATAACGAACAATGACACATGAGGTATTACGTACAAAATAAAAAGAGGTTTTTGGAGTAAATATTCCCCTTTCCCAAGATTAAGGGAAACTAAACACTTCCTCTCATCTTTCAGAGGTTACAAGAACCTCCGTGGTTTAAACTTTTTCATGTGATAGATAATCTTTTGTTCATCAGATTGTTGAAATTTTAAAATGAACACAACTGTCAGCTCTTATATTACTTATGCATATGGAGGGTGGGAGGAGTGAACAGCATTCACTTGAAAAATCTTAGACAAAATCTTTTGTTGAGAGTAACATTTGAAGGGTTAGGAGGAGTGAATACGTTTGAAAATATTCAGTGTTACAATTTATTAATGCTTGTGTTGAGTGTAAAATATAGTTTTCCCCAATCAAACTTATTTTTCATTCTTTTGGCATTTCCTATTTTAAAAACTGTTGCTTTCAAAACATCTTCAGTAATTGTGAATATAGTGAGTGGTATTTTTAAGTTTCTTGCTCAACCTTGTTCAACTAAGGTTCCTTGTCTTTGTAATGATTCTAGGAGTCAGGATTTTCAATTGATTGGTGAACAAGTTCCTTATGTTTGCCATAAGAATTCGTTCAGAAAATGTTAGTTTCAGGTTTTAGTCTGTTTTTTTCTTTTATAGTCTTTTCAGCTTCTAACTTAATTTTGTCGCTAACAGGTCGAATCAGAAATTTTTTGTTTGCATGGTGGACTGTCACCATCAATTGAAACCCTTGATAATATAAGGAACTTTGATCGTGTTCAAGAGGTTCCTCATGAAGGGCCCATGTGTGATCTGTTATGGTCTGACCCAGATGACAGATGTGGCTGGGGAATTTCACCTCGTGGTGCTGGATATACCTTTGGTCAGGTAACCTTATATTTGATAGTCAATTCTCTACTTTCTTTATTACGACACTTTTGTTGCATTGAAGCATTGCAAGTCTGATTATTGTCTTCAAAAGTTTTAATTTTGAATTCATACTCATTGTTCCAGGATATATCTGAGCAATTTAATCACACAAACAGCCTTAAGTTGATTGCTAGAGCTCATCAGCTTGTGATGGATGGATTTAACTGGGCTCATGTAATTGTCATTCTTGTAAAATTGTTTCCTCTTTGGCTTTGCTTATTTTAAAATTAAGGAGGTCATCTGAAGCTAATTTTCGTTTTGCTGAAACAGGAACAAAAAGTGGTTACCATATTTAGTGCCCCTAACTACTGTTATAGATGTGGGAACATGGCTTCCATTTTGGAGGTTGATGATTGCAAGGGTCACACATTTATTCAGGTCTCTCTCACTCAACTTGTTCTTGTTCTACTTGGTATGAAGTTGATTGATACATGCATAAATTTGTTTGTATCTTGCAGTTTGAACCGGCTCCTAGGAGAGGAGAACCGGATGTCACCCGTAGGACGCCTGATTACTTCCTATAATGTAGCTGCTGAATGTCACACTGGTATTACTACTTACTGCACTAATTTCAGGTTGTACCGTAGTTGTGCGTCCTCGTTCCTGAGATTGCTGTAAGCATTTAAATCCATGGATATACACTTACCCATGCTGTTGTGGTGGCTGTGGATGTCCGCTTTGATGTATTATGGGAAGCTAATATTCCACTGATTTGTTACGCCCAAGAACCTGGTGGACACCCTTTTGGAGGAGTTGCCTAGATGATGCTTAGGTCAGAATATGTATCATTCTAGCCAAATGTGGATATTTTAATCTTCTCCGTCTTCCTCCCCCTCATTCCCTCTCCTCCCGGGGGACTTTAAAATTTATGACTGGGATTTTTATATCTCGTGCGTGTCTTGCTATGTTCTATCAATTTTTGGATAAAGTTCTACGATGGTAGTGATAAGTTTGTTTTTTTACCATATCATTTTTCGTGCAATTATACCAGTCCCACTTGAGTGAGCTTTTCTTTAGTCCTTAATGTTCTTCATAGAATTATTGAACCTAAAATTGGTCAACTGTGGGTGAATGGAGGGATTGCAGGAATGTTCATAACGATTTGCCTCCGTTTTTCTACTTTCGATCCGCCATTTAAGGTACATATACAATAATTTATTACCAAAACCTAGCCGCACGGGCTGGTGACAGTCTTCTGGATGGATTTGTTTCCTTCAACTTCTGACTAAACCTGGTAGGACCTAGCATTTTTAACTTCGTAATTGGATCTTTCTATGAAGGTCTCAGACTTCCTTCGCCTTCATATTCCTGAGGTATGTCTATTTCCTTTTTTTTTTTGGTAAAAAAATCAGGTTTATATATTTCTTCATAGCCAGTTTCTTTCTTTTCTTTTCTTTTCTTTTTTTCTTGGAATTAAGTTAGCTTAATAATTCTCCCTATTCAAAAGTTGAATCTGCAATCTCTTGAATGGCACTAAAAATATACATTATTATGATTCAGTAAGAAATTAATTATTGATTGATTTAATTTTGATTTTGTATTAATTACATTAGTTTGCTTTTGAAATCCTATTAATCATGTTTACTGCATTTATTATTTTATTAAAAATGATTTATATAATTTTAAATCAACAGTTAATATTTTATTAACTTTGAATTTAAATTTGAAAATGCATATATATGATATTATTTAAAATTCATTTTTTAATTAAATGAAGATGTTGTTTGCCATAATTTTGGAATTAACATGGAATTTATTAATTATAAGGGTTTAAGGATGATATTTTAAATTTACTACAGAAGGATAATTTTTAAAAAAATGTTTATTAGATTAAAAGAGTTTAAATTATTGATCATACTTCACCCCTTCAAGCATTTTAATTTATATTAAAATATTACCATATACAAGCATTTTAGTTTGTATTAAAATATTACCACACACGTATATGGGGTGTGTGTATCTATTTGTTTATTTGTTAATTTCTTAATGAAATCAATTTTATAAGGGAGTTTAGTATATATAAAAGTAAAGATTGCTAAAATTGAGTTGTTGCAAATTCAACTATCCCCTTAATAATATGGACCTGATTGTGAACTTCTAATACTCTCATCAATTTATGGTAATTGTTGACATAAAAAAGATTAATTAACATTGTTTCTTAAATTTTTTAATTATAATTTAAATGACTTTATTCATTTAAAGTTATTGTGATTAACTATCCTTAATTCTTAATTTAATTAAATGGATTTTTCTTATCTGCAGCATATTTGAGTAATTCTCACATAAAATTTAATTAATTTTCATTATTATATATTTTAAATTAATAAAATGAATTTCAAATTTTTCATTGACTTTTTTAGATAAAATTTGTTGAAATATCCCAGCGCGTCATTGGGGTGTAATGCAGGTTGAGTTTCAAAACAAGTTTCAAATAAAATTAAAGGAAATACTCTTAAAGATTCTAAAGGGATAGGATTTGAGAAGGAATATTAGGATTCGGTAAAGGTGTTTAAAAACAATCTAAATTGATTAATCCAAACTAAATTGACCAAAATTGATTACAACTGAATTTAAGTAAGATTTATTTTTGTTTTTATAATTATAGAACCGGCTCTTGATTTTAAATATTTGAAACATAGACGAAACTTGCTATACTTTTTTTAGTTTTTTTAAATACAACAACTATATTTATTTAATATATTTTTTAATATTATCCATTAATATTAAGTCTCTTAACATATAATGAGTAAATAAGTCCATGAATAAGATTACAAAATATTTATTAGTTTATAATATATATATATATATAAGTCTATTATTATAATTAATTATGTAAATTTATAAAAAAATAAATAATGATGTGAAAAAATTCACAAAATTTTTACATAAAATATCCATATTTTAATAGAATATTTAGATATAATTTATATTCACAAAATATAGAACTTGTTTGATTTAATTTTGAAGAATGTTCAATTTAACATGATCAAAACCAATTCAAACCAAATTAAACCAATTAAAAATAAAATAAAAAAATGTCCCAAGAAATGTAAACCTAATTGGTTTCATTCGATTTGATTTTTATCTAAATCAAGGCAAATCAAGTTTATACACACTCTTAGATGTAGAAAAATAACAAAAAAGTGGAATGCATCAATTAATAATTGGTCAAACTAACGATAACAAGTTAATGAATATAAAACACCAAAATAAAGTATTTGATACCGGATAAAAAATACAACAAAAATGCTTTCGACTATTTTTTTATAATCTATAATTATCTGGCGACTAGAAAGTATGATATTTATAAGAGCAAAGACATAAAAAATGATTCTATATAAATATTCAAAAGAAATAATTATTGTATGTCATTCTGTCATAGTAATAATAAATGAATAATTTTTACCAACAAGATTTGACCTAAGTATGATATCCAAAGTTTGATCTTTAGTGATCTATGAAAAAAATATTGTTAGAATAAAAAAAATTTATTTTAGTAATATTCTTGGTTGACAACAAAATAAATGAATAATTTTTTTGTCATTTACATTATTAATGGAAAGTTTTTTTCCAGATATTATTAATAGAGAATTTAACCAGAAAAAATTGTGAGGACACCCCTTCTCGCCACTTGCCACCGGATCATCATCAACAAATTTTCACTTCAAGGATATTATTATGTGGGATAATCCCATTGGAATGAAGAAGTTTTTCCTAATTCTAACCACAAATGAATTCGGAAGCACGAAAAAAGAATGCAAAAAATAGCAGTTACGGTGCAGGACAACCCCCGGTATCCCCCAATCGCCACATTCGTCTATTACTTCACGCGCCCTCTACAGTTACCATCTCCTCTTTCCTTTCGTCCCTTTTCACTCCACATACTGCGAGCAGCTAGAGAAGGACGCCGGAGAACCTTCATCTACGGTTAGGATTTACCCTGATCTGGATATTTTTCAAACGGTCCTGATTGAGCAAAGCAGCAAGATGGGTGTGAATTCCCTGCCATCGGAGTCGAGCTACGATCTCGATGAGCAGATCTCGCAGCTCATGCAGTGCAAACCGCTTTCAGAGCAGCAGGTTTGATATATATTGCCTGAATGGTTAGGATCTGCTTGGTTTCTGCAGAAACATTGCACTTAGATGTGGAATTAACAGGGATTAATTTTAGCGCCGTATCGCGGCCAATTGGAACGTCTTGAATATAAAATTGAAAACTATGTTAAAGTATGATTGATTTGTACAAATGACAATAGAGAATTGATGAGGAAAAGATTAACCAGGTGAGAAAAAAATCATAGAAAATGTTATTTGTTTGCAAAATTCGATTTTTAGCTGTAACGATCACGTTATATTTCGATTGGAGAAATTACGGATCCCCCAATGTCATGAAATTGTAGTAGTTTCCAAATACTCCCACTCCTGGTGTCTAGGATGTTATCAATAACTTCAATAGGATGAGACAATTACCTAAAAATTAGAGTACTCTGTTTTGACATTTCACGTGGTCATATCGTAGGATAGTCTGTATTTTAAACTGTGACCTAAAAGGTCATGAACTATTCCTATCGTCCTAAGGCATCTGGCAAGATAAGGAAGCTTCTTTCATATTATCTTAATGGTATGCAGTAAGGGTTTTAAGGCAGGGTCTTTACTTTGTTGGAATTTTGAGTTTTGATTCTTTGAGCTGAAGTGCCACACTATGGTTGTGGTCAAATGTCAAAGATTGGTCATATCTGTAGGAAGGGGGCTTGACACTTTTGTTGATTGCATTTAGATTGGTCAATGTTAGAAAAGGTTTAAGGGTTTGTAATTTTGTATTGATTTCATTGTGTTGTCTTGGGCAGTCATACTCCATTTATGTTGATTAGCATCATCTTATTGCTGTTGCTATTGTTGTATTAATATAAACTAATTGTTTTCTCTACTGCCTTTAGGTTAGAGTTTTGTGCGAGAAGGCAAAGGAGATTTTGATGGATGAAAGCAACGTTCAGGTGCTATTTTTTTTATTAACTTGTACTTCTCAGTGATGACTTTCTTGTTTCTTAAGTCATTGATTTCACTTCTTAACTATTCCTTCTACTACTAGATTTGTGTGATAATTAATTTTTCACCTAGTCAGAAATGAATTAATTAACTATATTTTTTATTTGTTTTTAATATTTGGGTTCATTGCTCTTGTATCTGTTCCTTTTAATGCTTGTTATTATGAGAGTGTTTTGTGGAAGGAAGAAATAGTGTTTTCAAGCTTTCTTTTCTATTTATATGCTTAAATTTATCATGCTGCATATCCTTGTGTAAATGCCAATCACATTACCCTATATGAAGGAAACTTTATATTGCATAGTATCTTATACAGAGAAAGAATTAATATTTTTTTTTTGTGGTTCCTGTATCACAGCCTGTGAAAAGTCCTGTGACAATTTGTGGTGATATTCATGGACAGTTTCATGATCTTGCAGAGCTATTTCGAATTGGTGGAAAGGTATCATTTATGTCTATTGCTTTCTCTCAGCATTCAAATCGTTTGTTTCAGCTGAGGGGAATGATATAATGTAACTAATAAATTGAGAGCTACCACTGAATAAGATTTTGAAGATTGAAGTGCATCTGAGTTTTTGAGGAGTGGATTGCATATGACCTGTTTTTACATACTTGTTTAGTTTTGGATAGCATATTTTGCTAGTGATTTTGTGAAACTTTCCTTTGCCAAGTCAGGATCTGAAATCTTAGAATACTGTGTTGTATTGGCAGTGTCCAGATACAAACTACTTGTTTATGGGAGATTATGTGGACCGGGGTTATTATTCAGTTGAAACTGTAACAGTAAGTGTACTGAAGACAAATTTATCTGAAATTTTATGTTTTTTCCCCGTATTATCATTTCATCCTTCTCCCCATTTTTCTGTGCATTTTGTACATTCATGCTTGAGGTTGAGAGAACTCAGTCAGAAAGTTCTTCTCAAGCCACTGTAAGTCTGGCTGAGCATCATTTAAGTTGTCGTGCACCAACTAACAGGGGTTACAAAGAAGACCGAATCCTGGCCAATTTGCAAATAACTTTTTATGTTCCTGTCACATTAGCATGTGTAAATGATGCTGTTGTACAGCATAAATTGGAATCTGAAGCATTATAAAAATAGCAAGGATGTTTGTACTTGATTCAACTATATTTCCAATACAAGGTTTTGAACATCAACGTGGAGTCTTGGTGGAGATAATTGCCAAGATTTTTATACACTTGTGGAAGGGTGTTAAGCAGCTAAGCAGAACATCAAATATTGAAGTTTCTGACTTCCAATTACTAAAATTTTATGTACATTGCATCTTTGAGAGATGTTTCTCATGCTTCTAATGGTTGGTGAATTCAGCACTGACGTGCCTTTTGGATTGACTTTAATATTGAAAACTGACATACTGAGTGTGCTATCTCAATCATATGAAACTCTCAATCAGTTAGTGCTTGGATGTTTATGAATTTTTTTTGTAGGAAAATTTTTTTTGCTAGATACAGCTTATATTTTGATTGATATTGGTGTATGCTTGAAGTACTACTTAGTTATTCTATACAGCTCCTTGTGGCTCTGAAAGTGCGGTATCCTCAACGGATTACTATTCTTCGAGGAAACCATGAAAGCCGTCAGGTATGCATTCTTTCTCTCAATGAAATTTGTTGATTTCTTATTTTTCCCTTAAGTCCTCTATGTTATAAAATTCCGTATTCATTTAATTATTTTTATTCTCAAGAGGTGCTAGAATTGGTTTGTCTTGGAGATTTTTTTGCTGTGTAACAAATTGTAGTTGTTAAAGTATTTGGGTTTTAATTTCCAAACTTGCACATGATATATTAAGCTAAGTGTTACCCTATCATTTCTCCTTTTTGCAGATTACTCAAGTATATGGATTTTATGATGAATGCCTGAGAAAGTGAGTTTTCAACGCCTTCATTTAGTGGTCCTAGGGAAAGGACAGGAGATACTTTTGTCTAGAGGTTTTTTTTTTTTTAATGTTGATAATTTTGTGATTGTATCAATTGAGTTTCTCTTTGTTAATTAAGAACTACCAATATATAAATGTGTTATTGTTAATGTTACCATGATGGTGTCACAAAGTCTTTTTTGTCATACAAACTTTTTGTTTGGATATATTATAAGTAATAGGGATGCTTCAAAAACTCTTTTCTTTTTCCTGTAGTATTTGCGGCATTTTAACTTAAGGTTTTGACCAGGAATTTTTTGGTGCAATTTGAGATTCGTGATTTCAAAAAATATTCAATTTTGATGCGTATGTCATTTATGGCATTGACATCTGATTTTATAACTAGTGATACTGGAGAAATTGTGTGATTCACACATAATAAAATAGTGTGACTTTATGTTCTATTTAAACTAATCACGAGTATAGAAATCTATACAGCAAGTTATTATTGGTCTAAAATAAAGCTGAAATAGAAGAAAATAAATATGTACTTTATGCTTGGCTCGATTATCCCAAATTCAACACCTAGCCAGACTGGTAGCTTCAGGATGTCAGCCTAGTTGGGATTTCAGAAAATCTTGTGATTTCAAGCCATTTTTCCTGTCAAATGGAATGCTATTTTTTCATCAGGGGAAAAAAGGAATGCTAGTTTATGGGGGTGGGTGTTGAGGATGCATTGGATGTGATCTTGGTCAATCAGTCATGGGACTTGAAATGGATAATAATGAACTTAAATGGTAAGCAGAGGAGCGGACATCCTTCTGTTAGCAAGCTTCAGGTATGGGATTGTTGCTACTCTCATCATTTGCTTATACTGATGGGATTAGCAACAGATCTACAACCAAAAGTATTTCGCTTCAAAGTATATGATCTCTGAGCGTCTAATTGGACACTTTGTTGTGAGGATGGTCTCTGTGGTCTTCCTGTGCAGGCTAAAGTGGATCAGGAGATAGATTACATGAACTAATAATGTTATGATGCTGGTTACACGGTGGTCTTTTTATATAGATCTCTTCATATCTTAATTTCAATGGTGACGCCAATAGTCAGATTTGAGATAGTTTTGGATTTTGAAGTTGTACAGAGGCACTTTGGTGTATATAATTTGAAACTTTATTTTACCACAAATTGATATATGTGGGTTGATCAAATGTCATTTGTAATTGCATCTAGATTCAGATACACCTTGATCTGCTGTGTGGGATTCGATCCATTTGATTGTTCCATTTGCATGTTCCTCTTTGCTTATTGACTTGCTTATAAACAATCTAATATCCATGTCCATGATAGTTCTTTTCATTATTTATTTGCAGATATGGTAATGCCAATGTTTGGAAGATCTTTACGGACCTTTTTGATTACTTTCCTTTGACTGCATTGGTTAGTACCAATTTGTACCATTTGTGCATTTCAATTTTAATTTTTAGCGGTTGCAAGGACAATAGAAATGGAGAATAAATTGTAGAAAATTCAGAGAAAGATGATTCTGGATTCGTATTTAAATCCAAAGAAGAGGAGATATAAGTACAGGGATCTTGGCAATAAGAATGCCTCTAGAATCCCATAAAATCAGCAGAGATGGAAGAAAATAAATTACAATAAAGATAGGCAAAAAGAAAACCAGGAAGCTAAAAATCAGGGATTTTAACAGATATGACAATGGTAACAATCAAGCCTATAAGGAGTCATCCTCATAATAACGAACAATAACACATAAGGTATTACGTACAAAATAGGAGAAGACGTTTTTGGAGTAAATATTCCCCTTTCCCAAGATTAAGGGAAACTAAACACTTCCTCTCATCTTTCAGAGGTTACAAGAACCACAGTGATTTAAACTTTTTCATGTGATAGATAATCTTTTGTTCATCAGATTGTTGAAATTTTAAAATGAACACAACTGTCAGCTCTTATATTACTTATGCCTATGGAGGGTAGGAGGAGTGAACAGCATTCACTTGAAAAATCTTAGACAAAATCTTTTGTTGAGAGTAACATTTGAAGGGTTAGGAGGAGTGAATACGTTTGAAAATATTAAGTGTTACAATTTATTAATGCTTGTGTTGAGTGTAAAATATAGTTTTCCCCAATTAAACTTATTTTTCATTCTTTTGGCATTTCCTGTTTTAAAAACTGTTGCTTTCAAAACATCTTAAGTAATTGTGAATATAGTGAGTGGTATTGTTAAGTTTCTTGCTCAACCTAGTTCAACTAAGGTTCCTTGTCTTTGTAATGATTCTAGGAGTCAGGATTTTCAATTGATTGGTGAACAGGTTCCTTATGTTTGCCATAAGAATTTGTTAAGAAAATGTAACTGGCCTGTTCGACAGCTGTTATCAAAATAGTTTGTGTTTTCAAAAACAGAAAAACAAAAAATTTTTTTGGTAAATCTATTTTTTATAAAATGATTTGGAAAACAGAAAACTCATGACATCTTTAAGATATTTTGTAATTTTTGTTCTGGAAAATATAAGAAAATGTGAAAAATTAATGATAAAGTTGTAAATTTTAAATAATTCATTTAACACTTACTAATTATAATTTTTGTGACAATTATTCAAACAGATTTTTTTTTTCAAGACTTGTTCTCGAAAACAGTTTTGATAAAACTGTCTTCGAGAACAATAAAACAGAATACGCTGTCAAAATTTCAGTTTTTAGTCTGTTTTTCTTTTTTAGTCTTTTCAGCTTCTAACTTAATTTTGTTGCTAACAGGTCGAATCAGAAATTTTTTGTTTGCATGGTGGACTGTCACCATCAATTGAAACCCTTGATAATATAAGGAACTTTGATCGTGTTCAAGAGGTTCCTCATGAAGGGCCCATGTGTGATCTGTTATGGTCTGACCCAGATGACAGATGTGGCTGGGGAATTTCACCTCGTGGTGCTGGATATACCTTTGGTCAGGTAACCTTATATTTGATAGTCAATTCTCTACTTTCTTTATTACGACACTTTTGTTGCATTGAAGCATTGCAAGTCTGATTATTGTCTTCAAAAGTTTTAATTTTGAATTCATACTCATTGTTCCAGGATATATCTGAGCAATTTAATCACACAAACAGCCTTAAGTTGATTGCTAGAGCTCATCAGCTTGTGATGGATGGATTTAACTGGGCTCATGTAATTGTCATTCTTGTAAAATTGTTTCCTCTTTGGCTTTGCTTATTTTAAAATTAAGGAGGTCATCTGAAGCTAATTTTCGTTTTGCTGAAACAGGAACAAAAAGTGGTTACCATATTTAGTGCCCCTAACTACTGTTATAGATGTGGGAACATGGCTTCCATTTTGGAGGTTGATGATTGCAAGGGTCACACATTTATCCAGGTCTCTCTCACTCAACTTGTTCTTGTTCTACTTGGTATGAAGTTGATTGATACATGCATAAATTTGTTTGTATCTTGCAGTTTGAACCGGCTCCTAGGAGAGGAGAACCGGATGTCACCCGTAGGACGCCTGATTACTTCCTATAATGTAGCTGCTGAATGTCACACTGGTATTACTACTTACTGCACTAATTTCAGGTTGTACCGTAGTAGTGCGTCCTCGTTCCTGAGATTGCTGTAAGCATTTAAATCCATGGATATACACTTTCCCATGCTGTTGTGGTGGCTGTGGATGTCCGCTTTGATGTATTATGGGAAGCTAATATTCCACTGATTTGTTACGCCCAAGAACCTGGTGGAAACCCTTTTGGAGGAGTTGCCTAGATGATGCTTAGGTCAGAATATGTATCATTCCAGCCAAATGTGGATATTTTAATCTTCCCCATCTACCTACCCCTCCTTGCCCCTTCCCCCCGGGGGATTTCATGTTTCATTCCTCAGCTTTTCTGAGGCTTTGAAATTTATGACTGAGATTTTTATATCTTGTGCGTGTTCTGCTATGTTCCATCAATTTTTGGGAAGAGTTGCACGATGGTAGTGATAGGTTTTGTTCTTACCATATTTTTTCTTGCACTTGACTCTTGTGTGAGCTTTTCGTTGGTCCTTAATTTTCTTCATAGAATAATATAAACTCGTCAACAATTGGTAAATTTTGGGTGCATGGAGGGATTGCAGGAATGTTCATTCTGAATGTTTTTTCACCTTTTATCTATTCTCGATCCGCCTTTTTACGTGTATATACAACACTCTATTATCATAACCTAGCCTGGCTGGCTGGTGATGGTCTTCTGGATGGATTTATTTCCTTTTACTCTGACTGAACCTAGTAGGACCTAGCATTTTCAGCTTCGTAACTGGATTTTCCTTGGAAAGAGTCATACTTACTTACCCCTTGTATGCCCCAGTTGATTTTTAGCTCCGTAACTGCTTTTACGTTGTGAAATAAGTTAGCTCAAGAATTCTTGCTTTTCAAAAGTTGAATGGGCAATCTCTTGGATGACTTTGGAACGATACATCGAAAAGAAAAATAAAATAAAATTCAGTTTGGTCTAATGAGAGCAAACATAAATCTAGTCGCACTTATCAGCCCCCCCTAAAAAAAAAAATCCAGCTGCACCTCATCGTTTTTGGAATGTTATAGAATGCAACGTCGTTAGCAAACTAGTATATTAGGCATATAGTTTACGATGATTTTTGGGTATTCAACGATGGCATCTATGAAACACTCCTTTATGGAGACAAATACTGGTGAATCGGTCTCGGTTACCATTAATAATTTATAACCCATTATAATATTATCAAAAGTGGAATGCACCCTAGCTAGACAAAAATTTGATTTACATTAAGACGTGTACATCTGTTAACTTGATAATGGTAAGTACTAATAAACATCAGCATCACAAGCTCAAATATACAAAAAGTGGCGGGACAAGGTCAACTACAGACCACGCGAGACCCGCATACTGAAGAAATCTAATCCCTGTATCTACATCAAATGCCTCGTGCCGGGAAAGAAGCTTGTGCAAATAACCTCCATGTTTGAGCTTATCATACTTTTTTCCCTTGAAAGATCCATTCAATGTGGGTATATAGCTTGTAGATTTTATTGGGATGCCCAAGGTATTTGATACCACAGGAAGAGTCCATTTTGCAAGCGCCTTGCTACAGAATTTCACAATCAGAATTGTGGGTATTCCCAAAAGCACTCTCCCCACAAATATAGGCACTGTCATTTCTGGAGAGAACAGACAAGGAACGGAGTCATGATGAAACTGATGGTATGTTTGCTGTATTCCAGCGACCTGGAGAACAAGACCACATTTTTGTTAGGTAAGGAGATCATGGCCACTTTAATTAATATAGTACATGGAACAGCAAAGTAAAACCTATGGCTTCTTAGTCCTTGATAAGAATGTTAAATTGTCTGTGCTGGATGAATGACTAAACTGATTTCTCAGAATAGCGAAGATGGAAAATCTTGCTTGAAAAGCAAATTTCAGACAAATTCCATTCATGAGGACAGTAGGACAACTATATCAATATCAATTTTGAAAGCAATGCCATCAGGTGAATGATCATGACACCTTCCTTATTATTGTTTAATGCTACTCTTACAAACCATTCAGACAATCATCTTATTTTTTGAAGGAAGAGAAATCATTGAAATTTGGCAAAAATTACAAAGTGAAGAAGTGATTAAAACAGGACTTTGGATGGGTCCCCAACATTTCAGTCTTAAATTTCCATTGCTTGCAAGCAGTTGGATCAACAATGTTGCTAATTCTCTTTCAATTTCTGGTCCTAAATTACTGGCAATAAATTATCGGGTTACAATTACAAGAACCCTTCAACTTTCACTTTCAAAGGCTTTTGACATCAATTAGTTTTTCTTCTTCCTTTATTATCATCCACCGCTATCACAGATGCAATAATTATTGACATCCAGGATGCCTTTTCCAATTTTCAAAGATTCCAATCTATATATACACTAACCACAAAATGTTATGAAGTACTCAAAGCACTAACAAGGTCGGAAAGCACATAATTCCTAATCCCCCCTGATAACAGGACTCTTTGAAACCAAAAAGCAGGATTCCAACTTAGAGCCTGAATACTAGTAAATCTTCCATGTAAGCAAAAGCAACTATCAATCTTCACTACAGTTCTAACTGATGCTTAAACTGTCCTATCGCAGTAATAAAAATGATCAATAAAACAAAAAAAATGGATTCAAAGAACCAAAAACCGAGAGCTCTAACTCTGAATGTCTCAAGTCAGGTGTTGAAGGTATACTAAAATCTAGAGAAGCACTTAATTCTATCTCGATCTGCAGTATTACAAACTTGCCATGATGACAACTGCAGGACTGAAACATTTGATCTTAATCCTTAAGCCTAATTAGCTACGACTAGCGTGCTGCACAATAGCATGTATTCAATAACATCCATCTCATACATTACTGCCTAATGCAAATGAGTGCAAAATAATGCCAGCGTTAAGCTGGTTAATTAGCATTCCAATCTGAATCAGTGAAGCCACCATCCATGACTAGTCAGAAATAATTCCAAGACATCCAAATTTAAATTCAGCTATGGTGACCCACTATTGAGAGGAAAATGGTACAAGACAAATTGTTCTAAGCAAGCAAGTAGATAGAACCATTTTGGTAGTGTTTACAAGAACAATTTAGCAATATAGTATTTTACTTTCGCAGCTTGATAAAACAAAACGGTTAATTAAAGGATGAAGAATCTAGTCAAGATTCACTCATATAATGGCCCCAACAAAGGACCGAGATGAAATTGTGCAATCTTGCCTCTATACATTTTAGCATTAGAAAAATGAAAAAAAAATTGTTTAGATAATTTAAAAGGTGAAAACTTCCTTACAATTCCCAATGCAACACCATTAAAAGCAGTGTGATACTCAAAGCTTGGAGTTGGAAGTTCAGGAGTTGGATATGCAAAGAGCAAGAGGAAGCTCAGGGCAGCCCCAAAAGATGTAACTGCAACAAATATAGTATACAGATCATTATGAAGTACATTACACGAAAGCTTGCTGATTTTACTCCAATTCAAAGAAACATCTATGTTGAATACCAAGTTTTTTACCTCCTGCAAACAAAAAATACTTATTAAAAAAAAAAGGAGTCTCACAATCTTCATAAGTTTATAAACATTCTGCTTGAGATTAGTTCTTCTAACGTAATAATTACAATCTATTCCAATTTCTAAAAGCTGATTTCCACTATGTTCTGTGAATATTTTTCAAGAATAAAGCTCCTTATGATGAATATATTACTTAGGTGGAGATTACCATTTTGCCCTGAGACCACAAAACTGTCAATCCATTCATCGACTGCAAACCAAAATGCAAGGATGCCAAGTCCAATAAGAAGACCGCTAAGGACATCAACCAAACTGTGCATGCCAAGATAAATTCTTCCTACAAAGGAGAACAAATATTTATCATAATATTGATGTGTAACAAGAAGAAAGTTTCCAATAATCTCAATGTAACAAAGGCTTACCCAGACCAATAAGGGCCACGAGCAAGCAAGCAAGAGCAACTCCAAGAATATTAATATAGACACCTTGACTTTGGGTTTGAACCAGGACATAGTGCAGAAGGTAGCTGAAAAAAATCCATTACAAAGAGAAACATCAATTAAAGACAAAAGCAAAGAAAGAAAGGCAAGGAAAACCCCGACTTTGGCCAAAATAAAATATATATACCTTCTAATCAGCAATATGTTTACAGGCATTAAGTTCTTGAAATGATGATAGAATAACTAAAATATTCTGTGAGAAATATATAATCAGTCCTTCATTTTCATCATATTTTTTGCTTTGGTCAAACCCAACAAAAGATTAGCCTTTCTTTAAGAACAAAATGAGAAAGGGCAGAGGAAGAAGGGAAATAAAGCATAAGGAATGAAAATGAGTAAGTTCAAGATAATTTACTCCTCTCTTGTTTAGACATCACGTAATGGAGGCAGTGAAACAAAGAGAAAATTTTAAAGTAACGTATTCAGCCTTAAATAAATTTATTTTGTTAAGATGGTAATTTAAGGACAATTCTATATTTTATTATAATTTTCTCTTCACCTTCTTGGCTTCTCCTCATTGTGGAAGAGATTAATTTTGATGGACTTTAGGTGAATTTATTCTATTCCTTCCATATCTTCCTGTGTTTCCTAAAAAGAAGGTAATGTCACTTTTCTAATTTTAACCCTCCATAAATTCATTCCATCCACTTTCACCCTTACCACATGGAGTGTAAAGAAATATATATATATATATATATATAATCAATTACCAATTCTTCGTTAGAAAAGTTTGGTCTATGTGACTTGACTGGTAAGGTATGGAATCTGCTACACTTTCAGACCCTTTGAATACATAACTAGAACTTCAACAGCATCCTGCGACCACACTAACAACCTTATAGAATTAGACAACACTTATCCTGAAGAAATGCCTCATATTACCTTTCGGTTATCAGTACCATGCCAACCAAATTTGCCCTCACCCAAGTAGGATGACTAGGGAATAAAAAAGACAATGAAAAGAATTATAAATACCCTGATAAGCAAACTGTGTTAAGGGTGTGAGAAGAAGGCAGTCCGTATTCCAACGAATTCTCTTCTTCATCTTTTGTAGCTGTTACTCTCCGAACAGGTGGAGAAGCAGGTCTTGGGGCTGATACCACGTCCTATTGAACGACAAACAGCTCAGGTATATCATATAACATGTTGATAGGTAAATGCAATGTTCACAAGCAGATGAAATAGTGAGTCCAATTTAAGTACATACCTTGATGCAGTTACCTATATAGTCACAGAAGGCCATCAACAAGGTCATCTGCCTCGCCAATTTGCCATGCCCACTCTATAAAGGCAAAAAAAAAAGTCAAATTTCCAACAAGATCAGTCCATCAAGAGAAATTCTCAATGATTCATGAATTTAATGAACACGTGAAGAAAGAAAGATCACATACCCAGAATAACAGAGGAAGAAAAGCAGTGTAAAAGGGCACAGAAACAACACAAGATAACCCGGAGAAAAGAGCATCCAGGAATCCAAGCCTGTAACTCTGCAGAAACCCACCAAATAACAGCCACAAAATTTACCAACCAAATTGTAAAATTTAAACTGTTATAAGAACAAAAATCCGTGTTTTTTCAATTTTGGTCTTGTTTTAAATAAAAAATTGCTAGTTACCTGGATCCGGAGGACTACAGGAGTTCCAATCTCAACGTGGTGAGCCACCCAAGGTTGCAGGAAAGATCTAAGCTTGCGAGTGACATCGAAGTACGAAGACGAGACGATCCACAACACTATTCCAGTCAGAGCCGTCCCCTGCCACATCGATGCGCCCTCCATTATTCTTCTTCTCTTTCTCTATTACCTTAAGGGAAAGAGGGACCTCAGAAACAACAACGAGAGTAACAGAAAACAATTGACAAATTTAGAACTGCTGGCAGAAGTCCATGGGATTTTGGAACTTCAAACAGAACAGTGTACGATATTTAGTTCTAATTTTCATTTTTTTAATCGTGATTAGTTCGGCTTGTTTTGAACCGTGAATTTTATAAATGGTTGGACTTGGGACCTCGGATTCTTTGGTTTTGGCTGCCCAAGAGCATGCCAGACCACGAACTTTCAACGCGTAGTGAATTCAGGGGAAATGAGAAGGAAATTTCTTTCCTTCCTGTCTTGTTTTGTTTTTCGAGGAGATATTCTAGAAACTAGAAGACACTCCCTCCGGCCCCTCCGGCCCAGTTTATGGTAACACGAGTGATTATATTTTTGTTATAATATAAAAAAATATGGACTGATTTATTATTTTTATTTTTAATTTATTATATTATTAATATTGTAATTTATACTATATTTAATGAAGTAAGTAAAATTATTAAAGATAAAATTTAAAAATTATTTAAATTTAAAAATATAATAAATATTTTTTAATATAAATAAATTTTTTTATTATAGAAAGGAGCGTAGAGAGTTGGTTTAATTAAATTAATTAATAAATAACCACAAAGGGAATTTTTTCTGGTTCGTGCGCTGGATTTATTGGTGAACCAACTCTGCAGGACAAGTCAGGTGACAAGAAGAATGAGGTTAATGCTGAGCAACTCAGGTCCCATGTACGCATGTTTTGACGTTTCTTTGGTTTTCTCAATCAATCAAGTATTAAAATTAAAAGTAAAAATTATTTGTCTAGCAACAAAAAAAGTAGTGATTAATTAGGTTCATCAATGCGAAAAAAATTAAACGAGTGCTTCAATTTTTTCGTGAGAGTCTATATTGGCAAAAATTAAAATCCCTTAAGTAATATATTATTCTCTGTATATATTATAAGATATTTTATATTAATTATATGTATATTAAAAAATTATTTTTTTACTTAAAATTAATGTAAAAAGTATCAATAATTTCTATTTTACTCTTATTAAATATCTTATTTTATTATTATTGTAAGATTATAAATGAGGAGTTGAGAAGAATTAAAAATCAGGTAAAATAGGAAAAAAATATTCATCACTCCCTATTTTAAATAAAAAATTTATTATATAAAATGTCATAATATAAACTGAAAAAAAGTAAGTAATTAAGTGGGTTTTTTACCGGCAAAAGAAATGAGTGGGTATCCTGTATTAGGTCAAAAGGAAAAAAAAGTGAATCTTTTATATCTTACAAAAACTCTAAGAATGAATTTTGTTGTTCATATTTAATAAATAATACATCTAGTTATCATACCAATAGTATAATTTATTTAAATTTTATATTTAATATTGATATGAATGAAATAAAAGGTCTATTTTTTATTTACATGCTTATTGGAGTCACAAAGTACACCTTTAATTTCTCGTTCTTAAGTTTTTTTTAATTAAAATCTACAAATTAATATCATAACTCTGTTGTATGAAGTATCAGGGGGTGGAATGAAATGACAATCTGCCCCAAAGTCTCCTTACATGTTTATGAAGATGCATTACCATTAATAATAATTGACGGGGAAAACAAAGACGTGGCAAACAAATTATTTAGTCGATGCGCATATCATTAATAGAAAATTTAATTAATACGTCTCGTTCGATGGGTGCATGGGATACAATAATGCATTGACCTCAAATTTTTTTTTAATGACCAATGGTTATATAATCAATTTATCATTTGTATACTATCGTATACCTAAATTTTTTTTAATATATCATCCAATTTTTTAAAGTTACATTAAATTTTAATTCATTTTAATTAAGTTAAATCGGATCATATAATTATGATTTTATATCTGAATTATTACTTTGAAAGACATCACATCATCTTTTTTTAAGTTGTTCCAATTTAGACTACAATAAAATAATGTGTATTGGTTTATGATAGAATTGTTTAAATATAATTTCTGGAGTTCAAAATCATATAAATGTAAATGACGCATTTAGAAAAGTTTCCCCCATTTGAGGTCTAACACAGTAATATAAAAATTATTCAAATTATACAATCTTTGCTTTTTATTTAAAAATTATAGTTTGAAAATTATAGCTGATTTTTTTTTAAATCAACATTCAATATCAAATGTAAAATTTATGGCAAGACATACTTTTGCATACTTGCTGTAATAAATTACAGCTAACTTTTTTTTAAACCCATGTCCAGTTTTATAATAAAGTTAACTTTGTTTCATAATATGTGATTTTTAATAAATAAATTATTTAACTATGTTTGCTGTAATTTACTCATAAAATTATAGTAATACTTTTGTACTAAAATTTAACATAATCTTTTTTATCGATACATGTGTGTGTGTTATGTTATTTATATTAATTAATAACATGTTTATTTATTCCCTTTAAAATGTTTTCGTTATCTCTATTAATTTTAAAATATTTTTATGATCTAATTATTATTATAAAATATAAAATTTATAACAATTCCCATTATTTACAATCCTTAAATAATGTAATTCACTTATTAGCTTCTACATAATTTACAAAAAAATGTGCTTTTTATTCAAACATATTCATTTTTTCTCGTTATCAAATAAAAATAACTAGAAAAAGAAACTAGGGACATCAAAATTTAATACATACAATAGAATTGAAAATTTTAATTAAATAAATGAACAGTAATTTTACTGTGAACCCACAGTACCAATATGTTCTATTTCTAATTTATGATAATATATTGATTTTATAAAAAATGCTCTTTTGCTTCCAAATAAAAATAATTGTTACTGAATAATAATAATAATAATAATAATATAATAATAATAATAATATAATAATAATAATTATTATTATTATTATTATTATCATATATTGATTTTATAAAAAATGCTCTTTTGCTTCCAAATAAAAATAATTGTTACTGAATAATAATAATAATAATAATAATAATTATTATTATTATTATTATTATTATTATTATTATTATTATTATCTCATGGGGTACAATTTAATAAATATTTCGTAAATTTATAACATCTGTTTATCTAAATCCTAAATTAGTGCTTCCTCTTGTTGCAACAATGCTTCGATTTTTGTCTTATGCAAAGTCAATGGTCAAAGAACCGTGGGGTCCGTATCCATTTGGCGCCTTTTTTAAGTGACAAGAATTTTTAAACAAACTAGTAGATTGTGTGCTTTGAGTCATATTATTTATAACTGATATATATTATTATTTTCTACAAATTTTATAAATAGATAATATATATATATAAATTAAATTTTGGAGTTCAAAACATGCAATCAATGGCCGCCAGGTGCTTTTTTCTGCTTCTCTAGTCCATCTTCAGGTGTTGCTACTGCTTGAAAATGTTCCATTTTTTTGGAAGGCTTTGATGGTCTACTAGATTAGTGTTAAAGAGCGATATCACCAAGTACTTTGGGCTTAATTGGCTGTTTTTTTTTTAACAAATGTCCAAATGAAACTACCCGAAAAACATTACGTCAGTTTATTTATTTATCAAATCAAATTGAGAATGTTTATTTAATTAGATTGAGTTTAAAAATCAAATATACTCCTTGAATTTATGAATAGTATACTTAAAAACAAAATAATATAAATATTTTATCCAGTGTATAATATAAATTGAAATTATTATGAAATAATGTTTTATTTATTATTATTAATTTATAAAAAACGATGGGACTGCTACAAGCATCTTGCGTATGTAGTCCAACGGTTAGGAGAATTACCTTCCAAGCAATAGACTCGAGTTCGACTCCTTACGTTATGCTTCATGATGGCGAAAATCCAACACAATTTGCAACATCTTGGAGAATGATGTGTGATTGACCCATTTTCATTTGCAATGGATAACCCAAAATCTCGATGTGTTTTTCCTTTTTTTGTTCCCTTTTGGGGAAGATCTTGCTATGTTCTTTAGGATACGAAAAATTTAGCTTTTAAAATGGGCTTAAAAACTTATTTATATTTAAGATATTTAGCTATAATAAATAAGTGAAAGTTTTAAACTTTATGCATTATAGAAGTCTCAAACGGTCCAATGAAGTCCAAGGTGTTAGTGAATTGAAACAGTAGCTGATGGAACGCCATCAAAAGTAATTTTCTTGGTAAGCATCAGAGTCCTAGATTATGAGTTCTTCACCCACAATGTACCATTCTGAGCCGGTAGAATATCTATGCTTACTCCCAAAGATTTTTGGACTGACATGAAACCATGAACATAATAATGCCTGCATGGCTGCAGCATCCCCCTGCTAAATTCTACGTGGTATTTATGCACTGTTGAAGAACTAAAAAAGGACCAGTGGAAAACAATGATGGACCCTCATAGAATGATAATAACAGAACCCACTTTTCTTTGCAATGCCATGCACATGTTGATAGTAACACAAGTCATTGCAGCCTTACTTCGGAATCCATTTGTTTCTTGCACCAAATGGTTTCTTCTTCACACTTCCACTACACTTTGTATCCCCCTCTCGTCCCAGACATTTTTAGTGGCATTCTACATCAATACTTTGCTGGTGAGCTAGTGCTTTATTTTCTCTCCTTTTTGCCGGATAAAAAACCAGTACCAACACTTCAATTATCCAACACAAAAAAACAAATTTTTGAGGTTTGAATAGCGAAAGCAACAACTTGCGAATTATTACTTTTTCAGAAGATAAGGCCCACCAATAATACAATCAACATGAGCAGCTAGCGAAAAGAGGCATAAAGCTTTCTCCTTTTTTTCGTGTGGTCTAATTCCTAACCAACCAATCAAAAGACACCGAAGCCCTTGGAAAGAAATGGACAAAAATCTTATATCTATATGTAAGTATACAATATCAAATATCAATATATATATATATATATATCAATAGGTGACGTCAACTATGTCCGGAATCAGTAACACAATTACAGAGCATTATATACTAAAAAGCAATTAGGATGAAGCCATTTTTGAGAGAGAGAAAAAGTTAGCACAACGTACGCACAATCAAAAAGCTTCCATCATCTATGCAAGGGTGATCTCCAATCCAGATTCTCATGTGGATAATCTTTCTGAAGTTCCTTAGGAGGTATGAAGCAGTCCATGGATAAGCCTGCCACGTTGAATGCCACATCATCAATGGTCCATATTTCTTCCAACCTTGTGATGGCGGGGCCAGCCTTCACATTATCCCCAAATCTTGTAATGATCACCGTCGATTTCCCTGCGTGAGCAATCATCACACCGTCCACCAACCTATAATCCTCGATTATGGTTGACATTGTTGTCTCCCAGTACGTGGGGTGTGCCCCAGGTGATTGAATCCTTGTCAGGTAAGAGTCCTCCAGTACCACTAGAAGTCCACTTCTTTGGCTGAAGTATCCAAATATAACATGCTTGATCATCTCTGCTGTGTTATCACTACGATCAATGAGGTCCTTCTGATCAGCTGAGAGCTTCAGCACGAAACAATCCACGCCTGAGATTTGCTTTTCTCCCATGTACTGCGCAGCAGAGAATACAGCAGACACTGCCAAAGGGTCCAGTCCCTACAATGTACAACCATATTTTCGTTTAAGAATGACAACAACAGAGTAACTCACATTGCACTAATCAGTTTGAAACAGCAGACGGGCCGTTTTTAGACGCTGATGAAATCACTGCGGTTACATAGGGGACCCAGATGGCCAGAGCCCAGAATCAACATTTTTCCTCAATTATAGGAGAACTTTCAGAGCAACATTTACGTGGCATTTTTACTTGTTTGAGTAAGGCAAAATAACAAAGCGTGAAGATCATGTTGAACAAATAAACGGAATTTAATAGGGAAACAGAGGAATGTGGTTAGATTGAACAAACAAACGGAATTTAATAGGGAAACGAAGATCCATAATATGGGCCGGTAGCATATGTATTTATGAAAGTTTGGTAGTATTCAAGAAAAAGAACAAGAACAGTCATCAACCAGCATCTACGAATATTTATTTTAAAAAGAAAATCTTAACATCATTTACATGTTTGTGTCTAAGATTTGACAAACCCTTTCTCATAATAATTAATAATAAATTACAAGCCGCCTTCAACATTTCACAAGGTCTAACTATCTCATCTTATATTGTGAGTAAACTTTAAAAGAATGAACCCTCATAAAGCAAAGGTTTAGGTGCATAACCCACTAATTTCTGACAATCAGGTGGTGTGATACTACATGGTTAAGTTCATTAAATATTACTCATTCCCGCCAAAATATAAGGGGTTTTCTACAACTTTTATTTGATATATAATATAAGGTGATATATAATCTTTAGTAGTAGTTTACTTTTTTTGTTCCTGTTTATTGATTATCAGTCTCATAACTTGTAATGAAAAAAGTGGAAATAACTTTAATTATTAATAATTAATAAGAATAAAAATAAAATGTTGAGTTTTTTTTTAGAAGTGTAACCAATTTTCTTTAATATACGTGAAACAGTTAAAAACACTTATATTTTGGAATTAATTACGTATAGAGCTGTCTTGCACTATTCTGGAACCTAGATTAGATCCCATAAGATTAAAGTAAAGCTTAAATACACCACCAACATTTTTGAGAAAATCGTTGGGAATGTAAGGGAAATTACGTCAAATTTAAAAGTTCACCCAACCCTGCTTTACCAAATAAAAATATATAAAAACAAAAAATAACAGTAAAAACAAGAGCAACATTCGGTTGGTCAGAAAATTTTCAATCAAGGCATGATCGATGAACTTGCCTGAAGAGCACGACGAAGAGGTCGTACGCCACCTTTAGCGGCGTGCGCGCCGAGCCATGGGGTGTGGCGCCAAGCCACGGCGCCATCACTACCAGCGACAACCTTGCGGCCAGCCACGACGAGCTCTATCTGCCATTTGTCAGGAACCATTTGCCACATAACAAAGCACCCTCTTTCTGAAACTCCGGTGGCCCCTCCGCCGCCGGATCCAAGCTCATCCACCACACCCATTGCCACCTTCCCTGTCGCGAAGATGTTTTTTACTCTCCCTTCCAACTTTCGGCACCCCGTCGCCGCCGTGAAGTGTTGTATAATATACTGGGCGGAAGATGACACCTATTTCACAGTTTACACCAAATAATGAGAAGTATCAAACTGCCGTCCTTTCTCTTTTCTCTGTTCTCTATTTTCCTCCTGTGTCAGTTTTTTAAAGATCACAAGTTCATGTTTAATAGTAGGAGATTTAATTAATTACGCAGTCGTTAGAGTAAATCAGACTCACATGATACCTTATGTGAGGCAACAGAAAAGAAACACATTAGTCATCAGTGTGCCATACATGAAGTTCCAAGTCTAATAGACTGATCAAAAGAAAACCCACTATAACACGTTTTGCTAACTTTAAGCCAGTATAACTATTTCATCAGAGAAACTAAACACTTCAACCATGATTACTAAAGAAAGAAAACAATCACGCTAATAAAACGATTAAGTTTTTCCAAAACACCCATCCGCATTTTATTCCCAATTGTAGGCAAATTTTGCAGTCGAAAGAGCATTACACCCCACCAATATTTCTTGGAAAGAGAAAGTGAGAGATAAAAGAAATAAGAGAAGTAGAAAACTTGCCTCATTGAGTGGTTCTTTGGGGAGAAGAGGAACAGGGAAGAGCGGGCAACCCAGAACGCTGAGGAGGATCTTGAGGTCAGACTTCTTATTAAAGACGAGAGAGAAGTGGGTCTTGATCCAGCTCCAGTTTCGCCATGCCTGAAGACCTTTCGTTGAGCCGGTGGTTCCATCGTCGTCTTCGTTAATGGGTTCCTCTGACAGAGGAGCAAGTCGACCCATCTCAGCCTCGTGACAATTTAGAGAGAGAACGAAAGAGGGCGAAATAGAAGCAGGCGGTAGCGTGGGAACACAATATTAAAAGGAACGACCAAGAACTATTCTGATGTGATTTGAGCACGCGCAGGAAAGATGCGTGTGGCTCACGATGAAAAGGATCAGAGATTTTCTTAATGCAAGATAATTACTGAAACTATGCGGATTGACTACAGAACTGAATGCCACGACCAACTGATGAGTTATGACGGTAGTATGCAATAAGTACTCCCCTTCTCAAATATAAGGCCTCATATTAGTAAAAATTACTATATTTTAGGACTTTTAAAATATTTTATAATATTTATTACTTTAAAATTTTAATAAAATATTAATTATTTATTTTATTATTTTATCACTCATTAATATAAGATGATTTATTCAAGAGATTATTTAAATTAAGAATATTTTGATAAAATGTTATTAAATTTTATAATATTTTATATAATTTAATATATATGTGTGAAAAATTTTAAAACAAGTTTTTAACTTTTTATGAATTGAAGGGAGTATTTACTAGTATTATTAGTTAAAATTTATTAATCTTATTTAATTTGTAACAAAACATTTTTTTTCAAAATTATGTTTGTTTAATGGTTTTTTTCCTTTTATTAGATCAATTAATGATCATTAAGAATAATGAATTTTGCCAAATCAATTAGGGTGTTATCCAGAAAAAAATATTTATGCACCAAATATATATATATATATATTTCTTACATCTTAGACCAAATAGGCAAATACACATAAAAAATATATATATTTGAGACTGGAATGAGTACTTTATAAAAGGAGTGACAGAGAAAGCTAAGAGAAGACACAAGCAGGTATTGGGGGTTTTAGACTTCTTCCTGATCAACAAACATAAGTAATAAAATTTATATTTAGCATTGCAAAAGTTGGGAGATCACATATAGTTGTCGAAAAGATTTTCGGGAGTTGTTTCCAAGTGGCCCATGCTTTCTTTCCTTATCTATAAATGAATTGCAGGCAGATGCGTTAGAAGAAGAAATTGGGGATCGAGAATTCCCCTACCGGTAATTTTATTAAGACCAAAATTGTCTGACTTTAATACTTTATTATCAATTTATCATTATTTTGGAACGATGTCCGAGCACATGCCTTAAAATAACTTTTCCATCTCACGTGCTGCGCATCTTTTCTTAAAGTGACCCATGAAAATGTGAATTGGTGTGAAAAATAGAACGTGCAATGCATACAACAAAATCATCTTTACACACACACGCACATGATCTAAACGCAATTAGGCGATGGGGTTGTTATTTGCTAATTACTCTATAATTAGATGATGGGGTTGTTATTGGCTAATTACTCCCTCCATTTTATTAGACGGATTTAATTATCTCACTTCCACTAAGGAGAGTACTTAAAGTTAATTGTATATTTTAATTTTTTAAAAAAAATCATAACTTTTCAAAATTATTCTAGTTAAATTATCTAATCTTAATTACTACTATTTTTTTTTAATTTCTTTCCACCATAAAAAAAAAGTCAAAACATCAACTTTAATTGAGATCTATCATAAATGAGAGTAAAAACTAAAAAAATAAATAAATAGTTACTAACTTTTACAAAGTAATTTATATTTTAAAATCTTATTTTTCATTAAATATATCCTATATTTTAAAAGGAAGGGAGTACTACACAATTGATAACTAGTATAAAAATCCACATGAAACATTTTAATCATAATTTCTACTAATATCAACATTGATAAGGGCTTTTTTGGTCTTTGTATCCAACTCCACCTCTCTATGAAGTATATATTAAATATCCTTTAATTTTTAATATTTAATTAAAAAATCAATTAATGAGGACTCAATTTTTACAAATAGTATATTTTAAAGATTATGTTCTACGTGATTTAAGATTTTTTTTCTCTCAAATTAGCTCGCCTTCATATAAATGTTCTTAAGAAACATGTCCAATTAGCTACTTTTTAACTCTTTTTTTTCCTCTGTCCATAAAGATCGAAAAACAAGCTACATAGTTCCTTCCCAAGTATTATATGCTAACTACTGGGCAATTTTTTTCCCACGTAATGTTTTTCATTTTTAGTTCAATATGTTTGGTAAATGTAATTAAAGATTCAACTTCCTTCATACAATTTGTTTTTGGGTTATATTTTCCTCCATACAATTTATTATTAATTAATTAATAAGAATATAATTTGATCTTATAATCATAGCTGTATTAATCTCCCAATTATCAATCCGGACTCCTGTGCCAAAAAATTGAAAGAAAATAAAAACATCCCACAAAATGAATTGAGTGGAGTAGGCGCGTGGGAAAGATGATTCTGGTGTAGCGTTGCGTACCTGAGTTGGGGAACATGGGAATACGGAGAAGGAGCTTTTAAGGGAGGCAATACAATGCAGGTGGCGTGTCCACATCCTCCTCCATTTGCAATTATGCTTTTTCAGGTAGGTCGGTACTAATTCGGAGACATTGTATGTTGCTTCAGACTAGGTTCGCAGATATCAGGCCACGATGAGCGTCTTCAACTAAGATTGATTCCAATGCCATGGTTTTTTTTTACTCAGTACAAAAACGTTACTTTAATTACAAGATGGGACATACTATTTATTTAATTATAATAATAATTAATTTTTTAAAATTAAATATATAAAAATATGAAATTATTAAAATATTCTTAGTTGTTATCTCACCCCACCACCGTCGATCAACACTTGCCAGCTATCGGTCAACTATCGCAAGTGCCTGGTTAACAGTCGATCAACACTTGCCAGCTATCGGTCAACTATCGCAAGTGCCTGGTTAACAGTCATAAGTGACTAGTCAGCAACTATTAGCGACTAGTTAATGTTAACAAAAAAAAAATGACTTACAATTTTTTTTTTATATTTTATAACTTACTTATTCTAAATTTGTAACTTAGATTTCAAATTTTTATTTTACAATTTTTTTTTTCAGAATTTGCAACTTTTTCACTAAATTTTCAACTTTTTTCAAATTTTTGCTATAAATTGTTTCATTGCTTTTAGAATTTTTTTTTTCAAATTTTACAACTTACTTACTTTGAATTTACAACTTATTTTCTAAATTTTTATTATAAATGATTTTAGTATTTTACAACTTCCTTTCTAAAATTTACAACTTATTTACTTTAAATTTACAACTTATTTTTAAATTTTTTACTATAAATTGTTTCAATATTATTGTAACTTGTTTTACATATTTTGCAGTTTACTTACTTTGAATTTGTAACTCGTTTTTCAAATTTTTACTATCAATTGTTTTAGTAAAAATTTTTACTAGCTGTAAAATATGTAAAGAAGTTGTAAAAGCATTGAAAAAATTCATAGTAAAAATTTTGAAAATAAGTTATAAATTCAGAGTAAATAAGTTACAGAATCTAAAAAAGAAGTTCCAAAAGTACTAAAACAATTCATAAGAAAAATTTGAAAAATAAAAAAGTTACAAATTGTGGAAAAGAAATTGCAAATAAAAATTTGAAAACTAAATTAAAAATTTAGAGTAAGGAAGTTGCAAAATCTAAAAAACAAAGCTATAAGGCATCTTTTTTTATGAATGTTGACCAATCGCCAGTATCCATTAACTGGTCATTGATGACTGTTGACTGGCCATCGAAAACAAGTGACCAGCGTTGAGTGGCTACTAACTGCCAGTGACCATTAATGGTTGGGGAAGGAATAACACCTAAGGGTATTTTGGTAATTTTATTTTTTATTTAATTTTAAAAAATTGATCCATTTTTATAATTAAATAAATAGTAGATCTCATTTTATAATTAAATTCAGATCCTGGTCCTAAAGTGTAATTTCCCCCTTTTTGAATTAAAAAAAAAGGTATACTTTTTGCCATTGCATTGCAGAGATCTTTTTAGCGTTGAGGTGCTAATAGTATTCAACATTTCTACCCTTATCAGAAAGAGGAAAACATCTCCTGATCCAAACGTTCCAGTGGTTTTTTATACTTTTCTGTTCCATGCTCTGTTTTGTTTCTTTTTTATCAGGACTTTCATCTAGCCCTCGCATTCCCCCAAAAAACCAAAAGAAAAAGAAATAGGGTAACATTTATTTGTGTCCAGATAATATTAACTACTTTTGGACGTCCTACAAGATGAAACAGTTAATCTTCATCCTGTTCCCCTTTTTATGCTATTCCTTTTAACATCCATAGGAAATATAACTACTGTCGAGTTCTGATACACTAGAGCTACGCCTACAGTTAATTAACAAAAAGCAAAAGTCCTATAATGAGTAGGCAAATAAAAATTTCCTTCTCGAAGGATTTGCCCTATTTCATTATCAAAATATGGTTATTACATTAATATTAATAAATTTAAAATTCTCAAATATCATCATTCGTACTGTGGTTATGGAAAAAATAATAGTTTGAAGTTGTTCTCAGATTTGTCGCTACGTTTAGCGTAATTGAGTCCTGTATTGTATATCGCCAGGTACGCATCTAGCACGAATTATTTGGAAGGGAAAATAACCGAGAGGACCTGAGAGCAGCGATAAGCACGTCATAAAGGGTACCTCTAATCCCAGTCAAATTCTTTAGCCTATATAAATTACCAAGCACGAAAAAGGATGGTTCATTAGAAGGGAAAACAACCGAGAGGACCTGAGAGCAGTGATATGCACGTCATAAATCCCATGAAGGGTAAAACAATAAAAGCCACTAGCATACAGCAGTGACAAATCCTTTCTACCAACTTAACATATTGTCGAAGATTCAAACACACGCAAGTCACATCATGAAATAGAAACTAAAGCGTTGTCCAGTCTGGATTCCTAAGCCCCATCCATAGAGCTCCTGAAATTAGCTAAGAGAAATAGCCTTAGAGCAATCAAATAAGTCGTCTAGACTAGTATGGACTTCGACTCCTGCTTTGACTCAGGCTTCTTGAGTATGATCGCTCCCTATACTTGTGGTCTCTTGGTGATATTGACCTAAGATCATAAGGGGATTTATCCTAGTAAGCAAACCTCATACATTACATGGCAACTATCAACCATCTAAACAAGCTAATCTAAATACATAACTGGAATATCGTCTTCGTCTTGGAGAAGGAGTATACTGTGGACTTCGAGAATAGGTCCGAGCATAGCGTGGTGAGTAAGAATAGCGAGGTGGAGATCTACTACAATCATATGACCGGCCCCTGGAGACAGGTTGAGCATATCAGTGTTCCAACAACAGAAACAAAATAACAATAAAATCTGTCGTCAAATACACAATTCAGATACCTCATCACAATTAGTAAAAAGCGTATATCTTACCTATAACGTTCTCTTGCTCTCATTTCAGCAGGCTTCTTTCTGTTCTCCTCAGCAAACACCACTGTCAACTCACGACCAAGTAGGACTTGACCATCCATGTGATATTTAGCATCTGAAGCATCAGCTGGATCCACATATTGGACAAATCCAAATCCACGAGGCTCCCTGCAACAGAATAAATTCTGGTGTCTCAAAAAAATATATACACGATGCAATGTGAACAGACCTGCATACCAATGCTAGGTTGATTGAAGAAACCCACAAATATAAGCCTGACTTCAAAATATCATATATCATATCTCAACACTCCTAGAATTCATGAGTAAACATCACATGGATGCTAACCTTGAGAACGCCAAAGTATAAATTGAGATGACAATCTTCAAGACTTGAACTTTCTTCACAATGTATTCAAACCTTCTTCGAATCTTCATGTACACTTATATGAACTTGAACACGACTCTTATTACTTGATTGGTGTCATCAACACAATACCTTTATTACTTCTTTGTTGTCTTCAACACAGTACTCTTATTACTTCATTCGTGTCTTCAACTCTTTCAATAAAACAATCAAATTCCCATAAAATGATTGTAGTAATTAAGAAAGAAGAGGCAAAACTAAATATGAGGTGAAAGCCACCATTATACTTTACAAATTCTTAAATCAAGACAACTCACAGTTGAAAATATCATTGATAAGCATCGGTATTCATAGTTCCTTTTTTTTTTTTTTTTGTGGGTGGAGGGAAGCCCAGAAAACTTTCAAAATATAATGAGCAGTGAGCTATCTTTCAGTCAATAGAAACAATACACTCACCCAGTATAATAATCCCGAGGTAGGTAAATGTCCTTAAGAGGACCAAAGTCACCAAAAGGTCCTCGCAGATCTTCTGCCCTGTAAACCAAGAATCAAATGAAAAATTGTAATTGGGCCACTGAAGTACTATAAGAAGTGACAATACTACTCCAATTTATTCTCTTATATTCCATAAAAACTTTGTTCCATGGAATCTCTAAAGCATATTTAGAGATCACATATCATTTACAACTTCCATAAATACTCTTTCTTCCATGGAGTCTCTTAAGTATATTTAGAGACAATATATTATTTACTGCTAGACAGCATTCCAAATTCTCATGCCATATATAAATTGCTTTAGATCATTAGCAACCACCAGTGGATATTTTAATCTTGCAACCACGTATCATGATGACTACTTACAACAGGAAAAAGTTACAATTTTATTACCATGGACATCATAACATAAACAGCAATAAATTCACCCTCTTCCAGACCTTTTTTTTTTCCCCAAAGTTCCAACACTACAATCACCATAAAAATACAAAGTAGGAAACGTCTAGATTCAATGTGTTACAGAATTCTAGTTCTTAATAGTTAAGTTGGCATCGTATATTAACCTAAAAGATGAGCAATTCTTAACTTCCTTGCTAGCTCCAAATATGTACTTCTTACCTGCTTATGCATTCATAGCAAAAAACTTTACTACTCAAGCTGCATCATGAATTATCATCAATCATCATTACATTGCATGAATGCGTGATTCATCATGGCAGGACCTTTTGCTTATGGAGCTAATTTCTTTTGTTAGAGATTATGATTTGGGAATGAGGATAACAGTAATAAAAATAAATAAATAGCAGCAGAATTAAAATCCCTTAGTCTGTACAAATACAAGCAACTGAAGATGTACCTGCAATCTCTGTGAAGGTTCCTAACCAGAAGACTTGTTGCCAAATCCCTACCACGCCCTCCATAACGACCTCGAGGACTAGGACTGCGGTGTCTTCTGCTATAATCCCTTGGAGGTGAGGGACTGTAACTGTAGCTTCTGCCCCTCATGTTGCAGCTGTACTCACGCCTGTCCTCATAAAGAGAAATAATAACATAATAAGGCACATTTTGAACCACAAATAATTGTCATTATAAACAAGCTGGGGAAACTCAACCCTTCATGACAGCGGTTCCTAAACAATAATCAAAATGGTCTAACGTAATCAATACCTATAATTGTCTTTCAGTTCTTATAAAAACAGACCCTATGATGAGAATATTTATGGAGTCTGCGCCTTATTTTCTTCATGCAAGAAGTGTACGCTGCTGGTCTATCTTTTAAGTTGCCCATACATATTGTTAAACAAAGATTCCAACGGAATTCTGTTGTTAGCGTCGTGTAAACAAAGGTAGTTAAGATTTAAAAAAAAAAAAAAAAGGCAAGAAAACCCGTGTAAAGAAAGAGGTAATCAACAAACGACGGTCAGCCATTAATAGGGTATTTTCCCCAGCCCATATAACGTTATTCCATAAAGTAACCGCATTACTCCAAACAAAATTCTTCTTTCTGAGCAAAATCCTGAACAAAATAGCATGACAGAGCGCACAAGATTCGGATCACAACAATTTCCTAATGAGTCAATCCAGCTATATCCTCATGTTCAAACTCATGCCTTAAAACCAACTAGAATCGTGGGACAAAAAAAATACGTGCGTAACAAGAAGATACGCAGGTCCTCGCCTTAATTGCTCAAAGAAATCAGAAGGAGACGCTAAACATGAAAAAATATAGAGATAGGTTGACCTTCCTCCGTTGAATTTGCTTTCAGATATGGATCAGAAGCAAATAATCCGAATCGGAAACGTGAAAAGAAAAACAAAAAAAAAAAAGAAAGAAACGAGGACTTACTTTGACTGGAGAACAATCGGCTAAACACAACTCTGTTCGGCGGAGAGGAAGGCTTTTGGGTCTAACCCTTGGGAATCCTATGGCTCCCTAGGAACTAGGAAGTTTTAAATCGAAGCCTCCTTTCCTCGTGTTCGGGAAACTTCTACCTGGGTTGGCTTTGCTTGGGTGTTAGCGGCCGCAGGGGTCCATATTAATCAAACATCAGCGAGATTCGGCCCCAATTCGCCGAGCAGACTAGCCTACTATAATGTAAAAAACCAAAAATATTATGGGCCTCAGAAGACTCTCCTCACCAATAGGCCCATTATATTAAATTCGGGCTCAGTGAACGTGATTTTATGAATTTCCTTCCTGTGATTTGAGAGAAAAGTGAACCGAAAGATAATAGAGGCTCATTTTTCCTCATTTTTTTATAATTACAATTACAATTACAATTGCAATTGCAATTGCAATAGTAGTGTTTGCAGCGCCATGCCTTATGTTTGGATAAACAAAAACAAATTTACTTATAGCATGGTAAGTACTTGAAATACGTTCAGCTTTAAATACTTAATTGACGAATTTTATCAATTACATTAATAGACTTTTATTTTTTTGTGTGATATTAAATATACCTCACATGATCCATATCCCATAGAGGAGTAAACACAAAATTCTTCGTATGGAAACTTTGTCACCAAGTAATCTATTAGTATCTCATTGAGTGCTATTTGACTCATGGTGGTTATATCTAGTGGGATTCAACTTATGTAATCTTTTTTATTTAAAAAAAAATAAAAATAATAATTTTTCAATGTTAAGAAAACTAAATTGGTCATTAAACTGGTTGAAACACAAGTTTAAGGTTTAATGGTTTAATTGAAGTCATATCAAAATTAAACCGATCATAATTAAATTAATATATTTTAAATAATTTATACTTAAAAGATAAAAAATTCAATCATTCAAAGTGAAAAAAGAAAAATTTAATTCCAAAGAAAATAATATCTCTTTAAAAAAAAGACAATATTGAAAGATAATTCAAATAAACAAACAATAATAAAATTAAAAAATTCAAGTAAAAAAAACAATGAGAAATAACAGTATAATTTGAAAAAATCTACTTTTATTTATATCTTATAATATATATTATTTTTTCACATAATCTTTAAATTTACTTTAAATACCGAACCTTATTTGCTAAATTTTATAACATCATTATTATTGGAGTTGCAAATTTGCAATGCATGATTGCTTGTGATCTTCTCAGACACGTGTTCAAAGCCATAAAATCATAGAAGAGCCTGATGTTCCCTAGGCTTTGGCTTGCTGAACAGGGCACATTATAGTTGATAAAAAAAAAGGGAAAGAGACAATTAAAGACTAGGGAAATATTGACAAATGAACAGTATCAGTGGGAAATTCAGTTTATAAGAATATTAAATTTTTAAATCGAGTCCTTGAAAGAGAATATTTCTAGATGTGGGTCTTGAACTGTCTTTTTCCCTGAAAAAAAAAAACAAAACGCGTCATGGAGTAGGGGTGTGCATATAAACCCGTGGCCCGATTGACCTGATCCTATAGGGCCAATTGGGTCGGGCCGGGCTTCAGACTAATTATGTTTTGTCCAGTCTGGCCCGTACTATATATATATATATATATTTTAATAAAAAAATATATTATTTTGTATATATTAATTATTTTTATAAGATTTTTTTTATATATCTGATATAATATTCTTATTATTTGATTATTATGAAAAATGTTTTAACATTTTGATATTTTAATTTTATTTAAAATTTTAAATTGATTTCTTAATTTAATATTATATAAAAATAACGTATAGTTGTAAATATTTATAATTTTTAAGAAAACTAATTCCTATCCTAACATTATTTTTTCAAAAAAATCTACTTTTACATTAATAGTTAAATTTTTTTGTTAATATATAAAGTTAGTTTTTAATTTATTTTTAATATTTAAAAAAATTATTTGGTACCGAGCCGATCCGACCCCAGCCCAGTTTAGTCCCAATGTGCACGGCCCTGACATTGAACAGGGGTGAAGGCCGACCCAATCCAGCCCATGCACACTCCTGTCATAGAGAGTTGAAGAAGCTAATTTATTTCACATCTTTCCCCATCCCATCTTGGGGTGTGCATAGACCAGGTTGAGCCAGATTTCACCCCAACTCGATGACCCGCCCGTGCACACCTAGGCTAAGTACCATGCCGGGGTCAGACCAGTCCGGTACCAAATAATTTTTAAAATATTGAAAATAAAATAAAAAATAACTTTATGTATTAACAAAAAAATTTAATTATTAATGTAAGCGTATATTTCTTTTAAAAAAATAATGTTATGATAGAAATTAATTTTCTTAAAAATTATAAATATATACAACTATACATTATTTTCATATAATATTAAATTAAGAAATAAATTTTAAATTTGAAATAAAATTAAAATATCAAAACCTTAAAAAGTTTTTCATGGTAATTAAATAATAAATGTATTATATAAGATATATAAAAAATCTTATAAAATCAATTAATATATATATATACAAACTAATATATATTTTTTAAATATATATATGTATATATCACAAGTCGGACTGAACAAAACAAAATTAATCCAAAACTCAGCCCTGCTTGAACCATGGCTCGACCCGGTTGGTCAGATAGAACCGAGTTGAATTGAGCCAATCGAGCCATGAATTTATTTGCTCAATTCTAATCCCATCCTATCCCATCCTAATGTCACAAATTGGGATTCTCTACTGCACATCACTGCTTAAGTTCCAATGTCTCCATACCTAATTTACTTCATTTTTTTTTATTTTCAAAAACTCAATCTTCCATTCTCCTCATCATTTTCAATCTTTAGCAAAGGCACAAGCGATTCGAACTCATCCTCCGGTAGTTTAGTGAAAAGTTGTGAAAGTCAAAACTCAAAATCTACTTTCTTTATTTTTCTCCTATTCCTCTTAACCCTTACTCTCCCTTATCTATCTCTTTATCTCTACTTTCCCATACACATGTAGGCGCAAGCTTTTTTTTTTTAAATACAAAAAAGTAAGATTTTCTCTCTCAAATAATAAAAGCGATTGTGTTATTTTCTCTTGTGCATTCTTCATTATCCATTTTCTTTATTCTTCATTTATTTTTTTGTTATTTTCCTTCTTCCTTGATCCTCTTCTTCTTCATCATTCTTCTTATTCTTTTTAGTATTAACAAATATTATAGTCTGCACATTTGGTTTATCTTTAGCTTTGTCTTTTTCTCTCCTTATTTTTTTAAGTCGCTTGAACTAGTTAACCTACTAATTTTACTAATTCTCACAAATTCAGGACTAGGTTGATTGGTTCATAGGTGGCTCTTCAAGGCTTTGCTCTTCTCCTCATTCTATATTAGACTAGGTATTGAGTTTTAGTTGAACCGGTCGATCTAATTTAATTTTCAAAATATTAATTTTTTCCAAACTTTGATTCCAATAGTTTTGGTTATGCCTTAATTGGATGTCATTGAGCACCCCTTACAATGTTCAGCTTTACTCTCATATGACTATTTTTGTTTTTATATGTTAAATGATATTTGTATTTTTTTATGATTACTATTGTGTATATCTCTCTTTAGCAATGAAGAATGGAAATAATGTTGTCGGATGTGGTAAGCAGCTTTTGCCACAGAGGGGGTTGGGTCATGATAGACAAGCTTCACGGCTGCCACCCCCACCAACTCGTCTTTTGAATTTGGATGTTTGGAGAGCAAGTAGTCATAGCATCCGTGTGTGTGGGTTGGTTGAAAATACACCTTTAGTGCTATGATATATTATGTGTGTCCTTGCTTGTTTATTGTATGCATTGTAGTTTTCTATTTTGATGTTTTTCTCAGTTGGGATTAAGACGAATATTATTTGTTATTATAAAATATTGACCGCTGTGTTGATATGTGGAAACGTTTCATGAATTAAACAAAAAAAAAGATTTGATGTTACTAATAGAAGCAAATGTGCTGAAAGAGAACATATAGCTTCTCTCTAACTTTCTTCTCACTTAGTCTAAGGGTTTTGTCGAAGATGGCCTGTGGTGTGACTATTGGCAGCTTTGAGCAATTCACTCATGTAGTGGTTTCAAAAGTTTATGTAGTATTCCCTTATTGTTAGGTTGGTTGTCTGCTCTTGTTTTGTTTTGTTAGGTAGTTGTTTTGTGAGTTGTGACTCTTACATTTCTCCAGACCTAAGTGAAAATAAGGAGCAATATCCCTGGTGTTCAGGATAATGCTTGGTCTGATATATAGTAGTTCGTGGGGTTAGATGATTTCAATGATGAGGATGCAAACTCTGGTTCTCCTTCCTATTTATATCAAATTTTAAGGAAAGGATGAGTAGTGAAATTTCATCCTGATTTAATAGATGAAAATTTTCCTATATTTTGGTAGGATTCTACGTTACTTGATGTGAAGAAAGTGCCTATAAAGAGGGTTAATGAGGCCTTATAGCTTTGCTATTATCTTTGAGAAGCCCAAAGATTGTCATTACATTCTCATGATAGACCTTGGACAATAGATAAGTGGAAAATGTAAGGGCTCACATGATATACTTTTTAGAAAGTAAGGACATGTTTGATTTCCTTCACTATTTTTATGTTTTTAAAATGGTTTTCTAAAACAATTTAACTGAACAAGTTTTGGAAATAACAAAATAAAAAAAATTGTTTGAATTATTATCTCGAAAATATAATATTAAAACAAAAAAAGGTTTGTTTGCAAATATTATATTGAAAATAGTTTTTGAGAATACAGATAGATGATGACAAATAGTGGTAGCTAGCAGGGACAATGTGACTTGCAGTGGTGGACAATAGAGTTTGGTAATGGTTGAAAATGGTTAGTGATAGCTAGTAGCGGTCCGTGATGGTTGGTGGTGGTTAACGGTGATTAATGATGATCAATAATGATTGATAGTAGTTAATTGTGGTTAACATTGGTTGGAGGTGGTCGATGATGGTTAATAATGGCCAGTGGGGTGTGTAAAATTGAACTGAAACTGAATATTGAACTAAATCAAATTAAATTTGATCTATTTTGTTCGGTTTATCTAGTTATTTTGTTTGGTTCGATTATTTCTTTTGGAAATTTTGGTTATATTAGTTCGGTTTGGTTTAAATTTTGAAAAACCTTAAAAAACCAAACTAACCATATTTTCTATTTTTTTTTATTTTTTTATTGATTGCATAATTTATTATAATGTTATACTTTTGGAGGTTATGCAAAATCAAGATATAATATTTTTAATTTTCTTTATAATTTTCTAAGTCTTTTTTAATAATGGATTTGGATTTTTTTATGTTTTTTTTTTCCATTCTATGTTGCGAATATTATTACAAATGATGCTATTGTTGGAGTTAATATTATTATGATTTTTTGTATTTTTTATATATGAATATTTTTCAATATCATTTAGATGGAATATTTGAATGTATATACTTTAAATTTTTTGTAACGTTTTGCATGCGTCTGTATATTCTTTTATGTTTAAGAAGCTTTTTGATTTTTTTCACATTTGTACTATTTTATTTTAATCATAGTTACAAACTAAATTGTAAAAACGGAATCTAATTGAAATATTTCGGTTCAGTTTGATTATTTTTCTAACAATATTTTGGTTTTCAGTTTATTCGATTTTTAGATCGAATCAAATAAAAAAATTGAATGCTCACCTCTAATGGTCAGTGGTGGTCAGCGATAATTAGTTGCGGTCAGTAGTATGGGTGTTCATGGATTAGGATGGGCCAACATCACCTTGACTTGATGTTCGGCCCGGAACACCCCTAAGCCAAGGAAACTGGCATGTGGCCTGACTGGATCCAGGATGGCCCAATACTTCATCGAGCCGAGACCAGGCTAGGTTTGGCCCGAATTAAAAAAATAAAATAAAAAAGAAAATGAAAATTAAGTTAATTTAATTTTTTTAAAAAAATATAATTAGTTTTATTTAAAATATATTCTTATAGGAAATAATATTGGGTTAAACAGTACCATTTATCAAAATTATAAATACTCAACAATTATATATTATTTATTTTATATAATATTAAGTTAAGAAATGAATTTAAAATTTGAAATAAATTAAAGATTAGAATAATAAAATATATCTATTATAATTATAAAATTAATTTATTACATGAGACATATGAAAGAAAAACAGGTGTATAAAATTATTCAATATCTTTAACAAATAAAGAAAATTGAAAAACTTGAAAAAATAATTTATATCGGACTGGGCCAACATGGGTCAGTGATTTGCCTTAGACCCAGCCCTTTTTGTGGCCCAGTTCCCTTTGTATTTCATGATTTTTCTTTTTTAATCCAACCTAAAATAATTGGGCCAACCGAGCCATGAGCTACATTGAATAGCCCTAATCAGTATTAGTTAATGGTGATTAATAGTGGTCAGCAATAGTTGGTGGGGCCATATGACAATCGATGATGTTTGATAGTAGTCGATGGTGAATGGTGGTGGTATGTGGCAATCAACAACGATCGAAGATTGTCAACAATTATTAGAGGTGGTTGGTGATGACTAATAACAAATGATGGTTGTCAATGGTTATTGGTATTTGTAAGTAACACTCAGTGGTATAAGTGAATAAAAACAAAAAATGAAAACAAAAACAACTTTAAGTTGTTATTGTTTTATTGTTTTAAAAACAAAGAAAAAAGTAATAAGTTTTCAAAATAAATAAATATAAAATACCTATTCAAATAGGTTTTTGTTTTTCAAAATAGAAAACAATTTTTAAAATCAGAAATCAAACAAACCCTATTTCTTTAAAAATATACTCATTAAGAATATTATAAATAATTTGCTTGTTTCACTTTTTATTTATGGAGAGATTTAAATGTGTAACATCCTACCTCCATACCTAACCAAATACTTCAAAACCTGACCAAGCACAACCGACATCTCAAAACAACTCTTCCATATTCATAGACACAGCGGAAACAACCCGAAAGCATCAAAATCTAGGCTGGGGCCTTACACAAACCAACAAAGCCCAACAACACTCTGGACTTACCAAGATGGCCATACAAACTTCTCAACAACATTCAATCATACATACCACAAACATAAACATACATACATCTAAACCAGTCTCAGCCCTGACATACATTCATTACAAACCATTCTCTATCTTACTTGGCACAAAATACCATTACAGAATACACACGCTACATAAACTATTCCCACGTACACAGCTACTCCCGCGTCTTCTTAGGACTAGTGCCAGAACCATCACCTGAAAGGTTAGTTTGTGGGAGAGGGGGTGAGACAAAGTCTCAGTAACCGGGAGCCACAACCACACACACACATATATATATACACATATATCTCACACCAATCATGAATGCAATATGGAATGAATGTCATGCATGTAACCCTCACAGGAACTCTATCCTTAACCTCCCTAACACATATATCATCCACCCTTATTCTCCCTAACATATATACATAATCCAACCTTATCCTCCCTAACATGTATGTATATAATCCAACCTTATCCTCCCTAACATATATATATAATCCAACCTTATCCTCCCTAACATATATATATATATCATCATACATCATACCACCATCACGTCATCATCACCACATCCACCATACCTCACAGTCTCACAATGTCATGTGGTGATGCTCATGTATCATCATATCATCATCATAATGTCATGCATGCAACATATCATATCATCATCACACATATCATCATCATAGTCATAACCATCATCTAACAGTATTCATACCATGATATATATATATAACGACAGTACATGCAACCCACCAGTATCTTGGTATGAATGAAACATACATATATATATACAAATACATGCACTACCGTATAACATAGTCAACACAATATAAACAAACACCCGGTTACCTCAATTGTCGTTACCACACCTACACACGAGTTCCACAAGCTTCCTTGAACTGTCCAGTACACGTGAACCCCTCTCGATTAGCCAACAACCTTTATAATGCCACAATTCTTCCATTAGCACAATATACCAACAAATCAAATCTCACAATTCAACCACATTAACCTAACTCAAGGTTCCAACACCCTTTTCATGCATCAATAAGCTCTTAGGGATTACTCAAACACCACACAACCTCAAACACCTCGGATTCCTAAGAGCCATTACCGAAAACAACTTAGGGTTAAGCTCTAAACATATATAATCCCTGCAAAACTCACATTCAAGCAACAAGAATACCAAAACACGTTTCATTAACCTCAAATCACCCATTTCAATCGGTGGATTTCACCCCAACTCGGAAATCCAACCATACAACCGAAAATCCCAAATTTCAACCGAAGAAAATGGAGAGGGAGGAGTAGGGAACGCTTACCAACTTAAATCCAAGCTCCCAATGGACGAGAATCACTCTGGGACACCGAAAATGCCGAACCCTAGCACTGCTCCTCGTCTCTCTGCGTCGCTCCCTTCGTTTTCTTTCTTTCTGTCACGTCCGACTGATCCAGATTTAAACGATTTTTCCGACTCTCGCCGCGGCTCCAGCATACCTCACCGCGGCTCCAGCAACTAATCCGGAACAATGCCACTGGAAAGCTTCTCGCCGCAGCGGCCCTGCTCCTCGCCGCGGCGTGGAGCTCCTTCAGACTCCACTTGAGCCTTCCTCCGTCTTGTTTCTTCGGTCCTGAACTCAATGCCAAGAAAAGTATCATGAGGGGCATTACAAAATGAACTTTTGAAATAAATATATTATATTATATTATTATAGAAAAAATGTCATTTTTAATTTAAAAAATAATTAAGAAATTAAAGGTATATTTGAAAATAATTATAAAAAAAATTAAAAAAGCTTAGGGAATATAACTTCTTTAAATTTTAGTTGAGAAGTAAAACTTTTTGAGATGAATTTCAATCTTTCGTGAAATTGAAAATCTTTTAAGTATTAAGTAAGATTAAATAATCTATTTCTTGAGAAAGTTAACTTCCCTCCCTTGCTTTCCCATACTAAGCAATCACAAGTACTTATCTTTATTTGACTTTTTTAACTTTTAATTTTAATTGTTAGAAAAAAACTTGTAAATTTAATTCCTATATTTTTTTTTCTAGTAATCACTAATAATAATAATAGTTTGTTATCCTGAAGAAAAAAATTGGGTTACGCAATAAAAAAAATACATATCATATATTGACATAACTTAAATAATATTGAATACTTTGCTACTAATTATTATAATAAAATAGTGCATATTGCTATATAAAAATAGTGCATAATGTACTTACTTGTTGTAATGCATATATATGAATATGAATATTGGATATGACGTAATATGATATATAGCATGTGACAAATTTTAAAATACAGGTAAGAGAAATATATATATAATTTATATCTATTTAATAAATCAATATGCTAAAATTAAAAAAGTATAAAAAATGAGTTTTAAATAAATGTTTTAAAAGTAATATAAATATATCTAAATAAGAAATTAAAAATTGAGTTTTTTATAAAATTTTTAGTTATTTATCATATATGAGTACTTTTTTTTTAAGTATTGGTATATTATACTTTTTCTTATTTTATTTATAAGAAAAAATTTCTTTTTTTATGATTTATTAAATTTTTTTTTATAAAAATTATCATTCATTAATTATGTGAGAAATATTAAATATATCAATAATTTAAATTAATATTAAATTAAGTAAAAATAATTTAAAAAAACTTAAAATATGAAATTAATTACAATTAATTTTTTTAATGCGAAAAAATAGGTTCTTTTGATATATTAGCATAGCTTGGAAAAAAAAAATAGTGTATATTCCCATTTCTTACCGTTACTAATTGTACCATACCATCGTGCAACCTCATATTGCGTTTCCGCTTCCGACTTGACCTCACGCGAAGTGACGCTGCCGCCACCCCTGCTCTAAAACCTCATAAACCTCTGGGCATCGGCTACACCTCCACGCGAAGGACAGAACCATTGCTGTTAGTAAACATGGCATCTTCTTCGAAAAAACTTCAGAAAAAGAAATCCAAAGGCAAGCTCGTTGACAAATCCTCTAAGAAAATTTTTAAAGAGAAGAGGAAACCAATCAGCGCCGTTGCCTCTGAAGCACTGGGTTTGCAGCTCCAAGACGACGTCCCCGATTTTCCCAGAGGTTACAGACTTTTATTTTTCAAAGGAAATTTTAGGCTACCCTTATTTTTCTCAAGAAAGTACGAGTTGTTCCTCCTAATTTCTTTCGGTTTATGAAATTCAGCTCCCTTGGAACCATTGGTCATGAACTTGCTGAAAACCTTATGAATCGAAAAATTGTAATTGTATTAATATCTGTCTTCTGTTGGAAACCAGCGAAAGATATAGCTATAACTTTAGTGTATATATGTTTTTTGTTCTTTGTTGTTTTTCATTTTATTTATTTTTTACCTTCTTTTATCGGTCTTTTAGGTGGAGAGAGTTCTGTGAGCTCCAGGCAAATTGGAGAAATACGTGCAGAAGATGATTATGAGTTCGGGACCGAGGATCATTCGAAAAAGAAGAAGAAAAAGAGAAACAATATGTCTGGTAGGAGTCGTGCACCCGCAGATGATTTGGGTTTGCTATCCGGTGGTGGAATCACAGGAAAACTACCACGATACGTAAATAGAATTACTCTCAAGGTAGGCTGTAATTTGTATATTTGTTGTTTGTTTCTTTGCGCGTGGTGTTCTTTTAGATGCATCCTTCTGCAATGTTGCCTCTTCAACCTTCAAATGTAGTATATATCTTCCTCTCCTTTTAACAGTAATAGGATGTTATAATTGCGATATTGTGCATGCTATATTGAGTGTGACAAATGATTTGTTACAGTTGGCGGAGTGAGCACTGAAACACATTTACTTTTGAGTGCAACATAAACGCTACTTTTCTTTCGGTTTGTGCTCTAAGTTAAAACAACTATAACTTGTAGGATTGGGTTTCTTTATCGATGTAATAAAGAATTATATTAGTTCCAGCTGTATAAAACTGGTTTTGTCTTTTCTCGTTCAATATATTTAATTTAGAATCAGAATGTTAGTCTTAAATTCATCTATAAAAAGAATGTTAATCTTAAAATGTGTCTATAGTCTTTACCTTTTTCATGTGACTTATTTCCATCATTCCTTTTCAAATTCATTCTTAAGTTTTTCTTTTTTGAAGTGCTTAAACCTTCATTTTTGCACACATGGCAGAATATATCTCCTGGAATGAAACTTTGGGGACTTGTGGCTGAAGTCAATGAAAAAGACCTTGTGGTTAGTTTACCTGGGGGTTTGCGTGGATTAGTTCATGCATCTGATGCATATGATCCTATTTGCGATGACCAAATTGAGGTGAGTATTATGCTTTTCTCCTTGATTATCCATTTAACCTATCTGCCCCTCTCCCTTTTGTGACATGCTTTTTCTAATGGTTCAATACTATTTTCGACTATACTATTATTATGTTCAACTTTAGCTTATCTTCCATCTTGTCAGGTTGGAGAAGGTTTCCTTTCTAGTTTCTTTTGTGTTGGGCAGCTGGTTTCTTGTGTTGTATTGCGATTAGATGATGACAATAAAGAGAAAGGCAAACGAAAAATTTGGCTTTCTTTGCGCCTTTCAATGTTACACAAGAACTTCAATTTAGATGTTGTTCAAGAAGGCATGGTATGCAGATTTTTTAATTTATAGAACAGAAGTATTTATGGTGATACTTTTTAATTCCCCATTTAGAGTAGGCTATTATTTCACATTAATTGTTATGGTTCAATTATGACATACTTTTGGAAACTCTATGCATATTGAGGTAAAAAAGCTTGCCCCCATCTTCTTATAAAATTAAGCTCCACTATGTTGAAGCATTCCTTGTTGACCGTTCAGCTTAGGTTTTTATAAGCATGCCAATGTGAATTGATGTATCTTACCATTATTTGACTTTGTATCTATACTTACTTGAGCATAGTCATCTGAATTTTTACAAATCTTGGAATTACTTCGCATTTTATGTGCATACTAATGAATTTCTTTTAGGGACATGTATTCTTAGTTTGTTTTCTCAAATCTACTTTACAGTATCCTGTTTGTTCTAAACAATGTCGAGCAATTAGCTTGTAAGAGAGTTTCCCACATTGCATAAAGGGAATTAAACTTCCTCAAGAGATGGACTTTAAAAGGTTGTTGTACTTTATCTCCTATTTGTGCATGAAATTTTCAAAATAGTTAATGTTAGTGACACATGCTAGTACCCCAAAAAATTTACAAAACGTTTTTTTGTTTTGATTATCTAATTGATACCGAAGGATTAACAACTCATGAAGATGATTTCAATTTGAACTTCTAATGTAGGATTTGGGTTGAAGAGGTAAAAGAAGCTTTTAAAAGAATAGATAATGGTAAAGCTATTGGTTCTGATGGTATTCTTATCGAAGTTTGGAAGTGCTTAGGCGAGAATGGGGTTTTGTGCCTCACTAAGTTATTTAACGAGATTTTAAGGTCCAAGAAAATGTCAGAGAAATGGAGAAAAAATACTCTAGTTCCTATATATAAGAATAAGGAGGATATTTAGAATTGTGCTAATTATCGGAGGATAAAACTCATGACTCACACTATGAAATTTTAGGAAAGAGTGATTGAGCAGAGACTCAGAAAAGAGTCTCGTATTACGGAAAACCAATTGGATTTATGCCAAAACGGTTTACAACAGAGGCTATTTATTTATTAAGGGGTTTGATTGAAAGATACCAGAGTAAAGAAAGAGACCTACATATGGTTTTCATTGATTTGGAAAAAGCCTATGATAGAGTACCAAGAGATGTATTGTGGAAAGCAATGGAGAAGAAAGGTATCCGTGTGGCTTATATACGAGCCATAAAGGATATGTATGAGGGGGGCAACAACAAGTGTGAGAATTCCTTGAGGTGTGACAAAGGACTTTCCTATAACGATAGGCTTACATCAAGGATCTTTTTTGAGTCCATACCTGTTTGATCTGGTTTTGGATGTTTTAACAGATCATATACAAGAAGAAATTCCAAAGTGTATGCTCTTTGCGGATGATATAGTTGTAATTAAGGACTCAAGAGAAGAGGTCAACTCTAAGGTTAAGTTATGGAGACACACTTTGGAATCAGAAGGTTTTTACTTGAGTAGAAGTAAGATGGAATATATGTATTATAAATTTAATAAGAGGCCAATTAGAAATGATTTAGAGGTAAAAATTGGAGAGCAAACCATTCTAGAAGTGTCAATATTTAAATATTTGGGGTTGATTTTACAGAGTGATGGTGAAATTGATGGGGATGTTTTATACAAAATACAAGCTGAGTGGTTAAAGTGGAGGAAAGCATCAAGAGTTATTTGTGACCGCAAGATACCTACAAAGCTTAAAGGAAAATTTTATCGAACAGTTATAAGGCCAGCGATGCTATATGGTAGTGAATGTTGGGCTTTGAAAGGACAATAAGAGCATAAGATGCGAGTAGCAGAGATGAAAATGTTAAGATGGATGTGTGGTCATACAAAATTGGATAAAATACGAAATGACTATATACGAAAAAAAGTTGGAGCAGCACCTATCGAGGAGAAAATGGTGAAAAATTGTTTAAGGTGGTTTGAGCATGTACAAAGAAGAGGGCAAGAGGAGCCAGTGAGGAGAGTTGATCAAATGGTTTGGAGCCCTATTAAAAGGTGTAAAGAAAGATTAAAAAGGACACTAAGAAAAGTTAAAAGGAATGATCTTTTGAGAAATGATTTATCTAAGGAGATGGTGTTTGATAAAGAACATTGGCATTATATGATCCATGTAGCCGACTCCACATAGTGGGATAATGCTAATGTTGTTGTTGTTGTTGATTATCTATTAATTCATATTTATTTTTACTCATGCGTTTAAAAAGCTATTGATAACTTAAATAAGTATTTTGCGGATCTATTTGTTCAGTACTAACATTACTCTATCTGTTTTATTGAGGAAGTCTGTAACTCTGATAAAGAACTACACAACTTACATAATTATGTTAGCATATTGCTTCTAGATATTTAGAACTTTTCACATTTTGACCTAACAGTTGAATCAAATCGTCAAGAAATGGGGGTCATGTTTGTTCTTTCTTAAGAGAAGGAAATAAAAAGATTTTTTGCAAGTGAATATATCATTAATTTCTTACACATATGCTATTTTGATTCATCATGATGCCATGATAGTGCATTTAATTTAATTTCTAGTTTTGCTTGTCCAAAAGTGGAGGCATTCATGTGACATATTGCTTATTGGGTATGGAACTTTTGATTCTGTAAACCATGTATATACAGGTCCTTGCTGCGTATGTGAAAAGCATTGAAGACCATGGTTATATTCTTCACTTTGGCTTGCCTTCTTTTATGGGATTTTTACCAAAGAATAGTCTTGCTGGTAAACATCAGTCAAATTTTGTGAATTTTTGTTGCTTTATTTTGTGTAACATGGTTGAACGAAGTTTTGTTTTTGGCTTTCTCTCTGTCTTTTTGTGCTTAAATTCCTACAGATGGTAGGAGTGAAGGAGTAAAAACTGGGCAGCTTCTGCAGGGGGTGGTTAGGAGCATTGATAAAGGTCGGAAAGTTATTTATATGAGTTCTGACCCTGATGTGTCCAAATGTGTGGTATGCTTCCTCAAGATTCATTATGCTGCATTTTCTTTGGTCTGTTGACGTTTTTCCTTTTTCATTGTGTCCCTGATGGTGCCTTTGTACACTTGATACAGATCAAGGATCTCAAGGGCATATCAATTGATCTTCTTATCCCTGGCATGATGATTAATGCCCGTGTAAAGTCAATCCTTGAGAATGGTGTTATGTTATCATTTCTCAATTACTTCACTGGGACTGTAAGTGTATCATTTACTTGTCATGATTGTAATTTATAGCTGATATATTGAGTAAAGAAGTTCACTTAAAAAGTCCACTCTTTTTTAATATAATTTTGGAATTTGGAATATGTTTCATTATTTCAGGTTGATCTGTTTCATTTGCAAAATCTCTATCCTTCAAAAAACTGGAAGGATGAATACAGTGAATCTCAGAAGGTACTTTTTATGAAAATTTTCCATCTTGTACTGCACTGCTACAGATTGTGACCCATTTAATTTGCTTCTTTTAGATATATGCATACTGTGTTCCATTGTATACTTTAGGTTGAGTTGGTGTCTGCGGTATCTCACTTTGTTATTGTCAGACAGACACACCAATGAAGCTGAAAATGACATCAAATTTAATTTGTAGTGGAACTGTGGAAGTCAGGCTATCCATTAGTTAGGAACTTGCTATTCCAGAAACGTTTCATCTCTGCTTTTTGTTGACTAATTCTAAAACTGCACTAAAATTTAATTTAACTCCATGTTATATTCTGAATTCTAATTCTAATTCTAAATAAATTAAAAAATTGATTAAAATGTATTGAGGCACACATTTGGAGTTTAAGAAGCTAGAATTTTAACGTAGTTATGCAACATTCTCCTTGAATTATTTGTTCTTTGGCATCATTGAATTTCACATTGCAATCATAATGTATCATTATATTAATTGTGCAGTTTGTAACTTTGAGATTCATGTCTTTACCTTGAGTGACTTATACATAAAATGAGTTCCACTTACTGATTAATTATGTTTCTTTGGCTGATTCTGTCATCCGTGCCATGATGCTGTTTTCTACTTTGAGAGTTATAGACTAAAGTTCTACTTTCATTAAGCACTTTCTATGTGATTCAGGTTATTGCTAGGATATTATTTATTGATCCATCAACCAGAGCTGTTGGTTTGACCCTGAATCCTCATCTTATTCAGAACAAGGCCCCTCCATCTGTAAGTATATTGTCATTTGTCTGTGCTCGCGTACACAAGCAAACTTCCACTCATATTATAGTGAATTCTAACTATTCAATCTAATGATTTGTTGTGTCTTTTCTGGTGCGTTTGAAATCAGATTGTAGTTATTCTGAATTTGTAAGGAGGGAAAAAATGCAATACAATTGAAATGGTGAGATATTTAAAAAGAAATAAGTATATTATAGACAGAGAATAAAATGACAAGCTGAAAAGATGCTGTACGATGAAAGAATGCAGTAAAATGAAAAAAATAATATATTCTAAAAAGACAATAAATATAGCTAGAGAATAAAGTGGCAAGACTCAATAATGAATTCTAACTATTCAATCTAATGATTTGTTGTGTCTTTTCTGGTGCTTTTGAAATCAGATTGTAGTTATTCTGAATTTGTAAGGAGGGAAAAATTGCAATACAATTGAAATGGTGAGATATTTAAAATGAAAATAAATATATTATAGACAAAGAATAAAATGACAAGCTGAAAAGATGCTGTACGATGAAAGAATGCAGTAAAATGAAAAAGATAATATATTCTAAAAGGAAAATAAATATAGCTAGAGAATAAAGTGGCAAGACTCAATAATGCATTCAATCAATAAAAGACCTCCAAACCCCAAGTCCATACCTGCAATGTGTTGCTATATCTTCCTTTTCTTACTATTCACATATCTTAGTTAAATTAGAAGAGAGTACTCAAAATCTGCATAACATAGCTGTATTTCATTATTAGTATGAAATAGTTGATTCCTGATACACAATGCTACCTCCTATAATAGTTGGTCTTAAGAATTTTTAACGTACTGACATTAGGTGATAAAATTATGTGGGGCAATCAAACTCACCATCGATCATTCCTATTGATGATTCTTTTGGAAACTGTTGTGATGGAAGGAGAACTACAACCACCATCATCCATCCTTCCCTCTACCCGAAAAAAATTCTGGGAGCAGGATTAGTTGTTTAGGCTTGAATATCTGTAAGACCTGTAGTATTCACCTTAGCATTACTGATAGTCATTTCTATGCTGTCTTGTTGCTTGTATAATTTGAAATCTGCCTTTCTTTTCTGGATGAAATTTCTTTGTTTGTGGAAAGTGTCCTTAACCTCACTTAGTGGGATAAGGTTAATGTTGTTGTTTTTGTTGCTAAAAGTGTCCTTAACAATCTGACATTGGTTCTGGTAGCTTGCATTATCAGACCAAAGCAATATAAAGTTACATGTTATGTGGCTTTTGTCTGATGATGAATGATTTTTCTTGTTTGATGTAGTTGGCTGTTGTAAATTAAAATTTGACTTCCTTTTCCTTAGTTTTTCATTCTCACTTACTGTGAGTACAAATCCTTTTCAACAGATGTTTTCGTATGCTTAATTTACTCCTCCATATTGTTTGATCTCATTCTCTCCTTGCTACAAGCCTAAAATAGAGATAAATCTCCCAACCCTTCCTCCTCTTTGAGACTTTGACAACCTATAGAAAGCTTGTTGGTTATTGTCAAGGTGGTATTCTTTTTATATAAATAGCATGCCATGTTATATGCCGATGATTTGCTTTGTGGTACAGGATGTTAAAATCGGAGATATATATGATGACGCAAAAGTTGTCAGGGTGGATGGAGGTTTGGGTCTGTTTCTTGAAGTTCCATCAATTCCAGAGTCAACTCCGGCATATGTCAGTGTATGTTCATGGTCATTTATTAAGTTTTTGTGTAAGTCTTTATAATACTTACAGACCTTTTACAATGTAAACGGTTATTAAAACAAAATTTTGACAGATATCTGATATTGATGAAGAGGAGATCCAGAAGCTTCAAAAGAAGTATAAGAAAGGGAATTGCGTTCGAGTTCGGATTCTTGGGTTTAGACATTTAGAAGGACTTGCTACTGGAATTTTGAAGGTTGTCATTATTTTCTTTTTCTTTTCTTTTCTTTTTTTCCCTACAGGCTTTTAGTGAAATCCCCCCGGTTTGGGGGGGGGGGTTAAATAGGGCTTGCCAATTTTACCTAGAAAACAGCAGGGATGGATTACTAGTTACTGCAGCTTTTCCTATGGTCATGTCTGAAAGATAATCTATAAAGGGGTTTGGCCATTGTTACTCTACTTAGATTACTTTATAATTTTCAGTTAGTTAATCAAATTCATCTTGTGTATGGAGTCTTCTTTCCTTCCAGTGGCTTCCATAAGCTTAAATGATAACTGGAATCAGGATGAACACTTGAGAATTTTTTTCAACAACAGTTTTCTGTAAACATGTTTCGGTTAATTTCTGTGTTTCTTTTTCCTACCCCAAATCTATTCATCAGATAGTTTCGTTGTTTTTTGAAAATCATATTCATGATATCAAGTATGTGTGCTTGGCATTTGAATTTTTAAGAGTTTGGGCTAATATGGTCAATATGCAAACAGATGGAAGAGTTCTGATATTCAAAAGTGATTAGTTCTTTTTATTGTGCCTGAATGCTTGGGATCGAATGCTGAGGTTATTTATCTCTTATGGTATTTCAATAATTGTAATTCTGAAACTGTAAAGGTTTCCGCTCATCTTGTGAGTGCTAAGTTAAAGCTGTGAATTGGCACTGGTTCTTGCTATATTTTTGGAAAGTGTACATTTTTTTTTAATGAACAAGTTTTTTATTCCCCGTACCCCAAGTTTTGTTACTTTGCTACCAATCTTATGTTCTCAAATTATTTTATGTAAAATTAGTAGTTCCAGAAGCCCTCAGTTTGTGTTTTTGGATCCGTTTTGACTAGAATTTATGTCCCAAAATTATAGATGAAATGTGTTTGGAATCTGTTGTACCAATTTGAACTAGTGGTATAGTTCATTTGTCTTTCATTTGATGGTTCTTGTCTGATAGCTTTTTTAGTATTATAAATTTTTTCTTTTCAATCTGACAGAAAATCTTATTGAATGTTTGGCAACTGCTATAGTCTGTTGTTTATATGGTTATAAATTTTTTATACAGGTATTGTATAAAATGAGATTTTACCTGAATGATGTTGACTCTAGGAGGTTTCATTTAATTTGTTGTGTGTTTCTGTATCAAGCAGGCTAGTGCTTTTGAAGGAGATGTGTTTACACATTCTGATGTCAAGCCAGGGATGGTGGTGAAGGCTAAGATTCTATCTGTTGATGCCTTTGGTGCTATTGTGCAAATTCCTGGTGGTTTGAAGGCACTTTGTCCTCTTCGTCATATGTCTGAATTTGAGATTGCTAAGCCTGGAAAAAAATTTAAGGTTCTGCTCTAGCAACATATTTTAAAAGTTCTATTATGCTATAAAGTCCAATTTATCCCACTGTATAAAGTTGTGCATTTTTTCACAAGTCTGGGATTGGACAGACAAGACATCTTATTGCGTTTGTTTCTACCTGGATTGTGGTGCAGGTGGGAGCTGAATTGATATTCCGTGTGCTTGGTTGCAAGTCAAAAAGGATAACAGTTACACATAAAAAAACCCTTGTATGTTGCTTGTTTAAGCTCTTCTTTTGTTATGTAGTCTTTACACAATTGGAGTTATATATTAGCTTTTTTCCTTGTATGTGAAGCTTTAACTTCATTATACCTCTATCACTGGTTGGTCATATCTCTGTCTGTAAAATGACATTTAATTTGCACTGTTCTAATTAAAAAAACAAATTTAGAATTTGCAACGTTGCAAATGTGATGAAAAATTGGATATATTCGATTGTATTGGAAGAATTATACCTCTTCAATGGAAATGGAAGAGGAAAATCAGTATATCACAAGCAATTCTCCCTATTACAGCAACCAGTCACACCAGAAAATGGGAGAAAATAATGAGAAATAAAGACAAAGAGATAGAGCAAAGCAAATGAGAGAATTCCCCTGATTTTCAAGAGTTCAGAGTCTCTCTCAGCACACTAAAACCTTTCCTGCCTTGCCTCTGCCAAGCTATAGCCTCTAAACACCCACCCAGCTCTGTTCGGACACTCACCCACCCACAAACAGACAAAAGGCAAATACACCACCTTAGTGGCCACCTTCAAGTCCACTTCCCGTCCTCTTCCCAATTCCATTCTTCGTATTTGTATACACCTTTCCCCCCTATTAACAGATGGATCTTTCACCAAAAAAAAATGATGGGCCTTTGGTCTTTCCTTTAGTGTAGACTTGGCTCACTTGACTATTGGGACCATAAAAATGTTATGCACTTTCTTCTTGCAATTAGGCTTTCATCTTTATATTTGTTGATGGGCTTTAATGGTAACATGGTAGGCTACTATAGATTAACTCATATTTTGATAGGGACTAAGGTATTATGAGATGTATAAGTCCCACATTGCATTGTATGGGCTGCCTAATGGGATACTTGTTAGGGTGATTCTCCCACCTCAATGGTGCGAGTTATTTGGTGAGGGCTTCCTGCCCCACTAGGATGCCTAGTGTTTGTTATCTTGGTTGTTGGGCAGCTTTGGAAAATTTGGAGGATTTCTTATCATCCTATTTTTTAACTCTACTTTTGTGATAATTGTTTTCTCCTCTAGTTAAAAAATAAGGGTTATCAAGTATAATTTTTACTTGGTTCCATCATTGTTTTCCATTGTAGGTACAATTCCATTTACTTTATCTTCCTGAAATAAAACTGTAATGCATTATAGTTTTGTCTGAATGTACTTTGGTTTCCGTTACCTTTTTCTACAAACTTTTCTGGATGAAATACATGGTTGAGTGGAGTGTTGGGGGAAGAGGGTGAGAGAATATATTCTATGAATATTACTTTTTTTATGTACAGCTCTTGTCCCGACACAGTCCTCAATGAACCAAAACTTATGAAGTGTGTGTGTGCATTTTTATATATGTGTATATACTACTTGAAGCTTTGGCCAAGTTTTTTGTGTTGTATTCAACTCTGAAGCAGATATTATGATTTTTATGCAGGTGAAATCAAACCTTGGGATAATAAGTTCATATGCTGATGCAACTGATGGATTGATAACTCATGGATGGATAGCGAAGATTGAAATGCATGGGTGCTTTGTACGGTTTTACAATGGAGTTCAAGGATTTGCTCCCAGGCTAGTCTCCTATTCATCACATTTACAGATTCATGCAGGGATCCAGTCTATTACTTTTTTAATGTCTGCATTTGTCCAAATATGAGCTTCTCAGAGTAATGGACACATCTTCATATTCCCCCATCTTTCTCATAACTAATCACTTTGATGATGTTTTATTCACATGTTATCATTCATTTGCTAGGTGTTTCTCTGAAGGCATAAAAGATTCTTTCTGCTTGACATGATGGATAACATATCCTTAGGCTATTGTGCACAAAACTTTTGTGGAAGTGGATTCTACTCCTTTTTTGGTTGTTGTCTTCCTTCTGGTTTTAGTCTCGTACTTTCTTCAAGTGGATTTCTTTGTTGGTTGTTCATGAGACTTGGAGAGTTCTTTCTTGCAGTTGATTATGATCTCTTGTGGTTTTGTTTCTTGGTTTGAATCACTTGTTAATTGCATGTTGCTCACCAATTTCAGTACACTAGTTATGCTTTTGTGGAGTAGCCTTTTTACCTTTTAGTCATTCATTCCAGCTAGCACTACTGTTGCAGTTCAATTTGATTTTTTCTTTTTTTCCCCCCCTAATTTCCCTTGTATTGATCTGTGACAGTTCCAGATTGATTTTTGAAGTTAAAACACAAGCATTGTTTATATGAGGAAGAATATAGAGATCATAGGTCTGGCTTAGTTATGATAGCAGGGTAATTTTCATGTTCTTGATAGCAATTTTATTGTATGCATGCGGGAATGTGCTTCTTATTAGGTTACTTTCATTTAAGGGATGACAATGGTTTTAGCTTATAATGTGAGAGGAAAGTTTCACTTACTACTTTGTTTGGTTATGAAGTTCTTGCCTTCTTGTTGGTCCATTTTTTAAGCATAGGAAACATTGACTATGCAAGCCTTTTTTGCTATATGTGCTTTTCCCCATTTTTTTGGTTTAGGCATGTAGAAAACTTCTAATGATAATCTGAACTCTGAAGCAGTATATTCTTGAAGTGATTTGTTTAGTACTGTTACCATGTCATTTTACTTTTGTTTGTGTGATTATTTATCGTTTTTGATATTGAAACAGGTCTGAACTTGGATTAGAGCCTGGAAGTGATCCGGGTTTGGTGTATAATGTTGGACAAGTTGTCAAATGTCGGGTAATTAGCTCCATTCCTGCTTCACGGAGGATCAACCTTAGTTTCATTATAAAGCCTACAAGGTTTTTCCCCCCCTAAACTTTACCTTCCAACTTATGCAGTAGGCTATAATTAAGATGTGTTAGATGCATTATGGGATGCGTTTCTTATGGACTATACTAAAATGATGTGATGATTCAAATAACAGGACTTCTGAAAATGATATTGTTAAGGTGGGTAGCCTTGTTTCGGGAGTTGTTGACAGAATAACATCAGATGCTGTAGTTGTTTTTGTCAATGCCGGAGGCTTTTCAATGGGTAAAATATCTGTGGAACACTTGGCAGATCATCATGGTATAAATTTCCTTCTGCTTGATTAAGGATTTCCTATTGCTTCTGCCTCTATGGAATGATGAACATAGCTACTAATCATGCAGGGCAAGCTATGTTAATGAAGTCTGTCCTGAAACCAGGATATAATTTTGATCAACTGCTTGTTTTAGGTATATTCAACAGCCCTTATAGTTTCGGTGAAATTGCTTGTCCTGATTTTGTTGGGAACAATAAATATCAATTAACTATTGATATTTGTCAAAGAAATTATATTATATGTGTACATCCTTCCTTCTAGTCATCTGTTTCATTTTGCCATATTGTAGCTTTTGATATGCACTAGGAACATACTCTGTTATTCTGACTTCAACAATCTATTTGAAAATTAGTTTTGACTTGGCTGTAAAAGTCTTTTCCTTTGAGTCTTTATCAATCTTTCCTATAATTCTGCCAGGAATAGTTCCTCATGTTTCCTTTATGCTGCTTAAAATGTTTATGGTTGTTCTATAGTGTTGAGGCCATGTGTGGATAGCATATTATTTTGTATGATGTACATTGTTGGGCATGGTAGAAAGCTTTGATAAGATTTTTTTTTAACAGCTTTGAAAAGCATTTTAAATAGTGTGTAGTGATCCTTTCTGCTAAAAGGTTAATGCTTAAATAGTGCACTCATTATACACACAGATATTGAAAAGGGAAAAGAAAAGTGTGATCACTATTGTACTGAATGTTGCTTATGAAGTCAAGATGTTCTCAACTTGAAGGCTTCCTCCTTTATATTTTTTATGGTTGTACAAGGAAAGATTGTAATTTAGTGTGAAGCAGGTTGATCACAGTTGTGGTTCTTATCAGACTGCTCTGATTATTTATTTCCAGTGAGGTTTTTCAGTTTTGTGTTCCATGCAGCATCTGTGCCACATTTGCAGTGACTGAGTTGGCTTATTTCTAGGTTAATTATATTATAACACTACTGCTTGGTCCTGCCACTTAAAATTATAACAAATTTTTATATGCAGATTTTTGTGGATGAGAGAAAGAGAGGAAGCTTGGTTTTAAGAACAGGAGGGCATAGGATGGAAAATTTATGCTTTTGCTGGCAACTGACTTGTAGTTAGATTCTAGGGTTAGTAGGGCAATGGGAGTGTATGATGCTAGTATTTTATTATGCTTTCAAGTGTCTTACTCTGGATTGGAATTGTTTGCCAAAAAATGGTGGAGCCTTAGTTTGTTATTAGTTCATGGCGTTATGGTTTTCTCAATCACATACATAATGCTAATAACATATATGAAAGGAATTTTGATTATTAATTTGAAGTTGTGTTCTAATGAATGCAGATATTAGCAGAAGCAATTTGGTTCTATCTGCCAAAAGTTCGCTTATCAAATTTGCTCATCAGATTCCTGCAGATATTAGTCAGATTCATCCTAATTCGGTTGTGCATGTAAATGTTTGCTTTAAACATATGCAAACTGCTTCCCATGCTTTCCTTGACAGACACATCATAATCTCTTCTGCATTTTTTTCTTTTGGAAGTTTATTGCTTGTTAGTGATAAAGTTGTTGAGGTTTTTTGCTTCAGCTGAAATATGTTGTGTGTGTGGAGCAGGGCTATATTTGTAACTTAATTGAGACAGGTTGCTTTGTCCGTTTCCTTGGTCAATTGACTGGTTTCTCTCCAATAAAAAAGGTGTTAATATTTTACATTTCCTTCTCCTCGTTCCTGCCCCCTTCTCCCCATTACGCATGTGTTAGTCATTTATATGACTAACCCAATTATATTTTAATGTTGTATAGGCAACCGATGACAAGAAAACAAATCTTTTGGAAGCCTATTGCATTGGGCAATCTGTTCGCAGCAATGTTTTAAATGTTAGTATATTGTTTGAGGATGGCAGTTTCAAATGTATAAAAAATTGGTGTAATTTAAGATGAGATTTTATATGTCTTCTTTTCAGATAAGTAGTGAGACTGGTAGAATAACACTTTCTCTAAAGCAGACATCATGTTCTTCAACCGATGCATCGTTTATTCAAGACTACTTTCTCATGAAGGAAAAGGTAGGAACATTTATCAAATACCTCTTTAATGTAGCTGATGTCTAGCCTTGTATCCATTTTGTGATTCTCAAACCAAGCTTAGGTGCTACTTAAGTAGCACATGCACAGGGCATAGCCTCTACTTTCTTAGAATGAAAGTTCTGTGCTTGGTGTATATTGTCTTATTTTTTTGGCATTTATTTTTTCCAGTAACAATTGATTCTCTAATATAACTCGAGTAGAGAATTGCATAATATAATATTGTTTCTTTTGTTCTATACATATTCCTGATGTTCTAATAATCTTCTACCTCAATTTTTTCTTCTGTCTTCCTCTCAGGAATAACCACGACATTCCCCCATCCCATTTTCATTGTTGATGTTTGTGTTAAGTTTTCTTTACTTTTCTTAATCCAGATTGCTAAGTTGCAGTATTTGAGCTCCGATGGATCTGATTTGAAGTGGGATGAAGGATTTAGCATTGGGACAATTGTTGATGGGAAAGTTGAGGATGTTAAGGAAGTGGGAGTTGTTTTAAATTTTGATAAGTATAGTGATGTTTTTGGATTTATTACGAAGTATCAGTGTAAGTTTTCTCTCTTTAATTTGTTACTTAGCATGAGCCTGGTCGATTCTTATTCATGAGCAAATTGCAAGTGCTAAGTCTAATTGTAATGCAACTTTCAGTAGCTGGAACTATATTAGAAAAAGGCTCTGCTGTGAAAGCGATGGTTCTTGATGTTGCCAAGGAAGAACACCTTGTTGATTTATCTCTGAAACCTGAGTTCATTAATGGATCCAACGAAGGAAGTTCCATAAATCATGCTAACAAGAAGGTTGAGTCTCTTTTCTTCTTTCACATTGTTTGCTTATTTGTCCTACTGCTCAGAGACATAGCAGAGTAAAATAGTTTATGCAAATATCATGCTATTGAGCTATTTTTTTAATTGGTTTGAAATTTGGAATTTTCTTTGCTCCTTACTCATTGTAATATTTATTTTTGTTCTCTTTTTGATAAAAACTTCCTTTCTTTCCATTTGGAATTTTGTATGCCATGATGAGCTAAATTTATATTTGGTTATTCATTTTTGTGCTGTTTTGACCAAATCAATGCCATGTCATTGTTCTAGAAACGGAGAAGAGGAGCATCAAAGGACTTGGTAGCGCATCAGACAGTGAATGCAGTTGTAGAAATTGTGAAGGAGAACTACTTGGCAAGTGTTCGATATCATTGTTCAATGTTGTCACATAAAATTAGTTATAGTATATCAACATATTTCACTGAAGTCATCCTCTGCAAAGCAGGTTTTATCTATTCCGGAGCATAATTATGCTGTAGGATATGCATCTCCATCTGACTATAATACTCAAAGGTTGCCTCAGAAGCAATTCTTAAATGGACAAAGGTGAGCAAAAATGGACTGATTAATACTCTCTTTCGGCTCTCATTTCCATATTTCAATGTCATTGCTTTATTACTAGTACTATTTCATTTTTGGCTTAAGCTTTCTTTTCCTATGTTGTACTTGCTTTTACATTCTGCTTCTCAAATCTCTTGACTAGGTGGAAAATGAGCTTTTGGGTCATCATTAAGATTTTCTTTTGTTCCCTGTTCTTTTCCATATCTTGAAAAATATTGGACATCTGGCCTTCAAATGTGCATCACACAAACTCATTTTCTGTTGCTTCTGCTGATGAATTGCTTTCTTGGAGTGGAGGGTGGAAGGTTGGCTGCAATTCTTGATTTTTGATTTAGTTGAGTGGCAGATGCAGGAACAGTTTTATTGATGCATTTCATGTTGCTTGGAATAATGAGTGTCTGTGATTTTTATGTATCTAAATGTATTGGATGGAGGTTGGGTCAAGGAAGTGAAGTAATGAAGTACTTATGATAATGTGTGGTTTTGGCTGTGTTCTGATTTATTTTATTTCTTTATTTTTGATACGTGTGTTCTGATTTATTTTTATACGGCTTCTTTATGGAACTCTTCTGCTGATTTTTTTCCCTTGCTCTTTGTGAACTTTTCTATATGGGCTTAGTGCTTGGACTTGTCTATATCACCAAAATAGCTTAAGCTACTTAGTTAAAATTGCCACGAGTTTATATACCTTATATCTTTTTTAATTACTTCTATGCTGCAACATTCCCCTGCTTACTCTTTTTTTTTTTTTTAGTTTAGTTTTTATATTTGAGCTTGTATTCTGAGTTTCAGAGGCCCTGGTCACAACATTTTCTTTGCTTGAGCTTGTACTCTTGAACCTCGAAGACCTTGGGTCTATCATTTTATTTTTAAAGGAGGCTCTCGAATCTTAGGCTGTTAGATTCTGATATTATGTTAACTTTTGTATATATGTTTAGTGCTTGACCTTGTCTCTATTACCAAAATAGTTTAACCTACTTGGTTAGAATTGGCACAAGCTTATATACCTTTTATCTTTCTTATTATTTTTAGCTGTGGGACTTCTATTCTCCAATGCTCTTTCTTGGGTGCATGATCAAATGTATGTACAAAGATGTTTGGTGGCCTTGTTATTTTGATATTCTCATTGTATTTTTACTATATTTGTGTCTACTGTTGAAGGATAACTTCATGATCCTGAAATGTCATTTACTCCTTTTTGAAGTAGTTTTATTTTTCGATTTTGAGTATAGAGTCGCCTTCTTGAGCTTGCGGATTTTTTTCCCCATTATGTATGCCTAGTTTTTTACAACTGGTTGGTGATGCTTCACATATGGGCTTATACTTGAAATGATTTACTTGGTCTCAGTGTCATTGTGACCGTAATGGCACTTCCAAGCCCAGAAACATCTGGAAGGCTTCTTTTGCTTCTTAGTGAGGTCAATGAAGCTCCTAGTTCTAAAAGAGCCAAGAAGTCTAGCTATAAAGTGGGATCTCTGGTTCAGGCAGAGGTACATAATTTTAGTTTGTTTCAACTGTGTGTGTGTGTGGTTTCGTATGTTTTTATGCATGAATAGGGTTCTCATAACATATTGATTCTCAAAAAACCATCATGATCTTCAATTTTATTTTTATCGATTGTTTTGTTGGTTTGTGAAGTTTGATAGACGTTTCCCCCCCTGTTTGGTTATAGAAGTGTCACAATGATATGAGCAAAAAGAATGGAAGAGAAGAAAGAGGAAACAATCAGAATTTCATTCACTAACTGCATTAATGCCCCTCTTCACAATGCAATGGCTATTTTAGGAGTTAATTAAATTCCTAACTAACTAAATTAGTTATGCTGCTAACAGCTTTACCCGCCTTAACTACCTAAATCCTAACCATCTCCCATACTTCTATCACATGATTTTTCTCTTTGGATAACTTTGTTGTACAGATTACAGAAATCAAGCCTCTTGAACTGAAACTGAAATTTGGAGTTGCTCTACGTGCCAGGATTCACGTAACAGAGGTAATTTATTGTATATCTGAAATATAAACTAGAATTTTACTATGCCAATTTTCGGTAAAAAATTGCTAGGTATAAATCATATGCTGAAGAAATGGCCAATGAGATAGAAAATCGGAATCCTAAATAAAGTTCAGGTTTGAATTCCATAAATAATATAGAAGGTGTCTATACTGATAGACAAATGAAAGACTTTCTAAAGATTTTTTCCACTTGATATTTTGAAAATGAGTTGGTTGAACTTGAAAAAATGTTCATTGAAATTGAATAATTTAACAATTGAATTGGTTGGATGGTACCAAGAAAATCCGGTACAAACTTATGGAAATTGTTTTTTTTTTATTTGCTGGTTGTCTACCTCTGTGTAGGTGCATGATATAAATATTTTGGAAAATCCATTTAGTAGCTACAAAATTGGGCAAACAGTGACAGCAAGGATTGTTGCAAAGCCGAATGAATCAGGTAGCCATAGGAAGGGCTCGCATTGGGAACTGTCGGTCAGACCTAAAATGCTTACAGGTTTGTTATTTATGAGTATTTTCTGCTTGTTCAAATTTATACTTCCTTCCCAAGCGCTCTTTGAGCAGATCTTGACTTGGGGTATTTTTCTAGAATTTTTCTTAGCTTCAGGCCATGGTGATCCATCCAACAAGGTTATGCTTACTGGTGCTATATCTTTTATCATTACCAGTGGAAAAAGATAGAAATGGACTGAAAAAACAGTCTGTATTTTTCTTGATTATTTTCACACAACTGGTATACATCTATATACATGAATGATTGAAATTGATGAGAAGTCCACTCCTCATATTCAGCTTGCAAAGAGGAGAGGAATCAGGAACATTAAAAGTCTGTAAAAAATATACAATTAAAGACTGCATAAAAGCTCAATTGACTATCTACATAAATTCAAATTTCAAACTTACTCCTAGAGCGAAATCAGTGGTTCCACATTACCTTTAAATCCTCATTTCACAGTAGCCTCCAGACGACCCTCCATTTTTGTCCTGAGACACATTAATTGCTTAATTTATGTTCTCTGTGGTTACCATTCACAATATTATATTTTTTCACGAAACACTTAGCCTTAAAACTTGCCCGATTAATTAAGAGGCCTGGATTGGTTTCTTAAATTATATAATATGCCATCTAAAGCAAAAGCCTGTTAAGAAAATTTTTATTTTAATACTATTTTTTATTGGCAATGTAGCTGTAACTTTGTAACTTGGACTAATTTATTCTCTTATAGGGAGTTATTCATACTTGAGTAACATCCATATTACCATCTTTCTTCTAATTTTACTGATATCAGCTAAATGTTCATACCCCTACTGTCTTCAAGAAGGTTCTATAATGGATCATATAAAAATCCATGACTAAATTTGTGTGTTCATTTATGTTATTCTAGTTTGGTCATGTTTTCCTTTCTGAGCTTAATTTGCTATGAAGATTGATCATATTATTTTTTTTTCCTACGGATTATAATTGATAATTGTCTCAATTCATTATTTTCAACTCTAATTTTAATTTCAATCCAGGTTCCAGTGATATAGGAGATAATATTAGTGAAAATTTTGATTTCTCAACTGGGCAATGTGTCACGGGTTATGTATATAAAGTGGAAAGTGAATGGGTCTGGTTAACAGTATCTCGAAGTGTGAGGGCCCAGCTTTATATTCTTGACACTGCCTGTGAACCCAATGAGCTTGAGGATTTCCAGAATCGATTTTACGTGGGAAAACCTGTTTCCGGTTATATTCTGAGTATCAACAAGGAGAAGAAGTTGCTGCGGTTGATTTTACATCCCTTTTCTGCTTTATGTGATAGAATTGGTGACGACAGAGTGATCAAATCAGATGATCAACAAACAAATATTATGAATGATGATATTGCAGCTTATATTCATGAAGGAGATGTTTTGGGTGGGAGAATTTCTAAAATAATTCCTGGTGTTGGTGGATTGCTTGTCCAAGTTGGTCCTCATACATATGGAAGAGTACATTTTCCTGAACTTACGGAAACATGGGTGCCTGATCCATTGTCTGGATATCATATTGGGCAGTTTGTCAAATCTGTGGTTCTTGAAGTCAGCCACTCTGGCAAGGGTACTGTTCATATTGACTTGTCACTTCGGTTTTCAGATGGGATGATTTCTGAAAATGCCAAAGAAATTCGCAATATCATGTAAGTACTGATACTTACAGACAGAATGAAGTTCAAAGCCTTTGCTCTATTAATAATTCATGTGATATTGCCTTTACTGTGTTTTGTACAATTATTATGCTTATTATGCATAATAAGGATATGCCTTTACTCTGTGTGTATGTCACTTTATAAGGTTACTGCTGTATTTTGTCTCTTTGCTCTGTCTTTAGGCATCAAAATCCTCTCAAATTTGTTCTTCTAATTAATTACTTTCTTCTGAGGTCCATTGACTAGACAAATTTAGAAAAAGACTCATTGAGCCAGTTTTTTTAAAATTTAGTATGCACAAGTGGATTCCTCTTTGGTTGGGATTGTAAACTTTGACAGACTCAGCTGAGAACATATAAAAATTATATTGTCAAACCAATGAGCATGACCCACAACATATGTGGTCATGCCCTTTTGGGAGCTACACCTAATGCCACTTTTTTTAATTTATAATGTCTAATTTGTCAATCCCTCACATTAGTGGGATAAAGCTAATATTGTTATTGTTGTCTAATTCATCATTCCCTCATATTAGTGAAATAAGGCTAATATTATTGTTGTCTAATTCGTCAGTCCCCAAGATATTGCAGTTATAGGGGTTTAACTATGGTACTACACCCATTCAAATCTGCTTCGTTCATTATGTTATGGTTTGTGGTGGTCTGAGTGTACAGATATGTTGTGATCATGTGATTTTAGATGCTATAATGTACTCCTACTTTGTTGAAAATGAAAAATCATTATGGTCAATATGGTAATGTTGTTTTTCCAGGTCTACTGGTAGCAAATGTGTTGAGAAGATTGAGGGTCTTCATCCTGATATGGTTGTACAGGTACTGGTTAATTCTTGTTTTTGTTATAATTTCTTAAATAATGATTTTTATGCATTTTTGTCTTTGCTTTATTTTGCATTAGCTTCTCTAATGTTATATGTGTATTAACAAACATTTATGGCAAAATCCTAAGCTGTCAATGTCACATTGACCATTAAACTAATTGAATTCTGGTGGAACTTCCATAATTCTCAGTTTTATATACGTATATGTAATAGCTAATTTCTTTCCAAACAAACTGAAGAGTGGTAATACCCAGCTTAAACTCTTCCAGTCAAAATCTTGCTTGCCTCCTCCCTGATTCTGCTAGACAACATATTAAAAAATGGCCTCTCTCTCCTTACACGTCCCACGCCCAAGGGATATGGTAGTTTGATACACAGGAGTTGTCGTTTATATGCTTTTAAGTATTTTTGCTGTTATGTGTGTTTTATGTTTAGTGTGTCATTTGTCATGTATATGTTCTTTGTTCCTTTTCCGTCCTTTGCCAATTCGAACTTGAGACTTTACTGTTTGGTGTGTGGCACACTAACCTGCAAGCTGCAGGTCTTCAAGGCTATTATGTACATGTTCTGATATTATGTGTTGTGACAACTAGAATATTAGTATGTTGCCAAGTCAGCTTAGGAGTTGTATGACTGTACATGGTCAGGCAGTGGAGGAACCATTTTGTAACGAACTTGGTTTGTTGTCATTAGTGTGTCCTCAATGCATATTTGGTCCCATATGTGTGTTCTGTAACCAGAATTTGGAGAAATCAGAATTGTGTTTTTGGGTTTTCAGACCTTCGCATAATAGTTATTACTATTTTGTCCTTTTCCGCTCCCTCCTACCACCTCGTCATCTGATTGGGATTTGAGCTCCCTGTTTTGAGGCATTTTACTCATTTCTCTTCTCTCTCCTACCATAAACCAATCTAACAGCTTCAGGCCCATCACATGCTCTTGTTTATTTTTGGAGAGTTTCCCTTACCAATATGCAAAGAGATGGAGAGCTATTTGGCAATTATGATCTTGTTTTGCTTCTTAGTAACACACACTAGTCTCCCTTGAATTTTCCCCTTCTTAACAAGCCTCACATCAGTTTTCCTCCCCCCCCTAAAAAAAATCATTTCGTACCCTTACGTAATCACTCATTCGTCTGTTTAATAGTATTTCCTTTTTCATCAAGAAAATTATTTTTGTCAAGTACTACAGTTTGGTAATGGTTTTATCTAAAAATAAAAATCCATACTGAGAAATCTGTTTTATTCTATGTTGTGTGTTTGCATCATGCTTACTATAACAGGAGTTTCTGTCATTATCATAACTATTTAAAACTTATTTTCTTGTCAACTTCTTTACCAGCTAAAGATTTTGTAAGATTTGGTTATCCAATATGATTTCCCAGCTCTAGTTGGTTCAAAGTTCAAATTTCAGTCAAATTCTGACACTAAAATCATTATCATTTTACTTTTTGGCTTATTTAATTCAATTTTCAAATCTACCAATAGATGTTGTGTGAATGTGTTCTGATCCATTTGCAATCATAATAACTTCCTTGCTGAGATTTTATCTAAGTATGAATTTGATCCTTTTCCTTTGTTTTTTCCCCTAGATTTGGGATTTTGAGCCATCAAATTTATTTAGGAATGTCTTTCTCTGGCCATTGTAGGGCTATGTGAAAAATGTCACACCAAAAGGATGCTTCGTTTTGCTCTCACGAAAGATTGATGCCAAGATTCTTCTGTCAAACCTATCTGATGAATATGTTAAAGATCCTGAAAAGGAATTTCCTGTCGGGAAGCTTGTAATTGGCAGGTAAGTGATCAACCTGTCTTATCCCCAGATTTTTAAACATGAGATGAATGAAGAAATGTATTGAGCCAGAATATTGCAGGGTTTTATCTGTGGACCTGCTATCAAATCGTGTTGAAGTTACTTTGAAGAAATCAAACGGTACCAGAAGAGCCAATTGTGAAATTGTTGATTTCAGTAAATTTCATGTTGGAGATGTTATATCTGGCAGGGTTAAGCGGGTGGAGTCATTTGGTTTATTCATTGCAATTGACAACACAAACATGGTACATTAAATCCACTTCCTTCATAGCCATCTGTGGTCCATGTCATATAGTCTTATTACTAAAATGAAATGAAATGTGTATATATGTATTGGCACTTTTAACTTTTCAATGTTTACAACTTAAATATCAAATACTGTGTGTGTTTTTTCCTAATGTTATGATCTATCTATTGCTCGATTGGATGATCCATATGCTTATGACTCCGTCCAAACAATGTCTGCTTTTTTTTTTTGGTTAAATTATATTCTGAAAAGTATAGATTGAAGTGATTGGATTATGTGATCTCACTATTGTATATTCCCTAGGTTGGATTATGCCATATATCAGAGATTTCTGATGATCATATTGACAACATAGATACGAAGTTTAAAGCTGGAGAGAAAGTAAATGCAAGAATATTGAAGGTAATTTGAGTACAGCAGCTTCAAATATTTTAAGCTTTTTTCAGTGACCTTTCTTGGGTTGTCAACTGAAATGTTGTTAGTATAATCAGAGGACAGAAACATGGTAATGTATCAAGCTACAATTGTAGTATAATTCTTAGAATCATAATGAAAAATCTCTAAAATTCACCAGAAATGAGGAAAAATCATTGAATATCATCAATTATTCAGGAAAAGAGTTGTATTTTCGTTTTACATGGAGCATCCTTTTTTATAGTCATAATACTCCTACACCATATAATAACTTCTTTCATTCCATATAGTTAGAGTCTGGGCTATTGATAAAACTATATACATTTCCTACAAACTATAGAAATTATATATGATTAGAATTGACATCCCTCGGGTTGACTTGAAACAGGTAGTTCTGTTTTTTTAGTGGAGATTGTAGTGCTGACTATTTCTTGAATTTTCCTGGCATATATGAGCAGGTAGATGAAGAAAGACAACGGATTTCTCTGGGAATGAAGAATTCATACATGAGAGACGAATCTGCTCTTGAAGTTTCTTTAGAACAAGAATCAAATGCACCATTTTCAGATAAAATGAAGTCTATAGCTTCAATAAATAGCAGTTTGCTTGACACACAAATCATGGATGTTGAAGATGAAAACAATCAGGGCCCAATTTTTTCAGAAGCAGAGGCAAGGGCATCCATTCCTCCTCTTGATGTCACTCTCGAGGACTTTGATCAGTTTGATGTTGATAACACTAATATTCAAAATCAAGAGGGTGCAAAAGAAGACGCCTTAGATGAAAAGCAAAAGAGGCGTGCAAAGAAAAAAGCAATGGAAGAGAGGTTTGTACAGCAAAGAAAAAAGCAATGGAAGAGAGGTTTGTACAATTCTCAAAGTTACTTGATTTTTGCTCTGCTGAGTTGATGTCTCTATTTTCCTTTTCAATTTGTAATAAATGGTTCTGTGCACTACAGGGAAAGAGAAATAAGGGCTGCCGAGGAAAGACTGCTGGAAGATGACATACCAAGGACTGCTGATGAATTTGAAAAGATGGTTAGAAGCTCTCCTAATAGCAGTTTTATTTGGATAAAATACATGGATTTAATGATTTCCGTGGCCGACGTTGAGAAAGCCCGCTCAATCGCTGAAAGGTACTTCACTATTAGTAGTTGATTGTTAGTTGTTCTTTTGTTTAATCTGATCCATCCTTGATAAATGCATCTTGAGATCCTGTGTTCGAGTTTTGGTTTTCTAGGTTTAAATTCTCATGAGAATCAAATTTAATTTGATAAATCTGGATTCAAATCCTTAAAATTTGTCAATTATATATCCGATTCAATATTTGTCTAAATTGGGTTTAAACATGAAGGAAGGCCTGAAATTATGGGCATGCATCTATCAGGATATGTAACCTTCCCCAAAATGTGAGGATCAACTTTTATTGCCTAGCCATGACGACAGAATAGTGGTTTCTCTTTTTCAGTGGCTTTTATGCCCAATTTCTTTTTTTTCTCCCCTTAATTTCTACGTTTTCTTAAGGTGATTGTTAGCATACTAAATTCCAACTCTGACACATTTTCAGTAGTGTATAGCTGTAACTAACTTCCTAGATAAAAATAACTTCCTAGGCATGTAAAACCTTTATGCCTAAATTAAATAACGTTCTGTGACTCGAAAAAATATTCTCAATTCAACTTCTGCCCATCTAATTGTTCTAGTAAAAGTGGCTATTTTAACATTCTTGATACTAAATTTACTTTCGGAACAAATTATTTATTATGTTCCTGCATCCTATCGAGGGCCAGATAAAATCAGTTGCATCGTCAATTTTAGAAAACCTGTTCCCAAGATGGGTCCAGATACATAGGAGAGAAAAGTAACCTCTAGGCATGAAGGCTATCCATCAGTCTAACTTTGGTGCAGAGGACCTTATAAAGATATTCTTATCTTCCAAAAAGATGACAAGTGTAGGGTGTCACTCAGAGCGATAAAAGCTCATGCAAGATAATCAGTCTGATTTATGCTTTCCTTTTCTGTCATATTAGTTGTAGGATATTATATTAGTGACTAGAGCTTAGAGTCATTCATTACTCATCAGCTTCGTTATGGTGATAGAAGTTGGGGAGAAGTCAGGAAGGATGGCATTTCTGGTAATCATGTTTGAAATATGTTTCCAGCATTTTTTCCGAGTCACAAACTCATATCTACTTTCTCAGATACAAAACTGAGGCTACAACATTGGTGACTTTACTGCACAATACCAACCCCCCCCCCCCCCCCCCCCCCCAAAAAAAGGCAAAAAAAAATCACACACACACACACACAAAAAAAAAAAAAACTCTCATGGAACCATCTGTTTTAATATGTCGTGTTATCTAAATTTATCTTCCTGCATCCCAACTTTTCAAGGGCTTTGAGGACAATAAACATTCGAGAAGAAAATGAGAAGCTCAATATCTGGAAGGCCTACTTGAATTTAGAAAATGAGTTTGGAAAACCTAGAGAGGTAATAAGGAGACAGCAACTTTATATTGTTCGTTGTTGACATGGTTATGTATATATCCTTACTTTAAGTTTCTGTTTGTAGGAAGCGGTTATGAAAGTTTTCCAAAGAGCACTGCAGTATAATGAACCCAAAAAAGTCCATCTAGCTCTGTTGGGAATGTATGAGAGGACTGAGCAACATAAGTTGGCTCACGAGCTTGTCAGTAAAATGACAAAGAAGTTTAAGCATTCATGCAAGGTATTATGGGATTTTCTAAAGCCTATTTTTCATGGCCTTAAAATAATATGATATTCATTTGAGGAACTCATGGTGGACTGGGTTTTAGGTTTGGTTGAGGCTTGTACAGAGACTTTTGAAGCAAAACCAGGATGGAATTCAGTCTGCTGTCAATCGTGCTTTGTTGAGCCTTCCCCGGCATAAGCATATTAAGTTCATCTCACAGACAGCAATTCTTGAATTTAAAGTTGGGGAACCTGATAGGGGACGATCCATGTTTGAAGGAATGTTACGGGAGTATCCAAAGAGAACAGACTTGTGGAGTGTTTATCTTGATCAGGTATAATCCTTTTTAATCTGTTTTTTTTTTGGGTAAAAACTATGGAAAGGAGGGAAGGCGCTCTCAGCAGGGCTCGACATTGCGTTCTCTTTATATCAACTTCATGTTCTCTTGTACTTGGCAGGAAATTCAACTAAAAGATTCGGATGTAATTCGTGCACTGTTCGAGAGGGCAATTAGTCTGAGCCTCCCACCCAAAAAGATGAAGGTGAGTACATGATTCATACATCTAGTTTTGCTGAAGTTCCTTTTTTTTCCTGTCATCCTTATTCAGGTAGTTTTTTGTCTTAATTTGCAGTTCTTGTTCAAAAAGTATCTTGAGTATGAGAAGTCCCAAGGTGACGAAGACCGGATTGAATATGTGAAAAAGAAAGCAATGGAATACGTAGAGAGTACCCTAGGCTGATGCAAAATTGATTTATTTGTAGTTTGTGGCTTTCGGCATTCTGATATTATATTATTAAAAAAAAAAACCCAGAAGCAGCTGTTGCTTGGTATAGTTATGGGCTTTAATCTTAAAGATCAAAAGATGAGCCCCAGATATTAATAGATTACGTCTCGTGAAGGCATGATACCGAAGCAAAACAATGTTATCAAGATTATAGGAAACGGAAATTGGAACTTGGTTTTACTTCACTGCTCGTTGTGCACTCTACTGCTAAGTGCTAACCCGCTATCTTTACAGCATAAGCTTGGGGGATGAGATGGAGGTCTCTGAATGCATCAAAAGGACCCTCTGCTCGGAAAACGATGCGCAAATTTTTGGGTGAAATTAAGGATTACACTGGGAGATAGGCTACTGTATCCATTTTTTTCCCCTCAATTGTACTATGCCAACCATATTTTACGATTTTTTCAAGTTTAACTTCTGATAGTCTCTTCAGAATAATGGTAATCAGCCATCTAAAATTGCCTTTTATTTATTTATTTATTTTAAATCTTCTCTCTAAACAAGCAGTTTATAGTGCCTGTTCTCTGTTCAGTATGTTCTTTAATTGATGAAGATTATTCCAATTTATGCCGTTCTTTATTGGACTTTTATATTCTTTCCTTTGATATTAAAATCAGGTCAAAGTTTATATTGATTTTAGAAGTGCTTCTTCAAAATAATTCACAAGTATAAAACGTTGGAAATAAATTTCTGAGGTTATCATCATTAGTTGAGTATTTTATATCCAACTCTTTCTTCCTTTTCTTTCCCTCTAACTTCCATTTATTCCTCTTAGTCTATGGATTTTCATTCTGAAAGTTTTTGATTTTTTATATGGCCGTGCCCGTGATGCAAAGGTTATACAGGTTCTCGGATCTTGATTTAAAAGTCTTCAATGAAATTTACCACCGGATATGGGTATCCGGCGATATCATATATGAGAATTAGTGCCATGCCTTGTGGGTGCCAATATTTTGACTTGCTTTTACAAAATTAAACACTCATCTTACCATTGAGAAGGCACGAATTTGGAGGAATTTGCTAATCGCTCCATTACATTTATGTCGTCTTCCTTGGTGAAAATTCCATGCTTTATTCCATTACTGTTTTTGGGTGCGTTGCCAGGATTTTGTTTCAATCTTTCTGATTAGCAAATATGGATCTCGATTATTGATTTTGGGTTTCTCTAAATAGCTACCACGATTTGGCGTTTTTAGATTTAATATCCATATCTCTCTCTCTTGTTTGTTTTGGAAGAAGATGCAGTGAAAAAGCAATTGTGGTAATTTTAAAAGAAATTGTTAAGTATAGAACTAAAAAAATATCAGGATTGTGAATGAAATAATGAATAATGATGATAAGAGTATAAATATCGTACAAATGAGGTAATATTATATCTTGTATCTTTCTTCACCCATTAAATATTAGTCGATCGTCTTTCTGCATGAACCTTCCTGTGTACTGGTAGATTCTGTGGAAAGAAGCTGCAGAAGCAAAGGAATAGCATCGATTTAAAGCTATAGAATAGAAAAAAGGTCACTTGAAGTGGCAATCAAGAATAAGAACTGGCCTCCTTTTTTGTTTTTAAAGAAGAGATCTCATGTTCACTTTATCAACAAGGATTTCTGGAGAACTTTCAGTAACAAAGAGTAGGCTGTGAGCTGAAGAAGATGACCTTCCGTCTTCAGAATCCTAAGCATGGAATTAGCATCCAGCTTTCTCTTCATGTAGAACGCAACAGATTCTGGAACAATATTATCCTTTTTAGACTGTATTATTGTGCAAGGCACCAGAACTCGTGGCAGAACCCATCTTAGGTCACTCAGAAAAAGCGTTTTAGCAACCCTTAGTGCCACTTGCGGTTTCATTCTCCCCAGACTGTTCTCAAACTGAGCGATGGCGGTGGGGTTGTTTACACCCACAGCGATCGGGGCAAAGCTGTGAGCCCAGCTTGAAAAATTTTGATTCATCGATTCAAAAAGTGTGTCAAGTTCTGATCTTCTGAATCCTCCTTCATATCCTCTTGCATTGAGATACCTACGGAGAATTTCAGAGCAATATAACGGAGATTAAAAGACGAGTAGGAATGATATTATTATTGAGTTTGCTTCACCTTGGAGAACCACCGAGTGGGATTAGATGTTGAAAGAGTTGTGGATTCTTTGTTGCAGCTAAGCATCCAATCATGGCAGACATGGAATGGCCGATGTATAGAGTGTTGTTGAATGGAGGTGATGAAGGAGGGCCAACAAGTCTTGAGCATAGCCATTGAAAGTTGCGTACTTGGTGGGATCATAAACGTGGGGATTGAGATTTGGTGAGAAAGCCAAGTCGAAGGCCAGAACCTTGAAGTAGCATGCAAAGTAAGGAATAATATAGTGCCATGTGGTCTGGTCTGTGCCATATCCGTGATCCAGAACCAAGGTTTGAGTGCCATTTCCGTAGATATTAGCATTCAGGGCTTCAACTATACTTCCTGATCCTCCTTGATTTTGATCCCACAATGTTCCATGCTTCTTGATGATAACAGTTAAGAAAAATGATTTTGAACAACTTGATAGAACCACTAGGAGGGGTAGAGTTTATATAGTACAACCTGCTCAATTAAGAAAACGATTTTAAAAAGTACTTCAAGAACCAGCTTATGGAATTCATTTTCATGATGCATGTGGTATGAACCAATTTGTATTACGTATCTTGTTTTGAATGAGATCAAGTACTTATTTATCAAAATATCAATATGAAGATAATATTTAGAAGGATGACGTATTTTTGTCAAGACATTTTTTTATTTATTAAAAATAACGATTTGCAAAATGGCTAAGATAAATGCAATGAACGTGCCATGGTGTGTTTGTGTATAAAATAAGTTGAAAAATGGATGAAAAGAGACAGAAGAAGAAAAACAAACTGTCAGGATAGGACAGGTGTTGATCACTATATCCCAACTTGTTTTGTCTGAATTAATAGGAAGATACGGTGACGTATTTTTATTTTGAAACTGATTCCCGTACGTGATTCTTTTATATGTATGCATGTACTATTTTTGTCGTTGCAAAAAAACAAAATCAGATTGATATATGCGTTCTTTTTAAAAATTAGATTTTCAAATTCAGACTCTGATGAATGCAGTCAACAACTCGGGCAGCTTTGGGTTTATTATTAAAAACTGAGCCAACTTTTTATATTTATGCCCCGTTTGGTTCGCATAAATTGAGATCAAAGAAAAGAAATGGAAATGGAATCAGATTCCATATCCTTGTGTGTCTGGTGTGACTGATTCTGACTTTCTTGGGAAGTTCATTTCCAACTAAATACCTTGAAGTTACTTCCACTGGGGGGACCAAGGAAGTCAGGTGAGTTCCATGGAAGTAGAGGATAAAAGACTATAATGCCCATCAATCTTCTTCTTGTTCAATGCAGCCTCTGGGTTCATCATCCTCACCGTCAATGTCACCGACAGCAGCGACCGATGCATTATGAAGACGGCAGCAATAGCTTGACGCAATTTGTGTTCACCGACCTCCTTCTTTAGTGAGCACAATGTAAGGTTATTCATCCTTTGGTGGGTGCAACGAGCATGGGTTCTTCTCACTGCGGCACTAAGCTTCACCAGCGACCTCAACCTCCAAATTTGGTCCTTCAAAGCTTGGATATGTTTTTACAACCTTCAATCACAAAGATCTGGTTTCACCGTCAATGTCAGCTACTGTTCAAATATGTTTCTGGGTCCTTTTGTTTTTGTTCTTACTGTTAATTTGGAGTCAAAAAATGGTTGTTTGATGTTCAACAATGGTTGCTACTACAGTTCAAAAAATGATGGCTTCTAGCTCTGCATTCTTCATGGTGGTTTCAGGAGGTTGAAGGTGGTGATTCAGTGGCGTTCGAACGCTATTTTCTTTTCTTTTTTAATTTGAGGGGCATTTTGATCTTTTCATAATATTGATCTATATATTTAATAAAATTTATATTGGATTTTCATGTTCATACTAAACAACTTTTTAATCCTTACTTTCTCCTTCACTTCCACTTCCACTCCCATTTACACTTCCTCTTCTATTTCCATTTCCTTTAAAATCTCTTCTGCTAACCAAACGTAGTATTATAGTCTCAGTTGGCAAGAACAATCTTTCTTCATTAAGTTATATACTCCTTTCAATCATAAATATAAGATATTATTAACTGTTTCACATTTTTATGTTATTGTGACCAAAACACCTTTCTCATTTCCCTTTATTCCCACTGTGAGCCAAAATTTTTATTTTTTGTGTAATTATGAAAATGGTTACTGAAAGTCTATTCTTCAAACCTAGAAAGCGTAACAATTTTTTACCATGCAATGTATCAAGGTATTATTTTTGTCACATTTGTCTGGCTATTTTATTAAATTATGACTTTTTAATTATGTGTTTCATTGTCCTATTCTTATTTAGTTTTTCTTTTGGCCACTATATTATTATTTAGTTACACCACTAAATTATTGGAGATTCATGCTTCATGCTGATGATCCAAGTTTTCATGTTCTAATCATGTGCATTGTAAATCCAATATTAGGTGTATGAATTTGTAATTAGGAGATAATTATTTATACATTATACATTCATATAAAAGAGGAAAAATAGGGAAAATTCACTTAAATATAATCAAGGCATAATGGTCTATTTATAATTATTTTTTCTTTTTTCTCCTCTTAAATCAAACAAGATAATATTAAAATCCCTTTATTTTTCTCTAAATAAGATAAAATTAAAATTCATTATTTTCCCTTCTCTTTCTTTCCTTCTATTAAAATCCTTCATTTTTCTTTTCCTCCTTTCATTGAACCAAACACTATATTAAGAAAATGAGTTGAATGATTAAATTTGTCAAGAAATTTGAATATTTTTTTTACTATTTACTCTTATTAATTACATTATCATTCATACTTTCCATCATATTTAGCTTTCACCTATTAATTATAAACCAGAGATATGAATTGAAAAAATAATTAATACATTAAACAATTCTACAAGGTGTTTTATATTTAAAATCAAATAATACTTTTAGAAGGTATCATATATTTAGGACTGAGCGAAGTAGATACAGTGCCCATTAAAAATCCCTGCAAAAATGAAACCGAAAAAGAAAGAAATAAAAAGAGCCCTTTCAGTTGGGAACTACTCCTGCAGCTTTCTTGCAAGCAGCCCCAATAAAGGCCGTATGAATGCAATCAACAACCTTGCTGGCCCTGGCTTTATTATTATTATTATTTTTATGGATAGCCTAATTTTTATATTTATACCATCACTTGGCGATGACAAGCAAGAGCAAATGGCATGCCAAGTCAATGCTTTTAGTAGGTTATAGACTTAGCCATTTGTCTTTGCTGATATTTGGCCCCCAAGCTTATTATATGCTGAAACTGACGCAACAAATTGGTCACCGAAAATATCTGTTCCATCATTTCATGGAAGCTAACTTTTATCCTCTTCAGTTAAATATGTTTCCAATGTTTTTTTGTTTTCCATAATATGAAGTATAGAAGTGAGTTTGATCACATTTTGACTTGTGAATCTTTTCCCCTCGTATTCTTTTTCTTTGATCAAATTCTATCTAATGTGGAATTTCTTATCGCTTTTAACTCACACTTGACCCTAATAATTTTTCCCATACAAACATGCTTTCATTTTTTGTCTTTCTTTCTTCTTCTTCTTCTCGTTTTTTTTTTTTGGAAGATGAAAACCCACTCACAGGGGTCCTGCACATCATCCACTTGAACCTTTTTTTATTCTCCTAATTAGCACATCTGCAAGCTTTCATAGATATTCCCAACCAAAACTTGACTCTAATACTATTGTTAAGATCCAAAAGAGTGACAAACACTCTAGTGGATCTTTTTTTTTTTTTTCATTAGATTTTGAGAGAAAATATATAAATAAACTTCACATTATATCTTGATCCAAAGCTTCAAAAAATTATATTTTCTCTTCTTTAATCCAATTTTCTCTGGTGTAAAACTGTCAGACCCACTTGATCCCCACAGTGCATTGTGGCGAATAATCATATGCTTATGCAATTTTTTTCTCAGGAAGCAAAAATCTTAATAAAATCAGTCCTCTAAAACTTATGGACGCCATTTGGAGTTTCCTCACTTTGAGATATATCGGAAGAATTTTTTATACATCTTAATCAAGGGGACCAATACTTATCTATCATCCCTTCCCTTCCTTGACCTATATTCTTGTTTCTCTTGCAACGAACAAACTTTCCGGCAAAGAAATATAACCCAAGAATGCCGGATGATGAAAATATGGACCAAACCAAAAGCGCTCAAACGCCAATATTATTTTATTAAGGAATATACAAAGATTATTTCTATCTCAAACAAAAAATTCCAAGAAAAAGAATGCTACTCACTAGTTTAGCTACTGCACAATTTCTGGCGCCTAAGTGATGTGAATACTACACTATATGGGAATAGTAATACATCGACTGAATGTAGTTATTGTTAGAGGACTGCAACCTCGCCCACGCATTGTATTCCCCGCGCAGCTGTTGAAGCGCTCTCATCAACAGCAATATATATATATAACTCCACAATCCTTTCCACTAGCATACGTCCATAGCTTTACACTAGCATCCGTAGGACACATTACCAAGCATAGGTCCATAGCTGACCTCATATTATGCACACTGGTTCATATTCCAGGTCACACAAGAAATGAACAAGAGTATCCAACTCTCTTCCATTGAAGCTACTACGACCCTTTCACGCCCCATGCCAAGAAAAAAAAAATGCAGAGGACATAAAAGGGGTATTTAGCTGAGTGCATAATGAACTCGCTCAAGAAGTTGAACCACCTGGTTTAACTGCAAATGTGAAGGGGGGAGTGGCTTCAGACTTGATTTTACTACATCCGCTGGTTCTGAGGATAGAATGGCTTCTTGCTGCATACTAGTTAGCTCCAAAAACTGAGTTAGCATGTCACCATCAAGTATCTTTGGAGTTCCAACCTATCCACCAGATAAAATAAGTGTAAGCAAAACCAACGACTGAAGGCACAAGAGTAAGTGTTATCATATATGGAATATAAGTTAGAAAATTGAAAGAGAAGTTTGAATCTGTCACAAGATAAAAACCAATCCTTCTACAGCTAACTGTTTCTATAATGCTTAATAAAAAATTAAACCCAAAACCTTAGTCCCTTGAAAATATGAGGGAGGTGCAAGGAAGTAAGATATTGGGCTTCGGTAAACATATAAAGAGTAGAAAGGGAAAGGGCAATTACTTCTGCAAAAAGAACAAAAAATAAAAATAATTGAAAAAGTACTTCAGCGAGCTGAAGGATTTTAAAATTATTAGAACTTTCTTGACAGCAGGGAGTCAGAGTATGAAAAATATCATGAACAGACTTAACCAACCAGCTAAAAATCAGAGCCAGAAAGATAACACATCAGAAACTGAACTAAAATTAACTAACTGAATCCAGTTATAAGTGCTTACTGGAGTTTCGCGGCTACGAAACTCATTATGATCATTTCCTAAAATAGGTGCAGTCAATGGATGTACAACAAGTCTAGCTTGCACAGCTTCTAGGAGCTCATATTCTTCCCTGCACAAACAAATCATGTTTTTCAGACATGTCAAAATTCAATAAAGACAAAATGCTAATCTGCACTGCACTAGAGAATCAACCACATTTCATCAATCCAGTGAAAGTTGAAGAAATGTTAATATTTGGTGTCTAAATATCTGTAAAAAATACTCCAATAGAACAGTTACATAATATAGCTAGAAGGAAAAAAATGAGAATCAACCCCATTTCATCAATCCAGTGAAAGTTGAAGAAATGTTAATATTTGGTGTCTAAATATCTGTAAAAAATACTCCAATAGAACAGTTACATAGTATAGCTAGAAGAAAAAAATGTTTACTTTCCTTAAATGAAATTATCCTTCGTTTTTTAGGAAAATGGCATTCTTACAACGCGGACACTGGTGTATACCATTATCCCTCATCAGTGTGAGAATGTTGATTATAATTTCTTCAACATTATCTGCAAACACTTATCAGTTGACTTGTGTCTTCTATGGCTAGTTATGCCCTTTGGGGATTGCAGGAGCAATTTAGATAGAGAAGCCTTGTAATGTTTTCACAAGGGATGACAATTTTGAGCTGACCTACAGACTGTAGTCATACCCAACCTGTCCCACCCTATTTATCTGTGACAGATAATTCTTAACGTTTGATCGAGGTTCCCACTTCGTCAGGTCAAGTACTCAAAGGCTAACCTGGACTATCATTTTTTCTCAATTAAATGTGATGCGTGAGAAATAATAACCAAGCAGTGACATGATGGCACAGACCATTAACTAACTTGCCCCCAATAATTATGCACCTTAATATTTGTAGAGCACTGTCCATTAACTAACCTGCCCCCAATAATCATGCACCTTAATATTTGTAGAGAGAGCTGCTGCCAACATTAATTGGTACCTTGATAAACGGATGAAGATCATTATGCTTCCTAACAGAGTAGTAGCAATTATTGTATTTTGTACTGAATCAACATTTGTCTTAGGGCCATCACCACCTTCCAAAACGTCATCAGCTGGAAGTTTGTATGCATATGAGCCCTGAAATAGAACCATAACTATACCGGGTGAATTATATACAGCAAATGAGAAGAGGGAAAAAGTGAAGGGCAAGGAGGAAGAAGTAGCAGTATACTGGCAGAATACATAATGATTACCAAATCCAAAGAAAAATAAATAAGAAACAATGTAAAAACCCATCAAGCACCACCATAGAAAGTGACAGCATCTTCTTTTTTCCTTGTTCGTTTGCATTGAGAGGGTATCATTGGTCAGCCACCCACCACGTGCTCAGGAACATTGCAGGTTTTATTTTCCATAAATTTAGGTATTTCATTGAGAAGTCATCATATATTTGTGAAAAAACAAGTATGACTTAAGGTTATGACTTCTCTTGTAGAGGAACCGTTGTTACCAACTAAGGTGATCAATTTCAGCACATTGGATCTGCAACTTTTATCTTCAAAGTTCTACAAAAATGATGCAAATAAATAACTGTTCATCCATGACATTCAAAGGACGTACCTTCCGCATGCTCATGGCTACCTCAGCCATATAATAAGCACAGCTTAGTTTCAAGTTGCATTCTGGACTGGCATTGTCTGAGGCAGGCGCATCACAAAGAAATAAGGTTAGAATCTTGTTTCAGTGTAAGAAAAATCAACAATTAAGCTGATAGCTTTTTCAAAAGTAAAGTATAGAAACATCATGAAAATAGAGTTTTAAAAGAATTTTAATTAAGGCATTACACTGTGATAGACACCTTCTACAATGATGCCAACAGCACAATCTTTAAGGAGAAGAACAGTGAATTACTATTCCTTTCCAAGCGGTGCAGAAAGATAGCAACCATATACAAATTACAAGGTTCTTAAAATATTTTTACAACAAAGTGTAACTATTCAACCAGCAAGAAGGAAGATCACTCTTTATGACACGAACTGTATACAAGCAGTGCTTTTTTTTTTTGGGGCAAATACAGGCAGTGCTTTATGCACAAATTTTTTTTAACCCAAATTAATAGAGAGGAAGGAAACTAAAAGCCTTGAGCTATCTGCACACAATTCAATTATTTCATCCGCAGCAATCATTCCCCAATTACCCTATTATATCACTCATAAGGGTAGGTAGGTGGTTATTTTAATTAGCTCTGACTAACCTCTTATTAAGTTATACTTCTAACAATTTTTCCTTAGTAACTAACAGTCATAAATCACTAATTAACTACTAATCACATGTTAAAAAAAATTACAGTGCTCTAGTACAGAGCATCAATCTATTACAACCATATGCATGCCCATGAAATTTTCTGTTGGCAGCAAAACCAATTACTTCATATTTTAAAAAACTGAGGCTTAGATCAATGAGAGAGTCAATAATTCCTACAAAAAAGGTTATAATTGATAGCTGAATAGCTGATTACTTGAAACACAAGAGGCTTAGTTCAGTTTTACCTTCCAAATGATCGGAATATAAAACAGAAATGTTTCCTTTGCGATCTGAAACAACAGCAGTCTCAGCATCCATGAGAATGCAATCAGCAACTAACCGCTGATATGGATCACAGTAAAGTTGCTCCAATTTTCTTGCTTCCTGGCATAGAAATGCAAATTAAATAAGTTCCATATTGCTTTCTCATAATGAAGGAATATAATAAGCAATATCAGGCATGACAAGAGAAGCATGACCCTGCAATATCAAATTATAAACAACATGAGATAACTGACTATATAAAGAATCCAAATAGAGGGGAAGGGGCACCAGAATTAAGAGATTTTCTACTATGGAATAGAGCGCAGAAAAGCATAATGATAAGCTTTACATAAAATAACTGAAAGTAAACAAAACATCAGTACAGAATAGCCCCCCAGTCTCTCTGCAAATCTCAACAAGGAGAATTGCATAGCCAAAACTCAAAATTCTTGTTTTACTTTGATTTTCCATAAAAAAAAATTAAGGACAAGAAAAAGAACTATTCCCACTCACCTCATGGTAAGAATAGAAAAGGATACCATCACGACAATCACCAACAGCAATTCTAGTAAAATGGGCAGTCAAAGATGTTATCAAAAAACGGGTCCTTCCAACAGCAAATTTTCTTACTTTTTGAGGGTTGTCATTTGGAAAACCACAAACATAGAACTGAATAACAAGAAAATAACTTAATCAGCAGACCATGTAAATAAATGTGGTAAAATTAACATACATTAAGCATAGATACAGAACCTCCTGATGTAGAAAGAGATAAATTGAGAAATGGAGGGAGATTAGAAGACATAATGAAAGGAGAAAAGTCAATATTTCACAACTTACAGCATTGCCAGCAGAAGCCAAGAAGTAGCGATCAAGATAGGGACAAATGGCAAGGACCATTCCTTGCCATTTGGTTGCATAAGCCAATCGCAACTGCCACACATCATTTTCATCAATTTTCATGCCATCAGAGCTATTATCATCAGGGATACTTCCAAGGCTACTGCTTGATAGCTGTTCAGGGGCATATCCAACAATTTCACAGAAGGGTGAAGTTCTTTGAGATAATGACCACCCTGCCTTGGAAGACATCATCATTGAACCACTATCGGAATTTTGCACGTGTTCAAGGCAGAGAACAAGAAGACGGCCATTGGCACTGCCAATGAAGTATCCAATTATTAAATTGCTACCATATGACCAGCCAAATAAAAAATTCTATTGACATTTTTTCTCCCAGAAGTCTACTGAAAAACCAGGAATTTCTCATAAAAGTAGGAAAATAAAGTTTGTTGGCAGAATACTAATATTTTTATATTTAAACACATATAAAGATAATGCCAAACTGCCCAAACATAGCAGGACAACAAATCAGTAGAAATATAGCTTCATGTATAAAAGGCCAAATTGAAATGGTAAACAGTTTAACTAAGTCTATCTTGGCATCCAAACAACTACTTACAAGCTTTTATTGCTAAAATGCAGCAAAGGCAACCCTAACCTTGAACCTATTACATTATTTAAAGCTAATGATAGCAGCACTGAAACACAGACAAATAATTAAACCCATACATGTCTCAGTGAAAATTCTGAGCGCCCTTCAGTTTAGATTTGTCAGGGAACCAGAATGACCGCTCAGGAGGGCACAACACTCCTTGCAAGCAAATTTCCCTAACAACTTTTGTAAACAGAGAAAAGGGTCCTGTATTGGTTTGTTAAGCATGGGATAGAGATGGATATTTCTCCATAAAGTTTATTGTTGAATAATATAATAATGCCAAACATCTTTATCATACAGATCTTGCATTCTTACACACTAGTAAGACTTAAACGAATCACCAAAACATAAGTCACAATTTATATTTTGTTTTTAAGTATTTAGGTAAGTAAGATCTGTAAGAAGCTGGTTACAAGTAGGCAGTAGCTCAAGGGCAGTTTAGGATATCACTCATACAACCGATAATGTAGATAAGGAAAGATAAGTCACCAGCAATACAATAGTTGAAGGACACCAAAACTTATCAATTAGCTTGTAACTAAAACAGAAAAACAAATAATAGATGTGAAACCTCTCAGCTTCACCACTTGGCATCATGACAGGACCAGAAGACAGGCTAGTTCCAACCACCAGCACCTGATCACTTCCAACCCTCACTAATTCCATGGATTTTCCGGTTTCTCCAAGTTCAAGTTTAAAGGACAACAATACTGAACAGCTTATGGGATCCACACAACATATGTCAGATGAGCATGTTTCACAATTCAAATCAGTTCTCAACACAATCAACATCCTGCTTTCTCTGTGGTATAAGACCTTCCGTGGGGTTCCCTCCAAATGAAACTTCTGCACATTAAGATCATCCACCATCTCCACCTGAAGCATCACATAATTAAAAACATATAAATAATGATCCAGAAGCATAGGCAAGACATAGACCCCAAAAAAGCAGATAGTATTACTTAAGTATGGTTTTCTTTTTACCAGATGTAAACTGTTTTCTGCAACAAATAACATTCCTTTTGGACACTCAACAGAAAAAACAGGAGTGACATGAGTAGAAGGCTGAAATGAGATAGAAGTATAAGAAAGACTGTGTCTTGCACTATGCAATAACCACCGTCTATCACTCAGAGCAATTATATCAGCATCAAGTGTGTCACCCAGAGGCACCAAGAAAACAGGAGTAATGCCAATGTGACGAATAGCAATCAATTGAAGAGTGGCAAGAAGGTTCTCTTCCTTGTAAGAAACATTTTCCTCAGAATTTACCAAATTTATATTAGATAAAGCAGTATCCACGTTTACTGGTGGTGAAGTAGGTCTGTCTGATGGCCACTCAAAGCGAAGAAGCATTCCATTCCTTAATCCAGCAAGAACATAAAACCTATCAACACATACAAGCCGGACATCTTGAGGTATACAACCACTCATAGCTGTTCCCATTGTACTCATAAATGAAATTGTCCCACAAGCTATGAATCTAACACCTCTATCAGGTGTAAAAGACAAAATTTCCACCGAGGGCCTATGTGTGCCAATAACAAAGGATTTATTGATGTCAACTCCACTTGGAAAGGAAGCAGTGAATATGTGATTTGATGAAATAGATAAATCTGATTGTTTGTGCTTAAATTTTTTTCTAGGAATGGAAATGCATGACAATTCATTCTGCAACTCCAACCGTTGCATTTCATAAATTTCATAATGATAGACTGATAGTAATCTCACTCCAAGGATCAATAAAAAAGATGGATTAGAGGTTGATACAACTATAAAATTATGCCCAACAGCCCCCAAATTGATATTTACATTGCCTGGGGACCAAGATGTGCAAATAGGAGTGGACAAAGGGATACCTTCAGAGTGTGCGGCCTTAGTGGGCAAACATAGCCTAACTGCACATTGGTGAATCTGAACAAGCGAACCATCACTCACAAGGCCACAAGCCAAAGTACAGACATTAGGTTCAAAACCAACAGAATCAGTCACGTCAGTAAAGCTTAAGCCAACTGACAAGATTCTGGTCTCTTCAACAAATGATAACACAAGAAAAGAATGATATGAATCAATAGCTTTCATTTGAAGTGCCCAAGTACCAGTTACCCCTTGATATATAGGAGCAGTCCTCAGTAGCTGTTCTACACCGATACCACTTTGAATAATCCTTAGTGACCCCTCAGGTGCCACACCACAGCAGGCAAATATTTGATCATGCTTCTCATCAGGAAGATCCACAACTGCCATATCCAAGATTGGCGCAATGTTTTTGATAGGACTAGTATAGCATAGCCTTCCCTCTTCCAATTTCAGGACCATGCCATCCCCCATTTCCACCAATGCAGCTAGATATCCACCCTCAACCCACAAAAGTGCGTTACATGCTTGACTTTTATATAGACATTCTGAGACATTGACTTGAAGGCCATCACAATCAAAACAAATCTTAATCATGAAAAACTCTCCACTATCTAAGCAAAAGATCATCTTAGAATCGCAATTATTTTCAGGCTCCCAACTCCATGAGCAAACATACTTGTAAACCGAATTAGAACCACCATTGTCACTGTCTATACACATGGGATCATAACGACTCAGCTCCAACAAAGCATAGGCTGCAGCATTAAAGCTTTCATCATCAACATCTTGTAATTTACATGAGTCTTCATCAAAGGTCTGCTCTTCCGCAGCATTGGGAGAAAAATTTAAGCTAGTTCTATAGACACAGCATGGGTAGCGGGCATCTCTAAGATCCATTAAGAGAGCATCACCGGCCCTGAATAGAAATGCAAATCCACGAGAGCTAGGAACTTCAACAATGTCATGTGCTAGAGGCCCAGCTTCAACAAACTGAGAAACAACATAGACTGCTTGTGCTTTAATATTCCATTCCAATAAAAGTACCTTATTTAGGAGCTCTCCCCTCCTGTAGGATATAGTTTTCAGTAAGTGCACTACATCCAAACCAAAGACAACATGAAAAAGAATTTCTTTCCATCATGGATCAATCCAATCTTAAAATAAACTCCTGAAAGGCCAAAAGACATACTCATCATACCTATTTAGAAGAATAGCAAGCACAGGATTATGCTCCTTACTTGGTTTCCTGGAATCTTGTGAAATAAAGCACATGCTCCAAATAGTACCTTGTATGCTGGGTCTTCTATAAGCATTTGCATTCCCTTCACTTTCGGAAGGGTATGTTATTCTCTAGAATTGGGCAAAAAAGATAGTATAAGAATTTATATTTTCAGATAAAAGAAGAAATGTGTCAATCAAAAGCAGATAAAAAATAAAGTACACAAAAGGAGGATAAAATATACAGCTACAAGTCTAAGACATATTAAAAAAATTAAAACAAAAAAAAAGAGGAAAGATTAATTGAATTATTGAAGACACCATGCTGATCAAACCCTTCAATATCTTTTAAGATTCATCGAACCTTATCAGCAGAATAATAAAAGGATACCCAAAAAGACAATTTTGTCCAAAGTACAAACTAATAATGTGTGTCAATGTGCAAGGAAAAGTTTTATCACATACACATGTAGCCAACAAACAACCACATAAAGATTTTCTGAAATAGAAAACAGTACAGTAGTTTTGGACCTCATCAATGATATCACTGCTTTTAGACTTCGACATTGAAAACAAAGCTAGCTGATCTTCATATGCGCTGACAGCAATAAAACAAGCACTGCAGAAAGGAAATGTCAGTTAATACAACTACCACAGAATGAAAATGACACATGCTTACAAGCAAAATTTGGGAAGACCAGAAGGCTAAGATAGATGTTTCCAAAAATTTTCTGGTAAGAAAAGACATCACCTGAGATCAACCGCTAGCATTCTTCCAGGAAGATGCCTTGGGTTTCCCACATCAGATAGCTGAATATGTGTTACAGGGAAAAACCTACATTGATGCATATAGAAAAAAGAATGAAGCTTAGTACAGAATAATTTAAGGACTTTGACAATTCAGTAACGACAACCTAGAATATTAGCACTTTGAATCATACAAAAGTGATTCTTTTGTTATAATATGCAGTCACTGAATTTCAGTAATGGATTGCTCAAGACCAATAAATAACAAAACCACACCTTTCTTCGGTGGGACAAGAATGAACCAAGAAAAAAAGGTGGACAGAGTAAACCTGTGCATTTCATTGCAAAATGTAAGCAATGTCAGCTTCCCAGAATCAGATACAACAACCAAAAGGTCTTTACCCCACATCTACAGAACAAAAAAGGACTAGATAAGATTCAGCCTTAGAGAAAAAATGGCAATCACAACAACTGGTTTCATTCAACTAAAAATGTTACTCAAGAAAATAAGTAGATTAACAAACTGCTTGGTCAGCTCTTATAGATAAGAGAATAAAGAGTTCGCTAAAGGTGAAAGACAAACACACCTTTGGATCTCGTGCCTGAAAATTCCCATTCCAGGGTAACATGGCAAGATCTTTAATCGTTCCAAAAACAGGATGATCACAAACAGATTGTACAATCCCATCCTCACCAATTATTACCAACTCTATAGACGTCTCCTGAAAATACAAATCAATAGCAGCAGCATGATACTAATCAATAATTATAGTTATAAACAACAGCATAAAATGGTTGGATTAAGTTCCACCTGTGATTTGCTCAGGTGGTAAGGGTGGGTGGAATATGGGTACTGACCAGGTCCAAACCCTCTTAAAAACTAGGACTAAGTTAGCCACAACAAAGGAAAGAGGTCCAAGCCACCCCCTTGGCTATGTAATTGACAAAACATAGTTTATATCTTTAATTAAGAAGTAGTATGCAAGAAATTGATTATAAAAGGCAATTCTTTTAACAATCAGTTGATTCTCCTAGTTATCACTTTCTTCCATATAGCATAGTCACAAGCAATGCAGAGTGTACCAACAATGACGAATTAAAAGACTTGGAAAATCCCATCGGGAGCAAAATTAACCCAAAAAATAATTACTTGAAAGGTTCCATCCTTCGAGCCAAACCTACACCCACCCACGAAATGAAAGTCTGATTTGTAAGTTGATTTCAATAGCGGCCCCGGGAAATTCAACAAAATTCTAATAAAGGAATATTACAGCGAAGAAAGATGGATATAGAAAGAGAACCTTGCCAAAGACAACGTCCCTGGAGGAGGGTGAACGGATGTGACCATACAGGACCTGAAGAACGACACTTCCTCTGAGAACGCACTTGGCAAGGTAGTGGGCCGTGCTGGAGGAAGACGGTGAGGGCCCGCACTTAGCAGACGAACACTCTTCCTCCGAAACCGCCATAGACAATAAGTTGGAGCTTTAAGTGTGGAGTTCTAGGTTAATCTGAATGCCTGTTTTCCAAGAAAATTAAAAAGGAAAGAGCATTGAATGGCGTTTGATGGTTCCTCTTGCTTCCATTGGAACACTACATACGCATGCTGCTGAGTGTAAGAAGCGAGAAGCTTGAAAAGCGCTTCGAATTCCCCTTCCGGATGGAGACGGGGAGTATCTTTGATGCATACCCCGCCGTTTTTTTTTTTCTTTCATTTTTTAATCATTTTCTCTTGCTTCAAGTCCTTTTTTTTTTGGTAAACTGGATAAAATTGTAAAATTTATTAATAATTAAAAAATTTATACGATCCAGATAATAAATATTAGGCCAAAATATATTTAAATCTCCAAATTTTGGGTGACCTGCATATTTAGACTTAAAAACAGGTTGAGGATAATAAGAATAAAATAATGATGAATTTTAGAGAGTGTATCTTAATATGAAGTAAATTCAATTCCGTGCACTAATATAGTGATTATTAATTTTTGTAAAATCACATTGAGATCAAGAAAATACACGAAACTTATCAGCCACTATAACTTGCCTACAATTCTTCGCGCACCGAACGTGTCCCAAAATATGACTCTGTACTACCAGGTAAACAAATGCAACTCGTTAAACTTGCTCTCTGAATACATTTTACACCCGTTTCTTCCCCGCAATGTAAACAAACATAGACACGTAAATATAAATTAGGAGTAAAATTTTATGTAGCTTGCGAGCATGCTACATAATAGCCAATTCTTCTGTTCAATAATAGTCAATTCTGGAACCTTGAACAGCATCCCCGCACAACCTGCGGTAGTAAAATCTAGTTAATGTATTTTATTACTATATCAATATTGGCTAAATGCTTAATTGTAATGAGTAGAGATTCATTTTTCTTTTATACTTAGAGATTCGTGTCATTTGTAGTTAAGATTGTTACGATTGGTAAGATTATCTTAATATTATGAGTTTGGACACTATAGCCTGTAGGCTAATCCATAGTAGGCTTGAGATATTATTCATCTATTACACTAATTCCTAAGTTTGTTTGCCTAATATAAAGTATTTAAGAGAATCCGTAAAAATTAAAAATGAACCATCTAAGTTTTCAAAAGATTATCTTAAAAATACTAGAGATATCAACAAGTATGTAGTCCAAATTGCAAGGAAATATACTAGTTTTCACCTTTCAAGTGTTCACAGTGAATCAAATAGTATCAAAGTTCCTCATTTAAAAACCATAAGACTTATTGTTGAATCGGATATGAAAGTAAAAATTAACACTAAAAATGATCTGCGAGCAAAAATATGGTGGATCATTTGGAATGAGTGGTGATATTCGTAGGCATGTAATATATAGTTGGGTATGCAACACAATCTCAAGGCTATTATACAGCCAATTTTGTAAAGAAGTTGTCCAATGACAAGATTTTTTTGAACTTCTTTTTCGGAGTAATAATGTTTTCTTCTATCTTTGTTTTCATAAAATACACAAGTTGTTCTTCACAAAAAATTACTGCGTGCCTTGAGGAGTTATAGATACTCGTAATATTTTAATAAGTTTGCAGAGACCAGACTTAATGGCCTAGTTTCTGCCGAACTTTATAAATAAAAGTAACAAATGATGATTGCAAGTACGTGCCCCATCATTTTGAAGAAGCTAACTTCTATCTTCTTCAAGAAATAATAATTCTCACTTCGTGCTATCCATTTCACCCGAGATCAGACTCCTGCAGGAAATGGAACTTCTACAATACACACACTCATAGGATGACCCCTTGTTTTTCCCCTCCTACTGTTTCTTTTAATTCCCTTGATTACTTAATCATGTGTTGAACATACTGTTGTAATATTTTCATTATGCAATAAACTTTCCCGTGTTTACCCAAAAAAAAAAAAAGGAAATAATAATTCTTGGGATTGCTTTCCCCACACATGGTTAGTAATAAAGTCATCTATTGTCAAATTCAAATGTAATAGCTGTAATTATGTCTAATAATCACTAATACAATCTTTATGGGAGTTGAAAGGTTACGCCACGTGAGTTTTTCATTGGAAAAGGAAAATCGTCACAAAAAAATTATTCCTCCCATACATCTCGATACCACTTAGAGTTTCTTCACTTACTGGAAGAAATACATCAAATCTTTATACATCTTAATAAAGTGGCCCAAAACTATTATTTAACATGTTTTTTTACTGCTCTTCCTTCCTCTATATTCTTGTTCCTTTTCCTTCTAACAAACTTTGAAAATCCACCAAAGTAACAATGACCAAGGAATGTCGGATGATAAAACATGAAATATGGCCCAATGGCGCTCAAACGCCAAGATTCTTTTATTAAGGAATATACAAAGATTATTTCTATCACAAAAAATATAAATTAGAAAAAATGCTACACACTGATTTTACTATTGTACAATTTCCAGCACCAAAGCAATGTGAATTCTGCTACAATACAAGGAAATACAAGGGATTAACTGCAACCTTGCCCAAGCATTGGGTTCCTCGTGCAGCTGTTTGAATCGCTCTTCCCGACAGCATTATTACCTTTGCATGAGTATCTGACCTCATAATATGTTGACTGGTTCTTATTCCAGGCCAGACAAGAAATAGGCAGAGAGTTTTCAACACTTCCATTGAAACTAGGGGGCCCTTTCACATCCCATGTAAAAGAAAAGTGCAGAGAACATAAAAGGCGTATCTAGTTGAGCGCATAATGAACTCGCTCAAGAAGATGGACCACCTGGTTGACCTGAAAATGTGAAGGTGGTACTGGCTTCAAACTTGATTTCACCACATCTGGTGGTTCTGAAGATAGAATGGCCTCTTGCTGCATACTTGTTAGTTCCAAAAACTGAGTCAGCATGTCACCATCAAGCATCTTTGGTGTTCCAACCTATCCATGTGATAATAAGTGTAAGTAAAACCAATAACTGAAGGTACAACAGAAAGAGTTTCTGTATTTGGAATATAAATTAGAAAATAGAACAAAAACCTAGAATCTGTCATAAGGTAAAAGTCAATCATTCTGCTATCAGAACTTGGCAGCAGGGAGTCAGGGACCATGAAAATTACCATGAACAGATTTTCCCAAACAGCTGAAGATCTAGAGCAAGAAAGATGCCACACCAAAAACTCAACTAGAATTAAGTAATGGAATCCAGTTAGAAGTACTTACTGGATTCTCACGGCTACGGAACTCATAATGACTGTTTCCTAGAATAGGTGCAGTTAATGGATGGACAACAAGTCTAGCTTGCACAGCTTCTAAGAGTTCATATTCTTCCCTACACAATGACAAATGATGTTTCACAGTCATGTCAGAGCTTAAATTAAAAATAACGCTAATCTGCACTAGAGCATCACCCAAATTCATCAATCCAGAGAAAGTTGAAGACTGCAGATGTGAATATGTAGTGTCTAAATATCAGTACTATAAGAGAACAGAGTTACTCCCTTCAAATAGTTTTCAAGACTACATCACTATTATGCAAGAAATGTAAAGCACAAAATCCTACAACAGAACAGATGGTCAGCCAGTCATTGTAGCTGAACACAATATCTAAATAAAGCATGACGGCCATTACATCCCAAGCAGATGACGGCCATTAACTACCATGCCCCCAATAATTATTCACCTTATTACTTGTAGAGGGAGCTGCTGCCAAAATTAATCAGTACCTACCTTGATAAACAAATGAAGATCATTATGCTACCTAACAAAGTAGTAGCAATGATAGTATGTTGTAATGAATCGACATTTGTCTTAGGGCCATCACCACCTTGCAAAACATCATCAGCTGGAAGTCTGTAAGAATATGAGCCCTGAAATAAGAACAAAAACTACAAAGGTGAATTATGTACAGCAAATGCAAAGAGGGGAAAAACAAGAAGGGCAAGGAGGAAGAAATGACAATATATTGGATGATAACATAAGCATTACCAAATCCAAAGAACGAATAAGCAGTTTGAAAACACATCAAACAAAGATATATAAATTAAATGAAAGCAACTTTTTTTTTCCTCATTCATTTGTATTACAATACAACACCCGGGGGCCAAGAAACATGCCAAAATATGAGGCTAATGTTGGGAGGGTAGCAATGACCTGCCACCAGCCTTTGTAAAGGCTCAGGAACATTGCATCTTTCTTTTCTTTTCTTTTTTTTTTTTACAAAAAAAAATTTAGGTATTTCCTCTAGAACTCATCATATATTTATGAAGAAGCAAGACATCATATATTTATGAAGAAACAAGTGTGACTCAAAGATATGACTTCTCCTGTAGAGGAACCATTGTCCATGTTACCAAAAAAGGTGATCAATTTCAGCACGTTGGATCTGCAGCCTTTATCTTCAAATTTCTACAACAATTAAAGCAAATAAATAATTTCATCCATTAACTTTAAAGGATTTACCTTCCGAATGCTCATTGCTTCCTCAGCCATATAATAAGCACAGCTTAGTTTCAAGTTGCATTCTGGACTGGCATTGTCTGAGGCAGGAGCACCATAACAAATTAGGGATAGAATCTTGTTTCAGGGGCATAAAAAATCAACAAATAATTAAGCTAGTAGCTTTTTCAAAAATAAAGTACAGTAATAGAATGAAAATAGATTTTTAAAAATTAGAAACCAAGGGATCACATTGATACAGACCAAGGAAGTATAAGATGCTCACCCCCACATTGAGTAGAATGGTCTACTCTATGTCCATGGAGAACCTAAGTGGGTTGATTACCTCATCTCAATAACTTGTTTTTAGGGAAGGACTCTCCAACCAACTAGGGTGCCCATCACACACAGATAAACACCTTAAACAATGATTCAAACAGCACAATCTTTATGAAAAAAGGGACGCTGCTGTTGCTTTTCATGAATTGAAGGAAGGTAGCAACCATACACAAATTGCAAGGCTTTTAAATATTTTCCAACCAACACGTAATTATTGAACCAGTAATAAGGAAGATCACTCTGTCCGTATGAACTTATACATGCAGTCCTATCATCATGGGCCTCTTATCATTCTTTATCCAAAAAAGGGAAAAAAAAACTAATACACAAATGAAGAAACTTATAACCTCAAGCAGTCAAGCTATCTGAATACAATTCCATTATTTCATCTACACCAGTCCCTTCCTAATTACCCTTATTTATATCACTCATAAGGATAATTAGGTAGTTATAATGTTAGTTATTACTAACTACTCATTCGGCTAATAATGACACTAAATAACCTCTTAGTATCTGACGGTGAAAATTGAATAACTAATAATCCCATGTAACACAAACAAATTGATATGGTGATCTCAACTTGTACCCCAAAAAGAAAAAGATATGGTGATCTAGTATCAGGCACAAATCTATCAACCATAAGCAAGTCACGAAACTTTTGTTTGCAGCAAAACCAATTAGTTCATATTTTAAAAGCCTAAGGCCTAAGCACATAAAAAGTTCAAAGAGATAGACAATAATTCATACAATAAAGGGTTATAGTTGATAGCTGATTACTTGAAACACAAGAGGCTTAATTCAGGTTTACCTTCCAGATGATCAGAACATAACACAGAAATGTTGCCTTTACGATCTGATACAACAGCAGTCTGAGCATCCAAGAGAATGCAATCAGCTACTAACCGCTGCAATGGATCACAATAAAGTTGCTCCAACTTTCTTGCTTCCTACAATAGAAGATGCAAATTAAACTAGTTCAATATTGCTTTTTCTTAATGAAGGAATATAACAAGTAATATTATGACAAGTGAACCATGATCCAGCAATGTCAAATTATATGCATCAGAAAACAACTTATTACAAAAAAGAATGTGAAGGGCGTGCAAAAAAAGAATGTGAAGGGAGAGGAATGAGCACAAGTAAAAAATTTTATAAGGAAAGGAGTACAGAAAAGCATGAGGATCAGTTTTACATAAAATAACGATAATTAAACAAAAAAATAAATACAGAGTAGGCACCCAGTCTCTGCAATTTCCTTTGTTTTTCCATAAAGAAAATAGTATGAGAAACACCCATTGCCACTCACCTCATGGTAGGAATAGAAGAGGATACCATCACGACAATCACCAACAGCAATTCTAGTAAAATGGGCAGTCAAAGATGTAATCATAAAACGTGTCCTTCCAACAGCAAGTTTTCTCACTCTTTGAGGATTGTCATTTGGAAAACCACAAACATAGAACTGAATAACAAGACAATATCTTAATCAGCAGGCTGTGTAAAAGAAATGTGGTTAAATTAACATATGTTAAGCATAGATACAGAACCTTCCGATGTTAAACGAGATGAATTGAGATATGGAGGGAGAACTAGAAGAAAGACACAAGGAAACGAGAAAAGTCAAGATTTTAAAACATACAGCATTGCCAGCAGAAGCCAAGAAGTAGCGATCAAGATAAGGACAGATGGCGAGGACCATTCCCTGCCATGTGGTTGCATAAGCCAATCGCAACTGCCACACATCATTTTCATCAAGTTTAACGCCATCAGAGCTATTATCATCAGGGCTACTTCCAAGGCTACTGCTTGATAGCTGTTCAGGGGCATATCCAACAATTTCACAGAATGGTGAAGTTCTTTGAGATAATGACGCTGCCTTGGAACACAATATCATTGAACCACTATCTGAATTTTGCACATGTTCAACACAGAGAACAAGAAGACGACCACTGGTACTGCAATAGAAGGATCCAAATATTATATTGCTACCATATGACTAAGAAATTAAAAGATTTTATCAATATTCTTTCTCCTACAGGTCTACATAAAAATATATAAGGGATTTCTCATAAAAGTAGGCAAGATGGAGTTTGTTGGCACAATATAATATTTTCATACTTCACCACATAGTAAAATGACAAATTTGCTCATAGCTATAGCTTCATGTGCAATAGACAGAATCGAGAAGTTAAACAGTTTGACAAAGTCTATCTTTGAAGCCAAACAACTTGTTACATTACAGGCGTTCATTGCTAAGGTGCAGCTAAGGCTACCCTAACCTTGAACCTATTCATTATTTGCAGATAATGATAGCAGCAACATAACACAAATAATTGAAGCCGTACATGTCATATAGTGAAAAGTCTGAGTGCCCTTCAGTTTAGATCCGTCAGGGAAGGAGAAAGAGGACACAACTCTCCTTGTGAACAGATTCTCCAAACAGGACTTTCATAGATGATGAGAAAAAGAAAATTTGAAGGTCCTATGTTGGTTGGTGAAGCATGTGCTAGATATAGATGTTCACAATAAAGTTTACTTTTGAATATTCAAAAACAACGGCCATGTGTATGTTTGCATGCAGATTTCTATAGATTATTTTGGTATGTATGGTCCTCAAATGGAAGTTTAGGTTATTTAACTTCTACAACCATAATGCAATGCAGGAAATATAAGCCATCAGTGGTTCAATACTTGACGGGCAACAAAATTTGTCAATCAGTGTGTGACTAAAATGAGGAGAAAAAAAGTAGATATAACACCTCTCAGCTTCACCATTGGGCATTATGGCAGGACCAGAAGACAGACTAGTTCCAACCACCAGCAGCTGATCACTTCCAACCCTTACTAGTTCCATGGATTTTCCAGTTTCTCCAAGTTCAAGTTTAAAAGAAGACAGCACTGAACCACTTAGGGGATCGACACAGCATATATCAGACAAATATGTACCATAATTCAATTCAGTTCTCAACACGATCAACATCCGGCTTTCATTGTGATATAAAACCTTCCGTGGAGTGCCCTCCACATGAAACTTCTGCACATTAAGTCTCTTGCTTTGCACCATCTCCACCTAAAGCATTGCATAATTAAGACCATATAAACAATGACACAGCAACAAAGGCATGAAAAAGACGAAAAAGAAAAAGAAACAGCAAGTGCTACTTAAGTATGACTTTTTTACCAGATGTAAACTATTATCAGCAACAAATAACATTCCCTTTGGACACTCGGCAGAAAAGACAGGAGTCACATGTGTGGAAGGCTGAAATGAGATAGAAGTATAAGAAAGACTGTGTCTTGCACTATGCAACAACCAAGGCCTATCACTTAGAGCAATTAGATCAGCATCAAGTGTGTCACCCAGGGGCACCAAGAAAACAGGAGTAATGCCAATGCGACGAATAGCAATCAGTTGAAGAGTGGCAGGAAGGTCCTCTGCCTTGTTTGAAACATTTTCCTCAGAATTTACCAAATTTATATTAAATAGAGCAGTATCCACGCTTACTGGTGGTGGAGTAGGTTGATCTGATGGCCACTCAAAGCGAAGAAGCATTCCATTCCTTAACCCAGCAAGAACATAAAACCTATCAACACATACAAGCCGTACATCCTGGGGTATACAGCCACTTATAGCTATGCCCATTGTACTCATAAACGAAATTGTCCCACATGCAACAGATCTAACCCCTCTATCAAGTGTAAAAGACAAAATTTCCACTGAAGGCCTATGTGTGCCAATAACAAAGTATTTACTGAAGTCACCACTTGGAAAGGAAGCAGTGTTGCTATGTATTGACATGGACAAATCTAATTGTTTTTGCTCAAATTTTTGTCTAGGAACGGAAATGCAAGATAATTCATTTTGCAACTCCAAATGTTTCATTTCATAAATTTCATAATGATAGGCTGATTGCAATCTAATTCCAAGGATCAATAAAAAACATGGATTAGATGTTGATACAACTATAAAATTATGCCCAACAGCCCCCAAATTGATATTTACATGGCTTGGGGACCAGGATGTGCAAATAGGGGAGGACAAAGGGATACCCTCAGAATGTGCAGCCTTAGTGGGCAAACAAAGCCTCACTGCACATTGGTGAATCTGAACAAGCGAACCATCACTCACAAGGCCACAAGCCAAAGTACAGACATTAGGTTCAAAACCAACAGAATCAGTCACGTCAGTAAAACTTAAGCCAACTGACAATATTCTGGTCTCTTCAACAAATGATAGCACAAGAAAAGAATGATATGAATCAACAGATTTCATTTGAAGTGCCCAAGTACCTGTTACCCCTTGATATATAGGAGCAGTCCTCAGTAGCTGCTCTACACTTATACCACTTCGAATAATCCTTAATGACCCCTCAGGTGCCACACCACAGCAGGCAAACATTTGATCACGTTTCTCATCATGATGATCCACAACTGCCATATCCAAGATTGGCGCAATGTTTTGGATAGGACTAGTATAGGATAGCCTTCCATCTTCCAATTTCAGGACTATGCCATCCCCCATTTCTACAAGTGCAGCTAAATGTCCACCCTCAACCCACAAAAGTGCCTTACAGGCTAGACCTCTGTACAAACATTCTGAGAGATTAACTTTAAGGTTGTCAGAATCAAAACAAATCTCAATCATGAAAAATTCTCCACTATCTAAGCAAAAGATCATCTTAGAATCTTCATTATTTTCAGGCTCCCAACTCCATGAGCATACATACTTGTAACACGAATTAGACCAGCCATTATCACTGTCTATACACATGGGATCATAATCGCTCAACACCAAAGAAGCACAGGCAGCAACATTGAAGCGCTCATCATCAACGTCTTGTAATTTACATGAATCTTCAAAAGTCTGGTCTTCCACGGCATTGGATAAAAAATTTAAGCTAGTCTTGTAGACACAACATGGATTGTGAGCATCTCTAAGATCCATTAAGAGAGCATCGCCAGCTCTGAAAAGAAATGCAAGTCCATGGTAGTTGGGAACTTCAACAATGTCCTGCGCTAAGGGTCCAGCTTCAACAAACTGAGAAATAACATATACTGCATGTGCTTTAATATTCCATTCTAATAAAAGTAACTCATTTAGAAGCTCTCCCCTCCTGTAGGATATAATCATTGGTGAGCACTCATCATCTAAAACAAAGATGACAATAAAAGAAATCCTTTTCCATCATAGATCCCAGTATTAAAATAGACTCTTTACAATGGTCAAGATACATAATCATCATACCTATTTAGAAGAATAGCTAGTATAGGATTACGCTCCTTACTTGGTTGCCTGGATTCTTGGGATATAAAGCACATGCTCCAAATAGTACCATGTATACTAGGTCTCGGGATGCTTCTATAAGCACTTGCAGTCCCTTCACTTTCTGAAGTGTAAGTTATTCTCTAGAGTTGCACAAAAAAAAAATCATATGAGAATTTTTTTCCAGAAAAAATGAAGAAATGTGTAAATCAAAGTAGATAAAAAAGAAAGTACAAAAAAGAGGATGAAATATAATGCTACAAGTCTAGCCGTCTAGGACATTAAAAAGTAAAATGAAGAAGATGAAAGATGAATAGAATTACAAAAGACATCATGCTGATAAAGCCCTCCGATATAGTTGAAGATACATCAAACCTTATCAGCAAAATAACTAAAGGATACCCAGAGAGACTACGTTGTTAGTTTGTCCAATAATATATCTCTATGTTCAGAAAAGTCCCTATCTTATACATATGAACATGTATGCCAAAACACAATCACATTCAGATTTTCTAAAATGGAAATTGGTACAGGAATTCCGGACCTCATCAATGATATCACTGCTTTTAGACATTGACATTGAAAACAGAGCTAGCACATCTTCATATGCGCTGACAGCAATAAAACAACCACTGCAGAAAGGAAACCACGAGTTAATGCAACCACTGTTGAATGAAACTGACATAGGCTTATAAATAAAACATAAAATAGAACTTGGACATAAACAGAAGGGTAGTATGGATGCTTTCCAAAAGTTTTCTGGCCAGAAAAGACATCACCTGCTGTCAACAGCTAACATTCTTCCAGGAAGAGGCCTTGTGTTTCCAGCATTAGATAGCTGAACATGTGTTACAGGGAAAAACCTACATAGATGCATATAGAAAGAAGAAGGAAGCTGAGTAGAGTCTAATTCAAGGACATCAAAATTTCAGTAGCAGCTAACTCAAATATTTCCACTTTGAATCATACAAAGTGGTTATTTTGTTACAATGGGTGATCACTGAACTCCAATAGTATATTGCTCAAGTCAAGACCAATAAATAACAAAACCAAGAAAAAGGGCAGAAAAAGTAAACCTGTGCATCTCGTTGCAAAATGTAAGCAATGTCAGCTTCCCGGAATCAGATATAACAACCAAAAGATCTTTACCCTTCATCTATAGAGCAAAGAAGGACTAAATAAGATCCAGCCTATGTGGAAAAAATGACAATCGGAACAACTGCTTTCATTCAACATAGATAGTTGTTTTTCATGAAAATAAGCAGCTTTAATATCAGCTGTTGGTTAGTTAAGCCAATAAGAAGTTCACAAAAGGAGAGAAGCACACACCTTCGGATCTCGCACATGAAAATTCCCATTCCAGGGTAAGATGGCAAGATCTTTAATCGTGCCGAAAACAGGCTGATCACAGACAGATTGTACAACTCCATCCTCACCAATTATTACCAATTCTATAGACGTTTCCTGAAAGTACAAATCAATAGCAGCAGCATGACACCAATCAAATAATCCTAGTTATAACAAACGCATAAAATAGTTGGATTAAGCAAGTTACACGAAAGGGAAAGAGGTCCGTCCCAACCCAGACCATGCAATAGATAGAATCAGATTTTACATCCTTGATTAAGGAGAGTATTCATACAAGAAACAAATTATACAAGGGGCCATTTTTAACGACCAGTTGATTCTCCTAGTCATCACTTTTTTTCGCATAGCATAATCACAGGCAGCACAGAGCATATCAGCAATCGAGACTTGAAAGTCTTGAATGGTCCCAGTCGGAGCCAAAATTAACCAAAAGGTTTAAAAAAAAAATACTCGAAAGGTTCCATCCCTAAAGCCAAACCTAAACCCACCCACGAAATGAAAGTCTGATTTGTGGGTTGATTTGAATAGTGGCAACAGGAAATGTAACAAAAAATTATATTGAAGAAAGAAGAAGATTGATATAAAAGAACCTTGCCAAAGACAACGTCCCTGGAGGAGGGTGAGCGGATGTGACCATACAGGACCTGAAGAACGACACTTCCTCTAACAACGCACTTGGCAAGGTAGTGGGCGGTGCTGGAGGAAGACGATGAGGGCCCGCACTTAGCAGACGAACACTCTTCCTCTGAAACAGCCATTGACAATAACTTAGAACTTCAAGTGCGTAGTGTCCAGGTTAATCTTAATGCTTATATTCCGAGAAAACTAAAAAGGAGAGAGCTTTGAACGGTGTTTGCTGGTTCCTCTTGCTTCCATTGGTTAACACTAGAGACGCATGGTGCACCGTATAAGAGGCAACGAGAAGACTTGAAAAGTGCTTCGCATTTCTCTCATCCGGGCGAGATGGGGAGTTTCGTTGATGCATAAGCCACGTTTTTTTTTTTTAAATATTTTTCTCTCTTACATAGGTTGTTACTTTTCAAATCTGACAGCCTTGATAGTTTTTGTTTTTGGCCAGGACACCCTCGATAGTTAATTAACAAAAATATACTTTGGCCCAAAAAAGTAAGAAAAACATTTGGCCATCTCTAAAAAAAATTATATATATTATATATATTTGGCAAAAAAAAACTATAATGGATTGATTTTTAAGTTATCATCATACTAAAAAATTATATTTAACATTATACTTCCTCCATTTTTTTTATAAATACCTATAAAAAAAAGGAAGGGATGTACTTAAAATTAGTTAAAAAAATATACTTCTTAAAAAAATTAGTTGAACAATTCAAAATTACCCTTATTTATGAAAGGGAGGGACATATATTTGCATGTAGATTTATAAAAGGCATTCGTTAAGGAAAAAAATATTTCTTCCACTTTCAAATCCAAGTCATCCAAGGAATAGTAATTCTTATGTTTCAAAATTATAAATTATGTTTGAATCATTAAATAAATATTTTTATAAGCACACTTTATTAATTAGATAATAGAGATATTATACAAAAGATTAAATTTATAATTTAACTAGGCATCAATTTAGAAAATAAATTAAAATTTGGAGAAATTTAAATAGTTGAACAACAATTCTTAATATTTCACATAATTACAAGTGATTTAAATTTGAAATCAAAAGTAGAAGGAAGTACTTTACTACTTTTCATAAAGAGTATTAAAGTAAGAAGTATACAAAGAAAATTCCATAAATGATACGGAGAGAGTATTATGAATCAATACCATATTAATGCAAAAAATAAAATCTATAAGTTATATTATTTAATAAATCATAAAAATCACTCATAAAAAACCATGGAGCCATCCATTAATGATAATGGAAATTTGCATATTTTTCTCCCATAATTTGAGTTAGCATCCCATGATCACTTATATTATTCTTTTTTTTTTGGTCAAATATTATTCTTTCCAATTGAAATTAATTTTTTCTATGAAAATTAGATTCTGCATCTAATAACCTGCATGTAAAAGAAGACATAAATACTTATCCAATCCACATGATATATATAAATTTTCTATTCATCGCAAATATTCAAGTGTAATTAAAACGATATAATATTAACATGAGAATAACGTTATTACATGAATCCCAATTTTATAAACAAATTTTCAACAACATAATACATCAGCATATGGAGATAAAATATCATAATAGAAGAACAAGCCTAAGGAGCATGTCGGTCTCCACGAGAAGTGTAACATAGTCCTGGCAGAAAATTACTGTTTAACGCCCGGGTCAAAAAGATACTATTATTTGAACGCTATATGTTTTATTCAATAAATGACAAAAGCAACCAATATACAAGTTCTTAAATCAAGAACACATGTAGTATTAAACAACAATGAAGAAAATCAATCAATTCAGTAAGGAAATGTTACGAAGTAGTTTGAATTAATTTATGTATAATGATTATGATATTTATAATAGATTATAAAAATAAGTAATTTATATTTTGATATTTTTATCTAATAAATAATTTTGAGAAAAAAAATATATATGAATTATAGTAATTGAAGTAATTATTGGGTGGATAATGAAAAAAAAAAGAAATAAGTGATTATAGAAAGATAAGTAATTATCATAAATAAAAAAATTAACTTATTCTCTAAGCATTTATTTAAGATATAAGTATTTATTAAAAAATAGTTTACATTTGAAAACTCTACACATAATCACTTAGGATCCTATAAATGATTATTAAAACTATCTAAATAGGCACTAAAATAAAAAAATGAACATGAAGTTGCTAATAATTTCTCTTTCAAGCTCTCTTAACATAATAAAATGAAAATAAAAAATAATAATTTTACTAAAGAAATTATAAAGAAATAGTATTTTTTTAGTACATTAAATATAATTATTTTGTCTTTTAAAATTTATTTTCGATTTGACTCCTCCAGTCTCATATTGTGTTGATAAATATTTTCTCTGGATCAAATAAGATATTATATAACTACAAATGATCAGTGTAAAAAATAATTCTGGCTAAAAAAATGTGGGAAATAATTACCATTACCAAGTGCATTGACATTTTATGCCCAAGATGTAGGAGTTAGGTCATAGTAGCAAATGAAGTTTCACATGTTGGATGAATTGTTATTCTACTGGTATCTTGTTTCTCTTTTCGTACTAAGGTTTATCAACCCAAGTGTACAGGATCTACTGAGCAAAACGGAACGGCGAGGAGCACCCGACACTGCTCGTCGCCGCCTAGGGAGCTCCGGAGCTCCCCCGACCTTCTTCGCAGTCGTTGAACGGTTGTGCATATCCAGAGTATTTACTTTAAACTCGTTACCGTTTTCTCTTTATCCGCATTTTCTTACTGTTTATGGAATTTTCTTTCATATTTTAAGGGTTGATCGGTTTCAAGCTAGTGGAAGCAGAAGCATTGTCCTTTCAACGCTAACTCTCTAGATCCCAAACATCGGTATGTTTTGTGCTTCTGTATTTTTTTTTCTTTATTTCATTAATTCGAAGGTCGAATTCAACATCAAGGGACTGGTTGCATTGGATGCAATAGATTTGTGATGATTTTAGACGGTTTGATTTACCCTGATCAATTGGGTTGCTATGTGATATGTTATCGTTCTATAGAGATCCGGGTCTATGAATGCACGGGTTTAGTTAGTTTCAACTTATGAACGCTGCATGTTTTGCTTCTGCTTACGGAGTGAAGAAGGATGGGGGGTGGAAAATTAGAGGTCCATTTCCTGTTTGTAAAATACATATTGGGTTTCTTGTACCATTTGGAGATTCACTACTTAGTTATTGGTAGCTGAAATGAGATTGATTTTTTTATCCTTTCCTCATTTAAGTACTTATAAACGACGATGATGCTTTCATTTCTGAAGTTCATTAGATCGTCAATATTGCGCACTAAATGCTGAAATCTTTCTTACATCCTTGGTGATCTAGAATAGAAGTCACTGAGAGTACAAAACAATTTTATTAAGAAATTCAAAATGATATCAAATATATCGAAGGGCATAGAGTGATGCTTTCTGCCCGAAACTTCTTTGTAGGTGTTATCAAGCATGGACCTGCCTACAACTGATGTGGAGCTTGGGCCTGAGAAGATTGAAGATGAGAAAAAGAAAAGTCTCCTGTTCCATTGTGATCTTTTTGATACAGAAGTGGTTCACAAGTTGGCTCAAACTTTACTTCCAGGATTAGCCACTGCCTGTGTTGATAACACATCAGGAGATCTCTTCAAGACTCCTGGTTCAGTGGCTGTTGACTTGAGAATGGAAATGATAGATTATCTTACCCAAAGAAGTGAATCGTTTGTTGCCGAGTCTGTTATTTTAGAAGGTGAACTATCAGATGATCCTTTTGATATAATTTCTTATTTCGTTGATGACTTTGCAAGTTCAAAAAGAAACCTTCTTAGTCGGGTTTCAGGATGGCTGCTAAGCGAATCAAGAGAAGACAAGATAGATGATTTTGTTCAAGAGATGGAAATGGATGGATTTTGGTTGCTAGAAAAAAGAAAAATTCTTGCACAGACGTTGCTTAAAAATGTTGACTTCAAGAACTTATTTCAGTGCAGCATGAAATTTAATTCTGTGCAAGAGCTTGCCAATCATGTTAATAATTGCAGCTTTAGATCTATGATCTGCCAAAATCAGGGATGTGATGCCAGATATTGTGCAAGTCAATTGGAGAAGCATGATTCAACTTGTCCTTTCAAGATAATTCCATGTGAACAGAATTGTTCAGGCAACATTATGAGACGTGAAATGGATAGACACTGCATAACTGTTTGCCCAATGAAGCTTGTAAATTGTCCTTTCTATGCAGTAGGATGTCGGTCTACTATTGCCCAAAGCATGATTAATAAACATTGTTCTGACAACCTTCATAGCCACTTGTTGTACATTCTTCAAAGCATCTACAGAAAAGCATCCGTGAAAGATCTTGAACGACGGGTGGAGCAAATTCTCCAGGTTAGTCTGTGGGTATATTAATGATCAAGACATAGCTTATATTTGATAGAACTGAGAACTCAGTATTGAAGGACATTATTATAATTTCAGAATGGCTTAATTTAAACACAAACATTTTTTAGCTTTTAAGAAGATTCTAAGCACTGAATTTGTAACATTTGAAAAAATTTCACTTTATGTATTTACGGAAGCCATCGTATTAGTTAATAAAATAAACTAGGGAGTGTTAAAGGAAACTATTGTTATTTAACACAATAAAAAAGTATTTAGAGGAACGTCTTTGTTGAAAGTGTTCCATGACCCCACTCTGTTAAATTAAAAGCGTTCCAGTTAAATTCTTTCTTGGATTGTATTAGTAAACACCACTACAAAATGTCTAATGCAAAAGGAATTCCATTTTGAGCATGTAAATGAATTTTATACATGCCTGTAAGATAGGTATATGGTCACACATATCTTTTATTGTTCCTGTGAGCTTACCACTATTTTGGGGTTATTTGAAGACATCTTTGTAAGAATTTTGATCGAGATCGGCAAATAAATATGAGTTGAATGGAGATAAGATTTACCTTTGCCTCAATCATGCTTCGCTCAATTTCCTTTAATATCTCAGTTCTTATTGAAGCCAATTATGGGAAATGCTTCCATGAAATAGAATAGTACCATGGAAAGTTTGAAAAAATGAATTGATTTTTCCCCTGCAGTTGATATGTTTTATTTGTGTTGTTACTTCATCAATCAATGAAACATGCAATTGTAAGCTTTTGCCATTATTTACTATTCAGTTGCCATAAAATGTGTTGTGCTTGCCTTGCAATATTCTCGCTGAAGAGAGATATGTCAATTATCCTCTAATCAATATTAGGCTTGTAATTTCTTTTTATAGGAATCATCAAACAACCAGTTAGCTGAGGCTCAGAGTGTGAGATCTTTACAGTTGATTGTGAGGGATATTGAATCAAAGCTGGAGCCCTTGGAAGTCAGTGCCAAGAAGAAAGAGAGTGCAGAGAATATTTCCATGAAAGAAGGTAATGGAGATGTTAATATCACAGTAAAGGGCAATGAACAGAGACTTCAAATGGAATAAATTCATCAACTAAGGTTGAAGTCAATGCCTTCGTCAATAGGGATGGTGCTGAGAACACTACCAATAATGAAGATAGTAAGTGTAGTCGCATTAAAACTGGGGGTGGTAACGAAAGCACACAGACTTCAGACATGGCAATTTTATCAGTTGAAGCTGAAGTTGGTTCTATGAACAAGGAGAATGAAGATATTTACAACGAAAGTAGAGATGTTGGAGATAGTAATTCAAAAATCAATGAAAATGAATTGATAACAGAGATGAGAATAACATAAAAAACAACTGTGTTGAAGATGATCATTTTGAGGTTAAGGATGATGAAGGAGACAATGCATACTTCAAAAATGGGAAAGGGTAGTGCAGAGAATTAAGTAAAGAACAAAACTATGGAAATTTTAACTTAGAAGGAGCATACAGACTTCCAAAGTGGAAAATTTGTCAGATAAAATGTACTCAGTCCTACAAAAGATGATGGTGCAGAGAGCAAACATGCTTCAAACGCATTGAAGTTGTCAGATAAAAGTGGAGGCTGACTTCAGATTCGATAACCCCCTTTTATTCGATCTTTACATGTTCGGGAGTTTTTATTTTTATTTTTTCATTTTGCAAGTAACTAATCACACATGCTATTTTACCCAAAAAAAAAATGGAGGAACTGTGGTTACTTTTTCTTGCGATTATATTGCAACTTCTAGGCTGCTTTGCTTACAGCATCATTCTTTTCCTATTGTTGATGAATTAATTATGATATACTTTCTGCATACAGGTATCTTCCGAGAGGTGTTCGGTTGTAAGAGAAACATAGGATATTTTCATGAAACTGTGTTCTTTAAACATGTCGGCTGAGATATTTAATATTATGGAGAAAGATCATATGTCAAGAAAATGAGTATTTATAAACTACGGTGTCATTCATAAATTGCTATCAATGCAACTTAAATTGTGAATCTATTAGCGTGGATTGCCCAGAAGAGCAGTGGTTGTGCCCATGAACGTGTAGTTTGACAGCTTTGTAGTTATAAGGAACTATGCTTTCGATTGTGAACCCCTCTGATGGGAATAAAATTCCAAGACCCCATTTGATTCTGTCATCAACTCTTGTTTTGAATCTTTCCTTTTCCAAGTAATGCTTTCAGAATAAAAAAATAATAAAAATAAGGTTGGCTCTGCCTTTGGACTAGGTGTTTCTTTCCTAGTTCATTTTCTGCCCAGATAAATGTTGTGCATTATAAACTACCGTATCCTCATGTCCCTACTCCCTTGAGCCTTATCTTTTCCTCTTCCTTTGTGGCTATTGCATGGAATCCAGCAGGCTACTTAAGAGAATATAGATTGAATTGGCGGCAACTTAACAAGAGAATAAAGATTCAAGAATTGTGTTTTCTGGGGCGTTTGGATTGAAGAAATATTTATATTTGCGTACTAAAAAACCAATTCAGCTCGCGAAATAGTCATTATTGTCCCATAAACATATATTGGATTCTATTATAACTCCATGATTCTAACAGACTTAGAAAAGCTGCGATAACATGTCTTAGGAAGGTAGCCCTAGGTAGTACACTGGTGGGGGACTCCTCATTGTTTTCCGTCCTACATCCTTCACACCCATATAGGGAGGCGAGGATTTTCCCCTCATCCCCGTTCCGTGTCCCCACGAATTTTAGTGGAAATGACGCAGGTTGGTTACATTACATGGCTTCAGGGTTCCAACAAGAAATTACAACTCCCTAATAAAAGAGAGTTGAAAATTGGATCATACACACACATAGATATACATTTTCAGAACCAAAAGATAATTACTGAAGAGACATTTGCAATATATACATTCTATGAAAAAATGCTTAGAACATTTTGTAATTTGACGGTGACGAAAATCTTATAAAAATAAAATATTAATTCTCATTCTCGCTCCCAACTATCCGCCAAAAGATGCCTCCTTTATCAGGAACCTTTACGATGCAGTTTTAACAAAATAAACACAAGCAAAATGACGAAAATAATGGGAGCATCAATTTGCAAAGTATTAGAAACCATGCATTTCTCACTGGGGCTTCAGATCAAATACATAATAAGTATTAAAGGTCAAAAATAAAAACCTCAGTTATCAAAATTCTATTGCAGCAAAATAAATATTATTATCAAAACTTAAAGATCCGGCTAATTTAAACGCTACAACATAAAACATATATTCGGTACAAGATGCTTCTTTAAGATTTTAAGCACGAACTCCCTTAAGGCTAACCATACGCGTAGATGCATCCACCTGAGCTCCCCTCAGTGCTGAACCACCCTGAGTTGTCCTCCCTGTACCACCATATGCAGAGTCTTGATATCTCGTACTCTGATAGCCTCCACCTGTTCCTCTTCCTGTTCGATCCCTTGAATAGCCATTTTGGCTCAATGTTAACGGCCTTCCACCACCAATACTATATCCCGCACGACCAGTACCACTGCCTTGCCTCATCTGAGTAAGCGACAGGTCTTGCCACCTACCACCTACAGTAGTCGTTGCAGAAGCAGCAGCAGCATAGTCTTGGCTATCTCGCCGCCTGAGAGGAAGATCCAATCCTCCACCACCTATCCTTGCCTCCATTGCTCTTTCATTACTCTCTGCAAGGATGGATAACTTCTCTGTCAACTGGAATGCCAGAGCCTGCAGTCTAGAGTGCTCAACATCCTGGAAAATAATGCAGCCAGTTGGCTGATCCCAGCTTGCGTGGAGCTCCTCATTTATCATCATCCTATTAACAATGCTATGGGTGTGAGGAACAGAGAGGTCAAACATTTTTGTAAGCTGCTCAAGGCTCAAAGAATCATAGGATGAAGAGAAGGTAAAGAGGTAGGTCCTTAGTGCCTCTTCCTTGATTTTTTGCTTAAGCATTTCAAGCACATTATCACGATTTCTAACAAATTTCCAGACATCCAGAGACTTGATAATGTCATAACTCTTATGGAAGTCTCCCTTGCTAAGAGCCCTAGTAGCAGCCATGACATGATCTCGGACATTTTCCGGTGGACCTGTAAATGTTTGCTTCTCACTGACCTCAAGCAAGCGACGAAAAGTCTTACTAATAACCTTGCGCTTTGCATCATGGACATTAGCTGCAATGTTAGGAACTTCCAGAAGCATAGCACATATAAGATGCACGGACTCCAGGAGCTCAAGGTTAATGTGCATATGATATGGCATCTGACGTCTCCTTTCCAACCTTTCCTGCAAGAGGAGGGGAGAAAAAGTTAACTGCCATACTTCTTCAATGGTAATTCCCATAATGCTACAACAAAAGCTAGGCCAAATAAAAGAAGTGGTACAAAAATAGCCAGTAGCGAAGAAAACATTCACTAATACAAGCAACAGATGACAACAATATGAGAATACAAGCTAAAATTATATGAATATTATATGGAAGTTTGAGAGAAGAGATATAAGTAAAGCATGTCAAGGAATCTTTTCAGGTAGAACATGGTATACTTTGATGACGGCAGTAAACAATCAATTTTTAAACTACTAGCACAGAACATGACCATACACTGACATATACCCTCTGCCACCAAACTTTTTTTTCTTTCAGGATGAGGGAAGTAACCATCAGGACAATTTGATTCCAATGGAATGAAACTCAAAAATTAAAAACCACCCAACCATTAGTTTGCCAGTTTACAGTTCTTAAGTATCCATTAGCTCAACTTCCTTCAGTATATCTGTAAGGAATGTACATTACCTAATCCAATCAAAGTCAAACTTATATCACAAGCAATTGATCTATACACAAAAATATTACAATACTAAGGAGACAGGGAATCTAAGATACTCAAATTTATATACAACTGACGACAACCACAGACATAATAGTATCTTTCAACATCTTAATCTGTCTCAAACTCTCAATGAACAAATTAAACCCAGGCTAACTTAACAACTTAGACATCACCATGTTAAGCCATTAGAACTACTTCAAGAAAATGAATAGTCAAGAGCTGATAATAAAAAAGAAACCCAGGCAGGATATAAATACCCAACACTATCAGCAATAACACTATAATAACAAAAAATATCAATATTGATATGATAGTCACAGTAACAGAATAATCATCTGAAAATGGGTATACTCAACACCTGTTCTGGAGTCTTCTCATGATAGCGACTTTGTGAGACACCTTGTGCAAGCAGCTCCTTCACCCTTCCACCAGAATATAGTTCAGAGAGACAGCCATGAGCTTCAGAAATTAGACCAACCCGAAAAGCACAAAGACCTAGTTGTGACATAGCCCTGTTAAAAAGTATCTGGGTTGAAATGTCCATATGCTGAACACTATCCTGCAAATGGCTCATAAGCAGCAGATCACGGGCTGTTGAGAACTCATCCAGAAGAGCATGGTGATATATATCACAAAGCATAGCACGTGCCTTTGTCCGCTCATCCCCATACTTGTATATCAGGGACACCAATAAGTCCATCAGGGTCCTGCTATTTTCTGGGAAGGTGGGTTTTCGAGGAACAAGTTCAGGAGTTACAACAAATGCAGTAGGAGTCCTTGTATCCTCAAACCCTTTAGACTCCTCATCCACCTCTCCATTATCTTCTGTCAGTTCAACCAATTTCCTCATGGCATCATAAACCTCTTGTGGTTTGTAATAAATGAGTTCAACACGTCTAAGGGCTACCTTCGAGGAAGCTTTGAAATCTCCAACCCTTTCAAGGTACTCCTGGACATTCTGAGCAAGAGCCAGAAACATGGGCTCATCCCTAAGTCTCTCAACATACTCACGAGTATGAGGATCAATGCATTGCAAGCTCTTGAAAAACTCAGCATCTATTTTTTCTAGGAATGCAACTAAATTCCCCCATACCCGAATTGGCCCACTATAGTCAGGGCCCTTCTGAGTTTCATTCTCATCGGGCTCCACTGTATCATCAACAACTATGTTTGGGTGCTGCACCAGAATATCAAGAATGACCAGCATGTTCTGCAAGCAATTCTTCCACACATGAATAGGCATGTGCCCATTTAAACCAGGATTAACATCAAATTGAGCAGAAACAACATTGAAAAATATTTCCAGCTTCTGTGCAGGTGTTTTAGCAACTTTTGTTAAGAAGGTAAGCTGCTCAACCTGTTCAAACCTTCCAGTTCCCCTCCTGCCCCTAGCAGCCACAACCTCTTTGAACTTCTTGTTAACCATGTCCCAGGAGATCTCACTAGGATCTTTCATAAATTGCCTATCCATAAGCCTGTCTTTCTTGCTAAGTTTTTGGTCCCAAGGGGTATCAATTGCATCTGACTTCTCATCTTCTTGATCACCATCTTCAGAATCGGACTTTTGGATCTTATCAAGCTCCTCAATTACCTCCTCCTCACTGTCATCCTCTTCCTCAGTCTCCTCTTCATCTTTATCCTCCTCGCTCTCAGGATTTTCTCGATATTTCGTGATCAAATCCTCATATTGCTTATTATTCTTCTTCAATTTCTGCTTCATTGAGTTCAATGCTTTAGCATTGCTACTACTCATCTTCTTTTTGGCATCCTTGTTCGCTAAAGCCTGCGCCAGGAAGTCTTCCAACATCACAAGTGCCTTAATATAAAGAGTAGGAACCTTCTCAGATTCAGTGATACGCATGACTTTCTCAAGTTGTTTGTTTATCTTATCAAAGCTCTCTTGCAAGCTCACCCAGTCATTAATCTTCATAGCATTCTTCACCTGGTCAATTGTAGATGACATCTCTTCAAATCGCTTATCCTTTGCTGACCTAACAACCCGCTTCTGATCATCAGAATCATCACTGTCACTTGCATTACCCTGCAAGTATCTGCTTTTAACGGCTTGGTTGGTAGATTCACCTGCTACATTCTCAACGTCTTCATCATAGTCACTCTCCTCCTCCTCAGAGTCACTACCACCCTGTCATCAAAATAAACATATACATGTTACAATGAAAAGCCAGGAATATTAATCAATTCCACATAAAAAAGATTCAACCACAAGGAGGTAACGAAATATATTTTACTGACCTGTGTCCAGAATTTAGAAGCCATCCTTTACCGAGAGGAGCAAACAGCAAATCAATATAACCAAGAATCTGCAATGATGATAAAAATATAATCCAGTGAATACAGCAAACAAATAAACTAAAAATAAGGGGTCACCAGAAAACACAAATATCAACACATTAATAAGTATAACTCTATAACTATAAATAGATCCATTCAAAATATAATGCTCAAAATCTGGAGAAGAGATACCCTATATGAGAAGTCAGACTCAATTACCTAAAGAGCTGGGGTCAGTAGATGGGAAGGTCTGAAGTCAGATAACATACAAATTCATGCACCAGTTCTTAAGCCTGGTAGAATGTACCTGAGATACTTAACTACTGCTATACCAAAAATTAGTATTACTTGACCTAATTTGTGTTCTAGCGTAATTCTGTTAGGTGTAACAAAATTTAAACCCAATCCCAAAATCTGAATCAGTAAAATAATTATATACCCTGGGACATATCCTTCAGTCGGTTACAACAAAGGCACATGGATATCTTTCTAATCGCGTTTCATAAATAAATGACAATTAAATAGAGCACAATATATATATCTACAACAAATTCAAGAAAACCGATTCCAATGGGAAAAAAGTAAACAGATTAAATCTGCACACGGATCCAAGATGAGTTTTAAGTATAAACATAAACTAAACTCAATACCCTATTTGTTCGCGACAAGAATGATAGAGAAGTTACATTTTTAAACCTGTATGCCGTTCACGTATCGAGTGGAATTCCTACGCTGAAACGAGGCGAAGAAGATGGAGAGACTAATGGCTCGCGGTGCTTGCTACTCGATGATGCGGCGCCCGAGCGGAGAGAGCTGAGGCCAGGATGGTGTTCAGGAAAACGATATAAAAGAAAAGACGATGAATGAACAAGCTAGGGCACCAATAATAGGCCGGGCTACGCTATTGGTTTCTTACGAGCCCGATATATAAAGAATCAGGCCCATATCTACTGGTTCTGGAAACGTGAAAAACTGATGCCTACTTGGTTTGCCAAAGTGTTTTTAATAGGAGTGAAAGCGAAAAAGGAAATGAAAATAAAAGTGACTTTTAAAAGTGTGTTTGGTGTCTTCATGAAAGCCTAATATAAGGTTTAATTCATATATGTATTTATATTGTGAAAATACCACATTAACCTTAAGCCATATCTTATATGTATTTATATTTATATAGTAACACATATCAGAGTGTTCACTAGTTACAACTGGCCAACCAACGTAGCCAAGTGTCAGGACCATGTGTGTTTTAGATTGTTAAATCATTAACCATCAGTTACAATTGGTTGATTCAAAATTTCATCCAATTTCACGGTGAAATTATCAGCAATCTGTTGCAAAATAACCATTTTTCATTAGTAAATGTTTGACCTATTAGGTTCACTAGTTGACCATCATATATGACTAGTTGTCCAGTGTAACATCACCTTATGCAACAGACTATATTAGAATTTTCACTAGTCGACCATCGGCTACAACTAGTCAACCAACACAGCCAAGTGTCCATGTTTGTATCAAAGTGTTCACTGGTCGACCATTGGTCACAACTAGTCAACCAATGCATCAATGTGTTAGTACCATTCTTTGATGGTCGACCAGTGCTAATAGACTGGTCCAACCAGTACAGCAATGTTCTAGCATCATGCTTGTCTTATAGGGTGCACTAATCGACCCCCACAAGAGGTATAAGCTAATGATCTACCAGTGTACCCCATGTGGCATTCTGGTTTAACTTTGATTAGGGGTGTAAAGGTCTACTATCACTGCCATAATGGTCCACCAATGCAGCAATGCCAAGTGGTGCAATTGTAGACCCATATAGTATATTTGCTAAGTGATGCACTACTAACTGCTAATTTTTTAATAAATATTGTAACAACATTGAACCAGCATAAAATAAACATTATCCACAAACTCCATAATAAAGACCATACAACATGTTGTCCTAAACAAAGCAAACATTATACACGGACTCCATACATATACCTATAGTATGTGACATACTAAGCAAAGCTGAACACACTAGACAAACTAAACATAATCGATGGCAACATAAACATACTCCCAAGTTACACATATCTCAACTATATGAGGGTGGGGGGTGGGGGATGGGAATGGATCCACCGAAGAATCTCCTACACATTGGCTGAAATCTCTTCAACTTTTCCCTCAAGCTGTACAAATCATTTGTCCCAATTGGTGATGTCCTGGCCATCCTTATTCTGTGAAGCCCATCACCTCTAGTGTGACAATGGTCTTTCACTCACTCTAGCCACTAGTTTTTATGTTCATACTTGGTCTAATAACAAAAATCCTATGCTATACAAATTCTTCACAGTTACTAGTTGCAAGGAGGTTAAGCATTCTTTGAATTGATGAACCTTAAAATGTGTTATAATTTTGATGATTGTTGAACCATATAGTAGTGAACCATCCTTTATATGCATACTTGATGCTATTCGACTAAGCAATGAGTATGGAAAGTTGAACTGTATTCCTTTAACAATATGGTACATCACCAAAATCTCAACCTCAGTGGCATATGCCAAGTTTCTAGACATGTTAAAGATGCAATATTTGACAATATAATGAAGGACTTTATTTCTTGCATTGAGTTTCCTCTCCTTAAGTATAGTTTCATCATTTAATTCATCTACATCTATCAGTCTAGCTTTCATGGCATTCTTATCATATCAATTGACACTCTTAACACTTGATGGGTGATATGTGAAACTAGGTCCTTCAACGAATGATATGCGTAAAATTTCGGCAAGACTTTTACAATCTAGCACTATCTTTGTTCCCCTAATGGTTGACTTTTTCACAACCCGTCTGGGTCAAAATTCATGTTAGAATAGAAAACACAAACAACCTTTGGACTCCAATCATTGTCCAATTCCAATAAATACCTGTATAATTCCAATGCAGTCCTAATTTTGAAGTCTTCTCCTTTAAGAATACCACATTCACAAACCTACATTGGCTCATGTTCTTATTCTTGAACTTTGTCTCAAATCTAGAATCCTCAGCTTTCATTATCATGAGAGGAGGATGAGGATGAGGCTCTTGTTGAACCTTTCTTTGATCATTCACCCTTTAGCATTACAAGTTGGTTTCCAAAGTAGAGAGGATGTGGGGGAATCATCACTAACTTGATGTAGGGTTTGAGGTGGGGTTGTGGGGGCAGAGTTGGTATCTAATGCAAAGAAGATGTGGAGGAATTGTCGGCAAGTTGACATCAGGTTGTAAGGGCATCTTGGGTCTTTAAGGTTATATAAATAGGGCCCAATTAAGCAACGTAGGAAGAAATGCATATTAGTAGATGGTTGACCAATTATTTCATATGGTTGACCATTGATATAACAATATACTAAAATCCAAACTAACCCTGTAAATACATATACCCTACTTGCAAATGACCCATTTAAACTTGCAACCATCAAACCTCCTAAATTGGAAACACAGCAAGTTAACCCACTATCACTAGTCCGCTGGTATCTTTTAATGGTCAACCAATTAGGCCTCATTCATCATATCTTCCTTTTACAATTAATAATATACCGTTTAAAGTAGTAAATGCACTACGTAAGTTAACATAAGACAACTGGTCCACCATTATCACTCAATGGTCGACCAACTATCTATTATTTATGAAATCTCCCATGTTTTCTTGCAAATATGCCTTGTGGAGATGCAAATGCATTTGAATTAGTCAACCATTACCACGTTATGGTTGACTAACTATTTGTCATTTATGAAATCTCCTATTCATACTTGCATATATGCCTTTCGGAGATACAAAATGCAATATCACTAGTCTACCACTGCAACCAATTGTTATACCATATATACTTCCCACATGAAAAAGCCAATTGATACTTGCAAATACACTTGTTGCAAATGCAAGTGCACTAAGCACGACCACAAGACACTACAGTCAACCTGTTTCATGTGATAATTGACCAAAAAATCAAACTCTCACATGAAAACACTAATTGATACTTGCAAATACACTAGTTGCATATGCAAGTGCACTAAGCATGATCACAAGACACCATTGGTCAACTTGCTTTATATGATGGTCGACCAAAAAATCAAATTCCCACATGAAAACACTAATTTAAACTTGCAAATGCACTTGTTATATATGCAAGTGCACTAAGCATAACCATTAGATACTACTAGTCAACCAACTGCATGTGATGGTCGGTCATATATACCTTCCACGTGAAATGCCCATTTAAACTTTCAAATACACCATTTGTAGATGTAAGTGCCCTAAATATGACAATACCAAACCACTAATCAACCAGTTGCATGTGATGGTTGACCATATGTACCTCCTATATGAAAATGCCAATTTAAACCTGCAAATACACCATTTGCATATATAAGTGCCCTAAATATGACAACACCAAACCACCGGTCAACTAGCTACATGTGATGGTCAACCATATATACCTCCCACGTGAAAATGCTTATTTAAACTTGCAAATACACCATTTGCAGATGTAAGTGCCCTAAATATGACAACACTAAACCACTGGTCAACCAGCTACATGTGATGGTCAACCATATATATCTCATATGTGAAAACGCTCATTTAAACTTGCAAATACACTATTTGCAGATGTAAATGCATTGCAAAATGTCATAGATGTTTGCACTGGTCAAATAGTGGCAAATGATGGTTGACGATTTGTGACCTATGGTGGACCATTTAACTCTGCAACAATAAATTTTGTAAAATTTGACTTTCAAATTGATTAGCCCACTATATAAGTGATAGTTTCCTCAAAAAAGTTTACATATAATTATATGCCCAAACACTTTTTCCTATATTAGTTTCCTGATTGTCATAAATGTTTTCCTAAGTAAAAAAAATAAAAGAAAAAGTTACATAACGAGTTCCATACATAGCACTTTATCCATGATTTCTATTTCCTACATAATCAACAGTAACATAACAAAATATACAAAAGTATTCATATACAACCATATATATATATATCCATTTGTACTAAGACATAACAAAAATCCACTGGGCAATGTTAGGTTTTCAATATTTTCTTCATCACTTTGTCTTGGATATCATTTCCGGGTTGGGTGACAAGCCACCAAACAATGTCCTTTATCAGCTCTATCATTGAGTCTACACGAGAGTAAGAACAAGCAAATTAGATATGAATTTTGACAAATGAAAGCATATCAATGTATTAAGGTCACCTCTATGTAGTGTTCCATGGTATAACCACCCTATTCATACTTACTTTCATTATTCCACTAGTGCAACCATTTAGTAACACACATACTGCAATCATAGTTGGTAAAAACATCTAATGTCAAGTTATTATAATGGCACATTCAAAATATTTGACAACTGTTGAAATTGAAACTTATATATTTGGCTGGCCATGGATCAGCAGAAAATCTATATTAAGGTGGGACTTCTTATTGCCATACTTTTATGGATCAAAACTTAATGACATATATACAAGATTACCCATCTAAAAAAAAATTAGACAAGTGAATAGTACAACCAATCTATAATGGCCGAACCGTAGTTACAATTCTAAAGCATTTGAGGAACACTGAGCACCATACACATTCTGTGGCCTTATGTTTTGTCATATTCATTGTCTTTTCATTTGTATCTGGTACTAATGTGTTTAGAATATAAAGCTTTCATTTTGTTGGTTCAACCATATAGCAAGGCCAATGGCCTTCAAACATCACTGGTGCGAAAATGAAGTCATATTCCGCTATGTTGTACTAAAGATGCTTAGGTAAATACAAACTCTTACTTCTTGGCCCTTCATGTTGATGGCTCTTTAATCATTGACATCTAGAAATACCTAAAAGAGTACAAGTTACTTAAGCTGAGATTAAATGCATGCATATTAATGGGAAGGTAAATGCCATTATACTAACCATGAACTGAGAGGGAAAAATATGCTGACTAACTCTTCCATGTTGATCCTTTTCATCAAGGACAAGAGCACGGGTAATGATTGACTTAACTGAGTCATTGAGCTATCCTCTTGGACGTAAGTAGCACATTTCTATTTGGGTTACATGATAGCTATCTAGCTTCATAATGTACCTGTTTAAAGGAAAATAATATGAGGTAAACGAAGAATAAAAAAGGCACAAGAAATATCATGATGATAACATTGGGTTAAATATCCACTAACCTTCGCTCAACTTGTTTGGAGCAATCTTTTGTGCAGTAATATTCATATACTTTTGTCTTGGTTACATTGCTTTACTCTCTTTAGTGATTGTGCCATAAATGACGACCAACCCTTTGGTCTTTTAGCCCGTTGGGACCTTCTTAATTATGTATCTTGCATGACATCTCTACCCTTTCCTCCCTTTGCTTGCTATCTTCAACTTTATCTTCACTTTTACCTTTACCTTCTTTCTTATCTCCATCTTTACCCTCTTCATCTTCCTCTTGTTCCCCACCAGCATCTTGTTCATCACATTCGTCATCTTCACTTGAATTTGATCCCTCATAATCACCATTAGTACTCCCTAACTCAACAAATTCTCTTGCAGGTACGTGTCTCATCATCATCACCATCATCTTCTTTGTTGTCTTCTATTTTCTTATCAGCATCCACTCCTTGTCTCTCCTCTCAATGCTCTTGTCATCTATCCTCTAAGAACATAATCAATTCAAACTGCTACAACTCATTTTGAATTAAGTTTGTCAGTCTTTCTCGAAACTCAGACATTTCAGTCTTACCAAAACTCACAAGCCTATAAAATCTATTGCTTATCTCCTGTAAATACATAGCAACATATGCGTCACAACTATAAGCTAGTAAACACATAAATGATCAACACAAACCATAGTTAATACTTACCAGCATCTTCAACGTTGTGGTTTGTCGACCTCTACTTGACGATGTCCCTTTCATCATGGATGATTATGGTTGATGCAACATACCATATTCACTTCATCTTTCCACCCTCACCCTGGCCTCCAATTTCTTCTTGCTTCAAAAGCTTAGGGCATCCTCAACAAATGGGAGCATAATAGGACTTGGTGGGAATTTTTGTATGAAATACATCTACTTAACGAACAATAACACAGAATGAATAATTGTTGCAAAAATTAGATATATAAAGTATACCAAAAGTAAATATGTGTGACTTCTACTATTGTTCACCAATAAGAAAAGTAAGCAGCCACAAACGTTTTTCTTCTTTTGACCTTTCTTATATAATTCAATCTCTTTGGTCATCTCGTCCAATACAAATTAAGACCAATCGTATAGTCTAGGTAATACATCCTTCCCCCATACAACTCTCAACAACCTCTCATTAACATTTGTACTAGCTGTGGGACATAGCAATGTCCCTAAACTATACAAAAGGAACAACCACTCAAAATGATCTTCACCTCTATACTCAATCATTGTTTCTACCTCAGAGTATGACTTACCATACATTTCTTCTTTTAATTTCTTGAAAGATTCACTTTCAACTTCCAACGTCACCGGCCCACCATGTTAAGGTAAGCCCATCAAATGATTCACGTCATCAAGTATGTATTGACTCCCTCTTATGTTAAGGGAGCATGTTAGAGGATCGAAGTGCATCATTGGCTTGTGGATAAGCAGCATTGGAAGATTATCACATTCAATGCTTAGCAATCTCCCAAATCTCATGTTATCTACCCTAAGACGTAATTAATCATTGTTCTTCACAAACTTCGCAACCTCCTTGAATTTTGAAGGAGAGCATCTTATGTCAAAAGGTGCCTACACATGGAAATTGTATCAAGACAATACCAGTTAAAGAATGAGTTAATCAAAGACATCATGACATACCATGTACATCTTTACTTCCTTCCCTTCCTTTGCTTTATTTTGATACTCAACCTTCTTCTCGTTCGACATTGTTCCCAAGCTATAGAACATGTAGTGTTAAATGTTAATAAGTCTCTAAACTTCCCTTTGAACTACCCTTTATTTTTCTTACCAAATTATTCCATGAAAACATTTTTCCTCTTACCTTTCCCTTTGTCCACACCTTACACCTGCATGATTCAATTAATAGTTGCAAAAAAGTGATTTTCAATTGCAAAACAATCATCTTTACTTGCAAATAAACATATCCTTTAGATCAGTTACACTAAATATGTAGTTAATTGTAAATAAACGATTCTTACATGCAAACACACCATCTTTACTTGCGAAATGAGCAGTTCATTTCAATTAGTTTGCAACAATTTTTACTTAATTGATTAGTAAGCATATTTCACTTGAAAACACACCATCTTCACTTGTAAATTATCATTAATCAATTACAAATCCACCAAAACCTCTTTCAAAATGACAGTTAGTTCAGTGATAACATGTCATCTCATCCAATGCTCTTCTAAGTGTCAAAGTCAATCAGTTATTCATTTGCTATAGACTTAGATCAGTTGCAAATTTCTTAGCATACATTGCAAATACAATGACAAAACAAGTATAATGACATGTATGCATCACTCAAACCAATCATACACCGAACTTATTAAACCCTTACTTACAACTCATTCTTTAGAATAAGATGAGGGTTATGGTTATAGAGCATACATTCATTGAAAGCTCAAACCACAACGACAATCAACTACCAAATGGGTCTACTAGAGATGGCATGAGCAAACCACATGGAGAGTAAGGGATGAAGCCACAATCTTTATTTTATACCAAAGAATAGTGTGCGAGAGAGAGTAAGTGAGTATGATAGAGAGAGCTCAGATTTTGATCTCTCATAGGTTTGAAATAGAGAAGGCTAAGCGAGAGTAAGAGCATGAACGAGAGAGCGTGATATTTTTGGAAATAATTTCATTCGTTGGTATCTTTGTGGAATTTTCCCTAAGATTATTATTTTTGGTGAGAAATTAAATTTATAAAGACAATTTTATGAAGGATTATGTTAAGATATGTGTTATTTATAATTAAATAATTCATGAAATATTAAATTAAAAGGTATTCTTGCTCTAAATAACCAAAATAAGATATTTTTTACACACATTATAGCATCTAAATCTTCAAATTCCCATATTGTTTTTTTCACTTTGACCGTTAAGCTAGAGTAGTGGTTAAGAAAAAGAAGAGTTCCTACTCAATGAAGTGCTGGGGTAATGAGACAAAAAGTAGATAGGAATTAGCTAGAAAATATTGAGCTTGTTGATTTCCAAGCAGATTCGACTTCTTGCTGTTGCTTTCCCTATTGCAAAGATTGGCTAGAAGAATGAGCAACATAATCCACCATCTACCGTAATTTGCATTTGAATTTTCAAAAGACTAGATCTAGGAGACACTAATTTCTTCTTCAAATACTTGTAAAATAAAAAATAATAATACTAAACATAAATTTTAGAACAAGATACTATGAGTATATACTTCATTCATAATAACTCATAATATAAAATAGAAGACTTTAAAGTGGATAGATCATAAAAAATCACGTGGTAGGATTGTCGATCCTCTAAGCTCAAATATATTACACACTTGTGTGGGCTTGGATATATATCTGTGTTTATGTATAATACTTATATAGGCTGAAGAGTTAGTATCTGTTTGGATTATTTTTTTATAAAAGATCTATTAAAAAAATCACAATTTACAAAAATAAAGTTTGGACAAAAATAGATAAGTTTACTACAAACTTGTTTGGATAAAAAAGAAAAAAATGATTTTTAGAAACCATGATTTGGTTTACAAAAATGTAAACCAAACAGCCTTTAGTTGGAAGCATTGGTGGAACAAAAATGCATCAACCACCTTTCAGCAAGGTTAACGAAGACTTTGGCTTATGATTTAGATTCCTTAGATATTCTCTCCCTCCAGAAAGAAGAAAAATGAAAATGAAAGCCAAACGTTGAATATGAATAATAAATAACAGTAAATAATATTTATTAACAATAATAATAATAATAATAATAATAATAATAATAATAATAATAATAATAATGAAACAAATTTTGCATGCTTTACTAGGCGATTGCAGAGTTAGTAACACATAAGCCTCACTAACATTAAAAAAATATATATGTACTCACATATACAGTTAATAATTCCATGTAAATTGATAAAGACGTGTATGTGATAGGCAAAGGTCCGTACGCTTCATCGTACAATGCAAAGTATGTGGTTTTTTTGTTTGGAAATCTTAGTTCAAATGCCGACTTTTCTAATTCTATTCCTCCCTCATTCTTGTGAAGTTTGGATTATAAAATAAAATATTTTTTGGTGGTCTTAATTTTAGTTTAGATGTACTTTCCCTTGTAAAATTTACAGTAAAATGAGATAAAATGTGACACAACAATTATTTTTTAAAATTAAATTATAGATTAATAATATATCATTTTATGTCTATAGCATTTGCGAGTCGAGCTGAACTATCAAGGATGATTTTGCATGTTGTCATCACATGTTGGCATGAACATGGGTTTCCTTAATTTCATCTATTTTTGATCCACTATAACTTTCATGGCAATGTCACTGTTTCACATTCTAGTGGTGGATCCATTACAGCGAACCTAGCAATATAATCCGACAGTTTTTGTTAGCATTAGTTGCATGGTGAAAGACTCTTAATAGCATCTTTTTGGCTTTTTTTTTTTATAATTAGCCAATGACATTGCCCTCCAATATGCAAAGGCTCGTTAATAGTTATGATGCTTTGCCTAATTGCCTTCATGGTCATGTTTGGCTTGTTTCATTCATATTTACCTTATTTGGATATTCATTTCACCTTTTTCTTGGTGACAATATTCAACTCAATTTTTCCTATAATTAATTTGAGCTGCATGGGCAATGGTTGGAATTTTGAGTCCAAGCTTTTCCCAATAATAACAAAAAATTTTAAGTGCATCTCATATTAGTTATATGTATGTATTCAAAGATGAAAAATTGATTAATGAGAACTTCAAATGTATAGATAAAATCTTAATTGCTTTCAATATATATTTTGATGCACTGCATTTTTTAACAACAATTGGTTTCATATCAATTTGAATAAAATCACACAAATATCTGTGATATGGAAGTCTAGTATTTCATTTTGGTTTGATGTATATATAATCATTTTGATATAAGAAGTTACTATTCATTTATATGCATGCTAGAATAAAATAAAATACATAAAACACATAACTGGTATATGAGGGAGTTGAATAAATCACCTCTAATAATTATTAATTTTTGAACTTCTTCCAATAAAAATATTTTTTTTGTTGGGAGTGAGTTTGATTTGATTGTGATGAATTCAATAGATTTGAAAAGTTAAACTTAATAATTTTGATTTATAGTTAAATTAAGAGAAGTGAGACATTTTCCCTAAAAAAGTCACGTACAATGGCAATATGATAAATTTATTGAATTCGTGATCTGCTATATGAAACCAATATATGTTCTTTGAACAATAGTGAAAAATTTGCTCTACATATTGAGACATACACTCTGAATTGAGTCATGGTGTAAAAAACTTTCTTCTTTGGATGATAAGCAACTTGCCCAAGATGGAAAAAATCATGGTATTCATTGTCATTATAAAGATAGCAATAACAAAGATATTAAAAATTGGACCTAACTATTGAACCAGTTAAGATATCGGTCCAAGGTTATGTGATTGAATCAGGGTTGAATCCTAGTTAAATTAGTTATGAATAAATTAATATATTTTAAATAATATAGATAAAAATATAAAAGATAATCAGTCATAATAATGAAATTAATATTTAAACTAAGATAAAAACAATAATTTGATATAATAATTAACTAGCATTTACTATACACATCATAAGCTTACAAAAATCTTAGAATGTTATTGGCATATATGATAGACTTCGTCAAGCATTTTGTGAAGGAGAAAAAAACTAATATTAACCCTCCCGTACTCCACTTTGAAACAAGAATCCAACCTCTTTTCCTCCTCATTCTCCCTACACTGTTCAGTCTCTCTAAAATTGGTACCTACCTTGCCCTATTTTGTGTCCTCTCCTTCTTTGCTTTCTTTCATCCCTTCTACATATTATTAGGATCCTTCTCTGCCTTGTCTCTATCTCATTTGCTAAACTCATCGAAGCCCATTTATGTTCTTTGCCACTAACGTAAATCCTCATATTAATCACTATAATTGGTTCTTTTTTCCTAGACAAACACTTGGTACATATCTACATTCCACAAATCTTATTGCTAATGATTTGTTAACTTGAAAATGTAATTATCGTATTAATTTGATAAGATGAGAAATCCTTGCCCATATGCTGACTTTAACTATTTGAAAGGACCTTTGAAGCTTTTCTTTTTAGGTCTATCAATATTAAGGGTGAAGATATAAAGTATCCATTATGATAAGTGGCAATTGTTGTGTCCCAAGACCTGCCAGAAAGAGAACACATATTGTTCATGGAATTGATGATACTTGAAAGATCACTTAACTTCAAGAGCCACCATCTGGAGAACATTTTCTATTTTAGTTATCCAAAAGCATATATAAAAAATGCCATCCTTGATAAATCAACAAGCAAAAAGGATATAGACGACTTTAATCACTTGTCAAGATCAAATAGCAACTCATTTGAGAGTAATTTGCACTAAAAGTTGCTAGAGCTAGAAAGTGAAAGAGATTGAGCTGCAATAAAGTTGCAAAAAGTTTACAAAAGTTTTTAAATAAGGAGGTAGCTAGCAGATTGTGCTGTCCTCATTGAGCATAGATGGTTCATTCTATGCACTTTCATGAACAAAATGTTGGAGCCTATTTAAAGATATTTATCTATTATATTAACATTCACGAATTCTTAAATTCTTATGTGTATCTCATATAAGTGGAAAGTGTTCCATTTTGCTGAGTTAAAGTGAAGTTCTATATAATTGTTTTTATGTTGATGGAACAAAAACTGCCCTTTCACGTTGGTTAAGAGTAAAAAAGAGAGTTGCAAAGGTAATATGTAATTCACACATGATAGCTTGCATTTTAAGAGGCTATTATTGATGCTTGAACACTTTGAGGATCTATTGAATTAATTCTTAACAAATTAGTATTTGCAATTTATAAAGGTCGTTCTAGTTTCAAACATTTTGCATGAAGAGTGAGCATTTTTCCATTTGAACTACATCCTCATTGATATTTAGAGTTATAGTAATTACTTATTTGTAATAAAGGATACGGACAAAGTCAAGGAAAACCTTTGAAATTATTCCAATATTGGACTTTGGACATATCATAGTTCTGAATCAAATCTCTTTAAAAAGAAGATCTTTTGTCTCATGGTAACCACTATTTACTGCAGTGACGAAGAATCAAATTATTACTATATTTTTTCCTTTTTCTACCTCTTCTTCCAAGTGTAGGATAACCCCAAGGGGTTGCAGGTTTTTTTCTACCAACTGGGGCCCTCCCTTCACCACCTCTATGGGGATGGTCTACAAGGTTCATAACTACTCCTCTTACTACAGGACGCTTACCTAGCCAACATTTAGATCCTGCTCTACCCAAACTTTTTTGGTTTATCCCAACATTCCCCACTTGTTCAACTGTTGTTGAGCAGTTTTTAGATATCAAATAGACCTAACTACATCCCCATTGACTTTTAGAGTTTTAATAATTACTTATTTATAATAAAGGATTTTTAATTTGATCACCCAAAAATAGAAAACAAAATGAACATTTTTTTCCTCTGTAATTAACCAAGTCAACTGAAGATAAGTGAAAAAGGATCATCACCTCTTCATGTTTAACTTGGAAAGAGCCATGGAAGACCTATTTGTAGCATAAGCCGTCATTTACATCAAGCAGAATCTCTGAGGACTATTATAACCGATGAGTTGGTAATGAGTTTGGAGACTCGTAAATGGAGCAATTTAATAGATAGTTCATTATTTATTGAAAAGTACACAAACTTTTTTTTTCTTTGGTTTGATTGTGTTTGTAAAATTCAAGAAAAAGGATCAAATTTATTTTAATTTGTCATAGATATTTTTTCTTCAACTAGTATGTAAATTTAAGTACTATTCCAATAATTTCTCACATGTTTTTCCTTAATTTTTTTTCCAACATTTGGGCAATTTTGGAGAGAAAATTTTCATTCAAAAGTTACTCACATAATTTTTTATTGGAGGAATTACTATTTAGGACGAGAATGGAGATTTTATTACAAAATGAGACCAATTGTACATTTAATTACAAAAAAGAGACCAAAATTTTAAAATTAAATATAAAAAATGTCAAATTACCAAAATACCCTTAATTTTAGTTTAACCTCCCACAATAGCTGGTCAACGGTAGCTGGCTATTGGTCAACGGTTGGCGGCTAGCTGATCAATGGCAGCGGTGACCAGTCAACATTTTCCGATGACTAGTCAACGGCCGCCAGCACTAGTCAACATCGGTCAACGGTCGTTGGTGATCGGTCAACATTCACAGGGACAAAATAGTTTACCATTTTTTCTTCTAGATTTTGCAACTTGTTTATTTTAAATTCGTAACTTAGTTTTCAAACTTTTATTTTACAACTTTTTTTCCAGAATTTGCAACTTGTTGTCAATATTTTCACTATAAATTATTTCAGTGATTTTGCAACTTCTTTTTTCAATTTTGCAACTTAATCACTCTAAATTTACAACTTATTTTTTATATTTTTATTATAAATTAGTTCAGTGTCTTATAACTTTTTTTCTAGAATTTGCAACTTAGTTACTTTGAATTTACAATTCATTGTCCAAATTTTTATTATGAATTATTTCAATATTTTTACTACTTATTTTATATGTTTTACTATTTATTTACTTTGAATTTACAATTAATTTTCCAAATTTTAACTATAATTTTTTTTCGTATTTTTGTAACTTTTTTTTACATATTTTATAATTTACTTACTTTTAATTTGTGATTCATCTTCAAAATTTTTACTATGAATTATTTTAGTATTTTGTAATTTTTTTTTCTAAAATTTGCAACTTGTTTACTTTAAATTTACAACTTATTTTCTAAATCTTTATCATAAATTATTCCAAGTTAAAGAATTTTGGAACAAAAGTTGAAAAACTCTGAAAGAATTTGTAGTAAAAATTTGATAAATGATTACAAATTCTAAGTATATAAATTCCAAATTATTGAAAAATGATTGTAAAACATTGAAGCCATTCATAATATAAACGTTGAAATTTTATAACTTCTTGAAAAGAAGTTTATATTATGAATGGTTATACACTTATAAATTTGGAAAATAAATTGTAAATTCAGAGTTAGTAAGTTGCAAAACATGTAAAATAAGTAGCAAAAACATTGAAATAATTCATAATAAAAGTTTGAAAAGTGAATTGTAAATTTATAGTTAGTAAGTTGCAAATTCTAGAAAAAAAGTTATAAGACACTGAACCAATTTATAATAAAAATATAAAAAATAAGTTGTAAATTTAGAGTGATTAAGTTGTAAAATTTAAAAAAGAAGTTGCAAAATCACTGAAATAATTTATAGTGAAAATTTGGAAAACAAGTTGCAAATTTAGAACGAAGAAGTTTTAAATTCTAAAAAAGAAGTTACAAAATAGAAATTTGAAAACTAAACTACGGATTTAGAATAAAAAAGTTACAAAATATAGAAAAAAAGTAATAAATTATTTTGTCCCTGCAAATGTTGACCGGTGTCAACGGCCGTTGATTAGCCATAGGAAAATGTTGACCGATCACTGCGGTCATTGATCGGCTATGGTGGGAGAGTAAATTAAAGTTAAGGGTATTTTGATAATTTAAATTTTTATATTTAATTTTAAAAATTTGGCATCTTTTTGTAATTAAATATACAGTTGGTCTCATTTTGTAACAAAATCTTCACTCTACTCCTAAATAGTAATTCCCCCTTTTTTATTTATGTTTTCTCTCTTTCTCACTTCTTGTGCTTCCTCTTATTTTCTCATTCAACCCTAGTCATTGGGATATAAATATTAACATGCTATATATTTTAAATTTTAGAATTATTTTAGAATTTCTAAAATAAAATATTAAATTTGGACAAAATAATTTTAAATTAAGATTAAAATCATAATTAAATTTCATTCAGTATTATATTATAGAAATATATAAATAATATGGTAGAATAATAAATTCATAAATTTTAATATATGAAAATATTTTTTCAAAAAATATTAGGGATATTGTTATTTTTATAAAATTAATAACTTTTCCTTCCTCTTTTATTTCTCTTGTTAAGCTAAGTATAAAAATAGAAAATCTTTTTCCTTGACTTTTCTCTTCTTTCTATTTTCTTTCCCTCCTATTAAGTGTTGAAGGCAAGATTAAAATTTATGGACATTTTAAAAATTATTCTTATATAGTAAATATTTAATTTAAAATGCTATTCTGTCAAAAACAAATTATAAGCTAATAAACTTGGGGTAAATTCGTCATTAAAGACACATCCGACCTATATATAAACGACGAGGGTTTTATGCAACCATCCTCGTTGGCCAGGAAGCAGCGGCACAACTCTCGGCTCTCGCTCAGGTACGATGGGATTCCTCTCTTCCATTGCTATTTGATTTTGTGGACTGTGCATTTCCATGCTATTTTATGTTTTCTTTCATTAATTTTATTACAATTTTGGTGTCTAATGAGGTTTATTGATGTGGATTGCAGCTTTAATTTTCAAGGGATTGACTGTAATCTTCCTGGCTCTCAATTATAACCTTTTCAACTATACATTCTTTTCTACTGACACTAAAATGTTCAAACTGCTAGACATTAATTTTTCCCCTGCTGATTAATGTTTCTGAGAAACTTAATCATCCGCACTGCGAAAGTAGTCAAATCAAGAGAAATAAGCCATGTATGATAAATTTAATTTGTAGCTAAAGGCAAGCCTCGTAGAATATCTGAAATGCGTGGCTAATCATTGATGGAAATTTTCTCATATTGATGAGGAAACCAAAATGTCTCCATGGCGCACGTCTCTTTTCTGCTGATCGCATGTGCAACATTTTCATTTTCCAAATCTTGTTTTTTCGTTCTGACTTGTATAACATTGTTCTTATTTGAGTTACCTCATGTCTTTCGTTTTTAGGGTTTATTTATGTTGATGGTCGTTACTTTTTAATATCATGGCGCTATTAATATTTATTTACTAACCACTACTTCCAACATGAGAACCTGATCTAGTTCAAGTTTTATTGAATACTTGCGAGAAATTATTGTTTAAATATCATGAATTATAGTTTCTAAGTCTTTAAGGTGTATTGTATTTCTAAAGCTTTTGTTGACATGGTATCTACGAAATGAAAGCTGTCTTACGAATTGGTCAGAATTTAAGTAGCATGTATATTTTTATATAGCTTTTGAATCACTTATTCGTTTATTATTTCTATCTTCTATTGCTTTTATGAGTTAATTGTTCCCATGATCTTTCTATGTGCACATAATCAGTGACTGACATTCCTCCCAGTCTTGTTTGGAACATTGATATCCATTAATTCAAGCTGGCCATGGCAGAATTATATGCATGCCTGCTATGATCGTTTTCATCTTTTTTCTTAGTTTATGTATCACCTTTTTATCTAATGGTGAATGTTTCACTAAAATTTGAATAGCCATGATATCATAAATTTTGGGTTTGGGCTGCATCTGTAGTTCCATAATTTTCTCCACCACATTGATGCAAATGTCACAGATCTCATCCCACTTTCATTTTCCCTATCCTTTTTGTAACTGGTACTTGTGCGAACAGGATGGAGTCTCAGGTGAAGCATGCTGTGGTTGTCAAAGTCATGGGTCGTACTGGATCCAGAGGGCAAGTGACCCAAGTAAGAGTCAAGTTTTTGGATGATCATAACCGTTATATCATGAGGAATGTGAAAGGACCAGTGAGGGAAGGAGACATTCTTACTTTGCTTGAGTCTGAAAGGGAAGCTAGAAAGACTGCGCTAGAGGATTTGACTACTACACCTTGGGTTGTCCAAGATCTACAAGTTATTCGAACTACGACTAAGTTTTGATATTGTTGAGTCTTTATTTAAAATTTTCAGTTTGAACTTTGGATTAGTTTGGCATCTTATGATAATGCCTTTCTGATTATATTGTTGTGCTTGTTCATCTTAATTTTTTGTTTTCAGTTGTAATGTTAAAAGAGGTCGGAACAAATTCTTAATCTAATAGTTTTATTCTCATGACCTCAGTTGGCCCAAAATATGTTCTTATTCTCTATTATCAAAATTCAAAAACTTGTTAAATAAAATTATTAAAATGTCTTTTTTTATGTGTGCCAGCATATTTCCCTCCTCTCTCATCTTCCCAGCGAATTTAAGGGTTTTTTTTGGGTAAGTTGTTGGTGAGGGTATCAGCCTAAAACTTTAAAATCTGCACAAGTTGAATTAAAAGAAAGCCTGCAGATTCCAAAACCAAAGATAAGAACCAAACACGTGGGGACATGCCTTTGTGTAAAGTGAGGAGAATGTTGATCCAGAGATTTCGACTTGGCTCACTCATTTTGGAATGGATCTTAGAATTATCAAGCTATCTTGTTTGGCCATCTTTTTTTGGGAGAGGGACAGTGTAATCCCGTGTAGAATGATAATTGATAGTTTTTTTTTTTAATGAATAAACAGAAATCCAAAGATCCAAGAGCCTATCACGCAAGGAAATCTAACGCCTATGATATCATCCATAAGCAAAGCAGCATATCCCAAGGATGACTATCAAAGCAACACACCCCTATAAATAGTATGCAAAGAATTCGCAACATGGTTGCTTTCTCTATATACATGTTCCAATCTGTTGGAAGATCCTTGCAAATACTATGACTCGGCTTTCTGTAAGGATGTGATGTAGGATATCCCTTCACAACAAAATTCACTGCTAAAACTAAATCTGCTTCAAAGACCACCTTTTATCCAAGTTTCCAAACAAGTTTGGCACACGTGAGAATACCCCAAATCTTTACACACAACACACTACTATCACCAATATTTCTTGAAAATCCCTTTATCCATTCATCACCACTATTACTAATCATCACTCAGCAGCCACAAGCATAAGCACGTGCTTAAGAGACCCATCCGAGATAAAATTTACCCATTCTTTTTTAGCAGGGAGCCAATCAATTAACCCTTCATGTTTTATGCTAATTAATGAATTTGTTAATCTTTGTATTCTTGTAAGGGCAGTTGGTGCCAACTTTAATTAAAAAAAAATAAAGTTTTGATGAAATTTTCTAAAATATCTCACAGGATAGAAGTCATGTAACTTTCATTTTTAGATTTTTCAAAATAATGTGAATATCTCATCAATATATTATAAAATATGTGTTGATTTTTATTTATTTTATTTTAAATAATTAATTAATTTTCCAAAATTTGAATGACTTTTAAAAATTTTTGCATTTCCTTTAATTATAATATTGATATTTCAAAAAAGTAAATATACCTATATTGATGATATAATATGCGTGCAATAGGACCATTTTGGATTTTCAAGGTGAGGCAAAAGAAAAAAAGTCCTTTGAATATTTGTAGAAATATGATATTTCTACATTATCTTTTTTTATAAGTTTATTTATACAGTATGTTTTTTCAAATGATATTTATGTATATACTTATAAGTTGTTGTAAATGTTGTATTCATGTATATAATTTGTTTTGACATTTGTACTATAATTTTTAGAATATTTAATAATTATTTTTTCTTTTTGATGGGTTACTTTATTGATTATATATAAATAATTTCATGAATAATTATATATGTGTGTGTATATATATATCCACACATCCATGTTCTAGACTTTTAAAAATGATTGTGTCTATATTATAGCATATACATGTCTTGGTATTACGTAGCTCAACAAGTATATAAGGATTGGATTATTTTTCTTACAAAACATAGCATTCCAAGAACTTTTAGGCTTTGTTTGGTACAAGTTTTCTTAAGGAAGGGAAGAGAATTGGAGGAAATTAAATCTCTTCCCCTTATTTGGCTCAAAAACGCTCTAATCCCTTTCTTCATTCTCATTTTAAAATCCTATAAATTATGATTTCAATTTCTTACTGAATCAAATAAGATTCCATTAAAACCTCACAAATCATTTCTCCTCCAATCTCATTAACTAAGAAAATTTTAAAATTTTTTCTCCTGTAATTCTCTAAGTTCAACCAAACATAGTCTTGAATAATACTTCAAAGATCTGGTGTTAAAATGAAGATTCCTGAAGTGTGACGGGTTGATCCAGCGCGATCATAATTTGGGCTAGATATCAGGCCGAAATGAGGCCTGGCCCTGTAAACGCCCCTCAAATTTCTTTTTGTTTTTCGCGGCTAGAAAGATTGCTTTCTGTGTTTAGGGTTTTGATCTTAAATCGTACTATAAATAGTAACCAAAAGTAGGGTTTGGTTCATTCACGTAGTTGCCCAAAGCTTAGGCGCCTTAGCCTCTGTATCTGCTCTCGAAGCAAAAGTTCGTTTTCCCTCTCACTTTAACCCTTACGTTCTGGCTTGTTGCTTCCCAGTTTCCGTTATCTCACTTATTCCAATTGTTTAGATAGTCATGGCTGCTGCGGTGGCAATTCCTCCTGAAGCTACAATGAATATAGATCCGACACAGATCGAGGTGAAGCTCTTTAATAGGTGGGCCTTCGACGACGTTCAGGTATTTAATCTGACGTTTTTCAATTTCAAATATCATACTGTTTTTCTACGCATCATCATCTACATTGTTCTTCTCAAGGTCCCCTACTCTTGATACACTGCAGTGCCGTACTTATCTGTATTTTACTTATCTGATTGTTCGATCAGTATTTTTTTTGCTGATTTATGATTATTCTATCGTTGCTTAATAACCTTGTATGGGTAAGGATCAAGTTAAGATTATCTTAGATACCGTATATCTTTACTTGATATTACATTGCTTCGAAGCAATATCTTTTAGAAATGGTTCCCATGTATTTCTTTATTAATCAGCTGGTACGATCATCGTATTGTTGATGGATGCACTTTCCTTGTTTATTTCATTTATTTACTTTTGAAAAATTTTTATCAGGTTAATGATATCTCTTTGGCTGATTATATTGGAGTGGCAGCATCCAAGCATGCAACATATGTTCCTCACACTGCTGGTAGGTACTCAGTCAAGCGATTCAGGAAAGCACAGTGTCCAATAGTTGAGAGGCTTACCAATTCGCTCATGATGCATGGTAGAAATAATGGGAAGAAACTAATGGCAGTAAGAATTGTCAAACATGCCATGGAAATTATCCACCTCCTAACTGATCAGAATCCCATTCAAGTTATTGTTGATGCTGTGATTAACAGGTACTTCGGCATGTTAATTAATAATTATGTTTTGCTTTAATAGTAATGAGCGATAACCATGCCCTAGTCATTGATTTATTATATTTGTTATGAATAATTATTACATGGAATTATTAAAAAAATGAATTGATGTTATTTGCTTGTTCTTTCTTCTGTTTGCATGACTGTTGCAGTGATGGCTGCAGTCGAGCATCTGTGCCAACTTGATTTACTATCTCACTTTTAAGCTGTAATATGGGTTAATTTTGACGGATTCAACGGGGATATTTTATGTTTTATTGGTTATCTTTATCGATAGTTGTCTATCAATGCTGGAGAATGGGATGATGATGATTTGTTTCCCTATTGGTTTGATTGCCTGGATGATGGCACTTTTGTATTAGCTCTATCTGATCATTCTCCTTAAGTGCTGTTGTGTATATATGTTTGTTTTAAGAATTAGGCAGTGACGAAATATAGGAATCTGAAAACAAAATCTTTCTGTATGAAGTTATCTATATTCCTGTTTGTCTCCCGTTGGAGAATGGAATGATGAATGGTTGTTTCCCTATTGGTTTGATCGCCTAGATGATGGCATTTTTGTATTAGCTCTATCTGATCATTCTCCTTGTGTTTTTTATATACATTTATTTATTTTCTTTTTTGAAATTATGGGACGTAATTAAATATTTGCAGTTTGAATTGCAACCTCTCTACAAGGTTACACTATATTTTATGAAGGAATCGTATTATTGTTTAATTTGGATTATCTGAAGTTGCTTCATCTAAAATGTTGTCTGATCTCAACCTGGGGAAAACGGATCAAGTTTGAAACAGTAAGACTTTCCTGAATTGGTTGTATCTAAACGCTTTTTATCATTGTAAAGGTCAAGATTTATTCTTACTTTTCTAACAGAATGGGAGAATGAAATGATGATTTGTTTCCCTATTGGTTTGATTGCGAGAATGATGGCATTTCTTTATTAGCTCTATCTGATCATTCTCCGTAGTTGCTACTTTGTGTGTTTTTATGTTGCATTAAAGATGTTAATATTACTTTTTTTTTTATTTTTTCTGCCGGATCATTTCCCTTAATTGGTTTATATTTTATTTTTTGGAGATTTAATTTATTAATTGATTTTTAACTTTTCAAGATAAAGCCATGACACGAATTTTGTTAAGCATTGTATTTTGTGCTTCAAGTTCTTATTTAATTAATGAGTGATTATTACTTTTTTTATGAATTCTTTGCTAATGAGTTTGAATTTCTCTATATATATGTGATTGTCTTTTTTTTTCTTTTCAAATTTTATAATATTGTGTGCCACTTTTTCATATTTCTGACGTAATGCTATGTGCTAAGCAATTTGGAACCCTTTGCACTACAAGCGTGCTACATGTTACTAATAACTCTTGATTTATGCTTACGTATCTGGTAAGACTTGGAGAATGAAATGATGATCAATTGTTTCCCTATTGGTTTGATTGCCCGCATGATGGCAATTTTGTATTAGCTCTATCTGATCATTCTCCTTGCTTTTGTATTAGTATCCTATGTATGTTCAAATATGAGCTATTGGAAAATTAAAATTTGTATGTGGTGTATAATGGAGCATGTGAGTTATTGGGAAAAGTTGTTTGTTTTTAAAGTGGTTACGCAATTACTATAGTAGAGGCGGCAATATTACTTCAGGGAAAAAAGATTGATATTCTTTAAGCTACAGTTGTTGACATTTAGACCTACTTGTCTAGACTTGGGGAATGAAAACGATGATTAGTTGTTTCCCTATTGGTTTGATTGCCTATATGATGGCATTTTGGTATTAGCATAATCTGACCATTCCCCTTCTTAACACATCCATTTTTCTGTTTTTGTGCTTGCATACTTAGATTTGCAATTTGGAGCCAGAAAGCATTGCAAATGGGCTGTTAATTGATAATATGAATTTGATTTGTGAATTTGTAGGACTGTCTATTTGTCTTGTACGTCAAATTGTATGCAGGTTATGATATAGAGAGCAAATATGAAATTGCTAAGCAATGTTACTGTAATTGATTGGCTCTGCTCCTGGCCTTTTTTTTTTGTTTGGAAATTTGATAATGTTTTCTCCATCTTTTTTGTAGTGGTCCTCGTGAAGATGCAACTCGAATTGGATCCGCTGGTGTTGTTAGGAGACAAGCTGTGGATATCTCACCCCTTCGCCGAGTTAATCAGGCCATCTATCTTCTAACGACCGGTGCACGTGAAGCTGCTTTCAGAAATATCAAGACCATTGCTGAATGCTTGGCTGATGAACTTATCAATGCAGCAAAGGGCTCATCCAACAGCTATGCTATCAAGAAAAAGGATGAGATTGAAAGAGTTGCAAAGGCAAACCGTTAAGCAGCTCGTAGAATTAGTGTTGATGATAACATTGACCGGTAAGATTTGTTATTATGACCTTCTTTGCACTTCATTTATTGATACGGGCTAATATGGCCGGTTTGTTGTTTATCATGGAGGGGTTTTTGGGCCATCTTGGCGGGTTCAAATTTTATGAACTATGTATTTATTTTATCGTGAAATTATGAAGATATCGAGCCTTTAGTATTGGCCTGCAGCGTGTACGCCGCGCGTGCCATCACTATTGTATTGGAGAGAATTTTTCTGTCAACTATTCATTTTTTATGTTGATTTTCTTTATTTCAAAAGAATCAAACACAAGTTAAAGTCAGTCCTTTGGAATAAAATATTCGTTACCATGGAGCTTGTATCTATCTATCAAAGGAAAAATATAAAATTATTGATATTAAAAAAATATAAATATAAAATTTATCAAAATTAGAAGAACAAGAATGTGTTTGACAGTACTTTTTTATTGTTCTCAACAAAATAGTCTTATAAAACTATTTTTGAGAACTATAAAATAAAAACTACTATCAAATATAAAATTATTTTTGAAAATATGTTTTTAAAATAAGAAATAAGAAAATAAAAAAGTTTGTTTAAATAATTATTCTTAAAATTATAATTACTAAGTGTTATAAGTGTTAAATGAGTTAGTTAAAATTTATAATTTTATTATTAATGAGGTGAGTATTTTTTATTTTTTTTGATGTATTTTAGAATAAAAATATAAAATATTTTAGAGATGTATTGAGTTTTTTATTTTTTATATCAGTTTATAAAAGTAAGATTTATTAAATAAGTTTTTTTATTTTTCTATTTTAAAAAATAAACAAACTGTTTCTGAAACATATTCATATTAAGAAATTGAAAATAAGAAATTTATCATCCTAGCAAGTACGTTGGGAGAAGCGTGGTACACTGAAGTTGACGCTCTCTTTTTGCATCCAACTCGTAAGCTTGAGTGCCACTTTTGCTTTTTATGATTGTTTGTTCTCTTTCGCAAACGGAAGATATAAATTTAATTTTATTGAAATATATGAAGAAATATTAAATGAGTAAAGACAAAATCATTCGGAGCTTAAGTTCAAAAATACTAAAAAATTATCTGGGGTTATTGCCCAGATATTGCTTCGTTCCATTGCAAAGCTCTCACAGCAGAACTCATTTAAACTGGATAATGCCAAGAAACCTGGATCTTACTTCTGCCATGTGAATGTCCAATTAGTCAATGACAAAGATATGAAGTTCATTCTACCAAAAAAAAAAAAGATATGACGTTCAGGAAAAAATACCAGTAAAAATGGGGTTATCTATGGTATTAGATGCCTACCAGTTATCATTTCATCCCAGCCATCATGCCCTTCGAGTTCTGGTCTTTTATGGCTTGCATATGATCATCATGAAATAAGTATATTAATTTTATCATAAAATTAGTATAGAACCGAAGCGTTGCATTAATTAATTACATTAAAAACTGATTTTAATTGTGGATATTTAAGTCTATTATTCCAACCTGACCCAAAACTTGTGGTAAAAAAAAAAAACCCCAAATTAATTTCAAATACAACGACCCACGCTTAGAATTGATAGGCGTAAGTATATTTATTTATTTTCACGGGAATTATGCAATTTTATTTTGAAGTTTCTGAACGAGACATTTTATGAATAATAATTTATATACATGACTTAGGAGTTTTAGGTTATAAATCTCAAAACCGTTGGGGAAAAAGGTTCGGCAAAAAAAATAAAAAACGGTTATAAATCTCAAAACAATATAATCTCATATAAATATATAAAATAAAATATAAAATATGATATAAAGAATCAAATTATATATTGGAGAGTAAAAATTATGTAACTTGTGGTGGCCAAAAAATTATGTAACTTGTAACCATATCTTTTTTTTATTATTAAATATAAAAATTAAGTTAAATTTACATTCATAATATCATTTAAAAAATAATTTATATTTCCTACATAATACCGGTCTTTTTTATGAGTTTTTTTTAATTAAAATCATAGAAATTAAGCAAGTAATTAAAATTAGTTAGAAGCATTAATTTGTCAAAAATTATTATAACATTTTTAAAATATCCTTAATAAAAACTATTAACCTCTATTCTACATTAATAATTATAAAAATATTAAAACTATTAAGAACATTTAAGAAAATCACACAATAATAATTTGTTAAATTTTAAGAACACTCTTATATTAAGTAAAAAATATCTTGGTAAAATACTGTTATATTAAGTATAAGAAGAAGTAACTAATGAGATGAATTATAATTATACATATAATTTTAATACATATATGATTTAATACATACATTGATATATAAATATATATAATTATACAAGAGAAAATGACATCGTGGCAGTGGAGCAAATTTGTCTCACGCAAGAAGATGGATAATATAATTTTGTAATATTGTACACGTATCTGGAACCAACCACTCTCAATTTCCACGTCCGTCGCTCCTCGGATCGACCGGATCACGGCACCACCAACGAGGGACCCATCCAACTGTGGGTTGGTAAGGTGAGATCCGAACCTTTCCCCAAGTCCGAATGTCAGCACCCTCCAAGTCTATATCTGAAATCTGATTTTATAAATTTGTAGTTGTCAGAGCTCAGAGGTACCGGCTCAAGTGGGAAGTTCCTTGCCCAGAGCCAGAATTATGAGACCCCACATAGTTACCGAGGTGAACCTGAAATCCAAACCCTTAATCTTTAGTTCACGCATTCTTGGATTGTGTGTTCTTTCTTATGATCTTGTTCAACTTCTATGAGTTAGCAGGGAAAAACCCTAACTTGCCTGTTTGTTTCCCGGAAAATGTGTGAAGAAGTTAAGAAATTGTGGATCGAACTCAGAATTTTACGTAATTGTCATTTAACTATTAGTTTTTCTTTTGGATTCACAAACTATACTCACTATTGTTGTTGGATGGTTACATTATGATTTAATTCCTTCCCCTTGCATTTGATATCCGAATAATTCACCGTAATGGCATACTTTACACAGGCAAGTGTGCCTACTAGGTTGAGTCAGTGGTGGGAAAGCATTCCATTTCTCACTTCTGCAGTGGTGGTTACTTGTGGAATAATTTACGTCGTTTGTCTTTTGGTTGGATATGATTCCTTCATTGAGATATGCTTCTTGCCCTCTGCTGTTGTATCGAAGTTCCAAGGTATGTCTTCTTGAACTAATATCTTTCCGGGTTTTGTCGGAATAATGAAATGAGCTCATGTTTGAAGTGATCAGACTATGTATAGGATTCATTTTTTAGCGACTTCACTATAAAATAGAACACCATTTAATAGCATTCCTTAATCCATGTTCATGCATTCCGTTGTTCTTCTTTTATGATACTGTGATTCATTTTTTTCTGCAAAACGTCAACATTCAATTTCTGAATTTTTCAGTACTTTGTGACTTTTCAACAGCTTTTTATTTTCTTCTTCTTTGGCTAAGCTTCATGAATCATTTTTAAAACCAGAAAAAGTCTTATATCAAAAGGCAAGCCCATTCAACATAATGTCTGTTACTATACAAAAGTCCTTGTTTTGGTTGTCTCTATAGCAATGAGCATTGAGCGTTGCTATAGGGAGTAAGTGGCTCGCCCTTTTACATTCTTTATTATTATTGTTAATGTTACTATTTATTATTATGTCTTTTCATCTTGATAGAATTATATGGGAAATCATTTTGGATAATGACTTAAGTCTGTTGGATTCTCATGCCTGTATCTTTTTTATTTTCTTTTTCTGTTTTCCATTGCGTTTGCATTCATCTTATGTGACTGTCAGATTTTTCTTGTACTCAAAATTATGTTTTCTCTTACAGTTTACAGGATTTATACCTCCATTCTTTTTCATGGTTCACTTCTTCATGTTCTCTTCAACATGATGGCCTTAGTTCCCTTGGGCTCTGAGATGGAAAGGATCATGGGCTCAGTTCGCTTGCTCTGTGTGATTGTGTTGTTAGCAACTAGCAATGCTATATTTCAAATTTTCATAGCACTCCTAGTTGCACACAATCCTTTTCATCCATATGAGTTCCTCATGAATGAGTGTGCAATAGGCTTCTCAGGAATTCTATTTTCAATGATTGTCATAGAGACGAGCTTGAGTGGAGTTCAATCTAGAAGGTTGTTTTGTGTTCAATTCTATATATTCTGAAGTTCTATTTGAAATGTTAGCAATCACTTATCAAATTATCCCACATTTTTGAAATAGTAGTTATTTTTTTAAGATTGTTGTAAGACGACTCTCAAGATTGATTAAAGTGTTTATATTGTATTTATACTGATTCTCTGTAACTTTGCCAATCAGTTGACTTTTGACAGTGCAATGACTTTCTTCACTTGTTTTATAATAAAGACAGGATACTTGACACTAAAGAAAAAAATGAAGAAGAAGAGCGGATACTGTGTTGTAATTGTTTTATGTTATGTATGGTGAACTTATATGGTCTCACTTATCTAATAACTTTTACTGTTCATCCTGCAGTGTCTTTGGACTTTTTAATGTGCCTGCAAAGTGGTGAGTGCAAGTTTACATTATTTTCTATTTTTCTTTTTTCTATCTTGGTAATCCCCTTTAAATGATAACTGTACATATGTTTTAGGTATGCATTCATTTTGTTGGTGGTGTTCCAGCTTCTCATGTCAAATGTCTCTCTACTTGGACACCTTTGTGGCATTTTATCTGGGTTTGCTTGTCAGTTTTTGCTCTATTTGCTTATGTTTTGTTTTCTTTCTTGCCATTGATATGAATAATTCACCTGAGATCATATATTGCTATTCTTATTTGCAGATACATACGGTTTGTTTAATTTCCTCTTACCTGGGACATCTTTTTATTCTGCCATTGAAAACTCCTCTTTGCTTGTAAGTATCGTTGTACAACTGGCCTTGGTAGTTACATGACATCTAGTCTAGCATGTAGGGTACTCTTAAAACAAGTATTGATAGAACAAAGGCAGTGTTGGATGGTTCAGTCTTTTAATTTGCTTTTGTCTGGTCCTTCTGACTTCTGTGCACCTTTACAATTTTAGATTTGGAGAATTTAGAGTGCATAAAAGGACCATAATTGAAGTGAATTAGAAAAATTCGAGGACTCTACGTAAGCTTACGAGCTGCTGAGTCAAGGAATCGAATTGAGGAAAAATATCTGTTAAGGACAATAGTGGTAGCCTTGCGTTCTTTTTATTTCATAATATGGAACTATGAAGATAGGGATATCTGAGTTAATTATATTTAATGCCTTTATGATCTTCATTTCATAGTCTGGAACTTTGGATAGCTCAAACTATTTTTGTCTCTTACCTTATGTTGTTAAATACTTTATGCATATGAAAACTCAGAATGGAGCTTCATTTGCCAAGCAGAAAGTCTTAGTAACTTTGCTGTAGCAAAAATGTTTGGGAAGAGAAGTATACTTTTCTTAAAATAATTTTCAATTCTTTGCTTCTTATGTTGTATCATAATGTCTTAATGAAGCCATCCAATCAACAAGGGATTTTTTATGACAGCTTTTTTCCCCCATAAATTGTCTCTAAGTCCACACAGAATCAGTGTACTGGTTATAGCTGAAATATCTGGTCTGCTGCTGGGTACTGCATGATAGGTCAAGCAATTAACACGGGATTTTCAGGGATAATTTGGATATGGTGCCATGAAATATGAGTTGTACTGTGTTGATAGTTTGGGGATATGTGATTTTTTGAACCTGCAGAGCTGTATACACTATACAGAATTGACTCTTCTCGGTTTTTCTTTTCTTTTTAAAAATAATTTCTATTTACGGAGCAGACTGATGACCTTAACAATTTATGATCAACTGGAACATTAAGAAATATTATGTACTATATCCTGGTGACTTCTTTTAATTCATGAAGAGAAATAATGGCCATTAATCTCGCCTATGTTTTATTATGCTTATAAAATATCATTTGTGGACCTTACCTTAATCAATTATATGTGTCCTTGTGACTTTCAGTCATCATGTGTGAGACGGCCTAAATTTATTGTTTGCACCGGTGGAAATTATACTGGCTACATTCCTACACAGTCAAGTCAAAATTCAACATCCAGGTACTCTTTAGGTTTTGCACCAAACCTTGCCAGCTACTCTGGATGTCTATTAATATTCTTTTTCATGCAATAGTGGACTTCTTTCTGGAAATTTATGGAGAAACCTGTCATCGTTGATGCCACAAAGGGAAGTTTCCTCTCAGGTATGTCAGTCATCTCGTATCTTTAGTTCCTTTGGTAAACTCTCAGAATTCTTTTTGTTTGTTATTGTAATCATAGGTTTTTGCTTTGCTTGATACTTCAAAAAAGGTGATGAAACTGCGTGCTACACATTCTCTGTGTGTAAAACTGTCAATTGAGCTTCTGCATAGACCTTTTGATGCACGTGTTTCCTGTTGTGATGATTTTTCTTTGTTAGCTATTGTGACTCGAGTTGGTTTCTCTGATTGTCATGTGAAAAATACGCAATGGATGGTTTATTTATTCATCTGCATATTACCCTTTCATTATAGGGATTCCTTATTAACAGGCCTTTTGCATCTGATATTTAGTTTACATTGAATTCTCTTTTGCCATTCATTTGGTTACTTGTTTGTCCTCTTCTGATTTATTTATTATTCAGAATATTGCCCCTTGATATTTATGCAGCTGGGAAGTTTCAAATTATTTGATGTGGGAAGAATGCAATAATTAATAATATCGTCTAAAAGTGAAAAACTTACTAGCTTTTGAAACTGACTGATATTTGTTAGATTCCACCTTTAACAGCATTAGTTCATACATGTGTTAAAAAAATTGACATTTTTCTGTGCTTTTCTTATCTTTCATAGTTTAGTTCATTATTGTAGAATGTGAAATGTTATATATTGTGGTCTTTCAGTGCACCCAGTAGAACAATATACTGCCCCTTTGTCCATTTTAAGCTGTATTTGCTTTGAGCGTTCAGCAACTTGGGTTTATGTCAAATTGAAGTGAAGACTTGAAAGATCAAATTGTACCTTCCTTTTATACAAGTCATTGTTCTTTTGTTCCAGTTTCTATCATGCATTTTTGTCCATGTTTTCCTCCATATTCTAGAGGTTTTAGTTTTACACATCTGATAATACCATATAATTTTAGCAGCCAGTACAAGACAATAGATTCCCTGGGAGGGGAAGGACCCTTGGTTCTGGTCAGGGTCAACAGGCTTCTGCTGTTAGTTCAGATTCAAATCTGCAAGCGAGACTCTTGGACAATAACAATTTAGGCCATCCTTTAGACTCATCAACTCTTGGTACTGCACAACGTATATCAGATGGAAGGTATGAGAAAAACAGTTTGTGCATGTTTGATAACTTACACTGTTTGCTTATGGTAAATTCTGTACATGAACTGCAATTTTCTTTTTCTCTTTATGTGGGTGAAGCATTTCTTGGTAGCCAAATCCTTGTGGCTTGTTTCATAGATTATAATAAACTGACAAATCTGTTGCAGGCTTGATTGAGTGATTTGCATTCATAAATTAGATCATTTAGGTATTTACTTGATTAAAGTGATGTCATAGATCTTGGGGGTCATATAAAGTTACCAAGGTCGGACAATTCATGCATGTTCTGTTCACACTTTTCGATCCATAGAGGGGCAAGCTAATTTTGGACAAAACCACATTTCATAAAATAAAAAGTGGCATAATGGATTAGTTAGAACAGCAGTGGGTAATTATGAGTAAAGAAAATAAAATGGATAGGGAGAATAGATTAAAGGCATTATTTAGTTAATTTTTTTAATAATAATAACCTTAATTTTTTGTCTATCTATTTAGCAAATTGCTGTAGGTGTTGGTGTCTGGAATTATTAAATCTAAAAGTTAAACTACTCAAAAGTTCTCTTTAAACTACTCATGTGCTACTTAAAGCAGATTTTTCAGAACTGTGTTTATCAAAGAATTGGTATCTTGCCTAAATTGAATGGCTAACTGCACTGCAGTATTAATATTATGATTATTCAGAACTGTGTTTCAAGTTATGAATGATGACCATCTTTAAATTTTCATTTTCCATTTAGGCAGACAGGTTCGAATAATGTTGCAACGGCAGCTGTAGGTGTTCCACAGCATCAGGTTTCTATATTTGCAAATATTGTAATTTTCTTGTTTTCTTCTGGTTCATCTGGATATTTAGTGTTTCCTTATCTTTCATTGTTTTGAATGCAGGGTGCAGTAGCGTCTGACGAAGAGATAAAAACGCTTGTATCAATGGGCTTTGATAGGGTAATACTATTTTTTTCTTTCCTGAGCTTCAAGAATAAGTACTTGAATATTTTACCCCTTACTATTCTGTTTCTCTGGCTTATCAGACTCGCACTCTTTTGATCTCTTATAAAAGCGATTAATCTTTTGACCTACATATTGTGGCCTTTTTTAATGAGTTGAGGGACTGATATGCGCTATTATTTGGTATCTAAGATCGTAATAAATTATCCGCCACTTGAGTATTTTCAGAAGAGGAGATAGTATCTAACGTGGACGCATTAAATTTGGATTAATAGCTTGCAGCTCAGTTCTTTTTTTAATGCATTTGTCTTGGTTGCTTTCAGACACAGGTGGAAGTCGCACTGGCAGCTGCAGATGGGGATCTTAACGTGGCAGTGGAAATACTCATGAGCCAACAGGTCTGAGTTTGCTACTTTTATGTTGTCTGGGATTCTTCACGCTCGCTTCTTCCTTCCTTCCGTTCTTTTTTTCGCCTCCATAATTCTTATGCTCTGATAATTGCAATTGCAGAGTTAAAACTTGTATGTGAGCTTGTGCTTGATTCCTTAAGACTCGTCTGAGCTCTGTTCATGCATTGCCTTCGTTTGTTCTAATCATGTCAGTCGATTTCTTGGACCATAACAGTTTGCTGACTGCTATTCTGACATCAATTAACATAGTTGAACATCTGTAACAGCAAATCCTGTACTAATGCCCACAAAAACGAAACAAAGGTGGAAAGTATGTCTAGAAGAATTTTGTGCAAGTGAAAGGTTGTATCCAAATTCATGTAGTCTGTCTCAAGGTCTTGACTTTCGCTCATCGCTGACTTGTTTTCTCTTGGGAGACACGGACGGGGGCGATGATCTTTTGAGAACTTTGGTTTAGTTGGGGGTTCTCATTTGTAGTTGTAGACCTTTGGTGCAACTGAAAAAGCTGATGATCAAGACACTTTAATATGCGAAGCCAAGTAGAGCTCCTGAAAGAGGTCCTGATAGGGCTGGTTGGGTCGGGCTAACTGGGTCACAAATTTTGTTGCCCAGCCCTAGGTCTTGATCCTGGGAAAGAAAACACAAGAGAGGCCAAAAGGCAACGAGTAGCTAGAAGAAGAAGACGACGACGACCGGATTAACAGGAAAACAAATGAAATAGAATATAATTGTAAGCAACACCTATATCTTCCAATTTTTCCCTGAAAAACAAAAACTAAAATTTCAACTCATCTTCACATACTTGTAAGTTGCAAGCAACCCATTTTTCGCATACTCAACCAATCCTAAAAATCTGGCAAGGCGTTCCTGCAACGAATCTCTTTGCCTTAGATCTCTGGCAGATTTCATTGCTAAAAATTCAGAGTACGTGTCCACCTCCGTGTGATGGATCTGAAGAGTGAAGGATGAAGAAAGACGAAGTGAATGATTGGATGCGTTGATGTCAAGTAGTTATGGCCGCCTGTGATTCAATTTGGAAGGAAAAGCCGAGAAGCCGAACTGATGAAGCCCACTGGCAAAGAAGAGTCAGCAAATGGGATTTGGATGGATTTAGGGCCATTATCCTCCAAGAGATCAAGTGCAGTGAATTGGGGAGGAACAATAGCTTCTGAAATCTAACAAGTGAGACAGTAGCATGTGTGCGCGTTTGATTTGGAAATTTTAGGACTAGAACAATGTCTAACAACCCATGTATTTTCTTGATCAACCCGTCGCAAATATTGTCAAAGTCAATCTGATCGTTTTTTTTAATACTTTTTAGAAATTCAATCGTTCTAATTTTTTGAAAAATAACAATCTTACAATCTATTTACTTCTATCTTTGATTGGTTACAATCTGTTTCCTAGGTTGCAAATTATTCCCATATATGAGCAATTCGAAAAGTTTGATTATATAAAATTAGAATATCTTAGCCATAAAAAAAAAAAAAAAGAAATCTTATACTACTGTTTATTTTTCCCCGGTCATTTTCTTCCACCAATCTATCCATGTATGCTTGCACCTATGATTCTTCAGCATGGATTCCCATCATTAAGGTTTGGCTGGTCAAGTAGTGATCCACCAAGGAGAAGTTAATGACTGGTGACGGCCTTCTAGAATTGCGGATTTCCATAACTGCATCAAGGAATTCATGAAGAAACTTAACCTACAAACCCCACCATGGCTGAGCTTCATGGCATTATGAAGGGTCTTAGGCTTTGTTGGGAAGAAGATTAAAGTGAGTGCTGTGACAGACCATGCTGAAACCCTTAATATAATCCTTAGGGATAATGCAACAACAAAAAATCCAAGCATTTTGATTGATCATATTAGAGTTTTCCTCGCTTAGGATTGGAGCATTTCCTTATAACATGTGATCTATCGGGAAGTTAACGAGTGCGCAAATTGTCTGGCTAGATTAACGCTCAATCTTTAGGACAATTTCTGTTTGTTTATGGAGCCACGAGCAAGTTGCAGATATCTAGTTGAATTAGATAAATAAGGAATGTAGTGGATTCTTACCTTTCACTTCTTGTTTTGATCGCTTTTTTCCTGTAATTAAAAAAAATTATGGATTTCCATGATTGTTTATTGTGCTTTCTATAGAAGACACTCAGATCAGTTGACTGAGATGCATTCACTTGTTTTTCATTTGTTTGATCATCGATCTCATAAAAAGATATTGAATAATCAACATCGTCTTTGCTCAGAAAATTATCTTCTATGAATGTGGCATTTCTTAATTCAATCACAGCCACTGATCCGTTTACATTTTCACATATGAAAACATAACCTTTTGAATGTTCTAAGTATTTAATGAAGATATATTTCTTCATATGGGGTCCTAATTTCCTGTATTTATGGGAAGAGTAAAAAATATAGGCTCCTGACCCTGAAGATCTTATGATACTTAAATTCAATTTGTGACATGTCAAGTTTTTTTAAGTTAATGAATCAATGAATCAAATTCTTTTTTTTTTTTTAGGTTTTCCTGTTATTCTATTATTATTGTCATTTTTTCGGATTTCGGGACATGCATCTTCGCTCTGCTATTTCCAAAATCCGTGAGTCACACTGCCTTGAAGTCAAAATGAACACTAAGAAATGTTGTAGCTAAGTTTCTAAAGTGATTTTAATCAAATGCGCTATGATAAGCTAGAAAGTGATGAGTTGTTTGTTGAGTCGTAATGTATTCCCAATGAATTGAAATTAGGAAAGGCATCGTAATTATTGATTGAAAAAAAAAGAAAGAAAATGAACACAGCGAAGTGCACTTTTTTCCTTTTTGAACAAAATATGTTCTAAAAACGAAGCAGGCATTTATTACTCTAACAATTTAAGTTATTGTTAAATAAACTTTAACTAGAAAGACACTGAAGGCAGGAAAAATGCAGGATGGTACGGACACTAAATATAACTCGCCACAGGAAAGAGAACTAAAAACACTGAAGTGAAAAAAAAAAATTACACGATCAGAAATGCTAATAAATTTAAACTCTGAACAGCTTGTCATATTTGGTGCACCATATGGGGATCTTCATTTGATCTTATTCTACAGCACTCTGTAGGATAACACACCATCAATTGTTTCAACAATCAAACGGTTCATGCGAACTAAAAGCAGCAAATATGATCTTGCTTTAGGCCCTGAAAACACCAAATATCAAGAATAAGATATATCTTTTTCTTTAAGATACTATCAATCATAATGTAGCTAGCTTAAACTAATTCCAAGTAAGAAGGTTGCTCGGTCTGGCGCAAGCTAGTGATTCTTCGGCCAATGAGCTTCAGCTTAGCTTATTAGTTCTCAGCTACTTAGACCAAAACTGGTTCCCAATTTCAGGTTAAATGGGCGTATTGAGGACCCAAAAAAGGAGCTTAAAATGGGAATAAAAAACAAACAGCAAATTAAATTTCACCCAATCCCGACATGCACTGAAGTGTCATCATGCAATAATTAAATCAGGGAAGCAATATGAGAGAACAATTTTAGCAGAATAGGACTACCTAAATTAAATGAATCAATTTCATCTTGACGGAAGAAGTTGCATTCTTTGGTTTTCTTGTTTAGGCTTGAATTGATCTTATCAACAGCCACAAGTAGATCCTAGGTGGTCAAATTGCACAAAGAACAAACAGAATATTATCAGATAAGATAACAAATTCCAAACGCGTAAAATTGTGAAGTCAATATCTCCAAATTCTGATTCACAAGCTTAATATGCTATCTAGACAATTTTCATTAGTAAAATTTGAAACTATAACATTTGCAATAGAGCTAATGAATATTCTTAAAACCCTACCCAAAGGCAATAAAGACATAGAACCAGATCTTCAGACCAAATTATGGTTAATTAAGTTATTGCTTTCGGTGGTTAAAAAAATGTTACTCCATCTATCACAAATCTATTGTAGTTTTAGGTTGTGACACACAAAATAAGGAAGCTTTAATTAATGTAAAATAGTAGTTCCTCCGGTTTAAAATATAAGGGGTTTCCAACTTCTTTACGTATATTAGAAAAAGTTGGTTACACTCTTAAACTTCTAAAAAAAAAACTCAACATTTCATTTTTACCCTTATTAATTACCAATAATTAAAGTTATTTCCACTCTTTTCCATTACAAGTTACGAAATTGGTCATCAATGAATAGGGGCAAAAAAGACAAATTACTACTAAAGATTACATAACATTATATATTATGAACCAAAGAAAGATTCTAGAAAACCCCTTATATTTTGGACCGGAGGGAGTATTATGCAATGACTAAAAAACCCTCATTTATAAAGTCTTGGAAATGAAGTAAATTTAAGAAGAGTAAGTAATGGATATAAGAGAGAAGGAAAAATGGGATTAATAAATAAGCGTATAGTTGGAAAACAAAAATTAATTATGCATTGAATTTCTAAATCAACAATAGTTTTGGGACAAAATAGAAATCCCAAAACAACAATAGATTTGGGAAGGAGGAAGTATTGTTTTCAGCATGACTAAAACTGCTAAATTTAGCCAACTTATACAACATTGATGTAGCATATATTTAGAGGTTACTGACTCTTAAAAAGATGTCACTGAAATTAAAAGCTAATGGACCCTGATTTTATACAAAATCATAAATTGACACTCGCCATCGATGTGGTTTTGAAGATCTAGCGTCCCTAGTAAACATGACTTTAACATACCTCCCATGATGCCAGACCCTTCATATAGCCAGCAAGACTTTCAAATTCGCTCTTCAATATCTTCAACACTGGACAGGGAGCTTCAGCTAACTCCATGTTCTCCTTCTCGGCCTCTAAATTTAATTTTCAAAGTAAATAATAAATCTTCGTAGACTAGAGGTGATAAACTCAGCAGAAAGATAGCTTCAATTACCATGAGACAAGTACTTCCTTCCTTCAGATGTCACACTCGTAAGCTTTTGTCCTTTGGTCACACTGAGCCTCGGAAATGAAAATCATGTAGAACTGTCAATAGAAATGCACAAAATCCTACACAAGGCGAATGACCTCCATACCATTTAACTTACGTCTCTAGTTCTTGTGAAGACTCATTAGCTGCATGAAAGGAAGAAAGAAGGGGAAACAAGTGTTGAAAATGGAATCAGTATTAGTAACATACAAATAATTTAAGAGGCCAAGGTTAATTACATAAGGTTTATCATAATGGCACAACATACAGCCAAAAGAATGTCACAAAAAGGAGCAATAAAACAAGAAAAAAAAGGCATGTTGCAATAAATACATAAGGGTAAAATTCTTTTAGCCTATGGAGCTTGTGTTATTTACTTTGTACTAACCTTCACATGCTAAGGTGGCAAGACATGCATCTGACAGTCCCAGCTTTTTTAAACTCAAAGATTCATCAAGTCTGAAGAGAATTAAGGAAAACAAACGTGAATCATAACACACCAAATCACCAATAATTGACCAGAGTTAATCATAGCGTCGCTTTATCTGAAATATTTTCAGGACTTCGAAACAGGATTTCTAAATCAAATAATATAAATAAATAGATGGATGAATGGTTGAAAAATGAATCATATATGAAAATAAAAACGCCAAAAACTTTATTTGTTGGCATCAAGAACTGGTAATCAAATCAGTCACAGTTTTTCATCCATGGAAAAACCTATTTTTTCCACTTCCCACATCACTTTGCAAAAAAGCAGAAAAGCATATTAACTTAGTTCATTCAAAGTCTCCATGAATATAATTAATGTTCTCCAATGGCTAAAAATTATGAATCTTCTGCAATGGAAAAAAAGTAACAACAAAAATAAAATGATAATAAGGATGCAGAGCATCTTCTTCCAAACACTTGAATCTAGAATCCTCCACAGAGAGGCTTTCAGATATTGACGACAAGTTGTGCAGTCCATCTTCTGAATCTAAAAGCTGATTCGATCTTGATAGATCATGAATTTCATCTTCATCGTCAATATCAGGAACTGAAGCCCCCGTACAAAAAAAAAGACAGAGAGAGAGATGATCAAAACGTGTCGTAAAAACTATGTGTTAAATTACAAAGAGCTCACAACTAACAATGGAATTATCAAGCTTTCTGACATTACATCTACGAATAACAATAACTATTGCAACTACCATCAAATAGGAGCAAGAAAAGGTTGATCTTAGTACCGGAAACGTAGCCGTAGCTTCTGAGACGTTCTTCGAGTTCACATAGATCGGATTGATTCTTCTTGTAAAGCTCATTGCAGTGACCTAAGAGCTCCTCGAAAGATACAGTGCCAAAAGACATGGAGTCAAGCAGCTCAAGGTCGCTGCTCGCGCTCGAGATGCGGCGATTAAGGCATTGTACGAAGGTCGATGATGCAGAATCTGTCACATATTAGAGCAAAACAGATAAGGAGAAAATGTTATGGCAACTAATCTACTTTCAACTTTCATAACAACCAAACATGGTTTAGTCAGAGAGGGAAACCAAGAGGAATGGGTCGGCGATCGAGGGACTGCTTGAGGGCATCGCAACTGGATTCAACGTGGTTGCAAAATGAAGCTAAGGAGCTGCAGAAACTGGAAATTGGATCCTTCGACATCGTCGTTTTCCTTTGCGAATCAGACAGATACTAGAGGCAGGATAAAGAAGTGAAGCAAATTCTGCAAAACTTACCTTTCGAATTTCGGATTGAAGAATTAGGCGGGAATTAGCGACACCTTCCTTTAGTTTAACAACACCAATAATCGCACGTAGCGCCTGTAGCTCAGTGGATAGAGCGTCTGTTTCCTAAGCAGAAAGTCGTAGGTTCGACCCCTACCTGGCGCGCATTCTTATAATTGCGTTATTTTTCATAAGTTTTAAATTGGTCTTTTTTGATATACCAAAAAGGAGGAGTTTCTCGGTTTTTTTTTTCAATTCTGTATTTAATCCTTTGCAAATTAAAATTTGCAAGTTTAACATTTATTGAACTTTTGAACTGTTCACTTATATATGAATATTTTTAATTTAATTTTTTCACAAATAAAAATTATTATCTGCAATAATTTTGATATTTATCAATTTCAAGGACACTAGTATTAATATTATGTAAATGTAAATTTAAAAAATAATTTTATGAAGAACTAAATTGGAAAATGCATCAAGCCAGAAATGAAGAACCAGGCCACTATTATTAATCTTCCATCTTATATTAGGCATGTCTCCAACTGCTGACTTGTCCATTCCTCTCAAAAATTCAATGTAGAAATGAAAATGGAGCTAAGCTTCTCTCATATTTACTCGTCAACCAACACGGATATTTCTACAGGTTAACGAAAGGATAGCTCCCATCACCTCTCTTTGCAATGAAGAATGGCTTAGGTGTATTCTCCTGTCAGGGCAGAAGCAGCTTTATGAATGGCTCTAGTAACCCTCCAGATCTCATGCTGAATTGCTGCCAACCCTTCTTTTTCACTCATTCTAGTTGATAACGCAATCGCATCAGCAACACCAGGGAAGAAATCCAGCTTGCTTTCATGGTCGCTGGGAGGCCCAAAAACCTATACGTGACAACATAAAATTGTCAAGTTTTCCTGCCAGAAACTATGGAAATGGTGTCTAATGGATTAGCGTTACAATTAACATGCAATACATGATGAAATGCATTCGGCACATATTTCGTGTCACATGAATCATCTGCGCATGTTGGGATGTCTGAATAAAATGGTGCTCAGCCTCACTTACGATCATATATTTTTCTGCAGACAACTAGCATCTTAAGAGCATCAAATCTCATATATAACTAGAAGATGCAGACGAGAATACCTACATCATACGTGAAAGGATATATACATGCTTGAAGGGAGATCAGATCAGTCAGGTCATATTTACTAAATTGGTTCAAACTTGCTATATCACAGTTGAAGAAAAAATGAGAGTTTAGATCAGTAATACATATAAGGCAACAAACTCACAAGATGCTTGAACCACTGCCTTCCACGAAGTCCATCTGCATCCAGAAAGCCTTTTTCCGCAAGCATTAGTCTATCATTCAGTGCTCGCCTTTTCATAGTAACTGAACAGTCTGTGTCGTCTAGCAAGCTTAGTTTCTGCAGATAAAGCAAAGATAAATACATGGAGATAAGGAACAAGTAACTATGGCGGCATTAAAAGGTAAATATAACAATACAAAATAAACAAGAGCAATTATTTAATTTTACCTTTGATTCATCATCAGCTTGCTTGGCAGCAGAAGTAAATTTTTCCATTGCTATTGTTAACGGATGTAGAGAGATTCGGTGGTCTAACAAGTTGCTCAATATGTTCTTGTACACCTACTCAAGTATGGGAAAATTATATCATCCATATAATATATGAATGCTTTGCAACATCAAATTGCTAAAACCGTCTCTTTCTTCAATTATCTCTCTTTGCCTAAGCCCTTTAATAGTCTTATTCTTTTTTAATAAAGCTCTATTTGTTTCATGAGAATTTTTTCTCAAATAATAGGCTACAGTTAGATGATTTAAGGTAAGTCACCCAACTATATTTTCAAATGGATTGGTTATCCATCAAGAAAACTAATATTTAGAGTTAATTATCATAAGCTGCTCAGAGAGTAGTCTCAGAGAGCTCATTAATAGCAAACTAACATTTAAAGTTAATTATCATAATTAATACCAAAGGACCTATATTGATAAAATCATATAGGCTTAGCTCAAGTAGTTGGTAGGTTAGAGATTCAGATAAAGGTCTTAAGGTCAAGTTATCATCACAACTTCCTGCCGTGCCAAATAAAAATAGTTACAGTCAACCATGACACCAATTTATCCTTACTACATGATACAATAACTGTAAGATGAAATAATAAATAACATCAACTCATAGGAGTTAGTTACGGCAAGTTTAGTTTTAAATTATCACTAGGTTTAATAATTAATTTAAATATATTGTCGGTAAATTATTTGTGCAGTTTCCATGACTAGAAATTTAACTTCCTTAACTGGCTAGATATTTTGATTTCCTATGCCAAAAGACATTACTTAGCAAGACACTAACCCAAAAAAAAAATTGTGAGCATAAATGCACACCTGTAACTGATCTGCATAAGGAAGGTAATTGAAAGGAAGAATGGAATCATCAGCCAGGTGAAGGGCTAAAAGTCCCCAGACTCCAGCAACTTATAACATAGAACAGAAAGGAAGTATCATCTTATGACAGCTCGTGGAATAACATAGAACATAAAAATTCTTGACAACACACTTAGGGGGCTAAACAAGCATCTTTACCAGCCACATGGCGCTGAAATAATGGATCTCCATACTCTGCCATCCAATTGTAGGAGTCAAAAGCAGTGTGATAGAGAGGAAAATCTGGAAAAAAGGAGGGAGGGTTATTGCATTACAAATCATTGAAAATCTGATATTAAAAAGACATGCATTATCTATATCATATTAATAAGGAAAAGCACCTCTCCCATAATAAACATCGATGGATGGAATCCCTGCATGTTGCACAAATGGAGAAAAATCAGAATCAACTCCACTGAGCCTCTGAATCTGCAATCAACAAAAAACTCGCTGCTAAGCAAAGAAGATACAATCAGTCTCCACAATCAATATATGATGAAACGTGAAAAGTAACATGATATCTGTTTTAATTTTCAATATTGATGCCTCTCCACATTGACCTTACTAATACAAACTATGACACCTGAGCAGGTAACATTAACTGCACAAAAGAGAAGGAACTATATGCTTGCAATTATCCAATTCTCAAGCAGACTCTGATGAACAATATGACATCAGAATGGAAATTCACTTTTAACATGACGGAACAGATCCCTACTTTAGAATGTTCACCAGTGGTGCTCCAACTGTCATATACTGTTTTGCCCTCTGAGTCAAGATCCTTGACCTGAAAGCAACATAGATGATAGTTAATGTTCAGCATAACTCAAATATCATAAGCAAGCATAACTGATATCTAAAATAATACCTATATATTTGCCAGGACATGTAAAAATACTTTGCGTACCTTTTTTGTGACCTCAAGAAGAAGATTGTCTAGCTGAGGAGTTGAGCTAGCAGCGAAACCATGCCCTTGAACAGCACAGTCCACATTTAGGTAAGCTACTGCGTTGGAACCAAGATTGACTAGGTTTTGTTCAACCCACTCAGTGGATCCTATCTATATAAATGGATAGACTTGATTAGATGAATTCATATTACAGGACACCATAACTGCAATCTAGCAAACTCATCAAATTTGATAACTTGTGAATGAGTATTTTGCAGAAATAACTAATCATGTACTGAAAATAAAAGAATGTATAAGCATATATATAATCAGGAACACTATTTTGTTAAAAATTAGTATTCTGCAAGATAAGCAATTACATCCAAGCAAAGAAGAACGCTAAACACGGAGGAAAAACAAAAAAGTTTATAGAATTGGTTCATTTTCCCCATGATTTCTGGGGCCATGAAGCAGATAAATTGAGAAGAGGTGTGGGAATCACTACCTACCATTCCAAACTCCTCTGCATCCCAACTGCAGAGAATGATTGTCCTCCGTGGAGTCCATCCCAAATCCAATAGAATGGAAAATCGACGAGCAATGTCAAGTAGGGCAGCAGTCCCACTGCTGGGATCAACAGCACCATATGTCCATGCATCTCTATGGTTCCCAAGCATTACATAGCGATCAGGTTCTTCCAATCCCTTTATGATGGCAAAAACATTGTGAATGGTAGCCACCCTTTTCTCCCCCTAAAGAACAGAACGATAAGACAGACTGAAAACATGCACATCAAACGGTATCACAAGCTTTAGATTGAAACTCAGATTCCAAAATCCCAAAAATAAAAAATGGAATCAACAAATACAATAGGGATGAATACACACTCCAGATATTTCTTCCCTAGTATTGTAATCTCTATTAAGTGATAGTTTTAAGGTTTATCTGAATTTTCTTTGGTGTATCTGCGTCAGGGATCCTCCCCAGCAGATATTAAAAGGGACAGGAGGATCAGCTTTACTTGTCTTTTCTGTGTTTCTTTGGCCAAGAGCATAACTTATCCTACCCTTCCTCTTCCTATCTCATCTCAGAATACCTTTTTTAACTTAAGAAAATGTGTAATATTCCTCCCTGATCAATTTGATTTTGATCTAACCATCGTTAGGTCTGAACAACAAACCGTGACATGATTCACCAGAAAAAGGAAAATAGAATATGGCAGACAAAAAATACTGTTAAGAATCCCAATAAAAGAGAATATTGAGGAATTATATTAAGCTCAATATATGTCAACAGCTTAACGAAAGAAAAGACTATTGAATATGAATTTTTCTGTTCTCTGTGTCACAGCACTAAATAAACAGCGAATTGTTCACATCTACATCCTGCCCACATGCATATTTGGCCAACTGTAGTATTGACCTAATAGTCTTAACATCAAAGAATAAAAGAGAATGTCAAAAGTCAAGGAAACTTCTCCAGGGCTCGGACAAAACATTGCGACAAAGCAGACGACACACAGAAGAAAACCACATAGTTTGACCACAAAGTGGACCAAATCCAAAAGATCACATCGCCATTCACCAACCTGGTAAGTAAAATTGAGAAGAGTAGGACCGGGACCAACGTGCCTGAACTTGGACAGGGTGCTTCTCCACTCCTGGGGCATCGTCGCCTCCCCAAGGGAGTACAAAATGGTCTCAGCCGTCTCACCGGACAGGGGCATGGATGGAATTTTGGGGAACCTTTTCAAAACCTCACTATCTTTCAAATCCAAGCTCTCGCCTCCATCAACCCCACCCCACCCAGGACTCAGTGGGTCCCCTATCCCTCCTCTCATAACATGCCCTCTCTCAAACCCCTTCTTATTAAAGCTGTCCCCATCGGCGTACATTAGCACCGCCACCGCACCATTCGCCTCCGCCGTCTCCACCACCGCACCCCTCGTCAAAGCGCCGCCTTTCCTCGCTATTACTATGCATCCGCTAACGTTCACCCCTAGCTCCCCAAGCGCACGATAGTCCTTTTTCCTTCCGTAATTTACGAAGACCGCCCTCGCGTAGATCGACCCGGAGGGCGAGTATGCATGGTAAGGTGGCACCACTTCCTGGTTAGCCTGATCAGATCGAGTAAACTCGGTTAAGTCAAGCTCCGAGGAGGACCCGTCGCTAAAATGCACCGAGATGGAGGAGTGCACGGGGTAAGAGAGGAGAGTCTTGTAGCTCACAGTGTGTGTGCGAAGTCCCAGGTCTTTGAAATGGTCGACGACGTAACGTGTGGTATCAGAGGCGAGTTCCGTTCCGGCGAGATGAGGGTGTAGGGTGAGTTCGCGGAGGTAGGAGGACACGGTAAAGTTGGACGCAGATGAAAGGAAAATGTGCTGGAAGTGAGACGCGGCTGGGGTAGCGGAAGCAGGTAAAGAAGAGTGTGGATAATGCAGAGTAATAAAACCCAGAATGCAGAGGATGAGTACGACGATCAAGATGCCCAAAGTAGAGGACTTCGTTGTGAAGATGGTGGAGGGCTTTGGCACGAAAACCATTTTTTTTACCTCTCTCATAGAGACAAAGGTGCAATAACTCCGCAAGAGCTATGAAATGCAGAGAAACACAGGAGAAACCGTTACTACTTGGTACTTACTAGCTTCGAGTATTATGATTTATGAACTTGCTTTTTCTCAATGTAATATAATATAAACAAATTTTTTTTTTTCTCGTGTGATTCGCCCACATCCCACTCATGAATCTCGTTTCTCGGCGCTCAGGGTCACTCCCTCTTCACAAAAGGATTAAGAAAACAGAAAGGTTTGCTTTTTTTTTATTTGCTGATATGGGAAGGTCGTACGAAGGTAACAACGAACAGCCACAAAACCGCAAAGGATTATATAAGGATGCTTGAGTTGATATTGTTATTGTTAGTTAAGGATAAAAGATTTTATTTATCTTGTTTTTTCTTTCTTTAAATTCACGCTTTTGCATAATTTATTATTATTTATAATAGAATAAGTATAATTATAAGGATAGTCATTGCTAATAAACCAAACTTCATTACAAAATTAATGTAACCCATAGACCTAATCCTTTATAACATTTAAAGCATAAACATTTGGCATAAATTAACATGTTTTAACTACCATAATTATATTTTAAAAATTATTTATTTAAATATTGTTTATTTTTTTAAAAGAGAGACAAGCAAAGTTACCAAGGACATTCAGTGAGGAACATAAGATATCACCTCGTACAGAAAAGCCAGTAGTGCAATACAGATATATTATACGGGTACTAGTGCATATTTGGTCCATCCTCCTTTAGGAAACCACTTCAACTTGGGAATAATGTAATTAAATACGTGACAAAAAGGGGGGAAATATTGGACTTTTATTTACTACCCACTCGCATATCAGATACTCCGCATGACACGAGATTATTGAGAGTGATTGGAGAGTGGAAACGATGATTATGTTTCAGCTGAAAAAAGCGATACTTTCATTAATAAATGTGAAGAGGTGGATGACAGTAGAGGTGTCCTGTGTCCAATCCATGCACGGTAGAGGTTTTGAGTGAGTCACGCTATAAATCTGTCACCAGAACAATCCATTCTCGTCTAGACCAGTTACTCCTGCCACTACTCACATGGATATCTTTGTTTTCAGGGACGTATCCTTTTTTAGATACCAAGAATAACCGAATTAGTGGCCATAAATCCACAGAAGGAAAACCAAAATGAGTGGGGCTCACTGAAGCAGACGTGAAAACTTTCGCCTCTTCTTTTCTTTTCTCAAAAAAAAAAAAAAAACTCTACTTCTGTTTGGTATGAAAAAGAATGAGAATCAATGTCTTCTTGCGCCTCCTTTTCCCTTCCACGCCGTGATCCAGGCCAAAACTAGAGTGGATGTCCATGCCAAAGTGAGTGGGGAGAGCATTAGCACTTGAGCAACCAATATGTCTCTCCCCTTGAAAGGGATGCATGCCAGCACTACACATTTTGCAATCATTAAAATATATGCGTTTCATGGAGGAGAGGAACTTGAAGAGGGAGACCCAGTTGTTGCTGAAAGATTCTCAAGGTCCCCACACAACTTTCCACGTGGGCATATCAATTTTTTTTCACCAAACTCTGATTTGCTACATGCCATTATGTTATGGGGCGTCATCTTCTCCTATCATGGGGCCTGCAGTAAATTATTAAAACCTGCACCAAAGTCTCTTTCGTGAACATGTACAACAATGAAACAAACGATGAAAATGACTGAAATGGCTTTATGCGAGGCCAACCAAAGTAGATAAGTTCGAGTTTGGCATTATTATTCCAAGTGAAATGACTGGCTTTTTAAATCAGTGTGTCCCAGCAGAGTGGTGCTCTGGCCTCCACAACCATGCACGCAAGACAAAACATGGGTGCGGCGATAAACATGAATGAGAAACTGCTTACATTGTGCTCTTTACTGTTTCTGTCAGCTCAGGTCAGTTTCATAACGAGTTTATGGTATTCAGGTAAGGCCTCAAAATTACCCAAATTCATTTCACAACTTTGTCGTGGTCCCTGGACCACAATCAAGTACTCTTCTGAGCAAAATTCTAACTGACGTGGGCTCAAATTTTCATTAGCCAACCAATAATAAACTGTCCTCGTGAGGCTCTGAAGATGAATGCACAACTAGTTTCACAGAATAAGTAGTGATGGCAATCTTGGGATCTCGACTCTGATCACCCAGAAGAGGAAGCACATGAAGTCACGCTTCTGTGGAACCAGATAAAGCGAATTAGGAGCACAAGCTGGCGCATGCACTGTGTAAAAAATTACACATACATTTCTCACACAATCAGCTGGTTTATATAATTGGCCAAAAAAATAATAGATGAAAATATATCTCTGATTGTATTACAAAAGTGTGCTCAGACATTTTGAAAAACTTTTAACACTGAAGGATGTTTAATTCATTCTCTTGCAATTTTTCAGTCTAATTGCACAGCGTGGATTTATCCCTTAAATGTAAAAAAATCTTAAATAGAAATAGATCTTCTCAATTTCCTTACGAAATTAACAATACACTGTTAATTTTGAAAAGGCGATAGAGAACATTAAATTGAAAATATGCAATAAATAGTAAAATATATTTGAACATTTATTTTAATGAATTGACTTTTCACAGGCTCTGGCGAGTTTAGCCATGAAAAGAAGTGTGCCAAAAATTTTTCAAAATTTACATTTTCCACCTCCATCCTTGCTAACAACTGTGAGTTGGTTTAGTTTTTAGTTTAAAATATCTTAAGTCGAAATAAAATAAAATTTATAAAAATAAAAATTTGATAAAAATAAGTTTTTTATAACATAATTTATATTTAAATATTTTTTATTGCAAAACTAAATTTAATAAAATAATTGTGAGATAAAAATACGTTTACAAATTAGAAAATAATTTCTTTAATTTGTTAGTTAAAAGTATATTTAGAAATAAAAATAAATTTACAAAAAAACCTACAAATACAAAGTTAGTTAAAAATATGTTTACAAATGTACTTTTACGGATCCAATGATAAATCAGACGGCCCCTAACTTTAAGCTACATGAAACCCACTGACTCCGTTAAATAAAGTCTTCAAATGAGTGGGATACATATGCATTCAAACTCCCACTATGGTGCCATAAGTGCCATATACAGCACAAACTGAACCAAGGAACATTAAAATAAAATCCAAGGCCTTTTGCCACATATGGAGAGAAGAGCCAAACAATTTAAGGTGAAACGTGGCTGGCAAAACAAATGAGAGCAATGCACTTATTGTACCCCCACAAGTGAGGCAAAAACACCAAATGCGGGCACGCACAAGGCTAAGACAGCCAACCCAGCCACCACAATTGCACGGCTGACATAAGTCCCAATTTTTCCAATTTTTGCTGAATCATTATAGTCATATTGGGAGTGCTTCTTAAACCATTTGAATCTTTCGAGCTTTCCTTCCACAATCTCATTGACTGGGTGTACCATGACGGGGAATGTGAACATCAACCCTAAGCATAATCCTACCTGTCACCATATCAAAAGAAACAATAAGAGATAAAAAGCTGAAGGCAAAAGAAATGTAGGTAGGCTTCTTTTTCCCACACTTTCTCTAATGCTTAAAATTTGAGACTTATTGGTATAAAGTGAAGTTTATAGGTGTGTAAAGGCAACAATAGGTAATGTTTTGCGATGCACAATCACGCATACATAAGCACGTAATGCTAAATTGAACAGGCACTCAAGAATGGGGTGACGTTAATAGGCAGATATATAAAGCACATCTCAAATGAAAGTCAATTGTTACAACTATCAAACAGTATCATCTTTAAGAGCTATGTGCTTTCTTGTGGATCATTCAGAAACCAAGTATGTGACGGATAGAGTGAGAAGAGTAGGAAACTCATTCCACTCACATTTGACCAAACCATAATGCTACAAAGGATAACCTAAGGGCTTTCCCGAGATGATGTTTCAATTATTAGTTATATTGAAGATTGTGGGCGTATGCCACGTATTTAGACTGGTGAATGTCACTTTACATGTATTTAACGTGGATCTGATTATGGGTTAAGTAATGGGTCTAATATTTACTAATTTTTGAAGGTCTTTAACTTGAAACTTGAAAATTTTGAAATTGACCAAATCTCACCTTCACAATCAGATCTAGGATATAGTATAAATTATAAAACACTATTTATAGTAACAATGTTAAACAAAGATATGCATGCACAAAATAAGGAGATGCACTACCTTTACTGTGCTAGATGTCCAAGTTTTAGGGAGATTGAGGGTCACAATATCTCTAGTTTCATCGCCATAAGCCATGTATCCGCAGAACCCAAAAAGAACGTACAAAACAGTTATCCCACAAAAGGTCAGAACCAGCAATCTTGGGAATTTAGTTCGATCCTGCGTAGAACTCTCTAAAGCCAGTGTCATTGCAAACCCCTCGAAGCAAAAAACCGCCATCCCTCCTGCAAATGGCAACTTCTTTATGTTTGAGGTGATGGCCGTCCTCTGTTCAAATGAAAACTTACCCGTCACTGCTTGTCCTATATCTTCCTTGACTACAAATCCCATTGCTAGAACATTGCAAACATCAGCAAAAATGCTAGAAGGTGCTGAAGCAGATAAGTTCCCTACCCATGACAATCCAGTTTCAATTGGCACTAACAAGAATATGTAGGATGTGAATTTGAGTCCATGGCCCTGGAATACAGACTGGAGGCTTTGCCCCATGAACAACAGATACGCAATGGCTCCTCCGCATTGTGATAACAAAATTAGTGTTTCAGTTAGATGCGGACCTGTGATTCCTAAGATCCTATAACCCAAGTTCCCATATGTTTTTGCCTCCGCTAATGATCCTTCTGATGCTAACTTCTCTCTGCACAGGACCTGTTTGAAGAATTGTCAAAGCATGAAACATTAAATAAAAGTTGCTTAAAGCAACATATTCCCTTCTCTTTTGATAAGGGAATCGTCTAATTTGGAAGTCAAGTGGGCGAAACAATTTGTTTTTCTCATAAATTTATGTTCGTGCCCGAACATTTTGAGAAGAAAAACAGAGAGAGACAGACAGGTGAAGATTACTGACAAGGAGAAGCATGCAATAGTAGGTGGTTAAACCGACAATAGCAACGCCGAGTGAGCCAACAAGCCAGCCAGCGATTCGAAAAGCGAAAGGCAAACCCAGCACGCCGGTACCAACAACGGAGACTATGATATTTCCCAATGTTTGAAGCTTCGAACCTATTCCAGAGGGCACAAATTCCAAAAGAGGGGTAGCAACAATGCTTCTTGAGTCTTGCTCCATTTTCTTCCCGAAACCAATAAAAACACCATTACGTGATCATTAGTGCTTGATAACCTAGTTCTACTCTGGTTCGAGTGGAATTGGGGTTCACTGTGGGATTAAGAATTTACGGTACGCATCTTGCAAATCCAACAAAAATAGCCGCCATAAGCTGCTGATACTTGGGTGCAGATGATAGTGGATTTTTTTTTTTCTTTATATGAACTCCGTACCTTGAAGCTTTCCTCCCTCGAGCTGCCAGGACTTCAATGTTATCCTTCAATATGATCCAAATTAATCCAAATTTAAAATCTGATAGATACCGCAAGGATAAATACTCCAGGACTTCAATGTTATCCTTCAATATGATCCAAATTAATCCAAATTTAAAATCTGATAGATACCGCAAGGATAAATACTCCTATCATCTTACATCACTGTATTCTCAGATCTCAAATCTAAAAGTGATGGTTAAGTTGGAATGACCCTGGGAGTCAATCCAAACATTTGGTTTCGATAATAAGTAATAGTAAAGTTGATAATAACAAAGTGATAAAAATTCTATGACACTCTCCTGCCTGCCTGGGCAGAACGTGTAGAATAAGTACCCTGACAGCTCAACATCGGCAATTACAATTGTCACGCACGTTTTGACAAGAAGCTAAATTCAAAACGTTGAATCACTCTTCCGTGCTCATTATATGCTCATCAGATTTTTGAGATCAAATATGGGCGGTTCAAATTTATAATTTATAATTTTAATTTTTTTACATAATAAATAATAATAATATTTTTTTTAAAAATGATAGTTGTAAATTATATATATTTTAAATTATACATCTAATAAAATAAAAATATAATAAAATATATAATTAATAAATCTGGACAATTTAGAGGTAATAGTTCTGATAAGCATGGAAGAGGGATTCTAAAGTGTTATACTCACTCCGTTTCTTTTTTATTGTAACCTTTTAAGAAAAAATTTGTTTTTATTTATCTACTGTTTTTAAATTTTAAAATAATATTAATTACTATTTTTAAATATATTTTTATTTATTTTTTAAAATTAATGATAATATTAATTATTTTTTTATCTTTTTATTTATTAAAATGTATATTAGTAAATTTTAAAAAAATTATAATATATTAATTATATTTCTTAATTTGTATGTTAAAAACTTAAATGACACTGAAAAAAACAGAAAAAGTAATAGTTTCTAAGTAAGAACCCATACACATTTTATGGTAGTTTTGATCACTCATGATTTGGTTGAACTTGAAAATACTATCATTTTAGTAACATATTTTTTTATGATCAGTTCATAGATATTAACAATAAAACTTTGGATACAAATTTAAAAAAATGCAGAATTATTAAATAAAAAATGTTATAAATTAAAATAACTAAATAATCAATATCTTTTTGTAGCTTTATACAAAATGAGTCTAGAATGCAAGTCTTAATTTGAAATCATCTTAATATATATATGACCATAATTGACTTGATATTTTATATAGTAAAAAACCTAAAAAGATAAATGCTTTGAAGAAAAATATATGTGCATTAAAAAAAATTATTAATTTGTTTTATTTAAATTGCTCTCATGAGAGTATAAATTACTTTGTTTTTGGTAGGAGAGACGAGAGAGTGTAAGAGTTTGTTTGATAGTATTTTTTGTTTTATTATTCTTAAAATAGTTTTGTAAAATTGTTTTTAAGAATAAAATTTAAAAATAAGAAAATAGGAAAACATGTTTAAATAACTGTTACTAAAATCATAACTAGTAAGTATTAAATGAATTATTCAAAACGTATAACTATACCATTAATGGGTGGATATTTTTCACTTTTTCTTATATTTTTTAAAATAAAAACTATAAAATATTTTTAAAATGTTCTAAATTTTTTATTTTTTATTTTCTATTTTTCAAAATATTTTATAAAAAACAGATTTACCAAATAAATTTTATTTTTTTATTCTCAAAAAATAAAAAAATATTTTGAAAAATGTTGTCAATCAAGTCTAAATTAGTTTATTCTCTTCAAGATCAAGTAAGTATTTAATAATTTTTTTAAAAAAATAATCTTTATCATTTAAAAAAAAACAAAAACCCGAGAAAGAAACATGCAAGTCCTTGCTATTCAAATTCTCTCCCTTTGGATTTTGGCCCCATAAAAAAAGAAGAGAGAAAAGGAAAAAGAAAATCTCTTCGTCAAAGGACTCCTACAAATCATTTATCTGCGGCCACTGCCTTAAAACTCTGTTTGGTTTAGATTTATTGAAGAAATTTTAAGGGGAGGAAGGGAATGCCTTCCCCTTTAATCTCCTCCCCTTGTTTGGTTCTTAAAATTGGAATGATCTAATTTCCCCCGGTCCCTTCTCTCATTTCTTTCTTCCTTTCTCCAATTTGGAATTTTTTTGAAAGCGAGTGAGTTATATTACTCAATCTCTCCAATTCCTTCATGAACCAAACAAAATTTTATTAAAATACCTTCAATTTCCTCCTCTTAAATTTCATCAAATAAAAAAATTTTAAAATTCCTTTTATCCATTCTCTTTCAATTATCCTTTTAAAATCCTGCCAATCTCCTCGATTTAACCAACCAAAGCCTGAACCCCTTAAACCCTCACTCCTTCCAGCTCCCATATAACCCAGCAACAATAGCCGACATTTGATTTCGGTAAGTGCGTGGTATAGTACTCCTCAATATTCTAACGATGACTCTCCTGATTCTCTACATTTAATTTATGCTTTTTTTTCTGTCTCCCGCTTTTTTCTCTATAGCCAAGCAGAGCTACTCGCCATTTACCTGATTTCCCCTTGGCCAAAGTATAACGTAAACTGTAAAATTTAATCATGTTCAATCATATCGGTATAATTTTCTCATACTTGCTCTGATTTTTCCCCTGTGCCGGGGTTCTGTAGTTAGGGTAGGGAAATTGACGGAACCAAAAAATGAAATTCGGAGAGGCGTTTGCAGATTACTTGCAGGAAGAGCGGAAGTGGATGTTGGGCAAGAAATGCGTCCATATTGAATATAAGAGGCTAAAGAAAGTGCTAAAAAGCTGCCAGAGTTGTGCAGGATTGCATAATTCCTCCAGTTCTGAGTCTCTTCAAAGGCGGTTATGTCAATGTCAAGCTTGCCCACGTAAGTTGCTTTCCTCAAGTTTGATTAATTTCAAGAGCGCGTTCAAACCAGAAGAAATTATATTCTGGAGACGTGGAATTAAAAAATGATTGGTGATACTGATAGTACACAGAGATAAGCAAGGAAGTAATTTGAGTAACCCTAAATGAAGATGCGATGGGCAGAAAAACTTTCTGGTTTAGCGATGTAAGAATTCTTATGAAAGATTTCCAAGAATCTTTAATTCAAAACTATACTTATTTCCGTGCATGACACAGTTTGAGTAACAAGTATGATATGTGAACTGTGAGATTTGCTATAAATTCTATATTTTATATTGATATTAATATTGATGATGATTTATGTAGTCAAAATTACACGTGAATTCAAGGCTTATTACTACACAACGGAATTTATTTATTAGCAAGTAAGAAAGATCAATTTAGCTTACATTTTATGATGGGAGGTCGATGATTCTCTTAGGGGGTGCTTGGTTGCGTTAATGGAAGTGTCAATTTACTTTTTTATTATACAATAAACAAGATACATAATATCTATTATACTTGCATGATTATTACTTAATAGTAACTTTATTTTTTATTGTTATTTTTTATTTAAGAACATAAAAGACATTTATCATCTATAAAATTGTTTATTTTATTTTTATTCTTTTTCAATTTTGTGTTCCAAAGGTCTCCTCATTCTCCCTGGAACAAAAATGTTTGGCCTTTGAAAGGGAATGTACAATGAGGGTCATCTTCTATGTAATTATTTTGTTAATGCTTGTGTCAGCTACTCTGTGCACCGTATTTTGCCCTAATTTCTCTAACTTTGGAGTCATGTGACACCTACATCAATTTATGTGTCTTCCCTTTTCTACATTAATATGTTTGAATATGTTCCTTAGTGTTTACCAATTGGTTGGATGAATAATTTGGTTGGTGGCTTGGTGTTTTTGCTAAAGCTGAGATTGGTATTACTCTTTGAACTTGATTTTGCTTCACCTTCTCTAACCTCAACTTTTGTGTTTTTCCTAATCTACTTTATTATGTTGGAAATGCTCCTTATGCTTTTCAATTGATTGGAGCTCGTGTTAGCTGAGAATGCTAATTTAACACAAATGTTGTTTCTTATAAAATGAAAACAAGAATCCTAGTTAGAACGAGCTTCCAAGTTAGCACCTCTTTAGGTTTTGGCATTTTTTTATATAGTTTTTGAATTCTGAATCATTAATTCATTTTGGCACTAATTGACTATTTTCCATTCCAATAAAAAGTCATTTATCACTTCTTGGTGACATAATTTTTCTCGCGAGAACTTGCAGTGTGTGATCACATGTTTTTCTCTGAATTGATAAAGGAAGCATCAGATATAGCAAAATTCTTCAATTCAAGAGTCAGGCATCTTCTGCATCTCCATATCACAGCAGGAATTCAGAGATATGTAGTGCGCTTGCTTCAATGCTTTAAAAGTGATCAGCAAGCCTTGGCACAAGAAGGGAGGGTTTTAATTGGGTACATTACAATGAATGCTATTGCCATGAGAAAAATACTTAAGAAATATGATAAAGTATGCAATAGATGAGATGTAGTCGCTTAATTTCAATAATTTCCCTTTTATTTACATCACTTGGCTCTAATGTTCTCACGTTTACCCCCTTTCTCTCATCTCCTAATCTAGGTACACAGCTCTGTGAATGGGAAAAATTTCATATCCAGGATGCATGCAGAACACGTTGAACTGTTACACTCTCCTTGGCTAATTGAATTGGGTGCTTTTTATCTAAATTCTAATCAGTCAGGTGCTGGGGAGTTGAATGGAGTTTATGGCCACTTTTCATGTAATCTTAACTTGACTGAAGCTGCAATGACATTGGTTCTTCCAGATTCTATGAAGCTTGAGTATGATCTGACTTGTGCAATTTGCCTGGTAAGGTTCTACTGAATACTTAAGCAACAAAAAGAGACATTTTGTGTTACCAAAAAAAACAGAGAGAGAGAGACATTTTGTATGTCACTGTCAGTATATCTTATACAGGTGTTGATTGTGATGATTATAGGATTTCGTTTTCAATCCATATGCATTGAGTTGTGGTCATCTCTTTTGCAAGTTTTGTGCTTGCTCAGCTGCTTCTGTGATGATTTTCCAAGGTCTTAAAGCCGCAAGCCCAGAGTCAAAGTGTCCTATATGCAGAGAGGTATGTATTTTGCATTATTTTTCCCTTAAAAAAAAGAATAATGAAAGCTCTAGTGATTGCCTAGTTAAGCTATCAAAATAGGAAAGGAAATATTCTACAAAAAAAAAAGGAAAGGAAATAAAGTTAGTAAAATAAAATAAAATGAGAGATTTCACAAGTGCAATTGTGCAGTCTGGATTTGATCATAAATTCATAATGATATTTGGAAGAGAAATTCTAAATTTGGCTTCCATGTTCCCGTAACGTATTAACTAGTTCAGTGGTTCAGCTCATTTTGCTTTCTCCTTACCAACAAAATATATCCAAGTTATCCAAATTAAAGAGACTCTATCAAGAGACCGAGAGGACTTACAGTAAGTGAATTGTTGTCATGGAACAATCATAAACATAATGTCAATAGACTTTCCCTCGATCACATGGCAGTTATATGAGCCCCTTTTAGTAAATTCAGTGGTACGAACTTTGGTAGAGTTGGGGCTTTTGCTTTGAATATCATAGATTTAAAAAAAAAAAATTCTATGGTTTAACAAGTTTTACTTTGTATCCTTGACAAAAGAGTGAACAAGGTAATGCACCATTCTAGCATCAAGTCACTTATGCTAAGTTCTCTCTGTAGATGAACATGCTCTGCATTTAACTCATTTTCTGGACGCCTTTATAATCATCTATGGTTATAATTTTACAAAAAAATATTAACATTTGTCTATCAGCTAATCAAAGTTGAAAAATATGAAGTTCTGTTCTAAGGACTATAATCTTCTGTCCTTCTTCATGCAGGTTGGAGTATATTCTAATGCAGTGCACATGTTAGAACTAGATCTGCTGTTAAAAACAAGGTAGTAATTGCTTGTGAATAGTGGCCAGAACGCTTCATATCTTGAGTGAATACTACCAACGTGTAACTTTAAAAATTTTCCAGGTGCAAAGAGTACTGGAAAGAGAGGCTAGCTGATGAGCGCATTCTGATGTTGAAGCAATGTAAGGAGTACTGGAATTCACAGTCAACCTATGCAATTTGGATGTGAGTTTTTATTCTACAGCCACCATGACTGAGAACTTCCGTTGTCCTCCAATAAGGCAGGGGTTATAGTTAGGTCTTAAGTCCTTAGCTTGATGGGGGAATATAGGGGCTAGGGGTTTAACATGCCTCAATAAGTAGATTAAGATAAAGGCGCAGGTTAAAATTTTTTCAAAACTCTGTCTGACTTGGTTAAGTAGGATTTTTTGTTAACCTCTTATTATAATAAGGAGTATCTAAGGAGGAATAAGAAAGAAATTGGTATTAGAGTTCAGTTACTTTCTAGCTGCTGATTCTTAGTTTCAGTTCACTTTTAAGGATTCTCCATAATCTTCAACTTCTCCTTGCCTCTGAAAATGCCGAGAACACACCCTCCTTGCTGCTCAGATCCTGGGAAATATGTAGCTTTTTTCGGTCAATGTGTAAAAGATTTGATTAAATACCTTGTTGGGCATTTCTGTTCGGGACTACGTGATTTATACAAGTAGTGATTTGCTTCAAATTGAGGGCCCCGCATGAATTGGGTGAGAATAACTGAATTAGGTAATTAATATATTTTCATGACCATTATTCTGAAATTTTAATAATGACAACCGTACCAAATACAAATCAGACTAATAATTATGAAAACGTAAATTATATAGTCTGGTAATCTGCTGACCTTTTCATGATCATTGCATGACAGTGACACGAGCCCATGTTCATCTCAGCATGCGTGGTTAGATTTATTTGATAAGAGAGATTCATCTCCGTTGTCAATTAGGCACATGTTAGATATAGCCACTGGACTATAATAGGATGAGGGTCCCTTTCGTCGTTCAGCCTCTAACATCGACAAACTCTCTTATGAAGAAGAAAGAAAAGGACAAAACAGTTCGTGGTGGTGCACACAATTATATACAAGTATACTGTATACTGCTACTATTCCTATTGTGACTCAAAATGGCGTGTTGTGTTGACTAATATTATTGGAATTTGGAATGGGCGATCCATGATCTGATCTGGGCATGATTTTAGCTAGGATTCTCTCTTGTCTGCATTGTGTTATGTCCGAAAGACAACTTGGTCAGGTCTAAAAAGGCGACCGTGCAAATGGAAAGTGGACAAAACATTAATAGAATTGGGCAAGCTAGATTCTTAATGTGATTCTAGAAGAACACATGTAGTTTTATTAAGGTAGAGATCCCCATAAGATATGCTCAAACGGAGCGGCTAGCTCTATATTGTAGAGTTTGGATTTGCCTATACACTCAGGTTACTATTAGCAATCTCATGCACGGATCTATAAAGGCATATTCCCATCCCACAGTTGGGGTCTTCGAGATGGAGAGCGAAATGAATTGGGCATCTAATTCGGATAATTGGGCCATGCAGATTCTCCACTCGCTCTTTGATGCTTGATACATATTTGTTTTTTCGTGGCCAAAAGATGATGATTACCTGAATAAATGACTACAGATTAAAGAAAGATTGTGTTGAAGAATAGATTTATAAAGAATTTTAAAAGCACTACACTTAAGTACGTTTTATTATTGAATAAGAGGTTTACGGTAGATGTAACATCTCTCAAAAGATAAAAGCTATCCTGTTTGCTATTGTTTATTATTTCTTGCAATTCATGCCTTTTTTGACAATACTGAAGAAAGAAGTTTACATGATTGTTTCTTGGTTTCGAAAATACTCCTATCATAGTCACGTCACTGATGAAGAATTAATTAAAAATTTTATCAATAAATTACACTAACTCTTGAAGACTTATTAAATTATATTTAATGCTTACACTTAATTCTCTTAGTATATTAATATACTACAAAAAACACTTTTTACTTATCGCTTCAGTGAAATTAAATTTCCAAATAACATGAGACTATAATTAATTTCGAACATAAAATTATGATGATGTTTTAAGCACAAAATTTTGGTGTTACGTTTGTGATTTTTAGATTCTGTTAGAGGTAAACTCAAAAGTTCTCGATCATTGAAAACAGTGGACTGCGGTTTGACTAAACCCAGACAAACAAAAACAAAGGTAATTGATTCTTTTGTACCAAGAAAAAAGATTGATTCCTGGTAGGTTAAATGCGTAATGTAATAAGACAGTCAAAAAGATTACTCCTCCTATCATCGTCTCTTATAATTATGATGGGTAATTAATCGCGTTACTTTAACTTGAGGAATGAAGCCACTTATCATATGCTCATTGGTACACGGATTTTTCATCGTGGCATTGTTAAAAGTGTGAATAGCTTTAGAATTTTCAAAGTTAATAAAGTTACTTTTGGTTTTAATATTCTGGTAATGAAAGTGGTGATGAGTATATAGGATTAGGGGAATCCTTTAGGTAATTTGGCGTCCATACCTTAGGCTCCCAAAAGATAAATATTCCAGAGAGATATATTTCTAATACATATCTATTTATCATTAACTCAGTGTAAGTCCACCTTAAACTTTTCATGACTTTTTTGGTTAGGCTAGAAAAATTAGTTGAAATTTTTTCCCAATCCGGCAGAAAGAGAGAATATATGGTGCGTATGTAAATCATTTGAATACAAGTCATTGGCTTAAAATATGAATGACACCTTTAGAATATAATGAAATTAAATTATAAATAATCGAGATAATCCCATTTTCATGGTTGCTGTGGGCCCCCCCACCACCACTGTCAGTAGTAGTAGCACCATATAAAACAGACCTCCATATGGGTCCTAGCTCTCTCATAGGTCAAAAGCTCAATCACTAGCATTTTTGTTGTGCGAAGTCTGATCTAGTTTCAATGTCCCATTAATTAGTAGCATCCTCACTCGGCACAAACCACAATAGCACCACCACCTTTCTGGACAAGTGTGGAGACTCTTTCTGGGTGAAGGGTCAATCCTGATTTGTTGTCAAGTTGTTACCGAAAAGAAAAACCCTCTTCCCTCTATTTAGTACGTACCAAGCCTGGTTTAGTTTTGTTTGTGTGAGATGTGTTAATCTGCTGTATTAACATATATACTTTTTATCAAAATTTGCCGACAATATATAATATTGTATTTGAGATGTGAAATCTTTAAAAGGTAAATGGTATATTCAACCCTATAAGATTCTTAAGAATAAAATTTTTAGGTGTGAGATATGAAAGACTTTTTTAAGATCTTCATATCTTAAAGCAACCAAAAAGGTATATAAGGTTCTTACTACACAGTGTTAATTAAAATAAAATAATAACGCAAAATATTTCCCATTCTTCCTACATGTAAACATTTAAAAATGCCAACATTCATTTATCCCACAATTTCTAAAATTTTAACCCTCAGACGATGATATACTGTAATACGGAAGCCCATCAATTAGCTATGGAGCTGTGGCATGTATTTTTTAAAATAAAACAAAAAGGATAAGCGTGCATGTTCCACCAGCACATTCAATTAATAATTTAAAAGTAAAATTACAGAATTATCCTCGTCACTCCCCATTATCTCACCATATTACCATCTACTCGGTGTCTATATATCCATGCTTAGCAATGCCTCCTTCCTACACAGCCAATATTGCAATAACCCAAGCAAAAGCCATTAACCATATAACTTGAAAAACGCAAACAATGGGTTCCCTTCCTCACTTAGTAGATGACTGCCTAGGTTTCCTGCAACTCTACAGTGACGGCTCCATTATCCGATCCCACGACATGGATTTCAATGTTTCACTCGTTGATGACAACTCCGTCCTCTTCAAAGACTGTCTCTTCCACAAAAGATTCAATCTTTATCTTCGTCTCTTCAAACCCAAATCCTTCTCTGGCAAGCTTCCTCTCATAGTTTTCATTCACGGCGGCGGATTCTGCTTCGGTTCGCGCGCGTGGCCCAACCTTCACAATTGTTGCGTTCGCATGGCTTCGGGGCTCCAAGCCGTCGTGGTGGCGCCCGACTACCGCCTGGCACCGGAGCATCGGCTGCCAGCAGCGATGGACGATGCCGTGGAGGCTGTGAGGTGGGTGCAGAGGCAGGCTTTGAGTAAGGACGTGGTGGACGGAGGTGGGGATGCATGGCTGAATTGTGACGTTGACTTTGACCGAGTGTTCATAGTGGGTGACTCATCTGGCGGGAACATCGCACACCATTTGGCGGTTCGGTTAGGATCCGGATCCCGAGAAATGGAACCGGTTCGGGTACGAGGTTACGTGCTGTTGGCGCCCTTTTTCGGTGGGGAGGTTCGAACCAAGTCCGAGGAGGGTGCTCGGGAGAAAATGTTGAACTTGGACTTACTAGACAGGTAATGAATAATTCATAAAATTAAATATAACTCTCGTAAATTTAAACTTGGCTAATTATAATTTTACGTTATCGAGTTTTTTGCCCCTAAAAAAACAGATAGGTACATTAAATTTACACATTTAAAAAAAAAACGTTTGTGACATCTTAGAAAGAAAAAATATTGCGATAAAGACACTAGCCAAGTCAATAGTCCCAGAGGCCTACATTTCAAACATGTGGATTCTAGGAAATTAAAGCAATAACATTTAGTTTGGCTACTTCCCTTTGGACACATCTTCCTCTGTCACCCTCACACATGCCCCATCGATCACTTAAGCACATGTTCATCAAATCGTGGAGACCAGAGAAACGTAATTGTCAGTTTTATATTGTTTTATATTATTTTCAATTTTTGTTGCTGTCAAAAATAATTACTTGGTAATTTTTGCCCTTTTGAATGGGTAGTACATCAATAAGAGTAGCGCTATATTGATCAATGCTAATTATATTATTTTAGTTTCACTTAAACTTATAAGCACTATGCCAAATCCTCATCACTCATTAATTCTTATTAAATTACCGTGGTGTGTATATATATATATATATATATAGTGATGATGAATATATACTTGCAAAGATGTCACTTAAAGCCGACAGAGAAGTGATAATTAGAAATTAAGAACATAAAAGATATATAGTGCTACTGCTAATTAAAAGCTAACAAAATGATCACAATCGTGTGAGTGGAGAATATTTGAACAGAAGATTCTAAAATGAGGCTTTATTATTAACACACACTAAGAAACAAATTAAGTGGGTGCAGTATATTGCACACATGTAAAACATAAAAAATAATTGAACCCCCCATCCATATATTCACTAATTAAATTGAAGATACACACACACACACACACATATATGCAGTTCTGCTAATGAACAAATCATTCAGAAACTTTCTTTTTTTTTTTTATAAACAACTATTAGTGAAGTAATCAATCTTTTCAAATGATATGAGTACGTAATAATCCAATAGCAACTTGCAATCTCTTTATATGTTTCAAATCATTTTGCAGTTCTGTGGCGCCTTATTATCCAATATAATTAATGCTTCACAACAAAGAAATTCCATTAACTGAAATCATTAATTCAAGTGCAGATTTTGGAGGCTGTCGGTTCCCGTTGGAGAGAACAGAGACTACCCAATGGCGAACCCATTCGGAGGCGGAAGCCCTAACCTTGGAGAGGTGAGGCTTGATCCTATAATGGTGATAGTTGGAGGCAATGAATTGCTGAGGGATAGAGCAGAAGACTATGCAAGAAGATTAAGGGAACTAGGGAAAAACATCGAGTACATTGAGTTTGAAGGAAGAGAACATGGATTGTTCACGCAAGATCCATACTCACAGGTTGCAGGAGAGGTCATGCAAATCCTCAAACGATTCTTACTTGAAAATTCTAGAGATATATATGATATGTAATTAATTTTTAGCTGATTGGTGTGTGTGTGTGTGTAATTTGCGGTAGGAAACGAGGTAATTAATTGCATCCCTTTAATTATTGGTAATTTGTGGGCTCAACTGTAGAGATATATATATATGTTGGTTGACAAACCAAGTTGATGTATATTCATATCTTTTCCCTTTTGTCTCGGTCTTATATGTTGTTGCTTATGTCATCTTCATATAATTAACAAGTGGAATATCCAAAGCCACAGACGTGTGGGAAATCAAAGTCTTGTCTCTTCACATACTGCCACGCTTAGGATGGTTTATATCTAAATTCTTTTTTCTTCTTATTATGCATCTTTTCGTGCATACCAGTTAAGCATGGTTGATGTAATTAATTATTTGTATAGAATTTTCACCTGCTACATATGGTGCTAATAATATTCAGTTAGCATGTTAGGGTAACTGATACTTTAAATATTTTGATATCAATATAATGATAAAATTATTATTAATTGCATTCTTGAAGTGTGAGAATAACTATGTAATATTGCTACTCTTAATATTTGAAGATTAGTAATAATATAGTATTAATGCGTTATCATCACAATTCAAAGCTATTATCAACACGATGAACAAATATTACTGATTTTATCAATGCACTTTATTTCTATTTAATGTCTAGTAGAATTTACCTTTCGTTAATAATAATGGATCTGCTGCTAATGAAGGAGGCACATGCGAACTATATTCAGATCCACCAAAACTGTTGTGACCATTATTATTGTAGTTCAAGTTGATTGATAAATGGGTGATCCAATTATAATTTAAAAGTCAACTTCAAACAGAGGCATGTTTCCATTTAAGAGAACCTTCAAGCCTTAATTAGTATATGAACTATCAGTATCATCTGATTAGCTAAAATTAATTGAATCACAGTATGACAATCCATCTTCTAGCACTTGAAGATTCACATTATATCTATCACAGAACACTGTGATTCAATGAAACACATATGATAAATATATATATATATATATATTAACTTCTCTATAGCTAAGCAATTATATATATTTAAAAATAATAATTAAAAAGCCGAGAAAGAGTGTATTAATTGTATATAAATTTTATTTGTTTCTTCATATATGTGTGTGTGTGTGTGTGTATTTCCCCTATCCCTTGTTAAACGTATTATATAGAGTCATTTTTGTAATCATAAAAGAGTCGAATTGGCTATTCATTGATGCAAGTTTCAACCAGATCCAATTAATATAGTTAATTTGTCAATTTGCTTATCCAGCCAGAACTTTTGTCTTTTTGTGAAAATTTTGAGGTAATTTGAGATAAGGTATAACATAAAATCAAGTAGAGATAAAGCAAATTTACTAACAAGTGGCTAGAATCTATAATTTCTACATTCTATACCAATAGGCCGACAGAAAAGATAATCACGATCGTGTGTGGCATCGTCTATAATTAATAAAAAAAACTACCTGCACGCCTTTCTTATCTAACTGGGGATAACCTACTTGGTTTTTAATTAGTTTCTTAATCTTTTATGATAAAGCTTAAAAGTCAGTTAATGATAATGCTTAAAACATAACCAAAAAGATTAAAAGAAGTGGTGTGATGATTGAAGAGTGGCTGGCGCATAATAATGGCTGTGGGAATTCTTCTAGGTCATTCAACTTCTTGTTGATCAAAGGATATACTTGAAGCACCACTACAACATTTTTCAGATACGGCAACACTTTTCTTTGCAACAATTATAAAAATGTTGCTTAATATATGAATAGGCAACATTTATGAAAATGCCACTATTATTTTTAACTTTAAGCAACAAAATATAAGACAACCTTTCATAACTGTTACCTCTAATGAAATAGGCAACATTTTTAAATTGTTGTAATATAATTCTAAAATAGGTAACAATGAATAACTGTTGCCTATAATATTACTCTTGTGGCAACATTGAGCAAATGTTCCCTTTATGATAGACAACAAAAATAATTGTTGCTTATCATAAATAACATATATTTTTAAAATATATTTTAAAATATAGTTAATTATAATAAAAATTAGTATCACTCATAGTTTATTAAATAACAATTTTAGTGCCCATAAGGACAATTGGCATCCCTTATGATAAATAATCAAAACAAGAATTTTTAAAGAGGAAAAAAACATTTCTTTTTAGAAACATTACTACTAATTTCAGATTTCTTGAGATTATTTTTTTTGAAAGGTATGGATTGCTATGACAAAAATTTATATTGCTCATAGTCTTTAAGTCTATACAATAAGTGGCCACAGAAATAATTAGTATCCCTCATGATTTAAGAAGAAAAAGGCTGATTTGTTTATGGCAATATCAAGTTATAATAATATTTATTCTAAAACATGACAAAGCACAATGGTACTATCATCAGAACGTGAGGCATCGATTTATTAATATTAAACCTTAGAGTGGGATGTTATCATCCCTTGACTACTGTGAGACTATAAAAGAAAAGGATTCCACGTGAGTGACCAAATATTAATCCTGCCCATTATACATGTGTTTCAAGGACGCAAGCAGAAAATTGAAAACTTCCAGATTAAATATCATATAGATATATGTGCGGAAAGGAGGTGTGCAGGAGAGATAGAAAACTAACTAAATACAATTAAATGCTAATTTGCGCGGAAAGGAGATGTGCAAGAGAGATAGGAAACTAACCTTGTATTTTGTGGACATGTGAGCCTTCTTTTTCTTTCTCTTTTGCTTTCTTCTTGAGACTTAATTTTGCCCACCTTTGGTCTCACAATATCTAAAACTCTCATTCCCTAGTGACTACCCTTTTTCTGGCTCTTAAGTACTTTATTTATAAAAGAGCTTACCATTCATTTTTTTTAATTTGAAATATTTTAAATTTTGAAGAGAAGAATCCTATAAAAATAATATCTTGATTTTCTAATCTTTTTGAAAATTATTGAATCCCATTTAAAAGATTCATTATTATTGATTTAATTTTTCTTTGTATTATTTTTATATTTTTTTTCAAATGCTATAGATAGGGAAGTTAGTAAGATCTTAAAAGATAACTTCTTGATTTCTTTTATTCTATTTTTGCTTTTATATATCAAAAGATAATCTTTAAGTTTTACTCTGTAATCTTTAAAGATAACCTAAAAATATTTTATATTTTAATATCTTTCAAATTTTTAAATCTTATAGAATATTATGAATTTACTATTTTTCCTATGAATCATAATATAAATGTTTTTTTATATATTCATTATTTTTTATTAAATGAGCCAAGCAAAATACAGTGTTCACAATATTTAAAATATAATTACAATATAAAACTCATAAAAGGCATTTAATAATTTTTTTATATGTTTAAATCTTTTAGGTGTTGAGATTTTCTTGTTGTTCATTGCCAAAAAATACTCCCGTTCCAAGACCCAAAAAATTCACTTGGGATTTATATTTAAAATAAACATTTTATATGTGCTTACAAGCATAAAAATAAGTTATCAGCACTTCATAAAAAAAATTAGTTCATATTTTTTTAGTTATAATCTGGGCCTTCAAATATCACAAACATATATTTGTTATGTGGAGAAAATAATTGATTTGAAATATTAGTGTAACAAAAAAATTTAGTGATATTTCAAATATCACGTATGAGTGATACACGTATTAAAGGGTCAGTGGCTTTTTCTAAATAATTGATGACATGGCGCCCTTTTGTTTTCTTGGACATTTTGGAGCTGGTAATTTTTGCTTTGGCGGTATTGGGAAAAAAAAAGGAAACAGAGGGTATTCGAAGACCCAAAAACACCGAGCTATAGCGGTTAATCGATCTTTTCTCTCCATTCTTCGTCTTGCGTACTGAAGATCGCCGTTGGTCAAGCCTCTTCTTGCCTCACCATTGCTGAAAAACAGGGCATCGTGTAATCAAACACAGCCTCTTCTTCTTGCCTCACTGAAGACAGCCGTTGAAGAAGGAGTTCGGCCATCTGAAGAAGCTCCAGTCGTTGGCGTCTTCCCGTCATCTTGCTGCCCATCTAAAGACGATCTTACCATCTTTGGTGAAAGGTATTTCAGCTGCCATCGTTAATAGTACATCAATAACTACCTCGCCCTCTTCACTGTTGATTAAGTTTAGTGCTTAAGTATTGCCCTCTTCTCTGTTCCTTCATTTTAGTGCTTAAGTGTTTTCCTCTTCTCTGTTTTTTCTGCTCGTTCGATTTAGTGCTTACTGGGTATTTGGGAAGGTGAACCTTGAAGATCTTGGAGCTTCATTATAGCGTTTCCCCCATCACTAGGTTAGTTGGAATTTTTTTTTCGTATTTTTAAATCTTCTGAATGATTTCTAAAATTGTAGATATAGATTTCCATAAAAAAAATTATTCATGTGGATTTTGCTATTCTTAATCTTAAATTGCTGTATGAGAGTGGTTGTAACTATACTTGCTAATAATTTGATGATAATGGGTTCACTGACAAAGACGTAAAGCTTGAGATAGCTTCAGATGTGTAATTGACTGATGATAAAGGTTGTTTAGAGTTAATGGTTTGATGCTAATGTTTGAATATTCTCCTTTTGGGCTTCAAGAAAGATATCAATGATGGGTCCCAATGTTAAGCTAACATATATGCTAAATAATCTGGATGTTTTGCATAACTTGTATGTGGTCCCTCAAATAAGTTGGAAGATAAAATTAGATGCCAAGTGGAGATGATAGTATGACAGATGTGAATCCCATAACTTGTATCTGGTCCCACCATGAATGATGAATTATATATGGATTGGTTAGCTATTTAAATCATACGTAGTGGCTGAGGGAACATTATATTATACTAAGTCAAGGATAAACACAATATATATAAAAGATCTCTATATATTATGTATAGATATATGTGCTTTTAATTCTCCCCACGTGAATACTAAGTTAAATAGTAAGTTGTTTCTTTTGTTGAGACATGATGGGTGCTGGTAGGACCCATGGATTGGCTAACTTCCTTTTTTGAGAGGAAGAAGACATGTTTACTGCAGTGTGCTTATGCCTTATGGTTTGTCCTAGAGTAAGTCCCTATATGTTAAACATGTGGATGCGTTTATTTATTTCCTATGATTATTCAAACCTTACCCCTAAATAGAAGACTTATGGTGACAATGAACTCCTTATATGTTACTTTACAATCTGGATTATAGAAGATAGACCCTAAAATCAATGGCTTCATAAATTTGCAGCCAACATGCTATAGATTTTCAGATGTCTCTAATCCATCATCTTTAAAAGTTTCAATAAGGCCAATATCCAAGTTGTCTTGTATCTACCTAGTCCCTATTGTTCCTTTAATAATAATGTTTAACTTCCCCAAATTTGGAAAGGAAATGCAATCATGTCACCTTCTCGTTTCAAATAATTGAACCCTATTGCTATATATCTTGAGTATTTTCGTCTTGTTAAAAACAAAAAATAATACAATAGAATAAGATTGTATAAAGATTTGTATTTTTTCTTCAAACATATTAAAATTCAAATCCTCTATTTTTATGCATTCATATATCTAGTATCAAATGTGAATAAGCATTGTACATAATCATGACTTTATATTTTCCATAATATGCAACAAGCTTTGATTTGACATAATATTATTTTATATTTTCTTCTTATTCAGGAAGGTGATCCCAATGGAGGAGATACAAATGAGGATCAAGTACTATGAAATGATGGACATCATGCTACATTGTTTATTTGAACTATTGGATATGGATTCATGTTCAAACTTAAATCCTTACATAAGCCCATTTCCTTTTTTGTTGGCTAGTATAAAGCCACATGTTAATGTTTATTGTTAAATCTATGTACTTATTGACTATAAATATAGAACCGATTATGATTTATATGAATATGGTTTCTTTTATATGTATGTGTCAAGATGAATTATGTCTTTTTTAGTTATATGTATGTGCAAAGAATGAAATCATTCAAAATAGCTAGGTGAAGTTTTATATGGAAATAAAATAAGATTACATTCATAAAATGTTGCCTTTAGTTATTTCTAGATAACAGTTGTCAAATGTTCCCTATAGTAAGTTTAGGAGGCAACATCTGAAAAATGTAGTTTTTGTATAGGCAACAATTATAGTTTTGTTTACAGTTTAAACATGTTGCTTATTAGAAGTTTAAGCAACATTTGAAAAATGTACTTTTTTGAATAGGCAACATTTATACTTTATTTTACAGTTTAACAATGTTGCCTATTATACATATAGGCAACATTTAAAAAATGTACTTTATGTATAGGTAACATTCAAAAACTGTTGCAATGTAACTGTTGCCTATTTCTCATGGTATAAGCAACATTTTTTATGGTTGTTGTCATAGGAGTCAAAAAACTGTTACCTAACGGAATAGGTAACACTGGCATAGACAACACTAAGGTAACATTTATAAAATGTTATCTATTCATTTAGGCAACATTTTTCATAGTTATGGCAACACTTTTGAACTGTTGTTATATGCAAAAAATGTTGCAGTGCACATTCGATCAGTGCATTAAGATGACGACGAATACCACCATTAGCTTCAATTCATGGCTTTTAATTTCCTTCCTTCCGATTCTTTACTTCCTTCTTTTAAGTGTTCCAACACATGTTGAATGACTTGCTTTATCTTAATTAGTATAGCCCACCAGGCACTGACAATATGTTTAGTCTCTTTCTTTTAATTTTAGTGGATTGCCAATAAAATATCAGTTATAGATCTATAACACTATTTGCTTTGGCTATTAATCATTATTTCATAGAAACTCCAGTGCAAAAATATCAGTTATGCTACACGTGCGTGTGTTAGATCAGATTTATTTTATATACAAATTTTGTGCGTGTGCACGAAGAACTTGTCGATCTCGATCAGTCAAATCCTCCATCATATTTGAGAATTATGGCCAATTATAGCTGAGCAGTCTTGCAGTTATAATTAAATGCTACACATTATGTACTTATTGAAGACCTATTATTAAATTAGTCTAATCTTGAATTGGGTCCAGATTTTTTTCATATTCAAGAATCTTTCATATATGTAGGAGGGAGAGTGACAGTAGTACAGTAAATATGAAGTTCATACAATGATGGCACAAGTGTGTCACTTCTCCCATATGAGAGGCTATATATGGGGAAGATATCCTCATCAAAACAACGACCATGTACAAATGCTTAACTTTATAATTATAATTAGTTCATGATTTGACGAATTGGCTATTGGCAAATTAAATAGTACTGTGCATTAATCTCAACATCAATATCCTTTTTTGTGAGGAGATTTGGTGGGTCTCAAACCAAGATCTCCATGGCATGACTCGAATCTGCTTAAGTGACTTCATTTCATCTAATATAATATGTAATTATCTTCCTGGAATAGAAACGGCGGGCACTGGCTATATTTCCATATGCTTAGCAATATATTAATTTTATACAGGGTATGTTTGGGAGTTTAGAATGGAATAGATTAAGATGATCATTAATGAAATAGAATGGAATAGAGTAGAGTAAAACATAATATTCTATTGTTTGGAAGTTTCATGAAGAGTAACGGCTTCATTTGATCATTGTTTGATAGTTAATATAAAATAAATGGAACCGAATGAATTTTAACATTGTTTTTAATATCACCAAAATTAATTTAGATAAAAGAACTAATGGCTACAAGTTCAAAAAAAATTGTTTTTAAGTTATAATAAAATATTTATAAAAAAATCAGCCATCAAGTGAATTTATAAATATACATTAATTAAAAGATGAAGTAACTTAGGTTGAAAAGAGAAATGAAATTATATATAAAATAAATATTAGAAAAAAATTGAACATAATATGAAGAATAGAAAGTATATATGATATAACAAAGAAAGTGAAAAGAGAAATGTTAATGTGAAAATGAGAGGAGGGTGAGAATGCAATATACGTTTATATAGAGATAAAGAAAATTTTGTAATTGTAATATTAACTTTAAATTATTTTATCTTTGACCTTCAATTTAAAGTTATAGAAAAAAAATAAATTTTTAATGATTAAAAATGACTTAGAGGTCCTTACTTGTCATCCCACTTTTTTATAAAAAAAAAAAATTCTAAACAATGATTAAAGTTCATCAATTAACTTAGTCTATTCCATTCCATTCAAATTAAAAGTTTGTGACATACAATAAAGTTTGGTTCTTATCTTCTCCAAAAAGATAACGAAAGGAGCGAGAGATTTAGGGTGGAGCCATGCATCCATATTATTCTGGGTCCAAGTTCTGTATCATTCTTTCAGAGACCACGACAGGTTCAGCGAATGGGCTTCACACACGTTCTTGACTACTTCCAACTTCGAAGGTTTCAAATCAACCAAGAATTACTATAACACCTTCCGTTTTTTATTTTTTTTTTCCCCCGAGAGAGAACAGATTTCTCTTTTACCCTCATTTCTTTATTTGGAATAATGCTTTAGATTGATTTGGACACCTTAACAATCTGGTGGACAAACCCTAGTGTCCACTATATATAATTTTTAGGGTTTTGCCTACAAAAGTACTTTAGACATGTGTCGGGCTGGTATGATAGCTTTTCACGGTCCTAAGTAATTTTCAGCCGTTTAATTTGAAACGTTCAACAGTCTTCTTGGTTAAAACCATTTATCTCAAAGACGAAATATTCTTGAAATTAAACCAAGAACTTGATGTGTAATATATAGGATCAAGATTATGTGTATGCCTAGAGCTCAAATAATTCTCTATATTTGAAATCTGATTTCTTAATTCAAAGTCGTCTTCTTCCTCGGGGCAGGAAGATGAAATCAATTAAAAGATCTGTCTAAATGTGAAAGTCACTATGGGCAAACTTTGTTATTAAGGGACAAGTCTCTGAATATTATTTTAGATGTGGAGGAATCTTTATTACAGAATATGAAAACATAACCTAAAACCACTGAAAATTTTTTCTTATTAATCTTGCTCATAATTTAATGCTCAAGACTCAAAAACTGAAGTTTTTTCTGTGATTGGAAATCAGAGTAGTCGTTATTCGACAAAATGAGAGCAGATACACTCTTTAGGGCCAATATATCACAGGAAGAATTAGTCTTTGATTAGATCATAAAATATATAGATGAACCTCGATCGCATGCAGTTTAAAAAGAAAAAAAGTGAGAGAAGATATAACTAAACCTTTTTGAAGAAGTTGATTCATAATTCATATCAAATATGCTTACAATTTGATGTAATTAACTAATATCTATAATTTTTTCCAGCAATCACAACTTTTAAGATCATATTTAGATGCCATAATGTGTGGCCGAAGTCTAAATTTTGGAAAAAATAGTAATGTGTTGCTGTACTTTTTAAGGCCAAAACCTAGATTTTGGGTAGCGCACCACGACACTTAACTAACACACAGAATGAAACTCAACACAATAGTATGTCTTTTTTTCTTACTTTTAAACCATAATTTCTATAACTGTAAATGTTGTGTATTATTATTTCCAACAGTGTGGAAGCTATTCAGAGGATAGCACATTTGAATTTCTGAGTGTTCTGAAACCATGATGGATTCCCACATGCTAGGGAGCTAATTCAGAAGAAGCATTCTTCGTTTTCAGAAAACAATCATGACATAGATCACTGACGCAGCAAAGGACTGCGCTGGTGGAATATGAGCTAGCAAAAGCCAAAAGTGCATGTTGTGATAGTACAGGATGATCAGAAAGTTAAAATAAGGGCAAAGCTCCTGGACTCAGTAAATTGATAGTACAGGATGATCAAACCCATAACAAGTATATATTTATCTGAGTCGTCTTACCACAAAATTAACAGTTGGTTTGTAACACTAAGTCTATAATTTCACACATAGTGGCGTTTGCCATAACAAAATCCAGGACCGGTAGGGTCCATTAAGAATAACAAGCATCTTGAAAGTTCCTAACTGACCCATCACCCCCCAAAAAAGAATCCAGGATCAGGTCTGTGTATAACTTGCATGGAAATGGGCTTGTTTCTTTCCAGCCTTTCTTTCTTTATTTTTTCTTTATAGAAAAAGTCACAGATTCTACGTGAAGCAAGTGACAACCTAGTAGTAAAAATATTCTAGAGACTGATGAAATAAACCAAATACATTTCCTAACTTTTTTCCTAGAAACAAAGTACTACACTTGGTCTCCGGCCTTTCGAGGCAAATGCAAGTATTAACTATCAAGTATAGGTCTAGTGCCTGGCGTATGGATCTAATACCTTGCATTCACCTGGAATAGTTAAGATGTTCGGGAACCTGCTTTACAAGATGTTCCTGGTACTTTGGTCCCCGTATGTTTTACTGAGTAATACTTTGAGGCTTTGACCTCTCTCTGTTTATAAAAAAAAAAAGTTCAGACCAAAAATATTGGAAACAAGCCCAGCCCATTATGTGTATCTTCATGTTATTGCTGATGATTTCCTGTAGAGGAGATGAGCTAGAGGATTGATCCAATTCCATAAAGACAACAAAAATCTTGGTAAGAGGCCTTGACAAACACAATTGCCCAGATCAGAAGGAAACTCCCTCATTGTGATCTTAAGTAATAACATTTTTCTCGTTTTGTCTTTGATAGGGATTATAATACTTTTTCCACAGAACTTTAACAGTATGCATAGTCTCAAGAAGATTTATAATCTGATTTTGAAAAGGGCCTTGTCTCTTGAATTACAAATAATACTGAGAGTAACAGTAAGTCTGGTGTGCTCCCTCAAAATATCTAAATTCTTTTCAACTTTTGTAACCATGTATTGAGCCATCCTTGAGAGGATCAAAGTCTCAAATAAGAAATCAAAGTCTCAGGTACAAGAAGCAATAACCATCCCAGTGTTTGGTTGGTTCTCTCTCTCTCTCTCTCTTTTTTTTTCTTTTAATAGTTGTTGGAAATTTGAGTGACAAATTGATATGAATCTAGAAGACTCTTTCAATACATTACATGATCAATTTTAAATGAAGATCTTAACCTTGAAAAGCCCAATGACTAAAGCAGAAACTAGGACTATGAAAGAAACTTTACAAGACTTGATTAGACACTTACAAGATAATGAGTTCAAAATGTTTGAAGAAGAGATGCCTAAACATGAGGCCCAAAAGACAATTATAATTCTTCTTCAAACCTATGATCTAGTAGAAATCCAGTTAGAAAAATGACCCGGGCTATTTAGGATTAATTGAGGATAAATTATAGGCTCTTTCACAAATGCTTAAAAATAGACCAAGAATTTGGATGAAAGAATAGGGACTTTTTTAAAGAAACTTCCTTAACTTCTGACTGAAAGCATAAATTATAATATCCACTCACTTTGGTTTTGATTTTTCTTCTATTGAGCACGAACTCTATACCTCACTTCACTCTCATACACTCTTGATTTTGCTCGACACATCCCAAGCATGCAAGCTCCACTATTTGTAGGACTTTGTATATCAATTGCTTCAATTTATGGCCCTCTATTACAGAAGCATCTGGAGAATACAAGATGTTATTGCAAAATTGTAACATGATTCTTTTTTTTATTATTATTATTAAAACTGTAACATGATTCTTACTAAAAGCTTCTGACTTCTTCAATGCTGCTTCTTTATTTCTTAGGGCAATCTCTTCAGCTTTTATGTGTTTCTAGAAAGAGAGAAATGGTGCAACTGATCAATACTTGACAACAATATAAAGACAGGGGGGAAATCAATATTAAGGGGCAAAATTCCATAGATAAACCATATTTCATTCAAATTTTTTAATTCTTCCTCTACAAAAAAATTATATATGAACATGTATGTATTTGCCCAAATAAACAGTTCACAGTTTATGCTAGTTACCCGCATGGACTCTGAGGTTCAGAGGTTGCAAGCACACACATTGCAAAATTGCTTTGTCAAAATATACAAATATCCACGACTGACTAGCTCATATCAATTTCATATGTCTTCAGCGGATACGGTTTATATGAGCAAAGGGCTCAGGATTAGCCCTTGGTGTAGGTTTTGACGGTTCAGGGGTTCCAAAGACATTCCAAAATCTGAGAGTCTCATCCCCAGCTGCAGAGGCAACTGTACACCCATCTGGACTTTGAGTCATATATAGCACTCTGGAGGTATGACCAGTGAGCTCTGCCATCTTCACCATAGAAGGATACTTCCAAAGGGTAAGCTGGTTCTGGGTGAAACCATGGGAACTAAGCAACTCGCGCTCATTCTTGTTCCATAATAAAGCACACACCTGCGAGCCAGTGTTCACAGAGTTTATGCATGCACCCGTATGAGTGTTCCAGAACTTGATGCATTGATCACCCCCACCTCCACCAGTTGCAAGTAGATTTCCCTGGAATGGACACCATGCTAGGGCCTTAACTGCAGCTCTATGATCCTCGAGCCTGTGAAGCCAAAGAGTAGATGAACCCGAAGATGTCATAGAACTGTCCCAAATATGAACAAGATTATCATTGCCGCCACTAGCTAACTGCTGTCCTGAGCTTGACCACTTCAGCCCACACACCTCTTGTTGGTGTCCACGGTAGGTTACAACTATGTGAGATCTTACTCTGACATCATTGTTGATAATTCTACCGTCCATTCCTCCTGTTGTGAGAATATGATTGTTCCAAGCTAGTGAACCTATTCGAGCTCGGTGTCCGTCCTTCAATGTTCTTAGCTGCATTTTGTATAATTTCAGACAAGAGATCATCAGAACCAGAATTAAGTCAATGAATTATTTATTTTTCAAAAACTGGAAAAAATGGTCAAATAATTTACCAGCCTATTAGCTGTGGAATCCCATAGTTGAACATTGGAATTGTTCAAACCAATGGCTATATGGCATCCATCCGGAGCCCAGCTAACACTAGTGACAGGACCATCTTCTTCATCAACACTGACAAGTTCTGAGGTTGAGCTATCCGATGCATTCCAAAGGTATACCGTATTTCCAAGGGCAATGGAAAGGACATTGCTGCTTCCCCAGTCTAGTAGATTCAAATAGAAATCGTCTACGATGTCAGGAGCGTCCAATGTCCTCTCAGAACTCTGAAATCATTTTCCCAAACACTTAGAATCCAACAATACTTAAAGTTCGTATCCTGGTCACACAAAACTACACCACATAATGGAGAGTTTAATCATAAATGACTTAAGGCAATTTAAATACCTGAGGAATATGTCGTTTGGGTCTGGTAGATTTGGATTGAAGAGGCGGGTTGAGAATGTGGTCGGGGATGAGCTCAACAGGTGTTGGCGGCTTATTCTTGAAGGCCAAGATTCTAGTTCTGTTCATGTTGAGTGCCTCGACCAATTGCTTCTGGTAGGCTTCTCGTGATGGTGAGCTTACAACTGGGTTCTCCTTCCCCTTCCTTCCTTCAGTGAGCATGTAATGAGCGAAATCGAAATCCATAGCTGACCTATTAGGAATGAACCTGTCCAACTGTTTATCAAATAGAAAATAATCAGACCAGAATCCTAGAATCCGTAAAATTCAAAGTCCGTTTGAGAAGAAAGTAGACAACTAGACAAAGAGCAGAAAGCTACAAGAACCAGCATGAACATAATGAAATAATACAGATAAAAGTAAAAGAACATTAACGCAAATTCAACCAATTCAGCATCATCATCCAATCCACATTCTCCAGTGAAGATAGGGTTGCATTAAAAAGCCATCGACTAACAACTTGTAAATTATTTCCCGAGAATTTTTTTTGATCAACCATATTGCAAAACTCGTCTTGAATAAATGCAACAGCTTTGTTCAATTGTTCTCTTTTTGATCAACCGAAACAGGGGGTGCGAAGATTTAGAAATAGTATATGATGAAACGCATTTGTAAAGGATGTGGAAGGGGATATAGAGGAAAATTGAATCTTACGTTTTCTCGAGAATTTTTTCTGTGGATAAATTGATCTTGGAGAGGTGATCGACATTTGGTCTTGCAAGAAGAACTCTGCGACCATGATCCTGCATCCATGATTAGAGAAGAAGACACCAAGAAAGGAGCAACAACAGAGTGAACCTGCAAAATGAAAAAATCAAATAAAAAATAGCAGAAATTATATACAAGGAAACAAGAAACTAAACGAGTGAAATGGGAGAATGGCTGTGAGCTTGTTGATCTCTGTTAGCCTGGAAGAATCAAATCAGCGCATCGAGATATTAAGAGACGTTATTCAGAATCATAGATGAAAGGTTGTGTTTAATATATTGGTTGTGAGTGAGGTAGGGTTTTTCACGCGAGGAAGTTGAAAGCTTTTTCTTTTTTGATAAAAAGAAGTTAAAAGCTTTACGAAACCGTGAGGCCGCATCAAGAATTTGAAACGGGCGTATCCGTTGAGATATAGTCAGACGAGAACACCCCTGGCACCAATCCTATATATATATCCTAAATGGATATGACTATGAATAATGTTCCAAATCAATTTATTATCTACTACATATTATAATATTTCAAATCAATCTATTATCTATTTATTATTTTGTATTATAAAATAGAGGTTGGAAGTAATTGTGTCACAATTTCAAGCTTTCACATCGTTATGTTGATTATAAAAAAATTTAGCCTCACATATTCAAAGTAATATTTATTTCTTTATATAAACTTTTATTCTTTTAAATTTGATATGATGATAAATATGAAAATGAAAATTATATATATTTATGAAAAAAAAAATCATAAGATTTGAAAATTATATATATTTATGAAAAAAAAATATATGATTTAACTATCTAGGTCTATCATCAGATTTATATAAGATAAATATGAAAAATAAAATCATGTATATATTTATGAAAAAATTACGATTTGAATATTTAGGACGTGATCTATATGAATCCATATCATATAAATCTTTTTTTGCATCACTATGTAATCATCTATCTATCATATATTATAAAGTAGAAATCCAAAGTATAACGTGTGGTGATTTCAAGCATACATATCTCATTTAAAATTAATTTATTTTTTTTAATTGATTATGACATTTTTCTTATTTTTTAATAAAAACTTGGGATTTCTATATAAATATAACTTAATAGTATCTATCATATCAATTACAGTATAAAAATTGAGATTTTGAATATAATTTCAAATCATTATCTATCCTTTTTTTCTAATTCATATAATAATGAAGCTAAAAGAATCTATTATATATATGTATAGAAATTTAAGAGAATCTATTATATGATTAGAAATTTAGGTCAAATTAAATAATTGAGATCAAAGAGATTATGTTAACTAGGGATGAGTAAAACAAAACCGAAACTGAAAATCGAACCGAATAAAATGAAAATCAATTTTTTTGGTTCGGTTTTTTCGATTTTCTATTCGTTATCGGTTATTTTTTAGTTAAATTCAATAATATCGGTTCGGTTCGGTTGTAGGTGTGAAAAACCGAATAAACCGAAATATATCTATATATTTTTTCCTGATTTTTTTTTGTTTTTTTAAGTATTAAGTAATTTGAGCCTCCCTCTTCCTTCATGCATGCATCCCAGCCTAGCCCATTAACTATCCAAATTTGGCCCAAGTCTTAAGCCTAATATCCTAAGTCCATTTATAAGTTAATGTTTAATCCCCCATCCCATCATGGCATTGTGTTCGTGCGTGATCAATCCATGTGAGTCCACTCTCCTGAATTAGCAAAGCAAGTTGAAACCCTAAATCCCCTTTCTAGTTGCGTCTCTCACTCTCTCCCTCCCACTCCGATTTATGAAAGTTTGAGAGGCTCCGGTGATTTACTATAGAGTACAAATAGAAATTCTCAGCAAGACACAAAAATCAGTAGATAGTAACAAACTCGGCCTCTTTGTTGTCTAGTCCTCTGCTCTGTTTTCGCTCTCGTTCATTCCTATCCTTCCTCGTGCTCTTCTCAACGATATCAATCGGCGTAATCATCTCCCTGGAGATAGCAAAACCCCTCCTCACGTGTACCATTACCACAACATCGGTCGGCTCCTAGGTTGCTTTCTTCGAAGGATGAATTGGTCAAATTCTGGTGACAGAAGCGGAGAACGAGGTACTAGAGGAGGTACCAGTGGTGAAGGACGTTGACTTGGCCTAAAACGCAACTCTCGGATCTTCTCGTCGACAACGTAAGGTATTGATTTGTGTAGCATCATTCATTCAAGAGTAACTGAAAGTTTAAATTTATTTATTTATTAAAATAATAAATCTGAATGTTAACATTTATGTAATATCATTCATTCAAGAGTGACTGAAAGTTTAAATTTATTTATTTATTAAAATAATAAATCTGAATGTTAACATTTATGTAGTATCATTCATATGTAATATGTTAACATATTTGTATTTATTTTATGGTATTAGATGTCATGCCGTGGTGAAATTGAGGGTGCTACTAATGGAGCAACTGGAGATGCCATTGATAGTACTCAACCTCAAGTTCAAGCATCCAGTGAGGCTTCAACTCAAAAAGGGAAAAGAAAACTCATGAAGCCAAGATCTGAAGTTTGGGATCATTTCACAAAATTTGTCAATGAGAACAATGATGTTGAAGGTAAGTGCAATTATTGTGCAAGAGAATGTCACTGTGATTCAAAAAAGAATGGCACTACTACACTAAAAAACCATATGGTTGTCTGTAAGAAACGGTCTCTTCCAAAGAAACCTAGACAATCACACTTACATTTTACTGCACATGATGATGTAGTTCTTACTAATTGGAAATTTGATCAAGAGGCCACTAAGAAAGCCTTAGCATGCATGATCATTACTAATGAGCTACCTTTCAAATTTGTTGAGGGGGTGAGGTTTAAATGGTTAATGTCTGTTGCTCAACCTAAATTTAAGATTCCTTCTAGATGGACTGTGTCCCGTGATTGTTTTGGAATTTACATAGATGAAAAGACTAAATTCAAGGATTATCTAATTAGTAAGAAACAAATGGTTTGCCTCACAACAGATACTTGAACTTTAATTCAAATGATCAATTACATATGCATTACAGCTCAACAGATACTTGAACTTCAATTCAAATGATCAATTACATATGCATTACAGCTCATTTTATAGATGATAATTGGAAATTAAACAAGAGAATTTTAAATTTCATTCTAATTTATAGTCGTAAGGGGAGAGAGATTGGAATAAAAGTTGAAAAATGTTTACTTGAGTGAGGAATTGATAGGGTATTCACTATCACAGTGGACAATGCAAGTTCTAATGATATCACTATTACGTATTTGAAAGAAAAAATTAACAATTAGGGTTGTTCTATTATGAAATGCATGTTCTTACATATGAGGTGTATTGCTCATATGATCAATTTGATTGTCGTTGATGGATTGAAATAAGTAGAAAGTTCAATAAAAAATGTTAGGGAAGCCATTCGTTTTGTTAAGCAGTCCCCCCTCAGGATGAGAAAGTTTAAAGAGAGTTGTAATAATGAAAAGATTCAAAGTAAGTAATCATTGAGTTTGGATGTCTCCACTAGGTGGAACTCTACCTATTTGATATTGGAGACAGCCCAAAAATTTGAGGCTACTTTTAAGAGGTTTGAGGATAAAGATCCTTACTTTCGAATTGATCTTGAAAGTGAGAATGTGATACATACTACTGATGATTGGGTCAATGTTAGGAAGATGATGATGCTTTTGAGCCATTTTTATGAGTTAACCTTGCGTATTTCTGGTTCTTTATTTGTGACATCCAATAGCTTTTTCAATGAAATTTATATGTTATATCACATGTTGGATGAGTGGAAAAAGAGTAACGATTTGGAGTTAGCTTTAATGGCTTCTAAAATGAAAGAAAAATATCACAAATATTAGGGAGATCCTTCAAAGATGAACCAACTTATTTATGTTGTTACTTTCTTGATCCTCGATATAAATTGGAGTGGGTGCAATATGTACTTTGCAAAATGTATGTTAGTGAAGTTGGTGAACAATTGGGGATACAAGTGAAGGATGTGTAATTTTCTTTGTATAATGAATACAAAAAAATGATTTCTCCTTCCAAAACTGAAAAGGAGCAATTTTTGGCTGAATTAGAAGATGATGTTGATGTTGATGACCCTGCTGTGAAGGTGAGAAAATTGCTTGAATCAAAAAAGAAAAGATTCATGAGTGAGCGCCTTGGTGGAAAAACTAGTAGAACTGAAGTTGAAAGATACTTAAATGAAGAAATTGAGATGGATAGGGATGATTTTAACATTTTGACTTGGTGGAAGTTGAATAGCCCTAGATTCCCTATTCTTTCATGCTTAACAAAAGATGTTTTGGCTATCCCAATTTTTACAATTGTCTCTGAGTCTACATTTAGTACAGGAGGATGGGTTTTTGATGCATTTAGGAGTTCTTTAACTCCTAAAGTTGTGTAATCTCTTATTTGTGCTCAAGATTAGCTTTGACATTACCTTCCAATTGAAGTAGAAGAAAATTTGGATGATGTTCAACGGATAGAAAAAGGTAATTTTACTTTTTTATCTTGATATACATTAATTTTATTTTTAAAAATTGATTTTGTTATAAGTTATCAATATAATTTTACTTTTATTTACTTGTAGATTTGTAAAAAATTACTTTGGAATCAACTGTTGACACATTATAGACTGTTGTTGTTGAAGTAAATTAATTTTTTCCTGTCTATATAATTTTATTATTGATTGATACATGTGGTTTATTATTTGATTTTTTTTTAACGTAGGTTGGACTTTGGAGAGTGGCAAAATCCTTTGGCACATTGTTATAATGTTAGCAGAGTAAAGCTTTATTGTTGGAGAAAAGGAGTTTGATTTATTTGTTTTAATTTGGTGGATTGGACTACATTGTTATTGATGGCTTGGATTGTGTTTTTAATTTTTTTTAAATGGTGGATTGGACTTAATGTTAATTATGGTGTGAAATGTATTTTATGTGTTCTTTTTAGATTTGAATGCTAAGAGTTTTAGTAGATATATTTAAATGGTTGATTGAATGAATCTACAACTTCTTGATGTTCTTGTTGCTATTTTTTCAATAGTTCAACATATTAAATAGTTGTGGTGGCCAAAAACACACAGTATGATAATCTTTTCTGATCTTATCTTGTTGGATTATGAATGACATTGTTCTAAATTGTTAAGTCATTATGCTTTTGCTTCGTGTTTGCTCTCTCCTTGATTCTCAAGTTGGCTTTAACTTCACAAACTCCATTATAGCTTTAGATTTTGACAAAAGACCAGTTCTTCACTCCTTGTTCAATTCATGATCTGAAAAGAAGAATAAAAAGAAAGTCTTTTGCTTAGATTGCTGCTCCAGCATTTGTCTCCACTGTTTGCCCTTTCAACTTTCTAGTACATGGGTTATTCATATCATCCTAATAGATTTCATATGTTTTTGTGTGTTGTGTGCCTTTGTAAGTTTAAATTGTATTGTACTATTGTTCATAACTTATAATAATAGAATGTCTTGATATAATTTTTATATTTGATATGTAGATGTTGATATATATAGATCCAAGTAATTTATAGGATCACATTACATCAAACAGAGCAAATGCTGTATTTTATTTTTTTCATCTGCTAGAGGTACTAAAGGCTATAGCTACTCATTTTCTTGATAGTGGGTAACTTTGTTGCTGTTGATTAATCTTTTCTTATTGTTTTGCACTGTAAATATTCTAGATGTCTTGCTCATGAATAAATTTCCTTCTTTCATTGAAAAAATGGTGGATTAAACTAAATAGGCATTCTTTTTTCAGTAAAGGTCCATTAAAGGCCCATTAATAGCCCAAATCGAATAATGTTATTTCGGTTTTCAGTTATTTTGGTTATTGACCGAACCGAACCTAATAAACCGAATGTTCACTCCTAATTGAAGCCAAAATAAAATTCTGAAATTTTAAATAATAAAATTTCAATCACCAAAATATCCCAAAATGAATTTCCAGTAATCATTAAATGGCCCAAAAAAGAAAAAGAATTTCATAAAAAATCTAGAAGACCAAAACGCAGGCCCACACGTCCCTCTAACATGCTTCAGAACACTTTTTTTTTATTCAGAACAAAACAAAAATTTAGGCCCAGAAACAACATGGCCGTCGAGCCAGAATTAAAAAACGATGAAAGTAAAAGAAATAGAGGCCACATTATCCAAAACCCAGAACATCCATGCAGCTTTTGGATTTTTTGTTACAGACCCAGAAAACGTAAAGGCCTAATGTTCTTAGAAAATAAAACAACAGGAGAGACCCAAAACACACATAGCCCAGCAACAACATCCATATGCTAGAAAAACCAATTCGAAAGTACAAAATAAGGCCCAGAACATAGAGGCCCAACGCATCAAGAAAAAAAATTTGAGGTTTAGAATCACTATATAAGCCTCAAAGTCAGACGAAATTTCTGGACTCAAATAATATATTATGTCACAGCGCAGGAGGTAATGCTCTGATGTGACATGTAAAACAAATTTAATTTTTTAACAAAATTTTATATATTGAATTTTTCCACAGTCTAGAATATCATATGAAAACTTTATAAATATGTCTTGTCAGTTTGATACATACAACCTTACGGATTGATAGCTACTGGATCTAAACATTAGATCTAAAATCATAAGAAAAAAAATAGTTAGAAGAAATATAAAAAAATAATATACGCAAATAGTTGTTTCAACTAGTTATGAAATTCAGTGATAAAGTATGGGATTTACTCTCAACTAATCGAGGAATCAGAGTGTGTGTTAAGCTCAACTCAATCTGCCTCTATTTAATAATTTTAGTCATCATCGGTTATTAAATTTAAATTTGAATTTAAATTCAAATAAAGATAAAAATAAATTATGACTAAATTTATCTCTTATTTCCTAAAATTGCTTAACTGATAATATCTTCTCTTTAAGATAAAGATCACACTCAATTAAGATATATTTAATTAAATAAACAATATAAATATATAATTTGAATAAATTTAAATTAAATATCATCAAATTAAATATATCTAACATTTTAGTCATGTAATTTTTTTTTATTCATTTAGTTTAAGGAACGAAGATGGAATGTTCTCTCAAATGCCATCTTTAATTACGAATGAACCTAACTCTAATCGAGCTAAAGATAGGAGGCTACACAGTCTTCCTAAGAAAAACTGGAGGAGTTGGTTGAATGTATATGGTGCAGTATGTGATTGTTTATGCATGTATTGTTATAAATATGTGTACTATAATTTAGATTAATTCTAATTTCTGTCAAATATGTGATTTCCATTTAAATCCTATGCATTTGGTAAGCAATTTGTCCAAAAAAAATATTCGATTATTTAAAGGTAATGATTTAATTACTATCAATAAGTCAAAATTTCAAAGTATTTATTTAAACTTTTTATGTGCCTGATTTGTTGGGTTAAATTAATTTTGTGGTTTAATATAGTGTGCAAATTTTTTTATTATCAAATATGACTCTAATTGTTTGTTGCATGCTTTAAATATAGACTAACGCTTACTTCTAGTTCCTTAATTTAAAACGATATTTCAATTTGATTCTTTAACTTTGTTAAGTGATTTTTAGTCCTTCAATTTTTAAAATTCAATAAAAAACTTCCTTAACCTTACCACTGTTAAAAAATGCTAACAAAATATTATCTAATGTTAACATATTAATCTTTATAGCTAACTCACTATTATCATCATTTATTTATCAATCTCTTATATTTAAAATACTTTTAAATTAAAAAATAAATAATCCCAACTGCTAAATAAAACCTGGCAAACTGGAAAATGTTTTCGACAATCCCAGTCAGAAAGAAAGGTGGACCACATGAATCTGGACTACCACCTTCGAAGATGCACTCAATTCCTCTTCCGTCCTTCCTTCGATCAATTCCGTGGTTGATGACTATGTCAGCCAAGCATTTAATCCCCTTTTCATGGAAAGCTGCGATTAGTGACTTCAGTTGCACCTTCAGAAGAAACAGATTGGGAGGAGGAGGGGGCCAACCAAGTTAGTTCCAGCAATTGCTAGGTTAGGGATGGAGTTCTTGAATTAGTTGTACCATCCTCCTTTTTGTTACTGATTCTTAGTTTAATCCCTGCCACAACATACTACCTCAGATCCTATATATAGAATCTTTTACTTTGATCCTAAATATAAGATTCTTTATAATATACGAGATAGTATTTATTATATATTTTCAGAAAAATGTCCTTATTTAATATATTTAAAGAGAAAGAGAAGAAAATTAAATAAGGATAGTTTTGAAAAAATATTGGGATTTTCAGAGAAATCAAGATAGTTAATTAGTTTTAATTTCAATTCTTAATCCACGTGATTCGGTTAAAATTATCTTATATTAAGGGCTGAGGGAGTATAATTTACCCATGTGCCATTATGATTGTGAGTTCAATTAAATTTATACATGTGAATTTGGGTTTTTGGATCACTATGCTATAAAAACAAATATCCATCGAAATGCTACATTATAAAAAATATTTACGATAATGCTGTAAGATGGACAAATCGTAGTTAAGAATTACAGTTTTTTTTTTCACAAAATGACACACTAACACGGCTAGCCTACCACCCTTAATCCCCTATTATTTCTTCCTTCTTTTCGTCATTCCCTGCTCCCCCCCCCCCCCCCTCTCTCTCTCACACACACAAATATAATTATATATATATATATGAATGTATAAATATTTAAATTTCTTTAAATACAAAAATTTAATTTTTAACAAATTTACATATTTAGATAAATAAATATTTAAATGAAATTAATACCAATATTAATTTTTTTGTCGTAACCAATACTAATATATGTCATGTAAAAGTTAAATTATTGAAAATTATTCCATCTACTTTTTATTATAAGTTATATTTTAAAAGGTTTTCATGTTAAATGAGTCATTTTGTATAGTGATTAGAGCATTTGATATTTTTCCAGAAATACCCTTTATTTGTTTGTATTTAATTAAAATGTATTAGAAATACTTCCTTTAACCCTAAATATAGGATCTTTTATTTAATAATGGAAAAATATACAAATTTTTTAAAATTTATGAACCAACATTAGGGAAGTATTTAATTTGAGGTCCTCACCTCTTACATGCCTAATATCATTTTTTTGTCCTTAGCAAGAAAAAAAAAGAGCCAACAATTATATATAAATGTTTTTATATATATTTATTGTTATACATATTAAATTTATATATGTATGTATTTAAATACTTCATCTATTCCTTATTATGAGTCACTTTCAATTATTTTACACAGATTAAGAAAATAAGTTAAAAATAGGTTTTATCATTAAATTTATCAAAAGTTACTTTTATTTTTCTAAAATATCTTTAATTGAATGTAATAACTATTTCTAATCCATCTTAATTAAATATAAATAAATAAATCATACTTGTGGAAAAAAAAACATTGAATGCTTTAACCAATATACAAAATAACTTGTATTTAGGAGCATAAAAACTTTTTATAATGTGATTTATAACAATAAATAGAGAAAGTAATTTTAAATAATTCAATTTTTATATGACATATATTAGTATTAGTTTCGGCAAGAAAATAATATGGGTATTAATGTATCTAAATATGTAAATTCATTAAAAATTAAATTTTTATATTTAAAGAAATTTAAATATTTATACATTTATATATATAATCATATTTGTGTGAGAGAGAGAGAGAGAGAGAGGGAGGGGAGCAGGGAATGACCGAAGGAGGGAAGAAACAATAGGGGGTTGGGGGAGGGTGGCAAGCTAGGTGTGTCTAAATGTCATTTTGTATGGAAAGAAGTTGTAATTGTTAAATCTGATTGGTCCTTTTTATAGCATTATAAAAAATACTTTTGATAAATACTTTTTTTATTTATAGCATAGTAATAAAAAGGCCATGAATTTGTCTATTTTTGTGAGGGTGCAAAAGGAAGACGACGACAAAAAAGAAGTGAAACTTGAAAGAAGAAGGCAGGGCAGAGAAAGGGTGAGAAAGAGATGGCTTTTTTTTTAATTGAAAAAATATATATGAGTTGGCAACATAAAAATAAAATGAGTTGGATTTTATTTTATTTTCTAATTTTTATAAAAAAAATAATTGGATTATGAGAAAATTTTTAGATAAATACTGAGGAAGGAAGATTATTTCAAAAAGATACCCTAATTCCAAAAAATATAAAGGTTTATAATTGAAAGGTAAAAGATGAAAATATCTTTTTTATGTAACTAACCCATTTGCAATTAATAATATTGTATTTACAATTAATATAACTTCATTTGCAAATCATGTATCATTCACAAATAAATATATTTTACTTAAAAATATATTATTTGAACATGTACATATGTATATTGGGTCAATTACTTATATTATAAATAATAAGTGACTTAGTAATATGAGTTACTTATTATTATAAGTTATATGTATATACAGATATAAATAACATATATATACATATACATGCATAAGTTATATGCTCAAGTATAACACAATATATAACTTATATATATATATGTTAACATACAAAGTTATATATAACTTATGTATCTATATAATTTATACTGCATCAAAATAAGTTTTTTTTTACGATTATTTTGGTCTTTCTTAGCGGTTATAAACGGCCAAGAATCTTAGTGCCGAGGAAAGTTGAGGTACAAAATGCCAACGAATATTCACTTTCATTGATGGTTATAAGATAAAATCGCAAAGAAAAATTATTTTTGATTTAAAATAAATTTTTATTTTTATTCACTTTCATTGGCGGTTATACTAAATAACCACCAAAGAAAGTTTATATATTTTTTTAAATTTAATTTATCATTTTAATATTTGTTAGAATAACAGCCATCAGAAGTATTGCTTTTCTAAAAAATTATTTTCTATCATTTTTTTAATCTCACCAATATGTTTCACTATCAATATGTAAAATTAAATATCCAAAAGTCAATAACTAAAATGTATCCAAAACCAAAGTTATCCAGAACCAAAAATTGTATTATATCTTGTCATTATCCAAAATGTACTCAATCAAAAGTTACAAAAACTAGTTATATCTAATTGATAAGAGCAAAATCTGATGTATCAAGCCTAATTAACATTATCTAGTCACTAAATTTTTAAAAGTTTCATATATACCAAGTCAATTTACAACTTTTATACTAATAACCAATATATATGACCAAAAGTTACATATCAAACTAGCTACCATGACGACAAAGACAAAAAAAAGCATGCATCTTTTAGCCACTAGAAGTAATCATTCTAAACTTCTTCCTTTATACTACCTAACCAATTTTTTAATTCCATAAGCTATCCACCAATTTAGTAGCTAGCATTTTTTATCTTCCATCAAAATTAGCCACCTCATACAGCATGTAATGGAAATATATATCCTCTCAATTACATCTAATGCTTCTAACGTTTCTCTACCTCGCTAGCGAAAAATGTGGCTTTCCCACTTCTACTACCTCCTTTCCTCTATCTCAATAATATTTCTCCGTCGATAAATTTGAGTTCATTTTGATTTACTAAATTATATACAATCACTCATCCATCATTCCTCAAAACCCCAACATACCCATTTAGTTTTCACAACTCACCTTTCACGCCACCCACTCTCAAAAACCTTTGCCCTTTCATTTTTACAAGCCCGAAAATTTAACTGACATGCTTTAAAAAAAAGGACGTGCATTCCAGAATCCTACACGAACATTTTTTTATTATATTTTCCAAAAATCTGTTCTAACTTTCTTCTTGGTGCTTGTGTCCTTAAGAATTCCTGTATATTTAGGTGTACTTAAACTGCTTAACTTTTTTATGTTTCAACCATGCATCAGGTTCAAGAAGCCAGTTTTTATTTTCCAGAGGAGATTACTATTTACTATTTAAGTTATAAACAATGCTATTTTTTAATTACTCATGCTGGAGAGTTTAGAAAGAAAAGCGATATATGAAAACTTTGACAGAGAGGTTTTGATTGGAACAAAGTGAAATGGGTTGGAAGAAAGCCACAATGGTGATGGTGGTGATAGTGATGATATATAGTAGGTGCAGAAGTTGGATAAGTGAAAATTCGATACACATCTCATATTTGTTGCTACTGTTGAACTCGGAGCATTTGGGTTGTCTAGATTCAATTTTGATGGTCCAGATTTTATATTTTTTTCTTTATTAACAATGAATAATCTTTTTTGAAAAAATTAGTTAAAAGATTACTTTTTATATATTGTTTCTTGTAAATTAGGAAAATTAAAATTTTCAAAAGAAATTATGTATGAAAATTTGTCTAGATCTATTGGTTTGGTCAAATTTCACTATATATATATATATATATTGTGTGTGTTAGTGTAAATCTCTAACAAATCATATTATTTACTAATTGTGACTTGTGTAATTTATTTCTTAAAATTCAAGCAATATATATATATATGAGACCAATATCTAGTGTCTCATAATGTCATGTACTTAAAGGAGGAGAATAGGCAGCATTTATCGTGAAGGATTTGCGGTTAATGAGGAAAAAAAAAGAAAGAAAAATGAAGGATTTGAGGTTGATTTGGCTTTAATGTACTATTTAATATAATCAAAGGAAAATAAAAAAAAAATACAAGAGAAAATAAACTAAAAAGAGAGGAAAAAAAAGACAAATTATCATTTATAATATTAGATACCATACAATAAAAAGGAAGAGATTTGTATCTTCCTTATTCGGATTCATGAAGGTAATTAGTGAAGAGGAACACAGGTATATCAATCAAATATTAAATTATTTTATTATTTTTATATAAATTTATTGAATGAGGATTAATTGTGATTAAAATTTGACAATTTGTGTGTTTTGCTTTCCTCTTTTTTACCTAAAGTCACACTAGAAGATCCAAATGAGATTTTTGTTAATATTCACTCATTGGTAGAAATATCCGAAGTATTAATGACCTCTGCTATATAAAGAAAGAAGGTATAAAGAGTTTAGAACGAGAAGCAGCAATCTGATAAGTTTCCAACAGGTTCTTGTTTATTAAAGGATCACTGAGATCGATCGAAGTGGTTGGCGGCTCAAAATGGCTCCGAACAAAGTGAAAGCAACAACGGTGATGATGGTGATGATCCTGCTGATCACGGTTGCATGCAGAGATGGACACCGGAGAAGATGACCCTAACAAATGCTACGACACTTACATGGAGCAATGCACCGGCGGCGGTTCGATTCCACCTCATTATTGCATGCGTCATTGCGCCAAAGAGTGTCATCTTCATCGTCCAAATAAAGTTAGTTTGATTATTCCGTAAGAAAAGAAAAAAATGACACATAATCGTTACTTAAGTGCATAACTATCAATTGTCGTGTATCGACTTTGAAATTCAATATAAACTATCGAAAATAAATAATTAATGCAACTTATCTTCACTCTTTTTTTCTTTTTTGTTTTTGAGGAAAAGATGATGCTACTTTTAAATTTGATTCATAATACTTAATTAAGGTTACATTTTAGAGTTTATAATGGAATAGAATAGATATGACATTGATGAAATGGTATGGTATGAAACGTAGTAAAATGAAATGGAACAAAATATTTAATTGTTTGGAAGTTTTATTTTTTATTTTTATTTTTTGGTGGGAAGAGGAAGGAATGATTTCATTTAACTTTTATTTAAAAGTTATAATAAAATAAATGGAATGCAATGGATTATAATATTTTTTAATACTATCCTTATAAATTCATTTAGATAGCTAGAAGTTATTAACTTGAGAATAATTAGATATTTATCCTAATAAAAGAAAATTTATCTATGGATTAAATTGGTGAACAAATACTAATTAATAGTGTAAATAACTTAGGTTGAAAAGAGAAGTAAGAATGTGCATAAAAAATATATTAAAAAAATAAACATCATATCACAATGCAATGGAGGAAACAGGGTAGCATGATTGACGAATTGAAAAAGTGGGAGAAGAGAGGTTGTTGTGAAAAGAATGAGAGGAAAGCTAGAATGTATTAGTGTTTTTATAAAATTAGTAGTGATTTTGTAATTATAATATTAACTTTATACCATTCAAATTTACACTGTTTTAAAAAATAAAAAAAATTCTAGATAATGGTGCCTGAGCACAATAGTTAACCCATTTCATTCATTTCCACTGAACAAAACAACTCTAAAATATATGCTAAGAGTTAATATTACTTTGATAACCAATCCACAAAATTAAATGTCACAATATCTAAAATTTAGGATTTTAATACCAAGAGGCCAAAATTATGATATACGAGTAGGATAAAAAATAAATTTTCACAAAAAATTTAATTAAAATAAAACTAAAAGTATAATAGAAAGAAAAATCTTTTTATTAAATATAGTAAAATTGACCCATCTTATTTATCTTAGTTAATGACCCATCTGATAATTGGCCGAAATATATTAAAATTATTAAACATGGCTGTCCTTAATGAAATTATTCAACCAAGACAACTTGTATCGTCATTTATAATTAATATGCACAGTTTTATACTATAAAGATCTCATTAAAATTTTGTTCTTCGGCCAAAAAAAATAAATAAACTTTCTTGGCGTTCACGAGCGAGCTAGTTAGAGTTTTCTTTAAAAGAAAGACACAACACACAGCCTTGTCAGAACCGTGTAGAAATAGTATCGTACGTACAGCTCTCATGCTACGCAACTTAACTGACTAATTACGTTTGGTTAGACTCAAAAGTCAAAACTGACAAATACAGTAGTGATTCTGGTTTATTTTCCATTCATCATTAAAATAAAAATAGAAAAAAAAAACCATGACTTGTGTTGTAGAACAATTATGACCACTTGATTATCTAGCGAAAAAATCAATTGGTTAATATGCTTAATTGACTATGTGTTCACTTCATGAATAAGTGAGAGTGTTAAAAAAAAAAAGCTCCAAGGAAAATCTATCTTAATCATAAGTTTCATATGCTTTGCTTGCTTATGGAGGGAATGTCGTTTCAAGCCTCCCTCTGCAAAATTTGATTCATCATATTCCAAATATTTAGTTTAAGTAACAATAATAATAATAATAATAATAATAATAATAATAGGAAAATTATACTTCAGAACCAGCATCTCAATTTCATTGCAAAATGGAACCAACTCTTTATTTCATCATCAAAATGGATCAATTTTTTTAAAATTAAATATAAAATATGAAATTACTGAAATATCCTCAAATATTATCTCTATCCCTACCATCGCCGGTCAACTACTACCGGCGACTGGTCAACGGCCGCCGACGCGCAACTGGTCAACATTTGTTGGAAAAAATGTCTTATAACTTCTTTTTTTATAGATTTTACAATTTACTTATTTTAAATTTGTAACTTAATTTTTAAATTTTTATTTTATAATTTCTTTTCCAGAATTTACAACTTCTTTTCTCTAAATTTGTAACTTATTTTCTAAACTTTTACTATGAATTGTTTCAATGCTTTTATAACTTTTTTTTTTTTTCAGATTTTGCAACTTACTTATTCTGAATTTATAACTTATTTTCCAAGTTTTTATTATAAATGATTTCAATATTTTCAACTTCCTTTTTTTAGAATTTACAACTTATTTACTTTGAATTTGTAATTTTTTTTAAACTTTTACTATGAATTGTTTCAATATTGTTACAATTTATTTTACATATTTTGCAATTTACTTATTCTGAATTTGTAACTCATTTTTCAAATTTTTACTATAAATTATTTTAGTAAAAATTTTTACTAGTTAGAAAGTATGTAAAAGAAGTTGTAAAAGTACCCAAAAAAAATTCATAGTAAAAATTTTGAAAATAAGTTGAAAATTCAGAGTAAGTAAATTGTAAATTTAAGAAAAAAAATTTATAAAACATTGAAATCATTTATAATAAAAACTTGGAAAACAAGTTGTAAATTCAAAGCAAATAAATTGCAAAATCTGAAAAAAAAAAAAAAAGTTGTAAAAGTACTGAAATAATTTATTGTTAATTCATATGGTTTTGATAATTCTAAACAATAATAAGTTTGAAAATCAAATATCAAAGGAGTATAAGTCATATGAAGACAAAAGTTAGAGATTCCTAAAGGATGAAGAGTGTTTACACACATTTTAAGGAATTCATTTGTAAAAGAAAGTAGTTGAGTTTTAAATGCTACTTATTCTACTTATCCTAATATTAAATGTGGCATCTATTTTAATGATTAATGTTTAACTCATGTTTTCAAAATGTTTTCATAAAAGGTTTTACTTTATGCACATAACGCTTATAAGTTATGGGGACAAAATCTCAATCTCACTGTTATTTCTAAGTATTCTCCATTTGTTTTCATGAAAAGATTTGAGATTATCTGCATAACTAAGGTCTGCACCATGTCTTTGCCTCTATCAAGCTCGTTTTCCTAATAAGGTGCTTGCTTACCTTATTTGCATAAGGGGCTTAACAGTAAAGGTCACTTGTCTTATGCTGCCTGTTATTTATATAATATAGGGAGGTTATCTGTATAACTTGTATATTACAGAACTCTTGGACCTCCTTTTGTTAAATTAGTTATCCGTATAACCTTGGGAGGTTATCTATATAACCTATATTTTTTAAAAACTTAGTTCATGTTGATTTAATGTTATCCAAACAAGGAATAATATTCTAAAAAATTATTTTAATAATTCTCAAAGGTATCAAAGTTTATGAAACGTTATTCAAACAAATGAATAGGTTTTCATGAAAATGTTCTTGAGCTGAAATTTAGTCATTCTGGATTGATCGTTATCCTCATAGGCTAGTTACGTTATCCGCATAACGAAAGTCTAACATTAAAACTAAAGAGCCAACGATCACCCATTATTCGCATAACCTGAAGAGATTATTCACATAACCTCTGTCAGACGCATTTAATGCGATACATAAACAATTGTTTTTTTTAGAGTAACGGCTGATTTTTACTTTCAACGGATAGTTTTGCTCTAAAACTATAAATAGGACCTTATTTAATTTGTTGGGTAATAAGGAAAAACATATAAACGTCAAAACTCTGCAAAATTAATTTTTTAATTCATTAAAAGCCTACCTACCTTCTGCTTAACTCATTCATTGCTCTTAAACTTTCATATCCGCTCTTTTAAAAGAGAATTTTATATCTTAATTTGTATACTTCTACAAGCTTATAGATAACACTTAGTGTGAAAAAACACTAAGATTTATGCTTACTCGTGAATGAGAAGAGTGAGAATTTTTTGTTAGGTTCAAAGTTCGAGTTGGTGTTGTACTGCAATTTTGGGAAGAACTCATTTGAATCTTACAAGATATAATGTAGAAATCTCAAGTGGTAGTTTAAGGACCGGACATGGGTCAAGTAGGGTAGACTGAATTAGGATAAATCTCTGTGTCCTATCCTCATTTACTTTGCAACTGTTATTTATATTGTATATTCTATTTTTCAGCAACTTTTATTATCACTACTGTATTTCATTTTTTCATAAAACTTCAAACTTCTCAATTCATCCCTATCTTGCGAAGCCAACAAATCTAATAAGTGGTACCAGAGCCCGGACTCTCAATTGAAGGATCCAACAATCTGGGAGAATACATGACTAGTTTTGGTGAGATTATTCTTCCTGAAAGAAACAACAGCAATAGACCTCCTGGTTTCAGTGGAGAGTATTTTGGATACTAGAAAATGAGGATATAAATCTATCTCTAATCTATTGACTTAGACATTTGGTAGGTCATCAAGAAGGGAGATTTTGTCCCAATTAAACTGCAAGATGATAGGAAGTACAAAGAGAAACTAGAAAAAAAATGGAATGAGGAGGATAAAAGAAGAGTCCTATTCAACTATAAAGCTAAGCACTGCTTGGTCAGTGCACTCAACCAAAACGAATTCTACAGGGTATCTCAATGTACAATAACCAAAGGAATGTGGGGCACTCTGGAAATTGCTCATGAATGACCAACTGGAGTGAGAGAAAATAAATTGAGTTCCTGCATAGATGAATATAAAAGTTTCCAAATGAAGAAAAGTGAGAACATCAAAGATTTGTAGAAAAAATCCACTCTTATTGTGAATCAGCTGAAGAGTCTTGGGAAAGAATACACTCAATCTGAAAAAGTTAGAAAATTCTCAGAGTTTTGCCCAGTGTGAATCAGTTGACCGGCGATTGTGGGGTTTAGATAATACCCAAAGATATTTTGATAATTTCATATTTTAATATTTAATTTAAAAAATTGGTCCATTTTTTGTGATTTGATGAACAATTAATTCCATTTTACAATTAAATTGCGATATTGGTCCTGAATTATAATTTTTCTATAATAATAATAATAATAATACACCCAACAAGTGTGGATAATGGTCAAATTATCAATTATGACATATGTGTCAATCATCACGTGTCTATTGATATTTTATGGATAAATAATATTAAATAAATGATAGTTATTTTACTTCCTTTTTACTTATTTATAAATTATATTTTAAAACTTTTTTAATTATTTAAAATATAAGTCATTTTATCATATTCAAAGAGTATTAAATTATTTTTTCAATTTTACTAAAAATATTTATGATAGAGAGACTAAGAGAGATATAAATTATGATAATGTTACAATTTAATAAAATTAATATTGGAAAGTTTTGATAATTTTTAAAAATTTCAATAATCCTAACTAACCTTTGATTATTTTTTTTAGTTTATATGAAATAGTTAAAATGATTTATAAATGGGAATAGAGAAAATATTTTTTAATTGCATTAAGAGCATCTGACCTCTTGATTTTTACCTTGTCTCATATGGCAAATGATAGTCCTTAATACCCTTACCACATGAATTAGACTTAGGTGATAAATGATAGTCATTTTAATTGATGTTCAGTTTATCTAACCATTCAGTTAGATTGAATCAACGTTATTTATAAAACCAGCTTAAATATTTATACGTGCAACAATACTTGTTAAACTTGATAGAATCTTTTTATTTTGTTTTCACCTTAAAGGAATTTAAAACTAACAGCCCATTTGGTTTATTTATAGAGGGGTCAAGGGATATAATGGGAAGGAATGTAATGGAATGAGATGCAAATAAAATACATGCGAGTTTGTTTGGTATGACACTGGGGTATATGAAAAATAAATTATTTTTATATTTAAATAAATATAAATAAATAGTAAAGTACTAAAATGCCCTTACGTCATCTCCATAAGGACAATGTTGTCTTTTTACTCATATTTACAGCCATGTAATCTCAAATATATAGCTTTTGGATAGGTTTGTCATTTATATTTAGAGACATATTTGAGTTTACGGGTGTAATCCTATAATTATGTAATTCAGTGAACCAAACACAACTACTAATATAATGTAATCCTATTTACATTTTATTACGCCTATGAATTTGAACTAAACGGAAAGTAAAAGTTGTGACTTATCTTCACACAAGTTCTTGCGTGATTTACATTTACATAATTATGAACACAAAAAATGTGAGTCGGAAATAAAAAAGAAATTACACAAACATGGTGAGGAAAGTGGAATGGCACCCAAAAGGACAAAACCAACCTTGGAAATGAATTCAATTTCAATTTCAATTTCAATATTAACATAAAATTTATAACAACTTTGTATTGTGTATAAGTCATAAATAATGCTATTTCTTTTCTTTCAAATTCTTAAGATAATTTATACTTAATATTCATTCCATAACTGAGTAATCACGTTTGGTTAGACTCAAAAGTCAAAACTAATGAATTTAGGCATGTGTGATTCCTGTTTTCATAACAAATTTTTATTTTTAAAAATTGAAAAATAAAAATACTTGTTTAATAAGTTTTTTTTATAAAATATTTTGAAAAATAAAAAAATAAAAGAATAGAAAATTTAAAATGTTTTTAAGGTATTTTGCATTTTTTGTTTTTAAAAACATAAATAAAGATGAAAAACACCTACCTTATTAATGATTAAGTTATAAATTTTAAATAGTTCATTTAATACTTGCTAACTATAATTTTAGTGACAATTATTCAAAGAGATTTTTTTTATTTTTTTATTCTCAAAAACTTGTTTTGAAAAATAATTTTATAAAATTATTTTGAGAACATTCAAACAAGCCCTTTCATTTGAATGCAGTTGACTTTGAAAATTAGCAGTGAGGCAGAATAATACTCCCTTCATTCTAGTTTATAGTATGCTTTAACTACCACACACGTACCAAGACAATGATTAGTAACTGGATATTTTTTCATTATTTCCTAAATTACCCTTATTTAATAATACTTCATATATTAATAAATTGCAGTCATTCTCTCCTTCATTCTTTTTTCCGAGTTCCCATGAGTCATTGACAATTGTGAAGAGTAAAGCTTTTGGGGGAAACTCTCATTCATTCATTTATAGTTTAACCAAACCATTAAAGAATTTTTATTAAATGCATTGATAATTATAGAATATATAAGTTTACCTATTAGAGATAATACTGGAAAGTTAATAAAAAAACATAATGCAATTCGTGCAATGCACTATATTTTGAAACATGAAGTTCTCATAATAGTATACTATATAGCGTAACAGAGTAAGTAATTAATAAAAACGGACTAAATTAGTCCAAAAATAATGAAAAGCACTAAAAGTTAGGCAGTTTGATATTGAATGTTTCAAGATGGTGTTTTACTTTTTTGTGTTTAAATTAAATAAGGAATTGAAGTATTTGTAGGATTGATATTGCAGTTACATTTGGAACAATGCACAGAAAAATATATTGGTTTTATTTGCATTATTTAAAAACTATTTTATTCATCTATATGCTCCAATTTAGAAAAATTTGCACAATCATGGCCATATTATTAAATCACCATTTATTATCTTGATTTAACTATTCATCCGACTTTTAAAGTATTGATAGAATGAAATATGATGTGTGTCTGTGAGAATTTCAATATTAACTTGATACATTTTCTTGTGAATTGCATAAGGTTTAAAAAAAAAGCTGCGTTACACTATATATAGCATTTGAATAGTATTGTTAATTTACTATATATTAAAGTATATTTATTGATATATTGATTTTGTCGGTGAATTAATAATGGGACTTATTACACTGGTCCTTTTCTCCATGGCAAAATTTATGTTACTTAAATTTGTTCATTTATTAAAACAATAAGACTATAAGGCTTCATTTGGATGAAGAAAAAATGAGGGGAGAAAAAAATTATGGGAGAAAATAAAAAAAAAAACCTAGACATCCTCATGTCTAGGTTCCTCTTATTTTTTTCCCTAGTTTTCTTCTCTCCCTACTTTTCTCTTCATTCAAATCAAGATTAACTCTCTAACTTAGAGATTATATGATATACTCAAGTGGTAGATTTAAGAGAGTAGATTCTTACCATACTTATTTAATACTTATGAATTGATTTGAAGTGTCAATTACTTATGGGAAATGGAATGGAACTATCACGTAATATATCTATAACATATATATATATTCAAAGATATTCATGTTCAAATAATATAAGTATACATATACATATACAACTTATTAAATATATACATACATATATAACTTATGAATTTGAGCTACGATATACATACATATCCATATATATACGTGAATATATTGGGTCAATTACTTACATACACATATATGTAAAATACTTTTATATATATGTTATATATATATACACACATACATGCATGTATGTATGTACATATATATATAACCATGCTATATATGTGTGTGTGTGTAACTTACGTAAGTTATAATAGTAAGTTATATGTCATTTTTATATATGCCAATATATTATGTATATATATGTTAACCTATGTTATATATATATATATATGTATATAAGTTACATATAACATATATAAAAGATATATATATATATAATTAACATACATAAGTTATATATAAATAACTTATAAATATAAGTTATATACATATATAACTTACATAAGTTATATATATGTATACATAATTATAACTATGTTGTATGTACATATACTTACATATATGTATGTGCATACAAATATGTATGTATATTGGATCAATGACATATGTGTGTGTTATATACATATAATAATACACACATATATATATATTACTGTAAGTTCACCTTATTTATATATGTGTGTGTATTGGGTCAATTACTTATGAATATGTATAAATAATATATATACATATATAACTTATTATATGTTCAAATATATTTGAGCATATTATTGCCTATGAATATATTTGAAGTGTCATTTACTTATGGTGCAGCTATGAGATCATTTATATTATAAAGTATATGTTAAAAGTTTGATGTGTTATGATTTCAAGCCTCCATATTATTATACTGATTATAAAAAAATCTTGCTACATATATTCTAAATAATATTTATTTCCTTACATATACTTTTATTTTTTTTTAAATTTGATATGATGATAAATATGAAAATAAAAAATTAGATATATACTTGTGAACAAAATCACAATTTAATCTAAAAATTATATATATTATGAAAAAATCACGATTTGATTATCTAGATCTACCATGAGATCTGCATAATATAAATATGGAAATGAAAATACACACATATATATTTATGAAAAAATTATGACTTGAATGCTTAGATCTATTATGAGATCTATATAAATTCATATCGTATAAGTCTTTTTTGCAAATCATTTTTAGTTTCAAAGGCATTATTAAAAGTAAAATTTTATCACGTCGTTTTTTGCAATTTTTTTGTGGCAATTTTCACATTTTTTTAATATATTTTTTCCTTTTTCATATAATGCAATCATTGAAAGGTGATTTAAATATGGAAGTAACCACTTTCTATCCTATTTTTTCCTATTTTGAATGTAATTCTTCTTATCACTTTTTATTCTTTACATAGTACTACCAGGAATAAACCATATAATCAATATAGATATACAAACTTATATTATATCATATTAGATAACCATTACTTTTATATATTTTTTGCTTATAGTTATTGCTCTCCTTCCATAGCTAGATATAAGAAAATTAATAAATAGATGAACCATCAAAATCATCAGTATTCACATAATTACATTAAATAATATAAAATATATGGATTCAACAAATATATTTAATATCCATATTTCTTATATATTTTTACATCTATATATTTTGATTCCATAAGTAATATCTAAGTTTTTCATACATCGCATGGGTGCAACTTTTAGTTATTCATTTAAATTTGAATTTGAGAATTGTATGCAAAACATTTGGATTTGAGAAATTTTATAGTTATTTTATGAGTTCATTCAAGTACTCAAAACATTTGGATTTGAGAAATTTTATAGGTACGTTATGAGTGTTTTTTTTTTTTTACCAAAAGGCATTTTATGAGTTCATTCAAGTAATCATTGTCTATATGCTTATTTGTTTATATTTATACATGATTTAATGCATTAACCAATATGATATCCTAATATTGTGGCCAAGAAAACCAATATGATATGATACCAAAAAAAATGTTATTTCTTAATTTTTAAATTATATGAGTATTTATTTAATTTTTTTGTATTAACTGATTTAATTTTAAAATTTAATTTTATTTTTTTGTAATTGAATATGATCCACAAATCAATAAAAAAATTATCCATATAACATGTAAAGTTAAGGCTGGGTATTGTAGTACTCTATTTTTTTTTTATTTAACTAGAGAAGTACTGTAATGACCTAAAATCCGTGTGTGGCTAGCATAAAATGTGAGATAATTCCACATTATATAAGCCTCAATTGCATGCAAACTCATATTTAATTACAAAAATACAATTATAATTGAAATGATCCTAATCATGCTTACTTCTACATATATAAATAAGTTTAAGTATTTTGTAGAAATTTTGGAGGAATTCCATTTGTAAATAACACCTCCTGAAAATTTTACAATAGCACAATCAATCAAAATATAATAAATGGAGTTTCGCTCAATAGCAACACATATAACAACTCATTAAAAGATAAGTATCATACCTATAAGTTATGTAGAATGTATTTAAACTAAGTGCAAAAACATCATGATATTGATACAAATGTATTACTTTTCAAATGAGTTTATTTCAGGGAATAACTAGGAGCATCCTAATAGTAGAAGATACCTCTCAAATACATACCAGTGATTCATGGTCAACTCTATTATCTAAGATCAAAATATTTACCATTAAATAATATCTAAAAATAAAATATTTATACTTAAACAAGGTCAATAAAAACAATTGCAAATTTAACATTGAGTTTAATAAAACTTAAACTTTAAAAGCAAGGCATACTAAGTTGTCATTGTAGGCAAAGAAATCTTATTTTAGACAAATTTAAACAAAGCCACATCTTAACAATTTATTCAACTGTCTTCCATTAAAATAATTTAATTCAATAATAGATAATAAAATAAATGCTTGGCATATTCGACATGATATAAAAATATTCTCTTTAAAATTCATTATAAAGATTAAAACATTTCTGGAAATTCATATCTTGAGGAAAACTAAACAGACAAAGTAATAGGTGTTGACACACACTCTAGGATAAATAACCAATCCGACATGACTAAAAGTCATGAAAACAGGTGTGAGTACAATGCTCACGAAAAATTTATCCCTCGATTCCATATGTATTGGCCGATTTACAGAGCTAGCACCTCCTATATATCTATCATGTAGCTAGGTGTTAACCAAGGTGCACTAGGAACTAATAGAAATACTGTTAGCAACTAATGTTTTGTACTCAGTTCCTTAAAACCTTTTTGGCATGCATGAAATATAAATACCCTTATATTTCAATCATTCACAATATATGAAATAGAAATAATAATTTTGAAATTATTTCATTTATTCAATGTATCTATAAATATTGAAAAAACAAATGAAATAAACTTAAATAGGTAAAACTTTAAATCTTTACAAGGCATTTTTTTTTTGTAATATTTGCTAAAATACAACACTTAATAACAAACAAGGGAAATGTGAAAATCATAAAATTTTATTTAAAATTGAATTTAATTAAAAACATCAATATAAAATTGTAGTAGAACGTTATTTACTTACTTGATATATTTCTAAATGAACTAATTACTCGAAAGAAGACCTCACAAAACCTTATTCATATAGATATCTATGTACCCAAAGAAAAATCATTAATATTTCATTTAATATTGATAACTTAATAAAATTCTCTCTTCTTACCAACATATTCCCAAACTTTTTTTATTATAATAATTTCATCTCTATTCCATTATAATATTTATTTCATTTCTAATGAATACAAGAATGATTTTATTTCAACACTAATTGAGTTATCCATTCAATCACTACTGTCATTCACCATAAGTTCATTTTGCTGTTTGCCATAATCAACAATTTATATAAAGAAAAAACATATATATAGTCACATTAAAGATGATTAAAGGGCACCAAGGTTAGACTTAAGTCAAACTATATAGTGATATTATTTAATTATTGTGTTATTACTATAATTTCCTTACTAACCACATATCTTTACAAATATGTATCATATTCTTGGGTAATCATGTTCCCAAATCCCACATGTAAATTTAGACACCTATTATATTATTCTAAATTATAAAGTTCTTGATTATAACTCTCTCAAGTTGAGAGTATTGTTTTTCTTTCCAAGTTCTAACATGAAAATTGAACAAATTATATGCTACAATTTAATCAACGTCACAATAACACTACTTATTCTTTTACTAAATTCCCTTTCTTAAACATTCTATCAAACACTTCATGTTCAATATTATTTTTTAAGTTCATTAAAGAAGCCACTAAAGTTTTTAATCCCCACCAAGCAATCATCATAGAATAATCAAATTTTTGCTACACCTTTTTATGCATCAATTTTTCTCGATTAAATTAAAATCCCCCAAACTTTCCCAACATTCTTAAGGTTATAAAGATGGAGAAAAAAAAAGATTTTCTATCTTAATTCTACATCAATATAAAAAACAGAAAATTTATCATTGAAATAACCATCACAAAATGAGCTTCTTTGTTTTAAATTTCGGCTGGCTCCATACTCCTATTTATCCTTTGTTTTAACATCAAAGCAACAGCAAATTTAAGGAAGAGAAGAGACAACTTTATGCTCACACACTACACAATGGGTAGCAAATAAATTGGAGTAAGAATGGTGCAGCAAAATGGATGAATAGAGGGAAGACAACACAGCAAATCAAAGAGAAGTTAAAGGAAGGGGAAACTGAGACTTACCATACCCCACCATTGATGCTGAAAAAACAGAGCAATAGAAGGAGAAAAACAATATATAGTAGAGGAAGAAGAGAGGAAAACGTTGCAGCCAAAGTAAGAGAGAGCAAGGGCGACACACAAGGAGCAAAATGAAGGAAGAAGAGAAAGTCGGTGGTAAGGGTTCTGGGTGGGAGAGAGAAAAAACGAAAATCTGCTTGTTCTTTCTCTGTTTTAATCGTCCGAGGAAGAAGAAATATTGGGGTAGGGTAAAAAGACCAAAAACCCATGTTAGACAAGAGAAAAAAGGGGGTGCATCGTAGTAATTTCAAAATGTTAGAAAGCAGAGGGAAAATAAATAAAAATATTAATTCCATTTGAAGAAGTGTAACTGTATTTATAGTGAGATTTAAACTTTAAGTTTAATTTTAAATTTAAGATATATTTCTCTAATAATTCTTAACTCATTACTTAGTATTTATCTATTAATTTTAAATATAGAGTTAAAACAAATTTAATAATTAACTTTCATAGATGCTAAGTATATTATTTTTATTATGTATATTATTATTTAAAATTATTTATTTAACTGTTTCATTATTTAATAATCTATTTTAGAAATTCTCTAATTCTAGGTTATTACAAGAACTCTAGTATATGGCCCTTGTATATCATATTATTAGACTTAGGTGTTATGTTACCGGTTTAACTTAATTGGTCAGTCCAAAAAAAAAATGTAATTGTTGTAAAACCCAATGGTTAATTTTCAAATTAAAATAGATTCAGATATGGGAATTGCCTCAAAATTTGTAATAAATAATGCTCTATAACCATGCACAGGCCCGAAAGAACAGTTACTAGTACTACATAGTTATGTAAGTATTTCAAGAAACAATCTCAAAGAACAATTAACCATGCATGTATTTTAGGAAACAATCTCAAAAAACAATTAATCATACATGTATTTCAGAAAAACAGTCTCATAGAACAATCAGCCATGCCTATACTTCAGGAGACAATCAATTGTATGGCTAAGAGCTCTACCTCTAGGTATTAAATTAAAACCCAAAATAAAATTAACAAAATATAAAATTGTTGGACTTATTTGAAGTATGGCTTGATGGCTAAATTCTTTTTTCGTAAAGTCCAATAATTTTTTAGATATTTATGAGAGAATAATTTTTTTTTAAGCATATTCTCAATTTTATGTTGATTTGATAGAGAATCAAATGCATCTCTGAAATGCAAATACTGAAAAACATATATTTATCTACCTTGTTATTACCTCATAAATACACAACTCTCCTTAGTTCTCTTCCTCTCTTCTATGTTATTCCATATAGACAAAGAATAGGGTATCACTTGGTATAATTTCTAGGAAGTAACTTCCCAGAAAGTGTACTTAGTGTACTTCCTGCGAAGTTATTTTCTCGGAAAGTTAATATCTTCTGCTTGTTTTATTTTTTATTTTTTAAAAAGTTTAAATAATTTTTTAAATAAATATATCATATATTAATTTTAAATACATAAATACTTTGTGTATTTAAAAAATTAATGAAGAAAATAAGAGTCTTTTTAAAAAAATATTATAAAATGTTGGGAAAATGGAATTTTCTTAGATTTTACTCATGAAATTCTATTTCTCGAGTTAACCTTAACTTTCCAAGATCTTCTAAATTTTTTTAATAAAATAACATCAATCAATTTACTTTTCAAGGAATTTAACTTCCCTCTCTTACCTTCCTAAGTTCTAGATCTCAACTAGAGTGATCTATTCTGTTGTATGATCATTATACTATTCAGAACAAAGGTAGGCTCTATCCTCACTGTGAGTCAACAAAATTGTTTGCACTTTGCACAACAAAAGATTATTATTTTATTTTTACGCAGAGCCGGTCGAAAAATTGTCCATTGCTTCTTTCTGCCTTAGGAAAAAGCGCAGTCTCCGATTTTTTAATGTAATTGTCAATTGAGTATGAAAATTTAGTCTTCTGGTTAAGATCCAAACAAAGAGACCCAAAAACCAGAAAAAGAACAAATGGTCAAATATTAACATCATCAGTGAGGTACTTAAATTGGCATAGTCAAATTAGAACATAAAAAACAAATGGTTATTATATATATTCAGGGGGATGAATCTAAAAAAAGCATAATTATTAGTATGATATTCTTTCACAGCTCTGCTACCGCTAAGTGAACTATTTTATTTTACACCTAAAAGTCAATAATTTCTGTTTTAACCAGATTAGATTACAGTTTAAATGTCCACAATTTTAAATATAGATTTAGATAAAATGTTGAATTAAAATTTTGGGGAATTAATTATAGGACCCACAAGGAACTTATTGAGAAAGATAGGCCATTTCCTACCTTGCATTTCCTGTAAGAGATCTTTTATCCCAAATAAATTTCTTACGTGGTCTTTCTAATTAGTTTTCCTTTAAAATTTTTACTTGTTTCCTGTATTATAGGATGCCACCAAAGAAACTTTTTTTTAGTATATTAAACCTTGAAATTTTTTTTTAAAACTATGACATGAAAGTTCACGGTTTTTAACACTCAATTTGATAATAACTCTGATTTCTTGGTAAAACTCATGAAAGACACAAAAAGGTAACATATTTAATCTAATCCCTCTCTTAATTTTTATAAGATCACTTCTGAAAATTTTTTACGTTTTTTAAAACAAGACTCCTTAGAAAAGAAAAGTTGAAGCATTGAAATTTTTTTTTGGTTTGAAAATGTCCTTTATAAATTAACTCTGTAAAGGTCTCTTTTTTTAATGTGATTATTGTGGGTAATTTTGGAATTTATTGACTGATTTTGACTATTTTTCTTAATCTATGAAATTTAGTTAAAGAAAATTTTATAAAAAGGAGTAAAACATAATCATATTCTAGGTTTTATTTTATCCAAAACTAGACTTATCCCATGCAATAATCAAGAACAACAGAAAAAATAAGAACACTGGTTTTAATTATACATTTGAATTGATTGTCAGGTAATTTGATAATAAGCCAAAAAACAATAGTAGTAAAATAAATGAAAAAAAAGAAAATTTAAGGACAAATTTGTAGTTTAATATTCAAAAAGAATCTTAAAAAGTAGCAGTAGAAGACAAAAAATAAAAATGATAATTGGTGGAAAATTGAGAAAGAAGCGAAAACGCGATAAAAACAAATGACTGTGAATCGTAATCGTAAACTCCAACGAAGCACCGTGGAACAGGTCAGTCACACGAAGGCGCTACCAGACCTCACTCTTCGACCGCACATCTCTTTCTCTCTCTCTAGAGAGAGACCAACCAGTAGCACAAAACATCACCCCTATAAAATCTAGGAACTTGAACCAAGGGGAATAATAATAATATAATAAACAACCCTAAAATTCTGAGAATGAGAATGAGAATGAGAATGAGAATGAGAATTACAAATTACATTTACAAATAGATAAAAAGGATTTTCTTGCGAATCATTTTCTCGCCCCCTCTTCTTTTTTTTTTTTTAGTTTCCCTGTCCCTTCAATTTTCCTTCCCTCCAAACACCGTTCCCGCTCGTGCATTCGCGGGGACAAGTGTGAGAAGCCTTTGAGGTTCGGGTGTTTGCCGTTGTTCTCTCTACGCCTTCGCCGGCTCTTCTTGATTCCTCAAAGCTATTTTTTAAAGGTGAATTTTCGATCTCTTTTTCTGACTTTTTTTTCTTAAAAAAATCTTTTCCTCTATTTGTTCTGGAAAATCTATTTCCTTCGGAAATCCTTATTCCTGGGAAATTCGTTTATCTGGTAAGGCTTTTAGCGTTTGTCCTGAAGGTTGAATCAAAATTGTAAACGATTCTTAGAACTGGCATTGAAAATTATTCCTCGTGAATTTGTTAATTGTTAGGCGTCTTTCTTTGGCGCAGGTTTGGGTGTGATTGTATGATCTGAGGGGGACAAATAGAAAAAAGGCGCACTTGGCATGGAAAGAGGGAATTGCGATAATTTGTTCTTATATTATTGATTTTCAAATTGTTCGCATTTGGATGTCAATTTGAAATGGATTCAGACGCAGTTCCATTTTCCAGCCAATTGGTAAAATGTTGCAACTGTGGGTGTAGATGTTCTTTGGTAGCTGAATCCCCGGGGGCTTGGATTCGTTCTGTTAAACGAAAGCATGATGAATTTGAACGGGGAAATCAATTGTTTCTACCTGCCTTGGATTACTTTTCAGTTGCACGGGTCCAAATTGAGAATGAATGTGCTGCATTGCGCGAGATGGTTAGCAGACAACAAAAAACTATACAAGATTTATATGCTGAATTGGAGGAGGAGAGAAATGCTTCATCAACGGCTGCAAATGAGGCAATGTCAATGATATTAAGGTTGCAGAGGGAGAAGGCAGAGATTCAAATGGAAGCCCGGCAGTTCAAGTCTTTTGTGGAGGAGAAGATGTTACATGATCGGGAGGAAATTCTAGCATTTGAGGATTTGTTGTATAAAAGAGAACAGGCTATCGAGTCACTTACTTGTGAAGTGCAGGCTTATAAACATAGGATGATGAGCTATGGGCTCACTGAATCTGAAGCAGATGGTAGAAGTCTGCATATGGAAGATTTTGACGCTGAAAATGAACCTGCCATCTATGAGTACCCTCCATTGAAGTGTAATGTAAATGAGATGCATGCCACCATGGATGCTGATGACATAGATGTTGAGAAATATGCATTTGGTGAAACCCCTCGTGATCGATTGAAGAATTTGGAAAATAGGATCTCTCAAATGGAAAGAAATCGCACTTATAGCCAGGTGGATGGGGATGTTTCAGGAAAAAATATTCTAGAGAAGGTGATAGTTGGGCAGTCTCCTCGACCAACTAAACATTCCAGGAAATTTTCAAGTGACTCTAGTACATTTGCTGGAATGGGTAGAGAGATGAGACCTGAATCCTTTATGGATTCTCCTAAACATAGTACTAACTCTCGGAAGATAGATCATATCTCACAGCCAGAGGATCCATCCAACTTGAAAAAGGTAGATAATTCATCAGAAGTTGCTGATGACTCCGTCGACAGAGTTTATACCATTGACTCTATTCATAACGGGGCACCATATAATGGTTTTAAAGAGTCCAAACCTGCATATGGTGTTTATGAAGATTATGCAACCAGTCCGAGGGTAGATAATGTTGGATATGAAGATCCTGACATAAAAAAGCTATACATGAGGCTTCAGGCACTTGAGGCTGATAGGGAATCAATGAAGCAGGCAATCATTTCAATGAGTACTGATAAAGCACAGATTGTGTTACTGAAGGAAATAGCTCAACATTTGTGCAAAGAGATGTCTCCCCAAAAAAGAAGCGCAGTGAGAAGGCCATCTGTTGGCAGATTTTCGTCAATTAGTAAGGTAAATAAAAAAAGTAAAAAGATTTCTATCAATGCAGTGAATGTGTTTCTGCTATATCTGATGTCTTTTATTGTCCTTCATATTATTGTTTATCCTTTGGTTGAAAATTTATTGCTTGAAGTTTCTGAGAAACCAAGTGGTGATTTCTGAGAAACTTTTAGTTTAAAATTTAACAGCAGAAATTATTCATGTTGGCTGTTTTCCTTTCATATCACAGGTTGCTTTTTCTCTATGAAAGATGTCATTGATCACCCTTTTCATACTAACCCTTCCAAAAAAGAACTAAAAAAAAAAAATAGAAAGAAAACTCCCTGCTACGACAGCATCATCTAGAAATGCATCCTGTTCCACTCTTTGCATCGCTCAAAACTTGCTTATTTATCATTTGATGTTACTTATATGCCTGCCACTCACAAGTGAAGATTTTTCTGCCCACACATTTTATTTTTCTCTCTGTTTTGTGTTCAGGCAATCACGGCTGCATTTTCCTGGAGGAAGAAAGCACGCCAATGCAAGTAAGTAGACAGTAACACTCTTAGGAAGAGGTAAAATTGGAGGGATGATTTTGCCAAGAATGAAAGTTAGAGGTAAAATTTTGGGTAACAGAGGAAGATAAAGAAGTCATAAAAGTGAGTAGAACATTTAACCTGAGTTTCACCAAAATCCACTCTAAATCTGGAGATGTGAAGAGAAAATTGGAATGTGAGGTGATAGTATTATAAATTATAAAATTGTTATATATATATATAAAAGAAAATTTCCGTTCTTAAAATATGTTCCCAAGGGTCAATTTGGATAACATTTTCTCTTCATCTGCATGTCTGTTAGGAACCAGTGAAGTTCTTTAACAAAAACTCAACATAAACAGAAAATCAGGCCAAAGGGGTAACTAGAGTTTTCCTATTCCACTGAACAAATATTACAGCTTCCGAGATTCAACCCAGCACTCCTATTACACCCATAAATATAACAACAAAACACAGTTAACACAGAGGCTACTGAGATAAGCCTACTACAGAACATTAAACTAAACAAACACAGATGATACAAATGAAGCTGAGGGTGTAGCCATGAATCACGGTGCAGAACACTAGCAAAGATGGTGAAGAAAGAGGACCCTATAAATACCTTACTACACAGACACTTAGTAGAGGACACAAATATTACAACAAGACCCTTCAAGAACAGAACAAGAATTCCAACTTTCGAGAGGTTGGCTCTCTCCACTGAACTTGACCCACAGTTCTTCTCTCCCCATTCCTTTGCTATTCTCTCTTTATACTCCCACTCAACTTTTTAACTGCTTCCTCCTACTCTTCATCATGAGTACCTTTTTTTTCCTCTAATTTTTCTGTCTCATATAATTCTTAACTTTTGTGCTTTCTTCTGAAGTCCCCCAGCTTCTGCCCTTTTGCCGCTCCCCTATGTCTCCTTCTGTTTGTTTTTGTGGCAACAGTGGGTCAGGTCCTATCAATGCCCTCATTTATTTGACATTGAAATAAAAGGAGAAAAAATGTTTTTTTACAGCATCATGTTTACATTCTCTTACAATCTTCCGCAGCACTTTTTTTCTATCATGTTCCCAAACAGCGGTTAACAGTTGCTGATGGCTCAAATATATGCTAATACCTGAGAAAACAATTCATATTTTTGTTTCTATCAATCAAGTAGAATGCTGATATGTGAGGACAGGCATGAACTCTCAACCACCTGAAAAAGTTATTGTTTAAAAGACAATACCGTACTTTAAATTTTAATCAGCCAATGCTTATAAAGCATTATATGGAGAGAAAAGATCCTTGAGAACCTATGCTGGAACTTCTGAGGCTGTATCTAAGAATTAATGATTGCTTTATTGGATCAGTTGTCTCAAGCTTAGGCATTTTATCCAAATAGCAATTTCACTGTGTCCATGTCTTTTCTGTATGTTAAAATTTCTGATCTAGTGGGTTCAGACTTCAGGGGGTATATCTGTTACCTATAACCTCAGGCGATATGGGGAATATAAGCAACTGTTATCAAGTGTACTCTCTAAGTGATTGTTTGACAAAATAATTATCCGTTATCTAAAACGCTTATGACTCCAGGTATACGTTTGGGCAATCAGCCAATGGCATTGGCTTGCAAACACTTCTCGACAATGGGCCTCGTGTAAGGCAATGGAGATGTCTTTCGAGCACACAACTCAGAGTTTAGTTCTTGTATTCCTGTATCAGCTTAAAGGACAGAGCTCATAAGTGGAAGCACCAACTAAATTTTATCCACTCTACCACGACGAGATATTGTTTTGTTTCCATTATTATTCTTTGAGAAAGTGTGGTGTTTTATGCATTGTTCTTTTATTCTTATCCATGTTCTTTGCATGACATTGGATGTAATTTGTTGGTTTTGTGAAAATGATATGAGCATGCTTGCTCGAATGGTTTGTTGGAGGGACCTGAGTTGCATATGTTTTTGACAGTCCTTTCTTCAATCCTGTACATGGCATTTATAATATTTCAATGTAATTTTCTTAAGTCTTCATGCAGTGTGTATATACGTTTCTGGAGCCCCTAAGATTATCTTGTTAAGCCCTTGTTGATATTATCTCTATTCTGAAAATTAAATCAAGCACGCAATATTTTAAAATTATAAAGCTTGTTCGGATAAGCATTAGAAGTCCCAATAAGCGTTTTTATGTAGCCATATTATGTTTACAACATTGTCAAGAGTATGACCTTGTTGATTTTGAACTATTCCAAAGTTCATTATAAGATTGTTGTTGAGTAAATATATAATATTTTTAAATCTATCAAATAGTTTCGGCTTACACTTACGAACACAGTGAGAGTGATGCGGAGCATGAAAGATTTTAAACATAGTATTAACTGGTATACATAAGCTCTGTCCTGACTAGTTTCTTTTGAGCGGGGGTAGTTTCTTCTCTTTTCTTGGTTAGCTCCTTTTTTTTTCCCCCAATTGTGGTTTCTTTTCTCTTGTGGGAGGCAAGAGCCTTTCTTTTCTGCGTGAGTATACACTTTTCATGAATGGTTCATCAGGAAAATAAAGTTGCGGATTAGATTGCAGCTAATGTCAAAAAGGGATTGGATCTTATGGAAGAGGCATTTGTGCCCCCACCCTCTTAGACACATTTACTTGATGAAAATGTTTGTGGAATACAAATGCAACCTTGTGATCAGGAAGGGATTGACTGATTTTCTCTCATGTCTACCGTTGCTGATTGCTCCATAGGTTTTGTGTGTTTCCATTTATATTATGTGTGGATGGGTTCGTGTTCTTGTGTAGTAGTAACAAGATCTGATTTCGTATTTGTCCGGTTGCTGTCATCTTTGTTGTGGTTTGCTATTGTTGAATGCTTTGTAATTAATTATTTGTTAGATTTAATTTACAATGACATTTCAATGGCCCAAAAAAAGAGGTATACAAAATAAAAATTGAAAGTTAAAAAACATTATATTTTATTGAGTAAAAAAAAATAAAAAATTATTAAATATTCATTACAAAATCCCCTTATCCCAATTGTAGCCAGTCACTTTTTTTAACACTACCCACTTGACTACGTTTTTGGCTCTGTACTCATTTCATTTTTTACTTTGTTATTTTTAAAAATTAAATACTATTAGTAGTAGTTCATATGATTTTTATATAATTATTTTATATTATTTTACTTTTTATCTAATTTTATTATTCTTTAAAATTCTATAAATCCTTACGTCTCAGATTTAAGAAAGATTTTTTTTTTGCCAATGATTTAAGAAAGATTCTAATAGTAAGAAGGAATCGATAAATTTTAATCTAGGTTGGAATTTTTTTTTTGGTTCAATTGAAGTTTCGTAATTAGGATATTTTATGTATTTAAATAAGATGTTTCGCAGGGGATATTTTCTAGTTATTCTAATAGGCATAACCGATATAAATGTGAGTGACACTTCCCCTCCAGTTAGCATATGAAATGGAACTCGAACGATTTGCCAGTAGTACCCTACGGCCAAAATATTTTGGGAAAATGACAGTTGAAGACCAAAACTTTGAATTAAATATAGTAAAAAACCTGAAAGGTTTTTTAATAGTAAATACAGAACAAGTCAGTAGTAAATTCGCGATATTCAGTAGTAAAAAAAATTGTAAGGTCCTTTACTGTATTTAATTCAAAGTTTTGGTCCTCAACTGTCATTTCTCCAAATATTTTCAAAAGCGTTTTTTGTATATATGTCGTTTCGTTTCGATCGAGTGTAGAAACGCGTTTCGGAATCACCATCACCTTTCTTTTAGGTTTCGGTACCACAGTAACTGCGACACCCTAAACCTCCACAATGCTGAGCTTTAGGAGCTTCTTGTCCCGCACCAGAAGGACCAAGAAAAAGAACAGAAACAAGCGCAAACTCAAAAGCCAATTCGCTTTCGACAAGCAAAACTGCAGTTACCATAAAAATGAATCGCTAAACCGGGAAGAAGTAATAGAAGATACTGAAGGTTTCAGGCTCAAAAGCTCTGCCCCATCAAACACTTCTTGGGTTCAACCTTTGGGCAATCTTTATCTCAACCCAGGTTCTATCAACTGCAGAGATACAGGTTTAGGTAATCTCCACACTCTGACTGATGAGCTTGTCCTTGAAATTTTGGGGTTGTTGAGTGGGAACAACTTGGGGGTTTTAGCAACTGTGAGCAAGTCCTTTTATGTTTTCACAAGCCATGAACCCATTTGGAGGAATCTTGTATTGGAAAATCTTAGTGGTGGCTTTAGGTATAATGGGTCTTGGAAATCTACTTATATTGGTGCTTACTACCCTTTATTTAATATCTCAAATATTGCCATTCAGAATTTGAAAGTGAGAGACTTCTATTCTGATTATCTTTTTCAAAGTTGGCTCTGTGCTAATCTTGAAATGAAACGCGAATGGCTGGTTAGGGATAATATATTTCGAAAGAAGGGCATTTCAGTTGAAGAATTTGTAAAGAATTTTGAGGAGCCTAATAAGCCAGTATTATTGGAAGCATGTCTTGATAATTGGGATGCATTTAAAAAATGGGATAGAGATTATTTGGTTCAGTTGTGTGGTGATGTTAAGTTTTCTGTTGGGCCAGTAGAGATGAAGCTTGAAGATTATTTTGAGTATTCAGATCAAATAAGAGAAGAAAGACCGTTGTACTTGTTTGATCCAAAGTTTGCTGAAAAGGTTCCAAATTTGGATTCACAATATGATGTTCCAGCTTACTTCCAAGAGGACTTGTTTAACGTCCTAGGCAAAGAGAGACCTGACTATAGGTGGATTATTGTTGGGCCAGCTGGATCAGGATCATCTTTTCATGTTGATCCAAATTCAACTTCAGCTTGGAATGCTGTAATCAAGGGCTCCAAGAAGTGGATATTATTTCCTCCTGATGTGATTCCACCTGGAGTTCATCCTAGCCCTGATGGTGCAGAGGTTGCATCTCCTGTTTCAATAATTGAGTGGTTCATGAACTTTTATGGTGCAACAAAAAGTTGGAAAAAGAAGCCTATTGAGTGCATCTGTAAAGCTGGGGAAATTGTCTTTGTGCCTAATGGATGGTGGCATTTGGTGATCAACTTGGAGGAGTCCATAGCTATAACCCAAAATTATGTCAGTAGGTAAGATTCTGTACCGCTTTCAGTAGGTTTCTGAAGTTAGATTAATTAATAGTATCCTATTAAGTAGTAGATTATTAATCAAGGAAAACCAATTTGTAATCCACATCTTTATAAGTTAATTTCTGTTTCAACAAGCTATGCTTTCTTGGTACTAGAACAAGTTGTGCTTTAATTAAAAGGGTATGCAGGAATGTTCTGGTTCATGTGATTTGGTCTTTACATTCACTTGCGGTAGTAATATAGTGATTTACCTCTTTCCATTGACTATTGAGAAGTAGTTCTCGGCTTCTAGATTCTTATGTTCCTGCATTTACTTTTGTCTTTTGTACATTGTGGTAGTGATGCTCTATTTTTGGGTCAAGGAGAAGTAGTTTAGTATTTTGAATGGTATATTGAGCATGAGGCAATCGTTCGGCTCGTCAGGTTTTTGCACTCTGCGATCAAGTGCTTGATTTTAATTGTTAAAATCATGGCACGTTTTTATTAGTTAGTGATTTAAGATAACGTTTTGGTGGCTCAGTGAATTTGGTGCTGAAGCCAAACATGGAAGTTTCATATTCAGGCTGACGCTATTATGTCTATTATATCTCTTCTGATATAGTTAACAAATTGCATTTTTTTTCACCCTGTTATCCTGTGTAAACAACTTGAAAAATGATAAAAACCCATGAAAAGCCAAATGCTAAACAGTTTAATGATATAACATTTATGTAGTGTTTAATTTGGTTACACCTTTGTATTTTGCTTGTGGATTCTGTAATTCCAAATGGTGCAGGATCAAAATTCTTTATTTGACAGAAATCATTGGTGGTAATTTATTACAGGAGAAACTTGCTTAATGTCTTGGATTTTCTTAAAAGGCCAAATGCGAGCGTGCTGGTATCTGGAACAAGAGATCGAGTGAATTTGTATGAGAAATTTAGAAATGCTATTGAGCATTCTTTTGCTGGAATAATTGAAGAACTGACGCTGAAAGAGGAAGAGAAACAGATCCAGCAGAACAGACTTTCCTTCTGGGATTCTGTCACAGATTCTAAAGTGGGAGCTTTCCACTTCTCTTTCTAGGGAGGCAAAAAGCAACAACCGATTTTGCTAATCACACAGTTCAGATGGATGATACAAATTAACATTTTAATTTGTCATTCGTTAAAAGTACTTTCATCGTTGTCAAGGTCATTACCATTTTTTGGCAATCTGCTGTAGTTTAAAAATTTGTAATAAAATTTTATTGTTTGAAAATTTTATATTGTCCCCATTATTAGACTTTTCACTGCACTATTAATTTTTTACTCACGTGGCTAATTCCATACCATTTTAACTCTCTTTAAAAATTATCCAAATATTTAACACGGGTTGGATCAAATGCCATGATTAGTTACATTTATTTTTTCACATAAAGCATACGTATTTAAAATGAAGTAATCAAAACTAAAAAATATATTTAAAAAAAAATTAATGGCAAAAATCTAGATTGAAAATTTAGAAATTGTAAAGATTCAAATACTCCCTCTTTCATAATATAAGATCATTTCTAAGAATTTACAAAGTATTTATGAGTTTTTTGCAATAATATTTTGATAAATTTATTCTTCAACTCACTCAACTTTTTTTAAAAGAAAAGTCAATAAAATTAATAAAGAGTATTTTTGAAAAATTAGTGATTTTTTTTTACAAAATTGAGATTTTTAATTAACTTTAACCACTTTCATTAATTTATGTAATTTTTTTAAAACATTTTATTTTATGAGGCTGAGGAAGTATAAGAATTGAATTAAAAAATAATTTAAATCATAAGAATTGAAAGAATTTTTTTTGTTCAATGATAAAAAATGGATACATGCATTCCAAATTTGAATGTTATGGAATTAAATGCATGGATTTATATATCTAAACTTACAAGATTTATTTACACAATAATACATATCTTAGGGTTAACCACACTCAATATATGAGACTTTAGATTTGGTAAATATTAAAAGAATTTCATGAAAAAAATTTATTTAACATATTTGATACACATCATTTAAATTTTTTAAGACTAAAAATAAACTTTTCATAGAAATATCTTCTCCCTTTCCATTTTTCTTAAAAAAATCCATCCCTACCAAATATTACATTAAACCAAAATCATACTCTTACACATCCCCTATTCATGTCAAACTGAGCGGGAGGATTTTTACCTTGCTGAAATCATGAGGAATTCAGAGGCCGTTATAACCCATGTGTTTGTATTCGGCTTGGAATAATTTTATAAATAAATAAATAAGTTTAAAAATCTGCAGTGTCTCATCCAACTAGAAATTACATATTTAATGTATTCCTGGGGTTTAAACGGATAACCACCAAACCAAACGAGGATATGCTTTCACAAATTACAGTTGGTTTAACATATTACAAAAATTCTTGTTACAACCTGTTCTTCAAGGGTACATTTTAAAGACAGGTATTCTTTTTTTGCCGGGGAAATAAAGATACGGTAAGGGTTGAAATAATTAGTCAGCAACGTGATAAAAAACGGAGTTACTTGTAGAGGATATGATCATACAGGCGATAGAGAAGCTGTATAAGAATCATCAGAGTACTTCAGGCCTTTTAGCAAACTTGACTGCAAGCCAGGGATGACCATGGCTCCAGGAATGCCAAATGTACCATTGCAGTTTTGCAAGCTTTCACCACCTGCATCCTGAGATTCTGATTTCTCACAAGTTGATTTCAAAGCAACATTCAAACCAATTGAGCTAGGTTCTGTCACAAAACTGTGTGACACAAAAAGAAGTAATCATCATTTAAGAGCCAAATAACAAAATTTGTGACACAACTTTTTCACTTGATTAAATAGCATGCATCATGAATCCATCACATCACTCAAGATATAGCTCATATGATCATGAAACCCAGCTTATTTTGGGACTCCTGCTAACTCAGAACAATCGGCTGGTCGACACAAACCATGAAGCCCTAACATGGAAGGCTAAGCTAATTGAAGCAGCTAAGCTGGGAAATGAGGAGGGAGAACCTAATGCTCCAGATCATGTAAATCTTGTCATTTTGCTTGCGTTGAGTTGTACATAGGGGTAAAAAAAATTAGACTGGACTAGCCAGTTCGATTGAGATATAAATGATGACCAAACATTCTCAAAACCAATAGAAAACCAGTCGAATCGGTATTAAACCAATACAAACCAGGTGAACCAATTTATGTTTTTATTTTTTTAAAATAAAATATTATTTTTAGTACTAAATAGTACTATTTTTTATATAATTTTTCTTATATTATAATATTGTATAAGTATTATTATGATATATTATTATTAATAACAATAAATTTACTTAACAAATAATATGAAAACAAAATATTGATCAACTACTTTGAATTCAAAATATTATTATAGAGGAATATTAACTTGTTTAGATTTTAATATTAAGTTGTAAAACTTATTAATAATATTTTTAATTTTATATATAATATATAAAATTAAATTATTAAATTTATTACTATCAATTTAATTCCGGTTAAATCATGGTTAAACTATTGAATCTTCAATCAGTGTCTTGACTAGTTTGATATCCAATCCAGTTTTTTTATCGTGGTTATACCAGATGAATTCCATGCATGGGGGGTTCAAACCATATACATCATGATATAAACCGCATGAATGTGGTCCTTACCAAACAATTCAAACAAGTATCATGATGCAGAAGCTATCCATACCTTGCCTCAAACTTTCTTCCTTCAGAACTCATCAATGAACATATACCAGAAATAATCCATGGTGGAAGAAATGTATCTTTAATTTCAATGCTACAACAAAGGCCATCCGATGAACCTTGGGCAATTTCAACATCTTTCCTATATAATTCATCATAGGAGGCAGCAATTTGTTCAGCTCTTCTCAGCTCCATGCATTTAATCTACACAAGAGTGTCATTTATGTTCCAATCATGTCTTGTTTCACAGCAAGAAAAATAACCAGTGTATAACGGGTAGCACTAGCATAGCAATGATACTTGAGTTTACAGCAAGCATTCAATTGTCAAGGGAAGGAATAAGTGATTGTTTGGAGGATAACGAAACATCTTATAAACACAAGTCCAGAGTGCGGATTCAAAAAATTAAGCAACTACTGACAACTATACTTGAAGATTCGTCATAGGCTTCAAGATGGTATTTGTTGCCTAATCCCCAACCCCAATCAACCATAATAAATTCCATGAAGGAAGTGCTAATACCTTTTCTTTCTCAAGTGATGTAGTAAAAGGATTAGCTTGACAGTTCAACAATCAACTAAACATCAGCTAGAAACTAAAACACAGTGTAAAAATAGAGTACGACAATTATAAAAGAGGGGGAAACACGAAGGTATGACATACATCAGGAGAAGAAACTGCAGAATTTTGAAATGGCACAGGAGAACATAATACAGGGACATCCATACCAGACAGTGAGGTAAAGAAAGATCTGCAGACAAAAGGAATTAGTCAGCAACAAGCTAGAAATTGAGTAAACATCAAATTAGTATAACCCAGTGACATAATATGGAAAAACTGGACAGGAACATTCAAAGAAAGTTAACCATTAATTAGTTAAATAGTCACCTGTAATTTAGTAAAAGGTCATATAAACCATGTACATTCATGTTGCCACTGAAAACCAGTAAAGATTCTGGGGTGTTATCAACATCAGAGAAGGATCTTAACCGTCGAGTCTGCAATATGTTCAAAGAAAGCACCAATCAACTAAAAAATATGAAACTTATGGATGGTGAAGTTAACTAATAGACCTGTAGTGGGAGCATAAGACAGATACAAGAAGGACAATCATTTCTACCACAGTAATCTTAACAAGTGTTGAATATATAAGCAGATATAAAAGAAATGCAAACATTGAAGCCAATAGAAATACAAGAAGGACAATCATTTCTATTAATGAAATTCCCATACATAATCATCAGATAGTCAATAAAGAAAGCCAATAGAAAATTTGTGTAGCCAGTTAGACTTATCAAGAGAATCATAAAGAATGCTATTTACTAGTTATAGCAAAACAAATATTCCCCAATGTCAAAGAAAGGGATTAATCAGGCATCGCATAAGAAAATGAGCAACATGAATAGTCTATAGAATCAAACCTGCCCCAGATTATGCTTCTCTATTTCTGAGAGCTCAACAAGATCTTCAGTAGCAATCTGCTCCACTTTAGAATGGCATAGAGGCATAGAGAAACAAACATCCTAGTCAACAGGGATACCACCAAAAATAAATACAGACGTGATCACAAAATAAATATTGAGGGCACATTGCAAGTATAAGAACAAAAATAGGAGAATCCTTTTTTGGGGCCACTAAAATAGGAGAATATTTAATTTCACAGAATGTAGTGCTTTAATTTCTATCTCTTTGTTTATCCCAAAAGAGAGACAGAGTGAGTGAGAGAAGATAATTTACACCTAATATTATTAATTAAATTCAAATATACAATCTTTTTTTAAGTTGTAATATTCACTAGTTTAACCATCAAACAAAGATAACCTAGTAGATTTTGTTTTTATTTTCATGTATATACGCAACAAACAACTCAATAGCAACACCAATGAGCTGATAGCTCACATTATGCTAGTTTAACCACCAAATGGGGAGAGCTTAATGTCTTGGGTTTGATCCCTACCCTTAACTCTTCCCTACTCCCCTCCCCATGTCAATGACCTGCTATGTAACAAATATAAAACCTAATAGTCAGTTTCACCAAGATTTGCCTACAAGATATTCTGTCCAAGGCAAATTACTCTTATCCTAAGTACACATTACAGGAAATAATAAAATTTGAAAGAAAAGTATATTAACAGAGTGAATACTGAGCAAGCAGTGACATGTAAGTACAAAGCACACATCAAAGTGAGTAATTTGTAAGCATATTCTTACATGCTCTCTTAACAATGATCTCAAACCTCTGGTTGACTGTGAGATATAAGCATCGCATGAGGATTTGGATCTATCAGAACCATCATTGCCAGTGAACATCACCACAAACTGGGAAGTGCAAACTAGAAGATGGAGGGAACACAGACAGATTAATACTTGGTTTCCATTCAAATTCGAAATAATAACTAAGTAAAGTAGTGGAACAAGGAAGGGCATGTGATAACCATAAAAGATGCCACATGCATTATTGCGGAGCATGTAATAAAGATTCCGGAAAGATTCTCCCCAATCCACTTGCCGTTTATTTAAGAACTCCAATTCTACTGTGTTAAAGGGAAATATTAACCTCAGTATAAAGGAGAAAAACAAGGAAGAGACTAGAAATGGGAAAGTTAAAAGCTGCTTATCTGCTTGACAAACCTCCATCTGCAGTTGCTGAGCTCAACACTGATATGAGAGAAGGTGGTAGGATGGATTGAGGATACATCCATGCATGCAAAATTTTAAAGCCATCAGAATTAGATGTGAGATGTGAATGACCACTCATATTTTGACCCTTGAAAGTGCTATTTTTGAAGGTGAATTGAGGCAAAGTACAATGCATAAATGACCTGTGAACCCTGAAATTTCAAAATCAACAAGAAACATACAGGATGACAATCAAGAACACCAGGGATAGTTGACACCAACAGAGTAAGTAGGCAATATAGTATCTAGATAGATCACATCAATGAGTGTCACATTAACAAAGTAAAAATTGTATGTCATTACTCTCCATTCTCAAAGGAAGGATATCAGCCATCCTATGAACTCACCAATTCACAGAAGAAGATACCACACGCACACTAGTTTTCAGTGTAAGATCCAGAGGAGCCTTATGGCCAGGTACATGGCACTCATTGATAAAATTGCCTGCGGTGGATGATGGAGTATCTCCAAGTCTTTTAGATGAATTAGCAGCTAAACCACAACTCGCATGTAGTTCTGGGGCAGCTAGTCCTCTTAATGCATTACCCTATAATTGAAAACCTATTTGCAATAACAACCAAAATAAAAGTACTTAAGAAGTAAAGAGATCTGCCAATGTATACCATATCAATAGCTGCCAAGCCCGAAGATCTATCAGCAGATGATGAAAGCTCAGTTACGGTTAGGAACTTTCCTTGGCTGCTCTTTTCAAGTGTATGACAAGATTGCAATATACTATCATTGTTTACTTCACTAGAAGTAACAGTATTCTCTAAGCTGAAAGGAATTACAAATACAATCAACACAGGGACATTTAAATTTGAACGAAAGAGAACACATAGTCAAAAAGGCAAACCATGATATCCCTTGCTGTCTTGTGGTGGTAGAATTAGTAAGAACATAGAGATTCTTAAGGTTGCTAATTTTCTCCGTAGATGTATTTTCCTAAACATAGAAACAAGGTTACTTAGTTCACGTCCAAACACATTAGCAGTCAGAGATTTGCTATCCAATTAGGATTTTAGCGAAAAGAAAATTAGAATAAGTAGAGATTTGCTATCCAATTAGGATGTTAGCGAAAAGAAAATTAGAATAAGTCACATGAGTAGGACAAATGGAATAACCTTTGCATTTTCTTTTCCAGAAATCATTCTAAACCTGGACTTTTTGGCAGGAAATACATCATCAACACGTGTGTCAATAAATTTGGGGTTCCTTGATAGTCCTGGCCTTTTAAGCCCATTATCCACCTCACTGGTGTTGCAAACATGAAACAAACAAGTTATCAGCAAGTTATGAAATAACAAATTCAAAGAGAATCAGGAGAAGCTTACTTTGAAGTACCGCTCAAGGGCAATGGAGATTCATCAGTAAGGTCCACAGCCACAGCACTGGCCCTCTTCAACTGCTCTCCCTGCCAATCACAAACAGATGGTATAGACATGAGAATTTTTGCCTCTGCAGTCCGCAACAGGTCATTAATAGCAGTCAATATGAATTAAAAGATGCTGAAAACCTAAATGAAACGGTGACATGACTTTATGGGGATAGGTGTTTTGTTCTAGAAACTTCAATTAACCTGAAACGAGAAATTAGCATATGTGCTACTATCACAAGAGCGATACATGAGGACAATTATCATTCATTTTGTTATGATTTATAATGTATAATAGATAAGAAATATTTCTGGCAACAAAACAGAACAAATTAATATGTCTATGAGATATTTTAGTCCAAAGCAAACGACCTAAAATCATCCAGAGACTTAAAAAATGCTTGCGAACAAACCACTGGATAAGCAGCACGAATGAAATAATTTATATTTACAAACCCCTAGCATATCATTGGTAATAACTCCACATTCACAAATTAGCCACTTTACACATACCTTTGACATTGAGGACTCCAAGAAACTAGGCAGCCTAAGCATTTCTACCAGAAACACAATTGAATTTTATCTTGCAAAAGAAAAATTTAGAGATTTACCCTCAATTCTGATGGCGTCTTTCTTTTCATCATTGTGCCGCTATTTGGAGCCCCTGAGCCAATTAGATGAGAGCTATGGAGTAAAGAACTTGGTGGAACAACTTTTGCCATGCCGTGGCTTCGAAAACCACAATTGCAACTTCCTCGCCAATCAGAGCATATCCTAAGATTAATTGAAATAGGTTTAGCAAGCACGCGAGAAAGATTTCAGGAAATCAAAATTTCCACAGTCACACAAGAAATATTGTAAACCTTAACATATTCGATTTAAGAGTTATAATAGGGGCAAACAACACAGGATCGTGAACAAGATTTTTCCAAGGTGTATATATAAAGACTGGAAGCAATTCAGAAGCTAAAGAATCGAAAGATCAATCTCATGACACCTCCATTTTTGGGTAAAATACAGAATGCCCTAACCTGAGATTGAATCAAGTCTCCGATTCTGTATTAGTTACGACCAAACTACGATTTTTGGGCAGACTCTGAGCAGAGCTTGAGGGAGAGTCAGAGCAGCGAGACTGAACTAATTGGAGTGAACTGAGATGGCCACGATGTGAAAATTAGCGGCGAAAAATGAAATGCGTTCAAAAGCAATTTGATTTCCCTCCTGTTACTGACGCCGTAAGCGCGGCGCCGTTCATGACCGTTCTAATTCTCCTAAATTTAGGAGTTTCGAGAAATGGTTGTACTAATGTACTTGTATCTCCCACTTTGGTCAAGGCCAAGAAGAGATCAAGACGATTTACATTTTAGAAAATTTAATGGTTGTAATAAATAAACAACTTAAAAAGATAGAAATAGCAATTTATCCTAAATGTCGAGAGGACTAAACTTCCCCTTTGTAACAAGTAATTCAAAACACACGCATATAAAAAAAAGTTTATTTCAAAATTCAGTTCTTTATTCTATGACTTTGTTTGGAATGAAAAAAAATATAATGAGAGGAATATTAAGAAAAAAATAAAAATAAATTTAGATAATGAAGTATCTAAGTTCCTTTTTATTTTCTTCTTGAATATTTCTTTCTTTTTTATTTTTTTCTCATCCAAACAAATGGTTAATGTTGATTTAATTTTGATTATCATTCAAACTTAAATCGTATAACCTTGAAAATAACTTCAGTATGATATAAAATCCTAGTGATATTTTTATAATTCAATAAATAATTAGTTAATAAAATATATCTAGTAATGAGAATCTTAACACTTGAAAACGTATAATTTGATTTTTTTAAAGTTATTCAACGTCAAGTGAAAATAGAGAAAAATAAATAATGGTGAATTCCAAGTCACTCATAATCTCATATATTAAAAGTTTTTTATTTTGTTTCTATCTCAAGCATTGTTATTAGAAACACAGGTTAAAAACTTGTTTAATTTACTTTTTGATAAATCAAATCATAGTTTATAATCATATTTTTTTATTTAAATAGATTTATGATGAATTTCTCTATTTTTATTCAAATTTTATTTTTATAATATATGGTTATTTTAATATTTTTTTTTACAAAATAATAAATTCCAACGTATTATCGATTTTATTTGAGGTAAGCAAGGCCCAATAGGCACGATCAAACCCGCTCGGCCAGATGTGTGTTGGGTTAGAAATAATCAGGCCGGACCAGGTTACGGTTTCTTTTCAGCATCACTCTCTAACTCTTCTCTCCACTTTGCTCTCACAAGTTGCTTTGCTTCACACCCTATCCTCCTCAAGCAATCCTCCTTTGTGACCATCATTGTCATTGCCATCATGACCCCCTTACCTCTTCTTCCAAGCATTCTCTTTCCTATGCCGAAGATTCTTGCCTTTGCCGCTACTATCTCTATGCTAAAGCCTGTAGATCTATTTCTTATCTTCTCTGCCTCTGTGATTAAGATCTCTTGATCATTTTGCTTTGTTTATTGTAATCTTTTTTTTATGAAATTAGATCTTTGTTATTCATTGTTTGGATTGCTGTGGATCTTTTTCTCTCTTCTTTGATTCTACTTTGATCTATGGCTAGTTGACTTTTCATTTTCTTCTTCCTTCTGGGTTTTGTGGTTAACCGGGTATGCTCGGTACAGCCCGACATTGAGTTCGAACCGGTTTGGTTGTTGCCGGACTAGATTATGGGTTTGCATAAACCCGGACCCGGTTCAATCCATACACACCCTTATATTTGATGTCACCAAAATGAGTCAAGTTGCTAGCAAACACGCGTAGGTCACAAACATGCACCAACTCGCTAGTGCATGGGATAAACTCATTCAAACTCGGCGTTTGGGAAGCAAGTAGGGCGAGTTACTCTTGTCATGAGATCACAGTTGTCATATCGTCACACTGTCTCATGGCATAGGTTCAGAGGCAAAGTATTTTTCCATGGTACCAACTTGTAATGCCTGAAACACGTAAAAAATATTTTATTTTATTGTTAACTCTTTTGAAAATATTCAGAATTAGTAGTCAGATTAATTAATGAAACACTAGTAAATTTTTTAAATAAAAAATAATATATTTCACCAAAAAATATATATTTGTACCAAAATTACTTCAAAAAATGATAAACTTATACTAAATATATCATTCAATGAACTAATTAGACCAACCTTTTTTCAAAAAAATATTTTACTAATTATTAAATTGTAACAGTATAAATAATAAATGGAAATAAAATACATATATTAAATTTTGATTATGGTAAATAAATATTTATGTATAAATCTTATTAAACTTAAAATTGTAAATTTCAGAACATATTTAAAATTTTTTCAATTATGGTAATTTGGTTTAAATTTTGATTACATATTATTTATTTCTTACTTATATTTTATATATTTTAGTGATTATTTATTCTTGATCTGGAGAACTTTAAAATCTCCACATTTTAAAGAAAAATTTATATGGTTACATATGTTTTTGCCGGATTATATATATGATTACATATTTCTCAACTGAAGAGCATTGTCAAATAAAATAGACCAAACACTTTATTGAGGATAATCACATTAATGACCACATTGTGTGTGTGTGTTTTGCCCCTTATAATACCAAATAGGGAACGGGTGATTTATCACCCAACTACGCGTGATTAATCCTTTTTTTCAAGCTCTGTCTTGCCTTTTAATTAAAAAAAATACTAATCGATCTTCCAATAAAGCCGCATGGACTTCAAACGGAACTCTTCCGTTGCAAAACTTTCAAGTCAATCAAAGATAAAAATATCTCATGATATATATATATATATGTAACTAGTATTAATTTTAAATGGATTTTTTTTCATAGACCTGTAGTGGAAGATTTTTTTTTAAAATAAAAAGCTTTTTTAACAATGAAAATGCTAAAAAAAATATAAACCCACACACATGAATATTATATATATATATATATATAAATCAAATTAGGAAGTGAATCACGTACGTCATGCTTTGATATTGAAGTAACCTATTCTTATGATTAGACAACGAAAGGGTTGATATGTGTGTGTATGTGAAGTTCATACAAAATCCACAAAGCGCATTAAAGCCTGAAAATCAGTAGAAAGGGAAGTAGCGGGGCCAGGCGTAGAATTAAGCTTGAAGCGCTCCAAATGGGTGATCTGGTCAATAGGGTCCTCCTCCAATTCTGGACGATGTAACTTGTTGTCGCAAGAAAACGGAGAAGAAGTGGAAGATGGTGGATTGGAATTCCCAGTTAGGTGCTGCACAAGACTCATAAATTCTTCAGGCCTCGCGTGAAACACCTTCGGAGATCTCAAATATACCACGACCGGAGAGGAATATTGCTTCTTCATCTTGCCGGTGGAGCTCTTGCTCACCATAAGAGGCGCAGGCCTTGGACCCTGCAGCTTCATTCTGCTTGCTCTGGATTGCGAATCCATCTTGTATATATTTTCTGATGTATGATACTTCTTTCAAGGTTTAAGTCGTGTTCTATATTTATAGACAGAGAGAGAGAGAGAGGGAGGGAAGGGAGTGGGGGTGGTTTAATAAAAGACTTTTCGAGCACATATGTATGAGTGGTGTTAATTAGTTGACAAAAAGACAAGCACTTTTGTGGTCTCCACTGATTTCGTCTTTTTATTGCTTTATTATATACCAACGTGTTTTGTATTTTCTGGTGCTTTTGAACTTCTTAAAATATGGGAAGGGAAATTACCGTCTTCTGTAAAATTTGCCGGCCGGCTTTGGACAATGGGTTTTCACATGTCAAAATTCTCCAGAAGGAGTTACACAGTCACGGTCAAAGTCATTTCTGTGCACATTTTCCTATCCATGCCCCCATTCATTCATTCATTCATTCATTCATCAATACTATAATATAGTATGATCAGAGATTATAACGTTAATAAATAAATCATCATTCAAACCTTTTTTTATTTTTTCTTTTCATCTCCTTCCTTTTTCTTTCTTTCTTTTTTGTTTTTTGAGAAATTTCAACCGTGGACATGCACTTTGATAAAACTATATATATTTTAGTGAAACAAAATAAGTTTTAATTGTTGAAAGAATCTAACGATCAGGTTGTTGCATTCTCAGTTATATATAATACAGTAGATTTTCTCAGTTCATAATAACACATTCTTAGGATTTTTATTTTCTCATGCAAACACAGCAATAAGTAAATTTATGTTTCCCCTCCCCGAAGATATAACTACTCACTGATCATATATATATATATATATAATCATTCAATATCTGATTTAAACAAACATGAAGACTCTGCTCCTATATTTTAAATGATGCATATATGAAAATACAGACACAATAAAAGCCAGCAGACTCAGTTGATACATTTTTAAAATGATGCATGCAAATACAGACGCAGTAAAAAAGCTAATTAAACACAATGTCAACCTAATTACAATTAGAAATTGTACATCGGAAAGACTGTAATAAGTCAAAATATATTACTTATAGCACCGAGAAAAAAAAATCCACACTCCACATGTATAATATATCAATAATAATCGCGGAATTAATAAAAAGTCAAAACCACAGAAATTAATTGAAGGTTGAAGAAATGCTTCAAAATGAATTGATTTGAACGCTTCAACGTCCATTCTGCTAGTTTTCTTGTTCTTCATTCGCCACTTTTTATTGAGGTCATTTTTTATTGAATTGATTTGGTTATTAATTAGAGAATATCAATATTCCTTGTTTCCGCTAACTCGTCTTTTAAATTTTATCAGCGACTGCCCAAAAAAATAGCAGTGACTCATCTTTACACACACAGAGAGGGCTAAGCCCACACAGTAGACGAACTATTACAAGAGGGACAGAGATCCCAGCAATCTCATCCTCTATGAACTCATGAACATAAGAAGGAGCCTCCTCAAAGATGGCCATATGTAACCTTAAAATTACTGCCATATAGCAATAGCACTAACTCATCTGGATAACGACTGTACATGTGCATGCAAAAACAACATATATTTCTCACCGAAAAAAAAAAGTGTTCAACATTTTTTGTGATTAATTAATTATCGAATTGCCACCATGAACTCTCATGATATGAAAATATTCTTATTAAAAGAATTATATATAATGCCTTTTGAAGCGAGCAAATTTGAAATTAAGAAATTATTTAAAAAAGCAGACAAAATATATTTATATTTATATGTGTGCGCGTGGATATGAATACACACACACGAGATTTCTTTTGATAATGCATGTATTAATTAAGCTGAAATTTTTTGCCCTAAATAATACGTCGTATCATTGATTCAACAAGCAACCAGTATATATATATATATATATATATATAGCTAGTCAGGGTTCCTGAGGCGTCACATGAAACACGTTAGGAGATCTCAGATATATCACAACCGGAGAGGAATGTTGCTTTTTTCCTGCAGCGCGCATGCTTCGTCATCTTTCTGGAGCTCTTGTTCACCATAAGAGGTGCAGGCCTTACACCCTGCAACTTCATTCTGCTTGCTTTGGATTAATTGCGAATCCATCTTGTGTTTTTACACACACACACACACATTAATGCTTCTTTCAAGTTTTTAAGTCGTGCTTTATATAGACAGGGAAAGGAGTGGGGTGGTTTAAGAGGAATGGGGTGGTTTAAGACTTTGAGTATTTGTATGAGTGGTGTGTTGACCAAAAGACAAGACATTTGTGGTCTGCTCCCTTTTTTTTTTGTCTTTATAATTTGCGTTTTGTTGTTTTGGTGCTTACTGGACTTCTTTAAAAAGAAAGGGGAAAGTGGGGTTATTTTGTAAAATTTGCCGGCCGGGTTGGGGGAATCGGCATTCCATATGTGTCAAAATTCATCAGACAGAGCCATATAGTCACGGTCAAAGTCATCTTATATATATATATATATATGAACATTTTCCTTTCCATGCCCCATTACTATATTATATTATGATTACATATTCTGATGCTAAGAAATGACCGTTCAAATCGTCGATCGGTTTTTTCTTTTCATCTCCTTTTTATCTTTTTTTTTAAAAGATAACCATAGAATAATATTTTTTAAAACCAAAAGTATTTTCACCTGATATAGTCAAAGACTAATTTTTTCAATATATATACTTAAAGGATTTAACTATTTACTAACTATATTATAATTTTGGTAATCATATAATAATTTAATGATAACATTTGGTTAGCTTTACTTAATAATTAAAATTTCACCGAAACAAGTTAGTGTAAGTTGTTACATTCTCGATTATATATATAATAGATTAGATTTTCCCCATAATATTTTGACGAAAAAATATTTTTCCCATGTATAATAGCACATTCCTACTATTATTTTTCCTAAAACAAGTCAGCAAATAAATTTATGTTATTTTTCAAAATAAACCACTCCGTGATCATAAGCATTCAACAAATTAATCTGTTTTAAAAAATCAGTAGACTCAATTCCTGCATTTTCAAAATGATGTATGCAGACACACAGTGTCAGACACACGGGGAAGAATGTCAACCAAATTAAAAATGCATCGTTGAAATCAACGAGTACTGGTTATAGTTAAAGAAATGAGAGTCATTTAAGTATAATGTTTTAGGTTTAAAACTATTTTAACGTAGAAAATGTTTTTAAAAGAACTTTCTCTTAAATAAGATTTAACCATAGTTTAATTTGAATTAATTGGAATCTAAAGTAGCAATTGAATATCAGATTATTATTTAAAAAAAATACATTATTGGAAGAAACATATGCTAAAAGTAAAGTTAATATATATGTATATATTGATAAAAATGTCAATATATTTTATCTGTTACTATATCACGGGGAAAAAAGTCCACGTTCCGCATCATATATCGATAATAACGACATATATATACTTAATGAAAACTAAAATGTCAAAAACCATACAGAATGAATTGATTTGAACACTTCAATTAAATTCCATCTTTTTCTCCTGTTGGGGTCATTTTTATTGATGTTATGTCATATATAGAATAACAACCCCAACTCTATGGTATTCAGAGGTCAGATGTATATTCCATCCCTATCGCATATTCACAATATTCCTTCATATATTTTCTTCATTACCAGAGAATATCATTCCTCTCGTTTCCTCAAATTCATCTCTAAATTTTAATCCATCTCTACCCAAAATAGCAGCAACTTATCTTTACATCACGTGTGCACATGTGCATGCAACATGCAACGACAACATATGTCACATGTTTAGTTATTAGATTACATCATTTGCTGACCTGTGCATTGCATGAACACATCAAGGTTCAACGAAATATCATATAACATTGTAAATATAAAATAAAATTAAAAAATGGAATGATACAAAACAATTAAATAAAAATAATATTGACGCCTGGTTTCCCAAAAAAAAAACAAAAAAACAATATATAATAGTGTTTTGAATTAGAAAAACAAAATTAAAAAGTGACATGGGCACAAGCCCAAAATGTGGTCAGTACAAATATCAATCGCAAGAAAATATACACAATTTTGGAACAAGGGGACTGTCAAATAAAACTCTCATGCTATGGACATTTGCTAAAAAGAACTATAATTATACTTATAATTATAACATGATGTCTTGTAAAGCCAGCAAATTTGATGTTAAGAAATTAAGTAAATATTAATATTAGTTGTGTTGGCCGAAAAAAAAAAAGAAACATATTTATATATGAGAATTTTTGTTCATATTTTAATTTTTAATTCATCTTAAATTTTTACAATTAAACATAATATTAAAAATAAAAAAATTCATGTCTAAATTTATTTTCTACTATCTCGATTTCAATTTATAATATATTTTTAACTATAGTATAAATAAAGAGCAAGATAGTACTTTAACATTCTTCCAAATTACTATCATTTAACAATAATTAATATACTCCTTGTATTAGTTATCTTTGGCGTTCGTAGCCTTGGTCTTCTCTTTCTGCACTAAGGTCATGCAATTCTATTATTGTGAAGAGTGACATATTTAGGGGACTATTATCTAATTGATTTTATGTTTAACCAAACCATTTTCTCATTGGTTAAGAAAAAATAATTATTAAATATATTAGAAAGGTAACATTTTAATGATGAATATTTGGGCCTAATTATTTAGGGATAATTAAAAAAAATAAAAAATTACACTAATAATCTGTAAAGTGCAAGATGTTTCAAAATATAGACTTCTAAAAATAAATGCACAGAGCGGGAATGAAGGGAGTATAAAAAAAGCTGAAATATTAGATAATATACTAGTTTTAACTATTTTTTTAATTTTCCAATTACCCATAGGGAGAGGGGAAAAAACTCCAGTCATCTCCAATCTTCAAATATTCAGATTTTACGTCAAACGATCATCCTCTCATTGAATCCCGTTTTGATAAAATTGTTGAATCCATTCCTACATCGGGGAGATCATGGAGCTGGACTGGACGGGAGTCTCGTTTAGGTGCAATTAGGATATCCAGAATCGATGAGGCTTTCTTGGACGGAATTGTTTATTCGAAGTCCCCAATCTTAATGTCAATGGAATCATCGGAGATCAATCTTCGCATTGGCATTCAAAGGAGCCCGTGGAGGAGAACGCCGCGAAGGATATAATTTGATGGGCAACGTTTGTGTGGGACCTAACCTTGGTGGGGGGTTCTTGCAATCTATCACATCCGCTTTTAGGAAAAGCCCGCCGCCGGACGGAAGGCTCCCGCCGCCTAATGCCGACGACAAAAATAAAGGAGCAGAAAATGCTGGGCCTAATTCATGTAAAGATTCCGATGTTCCAAAACCAGTTCAAAGTGCACCACCTGAATTGGTGAAGATCCCCAGTGATGAAAAAACACCATCGGAACCCGAAAAGCCTGTTAAGCCAGAGGTCAATGAACCTACCTCCACTACTGCTGATGCTGGGAGAGATGAAAAGCCCGTTAAGCCGCCGGAGGTGGTCAATGAACCTGCTTCTAGTAATACTGCTGAGGCTGGGGAAGCTAAAAAGCCTGTTAAGCCGGAGGTGGTCAATGAACCTTCCTCTAGTAATACTGCTGGGGAATCTTCGAGACCTACTCATATTAAAAGGTTATCGAGTGTGGGACTTCGAGTAGAATCGGTATTAGGGAGGAAAACTGAGAATATAAAGGATCTTTATAGTCTGGGGCGGAAGCTTGGACAAGGGCAATTTGGAACAACACACTACTGCCTAGAGAAGGCTACTGGCAAAGAATTCGCCTGTAAATCCATTGCCAAGAGAAAACTGGCCACACAAGCTGATGTAGAAGATGTCAGAAGGGAGATTCAGATAATGCACCACTTGGCAGGCCACCCCAATGTGATTCAAATAGTAGATGCTTATGAGGATGCTGTAGCTGTTCATGTTGTTATGGAGCTTTGTGCTGGAGGGGAGCTTTTCGACAGGATCATACAGAGAGGGCACTACACTGAGAGAAAGGCAGCCGAGCTTGCAAAGTTAATAGTTGGTGTCGTGGAGGCTTTCTTTTCTATGGGGGTCATGCATCGGGACTTGAAGCCAGAGAACTTTCTGTTCGTCAGCCAAGAGGAAGAGGCACAACTCAAGACTATAGATTTCGGGCTCTCGGTGTTCTTTAGACCAGGTATACTCATCTCATTATTGACTTTGATGGTTAATTATTCTTGATTTATTCCTACGCTGCCCTTGGAGTTGATCATGGATTTACTTTTTTATTGAGCTAACCATATTGGTTCCCTTTTTAGTTACTTTTAGCTATTGCGAATAAAGACAAGCTGGGACACTACTCCATTGGCCTTTGTCATCGCCAACATTTTAAATCTTTCCTTTGTTGTTTCAATCTTCGTAAATCAATTAAAAGAAGACGCTAGGTTGCAAACAAACGTTATTTTTTTTTTTGGCCACAGCAGACAAACATAATTAATAATGGTTAATTAGATCATTTGTTTTCTGCGTGGGGCCATTAGCACACTGTACACTTACTTATCTATTGTCACTCTCAATCAATTAATCATTTCCAATGTCCTTGTCCCCTCAAGTGCGACAGGATATCACTGTTTCCTAGCTGTTTGGTGCGCTTATGATGAATTGAATATTTTCTACTTTGAAATGAGAAACATATTGAACGTTTCAGGTGAAACATTTACCGATATGGTCGGGAGCCCCTACTATGTGGCCCCTGAAGTTTTGCGGAAGTGCTACGGTCAAGAATGTGACGTCTGGAGTGCCGGGGTAATCATTTATATTTTACTGTGTGGAGTTCCCCCATTTTGGGACGGTGAGAATACTCTGCCACCTAACTCTGCAATCTCAACTCCCTTGCAATATCTGTTTGTGTCTGTAAAGTGTATTAGTTACATATCAATTCCTGATGTTTCTTTCTTTTTTTTTTTGGATCAGAAACGGAGCTAGGCATATTTGATCAAGTTTTAAAAGGAGAACTTGACCTTGTCTCTGAACCATGGCCAAACATATCTGCAAGTGCAAAGGATCTTCTTCGAAAAATGCTTGTAAGAGACCCGAAGAAGCGACTATCGGCACGTGAAGTTCTTAGTGAGTGACCACGCCTCTGTGTTGCTATACGATTTGATCTAAAGTGTGCAGCTTGTGATAGTTTTCATACTCCTTTACCTCTACAGATCAGTTTGATTTTTCATGTAATGTAAATAATCTGGTTATCCGGGATTATTTTAGACAACCATAAATTTATAACGCCAATTTATCTTGTTAGTAACTCACTGTCTCACTCAATTGAAAGCTGCAACATATTACAGACGAAGACCCTTTCTATTTTCAAATAGAAAAATATTCTCAATTGTTTGCACCATTGCAACTCTTATCTGATTAGTCTCAGTAATTACCATAACTTGTGTTCTGTTTGAAACACATGCATCTTCAGTTTTAAATAAATAAGTGCAATGAGTCAATTTTTTGATGATGTGCAGGTCACCCTTGGTTCCAGACTGAAGGTGTTGCTCTTGATAAACCTCTTGATTCTATTGTTTTAACTCGTTTGAAGAAATTCTCTGCCATGACCAATTTCAGAAAAATGGTCATCCGAGTGAGTACCCTCCAGCTATCTAAGACTACACTTATCCGATGGCCCAAGTGGAAATCTTGAAAATAATCTTATATATCTGCTGTGATGCACAGTTTCAGTATGTCTGTGTGGAATATTATTGGCCTTTATAAGAAATTCCAGAATTATGAGCACAGCTTTATTTATTGCTCAAGATACAATGGCATTTTCTAGTTGAAATATACTTTTCTAGAGAAATTTTACTAAAACTCTCTCTATAAATGGATCATATTTATCTGATTGCTTGAAGTCATTATCGAAGAATAAAGCAGACGCAAGGTTGTTACCTTTTTCTTTTTTTGTAACATTTGAATTTTTCAATTTAGGACTGAAGTGAGAGACAGGTGATCTGTTTAGTAAATGACGGCTATTTGAAATTTTTGGCGTATCATTTCACATAATTTGGATGTTTTGAATTGTCTCCTTAGCAGTTGTACCAATAATACTTGGTTGTTTAACATCTGGTAGAATAATATTTCCATATCAATTCCCTTGAAGATTATTCTGACCATTGTTTTAAGTTGTTAGTGGCATGATATCAGATGACTTTGCGGAATTATTCTTTGACAACAGTTAATTGCTGAAAGTCTGTCGGAGGATGAGATAGCTGGGTTGACAGAAATGTTCAAGATGATAGACACAGATAATAGTGGACACATCACTCTTGAGGAATTGAAAGTTGGTTTGGAGAAAGTGGGTGCTGTCCTCAAGGATTCTGAAATTAATCAGTTAATGCAATCGGTAAGTCCTAGCATGAAATTCAAATTGGCATCTGTATTTAGGCATGTATCTTGTCCAACAAAAATGAGCAGGCTAGGCATCGGAGAAAACATTGCTTGCATTGTTTAGAAGATTTCAGGGAGAATATGAATAGCATTGTTTTGAAGATTTTAGGGAGAATATGAATAGCGTGCATTACACACTAAATTGCAGAAAACTAAAATCACAAAAATTAAGGTTGATAAAATTTGATAGAAGGTTTGAAAAGAGACTCTCTCTCTCTCTCTACTTCAGTCTCTTTCTAAAATTTTACTCTGCCTAAACAAGAATGAAAGCTCCTTTATATAGACCTGGCTCGAACTGTTGCAACAGTTAAAGGTTCACATGTCTCCGTAATTGTTGTAGTGTCTGATCAAGGTACACGATACAGGAGTTGTGACTAATTGTTTAATTCATTTAAAAATTCTATAGAGGACTTTAATATATATTACTTCGTTTCCTCCTGTTGTATGCTAGATGGTAACTGAGAGAAAATTCTTCTCCTTCTTCTTCTTTTTCTTGTCTGCGTGTGTGTGTGTGGGGGGGTTATCTTCTAGGAAAATTATATATCTCATTGAGAATGTTAACTCGGCAGTGTTAATGTTGTTGTGAGTAGGCTGACAGTGTTGATGCACTTTTGTTATCAATCCAGTGACAGGTTCTGAATTCCATCTAATTACTAATTTTGTTTTGTTTCTTTAAACTTCAGGCAGACATTGATAATAGCGGTACAATAGACTATGGTGAATTTATAGCAGCTATGCTTCATGAAAACAAGATCTATAAGGAGGACCATCTATATACAGCCTTCTCCTATTTTGACAAAGATAATAGTGGGTACATTACGCGAGATGAGCTCCAACAAGCCTGTCAACAGTTTGGTCTGCAAGATATTCAATTAGATGATCTAATACGTGAAGTTGACCAGGATAACGTAATATGATCCTTTCCAATGGTTTTCTATGGTTCCTTTTTCTACTTTCCCCCTCCCCTAAGAAAGAAAAATATCATGGATGTTTCATTTTATATATATGTATAACTTCATTTTGTTTTGGGGCTCTGTGCTGGTTTCAGGATGGACGCATTGATTACAATGAGTTTGTTGCAATGATGCAAGACTCCGGTTTAAGCAAAAGGGGGCTATAAAATGGCACGAGTAGAGTTGCGGAGTGATGGAGCATTAATTAGTGAGGTGTTGGCCATGCCAAATGATGACTTGATAGATGTCTTTCATCTAGCATCCTCTCTTCCCCGTGTGGCAGGTTATGTAAAAGCATGCCCTTGTTTACTGAGGAGAATGAGGGTCTGCTGATTAGTGTTCTGCTAGTGATTTTAAATTAATATTTTGGTGAATATATCCTAGTGAATTAGATGACGGTTTTTCCTCTGAATTTGTAGCCGTTTTTTGCCCCCTTCTTGAGGGTGTGGTGGTAATTGTCAAACATCAATGAATATAAAGATTTGTCGACGTGTATTTATGTACCATTTTGGCATTCAGGCGTAAACTATATAGCGTTTGTGGCCTACCCTGTTGTATTAGCTCATTTGATTTGTTAATGACATTCATTCGTGTTACATACACCGGTCATCTTGTTTTTCTTCGTCCTTTTAAATGATATATGATCTCTATTTTTGTTTGTGGTACCATTACAACGAGTTTGATAAGATGTAATTCCATGAAACTCTTTCGGCACATGTTTGTCGTCCCTTCCCTGGCATTTACTCTGTTCCCCTAGTTTGGTTATGAAACATTATCACCTTCTTATATTTGAAAGAAAGTGGCTGTGTCTGTATTCCCAATTATGCCGCTCTTTGTACATGAATTATTGAATATTATCACTGTCAACAAAAGAAAATAATGGGGAAAAAAAAGAGTAATAACCTGCTTTGGTATTTAAATAAGCAAATATCCCAATTCTCTTTCGGGAAAATAAATTGCTTGAAATCAGAGCGTAATGGTCGAATTGATAAGACAATTAGGTGGATGCAGCCATGGGTAGCTATTAAGCAAAAAGAATGGTTGACTGAACAACGTCAACATAAAAAATGGATAAGAAAATGTAATTCGCAATAAAATTTAATTATGGCCTTTTATTTTCGTTTGAAAGTTATACGAAGAAAAGTATTAATATGAAAAAGGAGTCAATATTTAAGCAGTGCCATGTGTGAGCTGTTAATAAAACAGTTATATATCAGTTGAGTAATGAAACGAAAAGGTGATAAGGATCCACAAGATCAATGGTGAATATCTATGTACACGGAACTACGGAAGAGAAAAGAAGTGTGGTGGTATGAAGTGGAATAATAAAGCGGGTGGCTGGTAGACAAATATAGCAACCTTTGAGGAGTTAATATTGAAGTGTGTATGACAGGTTAATTACAGCGTATGTGATAATAACGGCAAGGGTTTATTCGTCACGTGCGAGCAAGAGCGACACACAGAAATCCTCATGAATCATGATGTGCATCTGCTCAAAGTCGAACACAAAAAGGGGAGAGTGAAGAAGATTATATACAAACCAGAAACGTGTAACCAATCACCAAACTGGAGTTCATATATTTTTGCTTTTTTGAATGCAGTAATCCAGCCGGAATACCTTTTTCATTTTGGCTTTTTTCGCCGCCCACACAGTGTCTGTCTGAACCACATGACACTATAACTGATAGAGCCCATCTTTTTCTCAAATTGCATATTAGCTACGCGGTAACATTGCATGATGGATGATGTATTGTTTTAATCCGTGGTCTGATTCAAGCTTTAAAATAAGGAGTATTGTTTTATTTCGTATAGCAGATGACTAAAATAGTGACAGAGACCACAAATCACTCAAAATAAATGATTAGTAATTTCAATAAAATTAGACTAAAAATTCACACACACACACACACACATATATATACTACAAAACAATCCGAGTGTGGGTGGGTAAGGGGTTGAGGTTGAGGGAATGCCTTTTGGTCGATTGATGCGGGCAGGCTTTTGTAGGTCGTGGACACTCGTCCGTCTGTCTACATTTTTGTGCTGTGATCCATGATACAATTCAATCTATCTCCATTGTCCAGCTGGATTCTTCTGTCGTTTACCCACCCCCAAACCCTTTTATTTCTCTTATCCTTTCATTCTCAATGGTTTAACTCCATCTATTTTGGTTTCCCTAACTACATAACAACACAGATGTCACAGTCCAATTTTTGTTTTTTAGCACTAGGCCTCACTTACTCAAACCTTATTCTTTCTTAGGTAATTAAACTGCATTGTTATTTTTTTACCGGAATTTAAAGTTCATTAGTTACTTTAATACCTTGCTCTGAAGAAGAATGTAAACAGTGAGTATATTATTCTTTCATAAACTTGGCATCTTCCAAATTAATTAAATTGCCTAGTATTTATATTTTATCTATCTTTAATTTGATGATTTCAAGCCCTTGAGCTTTATTTCCGTTAGTAGTAGTAGTTGTTAAGTTGTAAACAATAATGATTTCTTGACTTATAGGCTACATGTGATTAAAAATCTTAAATTTTAAATAATTGATTGATTGATATAAATATTGTATATTTACTTTTTTCCCCTTCACTTGTTGGGGATAAATTGGGGAGCTTAGTCAGCAGCAGCGCATAATCATCTAAATTCTACTGTCCACTTGTGCTAGGAGAAGCAAAACCAGAAGATATATAGATGGGGAAGGGGATCAAAAAACATGAAGGAAGGGATCCACGTGGAAGAAAGAGGGAGAAGGCACGGCCGAGCAGCAGCCAGGTGTCAGAGCGTGATCCGGAGTGTGGTCAGTGGATTACGGACGGCACACGTGGGAGGCAACGAGGGATGTGCTCTCGCATTTCCCCATTAAACGCACTTTTCTGTTTTGCATGCACAGATAATGAAATGATGATTAGTTTTATTCAATTTCAATTTTGTAGAAATTGGGTTTTGGAAAAGTACTGACACTGAGTCTGGACTAAGTGGACCAAACTGAGACACACACTGTCTGTCGCAATCACGTCCTTGTCACGTGAGCTTCCCTCCCCCGCAGGGCACCGCCCCTTCTCATTTGCTTCCCTTCCCATTTATCAGGCTTAATCATTTCCTTTCAATTCTATCTACAATTAATAATAACTTAACTCCATATTATAACTAATATATGAAATGAAGTTGACAATTTTTAAATAAATCAACCTTAATTATCAAGCGATTGGACATTTTTTAAGTAATTAATTAGTATGCATACCCATTGTATTAGATATAAAATGCTTCTATTGTTAACATTTGAGTCTGGGGCATGTGCAATATTCCAGATTAAAAGTGAAAAAGTAAATTGGAAAAATAGAGAAAGTGGAGAACACGTGGCGGGTTGTGGGAGAGTGAGGGGGACCAACCATCATCCGCCAGCACAGCAAAGACAGTTGTGAGTTAGCTAGAGGGCCTCTTTTTCGCCAGGAACTACCAAACACGTCCAAATTGGTACCCACTCTTCCGTCCACCACTCGTCGCTCTCCTTTCTCAATTTACTTTCTTACCCTTCCTACCCGAACTCTCATTCTTCAATCCATAAACTGCACTTTACTCATTATAACATTTTTAGTGGATATATTACGTGATTAAGTACTGTATCAATCTACATTGGTAATTCTTGCCAAAAAAAAAATCTAAATTAGTAATGATTTTTTATGTGCACATGTAAATCTATCGAAAACTGCTGTGTAAATCTATATACAAAATTAATGGATTATCAGCGGATTATTTAACTATTATCTCTGCAGCTATTTTCCTGCATACCTCTGTCCAGCCAAATCTGAAAGGTCCAATATCTGCCAAAAAATGATAGTGATAAAAAGGGATCATGGATTGGGATGATCTGCACCCTTGGATGCATTATTGGATGGTTCAAATTTGGCTGGACACAGAGATTGAGAAAACTGCGAGAGGATTCATTTCCAATTAACATGCTTATGTCCATTATCTTTATCGGTAAAAGAAAAAAAAAGCCTTTAAATTTTAGCTCCCCAGTGAGTGAATTTGTTTTTTAACTTTCTACCTAAATGCCAATATATATGGGATTTATATATATGCATTATTTGGAGATAATCGAAGAAATTGCCAACAAAATCGAGAGTCAATTTGCTTAAGCATCTGAAAGAGAAAACTGAAACTTGGGGATGGATGCGTGTACGTATTTGTATTCCCATATAGGCCAGAAATAATCTTTTTATGAAAAGCATTAATTATATATATCGCTATATAAAAGATCAATTAATGGAGAGACAATCAATCAAATCGTGGGGTACTTAGTTACGGAAAATTTGAGAATTAATGTCCATAGTTATATATACTAGCGGTACCTGCGTTGATACTTGATCTCCCCCACGATCTGGTACAAGAATATAACGACACTATTTTTTTTTTTTTGAAAGTTTATGGCGTTAAAGTCTTTCGAGCAAGCTTCTGGGAAATTTCGTGAAGTCAGCACGTACGTACGATCGCAAGTGAATTCATGGTCATTTTGAATTAATGGTGATGGAAAAATTAAAGATGTGGGTAATATAATGACGACGAAGAAGCTGAGGACAAGATATCATTATCGTTGATCGCCTGTCCTGCAATACCATTCTTATATATTCTGAACAAGAAAATTAAAGTTAACAAACAGGCTCAAATCCAGAATCAAAACGTATACATCTTTTGCATGCAAAACTCCAAAATTCATAAAAGGCTAGCTAGCCTTCCCTCTTCTACAGGTAATCTCCGATCGAAAAGCAAAGACCTCTCAATCTGCTTCAAACATGCAGGGCCCTTCAAATGGCCTTTAATTTGTCTGCATTAAGGCTACTTCATTAGCCGGCACATGAGCCACAAGCCGCCCCTCACGTACATAGCGTCAAAACTCTTCATTAATACCAAAAGTTTGCTTCCCGATCGACGTCAACCTCTCCCATTCTAATAACATATCTATATCTATTTATATGTATATACTAGACTACTAGTAACCCTCATCGTCCTAAATCCTAAACACCGATGCTTGCATGGAAAATGAGAGAATTGTTGTATGTTGCAGACACGTGTACGGTCATGAGGGCCATGAATTTATGAAGGCTTGGTCCATTACATAAAGTTCTTGCATGTTGCATCCTATATATACTCATTATTTACACATTTCATATATTTTATTTTAATATTTAAAAGAAGTCAGGTATATATATATGTATAAACAAAGTAAGTTAATCTTTAAATTAATTGTTAATTAAACAACTTTCTTAACTTAAAAACAAAATAAAAATTTTAAATTTTAAACCATGTGAAAAATTCACATCTCATTTCAAGAAGGAATACCACGTATTGAACGATGTAGAGAATTCGGACTCTCATCCGATCCCATATACTTGATATATGTCAGAAGTCAAGTTTTTATCACGAGAGGACGCAATTATATGGGCAGGAGAGATGATATTTGCTAGGAAGCACAAGGGTAGTTTGGTAACTTGGTTTGTGCTTCCAGAAATTAGTGGCCCTTTATAAGAGGGTGGGTGCTCCACAGGATGGGGCAAGATCACTTCAGCTGGCCTTTGCTTCAGATTAATATATATCATATCCCTCAGAAACACAGCTAGCTAGCTAGCTTTTCTCTCTCGAGGTCCTGTCTTCTACTTTGGCCTCAAACGGTATGGATGGATTCTCAATGATCTTCTTGGACAATTAAAAAAGTTCAGGGTTTCTCTCTTGTTTAATTTTTTATCTTCCTTTATTCTGTAACAGTTAGTATTTTATTATGGCCATCTATTTGCTTGCGGCAGTACTCCTCCAGGAGTACATTATGATATGCTCTCTCTCTCTTCTACTATTAATTTCATCAATATCCTCCGTACAATTTTTGCATACATAGAGTAACAGAGCGCCGTTCATATCCTTCCCTCCTTTGTCTTTCTCCATCTCTGTGACCAAGAGATAATAAGAATAATAATAAACAAATCATATATTCATTTTCTGGTATGGATCTCAGCTATATCATATGCAAATTATTGTTCACATACGCACGAAAATGTATATATATACGGCATTCTGGAGTGTAGTGTAGAGTAAAGTGGGAAAAGAGATTTTAGATTTTGTTTATGACAGGTGAGAGTGGTGATGATGGAGAAAGCAAATACGTGCGGGCTAGCAAGAACGAAATCGGATCAGCTGGCGGAGGCTCTCAAATCGCAATCGTCAAGTGAATCGATAGGGTTGGTGGAGGGAGGGAGCGGAGCAACACCGTCGAGGAAGTCGAGTCGGCGGATGACGGGGGCGTCGCCGGGGAGAAGCGGAGGAGGGAAGAACACCCACATAAGGAAGTCGAGGAGTGCTCAGTTGAAGTTAGAGTTGGATGAGGTGAGCAGCGGTGCTGCTCTAAGCCGAGCTTCTAGTGCCAGCTTGGGTCTCTCTTTCTCCTTCACTGGCTTCACTCTTCCTCCCGATGAAATCGCCGACTCCAAGCCCTTCAGCGATGATGATATCCGTATGTTTCCTTCTACTTTAATCTCATTCATAACGCTGTACTTTTATCCATATATTTTCTTCTTTAACTACATTGCATGAAGAGTCAGATAGACATTTATGCAGTAACAGAAATCGACCCTCAAATTACTATTTACTACTATCTTTTAAAGTCGAGTCAAAATAATATTTTCTTATTAATTATACGCAAAGTTGAATAGCAATTCACCCAAATTTTTTTTATATGTATTTATCTAACAGGATAAGACTCGAACGAATATTATTGAGTTTAAATGAAAGTAATTTTTTAAATATAATTTTTTTTATTTATAAGATTCTAACTTAAAATTTTGTTTAAAAATATTAAGTTACTTATCACTCAATCTACTTATAATAAGTATTCATCCAAATTTTTTAACCAAGACATTTTAGTTACTGTGGTGACGATATACAGGGATTAGGAGGGGAAAGTTGTGGGACTTTAAAGACGGCACGGGTTTCATTTGGGTGGTGAGATTTGAGGGAGATTAGCAATATCTGAATGCATGGTTATTAAGAGAGGTCGGTGAATTAATAAAGGCTGATGCGTAGCTATTAATATTATATATTTATTTATGGTAAGTAGAAAAGGAGATTTTCCAGCTCTGGGGGGATGATTAGTGGAAGTGTTTGTTCAAATTTGCAAATGATGCCAAACAAACATGGTGTTTGTCTTTTTAAGACTTGGTGCCGGGGGTACGGTTTCCCTTCCCTTGAGTTGTTTGTTTTATTAGGAGGCACAGGAAAGTACCGTCCCTAGTGGTACGTGTCCGTGACTGTGAGATAAATTCAGTGTGACTGAAACCAAATGAAGCCAAGCCACTCTAGTTAGTCCCGACTGCAATTGCCATCGGATTAATTTAAAAAAAATAAAATTATATTTAAAACCTAGTAGAATAAATTAATTATACAAAATATTAAAATCTAGAATATTAAATAATAAAATCATAAAAATAAGTAGTAATAAATATTATTTTATAATAAATTTATTATTTTGATTTGAAAGTATATATATTTTTTTTAAAACACAAATTCTTCCCATAAGTTAAAATTAGACGTAGTGGAACTCCTGTGCATTGAACTGCAAGTTATACCTTTATGACATGAGGGATACCATACCAGCAAACTTGTACGATATATATATATATAGAGAGAGAGAGAGAGAGCGCTGTGAAATATATAAAAAAGAGAGAATAATAATATTAGTAGTAGTATATATATATATTATATGGGCTGTGTGTCTTATGTTGTTGGTGTTGGCATTAAAGGAAGGAGAAGGGAAAGTGTCAGAAGGAAGGAGGTGTACGTCAAAGTGAAAGTGCAACAACTTGTACCTACAGGCCCGGGATTAACGGTACAACAAATGAGTGACTCTTGCCACTTCCCGCCACCCTAAGTTCCAAAACAGTACTTCTTTTCCCCACCAACCCACTTGCCTTCTCTTCCTCCGTCCTTGGTCCCCTTTTCTCTTCTATATATCTTCCTTCTTATTAATTACTACTTTCAATATTTCTATTTTTATCCATCTTATTAGGTTAACTTTTCTGTGCATTGTAGTGTAAAATTTCAAAAATAAATTGTATTATTTACAATTTATAAACCATGTGACTTATAAATTTCATATTTTATACTAATATTAATGGATTGTATTGATATTCAACTGTAGCCAACTATCTAGTTTCTTAGGCAACTTATTTCATAACCAGACCTTCAAATTTATTTCCACAAAATAAAACTTTAAATTCATTAGCTTCCTTTCGGTATATTTGATGGAGAGACATTTTGTATCTATACTATTTTTTATATTTTTATAATTGTTATTCAGTGTTTAAGAAAATTGTTATTCAATAGTATGTATTTTTTATTTCGTTTTAAATAAGAAGATAAACATTATTTCTCTTTTTTAAATTATTTCTTTTCTATTTTTCTCATGTTAGATTTTCGAAATAAATATCATTATAAAATATAAAATTATAATATTTAGTTTTATTATTATTCACAAATCATAAATAGCTGAACTCATTTTTCAAATTCTGATTAAATGCATAGGCCCCGCCTTATTCATTTCTATAAGGAAAAATTAATTTTTTGGTCTCTAAACTTTACATTAATTTTAAAATTAGTCCCTGAACTAATTTTTTTTAGATAATACTCCATAAACTATTTAATCGTGGCATATTTAGTCCCTCAACTTTGCATCAATTTTAAAATCAGTCCCTGAACTAATTTTTTTTAGATAATACTCCATAAACTATTTAACTGTGGCATAGTTAGTCCCTCAACTATCGTATTATTTGTAAATTAGTCCCTATGAGTGTCACGTGACAAAATTGATATGAAACGGTGCTGAAGTAATAAATAGAGTTGCTGATGTGGCAGACACGTAGGTAAGAGGTGCTAACTAGAATTAAAGAGTAGTTGATTTTAGTCCTTATATTTTATCATAATTTATAATTTAGTCCTTAAACTTTATTGTTTTTCTTATATTCATCCTCAAATTTTACGTCTATTTAAATAGTCATCATTCAACTATTTAGGGACCATTTAATCCTAGTCAACATTCCTTATAATTAAAACATATTTCAATTTGTCAAACTTACTTTTACAGAAAAATATCCAAACATATCATCTTCTAACAAACTTATTTTTATCCAAACTTTATTTTTACAAATTTCATTTATTTTAACTTACTTTTACAAGTGAAATTTGTAAAAATAAAGTTTGGATAAAAGTAAGTTTGTTAGAAGATGATGTGTTTGGATATTTTTCTGTAAAAGTAAGTTTAACAAATTGAAATATGTTTTAATTATAAGGAATGTTGACTAGGATTAAATGGTCCCTAAATAGTTGAATGATGATTATTTAAATAGACATAAAGTTTGAGGATGAATATAAGAAAAACAATAAAGTTTAAGGATTAAATTATAAATTATGGTAAAATATAAGGACTAAAATCAACTACTCTTTAATCCTAGTCAGCACCTCTTACCTACGTGTCTGTCACATCAGCAACTCCGTCTGCCACATCAGCAACTCTATTTATTACTTCAGCACTGTTTCATATCAATCTTGTCACGTGACACTCATAGGGACTAATTTACAAATAATACGATAGTTGAGGAACTAACTATGCCACAGTTAAATAGTTTAGGGAGCATTATCTAAAAAAAATTAGTTCAGGGACTGATTTCAAAATCGATGCAAAGTTGAGGGATTAAATATGCCATGGTTAAATAGTTTAGGAAGCATTATCTAAAAAAAATTAGTTCAGGGACTAATTCAAAATTGATGTAAAGTTCAGGGACCAAAAGATTAATTTTCCCTTTCTATAAACTATACTGTAGCTTATGATTGAATTCATGATTGACTCTTTATTTCCTTGGATGACTTGCGTCTTATGAGGTCATTATCGGACCAAAAAAAAATATTTCATGTTGATGATTATATATCCCTACATATACACATACATATACATATACATATATACATGTATATTTAAATCTCGTTTATACTCTTGAATAAGTACAAAGGTGAGTATCAGTGTAAAGTTGAGTTTCTGATCTCATCTGAGAGGAAAAAAAAATTATCATTTGAAAATTAATCAATTTTTATGCCTATCTACACTTTTTTCATTTCATCGGGGTTGAGTTCTGTCGCAGGTTATGTTTATTTGAATATATTGAATATTACATTTCTTTCTTCAGTTTAAAAAAAGAAAAAGGAACACACCAAGCTCAAAATTTTTCTCTTGCTTTGCCGAGACACTGGTATACAATTAATGTTGATCATGTCATTTACAGATCAAAGTCATAAATATTATCACTGAAAATTCAACAGAACTTTACCATATTAAATTTCAAAGTCATTGTTGACTCGCGTTCATTTGTGATGAGGATCATATATATCCTAAGAAGAATTCTACTTGTCACCAGATTACAGCCGCGTGGGGGACATGAACCATTTGCTTGAACATGGTCCTCAACGACGAATAGGTCGCAGTTCTGTGTCGTCAGGGCCCTTTGTGTTTAAATTTTTCTCCTCTTATTCTGTGGGAGAGCAACTAGTCTTCATGGTTGGTCCCCTTCATTAAAATTCAGTTTGACTTTTTCATGGCTATGTCCTATGACCTATGTGCTCGACTTACACTGTCAAGTCTCAATTCTGGTCCACTTTGTCCATCTCAATCAGACTTTCATAGCATAAAACATATACATGTATGTCTATATTTTTTTTCCCCAGGAATCATGCTGCATCAATCATATAATATAAGAAAGCCCTTCTTCAAGCATCATCCATAACCATATATATACACACACAATCATACTTCTTTCATCTGCTTATAATATTGGATAAGAAAAGTTTGGTTACCTATGCATATTGCAGCGGAGGATATTGAAGCTGGAACTGATAAGCCAAAACTTCAAACAGAACCCACACTGCCCATTTATCTCAAGGTAATGATGCTATTCAAGTGCCATAAGTGACTTGTTCTTCTCCGTATATAATTCCCTGCGTGCAGGCGCCAATGTTTATGCATATATAAATGTGTACCTATCTACCAGTGTTGAAACCTTGAATACTACCAACGTGCATGAGATTGATGTCGTACTGCATTATGTATTTGGGCAGGCAAAGATGAGGCTTCATTTAACGATCAACGCCACCAATAGAACATACATGGCTTGCTTAGCAATATAGCATGGTCAGGTTCAGTCTTGTACAGAGTCTCTTCTCGTAGGGCATTGACGTACAAGACTACCCCCTTCTTTCTCACTTGACCATTAATGAAACTTAGTGCACTATATGCCTGCCTTTGGTACTATAAGATTTTAAATTGCTTGTGGGTGTGCCTACAACAGAGATATGGGCATGTCCACCTAAATTTCTCACACACTTGAAAGACATAGGGCTCATGGGTGAATGAAACTCTGCTGGTTTTGAGGCTTTAGCCATGAGAGTGAGGCTGTAAAACATGGTTTTGCTGAGAAAGAAGGGTATGCAATATATATAGTGATAGTTAGATATTTTTCTTTTTCAAAGGAAAAATTGTCTTGGTGACTTTAGATCCTTTTTATGTTATATTTAATTAACAAAGTCAAATTGCTATACTGGAATGTGCAGTTCAGGGATGTCAGTTACAAGGTGGTAATCAGAGGCATAACAACAACAGAGGAGAAGGAGATATTGAATGGGATCACTGGTTCTGTAAATCCAGGGGAAGTTCTGGCAATGATGGGTCCTTCAGGAAGCGGGAAGACAACACTTTTGAATCTTCTTGGAGGCAGGCTAAGTCAGCCAACTGTAAGTGGCTCCATCACTTACAATGACCAACGATATTCCAAGTTCTTGAAGAGCAGGTACTTGGAAACTTGATAAAGTTATTCAAAACAATCTCATTGATTTATAAACAAGTCAAGGGTTATATCAGGACTAGTTTTTATCCCAAATACTATTATCATACTAACATGTACGCTATGACAGGATAGGATTCGTGACTCAGGATGATGTTCTGTTTCCTCACCTTACTGTGAAAGAAACACTGACATACGCAGCTCGCCTGAGACTGCCAAAGACAACCACAAAGGAGCAAAAGGATAAACGAGCTTTAGACGTCATTCATGAACTTGGCTTGGAGAGGTAACTGCTTCCATTCATGAAAATTGAAGACCAATATCGCTGTGAGCTCAGATCAGAAGCAGTAATCATTTAAAGTGCATAGTTAGAATTTAGAAACGTCATAATCAATATAATAAGGGCTGTGTCAGATATTATTACATACTTTATACTCACTACTAAAGTTGTGAAAGTCAATCTTTATAAATTGTTTGTATGAAAAAAGGTGCCAGGACACTATGATAGGAGGTTCCTTTGTTCGTGGAGTATCCGGAGGAGAGAGGAAGAGGGTTTGTATTGGCAATGAGATCATAATCAACCCTTCTCTTCTGTTTCTTGACGAACCAACTTCTGGTTTGGATTCTACGACAGCCTTGCGAATTGTTCAGATGCTACATAACATAGCAGAGGTACGTGCCTGCTCTCAGTCTTTCCTTCAGGACTCATGAGATTCACCATATGACTGTGCCTTTATCACTAAGCTGTGAAATAATACGGCAGGCTGGTAAGACTGTAGTGACAACAATTCACCAACCATCAAGCAGACTCTTCCACAAATTCGATAAGTTGATCCTTCTAGGAAAAGGGAGCTTGCTTTACTTTGGAAAAGCATCAGAGGCAATGATTTACTTCCAATCTATAGGATGTTCACCTCTTATTGCCATGAATCCAGCAGAGTTTTTGCTTGACCTTGCCAATGGAAACATAAATGACGTATCTGTGCCATCAGAATTAGAGGATAAAGTGCAGATGGGAAATGCAGCAACTGAAACCCGGGATGGGAAGCCACCACCAGCACTCGTACATGAGGTAACTTTCATAGTTTTAATATCACTATAGAAAAAAAAAAGTTTCCCATCTGATTATAGATGAATCTCAACAGTATCTGGTAGAGGCCTATGAGACTCAAGTTGCAGAAACAGAGAAGAAAAAACTAATGGATCCTATCCCCCTTGATGAAGAAGTGAAGTCCAAGGTTTCTTCTCCTAAAAGACAGTGGGGTGCGAGCTGGTGTGAGCAGTATTCCATACTGTTCTGGAGGGGAATTAAAGAACGGAGACATGACTATTTTAGCTGGCTGAGAATCACCCAAGTTCTGTCCACTGCAATCATCTTAGGATTACTTTGGTGGCAATCAGATGCCTCCAACCCCAAACGTCTCCAAGATCAGGTAAAGTAAACTATTCTGCCAAAGCATAGTTCATAGGCTTGAGAGGGTAAAATCCAAGTTAAAACCTTAACCTTCCTGGATTGCAGGCAGGGCTGCTTTTCTTTATTGCTGTGTTTTGGGGATTTTTTCCGGTGTTCACTGCAATATTTACCTTTCCACAAGAGAGAGCCATGCTGAATAAGGAACGTGCAGCTGATATGTACAGACTAAGTGCATACTTCGTAGCTAGGACTACGAGTGACCTTCCATTGGATTTGATATTACCGGTGCTTTTCCTCCTTGTTGTTTATTTCATGGCTGGTTTGAGAATGAGTGCAGGCCCCTTTTTCCTCAGCATTCTTACTGTTTTCCTCTGCATCGTGGCAGCGCAGGTATGCATTTCTACTAACTACTAAGAAGACTATGATAAGCCGAAGATATATTGCCTATGATTGTAACTGCTGTTTGTGAAGTAGGGACTTGGACTTGCCATTGGGGCTTCGCTGATGGACTTGAAAAGAGCAACAACTTTGGCTTCAGTTACTGTAATGACCTTCATGCTGGCTGGAGGGTTCTTCGTGGAGGTAAGCATATCCATTTTCCTTCAAGTTGAAGCCATATAAATTCTCTTATAAGTGATACCAAAAGGATGGTCAAGAAGTTGAAGCAGATAAGCTCTGCAATCTACTGGTATAATGGGAGTAACTAACATGTGCTCTTTAAATTTGGCAGAAAGTCCCTACATTTATATCTTGGATTCGATACATGTCATTCAACTACCACACGTATAAACTTCTATTGAAGGTGCAATATGAGCACATGACGCCAAGCATAAACGGGATGAGAATTGACAATGGTTGGACGGAGGTGGGTGCTCTGATAGCTATGGTTTTTGGTTATCGTTTCTTGGCCTACATCTTCTTGCGACGGATGAAACTTCAATGAATTGGAGCTTAGAAGTTGAAACCATCCATGCAACTATAAACAGGCTCGTTTTAAAGCAAACCCTCCTTGAATGAGTGACATTGGATGGAGGATCATACAAAGTGCTAAGTTTGGACAAGACAGAGTTTTCTGGTCTCTTTCTGTTTTAGTAATTGCAGTAATGTATTTCATGCGGATTTTGAAGCACCAACAAGCGTGATCGACGATATCTGAGGAATCAGTAGATGGATGATTCCAGCGATGTTCCTTTTTTTATATATAAAGATTACCTAACTCAATAGACAGAGAACCTTGGGTATTAGAATCTAAATTGTTCAGCTTTAAATGATTAGTGTTAGTTCAATTCAGCCTCTTATGTTTGGCCGAAAAAAGAAAAATCAGTCATTTATGGTCGTTCCGTATAAATTTTATGCAATGCCCCCTAAAAATGTGTCGAACAATGATAATTCTGGACAGTCCAGTCACGTGTCTATGCGGCAGAACCATGTGTATGAATCTCTGGCCTCTGGTTTCCAAGTGCATGGGTAAATTTAGAGGTACTTGTTATACTTTTTGAGAAATGCATATATTTTACTTGTTTTATTTTTTATTTTCTGGGGAGTTGAAATTAATTTTTTAAATTAATATATTATGTATTAGTATTAAAGACATAAATACCCTTATAATTTATAATAAAAAACATTGGCCAATGAAAATTTATAATAAAAATATACTATTTATTATAGCAAAATATGGTCCAAACAAAATCATAGTAACATATTAAAAACCTCAATTCAAATAAAATATACTAAGAACTAAACATTAGGTAAAAATATATTGAGCACATAAGTTTTTCCAAAATCCTCTGGAAGACTAAAAATATAATCAATTTCCAAAGGATTGAGTGCAATTTTTCTTATAGCTACAATGATTTTTTCTTAAGTTAACCCTTCTAATTTCATCAACTCTCCATTAATAAACATTCTCCTATCCACCACTTCAAACTCATGCTTGAAGCAATTAGCAAGTTTGCCCATATGTTCTCTAACTGCTTCCATCACACGACCTAATTTATCCATATGTCCTAAAAGTTTCTTGGCCACCACTATTGGATCATTTCTTTTCATGTTGGATCATTATTTGTGGTAGCAAATTGAGTTGATCAATTTTGGATCGAAGGAGCTGTCTCTACATTTTCATCACTGTTAATTTCTGATGCAAATAATACGTGTTATACCCCCTCCATATCAATTCTCTCAACTACATCAACTGGGTTCTCAGAAGCATCCCCAATTGCTCTGTCTTTTCCATATACATAATCCAACTCATCATAATAAGGAAATGACTTAAATCTCAAACTAGTTGCATTTGGATGACTCTGCATGGAAAAGCCAAGTATTAGTAATAATTGATTTGATAATGTAAAATATATTCTCCCACACATTATCATCACACGTCATATATTTATCTTTGTCATTCCAACCAAATCCACTACATCTTGGACCTCTTATTTCAACAATAGCATGATACTTATTCCTCAAAATTTTAACCCTTTAATCAACATGTAGATGAGCTTCTATTTAACAAGTAGGAATTTTTTCAAGTATCATTCTCCTTAGCTCAAGCTAATAACTTGCTTTAAATTGTCCATTATCTTGTTTCCATCCTCCCATATTAACTAGGTCCACCAATGCAAAAACTAAAGCCACATCTTCTTGTTGTGTCTATCTAACACAAGTCGTTTTCCTTTTACTCATAGAAACCATTCTTGAAAAAAAAAATAATGGATTTTTTTTTAACCATACTAAAAAGTTGTCTAATTGGTACAAATTGAATAATTGGATATAATTTGCATGACATATAACATATGAAACATTTTCATTAATAAGCAAAAATACATAAAAGCATGTTACTAGTTTTGTAAGACAAACAATTATTTTAACATTGAAACAACAGGATTTCAAATGTTTCTTCTCTACCTCCAGCTATTAAAAATCTCATTAGCTAGATTTAGTTTAAAATTATTCCATTCTGAAGAGTTCTTTAAGTGCTCAATTAGATCTCCCTCATATACATCTTCAACTCCTTGTTCTATTTACAACCTAATATTAAAATCTGAACAAGTTAATATTCCTCTATAATTATATTTTGAATTCAAAATAATCCATTAATATTGTATTTTTATATTATTTGTTAAGTAAATTTAGTATTATTAATAATTATGTATCATAATAATACTTATAACATATTATAATATAGAAAGAAAAAAATTAGATAAAAAATAATGCTACTTAATACTAAAAATAATATTATTTTATTTTAAATAATATTTAAAAAAAAAGCTCTGACCGGTTCAAACTATTTTTTGACTAGTTCGACCGGTTCTGAAATCCTTCAATCTGCATCTGTGACCGAATCGGACCAGGGATCGATTCCTAATCGGATCAGTCGAACCAGCTGGTTCGTTCCAATTTTTAGTTCACTGTTAAAAATCGGACAGGTCATTGAACTGAACAATAGTTCAAGGTTCAGTGATCAAACTGGGATCGAACCAATTGTGAATAAATTGATCTATTTTAAATAATGTAGATTAAAAATATAAAAAGTATTTATCCATGATCATAAAATTAACATTCAATCTAGGATGAAAAGTAAATTTAATAATATATAGAAAATTAAAAATATCATTAATAAGTTTTACAACATAATATTAAAATCTAAACAAGTTAATATTTATCTATAGTTATATTTTGAATTCAAAATAGTCAATTCATATTCTATTTTCATATTATTTGTTAAATAAATTTATCATTATTATTAATTATATATCATAATATTAGTTATAATATACTATAATATGAAAAGAAAAAAATTTATACAAAAAATAATACTACTTACTATTAAAAATGATATTATTTTATTTTAAAAATAAAAAAAATATTTAAAAAAATTATTTTTTTTTAAAAGCCCAAATTGGTTCAACCGATTTTGACTGATTTTACCGATTCTTGATTAGTTCATATCAGTTCTAAAAACCTCTAATTTGCACTTGTAATCAAACCAGACCAGGTACCGATTCCCGGTTAGAGCAGTTGAACCAACCAATCTGGTCTGATTTTTCATTCTTTGCTCTAGATAGATTGGCTCAATGGTATTTTTTTTTTAAACGTAAAACCAAGCATGTTATTCCTCGACTTGTTGCTTGACATTTCTTGTTTACGGGAAATGTTAACCAGATTGATCAACCCCAGACAGCTGAGAATCAAATTATACTGTCCTAACTAGATGTGTCTGGGCGCTGACAAGAAAGGGTAAAAAAAAAAAAAACTGTGTTTAGGCAGTCACAAGTGCGTGAACTATCATCATCAAGTTTTTATTTTGGAACAATTACAGTATACACAAACTCAAGATATCATCACGAGTGAAACTTGATCCAATAACTTCTCTACACTCAGAGAGTACCTAATGCCACTAAACCATTAGACCATTGACCTTAGGATCAAGTTTTAAACATGCTAGTTAGAAGCATGATTAGGTGGTAATGTATAACTATCAACAAGAATAGTAAAGAAATCAACTAGAGAAGAATCATTTACACTATAGGCAACCCACTTCCACACACCCCCCCCCCCCACGCCACCAAGCCCAACAAAATAGTCTGTCCGCAGACATATTCCAAGGGCTTCGGTTACTTTCGGAGGCAGGCTGCTTGCTTATTTAGAAGTTATGGACCAAAATTAACTTTTATACCAGTATTTGCAATAGGGCATGCTGTCACTAAAGCAAGCTCGTTCTGCACAAGAACGATGATCCTGCATCCGAGCTTGTTCCTATAACATATCTCATGCCAATGTTCTAAACCAACCAAGCATCCGAAGATGCATGGCATCCAAAACTGCTGACTTCTTCTCCAGCCCTGTCAAAGGAAAAAAGTAGAAAAATGTAAGCTATTTTTAACTCATTTTCACCAGTCTCAGTAGCATTTCAAGCATAATTCACAATGTATAATGCTAGGAAACATTCAAACTAAATTGACTAAAAACATAAATGGAGATTATCCAAAAGTTTCCAGCTAATGTCAAGCCTTTTATACATTCAAAGGTAAGCTACAGCTTACCAATATCTGCTGCTACGCGGTGAGCGCACATGACCCCTGAAAAAGCAACAGCAATAACTCCTTGTCCAGGGAAGCAGCTATCACCCACACAGTAAAGACCATCTATACCCTGTAGATTTTGTCAATATACGGTGGGATTTAGTCAGTAATCAGTATGCTCTACAAGCATACATAATGTTCTAAAACTGAAACTGCTAATTAATTTGTCGGAGTGAACCTACTGTGGTATTAAATGGCATTCCCAATAACCCCTTTGGAATGCTGCGAGGCATTGGTCCGTAGGTTCCCTTGTCACGAGCCAGGAATCTCCTGTGTGTCTTTGGTGTCCCCACCTACAGTGGTTTCAAATTTCAGAACCAAACATATAATCACAGGAAATTATAAAACCATCACTTACAGAAAGTTTCATCAATCTAAACTGATGATTCAAACAATTACACTAGCAGAAAGAATCATGTGAATATGTCTCGCCTAAAAAACAGAGAGGGGTTCCAAAAAGATTCACAGATTATTTTTCACATAAAAAAGAAAAGCATATTACTTGAACATATCAGAGACCGTTGTTTGATATATCATATCTGCATGGTTCCATATTATCCATAAAATGATATATAAACCCAAAGTAAATGTTTTGTCCAGTCAATTCAGACCGAAAATGTGTTTACACCCGCATAGTAAAGCCTATGCAGATGCAGCCACATAAATGTAACTAATTTCTGGTTTACTTCAAAAAAAGCAGAATTATTGCAACATTGTTAAGAAATATGAGGTCATAGCTCGCACCTCCATAAAATCAATGGATGATCTAAGACCTGGAAACAATTTATTCTCTAGTCTGCTTACAATTTGATCTGCGACAAGCTGCTTCTTTGCCTCATATTCCGCTCTTGAAATTCCCTGGCACGAAAACACCAACATTCTTGATATTTTGAAATTTATGCTTATGCTAAATAGCATAAGAAGGGGAAAAATGTGGGTAGGAAAAATCAGGTGGTTTTTAAAATCATATAAAAAGTAAGTTTCCAGTTTTAATCTGCCAGTACTCAGTACATCCTACCTCCCAGTCCTCTATGGAAGATGTTGTGAATATATGAAGAATATGCCGGCCCCTGGGAGCCAATGATGAATCAAGAACAGTCGGTATACTTAAAAATATACTTCCATATGGCTCCTCCAATCTGGTCCAGTCGCTCTAGAGAAGTACCAACAGGCAATAGCAGAACACATGAAGTGGATTATTACCATGTCAGAGCCACTAAGAGTATTAAGCAATTAAGTTTTTCCTTTTTTGGGGCTAGAAAGCAATTAAGTTGATGACATTTCAAATTACCTCAAGCACAAAATGGTGGCAATCTGTATCTGGTGGCAGAACCTCAGCTTTAACTCCCATGTGAATTGAAAGAAAAGATGGAGCTTTGACATAAACTTTCTGAAAGTTCTGTTCTTCTTTTGGAATGGCTTCACCCTTTAATAACTTTCCTACAATTAACCAATATGTAAATATCACTAAATGAACTAATCATAGCAACACAAGACACAACATAAAAATTAAAGATTAACAGACAATATGTCTAATCAAAATTTGAATTAAACATACCAAAGGTATCCCATCTAGTAGCATTTGATATTATGGTTTTGGCAAAGAACTCCTTGCCACCCGAAAGCCTCACACCTACCTGCAAAAAGCAGAGCATAAATTTTAATAAACAAAGCACATCTCTTCCGAATTTATCTTTGTTAGTTATTGACTTTTTCTCACTTACTGCTTTGCCCTGCTCCACGATAATGCTGGTGACGTTTGCCTTGTAAAGTATTTCACTACCATGTTTAACTAGACCTTCTGCTAATGATTTTGCAATCCCACCAACACCCCCAACAGGGTAGTTAATTCCACCAAAATGTCTATCACAGAGAACCTGGTGGCAAAAGAAGAAGAAAAATAAAAAAAGAAAGAGCAAAGGAGGATGAAAGAGTGAGCATGAAAGGGGGAGGAAAACAATGAAATTGACCCTATTACATGACAGTAATGTTTGAAATGGCCAACACTTCCAGAGGTACTACAAGGACAAGAAGCCAAAAATGCTTATCCAAATTCTAAACAGTTCCACATCTTGCTATCTTGTCAGAAAGGAATGAAAATGACACCAAGATGCTACCAAAAGTACGAAGAAAGCACTGCTTGCACAAAGAATGCAGATGGCTATTTGAACAGTTTACCATGCTAGCATTGATCATTGGTGTTTGCAAAGCGTTGACTGTGCTCACAATGAAACACTCCAAACAGAATTTGCATGGATGATGTATATCAATCATGTACCAGTAAGATAAATTAATTGAACTTTTGACTGGATCAAATTGCATCACCTCTGCATCTATGAAAGACAACAACTGTGGATCCTCAATGTACTTTCGAGCAATTTCTCCAGCATTTTGGGGCAAATAATATGCTGCTAACTAATAACATCATCAGAAAGGTCGATCGCCAAGCCAATAGAGAATATTAAGAGGATTTTTTTTTGGAAGGGGGGAGGGTTTTTGAGGCAAGGGGATAATAGAACCTTATCAATAGTGCACTCATAAGGCATTTCATGCTTTTAGCTAACAAAGGTTGTCTACCAACATGATGGTTCTATAGAAAAATATACAAAGCATAATCATAGACAATAATGCCCTTTATTTTTTACATGACAAACTTCCTGTAAACTCAAAAGTAAAGGTTCATCAGGATGCTTGTAAGGCTTGAAATGATAAAATCTTGGCACATCAAATGCTAATCAACATGGTGAAATACAAGAGTTTAGTAATAGCACACAAGTCAAAATTTCAAAATCCATCTTCTTTTTTTTTTTTTCTGTGAGTGTGTGTGTAAGCCAGCAATGTATATAAATTCTCCTCAAATTAAAGGTTACCCATATTGATGGCCAGGAAAAAAGGTACCCATATTCTGGCAGTTCAAAAATAAAAATGCATGAGTTAACTCCACAAGCAACAATTACTCAAATCTTGCATTGCATCTTCACATATCAAGTCAAAGTTAACTGAGTTAACTAGTTATTACACTTGCTTCTTGATTTATTTATGCAAATGTAAATAACATCTACCTTAGTAATATATTTGTTCCTTTTCTTACCCTTACTTTCCAACACTGCATCCTTCAATTTATACATTTATCTCACAGCTAAAAGAAATCTATAAATGCTTCCAAGTTGCAAGTGTGAAAAATATCATTGCAAACATATATACCAAGCAAGTCAAAAAAACGAAATCATATGTTGAGCAACAGTTAAAAGAGTTACCTAGAGTCAAGCATTCAAGCGGCTTCTGAAAAAATTGTCCAAAAAGGTAGAGTGGCTCCTCAAGTGACTTCAGTTCCAATGAATTGAGGGAATTGAAAATCTATCCACCACGCATATAATATCCTAAGTTATCAAGTACAAGTAGTAAAGGTAGAAATGCCTTGAGGGAGCTGCAGTCACTTCAATAAAGACAAACCTTCCAGCATTCACCGTAGAACTTGATGATACCCTCCTTTTCATGGGGAAAGTAACCGGTTAGTTCTTCAATGAATTTATCATATTCTCTGTGCACTCGAACAGAAAGGTTATTAGGTAGATGGAAATGAACGGTTGTTGGATCTGATATCACATGCATCTGACAACCAACTGCTGCCAATGCCTGTGTTATTAAATTGAGATTACCCTGCCCAAGTTTGAAGTGCATGATTTTGAGTATCCTTGCAAAAATACCAACTAAAAAATATAGGGGGCTTACAAGTTGCCCATTAACAGTAATTGAAAGTTAAAGCCCAGAGCATGCTCAGGTATTATTAGAAATGTTAGCAAACCAAACTTATTGTAAGCTTGATTGATCACAACACCATACTTTCATGAACCTCATGAGATGCTTCATGGAAGAAATATCTTTTTTCCTCATAAACATCCAGGAATTCATTCGTGATGCTAGGTTCACCAAAAGAGTCTATTCATAAACAAGATGAAGTGGTCTTATTCAATGTTACTTGTTAAGTATGGGAATAGTGATACAGGTGCTGAGTAGTGTCTATTCATCTGAAAATAGAAAACATTCATAAATAGGTTTTTATTTATAGTGCATAGCAAATTGGCAAACACGAAAAAGCAGCAACTCCCTCTCATTAGAAATAAATTCACATTTCTCCACTGTAACATTCAGCCATTCACGATTGCTTGCATTATTGATTATCCATATCTTGTCATACGCTTGTATATAACAACCAAATTTTCAGTATAGAAGTCAGCAGAGTAAAAGTACACAACAAATAAACTGACCTTATCACTGAAGCCAAACATGACAGAAGAGCCAACATCAAAAGTATAACCATCCCTCTGGTAAAACCCGGAGCTTCCTCCAGGAATCACGTACTTCTCCAAAACCAAAACTTTCGCACCCTTCACTGCCAGCTGGGTTGCTGCAACTAACCCTCCAATCCCAGACCCTATCACAATCGCATCGAACTCTTTATTACTATCCGCCCCTTTCCCCTCTCCTTCAATCTCCACAGCTCGTTCGAAATTTGGCGCCAATTTCGAGGACACCCTCCATCCTCCTTTTCTGGGGTTGGCCCGCCATTCTCCGTAGCGAGAAGCTTTGAGAGAATCACCCGCCAAAAATGATTGGGACTTCCGTTTGAAACAAAAGGGAAGCTTGTGAGAATTAAAGTTCGGAGATTGAATCATGCGATGGTGACTAAAAATCGGGCAATTGTAGCTGGGAGACTTATAAGAAAACCCATACTCGGGAACAGAGAAGAAGGGAGAATTGTGCATTTTGGGCATGTGGGTTTCAAAGGAAATAAAAGTGGCCGTGGAATTGTTTTCGGCTTAATGTAGTGGTGATAGCATAGTGGGTTAATAGTGGGCGCCTCACTGGTGTGGATTCCACTCCCTGATAAAAATGATTCCTCCTATAGAGAAGACAAAAATTTTCCTCCCTACCTTCCTTCAAGACTCAAAATTCTTGAGTAAAATGTTATACCCTTTAAGGGGTGAAAAAAACAAAACTGCGGCTATCAAAGCCTCGCAGCAAGCAATTTTGGAAGCTGTTCGACCTTAGATTAGCTCGCAGTTTTCTGGAATGTAAATCTTTGGAAGTTTAAAATTTTTAATTTTTAAATGAGGTGTCACCGACTCAGGATTACTAACTACTTGGACAATTGTTGGCACTTGGCACTCACAAGCATAGCACATGTCGTGCTTGAGCCGAGTCTACATTAAAAAACAAAGCGGCACCAAACTCAGTGAAAGAGAGTATTTGGTCTTGCAGATGGCTCCAAGCTTAGCTTTCACCAGATTGAAATAGAAATAGGCCTTCATAATCATATTGGCGCTTCTTCTCACGTTATGCCCAATTAAGTTGAGTACAAAAAGGGAATCCTCAAATAACACTTTCGTAATGCTCATTCACACATTTCACTTAGGAGTTGGTATCCCATTTGAAATGCCGTCGTCCATAACTAGTCATCTCAAGTAGTAGCATCAATGGCCGTGTTGGTTAAACTGATCTATAGTTTACTCTTCCATTATTTATGGGAAATTGGGAAGTCAAGTCACTGACAGATATAAAATGGAAAAAAAATTAGTTACAGTTGTTACAAAAGTACATTATTTTATTTTTTGACCAAAACCAAATCCATTTTATCAAACACCACAAAAAGAATCACTTGGACTAGTTCAAAGCAAAGACAAACGAAAACAAATACAAAAACCAATTCAAATCAGAAAAACACAAAAGAAACTAAACTATATATACCATTACAAGATACTAACTCCTCTAATCAAACAAGAGAAGATCCATCTAAATTCTTAGACAAAATATTTAAAAGAGGAGATGGGGGTGAAGACACACCCACTCATTAGAGCCCATCCTTTAGAAGCTAACACTGCCAAACAATCTGCAGGTTGACTACCTTGGTGGGAAAGTGAAAGGAAAACGAAACCATCCAGGGATTTATCTGGATATCTAAAATATCTATTACAACTCACAAAAATTCTATATAAGACCAGCAACAACAATCAAAATTATTAGAAACAATCTAGGAAGAAAGAGAAGCACAGTCCATCTCTGTACAAATAATTGAGGATAATAATTTGGTAGGAAAGCATTCCTTCTTTTGTTTTTTCTTATGGAATAATGAAATAATTCTTACCCGTTAACAAATAGGTAATATAATTTATAGTTACCCCAACAATAACACAACATATTTGAAGATCGAGTTTGAGTTTAGTTGAACTCACTAGCTTTATACAATAAGCAAAAACTTTTTTGGAATGCTTTTTTCTAAACCAAGAGAAAGAAGGCCATTTAAAAGTTTAAAACGGACTAACAGAAACGCTGTTGTCTCTCTGTTTGCTTAAGAAATAACCAAAGACGATGTATGAGGAACACTATACACTACTAAATTAATTTATTTAAACGAAACGAATAGTACGAAAATAGAAAGATATGGAGTCATGACTGAAGCGTGCTGCTATCTCAAGCCAAAATTGACTTGCCACATGTGAAGTCTCCCTGCCAATCAAGGGACACGTGTGGACAAAAATGGGGTAATATATGATTTGAAAGTAAAAACTTGGATAGGTTTGTGTTATCCAAATCCGAAGAGTCCTGTTCTAAAGCATCAAACCCTCCAGCGTAGAGAAGATCAGAAGACGAACTTTGAATTTGAGAGTGGGATCGAATGGGAAACTGTATTAGGATCGTGTACGGGCTGCTATTCCTTTCCACGTCATGCGCCTGCATCATGTTATTGGGTCTCGTGCTTCGTCCTGTGTTCCACTTCACTTCTTTATCATGAGTAAGATCGTCGAAGAAACAGAGATCTTTTCTTTTTGATCTTCTATTTTAATTCCTTCCAAATGTATCATTCACCAGATAGAACAACTTGGAGATGATCTGTTCCCTTTATATAACCAGGCATGGTTGGTTTGATTCTGGTGTTTATGATCCCTCCTGTTCTTGAATACGAGCTTTGCATAATTATCAAGATATTTGATTTCTGATCGTAGAATAAGTTACGTGTGTCTGGTTCAAGTATTATCTTTTCGCACTTCTTAGGACATTTGATTTCTGATATTGGATGCCTTTCTTTTTTATTCTTAAATAGAAGATAAACACATTATTTAGTTGAATTGATACAATATTTCTTATTGTGTGTTCAGATTGGGCTTATCTCTTGCAATCTGTACAACACTGTGTCGTGACCATGATAAATAGAATATTATGACTAAAAAAGAAAATCACTTGAATCAGCTAATGTTTTTGTGATCGAAAATGGTATCCATTTTTAAATAAAGTGCCGAATATAGTTGATAGGAATTCGGGAATGAAAGAAACGCGACAGATATAGAGAGAGTAAAAGGTGAAGACAGACACACGGGTCCAAAGGCAAAATAGAAAAACGGAAAAAATAAATAAGAATCTTCACTAAATAAGGTTCTTTCCTCTTTTCCAAAAATCGTCCGACAATTTCTTTTCGTTGTTTAAATAGGAGAACTAAAGCGACTCGAGTCAAGGATGTTCATTTATAAGCATTATCCATTTTAGTTAAACTTGTTGCCCTGTACAAATTATGGATTCCGTCTTTTTCTAATTTTCATCGAGTACCGTTTCCGTCCATGAATGTACATAATGTCCCTCTTTATATATATATATTGTAGTATTTATTTGACATTTTGAAGCAAAGCCCCAATGTTTAATTAGCTTGTGCAAATAAGAAAGAGAAAGAAAGGAGGATGGAGGATTCAGTAAGATTAGGATTCATGGCAGTGTGCGCTGTATCAGGAAGCATGGTGTTCCTGGTTCATCAAGTTCACAAGCATTTGTTCTCTAATTTCATGAAGAAGTTCGAGTTCGAAATGGGCGGTGTCTTGCGTGTTCATGCCCAGAACAATATTAGTGGTACGGCCTTGTATGTTCTTTCCTATATATTTCAATCTTTCTTGATTCTCACCATACAAAGGAAGAACTCAAAATGATGATCAAGAGACTAAATGTGGTGTTGTTTTGTTTTGGCAAGTTTCTGATCACAAGCATCAATTAAAGAAGAAGGTGCGCTTCTCTGAAGTTGTAACGAAGAACAATGCCTATGGGAGAAAGGTGAGCAAGACAAGGCAGGCCATGGATAGGAAGGTTTTGGCTCAGAAATGGAGGGCTGGACCCAGATTAGAGCACATCATGCCTCCTAATAGGGCAGTTCTTTATATGGGGATTCTGAAATACAGGACTCGCATGGGCAAATTTGGGTTTTGAGCTCCCCTTTTTTATTTTCCTGGCCCATTGTGTTCATTCTGTAGGACTGTGTATATATATATATATATATATATTTTGGGTGGATTTGGTAGTGAGTGGGTCGACGGTGCATACCTGTAGCTATTCAGCCCATAAATCGTTTGTATTGTGATGACTGAGTTTTGCGTGTGAAGAATTTTTTTACTCCGAAAAAAAACCTCTGCAGAGAAAAACCATCCCTTGGTGGGCCCAAAAGGAATAATGGTCTATTATAATTCTTCGTTCTGACCAAAAAAAGAGAGAGAAAAGATCATATTCTTTTTCTTTTCTCCTTAAAAAAAATAAAGTTGCATTTTTTTTTTGGTTCAAAATGATAGTCATGCTAATATAAACAGGCCGATTAGCTTATATGTGTGTGTGTGTGTGTGTGTGTGTGTGTGAGATTAAAAAATAGGTGGCCTAACCTAATCAAGTTGCAATCTTGTTTTCATCCACACACACGTAAGGTTCCGAAGGCAATATTTTTGAAGCAGATCTGTTGCTTCCTTTCTGTATTGTTAATCTCTTTCATCAATTCTATTAAGTACGCCATCGAATCTTATTTGACGGAGTTTTTGAAACAGATTGATGACATTTTGGCGCAATATGTTACACGGATAAGTAAGGATTAACTATTAAATTAAACAATCATCTAAAATAGGACTCATGATTAATCAGCAATACATCGTGAAGACATATGGACTTAATCCTACTAGTTAAGCAGCTTCAAATGATTACAACGTTAAGAAATCATAATTATGAAGAATATTGCCATCATCTCTTTTTTTTTTTTTGGTAAGCAACATTGCCACCATTTCTTATGTCACCAGGAATTATTGCGCTATCATCGTTTATAGGCTACGTGTCCAGAAAAATTGCATATCTGTATTCTTTTTTTTTTTGGTCAACATACCCCCTTTTGGTCCCATATATAAAGTGCCTTGTAGTATATTTGGAATGTTCTCAGGAGTAATTAATATTGTGAACTATTTACCATTATATATAAATTGAGGAGACAATTTATATAGTTTTCAAACTACTTTTCAATTAAAATTTGACATACTTTTTAATTTTTTCTTAAATTTATAAGAAGTTAACAATATTAGTACATAATTAATAATTAAATCTATGATGTTTTGAAAAAAATTACATGTTAATTTTTAATTCAAAATAACATAAAAGCATATAATGAAAAACATATAAATTTTTTTCATAAATTAATTGATTATATTTGTTCAGAATGTTTGAGCTACAAATTACAATAAAATTAATGTAAAAAATACTGTAATGTTTGATTTAAAATACACACACACGTAATGTTCCATCACATGCTTTGTTTGTCTGCGTAAGCTTGACCAAATCGATATATATATATATATATATATAGGAGTATATATTAAATTCTAAACTATTAAATTCGGAATAACTTCTATACGTTTATATAAAATATTGCATTTAAAAGAGTTAAGTCTGAAGCACACGAGTAAAGATAACTTTCTTTTTTTGGTGGAACGAGTATAGATAACTTAATTACGTGACCAAAACCAAGAAGGGTTTATTATTCTAGAAGAGTTATATATTTTTGTGCGCATCAATCATTTTTCAAGAATTTAATAATAAAGATATAAATAAGGGAAGCGAAATGTTATGATAAAAAGTCTAATCATGCGTTGTTGCCTGTCTGTGTCTCCGTGTGCAGGTACTCATTTGACCGAATCATGCAGAACGACAGAAGCGCTTGATCTGAGTGTTCGGAAGAGCAAATACTTTTCAGCTAGAGGTGATCATGGCCGTTTCAGTCGGGTTTAATCAGTGTTCGTTATCCAACCTGAAAATATTTGAGTTAGTACCAGATTAAGTATCAAACCGTTCTGAAACTATATATTTTTTTAAAATAAAAAAATTTATTTAATAAAAAAATATACTTATTTATATTTAAAAATATATTTTTTTAAAAAATAATCTTAGAAAAAAATAATTTTTTAAAAAATTTATGAATATTTAAACATTATACATTATTTTTACATAATATTAAATTAAAAAATTAATTCAAAATTAAAAAAAAATTGAAACATTAAAATCTTAAAAAAATTTTATAATATTTACATAGTAAATATGTTATATTAAATACATAAAGAACAAAAAACCTACAAAATCAATTAAGATATATAAAATAATTTAAAAAAAAGAAAGAAATATATATAGGTCAGGCTGGGTAGCGCCAATAACACTTGGCCCTAATCCCAGTTTGACCCGAAAATTAGCCCGACCCGCTTGGCATGATGTGACCGGGTTAGATCGGGCCAACCGAGTCTCGGATAATGTTGTTTAGTCCTATTTTCAACCCTAACTCTTTTAAATAAATTATACAAATTAAAATTAGTTAGATTTCTGTAAAAATAACAATATTTTTTTACAATTGCTTTTATTTAATTTTTTTAGAATTTATTGAATAAAAGTATTTAATGAAAATATATAATAATTACTATTTAGATTCAAGATAAAAGATCATCTTATATTTAGAATAGAAAAAAATATATATTTTAAAAATGATTACAAAACAAATTAATCAAATATAGTTGAGAATCAAAAGGCCAATATATTCGCTTTTAATAATATACTATTATATTTCAAATTATGGCAGGACATCATAAGATTTAATATTTTATTAATTACAAAATTAATCAATAACCCTTCAAAGTTACCACAATAATAAGAATTTGAGCATTTAACAAATATTGTCAGCAATAGCGAGGGCTTTTTCAGCATTTTGCGTAAATTAACAGTGTTCGGGGTAGGAAAAATTTTAATTATATTTTAAAAATAAAAAAATAAATAAAATTAATAAAATTAAAGGATGAAAATAAAACCTAATTTAAAGTTAAGGACTTAAAATGTCCTTTAACTTTACAAAAATAATCAATAACTCTTGAAAGTTACTACAATAATAAGAATTCATGAACATTCGTTTTCATTAACAAAGATTGTGCCCAATGCTAGCTGCAACCCTTAGATCTTTCATTCTCCAAAGTGATTTACAAAATAGGAAAAAAATTACATTAAAAACCATAATTTCAAAATTTTAACAATTTATTTAGGAGGACAAAAAATATTTCATTTTATAATTAATTTGGTGGGTTTTGATGCAGCTTTATGGAGTTTGAAATTGAGTTGTATCGTTACAATTTGTAAAGTGTGTGTACCCTTATAGACTTGATAGTTGACATTAATTGATCAAAATATTTGTAAGAATTTTCTTCTAACCAGTAATTCTCTCTAATCTATAGGGGTTTTTAATTGTTTCATACTTATTAAAAAAAATTAATTATACACCTTACGTTTCTAACAAAAAAACAATATCCCAATTTTATTCTTACTAATTATCAATAAAAATTATTTTGAAAATTCATCCTCTCTCTCCTTTTTTCAATTTAAGAGATAATAATCAGTATGGGTAAAAAAAATAAACTCATATTAAAAATTACAAAATTTCTTATATTTTGTACCAAATAAAAGTTCTTCTAAAACCCTTTCAATATGAATTATAGGGAAAGTATCATATAAGTTTTATAACATAAAAAAAATATTATTAGATTTTATATTTTTTATTATTTTTCTTACAACACTAGACATATTTTTCACGTATTACACAAAATTTGAAAAACACATCATATTGTTTATGATTTTGTGAATGATGTTATTTATACAAATCTCATTATATATAGACAATGTTACTCATGCATGGTATAGATTTTGAGAAAAATAAATGATACTGTTCATATATAATTAATAAATAATATGCCTTGCTACAAATTTTTCATCATTTATATTGATATATCAAACGCGGATGATTCTCTACATTCTATAATGATATATGGAATGATATAACTATGATTTAATTTGAGGGTGGGTTAGTGGCTGAAGCAATTAGAGATAAATAAATGTGTTGGTTGTCAATTGCCACAATCACAAGGAAAATGCGCAAATTCAAGCGACGACACGGAGCCTCTCCTTTTGGAGTTTGGTCCTGCGAAGCGCATAAATATACAATAGCAAATGCAAAAGCAAAACTATATTTGGGAAGAGGCTCTAAGTCTCGCTCCATCGCGTCTTTATCTAGAAATAAATCTCTGACTCTGGCCTCTCGTAGTCTTCCCATTCTCTCTTTCATTTCCCCACCTCCCATCCTCTCCTTCTCCCCCAATGGAATTGGAAGCCAGGACCCCTCCCCTCTGACTCTGACCTTTTCTTCCCACACCCACGCGGTGCGGTTCTTGGTCTTCCCCGCAACCCCCCGCTTCCGATCAAGAATCGTAGCGTCCATCGTTTCCACACCATGTCCAGGAACGTCCGTCTTCGCCAGGCCGCTTCCACCCGCCAGCAACCCCTCCTCAAGAACAGTAGAAGCTTTGTCGGTGAGGTCGTCGGGGAAACCACCGCCGAGTGCGCTGTCATATGTTGTTGCTTCCCGTGCGCCGTCGCCAATCTACTCGTGCTCGCCATCTACAAGGTCCCCGCCGGCCTGTGCCGCCGTGCCCTCCGGAAGCACCGCAAGGTGATGTTGCCCCCCAAGCGTCGACGTTGCTCCTGCGGCTGCGACGATATCGACAAGCAGATTCACCCCCACTGCATCGTCGACATGTCTGATCTGCAGACATCGCGGGAGTTAGATCAGGAGTTGCAGGAGCTGGAGAAGGAGATGTGGGATAGGTTTTACGGTACAGGGTTCTGGAGAAGTCTGTCCCAGAGAGAATCATCCGACGCAAGCACTAGCACCAGACCCTGAATCCCGATTTCTTCCACGTGGGAAATCTCAAAGGTTGCCTACGTTTAAAGTTATAGCCTCCATTCCCCTCAACATGATGAAAAATGGAGATATTATCAATTGACGTGGTTGCGGTCAAACGGAGGAAGAAATCTGAATTTGATCATTTGGTGCTGATATTAAATTGAGTTGAGGTCTTGGATGGAGTAAACAAGGATGTTTAATCCCTTAAATCCCTGTCTTTTTTTATTAAGATACAGGGTTTCATCAAACTTGTTGAGGGTGTCAGGGTGGATTGATGAGTGTGATGTCATTGAGTTTCAATTTCTATCTTGCGTTCAATTTTTGCCGTGAATTTGTAAGAAATCCGAGAGACACCGGCTCATGGCATATATAGCATATGGTGCCAAAATTTTGCTTTGTGTGGAAAGGTTTTCGGTATTGATTGAGCTGGCGGTTAGACAATTGGTAGTTTTCTCGAGAATACTATGAAAAGAGTGATCAAGTGTTCTTTTTCTGATAGAATATTTTTTGATCTTGTAGATTTGATTCTGACCCGCTAAGTTATGCTCCAAGTCTCAGAGATATATAGGGATTTAATTTTGATCACATCCAATCCCTGCATAAATTTGTTGGGCTTTGAGGCTACTGACGAGCGGGGAAACTCAGAAAATGAAAAGTTAATCAGAAAATCTATGAGGAGGCTGTGAGTGTTAGAGGGAAGATGGAGTGGTTTAATTTATAATTATAAATGAAGAGTAGGTGGCATTTGATTTTGGTTTTGTGGGCTAGGCTAAATAGGGTCCTATGTTGCCATTCTGTCTTTTGTAATGAATCTTTTTCTTGGTTGCTTCGTGCAGCTGCCGAGTCCCACCACTTACTCTTCCATAGCTAACATTTTGACCCCACACCATCTTGTGATGCTCATGTACTCGTGTCAAAATAAGGGATCTACATCTTCTCCGTACATTTCTTTCTACACAATCTTTTCTTCTGTTGATTTTGATTTTAATTTTAATGATAAAGATAATTAATTATTATTTTAAATAAAATATATTATTTATTTTAATAATAACTATTAATAAGTATTATAAATTATTTTTAAGAAAATTCTACTTATAATAATAAATGTAAACTATTAAATTAAATATATTAGATTATTTTTTCAATCATCTGATTACAATTAATGGTAGCAAGAAAAAGTATGAAAGAGATTTATATATCAAAATAAGCCAACATCACATATCATCATTTTATATTACAATATATTAAAATTTAAAATTTACTTTAAACAATTAGAAAAAATTTAGCTGGGTGCTTTTGTTAGTGTGTCTTAAACAGTAATTTTTTAATATAATTTAAACTTTTTTATATTATATTCAAGATATTTTTAAGGTCTCTTTGGTTTGAGAAATTTGGTAAATAAAAAAATGAAAAATTTTCTGTTCTAATTTTATTCAAATTAAACAAAGGCAAAGATTACTTTTTCTACCCCTCCATATAATGGAACTAAACAAAAGGTTAGAAAAGTTGAAATTTTTTAATATAAATAAATATTATTAATTTAGATTCTCATACTACAGTTTTCCCACTAAAGTAATATCTAGTGTGCATAACGATCACAATTCATAACTTCTAGGACTCCTTGTGTTTCTTTTCCTTTCCTTTGTTGTTGTTTTTTTTTTCTTTTCCTTTTTTTTTTATAGCAGCCTTTGTTGTTTTTAAAATTAGGAGCTTCCAGCCTTCTAGGGGAATGGAAGGGAAGAGCGGACAATTAAACCATCGTGCTTATCCCTTGACAGTCGAGACTCTATGCTATGTTTTTGATAGATTCTATTTATTAGGACTAAAATATATACTTATTAGGACTAATAAGTAAGAAAGATTATGCCACCTCAGGTATACTTAATTGGTAAAAAACGGAATTTTTATGCTTATTCGTGTTTTTTAGACAAAAGAAAACGGATAAATTTCTGTTCTTAAATGAGATTAGTATATATCAATAGAGAGTAGAAGACTTTAAAAATAGAGCATTCTTTTTTCGGTGCTTAATTATAAGGAAAGGGCAAATTGATCACTTTAGGATTGAGCCACCGGGACCAGGCGCAGTAACGAATAGTACTCGTATTTGCGTCAACGAAAGAAAGGAAGGAAGGAAGCTTGCGTGTGGGATATGGTTAATGGTCCATTCAGGTGACCATAATCAATTTCCAATGGTATTTTTTTATTCAATCCACCGATACTATCAACTCGAGGTGCTGGGTTGACATCTGTTAGGCCTTCATCGTTTAGACGTTTAGGCAACACACATCTGTCAAGCTAGAGATACGCTCGAATAGTACTTTCGGCTCTGCTTTTTATCTTCTCCTTTTGAAAGTTGGATCCTATTCTCTTAATATAAAATATTCACAAGCAAAAGCCAGTGGTCTACTGGCAGAAACAGACGGGTAACTTCCCCTGTATTTCGATCGCTCATATTTTATTCATATTTTGTGGGCCAGAAATTATTTAGTTAGTTTCAAAAGAATTTTTGGTTTATTTAGTAGTATATCACCGTTGGATTCCAAGTGTTTCTTTGATAGTAAAGAAGACAATGAAAAGAAAGTGAAAGACTAATTGCAAAGACATCTTCATGAAGTGTTTCAGTCATTTACAATGAGTAAGCCTTAACGGGGGTCAACTGTTTAAGTGTTTTAATTTTGGGTATCACATCGCGCCAGGGAACCCGATGCACAAGTTCGATCTGAAAATTTACTGTTCAAACAATCACTAGTAGGATTCAATGTGTTCTTGGCAACTATCTACGATATCGAACACAAGAGGATGAATATCATAGTATGCACCAACCCACGCTAACGGTTTCATATAAAATATTCATTCCGTGTGATCTTTAATATAAAATTATTTTAATTGAATAATAGAAATTAAGAATTAAAATTAAAACTAATTAACTATCTCTATTTCTCTAGAAATTTTAATTTTTTTTCAAAACTATCATTATTTAATTTCTTTCTATTTTTTTTTTTTGAATATATTAAATAGGAATATTTTTTAAAAATATATAACAAATACTATCTCATATATTATAAATAATTTTATATTTAGGATCAAGATAATAAATCTTATATATAAAACTGAAAAAAATAAGTAGGTACACCTCAACAAATAGATGAGAAGACTGAATGATTCGGTAAATATTTTCCTTCTTCACACACAATTCCATGTTTCTTTATGGATGACCTTACGTTGAATAGATAGATAGGAACTAGGTCTTTTTCTCATAAGTCCGACAGCAGCTAAGATCATGTTCATTAAATGCTTCAGAACTTTCGCAGCCATTGCAAGGCTCTTTCTCATTGGAGTAATACATGTGTCTTATTCAATGGCCTTTTTTTTGGTTTGTTACACTATGATAATTTAGGGTGCATTCCATTGTTTCAAGAATCAAATTTAGGATAATATATTTAAAAAATTTAATTATTTATTAACTATATCAAAATCTTATTAGTGAATTCACACTATTTATAAATTATAAATAGTGTTATTGTTTATCTTATACTTGGAAGTCAGTTGGCCCACACTAGTTAATCCATAAGATGCGGCTCAATATGAAAAAAAAAAAAAAACAAAGCTCAGATCAATCCAGTTGTGCTGTCTTGCCCTGGCTGGACTCGTAAAGGCCTTGATTGGGCCAATTGGTCTGTCAGCATATCGAGTGATCACTTATTTTTTGGTTCAATATTGACTGGACACTACATTTAAGCACCAGCCCTATGTTCTACTTGCCTGAAAAAAATACCCGCTTCCTAACATTTTCAAGGTTACTATAAACCTTTGTTTGAATATTTATTTACATGAAAATTAAAACTAGCTTAAAAAGCAGAGAAGCAGTAGCAACTCCTTTTTACAAGTTTTTATTTTTATTTTCATTTTCATTTTCCAAATTTTGTGCTTCAAATACAAAAGTTTTCACCTGGGGGAGGTGAGATGACCGACAAAAAAAAAAGGTAGTTGAGAGTTTTCATTGAAGGGCAGGCAAATAAAAAGCGTTGTAGATCTGCTTTTTTTTTTTTGGTATTGACGCGAGTCATGGTGTTGAAAAATGATAGATTCTGAAATATGGGTCTCCTATAGTTTTCTTTTTTTCAAATGTTCAAATTTTATATTATTTTTTTGTATTAATAATATGATGATTTCTGTTGACGAAAGGAAAGTCTGAATGGAAAGGTGAAGTTAACGCTTGACAATACGAGGTTGGTATTTGATTTTGTAGCACAGCGTATAAATGGGGTATAGTCCCATATGTTCATGAGAGCACATTTTGTGATGAGGATCAATGCTCATCATGCCTCAGGACTGATCAAAATAAATCTGGACGATTCTGATTTATAGTTTATTATTTTTATTTTTTATATAATAATATTTTTTTAAAAGAATAATTATTATAAAATTATATTTTTTAATTTTTTATTTAATTAAATAAAAATATATTAAAAATATAATAATTAAATCAGAACCGTCCAAATTTAATTTGGATAGCTCTAAGGCATGATAAGTACTGCAACTGATAAACACCAAATATGCTCTCTATGTTCATATGATTTTGACGAATATGGTCTTCATCTTCTTTGATGAATTGAACATGATCCCTTATTCACAGTTTTTTTTTTCAAAGATCCTGTTGGCATTTGCGAACATGTTTTTAATCTTTTCATAAGAGAATCGCACATCCGTGAGAAAATTATTATGACCATGAGTATTTTTTTTCTTGTTTATTTGTGGCATGTATATTTTTTTGTTTGGTTTGGTTATTATAAGCCCGTTTTTTTTAATGAAAAAACACCTTTTTATATAAAAAACATATTTAAAATTTTTTAGGATATTTGTTTAAATTTTTAAAATAATCAGAATATTAAAAAAAAAGTAGTTTTTAACCTATTTTGAGATTTTTGAATAGAAAAGAGAGAAAAAATGGAAGAGTTGCAAAAATAATAATATTTGGTCTTACAAAAATATTATAATATAAATTCGTAATTTCCTCTTTCATCTTTTATTACCCACTTTAATTGTTAAATAATTTATTTTTTATTTTAACTAAACACAATAATTTCTGATTTTTCATGTAATCTCTAAATAAATAATCACTTTATGTCTAAAAATCACTTTTTGAAAAAAATTTAATTCTCTATTTGATTTGAGAGATTTGGAGGGGAGGGTGGGAAAATTTTTCATTTCTTTTTTTCTTTAACTAAACAAAGGAAGGGGAGTATTTTCTCTCTTACCCCCTCCTCTCTCTCTTGTCTAAAGATAAGACAAAAATGTTAAATTTAATATAATATAAATTTTGATGATAATAAATACTCCCTCCGGTCCCATTTATAAGATGTTGTTTTAAAAATTTATTTGGTCTTATTTATAAGGTGTTGTTTTATTTTTTTATTTGAATTTCTTTCTTTACCCTTCATTTAATAACTTTTTTTGTCTCATAAATTGTTCCAATTTTTAATTAGTGGGGGTAAAATTGGAAGTTTATACTATTTTTTTATAAATTTAAGAGCATAATTATGTCTTCTTAATACCCGTGTAATGAAAAATAATATCTTATAAATGGGACCGGAGGGAGTATAAAACAATAAAAAATAAATGCATCATATTTATCTAGTATATATATTATTTCAAAAAGAAGTCAAATATATATTAGTATATGCTTAATTGTATTTATAATATATATATATATATCATGTTATGTACTAATATATTTACTGGGTTTTCATACTTTATAATACAAGTCGGATATATAAATTTGACTAACTACTTGATTTATAAGTGTAATACATTAAATGTATAATTGTCAAAGTAGCAAGAATGAGCATTAAAATAAAGAAAAAAAAATCAACATTATGTCTCACTTAAAAAAGAATAAAAGAAATGATGCTTCAAAAACTGAAGATCAGAAGAGAGCATGTCAAAAATGAAATAACTAAATGAAAGTGGAACTTAACTTTTGAATATCTAATTATTACATATATTTTGTTTTCACTTAGGTATTGAGGTGGTTTAATCTTTAAAATTTACTTAGTCGTATTATCATATATCTTAAATGAGTATGATTAAGTAAATTTGAAAGTTAGCATGAGTTTAAATTTGTTAGATTTAAACATTCTTAGCTAACAAACAAAATTTGCTATTTGACTCATATTTATTTTGTACAAAATTCATACTTGGTGAAATTTGAAGTTACAAAGTTTTTATCTTTGATAGATAAATTTCAGTTTTGAAATTCGAATTTTAGGCAAAACATTATCAGTGAAGATATGCAAAATTCGCATATCAAATGTTGATTAAGTTCAAAGTTATTTATTCTGACAAACAAATTTTGGACTTCAAAGTGTAAATTTTGAAGTAAGAACTTGTAAGTTTCATTAGAGCATGTATTTGACAGACAAACTTTATAGTTCAAAATTTAAATTTAAATTTCATAGAGAAGAACTTTTATACCATGCTCAACGTGTTTCTGATAGGTAAATTTCAGCTTCTGAAATTTGAATTTCGAAGTGGACTGTGAAAATTTGAAGTAACTATTTGAACTTAATATACACATTTCCAATATGAGAATTCACACAAACTAATATGAGATATCTTTTATAAATTCAAAATTTAAATGTCACTCAGTAATAGATAAATTTTAAAATTCAACGTTAAACACAAAACTATGCCAACTCTGCAAAATTAGTCTAATGAGTCTCAAAATTTGAATGTTGATGTATTAAATGCATTTAATGTGGTTGTTGAACGACTCTTTTTGTAGAGTAACGGCTATAACTTGTGTCTAATATATAAATCTTGTATCTAACAACTAGTTAAGTCACAAATCTATGAATAAAACTTAATTTAAATTTTAGGTGACAATGTTAAGTACTTATATGCCAAAATGTTGCTGCAATGGATAAAATTTTTCCGTGTTAGCATTCAAAGTTAAATCCATCTAATTAGAGTGAGTTTCAATGTATTATCTATTCTTAAAGAGAGTTTTAATTTTGTAATTATTCTTTCTACAACTTATGGGTAGAATTTTAGTATTGAGAAATACTAAAAAAATTACACATCTTGTAAGAGTGTAGAGAAAGTGACTTCACAAGTGTCTACTGAAACTTGTGGGATGTACTGAGACTTCACAAATGCTCGGATTAAATTTGTGGGATATAATAAAAAATCTTAAGTGGTGGTTTAAGGATTGAACGTAGGCCAAATAGTTTTTGCTGAATTGGAATAAATCTCTGTGTATTACTCTTTATCTTCTCAGTTCATTTGCTTTACTCAATACACTTTATTTATTCTTATTTTGTTGCACATCTGGTAAAATAAGGTTACATTTAAAAAAAACAAAAATCTTACATCACTCAATTTTTTAGTTGATTGATTACAAGATATATTTTTTATAACAAAAAATACGTATTTTAAAGGGGAAATTACTATTCAGAATCAGAATCACAATTTTATTGTAAAATTGGATCTACTATTCATTTAATCATAAGAAAGGATCAACTTTATTAAATTAAATATAAAATTACTAAAATACCCTCAACTTTTGTTTCTCCTCCTACTGTAGGTCAACAGTTGTTAAAGACCGGTCAACACCGCCCAATGGTTGATGGTGACCCGTTAATGCCGATCAACTATCACAAGCGACCAGTCAATGCCAGTCAAATGGTAGCCAGCAACTAATTAACATCAGCCAATGATCATCGACAACCGGTCAACACTAGCCAGCGATCGATCAATGGCTCTCAAAGTCATTTAATTCTCGTAAGAAAAAAATAGCTTATAGCTTCTCTTTTTAGGTTTTGCAATTTATTTATTCTGATTTTGCAACTTAATTTTTAAGTTTCTACTTTGCGATTTCTTTTATAGAATTTGCAACTTCTTTACTTTAAATTTGCAACTTATTTTCCAAGTTTTTACTATGAATTGTGTCATTGCTTTTGCAACATTTTTTTAAAAATTTTTCAATTTACTTACTTTGAATTTGTAATTTATTTTCCAAGTTTTTGTTATGAATAGTTTCAATATTTTATAACTTCCTTTATTGAATTTACAATTTACCTACTCTGAATTTACAGCTTGTTTTCCAAATATTGACTATAAATTATTCAATATTGTTGCACCTTATTTTACATATTTTGTAACTTATTTTTCAAATTTTTATTATCAATTATTTTAGAGCTTTTCAACTTCATCTAAACAATTTACAACTTATTTATTTAGAATTTATAACTTGTTTTCTAAATTTTTATTATGAATTTTTTTCAGTGTTTTTCAACTTTTCTTCCCAAAATTTTTTAACTTAAAACAATTCATGATAAAGATTTAGAAAACAAGTTGCAAATTTATAATAGTCAGTTTGCAAATTTTTTTAAAAAAGTTGTGAAACACTAAGACATTTCATAGTAAAAATTTGAAAAAAGAATTACAACTTAAGAGTGAATAAGTTGTAAAATATATAAAAGAAATTGTAAAAATATCGATAAAATTTATAATAAAAATTTAACAAATGAGTTATAAATTCAAAGTAAGTTATGAAATATGTAAAATAAATTACAAAAACATTGAAATAATTGAACGTAAAATTTTGGAAGATAAATTGTAAATTCATAGTAAGTAAATTTCAAATTTTAGAAAAGAAGTTGCAAAATACTAAAATAATTCATAATAAATTTTTGGAAAATAAATTGAAAATTTAGAGTAATTAAGTTGTAAAATTTGAGAAAGAAGTTGCAAATTTGGAAAGCAAGTTGCAAATTTAGAATAAAAAAGTTATAAATTTTGAAAAAGAAATTACAAAGTAAAAATTTAAAAACTGAGTTGCAATTTGGAATAAATAAGTTATAAAATTTAGAAAAAGATATTGTAAGCTATTTTGTATTTGTGAATATTGACTGATTACCGGCAGTTGTTAGTCTATAACTAGCGACTGTTAACTGTTGTTAACTGGTCACATGTAACTGTTGATTAGCGATAGGGGACCGTTGGCCAATGTTGACCAATGGTTAGCTTCCATTGATTGGTGATAGTAAGCGGCGAAATAAAATTTGAAGATATTTTAATAATTTTATATATTTTAATATTTAATTTAAAAAAGTTGATCATTTTTATAATTAACTAAATAGTGGGTCCTATTTTATAATAAAATTATAATTCTGATCTTGAATTATAATTTCCCCAATTTTAAACGATGAAGAATAAAATATGAAGTAAAAAAATGGCAGCTGTAAGCCTATAATCATGAAGGTAGAGAGAATAATAGGGCAAAGGAAGGGGGATGGAAGGATGGCGTGGCTTGAAAATCAGCGCAAAAGGATAAAAAGCAAAAGAGCTGTTACTGTGAACGGTGGCTCTGGAAAGCTTCTCTTCACTTCACTTCGCTCACGCGTGGGTCCCATCGTCCAGGCTGTCCATTCACCCGTGTCCTCTCTCTCTCTCTCTCTGCCTGTCTTCCATTTTCTTCGCTTTTGCAGTCTCAGCTCCAAAGTCAAGTCTCTGTCTCCACCAATAATCCCTCACTCTTCGCGAGCACCATGGATTCTCCCGTCTGTGGTGTCTCTACCCTTTTCCTCCTCTACTTTCTTACCCTTTTACCGTTCCTTTTCGCATTGCCCCATCTTCCCACCCTCAGTCCTCCTCCTTCTTCTTCAACTTCGTCTCAGATCAACTCCAATTCCGTTCTCGTCGCACTCCTCGATTCCCATTACACCGAGCTTGCTGAGCTCGTGGAGAAGGCGCTTCTCTTGCAGAAACTCGAGAACACCGTCGCCACCCACAATATCACCATTTTTGCCCCCCGAAATGATGCCCTTGAGCGCAAGCTTGACCCCGAGTTTAAGCGCTTCTTGCTCGAGCCACGCAATTTGAGGTCCTTGCAGACCCTTCTGATGTTTCACATTCTTCCCAAACGAATCGGCTCCCACGAATGGCCATCTGGGAAATCCGCCCCTTCTCGGCACCGCACCCTCACCGACGACCACGTGCATTTGATGAGCAAGGGTTCTGGGGAGAAGGTTGTTGACCTGGCCGAGATTGTTCGCCCTGACGACGTTGTTCGTCCCGATGGTGTCATTCACGGGATTGAGGGTTTGTTGATTCCGCGGTCGGTGCAAGAGGATTTTAATAGGAGGAGGAATCTACGGGATATCTCGGCGGTGCTGCCGGAGGGAGCGCCGGAGGTCGATCCCAGGACTCATCGGTTAAAGAAAGCCGCACCTGTACCCGCGGGGGCTCCACCGGTATTGCCAATTTACGACGCCATGGCACCGGGTCCTTCGCTGGCTCCGGCGCCGGCGCCCGGACCCGGTGGTCCTCACCATCACTTCAATGGGGAGCGCCAGGTTAAGGACTTCATCCATACCCTCTTGCATTACGGCGGGTACAATGAAATGGCCGATATTCTGGTGAACTTAACATCTTTAGCCACCGAAATGGGAAGGTTAGTCTCAGAGGGTTACGTCTTGACCGTGTTGGCTCCCAACGATGAGGCCATGGCCAAGCTAACCACAGACCAATTGAGTGAACCGGGAGCACCAGAGCAGATAATATACTATCATATCATCCCGGAGTATCAGACCGAAGAGAGTATGTACAATGCCGTTAGGAGGTTTGGAAAGGTCCGGTACGATACCCTGCGGTTGCCGCATAAGGTCGTGGCTCAGGAGGCTGATGGTTCTGTGAAATTCGGGCACGGTGAAGGGTCAGCGTATCTCTTCGATCCTGATATATACACGGATGGGCGAATATCGGTGCAGGGTATTGATGGGGTTCTTTTCCCCCAAGAGGAGGAGCCCAAGGCCCAGCAGAAAACAACGCCTGTTGTTAAAGTTGCCACCAAACCGAGAAGAGGTATAGACTTGTTGACTTTTCTTCGCTTCGTAATCTTTAATTGAATGGCTTTTTTTCATTGTATAATCAATTTATAACTGCTTTTGTTATCCTGAGGTTAATCCATAGGGGCAATTATATGTGGTTGTTTAGGAAATAATTGAGGATTGAGTTCCACCAGGTAAGGATCATTATTTGCTGAGGTTTAGACCCTATGAATAAAGTTGAGTTAGGAAGGGACTGATGGTAACACGGCTGTTTATCTTCGAGCCTCTTAGCTCGGGGTTTGATAAGCCATTGTTGTATAGTTTCTGGAAAGGTCGGAAGCAATCTTATTCTATACAATAGAGGAATACCACCTGAGAAAGCTAATAAGCCATTGCTTCATTTGACCTTCTACAAAGTAAAATTGACGATTCATATGGTGTTTTTGATGTTCGTGTTGCATTTCTACTATGTAAGTAGTGGCTTCTTTCTAAGGACGCTGGGAAATTATTCATGTCACTTGGTTTTCATAATCTACCTACCTTATTTGTGAGTGAGAGAAATTGGTTCCGCAGTAATAGGTGTGCCTTGGAGTGACGATTGCGCATAGGCGGAGGTTGGGGATTGTGGAAGCCGCGAGGAATTTGCCAAGATCTGGAGGTGAAAAAAATACGCTAGTATTGGAATGATTCGCTTATTCCAAAGAGTCGGTTCCCTTGTCCCAAGTTGCCCATGTGATCAATGAACGATAAAGTATTCAGGACACCAGGCTGTGATTCACATAACACGAACCCACCTCCCATCAATTAGGTTCCCTAAGAGTCTGTTTGACCATTATACACCCTTGATTTAGTTGTATCATATCTTTTATGCATCTTTAGATGTCTATATGATATTATAGTCAATTTGCATCGTTCTTTCTGAACTTGGAATTTTTATTCTTCGACTGATATAGAATTGGTTCCATGATCCACATTTTAGGGTAGGTAAAATCTTTTGCTTCAATCATCCTCTAATTATAAGTTTTCTTCTTTAACGCATAATAGTAATAAATGAAAGTGGTCCAATGACGTTACTAGTTGACTTAACATTTTATCTCTGATCTGATTGGATGTCACAGGGAAGTTGCTGGAGGTAGCCTGTAGTATGCTTGGAGCTTTTGGACAAATCTGCTAATGAAATCGCTTTCTCAACTAATCGTGGAAAAAAAAAATAATAAACAGCAACCTTATGTAAACAAATTGATACTAATGGTAAGGATACTGGTTCCTGTTTAGTGTTTAGACTGGTCCATTTCCATGGATGAAGAATTAACCATATTCATTTTTTTTTTCAAATATGCGCTGTGCAGTCGCAGCAGTAAAATCAGTTCAATAGGAAAGATGTATCATGAATCTGCGTCCGGAGAGAGCGATTAAGTTGCAGGATTTTCTGGGAAACGCACACAGGATGAAAAACTGTGTCATTTTGTCTTACATACTGTAATTAGATATTTTTTTATTATTTTTATGTCGATTCTCTGTCCCTGTAGCCTGGATGCAATAAATAAAATCTTTGAATACGACACCCCTCACGGGTCCATACTTTTTCCTAGTTCGTGTGTGAATCAAACAACTAGATAATCTACTTTTTCCCATAGATATCACTATATCTGGCACTTTTTTTCTGGGGATTTATCATTAGATAGCACTTCAGCGGGCACTATAGCATAATTCTATTTGTTTACAACTAATGATGAAATGGACCTTTCAGCAGAAAAGCTAAAAAAAAGAACAGAAAAAAAGTTCAGATGGACCTTTGTTTCGATTTGATTATTTTTACACACTAGAATTTCTTATCCGCCCGTTGCGCGGAAATGTTTTTTAATCTATGTAGTGAAAGTGATGGTGTTTTTTTTAAATCCCCTGAAAATGAGTTAAAAATGTGATGATTCTGCCCAGAAGAAAGAAATTTGTGGGGAATTTTGTTTTGTAAATGAAAGAAGTCCTTGTTGAATATCGAATATGTTTTAAGAAAAATGCTGGCATTATCCTTTTCTACCTGCGCGGCTTATTTGTGGCATATTTGTATATGTGTTGCCCAGATATCAACCTATAATATTGACTATTTTGGAATTAAGAACATTAAACTTGTATAACTTAAGAGTGACAAGTGAAAAGGATAGATCCTTTGCTGGATTAACTCTTTATCCCACTTGCAACAAAATAGTTTTTTTTTCCCCAAGAGTTTGAATACATATTCCACTCTAGTCCCAAAATCCAAGTGCCTTAAATTAGCCAATTTCTGCATGTAGGCATTCAGTTTTTTCTCTGAAAATTTTATGATCAGTGACTTGGTTGCATTTTGCCAAGGTTACTCAAAGGAAATAATTTCCTCAATAGACTGTGGTTGTCTAATACATAAATTTTACAGCTTCCAGAAATAATCACTGAATATTAGAATTAGACAACTTACAATCAACATCTAGGAGGATTAAAAAACTACACAAATGTGCTGTTAGGTTTTGTCTATGTGGTCTGCAACAGATGATGCCACTTTGTGTAGGAAACCTCTATGTAGTAACTTCATATGGGTGAGCATATTTCCAACTGCAAGCAGAAACTTATGGAGATCTTAGTTATTGACTAAGTTGTTTCATTGGTGTTACCTTGATTACCCTTTAATCCTCAAATGTTTTTTGCAGAATATTTCAGATTCTGTCTTTTAGATAGTAGTAAGACTTAAGTCAAGGTAATGCAACATTTTCCATACAGCTTGTATACTTGGTTGAGCCCGTTGGCCTACTTCAAAAAATAACAGCCATTAAAAGAAAAAAAAAAAGAGGCTCTTCACTCACCATTGAAGTAAATTACTTGGAAGATATATGTTTGATAGGATTGGTCCTTTAAGTCCACTTGCATGCATGTCTATTCAAGTCCATTAGGCATCGTTCCATTGAAATGGTCACCACCTATCCCTCTGCAATGCACCACAATATGATATTAATCAGAAAGCACTATCATTGTTTATTTTTCTAAGTAACACATTGAAGTCAGTAACCAAGTGCATACAAATCCGTCAAATTTTTCATTTGCGCAGATGTGGCTAGCAATTTATTGGGTGACACAACCCTGAAAATGAGCATAATGCCGATATAATCCATCAAAATGGAGAGTTGAATGTTCAAATACATTCCAACAATAAAACACAAGAATTTAAGGAAAAATATTTTTCCAACTACCAGTGATTCTCTAGAATTTTGTTCACGAGTAAGGACAATGAACTCCATTGGGGATCACAAACGATTAGAAAGTACGTTCTGTTGGTTCATTAATTCAAGAGCATTCAACCTAGCACTTTATTAACAAAGGAACAATCACAAAAGAAGACATGATTGTTAAGAAGCATACAACAGGGAAAACACTTTTTAATCTTAACAACAATAAATAGCACATAACAGGGGGAAAACTAATTTTCAGTACACTTAAAATCAGTAATTACCTACATATATCTATTGAAACAGAGCCACAACTACAGACTCCTTATCTAATGCAGTCAGCATCCCCCTTTTCTGTACTGTCCTTCTGTCAAGGAATGCAATTAGAAGAATGACAAACTACAGCTGGCTCAAGTAAAATATTGGGAATTGGATTTAGATACTTTGAAGTGGGATGCAAAAGGCCTTAATTCATTAATAGCATGGTCACCAGAATTCAGAATCAGAAACCTATCCTACTTTCCATTGCTCCTAGAAATTGACTTGGATGGTTCAGCAAGTGTTGGAAGTATGTTCATATCACAATTAAGGAAGCCACCAGCAACTATCTATTAAACGAAATAGCCCCAATCAATAAAGATTATGCCGAAAATGCAATTGTCAAAAATTAACAAAGAGTATTGCTCCATTTGGAGTAACATTATTCAAAAGGAAATATTTCTCCATAAGTAAAGTTGAAAGTATAATCATAATTCCCACCATAGCAATGAGCCTTACCACAGAACTGAAATACTGAATTCAGCCTCCCTATTTTGTAGCTGCACAAAACCAGAGCAAAACTTTTTCACATTGAAAACAACAGAATTTCCAAATAATAGAATTTTGTATTTGGATACTATCTTCTGTCTATTCATGCTCCCTGAAGGCATAGTACGTTATCACTCTGCTAGGATTGTTGATTTCCATATGCCTCCAGGCCACATTCTTTGAACACCTATGATAAATGCAATCAATCCTCCTCTTTGCCTAAAGGTGTGAAAAGGAGCGGCAGGGTCTTCTCAATATGATTTCAAAAACTTCAAATATACACTAATAGCAGAAGTTCTCACACCCAGAAGCATCAGAATTTCCATAACAGCCACGGAATTCTGGAAAAGAAGCTTAAATATGAAACAATTAAATGCTTAAAGGTGTATAATAGAGCTAAATGTCTAGAAGAATCCAAACCAAAATTTAAGAAATGGAGCCAATTAAATTGGCATTAAAAAGTTTGATGGCAAAACTGATACAGCATATATCAAGGTAATTGAAGACAAAACATCATAAGGAGATGACCCCGACATAGGAGATATCATAACTCTGTTGTAAAAATCCGTTTTCAGTAAAAACACGCCCTTTGCCCAATAATCAGTCTAAGCTAATAATGATTGCACGACACTCGAGAAATTTCAGCCACAGCAGAAATGCAATAAACTCTTTCCCATGATACTACCTCTGAATACCAATATCTCAAGCGGCAGGGTCCTCTTATATTTTTCCCCAAAGCTTTTAATATCAATTTATAGCAAATGCTCTGACATCCAAAACTACAGAATTTTCATAACAGGAAAAAAGTTCTGTGAAAAGCTTAAATATGAAGCAACCATTTTGTAAAACAAAGTTAATATATCTCACATTTATATTGAACACCACATAACAAGCCACATCCCCTGACAACCTTCGGAAAAACCCAAGCAGTGAGAATATTAACATTCGCACTGATAACAGCACTATATCATATAATAATTTTTCAATCTGTTAAAAAATTTAGATTATGAATGAACTAAAGAGAACCTCAAGAATGCTTATAATGCAAATCAATCTTGGTAAATTATTTTGTTTCATGTTAAACGTATAATCATAAGCTTATTCAATAAAAGGCACCCAAAGAATCTAAAATTAGGTTTTGCAAAATGGAGATTACAGAGCATACGAATAATTCAGAGGAATGAACTAAACTTGGAAGAATTGGGTCTCAATCTTTTGGAGCTAATGGGAGTAGCTTCATCCTTAGGCAGCATATTCAAAGTCCATAATATCATAAACAGAACAAAGAATAATACCTCCTTTTTTACAAAAGAAAAAGGAACAATACATAAAAAGCTGAGTAAATATTCAAATAATCACCTTCATAAGAAGAGCTATGGTGATTGCAAACCACGGAAGAACTACATACTGAAGACCCATCGGACTTGGCTTGCTATCTCCATAATCTCTTTCACCATTACTCCAAAGGTAATAAGTAAGGACCTCGACAGCAGAATCTAAGTACCTAGCCCATCTTGGAGGCAAAATCCCATTCCAGAGACACTTGATTCCGCTGCTGCAATTACTAGGTCTCAATGCTGGAAAGATAAATGGGTAAGTTACTAAGTGAAAATTTCAATGTTATCAACCCACTAATATTAGTTCATTTTTTTTATAGTTAATTTTATTCAAAGAAAAGAAGAACAAAGTCAATGAAGTCTTAAAAGAAAATCTATTGGGATTCATGACAATCTGTGAAACCCCTTAATCCAACGACGACATGCTTCACCGACCCTTGGCTTGCCCGAGTTGTTCTCAGCAACAATCCTCTCCCCTCCCTCTAGAGATAGAGAGAGCGTCTGGTCAACCGACCCCTGGCTTGCATGAGGCGTTCTCAGCAACGATTTTCTCCCCTCTGTCTGCTTCAACGATTCTCTTAAAGAGACAGCCGGGAGGTTCAGGAAGGCGCAAGGAATGGCGGTTTGAGAGAGACGAGAAAGAAGACGGAGAAAAAGAACGAAGGAGGAAGAGAAGTCAAGAAAGGGGAGAGAGGGACGAGATGGGCGGCGTCCTAAATATTCTGACATACTGGAAGTATAGAGAAAATGTGGAAGTTGTATCTTGGCTTCAAATATATATTAAAAAAAAAAAAAAAAGCAAATCTTGCCTCGCTGAAGAAGCCCAACTCTAGCTTGGTGTGGAAGTTATCTAGGACCACTTGGACCAATTTGTTTTTTAGTGGATTAAAAATGAGTTTAGATAAAATTAATTTTGTAATTTAGTTATAATAAAAATTAATTTTAAATTAATTTGTTTATAGTTAAATAATTTATTTAAAATTAGTTTTAATAAAACTTATAGTTTTTCTATAAATTAAACTTAAATTTTATTATATGATTAATTTAATTTACTTGAATTAAAATTTAATTTATATTTATTTAATTAAGAATATAATGTATTTAATATAACATTTTCTTATATAGTGTAGTCTATGAAAATAAAATTTTGAAGGGACATTTTAGTTATTAGATATAAAAAATTTTATGAAAATTTTATTTTTAAAATTTTTCTCATTTTTATTGATTTATTTTTATCTGAATTTAAAATAAATATAAATAAAAATGAAGAATTTAAATGAAAAAACATGTAATCATCTGTTTATGCAAAACTCATATTTTGACTCAAAATTGATTTTCCAACGAATAAGCAAAATTCAGCCAAAGATATATAGTTTTCTCCAAACTACATTTTTACCCCAAACCTTGATTTCACAAGGTGAAGCCAAACATGCACTTGGTTCTTCTTCATCATTTTCATGCTTCGCCCTCAGGCCACATGAGGAAGTCATTACACAGTGAGATGAATAGCGTACAGTAATATTAACGGTGAATATGTCTGCTTGCACAGTGTATACCATGCTGCTACTAAGGATGTATATTGATATGACAGCGTAGCTAATGGTAGGGTTTGGCTGGGCCTGGAAGCGTCGGATGCTATTTTATATTTTGACAAATCTTGCCGCATAATGCAAATGCGACATTTATGCATTATTCCTTTATTTCCCAACAAATCATTCCTCCTCCTCGCGTTTTTTTTTTATTGGAAACAGAAGGAGAGTGTCAGAGTTTGTACATAAAATGTAGAGTTAATTGATAATTTATCTCCTGAAGTGTTTTTACAATAGTCTTTCAAAAATAGTTTTATTTACATTAGTTTTAATTTGATATTTCAAAGATAATTTTTCATCCTAATTTTTATTTTGTTGAGTCAATAGCTCTTATGTTAAGTAGAGAGAGAGAGACTTTACTCGACTGCTAATACCTATTAATATGAAGTTGCTCAGTTATTTTCAATAAAACATTGTTTTGTAGTGAAACAAAACCAATAACAAATGCTTAATAGGACTCGGAGGGACTACATTTTATCAAAAGAAAAGTTTGAATACTAAAGTAGAAGAGTCTATCTTTGAAGAATTAAATTGAGAGAAAAATAATTAATGATTAATTTTTTTAAAAAAAGTAAATTAAAAATATGTTAAAATTTACTCTAAAATAAAAATATATTACGTCAAAGACAACTTGAGGCATGAAGACAAATAACAAGAAACTTAAAAGAGTAAAACGGACGAGTCTAATGAGTAGGACAATAATGACTGTTGAAAGACCTGAGGATTCCCCTTTGAGATTATCCATAGTGCGATATAAGACAATATTTAATTAATTGGTGAATCATGTTTCCAATTGAGACTAGAGAATTATATGTTGATGTTCACTTCTAAATTTCTAGATCAAGAGATCCAATCATCAATTTTGTTATTCAAATTCCATCGTTCTTTTTTTCTTTTGGTTAGCATGTGTTACAATATTCTAAATTCTAAAATGTGATCTCTTGTGGACAAAAGATGACGAACAGAATCTAAAGGAAAAAAATGGCTGTTATTCATCTTTATTTATTTATTCTTATGCGCAGTTTGCATAATGTTACGAATAAGTTTGTAGAATTTTCTTTCGAGGGATGTTGAGTTACGTTCAACGAAATTAGCGTCTCCTTTAGAACTAAAACTATATATAAAGAAATCGAATTGCAACAATGAAAAAGATAATGTCCCTCAAACTAAAAGGACATTTGAGTAGATGAATTAAGTAGGCATTTCTTAAAGTACACCAGAGGTAACAGACCAAGCAAGAAACAAGTATATTTAATTTCAAAGCAAGTTTTAAGATGATGAGGAACAAGCAAGCTTTATATCTACAATGATGACAATGAAATAAAATAATCGGAAAACATGAAATCCAAATCCTAAGTGTAAGTAAAATATACGTTGGCCATACGAATCTACACTCCCACAGTAACCTCATATGCTACATTCTCTGCTGTCGTTGTGACCTGTGCACTGTTTGGGGCAATATTTTCTTCAGACTCTATCGCCTCCGATGTGTCTCGGCATTCTCCATTGCCATTTTGGCTGATTTTTGCAGTGTCCTGAGACTGAGCCTTAGCTTGAATTTTCCTGTTCGGTTTCTTTGGATTCACATCTTTATCACACTTTATCTTGGCCCTGCCTGAGTCATTCAGCTGCTGCTTCACACGTGGGCTGGAACAAGATTTTTCATCTGCATTATTACTTGTCGCACCAGAAGCTTTGTTCCGTCCAAGCTTTGGAGATTTTGCCCTGGTTGTTGGAATCTAAGCAACAAACGATGTCACTATAAGGGAAGTAGAAATCAAAGATGGGAGAGGAAGAAATAGAAGAGTGGTACCTTCTTGAGTTCAACTTTTGGAGGAGGTTCCTTGTAGAAACTGGGCATAGGAGTGGCTTTGAAAGTCATGGTCTTCCTCAACTGCTTGATCTCTGCCTCCTGGTTCTCCTGCAACATAGCCTTATACGTAAAAACCAGAACAAAGGACAGAAATCTTGCGAAACCTGAGTTGATACCTTAGATTTGGCTTGCAAGTCAGTTTTCTCTGCTTCCTTTGCCTGAATTTTCTCTTCTAACTTGGAAAAAAACTGTTAAACGAAAGAGAATTAGAATGCCAGGTTTTGTAGTAATAACATGAACAGGAGGGTGTAAAGCTGCAGAAATAACCTCCTTCCGCTTTTCAGCTCGTTCTTCCAACCTGAAGGAAAATCCAATCCCGTTGCTCTTCCGTCGAGGAGTAGCACTTCTGATAGCATACATACAAAATAAACTATCAGCAAATTCTAGCCACATAAACCCCAATAAAGGAAGACAGGTCATTATGAAATATCAAAGGCTCAAGAGAACAGGATGAGCTATTTCTGGGGCCAACGGGTTATAGATCATACGAAGTTGTTGAAATAGCATCATCATCGTCCTTATTTGGCTTTGAAGTTTTTGCTGTGTTAGAATTCTGATCCACGGTTCTGCCACAACGTCAAAAAGTCAATGTAATGTATATTGGAGCATAAATACATGGACAACTCTTCTCAAACTACAGTTGTCATTACGGATCTACTTTGACTGGAAAGAAAATTTTCAGTGAAAATTAGAAACTACAAGATTGAGGAGTGACTTACAGGGATGTCTCAGATGTATGGCTTTTAGCTACTGTATTCACCTCAGTAGTCCTTCCAAACTGGTGTACAACACAGATCTCAGACACAAGGAGACCAAAGCAAAGAAGCTAAATAAACAAAAGGCAGCTCGAAAAGGGAACCTTTACCACAGAGCGCTTGAAGCTAGGCGTGGATGTTAAAGAAGCTCTCTTGGTAAAACTTTCAGTATTTGTCTTTACTTCCTTTGAGCTCCCTTCAGAGTTTGTAGACTTGATTGATTGACGAACAGAAGCCTCAGCTCTAACCTCATTATCATCAATGCTTTTCTTCATAACTGCCTCACGAGTTGTTTTGGCCGGGAATGAAAGGCTCTGAGAAACGGCTGATCTTGGTTTTTGAGGCATCGAAGTTGACCCTTTCAAATTGGGTTTGTCTTTGACAGATTTGTTGTCCTTTGAAGCAACACCAGTTTCCTAAGCATAGCAATTTGGAATGAGCAAAGATGCTCCCATCATGTGTTACGTGATGTAACGGTAAATAATTATTACAGCAATAGATGTGGATAAAAATTCTGATTCATCGTATACGGTACCTTAGTCGCGCGTTTTAAGGTTTTACTTGCAGAAGAAGTTACAGCGGCTTTGCCTGCGACTACAGCAGCAGCAGATTTGGGGCCTTCAGCTTCTACTATGGGTTTAGCCGCTTCATTCTGGACCTGAACTTCCGTACGATTACAATCCTCGTGGTCTTCCTTGTTTTGATTCTCCTGCCTTGTTTCCTCGATGACACGTTTCTCTTCCTCCACAGCAACCCCATTTTCAGATTCCATTTCGTTCCAAAAAAGTCAGGAGAAATAAAAAGGTCGTTGTGGCACGATCAGCTGGAAAACAATGGCCGAATATTAGAGTCTCATTAGACACACGGATAAGAAGATATTGTACTGATACGAATCAAGGTCTCCCAGGCATAAACACAAAACTGTATATGAGAATTAGGCAATTAATGACTACCAGACAGAGTTATAGTCCAGAGATCATAGAGATAGGCTCATAAACACAAGAGTCCGAACGATATTATTGATGTGTCTCGTAATTAGAAATCTTCCATGAGCTAATGTTATCTTTATCTTTTCAAGGAAATGGTTCTCTGAATATTTCACAATTTCTTAAGAAAAACGAAAGACAATGGAAGGAACAGCGTTCTCTGCTCTGCAGTGATGGGCATGGTCTGCAGAACTTCCGTTATTGATTCCCAATGTTACCAGATCAAGAAACAGTCTTAAAGATTTCAACTATAGTGTAAACACTATTAATGGACTTCAAGACTCGTATTCATAACACACTTTATGATTCTCATTGATCATCCCATCATTCTAGCAATAGAAATGAAAACATTCAAAAGGAAGAAATCGGAAATGCATATGATGTTATGATTAATGACTCCTACATATATTTCGTTTTATTCTGCACTTTCTGCATTTTAATCCTCAGATTCCCATGCGGCATTCATTCAGTGAGAAAACAAAGGAAGAAGAAGAAGAAGGAATCCTGCAAACTTCTTTCAAACTTAACGTAGGGCCAGACAAAAAACACGTAGAATCTAATAATAGAATGTCAGCAGAATCCAAATCAGGACAACAGAAAAACAAACTTCGTCTGGAAGACCATCAAAATTGTTGGAGATAACAAACTGTGGAAAACCATAAACGATATATGTTTATCATACCTTAGAAAGTCGGGTTCTTGCTTACTAGTGTTGAATCTTGATTTATTAGTAGGACTGAGTTGGGAACAGAGAGGAATGGGGAATTAAGGCGCGAGTTGACAAATTCAAAGAGCGAATCATGGGGAAGATGGAAAGTAGAGCGAAGAGAGTTGAAAGTGGCGATGGATTAGAAGCACTGGGTGGGATGGGTTTTAAGCGGTAATTGAATGGGATTGGAAGATGAAGATGAAAGGCGGAGTTGGTGAAACTGAAGTTTTCGTTGGAGATATGGAGAAGAAAGATTCGTGGGAAGAAAGCTCCAAGTGAGACGAGCTTTCGATGAACTGGAATAAGATAGATTAATAGGAACTGCCGGTAATGACTTTTCTGCCACTTGTAACTCTGTAACTGTCAATAGAAACAGTTATTATTATTTATTCATTTATTTAAAAAATTTTAAAACCAGTTTTTGGTTAAACGGTCACCCCAAGCATTTTGAGGTGAAACTACATGGGTAGAATCAAAAGTTGAAATTTACCCTGTGTCTGTGTTAAATGATGGTTGAGGAATATGGTTACTCTGGCCTGATTACGGATCAGACGATTCATTTAGGAAATCATCCATTATTGTTATTCATAAAAAAAAAAAAAGGTTGTAATTGATCAATCATTGCGTTCATATGACGTTTTATGATTCGGGTTAATGAAACTAACTTCCATGAAGATTTTTGGAGATTTTGGTGTGGACGAAGGATGATGAAGAAGAGGATGATATTTATTTATTCATGAGGGAGTAAAGACTGAAGAGGAGAGGTTTGTCTACATGTACTGAATTATTTTTGGCTGCACATATAGAACGCCATGAATGACAAATCACTCACTATACTCTTTTTCAGTGGACTCATGTGTTTATGGCCATTGTTTAGACAGAAAACAACACATGCAATAATCTATCGTCACCGCCACCGGGACAAACTAAGACAAATAGTTTGCTCAAAAACTACATGTTAGAAATAATTTTTTATGAACTGGAATCGCTAGTTTGAAATACATGGCTTAATAATGGAGGAAGAAGGGTAAAGTGGTCAAAAGGGCCAGAGCCAATGACTGAAGAGGCAAGGCAATTACAAAGAGGCACTGTGGAAGAACATGGGAATGTAAGGAGGGAGAGAGAGCAAGGGGTGGGAGAGGGGGAGTGCCATGTCTCTCCTGGAGTGACGTGGCAGGCCCAGCAACATGATTGGTCGCACGTTAGGCCAACCTTGACATGTGTCCCACCAACTGCGCGTGAGCTGTCAGAACGTGCCATGATCGGACGGTTGTTAAGATTGGCAACAAAGATCAGAGCCGTGCGTTGAGTGTCCACATTTCCGGGAGGGCCCCGCGTCCAGAGAACAAAAAGAGTTAAATATATTTGCTTTTTGTTTTTTGTTTTGGGATTTTGTGGGTGGTACGTTGCACTCAACATCAGGCCTCTCTCTTCTATCTCCCTCCCTCTAGAGTCTAGACTACTACTAATGGCTGACTGTAACGTCCTTGGTCGCGTGCGTTGCACGCGCAGACATTTGTACTGCTCCATGCCTCAACCTCAACTAGGATAGGAATTAGGATTGAGTTAGACCGACCACCTTCCTCGGATCCCTTTCAACGCCATTCTCCCTCCCAACACATACATGTAGTATATGCTACAGAGCTCTCTCTTCCCTAATTATATTGTACTATTATTATTATTCAAGCTTCTTCGTTAAAAAATATCCAATATGAGTAATAACTATCAATACCATGTTTATTCCATAGAATATAATTAATATATTTTATTTTTTCGCACAACCAATACTCATACATTGTACATATATTAGTAGATGTAGATCTGATAGTGAGCTGAATTGTGAGTTCACTTTTTTATTTTAAGTAAAATTAAAATTTAAGACATTTTAATAAAGTGAATTTAATCCAGCTTGATATTCTGATTTGTCTGAAAATTAGATGGAAGGCCATTAGGTTGCATTTTTAAAAGGTTATATATATATATATATATATTGGGGGGCGAATCATTTTACTTGGGAAAAAATCAAATAAACTAACAACAAAATCATTCGAAAAGATATGCGTAGAGGGGGGCATGGGGTCATCTATAGTTCATACATATAAATTACAACCAAAGGTAGCTGTGTCATGTGTGTGTATGCTTCATGTTAGAGAGAGAGAGAGAGAGAATTGACAGTGTAAAACATGAGAGTGAAAAATGAAAACTACTAATTATATAAGATAAGATGAAGTGTGGAATGAGGATGATGATGGGAGGTTAGGATATTAATTAAGTTGGATAATCCATAAAGGTGGAGAATTACGTCTTGGGGAAGTTACAGCAAAGACAACATTATTTGGGGCCAACGATGTGTACTTGAAACATCGACCTATGGCTCTGCAGTGATTTTCGTAGGTTTCATTAATCATCCATATACTTCAACGTCGTTTCACGTGGTACCCTACCCCTTTTCACTATTGCCACCTTCTATCCTTCACTTCTCTTCCCATTCATTCAAGGTTCTCTTACCTTACGATTCCACATTGTCTGACTTAAAAACATCCATACAGTGTGAGACAACAAAAGAGATTACATTATGAAGGAGGATTAACTCTGCATTTCAAATCATAATGAATTTCATCCAGGATCTTTGTCAAATTAATTATCATTTCTTATAAAAAGAAAAATTAAATTATATAGAGTAGGGTGAAAGAAAATATAACATATATATATATATGTAAATATTATAGATAAATTAATAGTATGCTACTCCAAAATTTCCTTCCTTGCCTTTTTTATTAGGAAAACAAAAAAGAATCTTCCCTTTAATTATTCCTCTTTTAGCATGATTCATGATTACCGCATCATTTAACAAGTATTCTTTGATACAACTGTTGGGACATCTCTAGTCTTACTTACAATGATTAACTAACTAATTAGGTAGATTAACCTTGATACTTACAATAATTGCAACTTCCAACTATGGCATTGTTGTTATAGTGTTTGGGTTATGAACGAGGCTGCAATTTGACTAGGTGACAGATGACTGCCACCAAATCCTTCCTTTAAATCTTTCAAGACAAACTTAATTAAAGCCTAATCAACGCCTAAACAAAATTAATAATCCTGCCCTGCAAATCTTAACTTCATTAATTTTGACAGCCAAATCCCACTTAATAATGGGCCCAACTCAACCGCTGCAAAACTAAAGCTGATATGCGTTATCCTTCAATAGATCATGATACTAATTCCTTCGCTTCTTCATATTTTCAGTTTCTATCGGAATCATTATTCATATTTATGAATTCAGAGATTAATCTATATACCACCACTTGAGCTGGATCCAAACATGCTCGTTCATAAGAAAAAGAGGTTAAAGACAAAATATCAAGAGACCAAAAGGAAAAACAAAATCATAAAGCAAAGCATATATGATGGAGGAAATTTATGAAGAGTGACAAAAATAAACAAGTATATATAGATATAGGGATTTTACATATATAGAATGAGATGCCAAATTGAAGACACTAACCAGGCAGTGTTTTCTGCCACGCATCACGTTCACATGGCCTTACAAATAATTAAAGAATGTCAAAATAAGGCTAAAAAACAGAGTGTACGTACAAGTGTTTCCCCACCTAAAGTAGACATTGTGCCTGCGGCAAATTATTCCCCATATCGTTATATGTGTGCATATAAATTTAACCAAAATTAGGTCTATATATATGAATCATGATTTTAAATTTTCCCTCCTGTTTTGTTGCAATTCACATATATATGTTCAATATTAGCGATTAAAAAAATTTAAAGCATTTAATATAGTTTGATAACTATTAAATAATGCTTATATATATATATATATTTGAAAATACAATTCGTTTTTATTTGATTGATTTGTCTTGTATCTAATCTCAATCATAGTGAGGATAAGTATTATTTTAAGAAGAATATTGTGATTTGCAGAGTGCAAATTTTATCTTTTACATATATATTCTTTCTTCTGTATATCCAAAATGTAATAATATTTTATTGGAAACCTTAGAAGTCTTGATGAGTCGCATTAGCATTGATCAGCTAGGCTATATATTCCTCACCGTCTGAACAATCTTTGGTATGTAATTTTATCATATCCATTATAAACGTTGTAATCCAAGTGACTCTCTCTCGTTCAAAGTGGACTGGGCATTATAGCTCAGTGGCCCAACTCGTCTCCATCAATAATGGAGATAGTGATGTGTTTTGATAATGGGATAGGGAAGCCATTATAATTATAAACCAGTGAACCCTAAGAGAGAAGCATGACAGATACCATTCCAAAACCTCTCTTCGGACGTCAAGTCACTCTTTCATGCTAGTCTTCAAATGCAACGTCCTACTCTATCAATAAATATGCATGCAAATGCAATTCCTCTCCATTAAATGCTAGCTAGCTAGCTAGCGTGATTTCCATCAATCAGAACCTATAGTTATAGATTTATGCATGTCTCCTCTCCCATAATTTACATTGAAAGGCAAAGCCCATATAAAAGAAAAGAAAAGAAGAAGAAAGTTGATCACTCTATATATATGTGTGTGTGTGAGTGTCTTAGCATACTGATAATGCCTCTCTACCTGCAACACTAATACTGTTATGATTTCCCTTTACACCCTTTTAACCCAGATCTGCATTGCCTTTCTGCATCATAGCCACAAATTCATTGTAGTCTATTCGGCCATCCTGAAAAAGTAAAAGTCAAACGTTAATTATAAACACAGCAAATTCTGTATTGCAATGAATATAGATCAAGCATGGGGGTTAATTAATTATATGAAGTACACTCACATTATCTTGATCAGCCTCACGGATCATCTCTTCCAAGCGAACATTCTCAATACCAAATTCTTCACAAACTTGTTGAAGCTCGTCTTGAGTGATGTAGCCACTTCCGTCCTTGTCAAGATATTGGAAAGCGGCGACCAAGTTATCTTCTCTCTCCACTTTGTTCAAATGCAGTGTTGCTGCTATGAATTCTGCATAGTCTATTGTGCCACTATTATCAACGTCTGCCTGTAATATTATTAAACACCACAGGGATATTCAGTCATACAGGGATTATAACGTCAATTATTATTAGTGTACTAATAGAGACACTTAATTAGTTACTTACTGCTTGCATTAGACTCTGAATCTCAGATTCATCGATGTTAGCCCCAAATGTTTTCAATCCAGCCCTGAGTTCTTCAAAAGTAATTTGACCACTGTTGTCTGTGTCTATCATCTTAAACATTTCTTTCAGCCCTGCAATTTCTTCTTCGGACAAGTTCTGTGCAATGACCTGCACCCACCCAACAATAAGCAAAATTTACATCTCAATTTCTAAGGAACAATACCACCTTAGTTATGTGATGCAAAAATAACTTACTCTGAGAGCCATTTTCTTGAGCTTGTTCATTGCAGAAAACTGCTTCAGGCGAGTCAGAACTGCAGGGTCAAGAGGCTTATCAGGAGCTTCGCCATCAACTTGAATCCAAGGATGACCTACATAAAATCACAGCATTGTTATTTACGAAGAAGATTGTAACATGCCTCTTGCTAGTTGTTTGAAATGATGATAATTCTAAGGACACAATGCTTAATATCTCATCGATTGGTTTGTTTTTGGCAATTAATTTTCAATTGTCTCTAGAAGGTTGCGTCCATCACGTAAATGATAAAATCACGAGAAAGAGTATAGAAACGTACGAAGAACTTCATGGGCTGTTAATCTCTTGCTAGGATCTCTATCTAGCATCTTCCTGACCAAGTCCTTTGCACTTTCAGAAATACTAGGCCAGGGATCTGACTTGAAATCAAGTTCACCCTGTAATACCTCCTTGAAGATCTCTTGCTCCGTTTCTGAAAGTAAAAAATTTTAGAATCAGTGAAAAATGAGCGAAAAAGGGTACAAAAAAAAGATGGGATCATCATGTGCTAGACATGTTAAATGAACTCTTACCAGCCCAAAACGGAGGCACCCCACTTAACAGAATGAATATGATGACACCAGCACTCCACACATCAGCTTCTGGACCACAACGCTTCTTCAGAACTTCTGGTGCAACGTAGTAAGGGCTTCCTACTACGTCATGAAGTACATCCCCTGCATTTCAGGTGTCAGTAAACCAACATTCATACCAATGTTATTAAGTGGAATCAATAATGCAGAAAGTTTTCTTCTTTCAGAGAATGTGCAAAGCATCTCAAACAATAATGTAAAAGTCCGTAATTCTAGCGCTGATTTATCACTAAGCAAACTCACAAAAGCTTCAGCTAGCTTAAATCGTTCTTCAAACTCAAGAATAATGTCAGATAAGAGTCTAATTTTCATGGTTTATGATGACTGAATTGGTTTCAATGTTCAAGCTCATTTGCTTGATTACTTCTTACTATAGCAAACAGCCAGAGAGAGAGACACACTAAGTGGCAGAAAAAGGAGAGTCATAGGTGAACCTGGTTTGAAGAAAGCAGACAGCCCAAAATCGATAGCCTTAAGGGGAGAATCTTCCTTGTCATTAACAAAGAGAAAATTCTCGGGCTTAAGATCGCGATGCATTACTCCAAGAGAGTGACAAGCCTCAATTGCACCAACTATAGTCCTGGCTATTTTAGCTGCTTTTCTCTCCGTGTAATGCCCTCTCTCCACAATCCTATCAAACAGCTCACCCCCTGAACATAGCTCCATCACAACATGAACAGCCACGGCATCCTCATAAGCCCCTTTTATGGATATCACATCAGGACACCCAGCCATGTGATGCATTATCCGAATCTCCCTTCTCACATCTTCTACATCTTCCTCTGTCATCAACTTCCGCTTGGCTATTGACTTGCAAGCATACTCTTTCCCTGTGTCCTTCTCCACGCAATGGAATGTAGTCCCGAATTGCCCATTCCCAAGCTTCCTTCCCAAGCTGTAGAACTCCTTCAGATTTCCTGTTTTTGTTTGCAACACATGCTCTGCTCTCAGCCCTGCTGCTGCTTGCCTCTTCACATTGTAGGGCTTCTTTGGTTCTGCAGGATCTGCTTTCTGTGTTGTTCTTGGAGCAGCTGGTGCTGCTGCCCTTGTCTCCTCCACGTGCCTTTTTGGTTCTGAAGGTTTTTTAAAGTCTTGGACTTGGTCCTTTTTGGTGACATCCTGAAGTCCTGATTTTGTCTCCTCCTGTTCAACTTTGGCTGCCTCAGGAGGCTTGTCGGCTCCAGTGTTTGCAGCATTTGGCTTATTATTACTTGATGCTGCATTCGCATTTGCTTTGCAGTTATGGCGAACCAAAAACCCTGGGAATGGACTACAACACCCAGTTGAAATCGAAACTTCGGAGGCTTCCTTATTCTTTGAAGATCTCGGTGCAACGCAGTTATTTCCCATCTCACGCTACTAACCTCGTACGTGTTTCCAATCATATTTCCTGCACATTTTGATGCATTTCCGAAGAATGGTCGAACGTTAAAGAGCGAGTGTTTCGAGGGAAACACGAAGGAAACCCCCCAAAATGCCCAATCTATTAGGATTATAACTCAAGAATCCAGAAATAGGAACTCCCAACGGACCCCGTCGTGGAATAACAAGAGCGAAAAAAAACACGCACAAATGCAGGATTTGAGGGCGTAAAGGAAGAAACTTTCAGATAATTGAAGCTGAAATTTACGACAGGAAAATGAAGAATGAAACCCAAAACAAAAAACGAAAAGCAAACTGACAAGAGAAATTGTGGGGAATGTCTTGATTGTGGAAACAACCTTACAATCCTTAATCTTCCCATCCAGAAAGATACAGGTCCGATTTAGGTAAGAAAATGAAGGAGGGAAAAGAGAAAGAATCTAGACGTGAGGTGTTACCGGTATTTCTGTTACAAAGATGTTCCAAAATATGGAAGGAAACGCGTATCAAGGCATGAACCAATAATTAATCGGACGGCTTTGAAAGATAGGCCAGCAAGACTGAGTGTTTCGCTGGAATGCGCCAGGCTTCGTCAGGCGGTGCACTCGCAAGTTTTACATCTGTTATTTATTTTTGTAGATAATATTTATTTTTTATTTACGCTATTAATGATAAATAATATTTTAATAATCAGAGTTAATGAGGACTCCTTTGAGAACAATACACTTGAATTTCGTCACCACACATCTTCAAGAATCTATGGCAACCGACATCCGTGTCCAGGATGGCTCACTAGTTGCTACTACACCAACTAATATATGCTGTCAAAGTTCTTGGGTGAACCAACTATTCAGCTCCAAGGTTTTAAGATCATGATTTTGATTGATGATTTTAATATTTACTTTATTTTGTTAATAAAATTTTAATTTAGGGTATGGTTTGTCTCCAGTTTTTTTAAAAGTCTTGGCTTTTAGCCTCTTTAGATGAACACAATCTACTCCTTTCTTATATTCACCTGAAATTTAAGTTTAGGACCTTGGGACTCGAAGAGAAGTTGGACCTTTCAAGTTATTAGTACTATTTTGATATATATTTTCTAAACATAGAACATAATCATGATTTGTCCAATATTAACTAATTTAATTATTGATCAATATTTCAAAGTTCCTTGGTTCAACATCTCGAATAATTGGTCACATGATTTTAAAAAGGAAATGGTATGATCCTCAATAAGTTTTCATTTATTACCAACGACAACTTTAAGATTGTGGCGTAAGTTAACCCTATAACTACCAGTTAGAAAATAGAATGTTTTTTTGAGCCAAATATGACAAAAAAACCAAAATATAAATTATTAGACTTTATTTATCAAACTATAATAGACAAAGTCGATTTAAGTAAATACGTCTTATCTCCTAATATATACATCAATCAATATGTACACAACTTATTTTGTTTAATTTAACTTTCTTTTTATAGAAAAACAAGTTGAGTGGGAAACTTGCTCTGCCAAATTTGACAAAAGCAAAGTCGCATTAATTTAACGTTTTCTTTTATAGAAAAACAAATCAAATGGGAAACTTGCTCTGCCAACTTACGACTTTGCTTTTGTTCGATTTTTTCTTTTAAAAAGTTCTTACCGTGGGACGTTATCCATTGAACTTTTCGTTATTAGTCAATCTGGCCTCTGCCTCAAACAAATATGTTAAATAAAGAATATTATTTATATAATCATTGATAAAATTAGTTAATAATTTGTATAATAATTAAAAAAAATAGTTTATAAAATAATTAGAAATGATGATAGTTTATGGTATAAATTACTAATAATTGATATATTATTAAATAATAAATATTAGTAAACAAATTTTAACAAATATTAAATAAAGAATATTAGACCATTACTATTATTATTGTGTAATATAGTTTTGTTGCTTTTTGTTTGCTGAAATATTTTTGTTGATATAGCATTTTTTATCTAATATAATTTAATTAATCATCATTTATATTTTTTCATTATTTATTCAGTTTTAACTTTATTTTCAAGTTTAATATTTTATTTTTTAAAAAATAAAAAATGAAGAAGCCGAATAGCCTTTCATTCAACTTCTTCACTTTATAAAAAAATGTCACTTTTTTCTGATCTGGTTAAGAATCTTGACCAGATTCTTGGTCAATTTAATTGATCAAGTAAAATAAATTTGCAAATTTTTTAAGCCTTCATGTTCTAAGACAATTTGGTCTCCAATTAATTTTGATGATTTTCACACAAAATAGCTGTAAGGGAAAAATTCAAAATTGGATGGAAGCTTACAAAATCTTCATTAAAGTGTGGTTTAATTGGCTTTATACTACTATTGATGCTCCTCCAACAAATGAGATATTTCATCGTACATCCGAGTTCATGCAATGGTATTAAAGATATATTTGATAGTGGATCCATCCTTTTAGTAGTGTAACTAATTATGTGATTTTTTTTATCATTTTTCACCATTATTGTATTTTTCCTTGATATAGACAATGCCATAACCTAACGCTTTATTATTAAATTCATGCTGATATGATAGAAGATTTGTATAGGCTTACCATTAATTATCCTTCAAAAATGTCAACTAATTTTCATGTGAGGGTTGTTCAGGACCATCGTAACATATTAATTGCAATAAAAGAGCAATATTTCAATATGAAACCTGAGCTTGCTCCACCTGCACAAGAGTTACCACGCTCACAAATTCCTCAACATAGAAAACAAAGTAGACGACATGATAACTATTTATCAACCAAACTGCTATTTGCTCCTCGAGAATAAGACAAAGAGGAATAGGATCACGCATTTACATTGGTCATTTCCAGTACATTTTTAGGAGTTGTTTTTTTTTCTTTCATGTCGCCATCCTCATGGAGCTCTTTTAACTCTCCCATTTCTAATCAGTCTGAATCATTAATGTCTTTATTGGATGACCCAATTTTATTTGGTGTCAAGTATAACATGTATTCCTTTCAATATTGTGAGTCATCAAATCAAGCATTTGAAACTCCCTGTCAGTCAATTTCTTTGCTATCTCTAGTTGGTTTAATTTGAATAGTGCACAAACATTAACAAGAGTTGAGTCACCTAAATTTCACCATATAAAAGAGGACATACAACCAAAATGACCATGACGTAATAGAATAGTAAGATGTGATACTGGTAGTCATTATGTATGAGGTGACCAAATTTTCATACTTAATAACTAATTATTATTAATTAATCATTTTTTTCATTTTATATTCAATTCAAGTATTCAACCACTTTTATCAATTAATTATTAAATTTATATTTTCATAAGTGGTACACACTTTCTCCCATTCATATTATAGAATGTTTTCAACTATTTTACGTTTATTAAGAAAAGTTGGTTGAACACATTAAATTCTACAAAAAAGCCTAACATCCTAATTTTACCCTTATTAATTATCAATAAAAGTTATTTTGAAACTTCATTCTCTCTCTCAGTTTTTTTTCAACTTACAAGACAATAATCAATAGAAGTAAAAAAGACAAGCTCCTACTAAAAATTATATAACCCCTTATATTTTGAACTAAATAAGTGTCATAGAAAAACCATTATAATGTGAATCAAAGAGAGTATTTAATACTTAATTATATTGTTATTTTATTTCTAATAATTATTATTTACTTATTATTATTATTTAATTATTAATTAATATTTGTTGGACTTTTAATTAAATTTATGTTTTTTTAATGAGTATTCATCAATAATAATGATCCAATATTCTTTACTTAATATTTGTTAAAATTTATTGACTAATAATTACTCTCTCTTTTTCATATTATAATTTATTTTGTATAACAAGTTTTTTATCCAAAATATAGAGTGTTGGATATTTTTATTCCCATTTTACCCCTATATTTAATTTTTCTTTACTCCTCATTTATAATCCTATAATAATAATAGAATAAGATATTTAATAAGGGTAAAATGAAAAATACTGATACTTTTTACATTGATTTCAGGTAAAACAATGATTTCATTAATATGCATGTAATTTATATAAAATACCTTATAATGTGAAGCGGATGAAGTATTTTTTAATAATATACCAATTATTAGTAATTTATACTCAATCTGATTTCATTGATAAGAAGTTATATAAAATATTTGTTTAATCTATTTATAAGTTGTAATGTCAGATTTTTATATGAATTTTTAATTTTACCCTCAATAACTTTATTGTCTTGTAAATTGTTCCATACTTTAACACTCTTTTCCGTATATAATTATTACTACCTCGAATGAAAATGGGGATAAAATTTAAAGCTTATATTAATTTTTTATAACTTTAAAAGTACAACTAACTCTTTTTGAATACCGGTACACTAGTCAACAATACTTTATAAATAAAACTGGAGGGAGTACTATAAACTATCATTATTTCTAATCATTGTATAAATCATTCTTTTTAATGATTATACAAATTAATAATTAATTTAATCAATGCTTATACAAATAATATTCTTTATTTAATATTTATTACAATTTGTTTGGGATTTAACTAATAAAAAAAATGTCAGCTATTAACGTCCTACACCCAGAATGTTTTTGAAAAGAATAGAACAAAAGCAAACTAGCATGGATGAGATTTGACAAAAGCAAGTACTTGTTTTTCTAAAGAAATAAAAATTAAATCAAACAAAATAAGTCGTGTGCCTACTGATCGAATTATGTATTAGAAGACAAAATGCATTTGCTTAAATCAACTTTGTCTATTATAGTCGAGTAAATAAAGTTTGACATCATATGTTTTGGTAATTTTTTTATTTTTTGGGGTCATAATTGGCTCAAAAAATCAAATATGATACTATATATAAGACAATTTTACAATTTTAACTGAATCACGTGAATTAAGAATTGGAATTAAAACTAATTAACTATTTCAATTTTTCTGAAAATCTTGATATTTTTCCACAACTATACTTATTTAATTTCTTTCTATTTCTCTTTGAATACATTAAATATGGGCATTTTTCTAAAAATATATAATAAATACTACATTGTATATTGTAAAGGATCTTAGGATCATGACAAAAAACCCTATATATAGCACCGAATGGAGTACTATGCAATTGTGCAGATAAATCAAAGGGATTGGGGGATTAAAGATATGCTGCAAAATATAAAATCATGAACTATGATTTGTTTTTGGAATTCTGTGCAACACACTGAACCCACCTAGTTAAACAATAAAAAAGAGTAGGAAGATTCTTAATTTATTTTCATACATCCAAAACAGCTGATATGATTGTCGTTAAGAGGCTGGAATTAAACGTCCTTAGCCAATGCTGAAAAATCAGCGTCAGTTGCTCGATGATCACTGGCTTCACGAGAGGCTTCTCGGTCAGAATATTCATCAATGGGCATCTTTCGTCTCGCAGAGGGTCCATGTCCGTCAAATATGCGTGGAGCCTTTGCGAGAACATCAAAGAAGCCATTCTTCATTTCTTCAGCTACATCCAAGAATCGAGAGAGACCATCGATCATGTTCTGTTCCATGGCTTCCAAGTCACTACGTAGCCCAGGAAAGTCAAACACCCCAGCATCTGATGAACCAAACTTTGAAGACCCTCTTTGAAGGACCTCCGCTGTAACATCGTCTTCAGTATACTCTTTGTTCGATTCCACCACATCAACAGGCCTGAGACAAGGAGATGCCATAAGCACACAATCAAACCTTACCTACCCAGTTAAAGCAAGGTAGAGAAAGAGAGAATGGAAAATGAAATATAGGACAAACGAATAAGATCACAGGAGTTTGTGGGTTTCAAGCTTAAACCATTGTACCTATTTACAGAAGGATTTGTAACACCTAATGCCAAAAAAACTACAATAAAACATTTGGAAGGTCCTAAAACATACTAAACCAAGAAAGTCAGGTTCTATAAGATCATCAGCCTCAAATATCACCTCTAGATTAAACCACATTTAGATGCCCAAATGCAGGATTTGTTGGCCACAAACTATCATCGATTCATCATGCCTAGAATGCAACAGCAGCCACACATCCACCATTTCATTCGCTATCTCGGAGCTTAAAATGATATCTTAAAACCAAGGCTCTGCATAAAGCTCGATTCCAAGCAATCATCAAACAACTTCCAGTGGTATCTAGTCTCTTGTCCTGTATCCATCGTGCCTAGGCTCTATCATATCTCACTCAGACACCATGTCAGTTGCCCTTAAATCTTGCACTCCTTATTCTTAAGTAAAGAGAAATGTCATTGGACGTTGATCCTAATTAATTTGTTCTTAAACGAGTCAATAGAGTCTCCACAACCCTCCACCTCCCAGTGGGTTTGTAAATAAACAACACGAGTCTTGCTAGGTTTCCGTAACATAAAGTCATCAAACCAGTAAATAGAAGATATACCCGCCCCGCATCATAGGAACAATAAAAACCAACCGAGGACAACCATTTTCCATTTATACCACATCTTCCTTATCTCTATAAAAGTACATCTCTCTCTATAAAAGCCAACAGAGCAACTCCCCTCGCCCAAACCAAACACAACCTCTATCTCTATAAAACTGCATATCCCGAGTTCTGACGTCTCTTTTGAAAGACTAGTTAAGCTTACATGTTTGTAGTGTTCCCACTTTCATAGGACTTTTCTTTCTGCCAGGCCCACCATACTGCTGGAGTTTAAGCATAATTCGCCAAAGTATCAAATGCATGGATAAGCAGAGTAGATAAACAGCAGGGCTATAACGCGCACAAAATAAAAGACAAAATAAAATCAGTAAAGTTCAAAGTAAAGAAGCAAGGCTGATGAACGAAATCTATTTATAATACAAGGACACAATAAACCAGGTCAGGGGCAAGCTTAAAAGAAGCACCTAGGTAAAAACTTAACAGGAGCAAATCCACAAAAAAAAAAGAAGCAAAATACTGAGAACGGGGGAAAATATTAACTTTCCGATACAATCCCTGAGAACCTCTTGGGATTTCTCGCATTTCCTGACAAACTTCCCAGGCTCAACCTCCTCTGTTCTGCACTGGGATTTCACGATCCTTCTGGTGGAGCATGGTCCCCAAGATCGAGTGTTAGAACTCCCATATTCGCGAGACGATGCGTGGAGCTGATCTTCTTCGTCGTCCCTCCAAACCCATCCCATTCTGCGCTCGCAAAAGACAAGGATGCCTCACCAATTTCAGAATGCCCCTCCAAGGTCCAGAACCCATCCCATGCGTTGGGCCCAAAAATTAAAAACCAGCCCACACATATTTTTTTAATCTACTTTCATTAAAGCCATAAAGTATTATGAATGACATCGCCCTAATAACGAAAATCACGCCTAGTGGGATTCGAACCCACAATTGTCTGATTAGAAGTTAGAAGCCTTACCCATTAGTCCACAGGCGCCTTTGTATTTCAACATTTTTATATTTATAAACAATTTATAGGCTTTATTTCATTTTTGTATTAAAAAAAAGGGGCTTTATTTCATTTCTTGCTTGTTTTTGGGCCATGCATTTCTGTTCTTTTCTTTTCTTCAAATCTCTAGCGAAGGTACATAAACAGGGCTTCCGACGGCGAAAAGCGAAGGCGCTTGCCATGAGAGCCATAAGCTCGCTCCGATCAGTGCGTTCAAATTTGAGCTTTCGAGTTTCGCAAACTCAAGTTTTATATCTTTCTAACGTCTCTAATTCATCAAAGCTTCACCGGCCCCAGAAAGGCCAAGAAATTTTGAACGAGCAGCCAGATACTCCTTGCTTTCGCGCACTTCTCAACGAGATTACCGAGATTTTCGGTGCCGATGACCTGATTCCTGATTACGCCTTATCTCAGATATTGAAATCTTGGGAAACTCGAGAGAACGAAGTAAGTTCTGAAGTGCACTCTACTTGTAGCCAGAATGTTTGCAGAAATGCCGGACAGAATATATTACAGGAGAAAGAGAAGAATACAATGGTTCTGGGCGATGCCGAGTTGGGCAATTTGGATGAAGATGAAGTAAGCCGAGTCGTCGGTGAGATTACAGGAATTGTTCGAGCGGAAAACGACTTGGTTTCCATGGAAGAGCGGTTAGATAATTTGAACTACGGGTTGAAACCAGAGATTGTCGAGAAAGTGTTAAAAAGGTGCTTCAAAGTGCCGCATGTGGCTATGAAGTTTTTCGAATGGGTTAAGATCAAAGACGGCTTTAGTCACACAACTGAGATTTACAGTACCGTATTGAACATTGCTGGTGAAGCGAAGGAATTTAGGTTGGTTGAAAAGTTGGTGCAGGAAATGGATAAATATTCTCTTAACAAGGACGTACGTACGTGGACCATTCTCATATCCCAATATGGGAAGGCGAAGCGAATTAGTGAAGCATTGTTGGCCTTCGAAAATATGAAAAAATCTGGTTGTGAACCAGATGCTGGTGCCTATAAAGCGATAATAAGTTCATTTTGTGCTGCAGGGAAAGGCGAACTTGCCTTGGAATTCTATAAGGACATGGTACAGAAGGATATGGTTCTTGATATTAGAGTGTATAAGATGCTAATGAATTGTATGGCAAGATCAGGAGATATTTCAGCCGTTCGTTCGGTTGGAAATGACATGATAAGGTTATATCTGCTTCCAGAACACCGTGTTCATGGTCATGTGCTGAAGAGTTTTTGCAATTTTGGGAGAATTAAAGAAGCCTTGGAATTGATCCGTGAGCTCAAAAATAGGGATTTTGCCCTTGAACATGAATATTTCGAGACCTTGGTGAGAGGACTGTGTAAGGCTCATAGAATTACTGATGCTTTGGAAATGTTTGAAATTATGAAGATGAAGGGAAATGTTGATGAAAATGTGCATGGGATCATCATAAATGAATATTTGCGGCGAAATGAGGTTCAGAAGGCACTTGATGTATTTCAAGGTATGAAAGAAGTTGGCCATATTCCTACAATTTCCACATACACAAAACTGATGCAGATGTTATTCAGGTTGAATCATTACGAAGAAGCCTGCAAGCTGTATGATGAGATGCTGGGAAAAGGAATGAAGCTTGATGTTGTGGCAATCACAGCTATGGTTGCAGGTCATGTCTCCCATAATCGTATATCTGAAGCATGGAAAATCTTCAAGAGTATGGAACATAAGGGCTTCAAGCCCACCTGGAAATCATATTCAGTATTTATTAAGGAGCTTTGCAAGGCTTCAAGAACAGATGACATTGTCAAATTATTAAATGAAATGATGGCTTCAAAGATTGTAATTGGAGATGAAATATTTCATTGGGTTATGACTTATTTGGAGAAGAAAGGGGAGCTTGAGGTGAAAGAGAAAGTCCAGCAGATGTATACAGCTTCTAAACTTGATCCTCAGACACGTGATGAATCTGGAAAACATGCATCTGTGAAAACGAAGGTCAGTATGGATGCGATACATCACCAATCTAGGCCGGAAAAAGTGGATTGCTCCTTAATAAACCCACAAGTTGAGACTCATAGTGAAAAGGATGTTCAAGAAGTTTGCAGGATTCTTTCAGCCACCACGGATTGGTCCTTGATCAAAGAAATATTGGAGAAAAGCCCCATTAAATTCACCCCAGAACTTGTTTCGATGATCTTGCACAGGTGCAACATGCATGGTAGCAACGTGCTAAATTTTTTCTCATGGGTGGGAAAGCAAGTTGGTTATAGACACACTACAGAAACTTACAACATGGCAATCAAAATTGCAGGAAGTGGGAAAGATTTCAAGCACATGCGCAACCTATTCTTCGAAATGAGAAGAAACTCTTATCCAATAACATCAGATACATGGACGATTATGATAATGCTTTATGGTCGAACAGGTTTGACACAGATGGCTATGGATTGTTTCAAAGAGATGAAAGCTAATGGTTATAGCCCAAGTGGAAGTACATACAAGTGTTTGATTATTGCCTTTTGCGGGAGGAAAGGTAGGAAGGTTGATGAAGCAATCAAAATCTACGATGAGATGATTTCTGCAGGATGTGCTCCTGACCAAGAATTGGTTGAAACTTACCTTGGTTGTTTATGTGAAGTTGGTAAAATCTTGGACGCTCGAAGATGCATAGAATCTCTTAAAATAATTGGCTATGCAATTCCTCTCAGCTACACCTTGTTAATTAGGGCTCTCTGTCGAGCTGGAAGAGTGGAAGAAGCTTTGAAAGTAGCCGACGAGGTTGGTGCAGAGAAATCTACTGTAGATCAGTTAACTTGTGGAAGTATTATCCATGGACTATTACGCATGGGAAGATTAGAAAAGGCACTAGCAAAGGTGGATTCCATGAAAGAGGCAGGCATAACTCCTACCTTCCACGTTTATACATCCTTGATAGTTCATTTCTTTAAAGAGAAGCAAATAGGAAAAGCTGTAGAAATTTTTGAGGAAATGCGACGATCAGGGTATGAACCAACACTTGTTACATATTCAGCACTTATACGTGGGTACATGAATGTGGGGAAGGTTACTGATGCATGGAATATCTTCTACCGCATGAAATGTAAAGGTCCGTTTCCAGATTTTAAAGCCTATTCCATGTTCATTAGTTGCCTTTGTAAGGTAGGGAGATCTGAAGAAGGCTTGCAGCTATTATCTGAAATGCTAGATAGAGGGATTGTGCCCAGTACTATCAATTTTCGAACTGTATTTTATGGGCTAAACAGAGAAGGCAAGCAAGATTTAGCCCGTGTTGTATTACAGCAAAAGTCAGAACTGATAAGAAAGCGCAAGTTCTTTCATTAGTATGCAAATTATTGAGGTTGCCGGTTTTAACTTCGGAGAGTTTCTCCTTCGAATAACGTTCTTGACACATTTCTTAAACTTGACATCCTCAGTTCCTCATAATAGTTATTCACTAAAATTGTGTACTCACGAGAAATTATTTTTTTTTTTTAAAAAAAGAACCGTTGAGAAAACATCAACAAGAGTGTGGATTTCATCGAAGTACATGGTCAATTTAATACTTGTTTGTTCATAAACACTCACATGAATTTATGGGCCTATCATTCACCTTGCTGCAGAATCAGGAGGAAAACAAAGGCGAAATTGTTCATTAACACCTAGGTATTGCTTGGTAGCCAAATGCGGGAAGTACACGAAGCCCCAATGCTAAGCCTAAGAATGCTTAATGACGTCATGACGACACTCGTAAACTCTCATCATCTGCATAGCAGCATTAAGGTACTGCGACACATAATTTGGACGAGTCATTCATTCAACTTCTTCAGACTGATCCATCATATACCACAAAAGGGAACATCTCAGTCCTCGAGGCCTGCACAAGAATGATATTAAAAATACAGAAGCAGAACTAGAGAGCAACAACATGTATCGCATTTACAATGTAATAAACTCGAAACGGAATATTTGGCCCCCCAAAAAAAAAGAGAAAGAATATATCACTGTTATAATAGTTGGTAACTTGGGGATACATTTTGTTGTAACAAGCCTTGCAGCACGACCGGTGCAATGATTAGTGAAGTAATTAAATCCTGGCAAAAAAGAAATGATAATGTCAAAAGATTCTTCATGATTAAGCAAAATCTAGATCATAAAAATAGCACAAGAAAGTTAGACATATTTCAATTTATATGGTAGAATTTTGAACAAAGGGAATTATCCCATGCTTCCTACATCCTTGATCTGATCCTCATAATATTGGAACTCATAAAAGCTTATACATTAGCTTTCAAAATCGCCAACAATAACTATCAAGCAGGTCTGGCCCAACAAGACGTCTTCTTGTGTACACATTTTAACGGACTGAAGCGGGGCATAAAAGAACTTTTTAGCAGAAAGGATAAGCTGAAGCTAAAATATTATTTTCTACTTGACGAACTCAAACACAACTTCCAAGAAAACTTTGTGCTTGGTAGCATGATTTAAGAAGAACGACAAATTAGCAGAATCAAAGGAGAAAAAGTGGAAGGTCTGATGACTGATTGCACTTCCTCTTGCTTGATAAGAGTAAAAATAGAAAGCTCAGACATGGAACCCTTCTAGAACTACTACCATCATTGTCTTATGCCACCAACTTCTGCGGTAAAGGAACAAGCTGGTCAAGTAATATAAAATTTTGGATGAACAATAATTGCTTGCTTTTAACCCTCATTCACCTCTCATGTTCACCTCAACTAGTGACAAATTTTAGCAATGAAATGGAGTAGGAATGGAAACCACTTCATTCCTGAATTTGACCTTCTAACAAGTGCAAATCACTTTTCCCCTAGAGCTTCAATTCTTCCACGTTCTTCTATTCCTCTTGAGAATAGTCTCAGAAGTTAGCGAAAAGGAAAAAAAAAGGGATGATCTTACCTATATCAAAGCTTCTTTACTACTTCATCAGTTACACGCTCATAGTATGTCATTCTTTGAATCGAAGATTTAGCTTCTTCAAAGTTCCGGCTTTGAAATGCATTAGCAAAGGCATTAGACCAATGCCTTAGCTTTTCCTGCATCTGCATGAAATGAAATGTTTAACATCAGGGTGATACGAAGAAGCAATAGCAAAGTAATAATAGTCCATATTGATAAGCAATAACAAAATGGAAGATTATGGAAGCAATCTTTTCATTGGATTTCTGCTAAGCAAATTAGAACAATCATGGTTACCTCAGAGAGGATGTGGTTTAAAGCCTCAGAGTCAGCAGCTTCTTCAACTGCTTCTCTGATTTCCAAAATCTGCATTAAAATTTAGCAAAATAATAGATAATAGATTGAATGTGAGGTTTCCAAGTGGCAAAAGAGAGCATGATATGAATAGGAGATAGAACATAATATGTGTCACATGCCACAAACTTTTATCAAAGAAAATCCAGTGTTCTGTTACAAATCTGAAAAGGAAGCCTGATCATTCAACAGAAAGAAGAATGGAGATGAGGGGCATAATAGAGAAGGAAGGAAAATCTCTTTCTGCACCCAAACAACCCCACTTCTAAATTCTTCTCCACCACCGCCACTTTCATCATTATTACACATACAAATTGCTGGAACATATATTTGTTACATGAAATCCATAAATAATATACTTTCATAGCAGGTAATTAAGTGTCCCTAGAACTTCACTTACTCCATCATGTTTTCAATCAATTAATAATTTGAATTGTCACTACAATACTTGTTCCCATTTTAAAATTGTTTTGAAATGCAGGGACCAGTCATCTATATCATCGTTGATTATGAACAATTCCAATAGAAAAGTTAAGAAAATTTCACATTAAATGCAGATCACAGGTTATTTAATTACCTCAGCCAGTAGTTCTGGCTCTGAAACTGTCTGTTCCTCATCAACTTCTATTCCCTCAAGCTTCAACTGGAAAACAAATGGCAGAATATTACTCAAAAACATGGTGGAGGGAAGAACTGAACAATAAAAGCCGAAAATTTTGATGGAGGACTTATTTATGACAATCATTCATACGATAGACTCTTTCCAGCATAAATATTTCTTTAAAAAAAATTCTGAGATACCCACATCAGATTTATGAACATCTACCATCAGATATAGAATATTCTTTTTTTTTTCTTGGTTACATAGATATAGAATATTCTTATTGACAAATATATTATCATCACAGACCCACTCCCTTTTAGCATTTTCAAGGCATACAGACACTTCTGCCACTGCAATGAAGAATGACCATTTTTATAACGTAAGGATAAAAATATGCTTACCAAGTAAATCGCTCTTGACAAAGGCTTGGTAAGTGTACGATATGCATCAATCACCCTGGCAGATTGTTCAGCAGCAAAATCTCTTTCTTTCTAACAACCAACAGAAAACGGTGAAAAAATTACATGTGTGTGTGTGTGTTCAACTTGCCCTTCTTGTTTAAACTAAATTTATAAATAACAAGAAGAAAGGAAATCCGTCAGACCAACCTCAGATTTTGAATGTACTAAATCAGGGTGTAGTTTCTTTTGCCACTCTTTGTACTTGCCTTCCAAATTCTTAACCTCAATGTCATAGTTCTTCTCCCTGTTGCAAAGTGGGAATAAGAAAATTTACTTTTGAATTTCTTAATTTATCAATCAAATTTCTCAGGCAATAAATTGTCGCCTTATTGTGAAATCTGAAAACAAAAGTTATAAGCAAGAACAAACTATGCTTCGGTTTATGAAAAAGGACCCATACAATTTTCTCAGAAGCAGCATATACGAATATCCATGACAATACTTGATGAGAAGCAGCATATACAAATGTACATGACAATAATAAAAATAAAGTTAACAATTTTATACAGTGAAGAAAGACAGCAATCTCCTCATAATTATTGTTCCATGTCGCCACTCAAATTTATCAATATCTTAGTTCTAAAACAGAAATACAAATCTCCCTTGTTTCCAATATGTTTACTATCTCAGCAACCAGCATAGGTGAAAATAATTTTATTCCAATATTTCTTTTCGTACTTAGTTATAAATATTAAAAAGAAGAATGTGGAACTTTATCAGCAAATTTACTATCCAGAATAACAAAATCCCAGAAACTTACAATCCGAATATGTCAAAGTAGCTGACGGATTTATCAACGGGTTGAATGCTCCTACAAGACTCGCAAACCAGAAACGGTACTGATTCGGGCATAGCATGACAGTTCCAGCACCTACTTACGAGTTTCTGGGAAGATACCGAACAGACACTTCTGACAGAAACCCTAAGATTCCCAAGAAAATAGTACAAGGGGTCATGTAAAAGACGATGATATGGTGTAATGGGCGGTGGTGATGATGAGATATAAGAGGAACATTCAAGCTGAGGAGAAGAATTGAACGAGAAGTAGGCGGGAATCGAAGTTAGGCGTTTTCTCATGAAAGTTGAAAGAGTTGGAAGAGGCCTCAAGAGCTTCTTCGACATCGTCGAACAACACAGAACAGAAGCTAGTGAAAGCAGTTTCCCTGGCGAGAAGAATCTATGAGCATATGTTACTGTATATGAGTTTAGAGACCGCGCCACCGCGGCAATTTCAGTCCTAGTTATTCAATCATGGAGATTGGAATCGAACTATTAACACGATGATTTGGTTGGTCAAAAAAAGAAAAACTAAGATGGGCAAAAAAAGAACTCAAGTTCACTTCATAATGTCTAAGATCTTTTTTTGCCAGCCATGATTGCTTACTATGAGTTAGAAGTTTTAAATGGTCTGCTTGGTGCATAAATAACTTGTTTGATATGTAAATACAACCAGTTTATTTGTTGATTAATAAACATCTTAATTCTATAAAAACATTTATTAAAATATATTTGTCAATGTGATATTAATATAAGATCAAATAACTAACTATTCATTTAGTAATTAATAAAGTGATATTCTTTAAATACATACAAATTGTATACTTTTCAAGCTATATGTTTCATTAAAAAAATGAATATTAACATCACATGCATAGAAATGCGATTTTAATCATATGACTCGCCCTTGGCAAAAAAAAAAATCGTATGACTTGCGAAAAATCTATTATGTATTATTATATAAATTCTATAGGAGATTGATGTGATATATATATATGGCTCATGAATAGTTATTTGATATTATTTCTATTATTTTTTAGACTGTGTTTTAATGTAATTTATATGATCTGTCTTGGGCTTTATGTTTTGTCTTTTTCTGTCATTTTCTTATAAATATGTATAAATATGTGTTTGGCAAACAAAAATTAGTTAAAGAGGAGAGATTCAAATGAGAAAGAAAGTTATGGAATACAAGTAATCCTTGTGTTAAAGATGTGATAACAAAAAATGGAATCTGGGGTTGTAACTTGACAAGAAGCCTCAGAAGACCCTATGCTCTTTTCATCTTCTACTAATGGCGGCTTAACTTTCCAGTTGAGGCAGAAAACAACAGTGTCTATACTTTCCCCGCCTGCTTGACTTCTTAGGTTCATCACACGACATATCTTGATTTACATCAGTTGGCAAATTTGTCTCCCCATTTTTCACTGAACAAAAAGCAACCTGGTTTGCCTCATTAAGCCTTGAAAGATTCTGCTCTGATGAAGTTGGTACTATTTTGTTGTGGTTTACTTCCTTTAAGTTAGGATTTGTTCCTGTCAGCCTGAAGGAACCAAACCAAGAAAATCAGAACATTAGCTATTCATAATTTTACAACATACTATGTTTGTGGACTAGTCCACCTTTCTTTTGGTTTTCTTTTAAAGTTTTACTTGCCTTTTGATCTAAAAAAGAAAAAAATACAACATACTGTACTGTATGACTTGCTTCTCCCTAGACAAAACCACAAGGAACGAAACTAGGTTCCTTCTATCAACCAGAGAAACGGTAAAATAATCACCTTAAGTTATGAATGTGAGAGATAGTCCCAGGTGCTTCCTCTGAACGTCCCCCCAGTATATCTTTGTTTGATACTTCAATACTGATCTCATTTCTTGAACGTTGTTGACTAGGTTTTAGGGAATAGGAACCAACAGTGTCACCTTCGGGCAAAGACTTGTCATAGGAAGAGGACCTGTGGGAGTGTCTGTATGTCCTAACCATTGAAATGGCCTTCTCTAATGTTTCCAGTGCCTGTTCTACCTCTGAACTATCCTTTAGTAGATTCCTTGCCCCAACCTCGATGGATTTATTATCTACTTTCATGACATCCTCCTTCAAATGTTTCGTTTCTTCACTATCTAATTCCTCAATCTCCCTAAATGCTTTGCTATTATCAGGTATTATTGCGTTCATAGGTGTGGACTTATCAGCATATTGATTTCTTTTATCCTCCAGAGATCCACCTTTTGCATTGCCTTGCTTTCTATTAACGTCTTCACCTGGGAGTATGTTCCCACTTTGCTTAAGCTCTTCTCCATTCGTAGCCCTCTTCAATACGGCAGTGTCATACAGAGCTTCGCGAATTCTAGCATACAATAGGTCCCTCAAGGTATTGCTAAATTCTTTATCATGACTCATCATAGAAGCCACTGCCTGAAACAAAACCAAGATACATGAAGATGATGCTATATACACAAGTTCGAGCAGACAGAGAACGGCAAATCAGTTGAATCCTGTCTTCAAACTGATCATAGCATTCAAAATCCTATTTCCTATTAAGGCTACGAGCTCAAGCATCCATGCCAAATACCACTATACAAGTTAAAATATTATTAAAATTTAATTATATTCTTACGCATATTTATATGATTATTTCTTAATTTAAGAATGAGTTGGGCTGATTGGTAAGCTCACAAGAAAACCAAAACACAGTATCTATGTAGAATGCCCAACAAAAGAAGTACAAGAGTTTACGACCTTCTGATAAAGTCTGAAACCACTGCCAATGAGTTGCCTTGAGACAAAGTTTATAAGGGATGGAGGTACAAAATCCAGCTTAATATCCATGTTTGCCATTGTCCTACAAAATTTAATAGAACTTGAGTAGCGGAATCAGGTTGCTAATTAAAATCCTTTCCTTGTGGTACCTTCTCATTTTTCCCACATGGTACTGGAAAGTCAAGCCATATGACAAGTCTATTACAAAAACAGTTTAGTATTCATCTGTCACACTTGAAAAACATTTGTTAAATATTTACACGGTTGAGTAGCAAAATTACCTGCTTCACAAGGGTTAAATAGGAAAATTAAATTATGAAAATTAAATCCTGTAATATACAGAAAACTTAATTCCATTCTTTTGCCTCGCGTTTAGATTAAGCGGATCTTGTATAGAGTCAGCTTAACCCCCAATTATGGTCAGCTTTGGTGACTGTTTTCTCATTTTATTCCATCAATCAATTCTAATATAACAGCCTCGAAGAAACTCACCGAAAGTAACTCCTTCCTGATGTCACTTTTTGCAATGCAAAGCCTCCCATCACATCAATTCTCACCGCATCCTTTGCTTCAGGCAGTTCCTCATTCTTGAAATCATTAAGGGTCCCATTCGTGCTTTGTGTCTCCGGGACCTGAAAGCAAATTCATCACAAAGATCTCAAGCCTTAGATCATGTTTAAGATTAGCCTTAAAAAATATAAGGAAAAAAAAGTGGTCCAGGTGATTACTGTATTTATAAGAACAACAATCAAGTCATCCTGAAAGTACTCAAATATATAATAGTGCATGACGGCCTCCCTTGTAGACAGTGGCCACGGAACCTTCACCCTACCGAAAATTGGAGGTTGGAGCAAAACAAGAATTCCAAAGAGAGAACTTTTAGAAGAGTAAAGCATAGAAGTGGAAATTTTATGCTGCTGCTGGTAGCGGTAAGACAAACCTCACTAGAGATATTTGTTCCCCCATCTGATTCTTCTGCAAACAGTCTGATTGTATAATTTTGAAAGCGGGAACAGTAGACTGAGGCCACCTGAGAAATGGAAATTGTGATTGATCCCAGGTCCAACAGAAGTGAATGATATTTACACTCAATGTTAACTCTGTAATCTATTCATGCCTTTTGCTCGTTTGCACCTTAATCCCTCCCACCCCAACCCTCCTTCTCCGACAACAAAGGAGGAAGAAATTGAAATCACAGATTCAAGTTAGAAATCTCGATCTCAGTTACTAATGAACCCAGTCAGAAATATCAGTGAAATTCTTTAATGGTGGTAGAATTTACTAAATTTTCAACAACAGAAAACATTACTTAAAGCATTTTAAAATTATGCAGCAATTTCTAAGAAAGCCATAATAAAATAAGAAGTAAAAAAATGCTGAAAACATATCTTGCTGCTATAACGTTTTCATCTCCCCAGGACATGGCAAAAGGAAGCAATTCTTTTCATTATTAAATTGTATAACTAGCAACCATGTGTAGAAATTTATCAGAATTTCTAAAATGACAATCAATCCAATTCTTACCATTTCTTGTAAAGGGTTGTCTCCCATGAGATGCACAAACCTGGTATGATGAGTGGATGTCATTAAATTGAATTTCACAAGTTAAAGTCCGTAATATAACTTGTGTAAATAAAGGAATAATGGTAAAGAAATTTTTGTCCACCCAGTGTGACTCACAAACATCTAGAGGCCCATCTACATAGCCTTCAACTAGTAATGTATGAAAGGGTGTTCCCTCTGGTCCTTCATGATACATGACACGAAACTCATCAGCATCTATTTTCAACTGATGAAAGAAGTAAGATTATAAGAAAACTGTCTCAAGAATTTATTGAGAAATTCATTAATGTACTGGCCAAAGCATAATCAGAATTCAGAATACAAATATTAGACCACATTAGTTCATTACATTCTCAAATCTCAACAACGATGGTAATTTTGGACTAAAACTATATCTGCATTATTTTCATCAGGAAGTTACTTACTGAAAGTATAAAATAAATAATAAAAATTCAAAACTAAAAGAAAAAGAGAGGACTTTGGCAATGTGGAAAACTTTTGATGAAGGAAACGTAACATTAAGAAAAATGAGCAGGCTAGATAACATACTTTCCAATCAGCGTGTGAAGTATTAGATCTCTTGCTATCATCTACAGAAGCACTCCTCAATATATCAAGAAATTTATATACTTCTGCAGTCCTGCTTTCTACTACCTTCTCCTTATATTCTGTTCGGAAAAAAATATATATAGAATTAAAAAGTAAAAATAATTTTAGTGAACTAACAAAATAACTACACACAGTACCATTTCTGCCAAAATGAATTCGAAAGAAATTAGGGAAGAATGTTATTACCTTCCATTTCTTCTGAAGAATGAAAAAGTTGGTTTTTGACAAGGGTTTTAAGTATCTCCCTGTTTCTCAAATCAGGAGAGGAAAGGGTCTTGTCCAGCCTTTCCCTATATTGCACAATTTTTGGTTTCTTTTCCATCTCTGTATCACTTAAAGAAAGCAGAAAGACCCTTGTCTCAGTCTCTACAAGTCATGTCTGGAAGTTAGGCATTAACTCATAAGTCTACCATTATGAAAGATAGCCGCGGGTCAATAAAGACTAACCATTGAGGTATAATTTACATCTCATGCTCAATGATTGCTAAAACATCACAAGCTGTTAATGTAAAAATGGTCGCAGAAATAACATGCTTTTGTCAGATGAGTAGATGGCTAGCCAATAAGGTGTCTTCATTAGCCTAAGTAATGACAGTTCTTGATTCTTCGTCACTATATTTCAGTTAATTTAGCTTGCAAACCATGAAAGCCAAAAAAGTCATTGTTGTCCAACATAACACTTCCACATGAAACTGATCTGCTCCCGTTTATCTGTGTTATAGACACACGATACCTCTGAGGTTCAAGATTAAAAGCCACTTGCTGACAGAATTTTGGCAGTGCAAGACTCCAAGTCCAAGCTCAAAGAATTAATAAAGGTTTGAAGAAAACCACATGAACTTTCGATTAAAATTGAATAACTAAAATCAAAACCAAATTTTAGGATGAGTCAATATCGTGTGTCAGTTCCACGACAAGCTGATGATAAAGGATCTCAACAAAACTTAATTCAAAGGAATATGAGATTTAGATATCAAACACCCCAGACGCAACTTAAAGTAAATTATTGAAATCCCACTTACATGATACTTCCCGCGGTTGGTTGTTTTAGTATGCTGAAAAGAGCCCAGAATGAGCAGCTGAAATTCTCATCAACCAAACGCAGATCTCAAACAGCGTCATTCATCGCTGCTGAGACGAGACAGAGTCACCAGATAAGAGGCACCCCCGTGGATGTAGAAGAAACCCACCTCGGTTTTGTAAAAATTAATATAAATATACTTCGCAGACATTTCTGCGTTCGCAGAGAAAGAAGTTTCAAGGGTCAGAGGTCTGTGATGGGACCACACTAGACGCAGACCCATATCTAGAAAATAGAATGTAGAAAGGCAGCAATAAAAATTGAAAAGTAATGCCGCGAATCATCGAAGTGAATAGTTGTGAGACAGGTTCTCAGGAGTCCAAATTAAATATTATTGCATTTAAACCCTACACACAGCGTTGCTTCATCCCCCACCACCTTTCATCTTCACTAATAGGAGGCAAAAAGCTCCTTTAACATATTATTAGCCGTTTATCAAAGCCACGGCTAGCTGTGACATTTTTTTATTTTTTATTGTTACTATATAAAAATTTAAATAATGAATCATAATACTATTGATTGTTGTTAAAAAAAAATACTATTGAAGAATAATATGAAATATTATATATATATATTGAAATTTGGCAAGAAGCACAGTACACCTTTTTGATAAACAAATAGTTTAATTTCATTAAAAAAGTCTTTTCAAACAGGTTTTTTAATTTTTTTTCCCTTTCCCTTTCTTCTTTCTTTCTCATCATAACACGATGCAGCATCTAACTCATTCTCTTCCTTTCACGTGCGCGCATCGGTGATATTTGCATGTGTTCAGGCAAATCTTTGTCGTTAAATTATTGTACATTCTTTGAAGACAAAAATTAGCATATTTACCACATAGGGAAATTTGACACGAAAATGAAATGTATTAACGTACACAGAAGTTGACAAACATCTACCCAAGAGAAATTTAGAACTGCTTGTCTGACTTTTACTTTTTGTTAATGTTTACTTGAATATTCAACACCTAAAAAATAAATTTAACTTTAATCAACACCTTGACTTGGCCAATACTTAAAAATAAAATACCATTAAATTTTACTCTAATTTAGATTATTTAATAATTTGATTGGCACCATATATAAAATAACGTAACTAAACTTTGCCGATATCATCTCTTTCAATTTCAACTGCTGTTCAATGATCATATCATATCCCAAGGAAATCACTTTAATTGTATAAACCCGCGTTTTCTGCGACCATCTTCCTCCCACATTTTACAAAACAGTTTCAGAAGTGGAAAGAAAAAAAGGGACAGTATGCATTTGTTCTTCCAACAATTGTACTGATGAAGATATCAAAGAATTGTGAGACGCCAATTTCAAACTATATGAATCAATCAATCAATCAATTCAGCTAGCCACTTTTTGGGATATGATAGAAAAGCCAGGATATTTCTTGCGCTACAGCCTACAGGCTGATCTGACGATGAAACAGTTAATGACAAATCCTCGTTCAGTGTAATTGAGGAATTTATCACTAATTCATCTGCAGTCAGGACAAGACTCTTGAATTGTTTAAACTTCACGCAACAAATATCGGAGCAAGCCATTTTTGTCGATTAGAAATTTAGAATAATGATGTGTCTGCTGTCGACCTTTGCTGATATCAAGAAGAGTGGACAATAATATAGTAAAGACCATACGTATCTCACAGTTTACCACACCCAAAGCAACAAAAGCAAATCCACAATGCCTTCAAGGCCATGTGATAAATGGGGGAAAAGAAAACGACAGTTCAGACCTGGGTTTCATGATTATGGCAATGAGGTGAAGAGAAATATATGAGAGAAGATTGACAAGAGTTGAAAATCAAGTGTTGCATCAAATAGAAGACCCAGTGATCCTCTAGAGTATTTGAAGGTTTTAATTTGGCACATCACTTCTGCGTCTAAGAATCTCAACGCTTAAGTAATCAATAGGACCCTGAACCGCAACATGAGGCTTCCCAACTTTCACACAAACAGCAGATATCTGAGGGATCTTTGTCAGAGTAGTGGTTGCAATTTGTTCAGCAGCTGATTCCAAAAGATTGTGAGGTGACCCTTCAATAACTTCTTTATCTATACTGCACTATCAAATTCTTCTTGTTAAAAGCAGTTACATAATATTAATTAAACAACAACACGTAAAGGCCCTGCTTCTGTTCCTCAAAATAGGATCTTGACCCCACTTAAATCACGAGCATCACTAATACTTTATTCTTCCTAACATATTTTAAATCTTTTCCCACATACCCAAGGATAAATTCATAAAACCAGAAGCAAGATATTAGAATTTTAGCACTGAAAATACTAGAACCTGATAGGTCAATTTGTGGAAAACATAAATGAAAAGCTTAAACTTCATGCTCACCCATAGATATCTGTGTAGCTAACTGTATCTGACAAATTATCTGATTTACCAGCCGCTCTGGGATCCATCCAAGCATCCACATCTACCAGAAATTTCTGACCAAGCTTCCTTCTGCTTTAACCCCATGAAAACCATGGAATATCAATCCCCTAAGTATGAGTTTGTCTCCTTTCACCTGTGTATTGTCTTCCATTATTGCTGACAAGAGAATACAATTGTTAGCAGATATTCGAAAGATAGATGTTTACAAAATTACGTTGTCAGAAATAAGGTAAGTATGTAACTATTTAGGCACGTGTATATAATAGTCATTTCATTACTCCCTTAATTCCCTGTTCGTAATTTTGTTCCCTGGAGTACCTACCTTCGACATATAATTTCCATTTAATAGGCCTCCTTTCAATGTACAGCAATTCAAGACATATTGTCAACGATATCAACTCCTCTAGGCTTTCTCTGAAAATTTTCAGAGAACAAAACTGTGCTACTATCAATTCAAACAATGAAAAGTGCGTAACAATCAATTCAACCAATAAAATGCAAATTACCTAACCTAGCTCAGCATTTTAGCTCAATGCTTTTACAGTAACAGCCCATAAGCAAGAATAGATTTATGCTAAAATCCATTGGACAACAAGCGAACTCTGAAAAAACTTTAATGATCCAATTTCAAAACATCATGCATCAAGTCATGGCATCCAGTGTATGAGCCATTAACTGGAAATTAAGACATTGCATCCATAAGCTAAATTACTAAAGCATGAACTCAAGTACATGAAAGCAACTTCCAATTTGAATACCATAATGACCTATGTTAACTATCTTCTCTTAAGCAATGGCCAAATTGATCCAATTTATATGACGTTACACTTTAGCATATCTCTAAAGGTGGCATCTAGGGAAAACAAGAAGGATAGAAAAACGGGACTAATTAAGCACCAATCATGTTAAAAAAAGCAAAAATTTATTGTGTGTAATGGAACACTAGAAATCAGCCCAAAAAGAACAAAAAAATGACTTTTGGTTTGGATTCTAATAAAATTTTCTTACCAAATTACTAACAGGATCAATAGAGTCAAGCACATATAAGTACTGTAACTACTTTTCTGTAAGGATGTGAAAATTGAACTAGAGAAGAAGAAATGGAGTTAACTTTGTTTCTTTCTAGCCACAATCAGTAATTATACCCATAATCAGACATATTTGTTTTCTTTCCTCAGTTAATTTAAAATTATAGAACCGCTAGTGAGGTCACTAAAGATGATGAAAAGAGCCTAATGCAAGAGTTAAACTTTCTAAACAGATTCTAGCTTCCATGAGGAAATTAGATTCACTGAAGTCAATCAATTATTAATCACCATGTCTGAATGTCAATTTAACTTAATAAGTCAAGATCACATGTAATCACACACAAGCATCTTTGACACCCATATCATAGTTGATCTATCAATAATATCAATAACAAAACAAATCACCTATTTAAGATGGAAAAATGTATAAAACAACTACAATTCTTTAACAAGTTTTATCACATAACTTTCAGATGTACTTAACTATTGATACAAGTTTATTGTGCTTAGGGCTTGACTCTAGGTGATCCACTTCTTAGCATTTCATTCAAGTCTATATTATCATATGAAAAACTTGGTAAGATCCAAATATTGAAGAATCTGGACATGTAGCCTACAAGTTTGTTTTTCTTCTATCAATGTAATACACAACTCATGATCCAACTTCTTCTCCAACCATCAATGAAATAAATATATGAAAAATTTTAATAGAATGTAACTTTATTTTGGATGAATAAATGGATAGATCTCACACTTAAGACATATTAAAAACCCGCAATAATCTCCCTATGTTTTCTAAATTATGAGTAATATCACAATATCAAAAAAGTAAGTTTACCTAGAATTTAATCAAATAATTTAAATTCAACTAAACACAACAGAGAGATATGCCATTTTTCAACTTAAATCCATTCATACAAGAACAAATTAAACAAACAACAGTTGAGTCCAATCACTGTAACAAATTCTAGCGACGATAGGAATAAACTAAATTGGACTCAAAAGGTTGAGCAAGCAGCAATTAAAATATGATTGAAGATTATGCACACAATCAAACTGCAACAAAAGAACAAGCAGTTTCTTCGTCCTGAAAGCAAGACGAAGGAGGTGGGTAGGGTTTTAACCTGTGGAATCTCACCGCTAAACACAACCAAGCTGGCTGTTATGGCTCTCACTTTTTTCTTCTCTCAATTTCTACTAGCTCTTCAACATCTAGGCCTCAATCATACAAAATTTTGTTCAAAATCCTAAACTTTTACACCAATTATTAACCAAATACGAACAAAAACTGTCAAACTCCTTGAACGACTACGCAAGCTCAATGGAATAGTTGCTTACTGTTGCTAGATGGCACACATGCCACCGTCACTGATAGCAAGGAAGAGCTAAGGACAGCTCAATTTTCTCCCTATTCTTGTTGTCCTCATCAGCCGTTACTCATTACTTGCAATTTTAAGGATTTTCAAATTCGATTCGCCATTGGGTCTGGGTTTGGGTCTCAAGCATTTATCTTTTCCTTTCCTTTTTTCTATTGGGAATTTGTCAACTTTTTAATTCATATACAGTAAATGGACAAAGAAAACACCAATATGCTGCGTTTTAAAAAATATTTACCTGAATACTACAAATTTGATTTTTTCTTTAAGCAAGTCAGAGTATGTTAGACACCTTACAATTTTTTTTTAATTTTCTAAAATCGGACTGATTGTAAAAGATTGCAGTGTCAGTCAACTAATGCTGTGTCAGCAGGCAACTAGTGAAGAGGATGAAAATCAGTGAGGAAATGGAAGTGTATCACCGAAAATGGAAGTGGACGGTGAAGAGAGAGAAACGACGAGAGGAGGTGAAAATGGGTGGAGGGATGAATGCTGAAAAATGGAAAGGAAATGCCGGATTTGGTGTGGGTAGCGTTGGAAGAAGCCGAATTAGCGTGGAGATGGAGAAAGGAGATAAAAGAAGAGGAGTGAAACTGATATTTTGAGGGAGGGGCGGCGGCTAGTTCGAAAATAAAGTCAACAAAGACCCTAACACTCCGTCAGGTTCAATTATTAGAGGTTAGATAATATAATATGATAATAATTATATAATAGTTTGTTTGATATGATATAGAAAAATAGATAATGATATTTATTTTTATAAAGGAAAAATTATAGATAATAAACAAATGACTTTTTGACTCCTGGCAAACAAAAAAACTCCTTCCTCATCATTGTTATTGTCGACAATGAAACTAAAAAAAAAAAACTCTCTCCCCACTATCAGTGAAGCAATACAAATTAAAGCCCAGAATAGGAAAAATACAAATGGAAACCGACAATATGAGCAACAGAGGGATAATCCAAATAAGAAAGATACAAATTTGAAAAGAATTGGGCTTCTAAATTGGTGGAGGCAACACAATGTGATGATTTGAACAAGGAGGGTTAGATCCAAGATGCTAACAGAGGGAGAGTGTCATTACAAGCTTAGATTTATTGTTGTTATTGCTGGTGGTGAATCGAGGGATGCAAATGGAGGAAGCGGAAGGAGGATGCTGATGAAGCTTGAGGAGGAATTGAAGAAGGGAATGTCATCGCACGGAGAAGATGGAAGGTGGTTGATATCAATGAAGTTGAAGGAAGAACCGACGACAATGATAGTAACAAGGGAGGAGATCGTCTGCAATGGGAAAGTCAATGGAGTTGTAGTGAAAGGAGAAGAGGCGAAGGAAAAGGTAGGGGTATTTGTGGAAAAGGATATGAGGTGGAAACATGTGAAGATGATTACATATGATTTTGGAGGTCAAGATATCACCTTAATTTAGGTGATCTTCATCATCTTAGTGATGATGTAATATGCAACCAAACAGCTTAAGGCATGGTGACATAATTTCCTTTACTTTACATACCCCTTTATATAAATGAACCAAACATGCTGTAAGGTTTGTTTGGTTGAGTGAAAATTGAGCAAGAAAGATAAATATGGACCACCAAAAAATAAAACCAATTATAAATGGATCAACAACAATGAATAAAAATGAGAAATTTGGAAAAAAATAAAATTTTCATAAAAGTCCTCTATTCTAATAATCAAAATACCCATTCAAAATTTCAATTACTATGGACTATAACCTATAAAAAATGTTACATTAAATAGATTATGTTCCCAATAAAATAAAATGTAATATTTATCAGATTAAATTTTGATTTAAAGAAATTAAATTAATTATGAGATAAAGTTTAAACTCAATTTAGAGAAAAATTATGACACAAAATAATAAAAATAAGGGAAATAAAAACTTAAGAAATAAATTTCTAAATCTCTTTGACAATTTTACCCACTGCAGGGATCAATTCTTAATCAATTTTTTAATCATAATTAGACCACAAATAACCCATAATCACAATGAGAACTATTAAATAAAATAAAATGAAAATAATTAAATTTTTAAAATAATTTAGAAGGTAAAAATAATCAAAATAAAAGTTTAATTTTAAAAAATTATCTCAAAATTCTCATTTATTCCAAATTAAGACTAATTACCTAATTATCATCTAAATCAGATAACATTAACCAAAATTTAATACTAAAAATTCTTAAATAATGAGAATAAAAATGGTAAAAATTTAAGATAATCAATACCATTACATTTTAAATACAAAGCATGGTTGGATTTTTTGATTTCCGCTATTTAATTTAAAAAAATACAAAATGTATTTTGACATTGCAATTACAAAGGTAGTATTTTGGTAAAATCTTTTAAAGTTGTTGTATTTGGATATTACCTTTTTTAAAAAGTCGGACTTGTTATTTAACAATATACTATAATTTCAAAACAAAATACCTTATAATTTTGAGATACCATAATTTTAAAAATATTTGCCAAAATATTATAATTTTAAGAAGTTGGAACAACTTATCATGCTTTTTTCTAAATTTTCAAATACTTTCCTTAAGAAAAACACATTATGTGAGTCCAACTTTAAAATTTAAAAAGATTTGCAGCACCAGTCATAACTGACTGATCGCTGTAATTTTACATTTTTTTTATTTGAAAAAATAAGTTTTTTAATTAAACAAAATAACTTCTTATATTAATTTATATAATAAATTAAATAAATAATTTAATAGTAAAATAAATAATTACAATTTTGGAATATAATTAATAAATTTGGCCCAAAAATAATATAATAATAAATTATACAATTGCATAAAAAATAAATAAATTATTATTTTTTATAAATAAAAATAAATAATATAGATTGTTATATTATTTTTTAACAAAAAATTTTATTTTCAATATCTTTACAATAAATAGATTATTTGCCTATAAATTTTTATTGTATAGTTATTAAAATCTTTTTTGTACATTAATATTTATTTCTTGTTTGTGAGTAAATAATAAAAGATTTTATAAAGTAAGAATAAGAAAGGACAATTAAAAAGAATGGTCGTTGGTCCCCTCAAAGTAGTTATTTCTTATTTTTGGTTAATTTATTATAAGTTATGGGTCAAATAAATTAAATAATTTAATTTACCACATATTATTAGTTAAACGAGTTAACCAATTATAAATTTCAAATTGAACAGGTTAAATAATTTAATCCAACATGGGTCACGGATTGAACTGATAAACCTATTATAAATTATGAAACAAAAGACTTAAATGATTTAATACATCATTAGTTATAGAGTTAAATATAAATTATGGGTTGAATTAGTCAATATGTTAACTAAATACAGGGGTAGAACTAGGGTTGAAAAATTTTTTTTTTGGGGGGGGGGGAGTTTCTAAAAAATTATTTACATGTATAATATTATTAATTTTTTAGTTTTAATATTTATCATAATTATTTTTTAAAATAATTTTATAATTTGAAAAAGATCATTAAATGATAAATTATGTATAAATATATAATATTTAAAAGGAATTTAAAAATATATATAAAGTGAAACTTTATATTTAATACACTAATTTCAAAAAAAATATGAAGCATATAATATATACACACGCATAATATATATAACATAATATATATAATTTTCCATGTGCAACATCTTGTGAGGTAAGTTGAGAGGGGCAAAAATCATGGAACTACTCCTCTAAGTTTGTGTAGGGAGCAATAAGCATATGGTAAGAGGCAAGGGATGGGCGGGGCCATAGCTCCTAAGATACAACCTCAATCTGCCACTGATTGAACGTATGAATTTATTGTAAATTATGGGTCAAGTGAATTAAATAATTTGATTCATTAGGATGATAGATCAACTAATTATAAATTACAGGTCGAACGAGTTAAATAAGTTAATCCACCATATGTAAGATATAGATTTAAAATTATCAAAAACCAATGGCAAATAAATTCTTCTTTAAAAATGTTATACTTCATATGAGAATATAAGAATGACTAACGATATATATAATTACTTTCTTAAAACATGCTATGTGCTTGAGTTGTTAAACAATGATAAATAGTATGTTCACAACATAATGGAAGCTAAACATTGCGTCCTAGCAATTTCAATTGTTGCAGCAATTTTAATTATTAATGAGGATGATTGCACAAAAATTAAACCTCTAATATTATATATGGAGAAATATTCCACAAATTATATAATTATATTTGTTGCAAGCATCTTGGATATTGTTGTCTGTTTTATATTTAGTTTCCAAATATTATATAATGTATACTAAATAGTTTGATTGTTTGATCATTATTAGGTGGTAATAAATAAGATGAAAATTCAACACATTCAACTATAAGGGTTAATCTAAATTTAAGTAATTTATTTTAACAATTTAAACTTTTTAAAATTTTCATGCAACATGCGGAGGCATATATTTACACATAGTTAATTATATGTTGTAGTATTCTATATAAATAACAGAGAATGTTTGAAGATATTAATTTCTGATGAGAATATCAAACAAAAGATACAACTTCTAATATTATATATAGAGAAATATTTAATAATTTTTTATAAGATTTTGTTGTATGCCCTATGCATATTGTTATTTATTAAATTTAATACCCATTCTTATTTGTTTGGATTAAGTAATTTATTTTAGCAATTAAGTTTTTAAAATTTTCATGTGACATGATGATTAGTTTTGTTAACTATAATTATGTCCATCTATTATTTGAAAGATTGGTGTAATATGATGATTAAACTTAATGATTAATGTTATTGTCTATTATGAATGATCACTTCTGATTTTAATGAATGCCCAATGCATTGCACATATCACATACTGATTTGAATTAAAGTTTTAAACATATATGGAAAACATGCTAAAAGGAGATTTCTTGAGAGAGAATAGTGCCAAAAGTTTTGGTATGTTGCTAGCTAATTCATTCATCAAGAAATGATTTGACCAGAGCTCAGCAAATATGTCAATGTAGCGATTAGAGAATATTTTGACAAGTACTCATTCATATATGTGTGTGTGTGCTTGTGTGGAAAATTACAATTAAATATCATATGAACAAAAAAATTACAGATACATATCTTAAACATTGGTAATTGCATAGAGGTACCAAGATACCTAAATATAAATATTTTGATATTGTAAAAAGACAATGATGCCTCTCCCACTTTTTCCTCTTTCCTCCTCTTTCTTCCCTTCTCTTTCTTCTTCCCTCCTCTTTACTCTTCATCTTTGGTGGCCCACCTCCTCCACCACTACTATCAGCACTTCTGCTTAAGGATGATATGAGAAATTATTAATGATGTGGGATTTGTGTCATGCTTTACTTACTAAGCTTCCCCCGGCAACCAAGGTGAACCTATATCTGAAATTGCCCTCCCTTCCTCTTTCACCTGACCTAGATTTGGATCTACCATTCACATTCACCTCCTTCATTTGCCTTTAAAGCCATGATCTGAGAGGAGGGAACAGAGACCACCAAGTCACTGATGTCACGACCTTTATAATATGTCTTCAAATCCCAATTTTTCATATGTGATTTTCTTTTTGCTTTTGTTTTTCTTTTTGGCTACTGCTTCTCATCTTTATCTGTGATTTTCTTTTTCTCTTTTGGTGGCTACTGCATCTTCTTCTTCTTCTTCTTCTTTTTTGGTTAGTTAGCTTGCAATATTATGGATTTGGTGATCTGAAACTTCCACGAAATATAATTGTATGTAAATTAGTTGTAAATTTATGTAAATTAATTATAAATGTATTTTTTAACTTGCAAATGTATCTGGGTTTACTTTATTAACTTGAGTTAGAAAATATACATAAATCAGTTGCAAGTTCATATATATTAGTTGCAAATGTATTTAGATTTACTTTGTTAACTTATAAAATATACATAAATTTATTAATTATAAATTATCGATTGTCAATTGCAATTTGTCGACTATCAGTTGCAAATAAGTGATAGTTGACCATTGGAGGGACCCTCTCTAATAGTCAACCAAATCAACAGTTTTGTGATAGCTTCTGTTGTTAGTATGTTTGATCTGATCGACTATTAAAGAAATCCCCTCTTATGGTCAAACATTGCCTAAATTACAAATTTACTAGTATCCATTATAAATTATCAGATATTAATTGCAAATAAATATATTCATTTTAAAAGAAAATGATATAAAAATTACAAAAAAAAATTCTAGCACAAATGTCTTTTCGCGCTGTCAACATATTTACGCTTAGGTAACATGGTACATTTATGTAATTACCAATGTTTAAGATATCTTTCTGTAATTTTTTTATTCCTGTGGTTTTTAACTGTAATTTTTCCATATACTATACATATAATTTTGGTTTTTTCTTTTTGGTGAGGACACGGACTCATATAGACCACGCGCTGACAACTAATTTCAATTGCAATGCCTTCAATTCTGGTTGTACATTATTAGGCTGATAGGATTTGGATTGTAGCCGTTTAGCAAAAAAAAAAAAAAAGGATTTGGATTGTAGCCCAATCCTTTTGATTGTGTGTTTATTTACTAGCCCTAAAAGTGAGTGTTCTCCTCAGTTTCAATTTCTACCAAATAATTTTTCAAATTTCAGTGGTATTCACCTTGCCTACATATCGGCAAACAAAATCCGTCATTTTCGTTTAAAAAGAAAAATGTCATTTTGGCCACCCGAGATTTATGGAATTTTTTTAAGTGTTCATTATTATTAAGAAAGAATGTTGTCAATTATTTATTGTAGTCTAATCTACCATGAAAAATGTTTTATTTTGGTGGTGGGCTGAATTCTTTTTCCCATTTGGGGCTGATGTTAGGACTATATTGAGTCAAATTAACTTTGTTAACTTATAAAATATACATAAATTTATTAGTTGTAAATTGTCGATTGTCAATTGCAAATGAGCGATAGTTTACCATCAAAGGGACCCTCTCTAATGGTTGACCAAATCAACAGTTTTGTGATAGCTTCTGTTGTTAGTATGTTTGATCTGATCGACTATTAAAGGAATCCCCTCTGTCAAACATCGCCTAAATTACAAATTTACTAGTATTCATTGTAAATTATCGGATATCAATTCCAAATGAATATATTTATTTTAAAAGAAAATGATATAAAAATTACGAAAAAAAAGTCTAACACAAAGGGTAAAATTGTCTTTTCGCGTTGTCAACATATTTACACTTAGGTAACATGGTACCTTTATGTAATTACCAATGTTTAAGATATCTCTCTGTAATTTTTTTTATTCCTGTGGTTTTTAACTGTAATTTTTCCATATATTATACATATAATTTTTTTTTTTTGGTGAGGACGCGGACTCATATGTACCACCCGCTAACAACGAATTTCAATTGCAATGCCTTCAATTCTGGTTGTACATTATTGGGCTGATAGGATTTGGATTGTAGCCGTTTAGCAAAAAGAAAAAGGATTTGGATTGTAGCCCAATCCTTTTGATTGTGTGTTTATTTACTAGCCCTAAAAGTGAGTGCTCTCCTCAGTTTCAATTTCTACCAAATAATTTTTCAAATTTCAGTGGTATTCACCTTGCCTACATATCGGCAAACAAAATCCGTCATTTTCGTTTAAAAAGAAAAATGTCATTTTGGCCATCCGAGATTTATGGAATTTTTTTTTAGGTGTCCATTATTATTAAGAAAGAATACTGTCAATTATTTATTGTAGTCTAATCTGCCATGAAAAATGTTTTATTTTGGTGGTGGGCTGAATTCTTTTTCTATTTGGGGCTGATGTTAGGACTATATTGAGTCAAATTAACTTCGTAGTATACTAACAAACATTGTTCATAGTAAAAAAAAAAATAGGCTTGTTTAAGTATAATATCTTGGGTTTGATACTATAAATAAAGAAGATGCTTTTGGGAAAGCTTCCCTCCATTTGAATTTGAAGCAGTTAGATCCGAATTAGTTGGAATTCAAAATAACAGCCACCAATTATTAGACAGTTTTTTTTCTTTAAAAAAAAAAGTAAAAAGTCCGTAGTGTTCCTTAGTAAAGTTAAGCTGTTTTTCATATCAGTGTCTCTCTCTGTGTTTGGACCAAGTTATGTTAATGTCACTATTGCTAGAAAATAGTAAACATAAGTCAATCCAGTAGGGAGGCAGGAAGGAAAGTTTTCTCTATTTGATAGTTCTACCCGACATGGAAAAAGAGAATTAAGTTTTTGGTTTGGCTAAAAGGGATGAAATTGTGATTCAGCAATGAGTTAGGTTTCGCACGTTAAAGAATTAAGTACGTAGTTGTTTTTGCTGTAGTTGCTATTGAAAAAAAAAAAATACATCATCGAATTAGCAAATCATGAATGCATATTTTTAAGCAGTAGTTATATTTTTTAATGATTGATTATTTATTTTAGTGGCAAGGGAACAAATTAAAGTGATACGATGAAGAGAAGACAAAATTTCTTGTGAGCCAAGATTTCCTACAGGGGTTTGACCATGAGTGATGATCAATGTCATTTATAAGTCTAGCTATATATATATATATATATATTTGAATCATTAATTCTAATTTCAAGGAGAGAGAAATTCATAGCTGTGATAATGAATGCTGTCTGAATATGTGAAAATCACTTGAACAGAGATGAAGCGCATGTTCAAATTAGAGGATGAAGGCACGCATGAAACAATTGGGCTTTAACTTTAGAGTAATAAGGGCACGCATGCATGCTTTATATTTGAAACGTCCGGGTTGATTTTGAAGATGGTGTCTGGTCACTGGTATGCTTTATCAACAAATGCTTTCTTCGATCAACTTCCATAGATAACCAATCATTGCAAAAATTGGTGGGGTGTATAAAGGTTGACCCACCCCTGGCCAGGCCTGTATAGTTTCAAAGTCACTCCTTTTCCTATCAACGCAGGAAAATTACCAATCCCCTCTTTGCCAAATCCCATACTATAGATTACATCACCCACTTCTTATAAACCCCTCAAAATGCATGGTGGCCACATATATAATTGACGATCGATGAGCAGGGAAAAGGAATTGGTCTTTGAATGGGAAGGCGGATATATATGTGATTTCTGGGATTCCTTCCCAAACGTTTGAGGATGAAATTCAAAGGGCAACATGTGGACCTACGCCTGCCTTTCCCTTCTTCAACCCCCCCACTAATCCACTATCATTATTATGCCTGCACTTCCAGGTCAAACACATTAATTCCACTCATTTCAATCTCTATCGCTTTTCTTTCTTTCCTTACATATACATATATATTTAGAGAAAGTAAAATTCAATTCTTGCGAAAGATTTAGATTACACGTAAGAAGACTTGGAAATGTATAAAAAGTGAAAATGTCAACTTAATTGAGGATTGGCCCACGACCTGCAGCCACAAATTTTTGGGTCTACACAGGTGCTTTATGCTCTAACTTGGTGCGTGTCTCCTTTGAAATTATGAGCCTCTGAAATTGGCAACTTCTGTTTGGTTCTACTGGTGATCTGCCTCTCCATTCCATGAACATACAGTCCATGACTTTATTTTTTTTTGGGGGGTAAAAAGACATATTTCCAATGCAAGTTCATGAAATTTTGTATCATCTTGTAAAAAGCTGGTTTTTTTATTATTATTTTTATTGATTAAAGCAAGCTCGCTTGATATACTTTTGAAGATAAGGGTGGCAAAATAATGGGGACAAAACGTTAGGTACGTAATTCACGGCCTGTTGTACAATGTGTTAAATTAGTGGTGAATGCTGATGAAACATCTGTACATGAACAGTCAAACTTTGTCTTTAATTGGATGGGTGTGAATGGGAATGATCCTCGACAGCTTTTACCATAATAGAATATCCATCCGGAGAATTGATTTGTCTTTGTTAGGTTAATAATTATGAGTTTTTTTTTTAATTTTATCTTTTTTCTTTTGTTTCGTGGCTGCCCTTGAAATTTGTTCGTTTCTAAGGTCTTCTTTTTGAGGCACATATATGGGTGTGTGTATATTTTAGTTATTGGGCTTTGGACGGTTGAAGGGAGGGGTCCTCGTTGGACGTATCATTGTTGGCGTTGCTTTCAATGTCTTCCACATTTTAAAAAAATGACTTGGATGGAAAGTAACGTGGGCTATTGATACATGGATGCTCGATCGTTGGTGTAGTGTGAAAGCCATAAAAGGTGGCCGTTCAATTAGTAGGGTTTATATTATTTCAACAAGGTGATTTAAGATTGAGTCATGAGAATATTATCATATTAAATATTTTATGGTAAATCTTTATTACCATTTGTGGTGTTGCTCAAATAAAACTCTATCCACATAAAATAAAAAAATCCTCTAGTGGATGTTTGTTTTTGGAATAAAACTCCTTGAAGAAAATTAAGAGTAGTTCTTTTATACGCACACTATCTACATTCTACTCGATTTTGCTCACTTAAAGTCTTGAGCTAGCTAGTTAGGTGGTTTTGAAGTTGCATCATATTCTAATTTAATTTTTTTTAATTGAAATATACTTTATCAACCTCGAAACATCTAATTTTAAATATTGTTAAAGTCATTCTTAATATATATATATATATAAGGTTCCTTGTTAAAAATGTTAATTTATTTTATTAATAATTGTTTTATAAAATTTTTCATTCATATAAGATGTACTCTCTTCAATTCATAAAGAGTATTGTTTTAAGATTTTTTAAATACAGACTAATAAGATCATTAAATAATTTAGATTATTGTGAGATTTAATAATATTTTATTAAAACATTGTTGACTTAAATGCTCTTTTAAATACTCAAATTTATATTAATGAATAATAAAATATTAAAAAAATAATTAATATTTTATTAAAATTGATAAATATTTTAAACAATCACAAAACCTTTAAAGTGATGATTTTTATGAATTAAAAGTAGTAATTTATATTTGAAATTTTAAAAATTTAAAGGACTAAATAAAATTTTAGCAGAGAGAGAGAGAGAGAGCACTATTTACAAATCCATGAACATGGATTCGCCCTTAGCTATTAACTAATTATTGGACATGAACTGATGGAACACACATCAAGTTCATTAATCATCACAACAGCGCGCGCGCGCGCACACACATATATATATATATTTGTTGCTCACCTTGGTATATTGGAGGAAATGAGGAAATAACAATAATAAAGAATTATAACAAGAAGGAAAAGAATTACTGAATATATAAGTATTGAGAAGAAGGTGGTGATTATAGAAGAGAGGAGAATAGTAAGAATAATTACATGTGCGACAAACTGGGAACAAAAATGGAAAATGGAAAATATAGAGTGGGTGAGTAGAGGAGTGGCGGGCTGCGAGTAGTACTGACTACTGCGAGTTGCAATTCCTGAACCAAGAGATATTCCCAACCCACCACCCAACCTCAACCCAACCTTCTTTTTTCCCTTTTTCTCTCTCTTTTTTTTAAACCTCATTACTATTCTATTTCTCTTTTCATGAAGTCAAATCAATCTGTGAAATAACCTCCCATTACATGTGCACAGTAGTAATTTTATAAAATAGCATACCATTTAAAATTTTATTTATATTGTTATATTATAGTAATATATATTTTTATAACAGAATATACAGCACAGGTGGCGGAAGCCCATTGGTTGTCCGTCATCACATGCTCTCGTGAATTAGTGATGTGTGGTTGTCATTGGGTATTTTTCAGTGGGCCCAGTCCACTACTCTCTTTTTCCCTCTGATTTGTGGCCATCTTTTCACGCGTTGCTTTCGTTCTAGGCTTCCATCTTTCTTTTTTAAGGGTTTCTGCTGTTGGTGGGCCAACTAATTAATTCGCCTAATTCTATTTATTAGGTTCCCATCATTTATTAGTTTTCGTCAATAAAGCAAGACCATATAGCCATTTGAAAATTGGTGGCAAGTATATATATATATATATGTATGTATGTAAAGGCTTTTGAAAATGGATCTGGTGTCAATTGTGGACCTCTGCTGTTCTTCCACTCTTCCTACTCCTCCAGTTTCTTTATCACTTGTTCATAAATAAAATTACGTTTCCACAGCAAGCAAATGAACCTCTTCCTGGAAAAATATTACTCCACTCAATAATTTTCGACATTATTATTCTAATTATTATCATTATTGTTATCATCGTCATCATTATTATTAAAGAAACTTGTATACATTGCTCCATAAACATTGTATAATATAAAAAAAAAAAAACCTCTCACTGTTTCCTTTTATAAGTCTTTTTTTAAGAAAATTTTATTTTTATTTATATGTACTTTTAAATGCTGAAAAAAACATTAATTATTTTTTAAATTATATTCCTATCTGTATTTATTAATTTTCACGCTGATCATAAAACAATTGATGATATATTAAAAAATTTAAAAGAAATTTTGAAATATTAATTATATTTTTAATCTATAACCTACTTTAAAAATAGGAGGGAGTACGTTACTCCAGTTAGAGCGATAATGTTGAACTATTCGTGTATTACTGTAAATATATTCTCTTTATGGGTGATGTTTTAGTACAGAATGTGAGTTATTTTGGGATTGTGTATTGTATTAATTATTTTTTTCATTTATGTCCTGATTTACAATTAATGACTGTGATAATGACTGTGAGAAATGTTATTAGGCATATTAATATAATTAATAAGTGTAAATGGTAAAAAATATTAAAATTTGTTTTAACAAATTTAATTATTTAATTTATTTTTTTAAGATGTGGGAGGTAATTAGAAATAATTTTTTAAATAAAAATAGTTAAAAGTAATTTATATATTTTTAGGGAGGGATAACTAGTTACTTCTAATGTAGACTATATAGTAATCAGAAATGGCATTTTCGGTAAGAAATTGAAAAAAACAAAAATCACAAATGGTCATTAATTGACGTTGAGGTAGGGAAAAAAAGAATCCCCCAAAATGGCGAAGAAATGTTGCAATTTCAGTGGTCAACAGATGGTAGACAAAGAAAGAAGATTTTTAAACGAAACAAAAACAAACCCAAAATGGTGAAGACTTGTAAGGAAGTGTATAGTTCACTTCACGCACTACACTCACACAAGGCTACTGATTATAAGTTTCATAGTCCCCCATAAACTACATCAATTGTTGGATCACCAACCCTACTCTAATTCTTAACCATTGCTTGCCAGTGCGCTCTCATATACAGTATTATTACCACATACTGCCTCAATTTCAAACATAATGATTCTCCCTCTATCATGGACTTCACTTCACATGCACTGTCTTTTTTCAAACAATCATCATTTTTTGACATTTTATTTTATTTTTAAACAATTATAACTTCAAAATTTGAAGATAGAAGAGTTTAAATTTATTTATGTATAAGTGATTATAAAGATAAGTGTTTATTTATAGTAGATTATGAAAAAAAATAATTATATAAAAATGATATGTATTTGAATATTTTTACCCCATCAATGATTTTGAGAAAAAAATATGTTTAAATATTGAAGTTTAAGTGATTATTAGGTGAATAATAAGAAGAAAAAGTGAAATAAATAACTATAGGAGAATAAGGATTTTCATAAATAGAAAAAATCAGTTTCTTCTATAAGCACTTATTTAAGGTATAAGTACTTATTGAAAATCAATTTCTACTTGACAACTTCAACACATAATCACTTATGTGATCCTATTTTTTCCAAACAAACACCTAATGATTATTTTGAAAATGCTACCTTTCAATAATATTAAAGAGCACTAATATACAAATATAATTGATAAAGGTGTTATAGTAAAATGTAATCATATTTTGTTAATTTTTATATTATTTATTAATTATTAATTTTTTAAATCTATGTGGATAACTGGAAAGTGTGAACTGTTTCAAAATGGAGAGGGTAGTGATTTCTTTTACATTCCAACTCTTTTAAAACTTTTCTTGTATTATGTATTCACACAATTTTGGATTTGAGATGTAGTGCTTAAGTAGCATTAACCACTTTCATTAGTATCAATGCTCCTTGGTGAAGAACTAAATACATATATTTTCTGCCTGTCATATCTTTGCTCCCGTGTACAAGATGGATAATGATTTTAATTTTTTTTTGTAAAATTATGCTAATTTTTTAAAAATATTTAAACTTGATTATAATGTGTAAAAAACCTTTATATTTTTGTTGGTAATAATAAATTTTATATTTTGGACTACTAAAATAATTGTCTACTGCATTGTTGGGTTTGGCTAAAATAAAATTCCATGCCCCTGGCTCTTTTACCCACCTGCCAGTCTCCCACTCGAGGGGGAAAGATATTTTTGTTTGAGAGTCGAGTAGTAACCAATTATATATATGAAAAAATGTTGGTCCCAAACCAAAGGCCAACCTGTAAAGCAGCGATAAAGCTAGATTTAAGTGTCCCACCGACGACGAAGACTCCTTTGTTGTCGTTACTATGGCCAATACCAATTACCAGCTTAATTTACCAATAGCCATACTCTGCACAGCTGTGTACATGATCCCCATCCCAACCCAACTCCGTAAAGATGGATATGACTGTTATAACCCCCCACCAAAAGAAAAAAAGAAAAAAAAAAGTGGGATATGAATTCCCGGAGGCGAATATATGATGTGGCGCACGCCGCGCACAAGTCCATCGTGCTCCATCCATGACAAAGGAAAATTAAATTAAATATAACAAAAAAAAGGAAGAAACAAATATTGGGTTCATTGATTTATGATATTATCTTCTCAAAGGTTGACCTCAATAATAATAATGGTGCATTTATAATTTCGGGAAACAGGGTGATGATCATGCCACCACTCAAAGTGGGAATGATAAAATCCCCCCTTTTTATATTTCAATCAATTTAATTAAGATACCTACAGTAAATTGTTAGAGATGGGGGATTCTGTGGCTGGAGTTGCCTTCCCTCATAAGGGTGGACCAACCACAAATGATGAAACACCAATCCATCCATTAATTCAATATACACATAAAGCAATAGGGTTGCGGTTGACAATCAAAATATAATCTTTTTCTCTTTAATTACTTGGTCGCCCACGTATACTTGCTGGCCAAGTTAAATCAGAGAGCAATGATATAGCTAATAGCTGGTTGTTGTTGTTATTATGATCAACAAGCCATCGATTCCAGGTTACAGCTTCAGGCCCCTGCTTCGCACGTTAACTATATTTTTTTGTTCCATAAAGTTGTTACCAAACTACCTCCGAGTTATGCGAAGGATTGTTTAACCCAAAAAGAAAAAGAAAAGTACGAGTAATAAATTAATAAAAGTCATTCTTCTTAGTAACACGCTAACAGCAGCTGGTGGCTGTGGATTACTACTATATGGTGAAAGAAACTTTGCTGATTACTCTTGATACTAACTCTTCCCATATGTGGAGCACTTGGTTTAATTCCCTATCCATGATGATTTTAAAATAAAGTCAATGAAACATGCCTTCACAAGTTTGGAAGTTTTGACATAAACCATATAAAGAATTGAATTTGTAAAGGATGTTGATGTTGGTCAATTGGTTGGATGTCTTTTAAAATTCCACGGAAATGATCCCCATTTTATTTGGTTTTATATTCCTTCCTTCTACTTATATGATTTTTTTTTTCTTTTTAATGATCTTATTTATATAAAAAAAAGAAAAAATTAATGTTACAGTAATTTTTTTAACTAAAATTATTCTTGATACTATTGGGAGTTGTGAGATATATTTAAAAAAAAAATTAATTAAGTAAGAATAGTTTAAATATAATAAAATTTATAGTAAGATTCTCGCGGATCGATGAAACGGATATACATGGAAACGGGGAAATAAAGAGGATGGACAAAATTGAATTGAATGAAAAAGAGAGCAACCGTGGGTGTGGACTGTGTAGGAGTCAACGACGTGGTTACTTCACCGGGAATAAACTTAACCCTAATACTCGGTTTTTTTTAACCCTGGTTCCATTACCCAGCTAGCTCACTACCTTCCTTCGGCCCTTTTTAACCCCAAATAACGGCATATTCTCGACCAGTCTCTCCTACTCTCCTCCTGTACCCGTGGAGATTTTCCGGAGAAATTTTTCTCTTATAAATCACTTTCTTGCATTTTCTCCTACTCTTCATACGAAGATTTCCCAAGATCCCCACTGGGTCTCTTATCTCCTGATTCTGAGATTCCTTCTATTCCGTCCTTTTTTGTTATAAATTTTTCTGTTAGTATTTGCGTCCGTCCTTATGGTGGTAAAGATGATGCGGTGGCGGCCTTGGCCTCCTCTCGTTTCCCGGAAGTATGGGGTCAGGCTCCTCGTGAGGAGGTTGGAGGGTTGCGATCCGCTGCGGGAGTGTACAGAGAAGGGGACTGGTGAAACCAGACTGACCATCGAAATTAAGTGGAAGGGTCCTAAGTTAACCTTGGGCTCGTTGCGGCGCGCGTTGGTCAGAAACTTTACGAGGGAGGTGGACGGTGACACCCAGAACGGCGTCGTTGACTGGGACGAGGAGTTTCAGAGCTTGTGCACTCTCTCGGCCTACAAGGACAATGCGTTTCTTCCTTGGGAGATCGCTTTCATTGTCTTTAATGTTAGTATCTCTGCCTTTCAGTTCATCCACCCTTTTCTTCATTTCTACGATTCTACTCGGTAGAAGCTATGGTAATTTATTCTACCCAAAAAAAATAAAAGAAACTATGGTAATTTATAATCAGATTTAAAATTATCAAAATAAATTGTTGGTTTTTGATATTTCATGTACTAAAACGAAAGTTCATACCAATCAAAATTTTGTTTTTGTTCTTTTTTTTTTAATAAAATCGTTTGGCTGCTTATGCGCGAGTCTGTCTATCTACCTTATATGATTTTTTTTCTCCTATTTTTTTAATTTCTTTCTCTTTTAAGTAAAATCCTGATTAATGAAAAACCTGCGGTCTGGTATTGAATGGAGGTATGTTAATTTGTATGTCTGTAATGCTGATACCGATGACTGATTGAGGCTCGGAGATTTCACTGAAAAGCGTTTGTCTTCCTGTAGTTACTTCAAATGGTCCTCTCTTTCACCATGAGTTTTTTTTTTTAAATTTATTTTTTTATGTGTGTGTGTAATCCTTTATTGCTAATAGTGTACAATTTTTTGTTTGGTTCTGATGTTTTCAATTTAGATTCCTACTATTCCTATTTATATAATTGAATCCGGATGTTCCATGTAATGCAGGGATTAAATCAAAGGCCAAAGCACAAGGTTCCTATTGTTGGAACGGCATCACTGAATCTTGCTGAATTTGCATCGGCAACTGATCAGAAAAACTTCGATTTAAACATCCCACTCACAGTCCCTGGAGGTTCCGTTGAACCTTGTCCTGTGCTTTGCGTATGTCTCTCAACTTTCCCCCCCTAATTGTTCTACCATTCATGCCATACAATTTTCAATTTTGTCATGTTTGCATATAGGCTGGGCAATTAACTGTTAGTGTTGTCTTCTGATTCTCACAGTCTATATTATATTTCTACCTCTCATATCATCTCTTCATCATGCAGGTTTCAGTTAGCTTAGTGGAGCTAAGAGCTGCTCAAGAAAGCATAGAGCAAGTTCAGAGAAGTATAGTACCTGTTCCAGCACCATCCCAGCCGGGAGAAACTACCTTGGTAGAGAAAGATGAGCTTTCTGCAATTAAAGCGGGTCTTAGAAAAGTAAAGATTTTCACAGAATATGTATCCACCAGGAAAGCTAAAAAGGCATGCCATGAGGAAGAGGGCAGTGAAGGCAGATGCTCTGCCAGGAGTGAGGATGGAGAGTGCAATTATCCTTTTGACTCTGATTCACTTGATGATTTTGACGATGGATATTCGGAAGAGGGAAAGGAGGATACCAGTGTGAGAAAGTCATTCAGTTATGGGAAACTAGCCTTTGCTAATGCTGAGGGGACATTTTATTCCAGCTTGAGGGTAAATGGTGATGATGAGGACTGGGTTTACTACAGCAATGGCAAGTCAGATGTGGGGTGCTCTCAGATGGAGGATTTGGCGGTGTCATCTTCTGAGCCTTCTCCATTGCCAAGTTCAAAACGTAGTATATTGCCCTGGAGGAAGAGAAAGTTGAGTTTCAGATCACCTAAAGCTAAGGGAGAGCCCTTGTTAAAGAAGGCCTATGCAGATGAAGGTGGTGATGACATAGATTTTGATCGCCGCCAGCTTAGTTCTGATGAATCCCTTGCACTTGGGGTAAGAATCTTCCTCCTAATTGTTCCCTTCCCATTTATTTTGTAATCTTTTTGTTTCTGTCAAAAGAATTTCTGGCTGGGTATTTTGAAATCTAATGATCCAGCTCTTTCTATTAATGCTTGGTGAGTTGGTGACTAGAAATCTCACCCTTGTGGACTAGAATGGTGCATATTTAAGTTCTAAACCTCATGGGAAATTTACCTGCGTGTCACTTTCAAATCTTTCCCTGGGTTGTCGTATTTTTGGAAAATAATATCCTTACTCCCTCATTGGTCTAATATGAATACTAAATGCAGTGACTGATGATTAAAAAGAAGTGTACTTTATTTGAGTTTCCGTTTTGCAAGTAAATGTGCTATACACCAGCAATCAATTATCCATACACTCTGTAAAAAATAGTGGCATCACCCTTACAATCTTCAACTTTTGTTGCACCTATTTGTTTAGCTTATCAGTACTAATGTTCAGCAATATCTCTCAGTTGTGCAAGAATGAGGATGATTCATGTGCAAATCGATCATCTGTCTCTGAATTTGGGGACGATAATTTTGCCATTGGAAGTTGGGAGCAGAAAGAAGTAACAAGTCGTGATGGTCACTTGAAACTTCTGACGCAGGTCTTTTTCGCTTCAATTGATCAGCGTAGTGAACGTGCTGCAGGTGAGAGTGCTTGTACAGCTCTTGTTGCTGTAATTGCTGATTGGTTTCAAAACAATCGTGATCTCATGCCTATAAAGTCCCAGTTTGATAGTCTAATTCGAGAAGGTTCATTGGAATGGAGGAACCTATGTGAAAATGAGATCTATAAGGAGAGATTTCCTGACAAACATTTTGATCTGGAAACAGTCATTCAAGCCAAAATACGTCCTTTTTCTGTGGTTCCTGGGAAATCCTTTATTGGTTTCTTCCATCCAGAAGGAATGGATGAGGGAAGATTTGACTTTCTGCATGGCGCCATGTCTTTTGATAACATTTGGGATGAGATTAATCGCACTGAGCAGGAGTGCCCTATTAATGCTGAACCCCATGTTTATATTGTTAGTTGGAATGACCATTTTTTCATCCTCAAAGTAGAAGCAGATGCTTATTACATCATTGACACTTTGGGGGAGAGGCTTTATGAAGGATGTAATCAAGCGTATATTTTAAAATTTGATGATAGCACAGTCATAAACAAAATGAAAAATGTTGCTGAATCATCAGATGAACAAACAGTTGGTGATAAGCAAACAGCTGCAGCAGTATCGGAGGGCAATAACAGGCAGGTCCAGCAAGCCAACAGTAAGGAGGTAGATTCTGGTGTGGAATCAGAGGAGCAGTCAACGTGTGAGCAGAAAGAGGAGATTGTGTGCCGAGGGAAGGAAGCATGCAAAGAGTACATTAAAAGTTTCTTGGCCGCAATTCCCATCAGAGAATTGCAAGCTGATGTTAAGAAAGGTTTAATATCATCAACACCGCTTCATCACAGACTGCAAATTGAGTTCCACTTCACCCAGTTATTACCATCGCATTTTGTGACTCCGCTGACCCCACCACCTATGGCTGCGCCTCTTGCCCTTGAAGTAACTGAGGTTCTTACATAAATCTTAACCATTAACATAGATTGAACAAAGTGCGTTGCTCTTGTTTGTCTTGAATTGTGGGTGTTTCCTGTTTTTAAGTGAAATTAACTAGACAAAAGCCTATTAGTGAGCGAAGCCAGTGTCTGTAATTTTGCGTGGACGCTTGCTTGTTTTGCGTAATATTTCTCGGGAAGGGTATCCTGTAAATGGCTCTGTAATTCCCTTTTTAAGTATGTGGAAACTTTTAGCACCCAACGTGTCATTCTGATTTTAAGATTCTTATTTTTTAAGATTTGCTGTTCGGCAGATTCTAACTTTTGGGTTTGTTATGAGTATCCTTCCTGTTTTTGGAAAAGTCCTCCCCTATTTTCCTATGTAAGGCTAGAATCGGCAAAATGGGCCAGGTCTGATGGGCCAGACCGAATAGCCCGATAAAATGAGCGGGTCGGGCTTTGAAATCATAGCCCCGAAAGAAAAATGGGTTTTTTGAGCCTGGTTCATGATGGACCGACTCGATTAGCCCGTTTTCTTTTTTTTTTTTTAATTTAAAATATTTAAAATATATTATTTTATTAATTAATGATGTGTAAATTGTAAAATTTAAATATTAAGTTGATTTTGTATGAATGATAGCGATAATTAATTATATTAATTTTAAAATTTATATGAAAATTTTTTTAAAAAAATATGAAAAAATAAAAAAAATATGAAAAATATTTTTTAAATATATACGGGCTTGGGCTTTACAGGCTGAGCCCATTTGGCAATTCAGGCTTTTTGGTGCAGCCCGATTTGGGTCCGGCCCGGATTGCCAACTCTATGTAAGGCACATTTTGCAGTTTTGAAGAAATTTATGTTTTATAATATAAAATATTTTTATTATATTTAATTTTTTTACCCAAAATGCCATTGAAAAAGAATGAAATTTAATTAGTTTAAAGGAGCTTAATTCTTGGTTAACTATATTATTTTTAGTAGTTAATTATCATCTTTGTGTTTTTAAGGTCTTAAACTTGTGCAATAATAAGAAAAATTAATAAAGTTATCTGTTACATAAAGCAGTGTCATGAGAATCAGATTAAATTGGATGGTTGGACAAGTTGAACCGTCACCTGGAGTGAAAAATGACTTAGTTTTCAGTTTTAAATTGTTTTAGGGGTTGAAACGGATTGGACCGCTTTGAATCGGCTTCTAAGTCAAGAATCGGAATTAAGCTAGGAACTGGAATCGGAATTAAGTTAGGAACTGGAGTAGTTTTTAGAGAATCGAAAGGTTTTTTAAATTGGATAAAATTTACCTTAAATTTAATTTTTTCCCTAAAATTATTAATTATACAAATTATTAAAGAGTAAAACATTATTTTCCTTTTTATTTTAAAATTACTAATTATAAAATCAAAATTTTCATTGTACTATACTTCATTCAAAATTATAAGAGAATTTTGAGATTCTTTATTTATTTTAAAATATGAGACTTGAATGAAATTTGTGGAGTAATTAACATTATTTTCCTTTTATACCCTAGAATAATTAAATTTGCATTGATAATTACTAATAATTAATTAGTTTTACTCCAGACTTTTAATGTGGGCAATTCTAGAAAAAAATTGAAATTGTAGTACAATTAATGAGTTTAACTATCAAAACTATTTTTTCCTTGATACAGATAAAATAATTATTTATTTTTTATAATTGGGGACGGACGAAATATAGTCATTTAATAATATTATGATCATGTAGTATTATCATATTAAAATATTTTAACATTACTTTCAATAATTTAATATACATTATTATTATGTGAGTTTATTAATTTATTATGAACTTAAACTATTTAAATTTATTCTCTTAACAATTTGATATTTTATTTCTATACATATATTATTATATAATATTATTTTTACTTAATTATTACGTCCGGTAAAAACCGTGACTTAGTGATATTTCCAGTTTAACGTCCGGTTCGATTTTTAAAATATTGAGTTAGAAAGGAGAGTAAGAAAGCAATGAATGGGGTTCGATTTAAAATTTTTGAGGAATTTTACCAAGATTTAGAAACAAAAAATGGTAAACGTAAGATTTACAAAATTACCGAGAATAGAGAATGAAAATCAAGAGTTTTGGATCAAGTAAGATGCATTAAGGATGTGGAAGGAAAAATTTTGATTACTGATAATGATATTAAAGAAAGATGGGAAAATTACTTTTAAAAGCTTTTCAATGTTAAATTAGATATGACTAATGATACAAAACGTTTAACAACTTACAAAGATGCACTGAATTTGAGTTTCTACTGTAGAATGCAAGTTGCAGAAGTAAAAGAAACTCTTAAAAGAATAAATAATGATAAAGTTATTGGCATCAATGGTATTCTTATCGAACTTTGGAAATGTTTAGGAGAGAGGAACTTTATGGCTAATTAAGCTTTTTAACGAGATTTTAAGATCAAAGAAAATGTCAGAGGAATGGAGAAAAAACATTTTGGTATCCATATACAAGAATATTAGGGATTTTCAGAATTGTGCTAATTATCAGAGGATAAAATTCATGGGTTATACCATGAAACTTTAGAAAAGAGTGATTAAGTATAGATTAAGAAAATAGTCTTATATTTCATAAAACCAATTTGGATTTATATCAGAACGGTCTACAATAGAGATCATTTATTTATTAAGGGGTTTGATTGAAAAATATTTGAGTAAAGAGAGAGACTTGCATATGATTTTAATTAATTTGGAAAAAAAACTTATGATAGAGTACCAAGAGATGTATTATGGAAAGCAATGGAGAAGAAATATGTTCATCTGCCTTATATTCGAGCCATAAAGAATATGTATGAAGGGACAACAACAAATGTGAGAACTCCTGGAGGTGAGAGAAAGGATTTTCCTATAAGGATAGGTTTAACATCAAATATCTTCTTAAAGTACATACTTGTTTGATTTGGTTTTAAATATTCTAACAGAATATATATATGAGAAAATTTTTAAGTGTATGCTTTTCGAAGATGATATAGTCTTAATTAATCACTCAAGAGAAGAGATTAACTCTAAACTTGAGTTATGGACATAGACTTTAGAATCAAAAGGCTTTCGTTTAAGTAGAAGTAAAACGAAATATATGCATTACAAATTTAACAAGAGATTAGTTAAAAATGATTTAGAGGTAAAAATTGGAGAGTAAACCATTCCAAAAGTGTCAACGTTCAAGTATTTATGGTCAATTTTACAAAATGATGGTGAAATTGATGATGGTGTTTTGCATAAGATACAACCTAGATAGTTAAAGTGGAAAAAAAATTTCAGGAGTTATTTGTAATCATAAGGTACCTACTAAATTTAAAGAGAAATTTTATCGAACCGATATAAGGCTAGCAATGTCATGTGGTAGTGAATGTTTGGTTTTAAAATACAATAAGAGCATAAGATAGGAGTAGTAGAGATGAGAATGTTAACATAGATGTATGTTCATACAAGAATGGATAAGATACGAAATGACTGTATACAAGAGAAAATCGAAGTAGTATCTATCGATGAGAAAATGGTGGAAAGTTGTTTAAAGTGATTTGGGCATGTACAAAAAAGAGAACAATAAGAGCCAATAAGGAGAGTTGATCAAATGTTTTGGAGCTCTCTTCAAAAGTGTAGAGAAAGACTAAGAAAGATACTAAGAGAAATTATAAAACGTGATCTTTTGATAAATTATTTATCTGAAGAGATGATATTTGATAGAGTCCATTGATATTATATAATCCATATAACTGACCCCACTTAATGAGATAAGACTAATATTATTATTGTATTAATTATCACCCTAGCCTTTATGTGTCGTAGTTAAATAGAGGAGTAGTTTTGGTTTTCTATTCTTATGCATCTTCCCATGGATAAGAGTGATAATTAATAATTAAGGAGTTCAAACGCATGCTACTGCTGTCAACGGAAAGCAAATAAGAGAAGACATTCTCTAGTGTGGTTATCTGGTTTTTATTTTGGGTGAATTGTGTGGTTGGAAATATAAATACAAAATTTGATGATTTAATGCCCAATTGCAACGGAAAATATAGTGGAATCTCATTGCAAGGAGTAAATTGTTTTCCTTGCATATCTCCCAAATTATGGCTTGTCTGCGTAGTTACGTACGGAATGACCTGATTACAAGGAATCAGAATCGAGAATGAACTTTTGAGCATGGGTGAGCTTTTGAGATATGATTTCATGTTGTTGGCCAAAAAGAAAAATATGATTTGATGTCAATGTATTTAAGTATAACACTATTACCTTTCTGCTCTGGGTGGAAACAAATCTTCTTCACCTACCTGGCCTGAATGCGGAAGCTGGAAAATTTTCCAAATGATTCTATATTGGCATACAGTGCCAGAATGCAATGAGAATTCAAATTTATGTTGACATAAAGATGCAAACCCGTCAGTTTACCAAATAAAAAAAAAGAGATGCAAACCCGACAGAAATGGAAAAAATAAGGGCATATTTAACCGTGCTTTTTATTTTATTATTCTCAAAATAGTTTTGTAAAATTATTTTTAAAAACAAGTTTTGTAAATAATAAAATAAAAAAATATGTTGAAATAATTGTTCTCAAAATTATAACTAGTAAGTATTAGATGAGTTATTCAAAATTTATAATTTTATCATTAATGAGATGAGTATTTTTCACCTTTTATTATATTTTTCAGAATAAAAACTACAAAACACCTTAAAAATGTTATGAGTTTTCTATTTTTTTATTTTTTAGAACATTTTATAAAAGGCATGTTTACTAAATAATTTTTTTTATTTTTCTATTTTCAAAAATTAAAAAACTGTTTTGAAAGCAATTGTCATACACTAAAAGGCTTTCCAATAGTTTCCGCCTGCGATCAGTAAATTCATAACAATTGAACAATTTTTTTTTATACTAAAGGACACAGCTCCATAGGGAAAGAATTTACAATCTAGTCAAATGAAAGAAAAAAAAACAAGGAAACACAGAAGAAAAAGAATCCCCTATTAATAAATGCGTCTTAATTTCATTGGCCATTTATAACTAACAGTGATGCAAAAGCATTTCAGAATTCTGATTGTGCTTCTACCAAGTGTTGATACATATAGGCAGTGATTATTGTACCCGCATGGTGGCCAATGGAACCACCTCGGCGAGAGGTGTTGCGAGTGGTGTTGGGACAGGAGATGTTCTGCAGAGAGGACATGTTGGATGCAATCTCAGCCATGGATCAATGCACTTGAGGTGGAATACATGCCCACAATCAGGTAGCTCCCGAAGCATATCCCTGCTTTTATAATCTCCAAGGCATATGGAGCAACATGTACCTGTGGAATCTGGCTTTTGGAGCTTGGCCTCAGAATAGAGCAGCTTGGGGTAGCTCAGAATGGTGGCTTCGTCTATCCCAACATCCACCACCACCGCGTGATGTGGTTCAAGGAATGTGGGCAGATTTCTGGGAGCAGCAGAGTCAGAGGGAGGGGATGGTGGCGACTGCGTTCTGGTGCAGAAATACGAGGTGAGGGTGATGGTGGTGATGAGCAGCAGAATCCCACTTGAGATTCCTATGCCATACCCGAATCCACTTATGTTGTTGGATCCTATGAATCCGGAGGAATTATCAGTGCCGTTGTTGCTCATCTCGTTGGCGATGATCTCCTTGAAGCGGCAGCAACTGGGGCTGCAAGGGAGGGGATTTGAGAAAGGGTTTGGTCGGCAGCCATGGAGGGGAAGTTAAGGGAATAATGAATCAAATTAAGAGAAGATATTGGTGATTTGGGGTGCAAGAAGATAATGTCAAAGTCAACGGTATGAAAGAGAGCGGGGAGGGGGGGGGGGGAGAGAGAAAGGGTAGCTAAGGAAGCAATCGGTGCAGCTTTAAAACAAGGGAAGATGCATCTTAGGATGAAGTGTACAACACAAGACAGAGGGCGGAGGGGCAGGGCAGGGCATGTGAAGCATTGTGGACGTTAAGGTTTGGCTGGCTGGCTGGAGGTCAACGGTGCTTTCTATGTATGTTAATTTGTTTATAAGGTGGAGTTTAGATTTAGACATGGACATGGACATGGACATGGACATGGTGTTTCTTTCAAAGACGTTACCGTTACCGAGTCAATAGTTGCGCACGTTCCATGCATTATCAGACAAGTAATAGTTGATTTCTTTAGTTTAAGTTGTTGTTTTATTCTTTCCCCTCTGGTTGGCCTTTTTTAAATATTAAGCTCCCATAGATATTGCATAAATTATATGAGGAAAAATTGTGTCTATTTAGTTTTAGTTTCACCTTCAATTGTAATGCTTTCTTAATCTTAAAAAAAAAAAAATTGATGGGTTAAATGATCCGTTACTTTAGTCTTCTTACAGTAAGGATTTTATTATATGAATTAAAAAATTTTAATTGTATAAATTATAAAAATAAATGTTTTCCTAAGTATAACTTCCTACGCCTACCTTTAAATTTGTCCACTTTTTCATTTCCCCTTTCCTAATCAATCTGTTGTAGTATGAAAGACTTTGACGTCACATAGATTCAACTCCAAGTCTCATTTTCCGTTTCCTAATTATATTATATGAGCCATATTGTAGCTTTTTATAAGCTTTGTATTTTATATTGGTTTTAAGAACTGAACAGAAGCATGAGAGGTAAAAAAAAAGGGAAAAAAAGCAAAAACAGATAAGAGAGGATGAAGAACAAAGTAAAAGTGAGTAAAAAGGTATGCGATTATCACTCAATGGAGAGCATGGAAACGCAATTGGCAGATCTTAATTCCAGAGAAATGGTTGTGTCTGTAAGAGGAAGGAATTGGGATTGTAAGAGGCAGGAATAATTAAATTTGCAATGTTGAAAGCACGTGGAAGGGAAATCATACATATGTTGTCCTGTAACATGCTTGTTCTTTTGACGACTATGGAACATTTTTGGCTAGTTAAGGTTTTGGGATTTCTTGTTGGGCTCAAGCTAAGGTTTGGGCTGGGCCTGCCGATGCCCACGGCCACTAACACTATATAATATGAGAATTTGCCAAACCCAAAGTTACACGATAAATTAATTAATTAGTAAAGTAATAACTATCTTTGTTCATTATATATATATATATATATATATATTTGCTGGGGATCGCAATCATACCTTTAGCTCGCCACTTGTGCTTCGTTGGTGCCTCTATGGGAAGAAATTATTATATACATAGTTGGAAAAGAAAAGATTCTGAGGTGGATATTTCCATTTTAAAAAAGTCCAAGAATATTCTTGTACGCATTGCTTATTGTTACTTATCAATTCAATCAGTACGTTTGACAAGTGAACAAGAAACGCAACGCAACTCCACTTGCTTAATGCTCAGTGGCAATCCCATCTCATCACCCAACCCAACCCAACCGATCATCCTTTTCTATCAAATATCAATTACTCCTCCGCAGTCACACAAGCAAGACAACTGTTGCTGCTACCATCTTTTCCTCATTTGAGTAATAAACACTCTGTCTGGATTGAAAATTTCGTTACTTTATATATACAGGGCAAAGAATTTACACTTTCTTAATTAGGCTCACACATCTCTCAAAATCTAATGGGTAACTCGATCTGTGACCGAGTTAAAGGTAGTCTCATGGCTTAATGATATTTTGAATCATGGTTCAATCCTCAAGAGATCTCAACTTTAGAATCTTGTCATCAAAGTCAATTGGGTCTCTTTTTTTAAAGAGAAAAAGTCAATTAGATTTTGATTTGCTATAATGTCCCACCATTCAAATCTTCAGTATGATTGATAATTAATTCCCACGAATTCATCTGCCTCTCACTTAATTAGAGCATCTTCCAATTCTAAAACAAATCAGTGCCTGATAATCTCAGCTGGTTGCCCTCCTCTATACTAGTTTGCTACCTCTATACATGCAACTAATTAATTAACTAGGTCAATAATTGCCTTATTCAAGTGTTGCTAAGTATTCTCTTTAATTCTAAATATAAAATTTTTTATCTTGATCATAAATATAAGACTCTTTCTAAAATATGAAAGAGTATTTATTATAAATTTAAAAAAAATACTTATATTTAATTCATTTCAAAGAGAGAAAAAAATAATTAAATAAAAATAATTTTAGAAAAATTTGAGTACATAGTTGAACTAACTTTAACTTTCATTCTTAATTTACATTATTTGATTAAAGGAATCCTGCATTAAAGATGGAATGGAGTAATTTGAGCTTTATACCCACTTTTGGTGCCCCCTTCATTTAATTTGTTCCATGCCAAACCTAGTTAGCTAGCATGCAAATACGTTTTTATATACACACACATGGACACCCACCGAGTTTAATTTGTTGCAACATATATCAGTTTAATTTAATTTGGACCTGAAAAAGTGATTAATTAGTTCAAACTTTAAAGTCTTCGACTTTTCTTCCCAAACTGCTTTTTGAGCGATAACCCAGTTGATATAAAGCTTAATTAGATTAGTTGAATAATATTTAGAGGTCCGGGGGTAGTTTTACTGTGCGCTTTTTGGGCAGAAAGGGAAAGCAAACGTTTAATTAATTGTGCCTTTCTAGCATATAATTAAAATACTCGTTTAATTAGGGGAATCATTGAGTATATTCAAAGGTTATGATTCCTTGGTTTTAATATGACCCTTTTGCTAATTATTAAAATAACTAAACACGTAACCCACATTATATTAAAATACCCATTTTAATTAGATAGTGCATCAGAGGTTACAAAGGATCGTTCATATTAAAGAAATAGGTCTGCATGGTGTTATGATCCCAATTTTAATTAGATACAATTCCCATGTTATGAAGGGATTAAAAATAAAGGACCTAACTCTGTGTGATCAAATGTAGGTGTTAAGTTTTGGACCCTTCTTTTATACGTTTGCATTGTAAATAGTCCGTAGAAGGTGACGTCATTGTTGAGAAAATTGAGCACAGTAGGGTATTAGGAAATTAATTAACTGCATTGAAGTAGGCGCGAAGGCTGTAGAACTCACCAACAACAACAAGGCTCCGTTTGGTATGCATCCGTTCTAAAATAAATGAAAATATATTTCCTCCAATCTATATTATAAGACATGAGATCTATTTTTATGTTTATTAAAAAAGTTGAAAAACATTATTAAATATACCTAAAGTTTCAAATTTGCCTCTATTTATTGAGAATAAGTTATAATGATTAAAACAAGTAATTTTCTATGAGAGGTCAAATTTTTATGAGTGATTACACTCATAGGAGAAAGAAAAGTAGCCAATTAAATATAGTAAAGGTAAAATTATTCATTTGAACCCTTACACCTTATATTGTGGATCAAGAAAAAATGGGTTTCACACCTTATATTATGGACCGAAAAAAGTATATTTTGTATTATCATATTAGCATTATTTAATAATAGAAATTTTTTATTCAGATTGCAAAGAAAAGTTTTCATTTTAAAATTATTTTTAATTTCATTTTATTTATGTACTAAAATGGCCCCAATTTAATTTTTTAAAAAATAAAAGTTGAATAAAACTCATGTACAATATATAATAGGAATTCTAGAGGAAGAAAATTTTAGAAAATCACCTTCTCTTAAGACAGAATTAAATTAAATATGTCAAACAAACAAAATATTTAATCATCAAACTGCTTTACCTAGACTGAGTAAATAAGATTTGCACTCAAAAAACATTGTCTCCGAAAGAGTAATGAACTGTTTTACCTTGAAAACTTTACTTTTGATCAGTTTCACTTTATGTGCTTCTCACCTTAATTCACTTTGTGCTTTGATGATCAACCCACAGTATGTACATATGTGTGTGTATAAATAATGAGTTTTAATTTTTATTCTTGTGTTAGTGGTATGATTAATTAATTGAACTTCAATAGTCATGTATGAATGTCAGCCAAAATGATGAAGATTCTCTGCACTTAAATTTTACAGAAACTGGTGAGTTTTACCTGCACTGACTGAGGAAGAAGAAAACTTGGATGAGATTACCTTTGTATATTTATGTAGTTGACCTATACAGCAAGACGTGATTTTGTTGGATGAATTCATGTCCACTTGAATTGAACTTACGGGGTGATGCAAGCCATGAAGAGGCCTCTCTCACCAAATTAAAACCACCGGCTTTTCTTCTTATTTAATTTAATTAATATCTCCACACACAAAAAAAAAAAAACAGAAAAACGATAAGCAATATCTCTTCATCCACACGAACGCAGTGTGGTTTGATTACAGGTACAGGAATGTGGCTTCAAAAGTTGGCTGAGGTTCCCTAAAGAGGAAGGAGTGTGAACTGATCTGGTCCTCATTCATAATTACCAAACAATGCAGTACTATTTTTTTTTTAAAATTACCTACATTATTGCCATGTTAATTAAGAGTAATTTTTTAATGCAGAGAGAGAGAGAGAGAGTAATTTGAGAGCTGTATAACATATTAATAGGAAACGCTACATAAGAAATGAGCATGGCGGAAAAGAACTTTGGAGTCTTTTTGTTTTTTTCCTTGTAAAATGGTATTTTGAACCTTCTCCTATTTTAAGGATTTATTAAGATTTAAAGTAATCAAGATCATGTCAAACAAGATTCAAAGAGAATATGATCACAATCTTAAGACTCGAACTCAAAACTTTTGATTAAATTGGTGTAATTTCTTACCAATTCAATCAAATACTTGATTCTTCTTCTTTAAACCGCCTGACCAAATATTTTATTATTTATCTCTACATATAATAATTTATGATTGGAAAAATACTTTATCATCAAAGCTTATTAAAAAAAAAACTTTATGAGCAAAAGTTGACTGTAATTAATGGCCATATAAACTATAAAGCATAGAACGGAAAGACCTTAGCAATTTAACTTACAAAACTATTGAAATCAAGTGATAAAATAAAGATAAAAAAGGAACATGATATAAAAATACCCTTCAAGGTAATATTATTCTACAAAAAATTTCGCCAAAAAGAAAGTAATCTACAGAAAATAGATTTTGATAGACATCTACTAAGATATACACTTCTCTTAAACTGTATTCAGATGATTTAAATGTTATTTCTATTATTATTTTAAATGAATCATAAAAAATTAATAATAATAATAATAATAATAAATATCATATTTCAATTATTAACCTAAAAATTAGTAGTACAATTTAAACGAAACAAATAAATACTAATAATAATAAAATCTCAATTCTCTAAATTAGGTATAAACGGCTGAAAAGAATTGTGCTAATTAATCATCCCTTCTCTCCACATGTTTCACCAAAGTCAAATGCCAATCTATTTGCCTAAACAGGAAAGAAAAAGAAAATCCAAGGACAATTATTAGCCCCCAGTGCTAATTACTTTTTTCTAAACAAGTCATGAGACGAATGGGGGGTTTGTGTCTCATTATTAACTGGAAGACCCCGCTGATTCAATTATTTAGATTAGACAGCAATATTAATAATATTAATTCTTATATTAGGTACTTTGAGGTAATTGGAAGTGTCCGGTGGAGTTTTGATTTCTTAAACTCCAGAAAAAAATGATTTTTTATGAACTGTTAGTAGCTTTTAATGTTCGTAAACAGCTTAAGAGGGACAAGAAGGAAAAGATGTGTCTCCATTTTCCTGGAATCGACAAACTAAGCAATCTTTCTCAATCAATTTTAGCGTGTCTTAATTTGTGATCACCATCAGGAATCCAGTTCATTTTAGTTGCCTGCAATTTATTTGTATACATATAATTATCTTGATGGTCTCAGTTTCTTTCTTCAACTAAATCATTGACTTATTACTAATGATCACTATAGTACTATTTTAATTAACTCTTTAATTCAACCGTTAATTAGGATAGAAATTATAATTAAATAATTGAAATGCCCTTCTACCCACCTAATTGTTCCCTTTCGCATCTCATCTTATTATCATCAGTTTCATTCGTCTACATCCAGAGTTCAATTATTTTGTGCTTCGAATGAACATTAGTGGTACACGTAGCTCCATCAGTTGCATCGTAAACCAGAAGCTTTACCACTATAGAAAATTCTACTCTACACATCTTCGCCATTTATTGTATTGATGGTGAGCAGATTCTATATGCAATACGTCCCTATTGCAATATCAATATCGTGCTGATGATGTAATGAGAGATTCAAAATATTCCTACAATATAATTAACGAGTTTAATCTTCTATGTCGCTGTATATTATAAAACAAAGTAATGATACTAATAATGGTTGTCTTCCTAATTGGTTCGACCTCTTGTCTAGTTCCCAGCGTAAGTGAAGAAGAAATCATGAGGCTTCGTTATAAGTATCATAAACTTGTTCAATAGTTATTTTAACTAATCATACTTTTAATTAAATTAAGAATAATTATATGAATGCTTAAATAAAAAATACTTTTATTGCTGAAAATATGTTATATTTATGGGTCACTTGGTATACTTCCTTAAAAGTTCATGTATGTTTTGCTTGTTTAATTTTTCACTTAAATTATTTTTTAAATAAATATATTATAGTTTATATTAAATGAATGAATTAAATATTGATACACATCTACTTTTTTTTTTCCCTAATAAAAAGGATGGAGAAGAAAAAGTAAAACTAGTGGTGCCGTGAGATTTGTTTTGAGTAGTATTTTTATAAAGCTTGATTAGGGAGTTCCAAGTTCATACTTTTCTCCCAGAGCAACAAGAAGTATGAATAATTAGAGAGACTCTTTAAAAAAAAGAAAAAAAAGCAAAGACAACATGATTACTTGCATCTCACTCAAGGGTATGTTTGGTTCTCCATTTTATAAAATTAAGTTAAGATAAATGAAATTTGTAAAATTGAAGTTTAGATAAAATAAGTTTGTTGGAAGTTGTTATGTTTGGATATTCTTTTTGTAAAAGTAAGTTTGACAAAAAATCTGTTTGGATGATAAAAATTAAAAATACTTTTAAATGTATAATATAGAATAAATTTATTTCTCTTTTTCTAAAATTCACGTTTTATTAAAGAAAAAGTAATTTTTCCGCTCATTTTCTAAAATCACAATTTAACTTACTTTTCATTTTTCAAAAAATTATTTGTATTTTATCTGTGTTTGGTCAAATACATCTTTTAAATAATTATTATAATTAAAAATTATAGTTTATTTTTCGAAACGGACCACTAAACGGGCATTAAATCTAGGGCAAATCCTGCATATTGATGATGTGCTCCTTGCTCAATCATACTCCCTAGCTATCTCCATGTACTTATTTCGTTCTTTATTTATTTTACATTTAAGTAAATGATAAACAAATTATACATATATACAAAACTAAAGTACGCCAATTTAGCAAGGAGAAAGAGTAGTTATCATCCAAAAAGAGAGGGGAGAAAAGTAATATAGATAAACAGTGACATAGGGAGGGGTCACAACTCACAAAAGATCTTTATAGGTATCCAATGAATGTGATTACTAATATAAAAAGGTATGGAGAGTGACCTTAAATTACGTATGATAACAAAGAATATTAAAGAAAGAAACATCAAAAGCTATTATTATTATTCGATAGTTTATATTTTTTTATTATTTTTAAAAAATAAACATGAATATGAATATTATTTCTCATCTTACATTTTTTTTTAGTTTCATTTTCTCATACCAAAATTACCTTCTTCAAGCAACACTAGAATTTGTGTGAGAACGATTAAGTAGCCGGCTAATGAAAGTGAGGCCTCCCACATGGAATGTGAAGGCAGAGAGAACCTCTAGCTACTAAAGTCATGGTAATGTGGATCATAAAGGCAAAGTCTAAAAGTCCCATCCCATAAAACATTCTTTTTTTTAAAAAAAATTGAAGTTAAAAACGGCTTGCTTGAAGCGTGAAGGCAATAATACTTTCATATTATACTTATTTTAACTACTGGAGTGATTCTTTGAATGCAACGTAACTAGTTAAACTAGTGCTGGCCACAATATTTCATCCTAAACTAAATGGCAATGCCACTTACTTTAATATAATTTCCTTCACAAGTGATGGTGTGTGTATACATATAAGTTAATAGAACTCAAAAGGATACTCATTTTATAATGTACTCCTCCCCATTCATATTATAAAATATTTTATATAATAAATTTTTTATTTAAAAAATAGGACATTAGATATTTTTCTTCCCATTTTACCCCTATTTTTAGTGCTTCATTTCTTCTCATTTATAACCCTACAATGATAATAGAATGAAGTATTTAATAAAGATAAATTAGAAAATGTGAGTACCTTTTATATTGATTTCAGTTGAAAAAAACAATTTTTTTAATATGCATATAATTGATACAAAATATCTTATAATATGGATCGGAGTGAGTATATATTTTACTCATTTTTTACTTATTTATTTTGGACCGCTGAAACCATATTCCCAGCCCTTTTACGCTTAATTAATTCTGACTTGAAAGGGCTCTAACTTTGATATTTTGGTTGCTATATATCAAATTACTTTTAAATTTAAAAACGAAAACTAAAGTTGCTTACAGTCCCTAACTTCACCTCATAATGAGTTGAGGATGAACCAAACCAACTTGGTAAGAATCCACTTGCTCTTGTAGAAATAATATAAGAAAACAGTTAAAAGAGGCATTTCCACAAATAGACGGGACCTGTTTGACTTGAGAAAATGGAGCGTAGTGGCAAGTGTTACTAATTCATAATTTTCGAATAAATAGGGGCCACATACGATCAAAGGGGGTCCTTGCATGAAAGCTAATGTTCATTGGTGATTCACTGATTTACACTACACTAGTGCACTTTCATCGTCTCTATCTCTCCCCTTTGAGTTTGTGTGCTTTTGCTTCAAATTGTGTCGACATGGCTCCAACCTTTTGGGCTTTCTCTGCTTCTGCATAAAATTTGATGCTGCTCCCCCTTCTCTTACTTCTGCCACTTACATGTGAGTTCTCTCCCCTTCTTTGCTTCTTCTTCTTGGAATTAATGGGTCTTATCTATTCATTCCTTTGCCCTTGACTTGTGCCTGTGTGTGTGAAGTTTTCTCTTGAGTTTCTCGAGTTTTTTCACATCTCTGCAGCTTAGACTTCTGGTCTCTGCTTATTGTAACTTGGTTTAAGCATCTGGGCTTTGTATTCCACGCTCATTTCTACTGCACTGTTTGCATTTGTTCTGTTGAAATTGTTGGATAGTGTCCCTTTTTTTTGTCTCAAATAATTTCTTCTTCCTAGCATTGTCAACCTTCTTTTCACTTTACGTTCCGTTTTAAAACACTGAACTTTGATGTTCTTTTTGATTGAGCTTTCTACAACCATCATTATCTTCTTTTTTAATTAAAATGCTACGGAAATTGAGTTTCTATCGTGATTAAGAATAAAAAAAACAGCTCTTAACTGAGGCTTTAGTGAAGACTCATCTTTTCTCTTTTGATTTTTCTTTCCACTTGTACAGTCGGTGAGTACATGCGCTTATGGTAACTACTTTACAATCTTTGTTTTACAGACGGTAAGTAGTTCAGACAAACAAGATTAACTTATAAGTCATCGTCTCTGGATCATTTCGGAGGGTGCATATGGCCATGCAAACTGTTTATTTCAAAGAACATGAAGGAATTGTCCACAATTCCATTGGGCAATTGTCATCTGTAACTTCAGGCCCCCGGTGGACTGCCTTTGGATGTCAACCAGTTTACCAGGAGTCTTTTGGCCAAATGAAACCCTTTTCAATGGAATTTCCCAACTATGTTGACCAACTTGTTGCCCCAAAGCAACCAGCAAGAGCAGCTCATCAAGCTTTGGACAATGGATATACCACACAGTTCACTATCTTCCCAGGTAATCTTCTTCTCTGAATCTGGTGTTAGCGTTAGATGCATCTCTCCGCTGGGATTGCATAGTTTCACTACTTATGCTTATTCCTGTATATATCAACACTTGACATAGTGACTTAAACACTAACATGGTCTACGAAAAGGAAATAAGTAAATGATTCATGCCATGTCCTAGAGGATTCAAATGGAAGTAAGCTGCAGAAATGGATGGCCTCGTGCTGTTATTTTATTATATTTGTATGAAAATCCCTTTGCATAAATTGATTTCCAGTTTACATATATTTATTTTCTTCCGTTTGAGTCTTGGTAGCACCAAAATCGGTGACAAATTTCCGGAGAAGCATACGACTCTTGGAGTGATATTAGGATGTCTAATGAGCTTATGGTCTTATATTGCAGCAAAAATAAACGATCATCTTTAGATGGATTCAAACTTTAACAATGGAGTGGTGGTCTCGGAATGAATAAATAAGATAGAATGTCTAATTAGCTTCTGGTACCATTGACTAATTTTTTAGCTACTGTGTGGAATAAAGCAGGGTTTTCACACCAGTTTGATCTGATCTAGAATATAATACCCAGCAGATGAATCATTAAGTCGCCAGTTTGATGCAATTCACATTGTAAAGATGTGTGCAATACAAAAATTTGAAGATGTTTCGTAATAGCAACTGTAGGTAAAATGGTTGGAAGATGAGGAATGGGACAGAGAAAATGATTATACATATGATGATTTCAGCAGAAAGTGAGTGTTATCTTTTATACAACTCAGCACTGGCACTGCTCCCAAACGTTGTGCAAGAAAAGATTCTTGAAAACTACTGAAAAAAGACTTGTGTCTTTTCTTGTGGGATGTCATTCTCAGGCCTTTTATTAATTATATTTTCCCCTTCCATATTCGATCTTTTTCGGCTCAAACATCTGTATATCTCAATTTTTACAGTCTAACTTGCCTATTTTGATTTGCTAGATGTAGCTTGCAATAAAATAAAGTGTGGGTTCCTACCTTCACTTATGAGTTCATTTCAAGTATTTCCTCTTAATAACTCTTGTCACAACCTTCTAATGAGTATTCAAGTGGAATAGAGAATTCTCTCTCAAAAGCTAGTATTAAGGTGGAAGAATCAACCAATTTAAGTGTTGCATTGAACAGTTTATACTACTGGATATATGAGATTAAGCTTCTTATACTACATTTTCCATCAATTGGCCATCCTTGGAAAGTTGATATTTTGGCAGCTACATTCAGCAACACTTCACTTGGCTTCCTTACTAGTTAAAATCATCTGCAATTAGCCTTTATTTTTCAGAGCTACTTAGCATTAGCTATGTTATTATTTGATGAGCACCTAAATGTGGACATAGAATTCTCCCCCGAAAGTTAACTATCGAGGAGAAAAAATCAATCCAATTAAGTGCCCTATAGGATAGCCAATATCTCAATGTAGACTAAGCATTCCATGCTAATGTTGTATCCGTCACCTTCATTTATTATTGACACAACTTTCTCAATAAAAATATATTTAATCATCTGACATTCAATAGTTTATACCATTTTCTGGTTTCATTTGATTTAGAAAGCCTCAATCACTATCATTGATCTCAACATGATTTAGTCTCTGTCTACTCTTGCACTTTGCTTATTTAGCATTTGAAATTTTATAACATCAGATATTGCAATGTTTAAAGAGGCTTTCTTGAGCCTTTGAGGAAAACATCTTCCACAAGTGCCTCATTAGGGACTTTCATTTTCTCATATAATGATTCATGAGGTTCAATAGCTAATTTGCTTTCAGAAGTGGTGACACTCTACAGAGGGGGAAGTAAGTTTTAGACAAGCCCCATCCATCACCCAAGAAAATATCTTCCAACGTCAATCAAAATTGGCAGAGCATTAGGTGAATTAGTTTGATGTAGAATGATACTGCGACAGTCTTAAGATGGGAGACTTCATCAATAACAAACACTCTTCTGATCAAACGATTCTGGATGAGCGGGTGCTAGCTGGCCTGAAGAATGAACCTCTCCTCCCCCATCCTCTTTCTCTCTTTCTTCCTAACTTCTAAGGTTCTTGTGAGGACAAGTTCCTCATACAAGTTGTTGCTTATCAAATTATCAAGATGTTCTATCCATTAGCTTTTACAGCAGATAAACGAGATTATCCATTGTAATGATTGGCGTCCTGTTAAAATACTTGAAAGTTAATCCTTCTCTGTGTTGCTTTAAATCATGTTAAAGAAAACCTATTTATTTTGTAAGTCTGTTAGGTCAACACTTGATAATTCAACTTTTCTTTGGCTAACCGTTCACTTTTTAAAAATCGTTTAGTACATTGGTATCTTAGTATCTTTGATTTATTCTTCAGAAGATTGCGAGATGTCAGATGATGCACCAAAGCATCAGGCAGTCATATCACTGCAATCATCAACTCCTGAACCTCGCTGTCATTTTGAGCTAAAATTTAGTCAGCCTATGGTAAAATTTCTTACCATACAACCCCTTTGATGCCTCATTATTTTATCTTAGGACCCAATTCATGTTTGTTATTTTGTAGGTCTATTCAAAATATCCTTATATGGATCGATTTTATGGACTCATCTCAACTTTTGGACCTCAAATTCCGGTTCTTCTTTACTCTTAATCTTTTTTTTTTCCTTTATGAAATACTCTTAATCTATTTAAATCATGTGATTCTTTCAACATGCTTACATGGGAAACATACTTATTCTCTATATATATATATATATATATATTATATGGTGTAAACAAATGAGAAAGCCAGAAAACAATATAAAACTGTCCTGCCAATTTTTTTTATATGAATCTTATAGTGACTTGTAAAAAATAGTAAGTTGGTTGTGAAATATGATATTAGTTTGTTTGTGTGTCTGGACACACTTGGTGTACATGTTCATGTGTCTGAGCATATGCACGAGCTCACACAGGCCACTATGATTCAGCCACTCAGGTAATAAATTTGAAACTTGTCAGCGCGATTCAGTTAAATTCATTAAAATACATAAGGAATTCTCTAAGCATAACTTTAGATCTTAATTAAATTTCTGAAGGAATTGCATGACTTTGGACCTTTGATAAGAAAATGAGGGGAAAAAAATTCTTATTATTGTCTATGTGCTGCATACTATCCTGTTTGTTCACTTTCAGGCAGTGGGCTTTTTTCATTGTAACATGGTAGTGGCAGACAAATTAAAGGCAATTATTGCCATGTTATGCTCTAACGCCAATGCGTAGGTGAGCAAGAGCAACGATGATTGAATAACTTCTAGATATGTAATCCAGAAGCTTTATAACTGAATGATAAACTAGTAATAAGGAAACAGTAAAATAATGAAAATGAAAAGTGAAATATTAATTCCAAGGAAGAAAATAGGAATGCACTTGTGTATAGCCTCTTCATTCAATTATAAGATGCAGTCTATGTAGCATTATTTGTTTGCTTTTATTTATCATTTGGTGGTATGTCCTAAATATTCCACTGTCTACTGATTCATGATGTATTCGTCTGTGAAGAATCAGGGCCGTATAATGCTTCCACTTAACTTGACATCCGATGATGGGCCAATTTATGTAAATGCTAAGCAGTATCATGGAATCATCAGACGTCGGCAGTCGCGTGCAAAGGCTGTCCTTGAGAATAAATTGACAAAACGCCGCAGGGTATGGTTCTTCTTTATACGGTATCCCACATTTATTTGTTCACCTTTAAACAAGTGCATATTTGGTTACCTCAATCCAATGTTGCTGTGACACGATGGCCCGATCGAGTTTTCATGCAAAGTGGCATTATATTATAATTGTAAGGGTGCGATTTAATGTGTGCTTCTATACCCAAAATAAGATGCACTGAGGGAAGAGGTCTAAGTTTGCTGTATGCTGACGGTAATGCACTGTCTGAGAGTGATGTTACTTTTATAGGGGAGGAACTTCATAATGAAGAATACAAGGTTAAGTAAAGAATATATTGTTAATGTTAAACATCAAAATGTTCCTTTATTCTGTCAACACTCAAAAGATTATTCACTTCTGATGACATTCCTTGACTCTTGAAGTGACTTTTTGTTTCCTTTGCTCCTCTTATAGCTCTACTCAGGCTGTGTTTGTCTTACTTACAGCCCTATATGCATGAATCACGTCACCTCCATGCAATGAGGCGACCAAGAGGATGCGGTGGTCGCTTCTTGAACACAAGAAACTTGAAAAATGGGAATGGTGAAAGCGGAAACGCACTGAACAGAACTGGCGAGGGTCTGTTTCTGTCTAGTGGTTCTCAGAGTTCCGAAGTTGTGCAATCGGAGGGTGGAACTCTGAATTCATCAAAGGAAACCAATTGCAGCAGTCCAAATGTTTCAGGGTTAGAGGTGAGTAGCATGTATACACGCGGAACCTTTGATAGCTTTGCGCTGAATCATGTCGGATCCTCTGTCCACTCTATACAGACATGATAGATAGTGGACGTGGCATTGCAAAATGGGTTGCAGCAGCAGGTAACTGCTGCGAACTCTAAGTCAAAGGGCCAAGAAAACATGTGGGTTGGGTGCAATGTTGTGCCAATCCCCGTGGCCGCTGTGACCAGATGAAAGAGGTTCTATATTACGGTTATTTGTGTTTACTGTGATAAGCTTCATAGTGGAGGCTTGCTCCACCATCTGGTTTGAAGGCAAATCATTCTTGGCTCAGGCAAACCATCCTTGGCTAATCAGGTGAGCCATCCTTGGCTCATTATATATATATATATATATATACTGTAGTACGTGGCCTTTGCGAACAGGCCTGTCTTGGCATGGTTAGGCATGATAATGACCTGATATCCTGATCCAGCGGATCGTAATGTGTAATAAGAGCGTGATATTCTAGTTGATCGTGTGCTTTTATGTCTAGGCGTGTTTTATTCTTGAACTTATGAGTTTAGATCAATGTATCATAAGACTTGGGTTTTTTTCTTTCTTTCACTTGCAATATTTATGATAGCTTCTTGGCAAATCTCATGCGCTATTTTTTCTAAGCCGGACGTGAGTGATTGTGATTATATGGTGGTGTGTTTGTCTGAGTAGCTTCCTTGTGTTTACTTAATATCGGTCAGTCTAAAATAGCTATAAGCCACACGTCCAAACGCGTGACTGCCACCTTTCTTGGGTTATGGCAGTCGCCGAGCTGACTTCTATTCTAACTCCAAATTCGCCGTTTCTGTTCAGCTAGTCGAAAATATAATTTTCATGTCTCAATTTTAGATTTTATTTTTTAACTAAATTATTTGTTTTATGTTCATTTTATTGTTTAATGTTGTTTCAATTCAACTTTTTAAATGATAAAAATTGTTCGAATTATTTTTTTAAAAAAATATTAGTTAGTTGTTTGGTAAAATTTTATGTGATTCCTTTATACTTAAAAGGGTTATGAAATCAAGTAAAAGGGTTAAATTAATCAAACAAAAGTACAAAATGAAATTGAAATTTTAACAAAATGTAAAAATCAATACAAATTTGCCGTTTATACATATTTGTAGGAAATTATGGGCAAGTTAAATTCCCAAAGGTTATGGTCTTCGCGAGGCGAGTAAGGGACTGTTTGGTTTAATTGGGTGGATTAGAAAGAAGGGAAGTAGAGGGATTTTTAATGAGGGAGATTTGAGGGATTTTTAAATTTTCTTGTTTGATGAGATTTAAAGAATTTTAATGAAATCTTATTTAGTTTAGAAGGGGATTATTACTCAATTCTCTTAAAAAAATCCCAATTTAGAGTGAGAAAAAAAAATGGGTGGGGAGGAAATTGAATCGCCTCCAATTTTTTGAACCAAATAAAAGAATTCCCCTTCAATCTTCTCACCACCTTTAAAATCTTCCAAAAATTCTTTAACCAAACGAAGCCTAAAGAAAATTTGCCAAAAGCCCAAAGGTATTTCAAAAGGGAAAAAAATAATAGAATTGAGATAGTACTTCGTATTTCTTAGTTTGAATTTTATTTTATTTTTGTTTTGTTATTGTGAGACAATTTAGAATTAAAATTCAAATGCTAACATGCCAACGTAAGAAATTGTGCCATTAGTATCGGTTGGAAAATGAATGGTCAGGCAAAGGGTGAAGATATCACGAATATTATATTAAAAAAATTAGAAAACAAATCGATGCTGATACGCAAAAGCTTAAGATTAAACAATGTATCTGACGCAGGTTACATATAAACGTATGGTAATTTGTAAAAGACGAGCTGGGTTGGGTTAAGCTAAGCCAAGGTTCAGGGTGCTAGCAATTTATTGGGAGTGAAAACATATATGAATGATTGTACCAAGAAAAACATATAGGAATGAATACAGAGAGAAGGCGCCAAATTTCGAAGGAGGCCCCATCAGATTCTAGAAACCAATCCCCTCCATCTTCAAAGTCCAAACGCATATAATATATATATATATATATATATATAACGTGTAGCAACATGAGACCAAAAAATAATACAATGATTACAAAATTAAAAGAAAGGCATTTTTGTAAATGTAATCCAAGGGTGAGAAGGAGGCGTGCGTTGACTAGTTCATAGCCGCCAAAATAAGGATGAATCCATCTCCTGAAATCTCAGTTTCTTAAAACAATAGGGAGAACGATGACCAATACAATAATGACGAGCAGTATGATGGCAATACAGGTCCATTTCCGGCTGTTCTTCTGGTGCTTCCTCGCAACCTGCAACTGCTGCACCCCACCCCTGACGTACGAATTAGCCCTTGCCACGTGGCTCTCTATATCATCCAAGTGTTCCCCTTGGGTCTGGACCAACACTGCCATGTCCAAAAACACCTGGTGCAGCTCCTTCAGATTTCTCTCTATCTCCTTCACTGCGTCATGCCTCTCTTGAATCTCTTGGATCGTGTCCAACACGCTTGCTCTCCCTTGCTGTTGAATCGCTTTCTGTAGGAAACTTTCACTCTCACCTACTCAACCATATATATATATATATATATTTCGCATCACACACACATACATATATATGCATGTTCTTCTTCAAAAACATAAGACTACTTGAATTGAAATTAGTAAAAAATATATCTCTGTTATAAGAATTTTGTTGAGACGTCGTTGATATATATATACATGATGGAAAGACGGTAATCACTTTTGCTTACCGGTAGAAACAAGGAGGTCAACGGTTTTGTCGTCGGGATTCTCGCCGGTGACAGTGTAGTATCTACGACGGACGGTCTCCCTGTACTCGGAGGATATTTGTTGCCTGAGGTTGTTGAAGCTATCCATAGAGTCTTTCAGCTTCTTTCTCAAGCCGTTGACCACGGAGGTTCGAGTCCGGTCAGAAGACGAGCCAGGTCCGCAACCCGGCAAGCTACGGCTAGCTTCGTTGGAGCGGTCGAGTCCCTCGAGGCGGAGCTTGATGAGCTTGGCTTTCTTGAGGGCGAGAGCAACGTCAGAATCCATGCGAGAGCGAAGGTCCTTGACGGCCTTAGCGTTGTGAAGTGTCTTGCTCTGTTCATGAGTACTACGGAGGGAGTGGTTAAGGCGCTCCAGCTCGTTGAGCTCGTTCTTGAGGGACTCCACTTCCTCGAAGAACTTGTCGAGGTTGGCGCCGTCTGTCAACTCCGTCATCTGGATGACATGGTGCTGGTTGTCGTCGGGAGAGCGGGAGAAGGAGGAGCTCAACAAGTCGTTCATGTTGGAGGATACAGAAAAGGAAGGATTTTGGAAATGAAAATATAGGATATTGGAGATTCTATCTCTGAATGGAGCACAATATAAGCAAATCAAATGGTCTTTTGAAGAGACTGGTCAGATGGGTTTAGCAGACAGGGGCTCCAGAAGAAGGGATCCGCTTAACAGGTCAAAAGCATTAGGCGCGGCACAAATTCAAGTATTCAACCATTTCATTCCTTTTCTCACCAAACCGAGCTTCGAAGAGACTTCGTTTAATTTTAGTGTTTTATTTTCTTAAGAAATTCAACAATGCGCTCACTTTTCTATTGAAATTAAAATAATATCGATCAACCAATATCAACCTAGGAGTACTATATAAAATCTATAACAAATTCTACTATTAACAAATGCAATCTATTCTTCAATTTGTGTACAGTACCTGAAAATGTGTATAGTTTTTATAAATTAAAGAAAATTTAATTCAATGTGTCATTAAAGAAACAAGACTTGGGCCTGATTGCGAGTTAAAAAAAGAAAGAAAGAAAGAAAATGAGGCGAGGGGGTTATTAGTTATTAATAATCCGATGGGTGAAGTTGTCATTAGTGTGGCGGAAGAGGCAACCCACTCTTCTAATGTGGGAAGTTTAACGTAAAATTGAAGAATATTATCAGAAAGACGTTAGGTAGGTAAGAGTGGACTATAAGGAATTTGAATTTTCTCCGTACTTTCTCTCAATATCTATTTTCATATGCAATTTCCACTATTTATTTGATTTGAACGTTGAAAGATCACTAATTAATTATGACATGAAACTAAATATATTATTATTGAATTATTACTATGAATAAGTATTGTGTCTTACTTTTAAGTGTATTCCGCTTATAATAATAAATGTATATTATTAAATCAAATTAATTATCTATTTATAGAGTATTTTCTTTACCATTCCATCACAATCAATGAAGGGGATTAAATATGGAGAGGATCTAAATCCTGATTAAAAAAGTGAGATCTTTAGTGTTATCTTTGTGATGTAAATCCTTGTAAAAAAAACGAAGCGTGTATATATATATATATTAATTAACAGCTTAAAACACTTGAAAACAAAATCATAAAATTTGGAATGATTCTGAAAATACATGTGTGTAATATATAGTCCCATGAAACTTTTAAGGTACTCAAATTATTACGTACTCATTTCACTTCACTCATTACTCGTTGTAGTAAATCTTAAAACGATCTACCAGGCAAAGTCCTAGAAATTAGCCTGTATAAAGTTGAGAGAAGGAATAACCAAATAAATAGTATAATTTATTGGAGGAAGAAAATGGCATTGAAAGTTCAAAACATAACCTCAAATGGTTGGTTTTCTTAGCTAGAAAGACAACTAAACCTTTCCAATTCATATATATATATATATATATTAAACAGGATGCGCGTGGATATTTTGTCAATCTTCAAAGCCTCTTAGGTCATTAAGCACAACTAGCTAAGGTTTCTCAATCGAAAAATTGAAGGATACATTTAAGCATACAACATATATATATATATATATATGTAGTTTATTACTAGTAATATATTTTTATATAGGTTTATCATTTATGAATTGAAGTCCAATCAAGTATATCGGGGGATGCCGCTATCGGGGTTCAGCCGAGTGGATCTCTCGCAGACATGAGACAACAACATGGACTAAGACCACAGGGTTAACGTACTTAACGTCACACTTAAAGGAGGCCCAACCCAAGTGCTTATCTTGATCATTCGCTAAACTCCATTAATCCCATGATGATTCATTTCATTTTCAGAGTCGGAATGAAGCAATCCCATAATTTGAGTCTAATGCTAAAACAAATCAAATAATATAAAAATATTATGTTTAATATTATTCGAAAATTAACAAAAATAGCCTTTGAGAAATTTATTTAGTCTCTTTGAAAAATTTTGATTTCGGGGTTGAAAGCAATCCTTATCTTGTAAATGGATTTCCAATTAGGGATTGAATGTATCTATTTTATACATATAAAATATTTATATTTAAATTTCAAATTGTATATAAATATGGTTATATTAATATATTTTAGCATAATTTTATATATTTTGATATTTCATATTGTTATAGGCTTATTTAAAAGCATTTGTAATAGAAACATTACAAATTATTCATGTTGAAAAGTTTTAATATCTATTGGTATTTTGACTACAACTTTCACATTGAACCTTGATTGAGGTGATTTAAGATGCGTTGGAAAGTTAAGATATAGAGCTACAACTTTCATGTTTTGAGTTTTTTCAAATTCCAACATGGTGAAAATCGAGCTCAAATGATCAATATGAGCTGATGACTTATTTAAAGCTAAATGAAGTAGTTGTTCATACCAATCATTAAGGGTGAACATGGGCCGGGTCAGGCTAGGTTTGACCCATGCCCAATGCTTGACCCGATGCTCTTCGGGTTAGTACTGGGTCAAATACTGGGCTGACCCGATACTATATATATATATATATATTAAAAAAATTATTTAATAATAAAAAATATACTTATTTATACTTAAAAATATATTTTTTAAAAAAATAATCTTAGAAATTTTTTTTTCAAAATTTATGAATATTTAACCATTATACATTATTTTTACATAAATATTAAGTTAAAAAATTAATTCAAAATTTTAAAAAATTTGAAACATTAAAATCTTAAAATGTTTTCATAATATTTACATAGTAAATGTATTATATTAGACACATAAAGAATAAAAATTTTACAAAATCAATTAAGATATATAAAATGATTGAAAAAAAAATAAATATATATGTCAGGTCAGGTCGGGCCGGAGTTTGGGTGCCCCGCCCGAAATTTGGCTTGGCCCGGTTGGCTCGATGTGGTCGAGCTGGATTGGGCCAACTGGGCACCGGGTCAGCTTGTTCACTCCTACCAAGCATCTACATGGCGCCGGGTCAAACTTAGTCGGCACTGAGTCAACTCGTATTTCATGTTTTATGCCTTTTAGAACCAGAAGGTGTTGTATTTTATGATCCTATGGCTACTCGGCGCCGAGTCAACCACTAGAAGTTCACAAAAAAGCATCTTTGCTGACTTGGAAGCCAAGTATCTTCACTATATTATCAATAGAATGCAAGGAAAACACAAATGGAAGGAGAAAAAAACCCGAAGACTAGAGAACACGGTTCAAAACGCATCTGAAACCAACTAAAAGTAATCAATAGAGAGATAGTAAAGAGATTTGAGGAGTATTAGGAATATATTCATTCTCTTCTATTATAACTTTTTCTTTTTATTATTTTTACTATGATTTAGGACTTTAGTTTTAATTTAATTTTAATGTGTGACTAAATTTTCCAATCAAGAGTAAGAATATAGCCTGATTGGGACTAACTGAATTTGTTCTCTTTAGTTATAACTCTTTTGATTTGTTCTTCAAGTTATATTTAGTTTTTATTTATTCATTATATTTATCTCTTTTGTTCATGTGAATTTTATATTTGATTACCATAAAATCTAATTAATAGGTAAACTTGATGGGTTGAGAGGTGAATCGTAAACTTATATTTAGAGAGATAAACATGGTTAATTAATCTAAAAGTAGAATTAGGAATTCATAGTGATATACGTTGTGACTTTCAAGGTCTGATTAAGAACTTTAGTTGTGCGAGAGCAAATAGAATCCTAATTAAATAAGGACTAATTAACTGAGAGATAATTAATACAGTTTAAGAACATCGATCACTATAACTATGTAAAGTCTAACTTCAGAATAAAATTTAATTATCTCATAAGGTAAACTCCAATCCTTGACGCTTATAGTATTAGAATCAAAACTTAGACATTATTTTATTTTCTACTTCTTTTCTTTTTAATTCAATTTCTCAATTTGATTATTAATTATTTTTTCGGATTAAAATTTTAAACTAATAAATTTACTATCTCCCTTATATTCGATCTTTGAAAAACTTTCTAGTACTACAATCAACTACATATATTAGCAGAATTACGATCAATTTCCTTATCATCTATAATCTTATTATTCACTGTGAAATCATAATGACTACTTTAAACAAATGTGGTTGATAATTGGAAAGAACTTCATCCTTTAATTAGGGTCGATGGTTTAAATATCAGATAATTATAAAACAAAATTGCATGGTAACATAAAAATACACCACACATCGTGATCCGCGTATTTTAACTTGAAAAAAGATTAGTTGAAATATTTTTTTAATTGAAAATGTGACATTTCAAATGAGACACCAGACCAAGGATGCGTTGCCGTTATCTATTATTAAGCCCCAAAAAGCTGTATATTAAACTGAAACCTGCAAGGGGAAGTTAGGGAGAACGTAAATTTGTATACTCTTATTCTGGTCAGATTCAGTTGAAACTTGAAAGTTGAACATAGAGTGAGTGTTTTTTTCCTCCGTACCTTTTGGAATTGGCGACATTTGCAGCTGTCCTCTGCATCTCACTAGGCTCATTAAATCGAGATTATAAACAAGAATAAACAGGGAAAGTTTGGAATTCCATAGAGAATACACATAAACCATCGATAATGAAGAATGCAACTGATCCCCCGATAAGAAACTTGCAGAAAAAAGATTGCAATGCCCAAATTAAAATATGGCACAATCAATTTCAACGGCACCATGGAACTTCACCTTCCCCGTATTGAAGATATAAATATCGAATCATCATCCAACTTACCATTAAACTAAACTACACTGGAGGCGGAGGTGAAGGCGGTGGAGGCGTTTGAGGTGAAGCAGGCTGATTACCATTACCACCACCACGACCGTTATTTTGCCATGGTCGAACAGTGAAGAGCACCACAAACAAGATGATTATTAGGAGAATCGTAATGGCATAACAGGTCCATTTCCTAGTGTTTTTCTGGTGCTTCCTTGCAGTCTGCAAATGCTCAGCTCCAGTCCTCACAAATGATTGAGCTCTGTTCACGTGGCTCTCTATGTCATCCAATTGTTCTCCTTGAGATTCCACCAACACTGCCATGTCAAGGAACACTTGATGCAGCTCCCGCAGATTCTTCTCTATCTCTTTCACAGCATCATGCCTCTCCTGAATTTCATTGATAGTATCCAGAATCCTACCTCTACCTTGTTCTTGGATGGCTTTCTGAAGGAACGTCTCACTCTCACCTGCATTCATGTTCAACTCGCTGATTACAAAACCTTTCAAATTAGTACTGAATCATATTAGAATAATTGAATCTCACCTAAAAGGACCTGGCTGTACAACTTTAATTTTCACTAAATTCTTAAAAGAACCCCACCATTTGATGTAATAATATTTAACCCAACTTGATATCTTTCAGTGGTGCATCCAACACAATTCTTTTTTTTTTTTGGTGGGGGTGGGGGGAGTTGAAATTTTAACACAATTCCAACCGATTTATGGGAATGTTAGTGAATTGGTTCGACAAACAACTTCTCTAAACAACTTCAAAGCAGATTCATATTATAATAAACAAAGCAAACATACTCATTATCGGTTTCCCAATTACATTTTACTGCCTTCGTAAACAATTTACAGACGGAATATCGAGTATTCATTCTGATTGAATATCATTCCATTATTCCACATTCTCCGGATTGAGTGGCCAGAGCATTCTTCGCAAACTATAACATTGATAATTTTATATAGAACAGGGTTAAGAGGATTGCTAATGTCACCTGTAGAGATCAAGAGGTCGATGGTCTTCTCATCGGGGTTCTCGCCGGTTACCGTAAAATACCTGCGTTGTACAGTCTCTCGGTATTCCGATGAGATCTGCTGCCTGAGGTTGTTGAAGCTCTCCATGGATTCCTTCAGCTTCTTCTTCAACCCGTTGACCACAGAGGTGCGGGTCCGGTCCGACGACGATCCTGGCCCACAACCCGGCAAGATACGGTTGGCAGCGTTGGATCTCTCCAGGGCCTCCAACTTGACCTTGACGAGCTTAGCCTTCTTGAGAGCAAGTGCAACATCACCGTCCATGCGAGTGCGGAGGTCCTTGACGGCCTTTGCATTGTGAAGGGTCTTGCTCTGCTCGTGAGAGCTCTGGAGGTTCTGGTTGAGGCGATCCAGCTCCTTGAGCTCGTCCTTGATCGACTCCACGTTCTCGAAGAACTTGTCGAGGTTGACGCCGCCGGTGGACGGCGCGGACGTCATCTCGATGACATGATGGTCTGGCGATGCCTGATCGTTGCGGAGGCGAGAGAAGGAGCCGGAGAACAAGTCATTCATGGTCACAGACAGGAGTTGTGCAATGGGATTGGGATTTTCGAGAGAGAAATTTAAGGAGCGATTGGTCGCAAGTCCACTGGGGGGTTGGACGCTGACGTGGATGAGAAAGACGATGACACGAAGTAGTAAATGGGAAATATCTCAGAAGGGAGAGAGATGAGAAATTATTGCATTCTTCTCCCAACTTGCCGTATCATTAAAAGAGACCGCGTGTAGGTGAGAGATCGCGACTCGGTCGAGGAAAGAAATACGCGTGGACGTTAATCTATATCCAATTTGCTTCTGCCGGTTTCCTAAAACCAATATACATATGCCCATTTTTACTTCAAACACGAAAGTTTGTTCAGCAATTCACAGGACAAGAGAGGGATCCTTTAACTTTTAGTTACGGTTACTTAATTAGTTGCTTTCAAATCAATTCTAGCGAGAAAATTACTCTATAATCTTACATATTTGACAATTGGTAGGTAATGTTAATAAGGATAGCCTCACAATGGCCCCAAATTCTCTCCTTCCTCCATGTGAGGAAAGAGACATGCACAAGGTAAGAGAAAATCCAAGCTCCATATTTCAAGAATGGTGAGAAATTGTACTTTTTGATTCTTTAATTATGTGTATTTCAATTGTTTATAAGTTTGCTTTTTCCTTACGTAAGTTTTAATTTTTTTTACTCATTATTCATTACTCTTCCCAAAAGTAGTGCCAATATTGTTTATTCATTCAAAAACAAGTGATGGGGATTTTTTATTATTTATCTGGTAAAAAAATTCTTCTCTATACCGTGATAATTATTTTCTTATGATCACTATTATTTAATTATTTTATTTTATTTAAAATGTTCAAATTGTTTTTTATTTTTAGTTATTTTTTAATTTCTTTCTAGTTTGTTTTCTCACTCGTTTTTTCCCATTCTCTTTTTTTTTCCTTATCAAACAAAACATAAATTTCAGGAAAAAACCAATATTGAAAATTTCCTCTCTCCTGCTTGAAATTTCAACATCAAGAAGTGGTCAACACTTGCGCGAGCCTTTCATTGGACCATTCTCTTCACCGGAAACGCTGGAGACTCGAATCCTAGCCACAGGCACCTATACCCAAATTGCCAAGTTCATGCAAATTGGTGAATTAGTCAAAATAAAATCTGTGAGGTGTCAAGGGAACGGTAACAACATGCTGCAAATTTCTCCCAAAGTTTCAGTTTATAAGAAATATTTCTAAAAAAATCTATGGGTTGTTTGATATGAGAAGATGAAGAGGGAAAATTAAGCTTTCAGAAAAGTAAATTATTCAATTTTGTTTGGCTCTTACAAATTTTCAACTTTTCAAAAAATTGAGCTTTACCTCGAAGAATTTTATTTTTTTGAACTAAAATCTGAGAAAGTTCTATTTTGTAAGACTTTTTTTATTTTTTATAATTATTTTTTAAATACATCTCTAACTTCTTATTCAATTTTTGAATTAGAAAAAGTATTTTTGTTTTTAACAATATAATATAATATAATATATTTATTTAAAAATTAATTTAAACTTGTTAAAATGTAAAAAATGAAACAAGCAAATTATATATAATCTTCTTAAGAAATATATTTATTGGAAAATACCAAGAAGCACACCAAGCAACTCTTATATTTTATAGTATAAGACATTTTATGGATTATGTAGTATATTTAATTTTGTTTTATCCAAAATGTTCTATATGAAATTTAATTAATATTGTGTAATTTAATTTATGAGTTAATTATATTAAATTATTATAACTTAAAAAAAGATGAATGTTTTTTCAGTTATTAACTACCACTTTTATTCAATGTGTGATAGTTAAAATGTTCTTATAAAATGAAAAAGAAGCTAATATTTAACAAGCCTATATACTTTCAAATCCATGGATGAGCTGTACACAACTTCAGTTCATGTTGGGGGAAGCAAAAGCAAAGTTCCACGAACACCATATTTAGAACTGACCTCCTATATAGTTATAACTACGTATGGGATTCTTCATAACCAAAATAATAACAAAAGAATATATTGCCCTTTTTCCAAAAAAGAAATAATAATAATAACAAAAGAATGAAGAGAAGAAAGTTAGGCAAAGAAAAAACAGAAAAGGGCCAGCTAGAAAATGATAGCAACTTCCAGTAGCAGAGTAGCCATTGTTTGCGCAATACTCCATGTACTAAATATAAAAAATTTCAACATTTTTTTTAAAGGAGTTGAATTGTTAAATTTATTAAGAAATTTCAATATTTTCTATTATTTATTCTTATTAATTATATTTTTTTTATATTTCTCACAACATTTATTTTTCATCTATTATTATAGATTAATGGTATGAATGGAAAAAATAATTAATATATCGGATAACTTCACAAAATATTCTATATTTTAAATCAAATATTACTTTTTAAAAATATCTTACATTTAGGATAAGAGGGAGTAGCTTCTGACCTTTCAGTCCTTTCCCACATCCCTGACATGTTCAAATAGAAAATAAGAGTACAACAAAATGTACATAGTTCAGTATCCAGGGAATAATAACTTGGGAAATCTCTACAAATGTTAAAATTTAAAACCATAGCAGCACTACTAATTTCTCACCAACAATTTTTAATAGTGAACAATGCATGCACATTTAGGGTGTGTTTGTTTTTCAGTTGGAAAAGTGGTTTGGGGTAAAATTGAGTTTAATAAAGTTGTGGGTATGTTTGTTTAATTTTTACTTTTCCCTTTCAAACTCATTCTGCGCAAAAAAACGGGTTTTGGAAGGAAGCGATCCAACTGCTCCTTTTCCGTTCAATTTTTTTATTTTTGCCAGTATTTATTTTAAAATAAATAAAAATACATCAATAAAAAAGATAAAAAATAAAAAAATTAGGAAAATAAAATTTTTATAAAATATTTCCTATTTATTGACTAAAATATTCCTGTAAAATTTTAATTTTTATAGATCATGACCTATAAGAAAATATTATATCAGATATATTATGTTCTCAATTAAATAAATGCAGATTAAATTTTAGTCCAAATAAATTAAATTAACCATAAAATAGAGTTTAAGCTCAATTTAGAGAAAAATTATGAGTTATGTCAAAACTAATTTTCAAATAAATCATCCAAACATAAACACGTTAGTCCAAAACCAATTTTTATCATAACTACGTTATAAAACCAATTCTACCAAAACTTATTTTCAATTAACTGAAAACCAAACCAGCGTTAAGCAAGTAAGATTTAAGAAACTAGAAAGAAACTCGTGCTAACGGGGTGACATGGTATGTTGAGACAGGTAGATATTTTATGAGTGTTTTAATGTACAGGAGACTTATTTTGTTATAATCTATACCCAGTTTATTTGTAGGTGGATTTGATTAACTGGAATATAAGATTGTTGTGTCATGTAGTTGGGGATATGTGAATAGGGAGAAGTCAAAACAGTGGAGGTCCAGTTGGTGTTAGTGGATGAATGGCTATGGGCATAAGATAAGGGACAGGGGTGTGGCGTGGCGTACAATTTTCAGAGTGGCATAGTGTGTAAGTGTGATGATGTCAGAGGAATAACTATGGGCATAAAGTAAGTGTAAAAGGTCTGGTGAAGAAGTCGTTGACTGTTTCAGTAAATGTGTGGGCGGTGGAAGGACGCGTGTTGTAGAATTTTCAAAGGGGCATAGTATGTATATGTGATTACGTGAAGGGGCAAAAGTTGCATAGTTTGTAAAGGTGAGTGATTAAAAAACAAGCGTGCTCTCATTTGAACAGAAGTGTTCGTTTTGTTTGCTGTAGTGGTATTTTGAAGTGGTTGAGATGGAGGAGTGTGGTTCCATTACTAAAGTTCTATTTAATCTGGATCTGGAAGTAGAGATCTTTAGTTGCATTCCTATTCGACAGATCTTACGGTTACGGATGAAATGTGTATATAGAGAGTGGTATGATGTTATATGTGATTCAAAATTCCGATACCTATGCACACTTCGTCAGTCTCTTAGATGTAGTTCTGCGGATGCAATATTGTTAAAGCAATCACGGAGGATTGGATGCGCGTTTGAAGTTCTTCCTATACCTGGCGACGATGGATTGCTGCACGTGGTGAGAGTTCTGCTTATGAGCTATATTGGTGGCAGACGTTTGTCTATTATTCAATCTTGCAAAGGATTAATTCTTGTGGGTTGTTGTAACTGTGTTGAATGGGTGCATGAGTTTGAAGAGAAGTTTAGATTTGATGGTATAGTAAGTGTCCCCTCTGCTTATTATATATGTAATATTGCAACTGCCGAATCAATGAGAATTAGATTTCTAGTAGATGAAATGAGGATGAATTTGCTTAGTTTGATTATGATTTTTGATCCTATTAAATCACCGTTTTATAGCATTGTGTATGTCGGGAGGAAAAAAGTGGAGGTGGCAGATTGTGTTGTTGTCTCGATGTATTCATCACAATCATGCTATTGGACTAAGGGAGTAGCAATAGTAGATTCATAAGCCAAGCTATAAGATCCACATGCAGGAACCGAAGTGACATCATTCTGAACTATAACCAACAGACACAAATAGCTTAAGAACAAAAAAACAACACCCACATCTTCATATCCCATAGACCTCAATTCATTTGTTTTAAAGTATTGCTTCCCCTATCCTAAATTCCAACTTGTTTCTTAAATGAACAAAAAAATGACGCAACAGTAAGAAACAAACACATTGACTATATGTAAAGCGATGTAGGGAGGAGAAGCACACATATTGACTATATTTAAAATTTGAAAATGTAAAGGAGCACCATCAAACTAATAGACCAATAATCCTAAAAGAACAACAACAACCATCATATTGGTAAAGGAACAAAGCCTGCACACGCATGATAAATGGGGAAAGGAAAAAGTAGCAAAATACATCATAAAAAAGCCCATCAAAGAAGGGAAACACGTGCATCTAAAAATATTACTTCCCTCAATTTCGACATATTTCTTAAAGAAACAAAAAGATGACGCAATGGCAAAAAGCAAACATATTGATTATATCTAAAGTGACATAAGAAGGAGAGGCACACATTGACTATATTTAAAAATTTAAAGCGTAAAGGAACACAATCCAATTAATAAATCAATAATTGTAAAACAATAATAATGACCACCATAACCATCCACATGTTTGATAAAAGCACCATCAGGTGTTTTCATTGATAAATGGGGGAAGGAAAAACTAGCCAAATAGATCATCACTACTATAGAAATGAGCTTCTGGGACGTTTGTTTTTTAACTTTCGGAACGTTTTTGAAACGTTCCATATGTGATCGTTCCCCAGGCATTCTAGAACGTTTACTTTTTTGTTGGACGCGTTCCAAAAAACTAGACTTGGGGCACGTTTCCTATTATCAAACGTTCCGGAATACCAGTTTTGTGGCACGCTCACTACTACGAAACGTTACAAAATACTAGTCTTGCGGCACGCTTCTTACTACAAAACGTTCCTCAACACTAGTTTTCAGGAACATTTCTTAATATGAAGCGTGCCCAAAGATTAGACTTCTGGCACACACTTAAAACATTCCACAAACATTTATTTTTAAAATATAAAATTTCATTTTTTTTGTTATCTTATTTCAACCATTCTAGCATACCCAAAAATACAAAATCATGTCACTCAACCATTCAAACAATTCTATTATACATGTATAGACATTAAAGACACATTAACCCAAAAAGTCTATATCTATTACTATTAATTTATCAATATCAATATACAAATGACTAATAAATAAGATTTTGTCATCACAAAATATCTCTAAATAATTTCTAAACATTATAAACAATCTATAAATTACATTCTTTTAACATATACTTTGGCCCACTCTTCTTTGACTTCTTGTATGTCTTCTTTGGAGTAGAAAGCATGTTACTTGTTTGAAAACCACTGCAAAATGAAGCACCACATATACAATAAAATGTAGTTAAATAAATTTGGAGCAATTTAAAAACCTACGTTTAAGGTACATACAATCTTAGGGATGGTAAATTGTTTCTTATTTCAAGTAAGAAATAGTAAATATTTCTTACTTCATACAAGCACTCAAAATTTCAAAAAAATTGCTATCGTATACCGTTGACAAGAATGCATAAACATTACATTAAAAAGTAAACATTTCAGTAATCAATTATAATTTAGTTCCTAATATATACACATTGCTAATACATTAAAAAAAATTACGCCCCTATTAATTGCCAAACAGACTAATCAACAGAGCCATAGCACATGATAAAAATCCATTTTGGGTCCCATTTCCAACAGGGGATAAATTTGCATGTTAACATTAATTATTCATAGAGATGCATCAAGAATATTACCTCTCCAACAACAGAAAGAAATAACAACTTTCTTTCTTCCTGGAGCATAGTTAGTAGCCCTTCCATGTCCTAGATCATAAAATATCTTCAATATCAATCACTGCAAATGCAATATGATTGGAGTTCTCAAGCTCGACCTATTTCTAATTCTTAGTGTTTATAGACTAAAATTTCAATTACCATCCAATGTTGATACATACAGAAATTGGGATTATTTAAAGGGTGTTTGACTCAAAATACAACTTGCCAATATTGAATCCAACTTTTTGGTGATCTGAAAAATAAAAATATTCTTAGACCCAATGATTCATACAATTCATTACACAATTTATTAATGGAGTCTCTTTCTTTAAATGAATACACCAATATGTACAATTCATTACATAATTTATTGATGGAGTCTCTTTCTTTGAATGAATACACCAATATCAAACAGACAATGTTCCCAACATAAGCTTATAATTAATCGTTAGGTAAATAAACAATTTTAAAAACAATTCATAATTTTGACAACCTTGGTTCATATTGCAGTAGTTTGGCCATCTCAACCTAAAACAGCTTTGAAAAATTCCACTTAGGATTTTTTTTAAAATGGTTACAATTTACAAAGATTAATCAAACTAGGAAAGCATTCTCTACTTACAGGTGTATAAAAGCATAAAATCATGTCTATAGCATTCTCTCTGCATCCAAACATAGCTTACAATTAGTCCACAAGAGAAAAAAGTTCAGATGAATCATCATTGTATTAAATTCAGTCTAGGATAAACTAGAGCAAAATAAAAGGCATAGGTAGCTAATAAGCAAAAAAAGATTTCATATAGCAAAGAAGTATAAGAGCCAAAGGGAAGTGGCATATACTCATTGGATTAAAACCAAGATGTAGCTTTTGATTTGCAAGAACGACAACCTGCATAGAAGAAGTAATGCCAGTATGAGACGATAGAATTATTATTCATTTTATTTTGTAAAAATGTAATTATTATAGCAGAATTTTAGGTTGGTAATTTGGGCAACTGAGATAACTTGTGAATTATTAGTTAGGAATTTGACTAAATAAACAAGACTATATTCTAGTAACATCATAAAAGGCCATCTCTTGCAAATTCATAATGTAAAATAAACAAGATTATATTCTAAGGCAAGGGAAGACAAACTCTAGCTAGTAAAGTTTCATGTTCTACTTTCCCATTGATCATATATAACATTTTATGCAAGTATAGATCCTCCCCATTCAAGAAAATAGATTCAGAGGCAATCATAGATATTGATTCCTACTTTTAAAATGTTAGGAAGAGTGAAATTGATAGAACAATCAATATCAATATAAAATTTTAAGGAGCCATACTAATCATAAGTTGTGAACATTGTGTCTCATCTTGAACTCTGAATGCATATATAAGATCTACTTTAGTTTAACCAAATATCCTAATGAGCATCACCATAAGCATTTGGAACTAGCTAGTTCTATAGTTGATTATATCATGGTGTTTGGCCTAAATTTGTCATGAAAGGTCCAGTGAATTGTATAAAGCCCATTTAAAAATTTTATGACTCAAAAGTTCATTATTGATGGTATGTATTAAATTAAATTCGATGTGAAATATGATGAAGGTTGTGAAACCAAGTCAAGTTACTGAAAGCAAGAAGCCAAAGGACAAGGCACTAAGCAACATGAAGAGAACGTGTACTATGATTGCAAAATAAGAGGCATGTTCAGAAGTGAGGAGCTATTATTAAAGAAGAATGTGGTTACATCATGGCTAGATAATTAGAGTGATAACACAAAAATAGTGCGCATTTTATGAAAGTATAGATCCTCCCATTCAAGAAAATAGATTCAGAGGTAGGGGAAGAAAAAAATAAGTATAATTATGAAATACAAATTCTACAAACAACCATATTCTTTCACAGTATCACTTTCCAGAATGCATAAATGGAGAAAATACAAACCAATTTTACACATAACTTGTGCGTGGAATGAAAAGTGGAAATTAACTACATTCATGACAGCAGAAAATAGCAAGTACATATCTAGAACAAGTCATTCATGGAATTATTCACAACTATGGAAGAAGCATAGAACCATATCTCTAATCACACTCTGCTATACCGTTTTTCCTCTCACACAGCGCTATTAACGTCTTTCTAATTTTGATGAGAAGATGGAAAAGTTTCCCTGTTTTGCTGCGACGATAAAGACGGCCTTAGCTTGGGTTTCGCCAGTGGTGAGGAGGAGCTCGTGTCATTGGCCAGTTAGGATTGATGGAGTAGCATCGATGAAAGGAGCCGCAAGGAAGGAGGAGGGCCGAAATCAAGTTGGGGGCCTGACCTTAATGTTCAAATCCTGGAGGGGAGATCGTCAGCGGAGGTGGCAGTCGCGGTTAGAGAGGGAAGGCTGAGAAAGCTGCGAGTAAGGGGAAGGCACAATAGGTGAGAGAGGGAAGGCTAGGGCAAGTGAGTTGCAGATTTGTTGAAGAGCAGTGGTGACCTAGCTAATACGATATCCCCCTGTTTGAAGCTTTAAAATCAAAATTTTAATGAAAAGTCATACCTGGAACGTTTAAATGAAAGCAGCGGGTTGTAATCAATGAGACCTTCCGGAACGTTTAACTGAGTAAGCGTTCCAGAAGGTCTTGGACAAGGGTGAGCTGTATGAACTGGTCAGATTTCGGGAACGCTTTCTTAAAAAACGTTCCTGAAGGTCAAACTTCTGGCACGATTCACGGAAAACACGTTCCTGGAATGCTTTTTCAGGACGTTTTGCCAATAAACGTTCCAGATTCAGCGTTCCTAAAGGCTATTTCTGTAGTAGTGCATAAAGTAGACCAATAAGGCAGAAAAAAATTTTAACTGGCGATAACGTATGGCTTTTTTTCCTTTTTGGCAAATAGATCAATGAAGCGGTTTTTTTTTCTTCCTTATTACTTCCCCACAAATATGCATCATTGCTGGAAAAAACAATAGGAATGGAAAAAGAGACATCCACAAAAAAATACCGTGAAAGAGAAAAATGAAAAGGCAAAATGAATGCACAAAACATAGCATGTCAATTGGCCAACCCAATCCTCCTCACCAATATTCCATTTCATACAAACTCTACACACCCTGTAAAAAGGACATTCCCACCAATCCCTTTCCTAAACATCCATGATTGCAAGATATTTGTAAAAGTCTGACAAAGAAAAAAATGCTTTGAACATGCATGAGGAGGCCATCCCCTTTCTCTTTTTTCTTTCGTGGTCTATTCGTCCTATCCTTTTCTAATTTTTTACCCTTTTTCCATGTATGTTAACTTAGATATAGGTAGTGGGAAAAAAATTTCCCCCACCAAGCACCTCAATGCCTTGCTAAGATTGATCTATGTGAGCTTATTCATAGAAGGTTAAACACTACTAATTTAACCGAGTCATTAAGTGTTAAAACAAGAAGTTATGCTCAGAATGATAGCACCCAAGGTAGTTAAAGGCAAAAGGTGCACTCAAAGTGTAAGGCCTATAAATTGTCTCAAGTGAGAGGCGCTAGAAAGGCGCACATCCAAGCGAAGGGAGGCGCAACAATAAAAAATATATCATATATATAGTATAGACAAAAAAAAGATAAAAAATATATTGAAATACCATTTATATATGTATTTTGAAAATGAACAAAGTCACAAACAATTAAATGCACTACTTAAAGTTTCAGAAATTGTTTAAAAACATGAAAGAACAATATAAAAACCTATGAAACATCTAATTAGTTATCTAAATCTGAAATAGATTCAAATGCATGAATGTCATTACTTTATTCTCCTTCGTTGGAATTAAATTCTTCAATATCTTTCTCCATCTCATCTGAATCATCCTCTACTTCCTCACCACGAGCAACTGGTGTTGAACTTGAACTTTTTGCTATTTCTTTTTCTTTTGATTTAGATGAGCTAGGTCATTTTCCTTTAGTTTGACTTTTAGTATTTTTGCTAGCTTCTCCAACACCGGCTGCCTTTGCTGCATTCCCCCATGCTAATTCATCATTATCATCACAAAAAATTAGTTCATCTTTTGCTGCCTCATTAATGTATTGTTAAGCTCCCATTTTGCCGAGTAACATTTCATTGTTTTCATCAATGTCATTAAGAGAAATAAGGTCTAGGTCTTTCCCCTCTTATCGAGCTTTTAGAGCTTAATTATACTTAACGGAAACCAAGTCATTAAATTGTTTTTGATGAAGTCTATTCCTCCTTTTTGTATGAAGCTGAGAGACAAGAGCATGTATCATACTTAATTAACGTAATATGATAAGATATAGTATTAAATTTAAAAATAATATACAAATGAAGACTAAAGCTTTAAACTCAAGATCCTAACCTGCTCAAACACACACCAATTGCATTCACAGCCTGGTGTACTACAAGTTAAGTAAGGATTCTAATAGCTAATAGCTAATTTCTGTAATAAAGTAGCAGAGCTTCCATAGGTCGATCACCATTCAACTGCATAGTTATAGAAAAAACTTGAATATAACTAGTTAACTAAAATAGGATGGAAAACTAAGTGATATATGTCTATGTGATTATATTTATAGATTATATGATATCTACTTAGAGCTCTTGTTTTCCTTGCTCTAATAGCTAATTCAACACCAAAAAGTCCCTTTGCTTTATTGTACAAGGTCAACTCAGCCATGATCCTATCTTGTATATCTGGATTTTTTTCAAGTCGACCTATACAAAATAAAAGCCCAGATGTAACTTCTAAATCATACTCGATATCTGGATTGTCATAGAAATATGCATAATTAAGGAAATAAGCAGCAACATGTAGAGGCTAATGAAGATGGCAATTTGATGAAGCTTAGTCGTATTACTTGTAAATTAACTAGAAAGCAACTATGAAGTATAGTATAACCTAGATTGTATCTCTCGTGAAACCTTTAGCTTAACTTTGGTTAGTTCAAAACACTTTATAAACACAAAGCAATGAGGATTTGATTTTAAACTCAATTGAAAACAATTTTGCAAAAGAAATTAAATGTTTGTAAATTTTCAATTATTTTGGAAACAAGGAAACAAATAAAGAATTTTGGTTTGTTTGATCGATTATAAGCATTCCTCAAGAGTTTTGAATTTCACCTCATCATCACATATCCTAATTAATTTTTATAATCCTACAATTGACAATTAATGAAGTCTAATTATTAAAAGACTCTGGCATTAGACACAATATATAAACTTTTGGCCCTAAAGTTATATATAATGCATCTAATACCTAAAAATGTCTCAATTAACCATAAACTTCATTTGAATCATCCTTACCCTTGCTAACCAATACTAAATCAGATTGGAAAGAATACAAAATATCTTGCTAAACATCATCAAAATGTATTATCATGACTTACTTGAACAATAATAATAAGAAGCAATAATAACATCAAGGGAATGTATCTAGTTATAATTTTTCAACACACTAACAATTCAAATAAAGTCATTGTATCCTCAATTATAACTAAAATCTAGTCATAATATAGCTAAATCTATCAAATACATCAATCAGATGTTCCAGACAAGACAGAAATTAAGAAATAGCTATAAGAAAAGGAATCAAGAAAATTTAAACTCCTGTATTAATGTTCTAAGGTGATAATCCAATCTCTTGAGGAATCAATGAGATAAGCTACTCATAGACGGATGCTCAAAACTCCTCTCCATTTTTGCAATCTGGATGAACAATATCATGAGCGAAGCAAATCTTCGGTTGTTCAAGAATGAGGCAGAGGGAGTAGAAGGCGTGAAGAACGACCGGTTTATGATGGAGTTCTGACAACGGAACTGTGACAATGGAAGAAACAAAGTAGCTACAACGATGGAAGAAACAGAGGAAAGCTGAGAAAGAACGTTGGGCCTAGGTTGTTATGAAGGTAGAGGTTTTTTAGATCTAAAGAAAATTTTTGGGAATGATTCCTCTCAAGTCCGTCCTCTCCTTATAGATAAGAATGATCCAAATCTAAAAGTAAAGTCCTCTCGATGTATGGAAGAGGTCGAGTTTTTTACACCTTGGTTTGATTGAAGCTAAGAATGAATTATCACCACAAAAGCTTTGTCCTCCTTTTCTTTCATTTTCTTTTCTTTTTATGCCTCCCTCCAGTTGGTCTTCCCCAGAAGAAACAAAAGAAAAAAATTATTATAATAATAACCATCCTCCTCTTGAAAAGGTAAGTATATTATATATATATATATATATATATATATTTGTCATTTATTTATCAAAAAACTAAAATCAAGTTTTTTTTAAAACAAATTTTTGGAAATTATTAAGAAAATTAATAAAATGATATTTAATTTAAAAAATAATCTTTTTGGACAAAAAATACAAGAAAATACTCAATTAGCTCAAATAGATCCAAAATACCTTAATAAATCTCAAAATGTCCCTAAAATGTGCTAAAAAACTAAAGAAATGATATAAAATAATATAAAAAATGATAGGCTAAATATGAAATATCACAATTCCAATGATCATCAATGATTTTAAATACATCTTGGCACTTATCTGTGTTATCATTAAATGACTTTTGAATTGCCTCATCTGCTCTATTCATTGTTTCGTATATGCAGCAAATAACTAGTTGCTTTTCATTATCCACAAGTCTAAGCACTCGAACAAGAGGTCCCATAACCTTTAGGATGTAAACCACGAAACTCTAGAAAGAAGTCATAAGCACGGTTTTAACAATATGCTTTCCCTTTGTTTCTTTGACCACTTACTAGACACCTATTGCTGAGAAGTAAACATAGTTCTCAATGGTCCTTTTGTTCATGGAGGCATTTTAAAGTAAGATAAGAGATGTAAAATCTAGTTTTTCCAAACCTTACCAACTCTTTCTGATTGGTGAACTCTCATCATATTCAAAACTCCTACATTATTATTATTATATATATATATATCTTGTCAAGTTGATTGCTCTTGCTATAGTCTTTGACACTTGTAGAATTTTTCCAATATATTCTAATAAGATCCAAACAATGTGCTATACATGGTGTCCAGTAAATATTTCACCTTTTCTCTTGCAACAAAAGACCAGCAACCTTAAAGTTGCTTTCATTGTTAGTGACAATTTGAACAATATTTTTTTCTCGAACATAGGGCAATTCACCAAAAGATTGTCAAACTTCTATTAGTTCGACTAGTCCACCCATCTAACATAATAGAACAACCATATTTTTTTCCATATCTCTTTGTGGTTTTTCATTTTGTGTATATTCAACTTCTTTCTTTAACATTGTCACCCTTAACTCATGGTAATTGGAGGTCTTTAAATTTGGACCATATTGTCCAATAGCTTCAATCATATATTTAAAGGAGTCCATGCAAGCAACATTGAATGGAATTCCAGCTTGGTAGTAAAACCTAGTAGTGTATTGACATGTCATAGCTCTTTTCTCCTTATCAAACTTATCAATAATGTTTTGATCACGTAGCCTCCTTTCCCTTAATTTAACAACTTGTTCTGGCTTCTTCATATAAGAATCGATGGGACCCTTATGTTTGGGCTTCTTTGGTGGTGGCACACTTTTGCCTTTTTACTTAAAGTCCCTAGACTCCTTGTCCACCTCATCTTCCTCCTCCTCCTCTTCATTCAAAATTATGTCAGCATCCCAACTTGCTGGTTTATCATATGTTGCTTTTTGTTGATGTTTTCCCTTCATATAGTCTTTCAACTCTTTCCTCACATCCTTGGGACATTTCAAACATTTTGCAGTATTCTTATTACACCCAACTTGGTGCAACTTGTCTCTATAAATGTCTCCTTTTGTAACTTTGTTACAAAAGATACAAGTTACAGTATTAGTGTCTTTAGGATCACTTAAGAAGTTATGCTTCCATGCTGGATCTTTTCGCTTGTTCTGTGACTCTTGCTGCTTTTAACCTTGACTGCTATCTTGATTAGTTTCTGCCATACTAATGAAAGGAAAGAAAAAGAAGAAGAAGAAAAAAGCCTAAGAATCTTGCACCACGTTTTCTACAATTTTTAACATAAATTAATTAAAAAAATTAAACTTTGAAACGTGTACTTGAAGTCTTGAATGTTGCTAAGAAGCTTGCACAACGTTGCTCCCTCCTAATTGCTTTTGCACTCTTGCTCCTTCCCTACTAGTTTACCGATTCCTCTTTCTATCTGAACATTTGATAATTTGATTTGATTACTAATTAGTAATTACATTATAAAATCTTATACAATAATCTATCTTATCTAATATTTTAAAATTTCAATTTAAACTTTTCTATCATGTTTATTAGATAATCTTTTTATTTTATTATTTAATCTAATATACTTTCCTACTTTGTAAATTTTAAACTTTCCTATTCTTTTTATTAGATAATCTTTTTATTTATATTTGACTTGATTTGATCACAATTTACATTACATTAATTTATTTTATTAACTTATCTAATATTTTAAATTTTAAACTTTCCTATTATTTTCTTATTCTTTTTATCATATTATATTTATATTCTATATAGTATATAAAAAAGTAACCTACTTAAAATATCATCGAACATCATCCCAAAACCTTATCCCCTAAAGTCGACTAGTGGAGTTCGGTCACGAACTATCATTGTTTCCAAAAGCTGTACCTCTCTATTCTAGATTTTCCTAAATTCTTCTAGGTGCTTGAAGGCGTGCCGCGCGTGCCTCTCACATGCAAAAGGCGCCATAGGCATGCGCCTTCTTATGCCTAATTGACATCGCCTTTGTATTGGTGCAAGGCGATGGGTCAGATTTGCTCCTCGCCTTAGCACCTTAGGCTCTGAGGTGAGTACTAAACTCCCTCTCCCTTGTACATTCCCAGCTTCAAGTCATTAAATGCTAAAACAAATAGCTACACTCAATACGATAGAATCAAAGTCCCTCTTCTTTGTACATTCACAGCTTCCACTTTGATCAAGGGAAATCGTGGTGCGGCAAAAACATCTATCAATCAGCAACTAAGCAAATGGTCTCCATAATAGATGTTGAGCAACAAAAAATAAACACTTGGTGAAGGAAAAGCAAAAAATAAAACCAGACCATAAAATATTGACAAACAAAAAAGTAGGTAGGCACAAAGACAAAAACGAAGAGAAAAATAAAACGTAAAGATGAACAGAGAAATCTCACCTCCCATAGAAAGAGCCTCGAGAGACGGTGAAATCCGAAGATCACTGTTTCTAGAGCTTAATCTCCTGGGCAACCACTTTGGAATGGAAAAAGAGAGGAATAAAAAATAGTGCATGAAGGAAGACACACAAAAGCAGATCAATAGAAACATGGAAATTGAGAGAAAGCAACCACCTAAACAATCCAAAGAATGTGAATCAGTTTTGCACCGCTGCCGCACCTCATGACCTACAGGGAGACATAAATAATCAGACAACTATAATAGTGAATGAAGGATAAGGTGGGAGAACCATCAATGAACCAGCAGTTACAGGGCGAGAATCATTTATGCTCGCGAACTGAAAACCCATGGGAGCAACACTAGCAAATATAGTTGTGTGACAAGGCTTCCAGTGGAAGCCATTGCACCACTTGCTTTGAAGGGAAGCATCCCACCAAACTATGCATTTGTCTAACTTAGCATAATAACCTGACCCGAATGGACAATGCAGCACACAACGGAGCAGATTCATAAATCCAATGTGGAGTGAACCAACCCAGCCTGGTGCCTACAGTGCCAGGAACAGTAAAAACAGATCGCGAAGGGAACAAACTTTAAGGATATATAGATGTGGCAAGAAGCTGAATGCTTCCATGCCAGCCCTTCAATTTTTTTAAGTCTCGATCACACCATCAATATAAAACATAATTTTACCAATAGCTTGAAAGATTCCCCTACATGGAGTATCTTATACATGCAGTGCCAGGTTTTGCAAATGATTACCATTACTTCCAAACCAACAATTAACTGGTTCCAATAACAAAATCTTTGTAAGAACATATTCGTTATCTCCTTTAGGAATCCCTTTAAAAACTAAAATATATCACCCCAGAAAAAAACTGACGCTAGGCGAAGAAGCAGTAGACTCGTGGGATTTCATTTACATTATTTTATATTAGGGGAATATTTTTGCAATAGCGAACAAGTTAACATTGTGACGTAAAATCTTTTGATAGCCCACAGGATATATTAATCAATTGATCAACTAAAATCACACATTTAAGCATTGTCAAAATGAAAAAGCAAAAAGACAATGCTGGAATCAAAGTGCAAATATTATGTTGTGATATTATTTTCGAGTGAGGAAATGTGGTATTTGATGCAGAGTGCAGACCTCTAATTACTTGACCTAACCTATGTAATTGGACTTCATTTTAGAAGTTATTCCACTCCTGGGTCTAAATTATTGAATTAACATTAGTTTAACTAAAATATCATGTAAATGTCATTCTTTGGTCCAATTGTTGAATTGGTTTTAATTTCTGAGGAATTCTTTCGTTATATAAATATTTAACTTGTTAAATTATATAATGCATGCGCTACCCAAATGAAGAGTTATTTGTTACCATTGGATCACAATAAAACCCCACTAACAAACCTAAATAGCATCAGATTGGCTCACGTACCTGATCACAGTGTAGAACAAAAGATGAAGGAATTTTTAAGGTGAGGAAGAGAGAAAGGAGAAGATGGATAGCTGAAGGCTAGAAACAAGGGAATCACAGGACAAGAAGCAGTAGAAGAATGAAGGCACCAACATAGAAATAAACTGAGGTAGAGACGTCATAAACATCAAGATTTCGGAGTTAGGAAAATCGATAAATATGGAAAGATAGAGTCTATACCGAGAAAATCGATCTTACCAAAATCCAGCTAGCCTTCGAAACCCAAATGCGTGAATTCGTTATTCTTCGTATGGGAACTAAGAACTGAAAACTTGGAAGATCCACTTGATGCTTTGGGTGGGGTTGATTATGTTTGGGATGCTTTAGAGCTAAATGCCCAGTTCTAATCAATATTTGACTATTGAGCTCAACGCACAATTTCGCACATCCCCGCAGCATGTGCTTGTGTGGTGCACGGAATTTTAAAATCAACCACACTACATATATAACTCCAAAATAATAGCGCCCATTTGTTTAGGCTTAAAAAATATTTTTAATTTGTTTAAAAAAATCAATTATTTAGTGATTTTATAAAATGAAAAAATTAATTTGTGCTGGTTAAAATAAAAAATGTTTTTAAAATTATTTTGCAATTAAAGTGGATGATAGAAGATGAAAGAAAAAAAATATAAGATTTGTATTATAATATTCCTTTAGGGCAAATTTTATTATGTTTGCAATTCTATAAAGTTAGTTTTATACTCCTTTTTTTTAATTTTTTTTTCTTCATCTACTGTAACTATTTTTTTTAAGCTACATAGAGTAGATTTTCAAAATAAATATAAAGTTTTTTGTATATTCTAATTATTTTTAAAAGTTTAAATAACCATCCTAAAAAATTGTAAAAATACTTTTTTTTATAAAAATAATTTTTTCATGAAAAAATTAAAACAAAAGAGCTCTAAAACTTATTAAAGATTTTATTCTGCTATAAATATATAGATATAAATATCTTAGTTATTCTCTCTCTCTTTTTTTTAATGTAAGTCGGAAAAATTAAAAAAATTGTCCAGAGTACTATATAATTTACATTTTCTCGCTGTACTTCATGTTGTCCAGTTTTTTTATGACACTTTTTAATGCATTTTTGAAGAAATTTATTTTTTCTCAAGAAGAAAATTTTGTTGATACACTATATATATATATAATGATTGAATTGAACTTAACCTATTGTTAGTAATTATTAATTATTGAGTGTTAAAATTAATTTTGGAATAATGTAAATAGAAATAATATATAAAATATGCAGTTATTCTTGAATTCTTAAAATCATATAAAAAGATAAGTCAATTATAAATCATAAATCAATTTTTTTTGGCCATCAAAATCATAAATCAATTTAATCTTCAATTCAAATGCATCTAAAGTTAAAAAACTCTTAAAAAATAGATAAATTTAAATTGCATTTAAAACTATTGTAATCACATTATTTTATGTAAAAATTAGAGCTGGTAAAGATATCGGCTGAAAAGTCTAACTTCTAAAATGGGCTCGATTTTACAAGTTCGAGCCAGTATGGAGTGGGCCCATGGGCTAGTATTTTTTAAATATTTATTTTATTTTATAAAAATTTTTATATAATTATTTCAATTAATACAACTAATTATTATCATTATTTACAAAAAAATCAGCATAATATTTAAAATTTATCTTTATACATTATAAACTAATAAAATAATTATGTTTTGATAGGAAAATGACAGATAAATACGTCTAGAAGCAAAAAAATTATAAAAACATATTCAAACATACTAATATGCCAAATTGTAAATATTTTGCCACACGAAATGATATTTTTGCCTCCATCATTTTTTGTTATAATTACTAATTAAATAAATATATTCATTTGTAACTGATATCCGATAATTTACAATAGACGTTGATAAATTTACAATAAATAATAGTTGATTTGTTAATTGCAACTGAGGTGATGACCAATCATAAGAGAGAGGTCTCTCTAATGGTCAACCTAATTAATAGCTCAGGGAGAGTTTTTGCTATTGATCTGTTCGACCATTAAAGGAACCCATTCTAATAGTTGATCATTATCTATTTACAACTTGCAATTGGTAATTTACAACTAAAGTTTTAGGATTTGTAACTGATTATAATAGATTTGTAATTAACAATTCTATACTTACAACTATAATACAATGATTTACAACTGAATACAATATAACTTTATAAGCAATATCATTCTAAAAAAATAATTTTACACACATTTGCAATTGATATAGTTAAATTTGTAATTGTTCTACCTATATTTGTAATTGACACAAATTTATAATATTTCAAACTAGTAAACCCAAATAAAAAAAAAAGCCCAAAAGATAAAGGCAATGAGGATGAAGAAAACGGAGATGGAGGAAGAAGAAGATGAAGGTGACGGAAGAAGAAGAAAATGATGATGATGATGAAGAAGATGAAGGTGATGGAGGAAGATAATGATACGGATCATAAAGACCAATAGATCTGAGCCTAGGAGTTGCAAGTTAGAGGAAGGGATGATGAGTGATAGATTTCAACCTTCATTTTAACATAGAGGTTGCAGAGGAGGAAAGGAGATAAGGAAGGATCTTGCTGCTCACCAGATTTGACCATGAAGCAAGAGGAAGGAGGAGCCGAAGGGAGAATCGGGAGAGAAGAGGGAGAAAAGGGGGGAGGAAGAAAAAGAATGAGGGGTAAAATAGTCTTTTCAAGCTACAATAATATTTATAATTTGATACTTTGATATCTCATTGTAATTTTACAAGTTTAAGATATATTTTTGAAATTTTTTACCTCTAGGAATATTTAACTGTTATTTTCCCTTTTTAATATTTTAAATAGAAGAAAAAAAAAATGGCTAGGCTTGTGACCTGATCTGCTAGCATCAGGCTCAAAAGCCTATTCTCCATTTAGATTTTCATTTTTAAAACTCAACTTACCCATTTTATCAGGTTAAATAAGTTGGCCATCAAACTTGAACTACTTGTTCTAATAACATTCACATAGAAACTTTTAATTTATTAGATAGTAAATATAATATAATTAATTTATCATAGTAATGAGTGTAATAAAGTAACTTATAATAATAATGTAATAATGTTTTTGCTTTACATAATAATAATAATAATAATAATATTGAGTTTACTATTTAGTTAACGGAAGGACATATATGTCTCTTCCCATCAGACATCGGCGGCGAGGCGGAAAGTCACCAATCTCCAAAAGTGCTCCAAACCGTGGCGCCAGAAACCCTAGAATCCGAATACAGGAGATTGTGGCGCATGTTCCCTCGGGAGGAAGTTGAAAGATTGAGAGTTCTACATGGGTAGACCTGAACCATGCGTCCTCTTTGCTCAGACTTTCGTTCACCCCCATCTGGACGAGTATGTCGACGAGGTAACTCTGCATTCACTCGTGCTTTCGTTTGATAAATCTTTCAAGCTTAATTTCCCTGCTGAAGCTCCAGTCGATTGTAATGCGCAGTGCAAATTTAAATTCTGGCGAGGTTAACTGCTACTTATCTTTAGTTATCCCGCCACAATTCCGTGTGTTGAAATTTAAAAATAACGAACTTCAATTGCTATTTTAATAGTGGTGTACTTGGTCGGTATTAACAGTTGGTGTTGCGATTTAGAAATAACGAATTTCAATTGCTATTTTCATAGTGGTTTACTTGGTTGTTATTATCAGTTGGTTTTGCTAGAGTTTAGTTGGCTGCCATGGTGACACCTTTCCCCTGATTCAAAAAACTTTTCTTGCAGGTGATTTTTTCGGAACCTGTAGTCATCACTGCCTGTGAGTTCTTGGAACAGAGTGCATCATCGCTTGCCCAATCTGTTACTCTTGTAGGGTATGTAATCTTTGTTTTTTGGATGTCTGAATATTCATTCTTGTTTGGAAACAAATACATTTGGTGGTTACCTATAATGTTTTTATTCTGTCACGCACTGCAAGGATGTTTTTGTTGGCCCGGGGGATTTGGATGCCTGCTGAAGATTTTGTAACATATTAATTTCTTGCATTTTTGCAGAGCTACCTCTCCTCCTTCTTTTGCTTTAGAGGTATTTGTTCATTGTGAGGGAGAGACGAGGTTTAGGAGACTTTGTCAGCCTTTTCTATACTCTCACTCTTCGTCAAACGTACTAGAAGTAGAGGTATTTACTTCACTTTACATCATTGTATACTCTAACAGTAATAACCATATTCAATTTAATATTTTTCTATTTACTTGAATTTTCAATTATGCTAATTTTTTATTCAATCTGTGTGAAACTATTATCATGTTATTAGATATCTGTCAGATCTATTGTTTGTAATATATACAATGTTGTTAAAGGCACTAAGGCAAGGTGCCAAACAGACTCAGTGCCTTACATAGCATAAGAGGCGCTGGCTTTGTTCAGGTGCCCAAAGGTGCTGGCTTTGGTCAGGTGCCCAAAGGCGCCTTTTTCAGGGTAAAAAGCAAGCTTGAAGCTCTTGGATGATGCTGAAGGGTGATATCGAAAGTGTTTGATTATTAGACTAAGAAAGTTTTACATTGAAAATATTATACAAGATAGGAAAGTTTAACATTTAAAAGTTTCATTGGGTTTTGTAAACAAAAATAAAGAAACAAAAAGCCAAAGAGGGATCACCACACTAAACGGCACAACATTAAGGAAGTGGAGGCTGATTCAGATGAGATAGATGAAAATATTGAAGGATATAAATCCAATAAAAGAGGAGAATAAAGTGATGAGATTGTTGAATCGGAATCTTGATAGTTTTGATTCAAATAACAAATTTGATACTTGATCAGCTTTTAGATTGTTCTTTTATATCTTCAAAGATTTTTTTTTTGGTACTTGAGCAGTGCATTTTATCGTTTGTTAATAGCTTATGATTGACATGGCTACTACTTTTATCTATTTTGTATTCATGTATCATCATTTTTCAAAATTTATATGTGGATGTTATTTCAAATTACATTTATCTATAATTTTTTGTCTATACATCATATAATATGTGTGTGTGTGTGTGTGTGTATTTTATTGTAGTGACTTGATTCACATGTGCAAGCACCTTTCTGATGTCTTTTGCCTAAAGACATTTTACGGGCCTAGTGTCTTGAGGGTGCCCTTTGCCTTTGACTACCTATTAGTTATTTGATTTCTGGTTGAACAATTATAGATTGATTGGAAATGTAAATCTGATGAAAATGAATTTTTACACACATGAAAAAATTTAAATGTAGAATAATTCCCTTTTTGTTGGAGAAAAGTAAGTAAATATTATTATTTTAAAGATTTGGCAATCATGAATTTATCAGATATACATAAAATGCTGTTCTAGTAAAATTGAATGAAAAATCACTGATTAATATTAATAGAAATATGAATAATGCTAAGAGTGTGGGAAAATATGATTGAAAACAAATATCGTTATATCAGTAAAGCTATGTATAAAAATACTTTATATATTGCAAATAATTGGTGGATTAATTGCCATCTGGACTTGTTCTTGATAGTCACTGAGTATCAAACTCATGGCTTAATTATTGTTGCCCTGATTGTTTCTCTTTACCAGGCTGTTGTAACTAGTCATCTAGTTGTAAGGGGAAGCTATCGGAGTTTGAGCTTGGTTGTATATGGCAACACAGCAGAGGATCTGGGCCAGTTTAACATTGAATTTGATGACAGTGCGTTGACTGATCTTGTTGATTCTTCTGAAGGGAGGCTTGAAGACCTGCCTCTTGCATTAAATTCTGCTAATTCAACAATTGAGGATTCAATCTCCTCTTTAAATGTACTGTCTATTCCAGTTCCTGCACCCGATATCTCTGGTGAAGTTAAGCTGTTTATACAGTTAATGTTGAAGATTCTGGAGTTTCCAGAGCTTGGGGATGCTGGACATAAAGTTGTAAGTGCTGTAGTATCAGCAGTCTCTTCTTACGTTTCCAGTGAAATATGCAATTCAATTAGAGGAAGATATCAGATGTCAGAGAGATCTGAGAAGTTTGAAGAGTTGCGCAGTGTTGTTAATGAGGCAAGAAAAGAGCTTCTTGAGGTTTATAAAGTCCTTCAGAATAAATCAGGCAGTGCATCTTCTGAATGGTCATCAGAGGGTAGTTATTTTGAATCGGAGGCTGATATGTTGGACTCCAAAGAGTTGGTGGATTTGTTTAATCGATACTTTCATTTTACTAGGAAATCTACATATATAGGAGATTGCTGTCTTTTGCGGGTAATCTTTTTTTTTTTTCTCTTCTCCTCTTCATCACTTTATTCATTGATAAAGTTAGAATCAAACAAATGTACTCTCGCCTCTCATTTGCTTGGCTCTTTTCTCATATACTTAAATACAGATTGAGAATGCCCTTCTAGGGTTGAGCATGGCTCTTCTACTGTGTTCTGGTGGAGAGAGCTGCTTTCATTTCGTTAATGGTGGGGGAATGGAGCAGATTGTGATGTATTTTTCCAAGGATGTGCAAAATTCAACAACTACTATGCTCCTGCTTCTTGGTGTGGTGGAGCAGGCTACCAGGTATTCAGTTGGGTGTGAAGGCTTTTTAGGTTGGTGGCCACGTGAAGAGGAAAATATCCCCTCTGGTACAAGTGAAGGTTATAGCCACTTGTTGAAGCTGATATTGGCAAAACCTCGTCATGATGTTGCTTCACTTGCTACCTATTTGCTCCATCGTCTGCGTTTTTATGAAGTTGCTTCAAGATATGAGGTATTGCTTTCACAAGTGTGGCTGATATGAATGCTGGCTTGTATTCCAGGACTTCATCTTTATCTTGTGGTAATATAATCTTTGCCAGTCTGCAGTTCTGTCTGTGTTGGAAAGCATCAGTACTGTTGGAAGGGTTACAAATGCTACCTTGAACACACTCACTACTGCAGAAATCCAACTCAAAAAGCTCCTGGTCAGTTTAAGTTAATTGATTTTGACTTTTGTGGTAGTAGAAGCTTTTCATTTTTTTTTCTTATCCTTTGTTTTTTATAACTTAGACAATGTTATTTGTTTTAAGCAAGAATTTCTGGATGTAAAGTTCCTTGTTAATGTTTGTTGACAAGTACTAATGCAGAAATTGATAAACTCACGTGGTCCAATTGAAGATCCTTCTCCCATTGCTCGTGGAACCAGATCATTGTTTACTGGTCCAACAGATGGATTGTTGTCATATGAAGCAACTTCTGGCCTAATTAGCTCTTCAAGTTATTGCTTTTCAGATTGGGATATTGACTCACATTTACTGCGACTTTTGAAGGTATGTTTTTGAGTCAGGACAGTACATTTTCTGAGTACTATGAACTGTCCCTGCTTTTCCATTTTTTTACATGCTTTTCCATTTTTTTACATGCTTTTCCATTTTTTTACATGCTCTATGACCGTCATAAGTGCCCCTATTATGTGAATGTGGCCAATTCTATACACACACACATATGCATTCTTTTCTGTTTTTTTGGTGTACTTGAATGCCAGAATTAGTTTCTGTGCTACAATTTTTCTGGTTATATCATATATTGACATGCATATATTTTCAAACACTAAATTGGAGGCAGGAGCGTGGATTTCTGTCCTTATCAGCTGCACTGTTGTCATCACCTGTATTGCGTATGGAAGGAGGATATGCTGCGGAAATATTTATGGATATTGCATCATCAATCGAAGCTGTGATTCTTTCATTTCTTTTTTGTCGTTCAGGTTAGCTATGATTAGTTTCAAGACAAAGACATATCGATGTGTATTTACTCACTCACATGTAGTTGGATCTAGTACTAGAATGAAGCTAATGATATAATCAAGTGTTCATATTCTTTTGTTCTTTCCCTTTTTAGGCTTGATATTCCTGCTACAGGATCCCGAACTTTCAACAATATTAATCCATGCCCTTAAGGGTGGTCATGTTTTCAACAGGGAAGATTGTATTCCTCTTCGATATGCATCTGTTTTGTTATCGAAAGGTTTCTCATGTAGTCCACTTGAGATAGGGCTGATAGTTGGTATGCATTTAAGGATGGTTAGTTTCCCTACAGAAATTTATCCCCTTCCATATATCTCTTCCTTCCTCGCCTCTCTTTTCCTTCTGTGTCTTTGCATCTAATTGTGGTTTTTCTTATCTTGGCCTAGGTTAATGCGATTGATCGTTTGCTTTCATCAAATCCACAATCAGAAGAGTTTTTATGGGTTTTGTGGGGACTTTGTAGTCTTTCTAGGTGGACATTGCTTTTTCTTTTTTCTTTTTTTCTGGCTGATTTGAATATTATATGCCAATAGTTGGACTTTTAAACCAAATCTGCTGACAATTTGCAGGTCTAATTGTGGACGCCAAGCTTTGTTTGCTTTGGGATATTTCCCTGAGGTACACACCACATTTTGCTGTTGGAAGCCATATTATGCTATGTTTATGATATTTGGGTAGATAGGCCAAAGGCACATCTCGATGGATTTGAAGTGATGAATTATAATGTTTTACAAATGAATCTGCTTAGAACAATGAATTTATTCTCTCCCTTTTTGGCAACATCTTCTGTCTGTGTGATGTAACAGAATAACCTAAACAAGGTGCTATCTTAATTTGTTCTTAGGGCCTATTTCTTTTCTCTGAAAGTGCTCTTTTTGTGATTGACACGCTAAAATTTAAAAAGAAAAATTGATCCTGATGTTTGGAGGATACGGTAGAAAGCTTTTCCCCTTTTTCAGTCTATTATTATTTTAGAGATCAAAAAATAAATATACGTTCTTGGTTGTGCAAACCAAGCATATCTATATATATTTTGATATCTGGGTTCTTGTTACAATTTAGACTCAATTTCTTAATACAAATTAAGTCAGACCTTTTAACTAGTTTAATTACTAATTACTTTACTAATATAAAATATAACTTATTTGTAAGATATAAAATTAATGAAGTTTTAAGTGAATTAAAGCTCTTCGGATTTTTTTATGCTTGAATATCCCTTCCTATATTCTTTAGTGTAATTTTATAGATTAATAAATAATTTTTTGTATTTAACAAACATAATTGACATGCAGTAAAAATGAGTTGTTTTATTTGTTTGTGTTGTTTTATATATTGTAACATGTGAAGTTTTACTATATTTAAGATTTTAATTTTATATTATGATTCTTTCTTTTCTTGCAGGCTGTTTCCATCCTGATTGAAGCATTAAGTTCTGTCAAGGAATCTGAATTTATTGGCAAAAATAGTGGTATTCAAGTTATTCTATTCTCTCTCATTATGCAGTGATGGAAAAATTTCTTGTTTAGTGAAGGTTTGAAATGCTTGTGCTTATCCTGTTGTATTCAGGATCATCACCTGTAAATCTTACAATATTTCACTCTGCTGCGGAGATTATTGAAGTCATTGTTATGGATTCCACATCATCATCTCTGGGTTCCTGGATTGGACATGCTATGGAACTCCATAGAGCTTTGCATATCTCCTCTCCAGGGTCCAATAGGAAAGATGCTCCCTCACGGCTGCTGGAATGGATTGATGCTGGTGTAGTTTACCACAAACATGGGAGTATTGGTCTGCTTCGTTATGCTGCTGTATTGGCTTCTGGAGGAGATGTGCAGTTAACTTCAACTAGTATCCTAGTGTCAGATCTGACTGATGTTGAGAATATTGTCGGAGAGTCTTCTGCTGGCTCTGATATTAATGTTATGGAGAATCTTGGAAAGTTCATATCTGAAAAGTCTTTTGACGGTGTTGCTCTTAGAGATTCTTCTCTGGCACAGTTGACAACAGCATTTAGAATTTTGGCATTCATTTCTGAAAACCCAGTATGCATTAATATTCTATCTTAAGCTATTTCAAGGATAATTTAAAATTCTTAATGCAAATTTTGTTGGCAGTGTCTTATTAGAGTTTGAAATCAATGCAGACTATTGCTGCTACTCTATATGACGAAGGTGCTATAATAGTTATCTATGCTGTTTTAGTCAACTGCAGATTCATGCTTGAGCGGTCCTCAAACAATTTCGGTGAGCAAATTTAAGTTCCTGTTATAATTAGTGGTTTATATGATTACTAGCTACTATGCTACTTAGTGTATTAAATTATGATCTGGCCAACCCTCTTAATAGTACAACAACAACAACAACAATAGCCTTATCCCACTATGTGGGGTCGGCTACATGGATCAAACGACGCCAATGAGCTCTATCAAACGCCATCTTTTCAGATAGATCATTTCTCAAAAGGTTATTCCTTATAACTTCCCTTAATGTCCTTTTTGGTCTTCCTCTACGCCTTTTAATCGAGCTCCAGACCATTTGATCAACTCTCTTCACTGGCTCCTCTTGCCTTCTTCTTTGTACATGCCCAAACCACCTTAAACGATGTTCCACCATTTTCTCCTCAATAGGTGCTACCCCAACTTTTCTTCGTATACATTCATTTCGTATCTTATCCAATTTTGTATGACCACACATCCATCTCAACATTCTCATCTCTGCTACTCCCATCTTATGCTTTTGTTGTCCTTTCAAAGCCCAACATTCACTACCATATAGCATTGTTGGTCTTATAGCTGTTCTGTAAAATTTTCCTTTAAGCTTAGTAGGCACCTTGAGGTCACAAATAACTCCTGTTGCTTTCCTCCACTTTAACCACCCGGCTTGTATCCTATGCATAACATCCCCATCAATTTCACCATTATTCTGTAAAATCGACCCCAAATATTTAAATTTTGACACCTCATGGATGATTTGCTCTCCAATTTTTACCTCTGAATCATCTATAATTGGCCTCTTATTAAATTTGCAATGCATATATTCCGTCTTACTCCTACTCAGACGGAAACCTTTTGATTCCAAAGTATGACTCCATAATTCAAGTTTAGAGTTGACCTCTTCTCTTGAGTCTTCAATTAAAACTATATCATCCGCGAAGAGCATACACTTTGGAATTTCTTCTTGTATATGTTCTGTAAGAACATCCAAAACCAGATCAAATAGGTATGGACTCAAAGAAGATCCTTGATGTAAGCCTATTGTTATAGGGAAGTCCTTTGTCACACCTCCAGGGGTCCTCACACTTGCTGTTACCACCTCATACATATCCTTTATGGCTCGAATATAAGCCACCCGGACACCTTTCTTCTCCATTGCTTTTCACAATACATCTCTTGGTACCCTATTATAGGCTTTTTCCAAATTAATGAAAACCACATGCAAGTCTCTCTCTTTACTCCGGTATCTTTCAATCAAACCCCTTAATAAATAAATAGCCTCTATTGTAGACCGTCCTGGCATAAATCCAAACTGGTTTTCTGAAATATGACTCCTTCTTGAGTCTATACTCAATCACTCTTTCCCAGAGTTTCATGGTGTGACTCATGAGTTTTATCCCCCGATAATTAGTACAATTTTGAATATCCCCCTTGTTTTTGTATATGGGCACTAGAGTGCTCTTCCTCCATTCCTCTGACATTTTCTTGGACCTTAAAGTCTCGTTAAATAACTTAGTGAGCCACCAAACCCCTTTCTCTCCTAAGCACTTCCAAACTTCGATTGGAATACCATCAGGACCAATGGCTTTACCATTATCTATTCTCTTAAGAGCTTCTTTCACCTCTCCAACCCTCTTAATAGTAGTTTGACAATAATTGTTAGATTAATTAATTAATGATTTGAACAGTATGCAATCTGTTGTATTTCAGAGTGTAAGTTTTGAAAATTTTATTTGCCTATTACTTTTTCTCTTTACTAATGGTATTTGCTTAGTATTGATTTAATTAGATACTCCTCAATATAATATATTTACTTTTGATCAGTAAGATAATTTTGGTGTTAATTGACTTATGGTTCTTTATGCTTACAAATGTATAGATCACTATATATCTTCATTGGTGTGCCATATTATATGCAGGCCACAACCTCATGATTTTTTTTATTGTCTTCTGCCAGTCTTGTAACTGCATGCCGTTTCATATTCTATGATTTAATGTTCCATATGACATGTTAATGTTGTTTTTCTAAAATTTACCATATGCAATTGGACAATTCTCTTGAACAGATTACCTTGTGGATGAGGGTACAGAATGCAATACTACATCAGATTTACTTTTGGAACGTAACCGTGAGCAGAGTATTGTTGATCTTTTGGTTCCTTCTCTGGCTCTACTGATTGCACTTTTGCAGAAATTACAGGTTTGTCTTGTAGAGGTGATGCAGAACTAGTGGTGAGTAAGGGGAGAGATAGGGAAGAGGTAGAGAAACCGAGGGAGAGAGAAAAGAAAGGGGGGAGGTGAAGATAGAAACAGGGGGAGGGGGAGAGAGCACGAGAGGGGGAGGCAGAGAGCTGAACATCACACTCAAAATATCATTCGTCAACTAACTGAAACAAGTACATGGAGCAACCAATATATATAGTTGAGTTTTCCTTCGCAAGAGGCAAATCCAACTTGCAACTTGCAGTCGCTGTTACAATAAAATAACAAAAAGAAGATAGAAAACCTTTGTGCTAAGAAACCAAAAATAAAATATAATTAAAACTTTAGTATAATCTATTTCTTTCTATAGCATGTCTTTCCTTATTTGCTATCAAGAGGTCCTGTATCTTCTCACCATGGTACTTCTTTGTGGGAAATGTTCTTGGTTGGAATAATTATTATTTGAGAGAATATGTATTTCAATGACTAGGAGAGTATTGCAAATTCCTTAATCAAAGAAGGAATCACAAGGACTCTCAATGAAATTAGTCTGATTAACTTACAGAACCTTGTGCAACATAAATTATTGGGGGATCCTATTTTTTATTTTGTTTGGTTGCAATTAATAGGAAGCAAAGGAGCAGCACCGTAATACGAAATTGGTGAATGCCCTTCTACGATTACAGAGAGAGATAAGGTATTTTTTTTAATTTCATTTGGTTTGGTTTTGGTTTAAGAATTATGTTTTCTTCTTTGAATTGATCAAATTCTGGTGATTGCAGCCCCAAGCTGGCTGCATGTGCAGCAGACATATCCTCTCCATATCCTGATTATGCTATTGGTTTTGGAGCTGTCTGTCATCTCGTTGTGTCAGCCCTTGCTTTTTGGCCGGTACATGGCTGGAGTCCGGGTCTTTTCAATACCCTTCTTGCTAGCGTTCAGGCTACTTCAATATTGGCGTTAGGCCCAAAAGAAACGTGCAGTTTGCTTTATCTTTTGGTATGCATAACACATTCGCTATGCAGAACTTTGGAGTGAGGGTTCTGGCCATGTGTCTTTAAGTGCTTATATATTTCTTCAAATTTATTGTTATTTGAGTTAGTATTGTAAGATTCTTGGGCTGTATATATTGATCAATTCTTCTGCTCTTATTGCTTTTATCTTGCAAGAGTGATTTATTTCCTGTGGAAGATATATGGCTTTGGACTCGTGGAATGCCTTTGCTCAGTGTCCGAAGAATGTTGGCTGTTGGGACCATTCTTGGGCCTTGTATGGAAAGACATGCCAACTGGTATCTGGAATCTGGACACCCAGAGAAGCTGCTTTGCCAGTTGGCACCACATCTTGACAAAATTGGCCAGATTATACAGCATTATGCCATTTCTGTATGTAATTTCTGCTTACACGGTGATTTTTTTTCCTTCTTGTTCTAATGGAGACTGGGTTTTATTGATGCGGGTTATATAAACTGTTGTTATCTTGCATCATTCTAATTTCCTGAACAGGCATTAGTGGTCATTCAAGATCTGCTTCGGGTTCTCACAATCCGTATTACTTGCTTAAACACTGATTATGCATCTATGCTTATACAACCAGTATTATCATCAATTATTCATCATGTTTCTGAATCATCTTCCCTATCAGATACGGATGCATACAAGGTACAAGTCCTTTTCAAGCCCAAAAGTTGGATTTGGTAATTTGTCTAGTTTAGCACCATAACGAATTATTTTTCTTTCTTTCAGGTTTCCAGGCTCCTTGATTTTCTTGCCAGCTTATTGGAGCATCCACTTGGCAAGGTGAACTTGTGGCCCTTTAGTATACCCACCATTACTATATTGAGTATTACCATACTAATAACAGCCAAAGTTTATATGTTACAACAATAACCAATTTTTCTTCTGTCAGGACCTTTTATTAAGGGAGGATGCTCTTAAGATGTTAACAAAAGTGCTGGATAGATGTTTTGGTTTTGATGATGTAGATGGAAAGCAAACTCCGGACAGTAGAACTTTCGCAAAGTTTAACTTCACTTTCTTCAGTTGGTGTCTACCTGTATTCAAATTTATTACCCTTATTTTTCACTCAGGAACTCCTCAACCTTTCCCCAAGATGGATAGGTGAGTTGATATTATTTCCTGGTTACTGTTATGTTTTGTTTTTGCCTAACAACTGGTTGATGAATTCTGACTGTTTGTCAGCGGAACTTTGGAGAAACTGAATACTGAAGAGTGTGCCCTGATTTTATGTCATCTCTTAAAATGTTCTCAGGTGACTCTCTGATCCTGTACATCTATACTTCTAGATCTGTCTGTTATATACTTTTAGATCTATCTTGAATGTTAGTGTTGGTCTTTAGATGCTTTTTTTTGTGCATAAGCAGTACTTATTATTGAGAAAAGTTGGTGTAGAAGAATTTCTGTTAATCAAATGTCAGTTTATAATTAAATCAAAGTGCTTTTAACTGTTGCTTCTTTTATGGTGATTACGGATTCTATTATTTCTAGGTCCTTCCTGTTGGAAAAGAGTTAGTTGCTTGTCTTACAGCTTTCAGAGAATTAGCTTCTTGTGCTGAAGGTCGAATTGCCTTTGGAGCTATATTTGAACCTCAAAACCATGATAGGGATGTCAGCTATTACGATTATAGTGAAGCAGAATGGAGAAAATGCCCTCCTTTACTTAGCTGTTTGATTAAGTTGTTGAGATCAATTGATACCCAAGAAGGTTTGTCAGCTTGTGTAATTGAAGCTATATATGCACTGTCAGTGGGATCTCTGCAGTTTTGCATGGATGGGGAAAGGTTAGTTTTGTTTTTTGGCTTCTGCATTGATGCATTTAATCAACTTTATGTTCATGCATATTCAGTTCATCCTCAAAAAACAACATCATGCATATTCTTACTTAAATTCACAAGAGACTTTATTTTGCGTGTGAACTTGGATTTAATTTTCAAAAGCTACATGTAATAAATTTATTTAGATATCTTATCTTTTCTTTTTTTTTTTTTCTGCTTTCTCCCCTTCCTTTGGTTGCTTGATTAAAGTAGGGGTGACAATTTTTCTTTTTTGGGTAATAACTGTCTAGTATCCGGTTGCCACTTTGATTTTTGACAGATTGAGCTATGGTCGGGTCCTAGTTTCTTTTTTCTTTTTTTTTTTTTGGGGGGGGGGGTTTGGGTGGCGGTGTGGGGGAGCTTTTGCAAAAATCTTTTTGTATTTACACAATCTCGAACCCGAAACATAATGCTTAAGTGACCTTAGCCGTTTTTACTAGGATTAACACCCGTTGGTAGGGGGTGATAATTTTTTAATTAAAGGGAAACCTTAGGTAGAAATGTGCTCTATTACTGCAGTATTCTGGTCAGTGACATTGCTGATCAAAATGTACCAGCAAGATCATTTTATATATTGACATGCAGCTTAACAATGCAAGGACTGATGACTGATAGTTACATACCTCCCCAAACTTATAATATAAACGTGAGATGATTTCTACCACTCTTGCACTACTAATCTTATCAAATCTTAACCTTTCACAAAGATTCAGTGTTAATGCTAATCCAAGTCAACTTGTCAAAAAATGATTTACATGTAATCATTCTGGATGACTCTGAAAATAAAGAGCCTTTAATATGAAAGGCTAGAAGCTAAAAATAATGAAGGAAAAATGCTAAAATTTTGAACTTCCCTATCCTATTGATTTATGTAAGCAAATGGAATTTCCAGGGAGATTTTGGACAGCATTCACAAATATCTATTGTATAAAGGAAGGAATTTTGTCAATGAAGGGTCCAAATCTTACTATTTATAAAATTTTGAACAATTTTTATTTTATATCTTCAAATCACATAGTTTCTCACCATAAAAGGGATATGGTTTAGAAGTTACCTTATGTAGATTTTTTTTTTTTTGGGTTTTGTGGTGCTTTTTTTTTTTTTTTTGTATCATTGAGCACATTGGACTTACAGTTTGTTTGTTGGTTAGTTTAAATTCTGACAGAGTTGTCATATTGAAGCACCTTTTTGGGCTTTCTGATGATATGACAAGATCCGCTGGCTTTCCTGAAGAAAATATTAATTACGTTGTAGATTTAACTGCTCTGTTCAGTTCAAAGATTACTGCAGACAGCCATTTGAATACTTCTGACATACAAATCATGAGTCAGGTATAATTTTATTGTATCACACTTTTCACTTGCACATTTATTTCCCTGAGTTGTTTTGTAATTTCTGCTTGTTTATCCCTGATATGAAGGTTTCGAAAATTGTTCAATCATTGTCATTAGTCTTGCAAGAGCCTGTTGGTTCGGTGAAGGTGGATAATGGTGTTTTACCTCAAATTGATATTTTAGATTTTTCAAAGACACACCAGATGCATGAAAACAGTGTCGAGAAGATTGATGATCATCTCAATCTTGGAGGACTTGGGGAAAAATTTCTTTGGGAATGCCCAGAAACATTACCTGACAGATTGACACAGACAAATCTTGGTGCCAAAAGGAAACAACCATCAATGGATGGGAACACTAGACGTGCTCGAGAAGGTTCGCAGACAGAGATCTCTGCTCAGAATGCATTTTCACGGGGTGGAGCACAGTCTACTGTTTCTTCTGGTACTACTCGCAGGGATGCCTTCCGGCAGCGCAAGCCAAATACCAGTAGACCACCATCTATGCATGTGGATGACTATGTGGCAAGAGAGAGAAATGTTGAAGGTGTCACTAATGTAATAACAGTGCCACGAACAGGATCTACAGGTGGGAGACCTCCATCAATTCATGTAGATGAATTTATGGCAAGACAAAGGGAACGTCAGAATCCTTCTGTAACAATAGTGGGGGAGGCTGTGGGACATCCGAAAAATGCTCCTGCAAATCCTACAAATGGGGAGAAGCTAAACAAATCTAAGCAAATAAAAGCAGATCTTGATGATGATCTTCAAGGAATTGATATAGTTTTTGATGGCGAGGAGTCTGACCCTGATGATAAGTTGCCCTTTCCTCAGCCAGATGATAATTTGCAGCAGCCTGCCCCAGTTATTGTTGAGCAAAGTTCTCCCCACTCAATTGTTGAAGAGACAGGAAGTGATGCTCTTGAGAGTAGTCAGTTTTCGCATATGGGCACTCCATTAGGGTCTAACATTGATGAGAATGCCCAAAGTGAATTTTCCTCAAAGATGTCAGTTTCACGTCCTGATATGCCCTTAACTCGTGAATCTAGTGTTTCATCGGACAGGAAGTATGTTGAGCAGTCTGATGACTTAAAGAATGTTTTTCTGACCAGGACATCCAGTGGATATGATTCTGCAGCAGTGGCAAATAGTTCAGGATTTCCAACATCACTTTACAATAATCTATCCACATCATCAATGCAACTACCAGTTGATTCGAGGATGGCTTCCCAAAATTTCTTTGTGAAGAACAGCCCACAACATGGTGGAAACGTTACCAGTGTTACAGGTTCTCAATATGACCTGAGATATTTGTCAAACCAGCCTCCTTTACCCCCAATGCCACCTCCACCAACAGCCTTACCTGTAATATCACAAACTTCTGATTCTGTTCCTAGCCAGTCATCCCCGTTTGTTAATTCTCCAGCAGACACACAGCGTCCTGTGGCTTTTCAGGTTAGGAAACTTTGCCTCCTTGTATATAAATGTTTTCCTTTTCTGGCTTCTGCTTCTGTTATATGAATCTTTTTTGCTTCCCCTCATTTCTTTCTCCTTGTTCAGCACCCATCAGTTTTATAATGCTTCTATTTTTTCATGTTCAGATGGACTATTCTTCTCCATTTATCAGTGGTTCATCTGCAATGTCATTAGCATCTTCCCTTCCCATGCCAGATTCAAAGTATGCCAGGACCTCTGTATCTTCTCCTGGTGGACCTAGTAGGCCTCCTCCCCCGCTTCCTCCTACACCACCTCCTTTTGCATCTAGTCCATATAATTTGCAAACTGGTAAAACCTCTGCTTCACAACCTTCTGCATACAGTCAGACAAGTATTGGGACAGCTGAAGTTCCCCAGGCCTCCATTGCACCATCCAATGATGCCTGGTTAGGTAGTCATTCTGCATCAGGGGCCAGATTGTCATCTTACCCTCTGAGCCCATTAATGCCTTCCTTGGGGTTCAGTAGGCCAGCTTCCATTCCATTGACTGCCTATGGAAATAACCCAAATCAGCAACACAGTGAAAACCAGCCAAACACCATGCAGGGCATCTCCATTCCTCCAGCTTCCTTTCAGTCAATGCATTCTATTACTCAGTTGCAGCCCCTGCAGCCTCCCCAGGTCCCACGCCCTCCACAACCTCCTCAGCACCTTAGGCCACCTGTTCAAGCTTTAATACAGTTGGATTCAGGTATGAATGTTCAAAGTGGGGTACAAGTGCATCCATTACAGATGCTGCAGCAGCCACAGGCTTCTTCAATGCAGACCTATTACCAAAACCAACAGCAAGAGTTCACACATGCTCAACAGCAGAAGCAAGTTGAATATACTCAACCGTCAGGGGATGCTCAATTGCTGGAGCAACGAGATCCCGGGATGTCTTTACATGAGTATTTCAAGTCTCCAGAGGCAATTCAGGTATTTTTTTAATGCATTTTTTATTAATTAAACAATAATCACATTAAATTGGCTTGCTTTAATCTTCATCATTGTAATGCTCTTCTGATATGGCAGTCTTTGTTGAGAGACCGAGACAAACTTTGCCAGCTTTTGGAACAGCATCCAAAATTAATGCAGATGCTTCAGGTAGTGCTTGTTATTATTTGTTTCTAATTTTTGATATCTGCTAGATAGAGTGGAAGGAGAACGGCCTTTATGCATCCAAAGAATAACGTTCAAATTCACTTGCTTGTCCATAAACTCTTGCCTGTGTAGTTCTGTATGCATCTGTGTTTGGATACTTGGGACGGTGGATGATGGTTTATATTTGTTAGAAGTGGTAGCACTGCTTGTTGGTTTATGCATTTACTTTGCTGCCGATGACGTGTTTCTTGTGGTTTTTCCCTTCCATAGTTTTCACGCCACGACCCATTTCTCATTTTCTAGCGTGCTTCTAACACTCGCTGATACTCGGTGAAAAAAGTGTGGGATGTTATGAAAATTTTTGACAATATTTCTTGTGATGCAGTTAGACTGAAGTTGTTTTTTGTTTTTATACAGGAAAGGTTGGGGCAGCTGTAAGTTGTAGCAATATGAGTCCGAGTAGAACTGCGACTTGTATTATTCGTTTTTATAAGTGTACCAAGTCACATATGATGATAGCTGCGCGTTGCTTTGCATTAATTTGTACCCTTATGTATATTTGTTGTACATAACTATTTTATTCCTCTTCTTTCATAATATAGTTTTCAGTTTGCTCAACTGCTTATCGGGTTGAGGTATGCTTCCTTCGGATGACGATGGACAATGGTATGGGCATGAGTTTGGGTATTTGAATTGTGTCGGTGCCGGTACAAGTATTTACGCATCCAACCCTTAACTGAATGTACATTGTTTGGGGTATGAAAAATCGGATTGGATTCACCAGTTCCAGTTCTACTGATTGGACTAAAAATTGGTGTGAAATCCAATCTGGATGAAGAGGGGTATTGAAGAGTTGTTGAACCGGTGTGAATTAGTCAAAAATTAATAAAATTGGCATGAATCGTAATAGCCCGACAATGAATCAGTAAAAATGTTTTTTTTTTAATTTTAGTTTTCAAAATAAAATAATATTATTTTTAGTATTAAATAATAATTTTTTTATATAAATTTTTTTCTTTTCATACTATAATATTGTGTAAATATTACTATGGTGCATAATTAATAATAATAATAATAAGTTTACTTAATAAATAATATAAAAATAGAATATCAATTAATTATTTTAAATGTAAAATATAATTATTAATAATTGTTAATTTATTTAAATTTTAATATTAGGTTATAAAATTTATTAACAATATTTTTTCATAATATATAACAAATTTAAAAAATAATTAATTTTATTATTACATGTTTAATTATAGTTCAATTATATTTAAATTATTGAGCTTTAAAAATGAACCTTCAAATCAGAATTTTAACTAGTTCAATAATTAGTCTAATTTTTAATATCTTCACATTATTGTTTAAAAGGAAAAAAGTGACAGTTTTTTTGGTCCTTTAAACAAGTTTTAATTTCTTATTTTATTGGCGTTAAAGGTGTCCAAATTTTTCAAGAAATTTTTTGTTTTCTGGATGATTAGCAGCATCAAAATAGTTGAAGAAAAGTGGGTCATGATTGTTGAATTAGAAGTAGTAAGATATATATACTTTTTCAAAATAGTGAAGTGGGGAGGGGCGAGAAATGAAATCTTTACGTAGGAGGATGTCGTAGTACTAATACGAGAGAAATGCGTCCTTCTCACATTAGCTAGAACTCTAGCTTTTTTAGGATGAGTCATGTCTGCAAAATCTGGAGGAATTAGAGTGACACTTGCTTCCTCGACACTGTATTAGCAATTCCACATAAAATATCAATAAAATCAGAGGCATATTGATGAAAATCAAGGTCCGAGAAAGCCATGGCCCAAGAAATAAAGAGTCACCGTAAAGCTCATTATCAACTTGAGAAACAATCTTTTCAGAATTTTTTTTTGGTACATATCTTTTCAGAATTTACTTGCTCTTCCCATGTGCCACTCTTGGACAGACGAGTAATTTGCTTTAAACAGTACATTTTTGACAAATTTTATTCAATTTCAATTGTGACAGTTAATCCTTTTAAACTTTCAACAGTTGATAAATAACCTCTTTTATTTAAAATATTATATTCATAAATTTTGATTGAAAGTATAACTGGCCTTAATCATCACACCGAGAGAAATTAAATTATCAACCAATCAATCAATATAAAACTTATGGCAAATGGCATTCTTAATCTTAAATAATAAACAGTGCAACTCATTTTTCTCTCTTCCTACAATGCACGAAAAAATCTATCTAATTTTATGTAAGATATATTAACACATTTACTAAATGAAATTTTATTGAAATCGTAACTGTTCAGATTCCCCACCTCCGGGGGTTGGTAATGAAAGAAGTTTAAGGTAGATCATAGTTTAGCTTGTGGACATTATTATTTTAATGTTGATAAGAATTAATAGTGACATATTTTTCTTTTTAATAATATTTTCAGACAAGAAATTAAATTATAGATTTGTTTATTAAAAAATAAAAGACGACAGAAGAGATTTGCGGTGCCTAACTTCTTACCAATTGAGCGGGTGTTTGGTTTCACTAAAAATAAGTAATTTGGGCACACAACCACGTTTTTACTTTTTTTTGCGATGCTTGGGTGATTAACCAAATCACGTTGGAGCCGTGGTTTAAGAGTTAAACAGAGTTGAGGCAGAAGCAGGCTATATGCTGCTTTTTCGTTGGTTCTAACAAGATTTGAAAAAAAGTAAAATGAAAATATATCAATAAAAATGAGAAAAAATAGTAAATTTAGAAAAGTAAAATTTCCATAAAATTTTTTCTATCTAATAACCAAAATGTCCCCTCAAAATTTTAATCTTTATAGACTATAACCAATAAGAAAATTTTATATCAGATAGACTATGTTCCTAATTAAATAAATGCAGATTAAATTTTAGCCCAAGAAAATTAAATTAATTATGTGATAGGGTTTAAACTCAATTTAGTGAAAAATTATGAGTTTTATCAAAATCAATTTTTAAATAAATTATCCAAATATATACATATTAGTCGAAAACCAATTTTTATTATAACTACGTTACAAAATCAATTCTATCAAAACTTATATTTATTTAACTGAAAATCAAACGGCGCTTGAATGACAATCAAAGTGATTCTAAAGTGGAAAACAAAAATATAAAGAATGGGAACGCGTATGACATTATTTTTTCTCTTTTTACTTATGCTTTCTTTTTTAATATCTCTCATTTTACAAACATTTTCTAAATTTCTAATTTTAAAAAAATATAAATTCACGCTAGGATTAGTAAAATGTAAAAGTCAAATATATTAAAACCTATGTAAAACTTTCATAAATTTTTTATAAGCACCAAGAGTATTCCTTAACCAATAATTGAAAATAAATTCTTCAAGGTATAGATATTATTAAAGTAAGTTTTACCTTTTATAACAAGACATTTTCCATGCATATAATTATAAGATTTAAAACATATATATGTGTGTGTATGTTAGTATACATCATACAAAATATTGAAAAAATTTAAACAGCAAAAATAAGATTAAAAAATTATAAATGGTAAAACTGAATTATAAATTTCTAAAATATGAAAAAAAAAAACTACATGGATCAAAAGTATAACTTGCCTCATTATTTTTAAAATTAAAAAATGATGTATCATGTGGTAATTAAATGATAGTTAAGCAATTCAGAGGCATCAAATAATACATTTTAATATAAGGAGAACGACATGCCACTTATAATACACACACACTGTAATTTCAAAATTGAATCATTTGTATTTTCACTAATAAAATGGCTTTCACCAACAGGGATAAGGTGCAAATTAATTAAACCTATCAGCAAACGGAGGTGAAAACCAATGGTAATGTCTAATGGGACTTTGCCTCACATAGCTGCAAATAAGGAAAAAATGCCCCCACCAAATGATTGTCGGAAGGTTTAAGAGAAAATGTACTACTAAGTACCCAGCAAAGATTTGATTTTTCTTTAGTTGCAGGAAATAAAGAAGGGATCTTTCCTACTCAACAGCTGTAATATACATAATTTGTATCTATATATATATAGATATATATGGTGAAACAGTTTGTGTAAAGTTGGAAATTAAGGAGGTTGATAAAGAATGGATAATTATGATTTTAAATAAAATTATTTTATTAAGATACTTTAGATTACATTTTATATTTAATTAGATTTCATAATATCTTTTAGGATTATTAGGATTTAAATTTTATTTTTTATTTATTCCTAGAATTTAATTATTTGAATTAGGATTTATCTTTTGTTAAATTTAAGATAGTTTGAATAGAGAAATCTTATCTTAAGATTCTAGCAGGATTATGATTTGAGCTCTATAAATAAGAGCTCCATTGCTCATTTGTATTCAGACTTTGATTAATGATTTGAGTTATAGTTTGAGTGAATTCTCTCTCTCCATTAAATTCTTCCTTTTCTCCCTCCTTGAGTTCTCCCTTATTTTCTTGAGTTTCTTGAGCTCTCCCTTTTCTATCTCTCTATCTTACTTTCCCCCTTCTCTGTTCACATCATTTGGTATCAGAGCCAGGTTTCCACCATGTCCAAAAATTCCCAAATTACCCAACAAGGCCTTGAGGAAATTGAAAAGAGTTACAAAGAGTATGTAGATCAAGCACTTGAATCTCTTCGAATTGAGATAAAGCAAGATCAAGAGAAAACACGAGTTGAGATAAAGCAAGATCGAGAGAAAACAAACCAATTGATCAAGGAAATGAGGCAGTCCACAAACCAATTGATCGAGGAGATGAGGCAGTCCATAAACATGATGAGCAAGCAACTTTCGGGTAAGACATCAGAAAGTATACTTGGAAATCCAAATGGCTGCAAAGAGATACCTTCCTCTAATCAATTTAAGGTTCTACCTTATGAGACTGGTTAATATGAACATGGCAACGGAAACCAAGATAGTAGGGGTCCTCTTCCTAAGACCGACAACCCTCATAATGACTTTATAAGATGCCAGCGGGATAATCAAGACACCAGAGTCCAGTATAATAGAAGGTATGTTTCATCCCCTAAAGATCATCAAGAAGCTTATAGGCGGATTCCTCTTGATGACATAACTAAGAAGGTTAAAGTTGACGCTCCTGAATTCGATGGTCAATTAGATTCAAGTGCTTTCTTAGATTGGTTTGCTAGTATGGAGAATTACTTTGAGTGGTATGAGATGACTGATGTGCACCGTGTTCGTTTTACCAAGATGAAGCTTGTTGGCTCTGCCAAGAAGTATTGGTAAAATGTGCAGCAAAATCTAGAGCGTCTAGGAGAACCTCCAATCAATACTTGGGCAGAGATGAAGATAAAGCTTAAAGAGAAATATGTATCTACATATTATAGGAATCAACTCTACAATCAATGGCTAAACTTAAGACAAACTTCTGCAGTGTCTGACTACATGGCCCGTTTTGACGATCTTCTTATTAGATGTGAAGTCAAGGAAGACCCTTGGATGATGATCCAAAAGTTTGTTAATGGTCTTCGAGCTGATATACAGCAAGAGCTTAAATTGCATCCTCCTGAATCTTTTGAAGAAGCTCATCATAAAGCTTTGGAGGTAGAATCCTTGTTTAAGAGCTTTGGTTCGAAAGAGAGTACTTCTAAGAATATTGAGTCTTCAGGATCCAACTCTCGTCGTAACAGTTCTACAGTTGAGTGCTTTCGATGTCATGCTAAAGGTCATATTGCATCAAGGTGTCCACAACGTGCTTTAATTCTTACTTCGTCAGCTGAGAAAGAGGATGAGACTATAAATGATGATATCATATTTGACCCCCATGAGTTATGTCCTTCTGGAGTGGACGTAGATGAGGAGTTTGTTAAAGATGAAACAGAATGCGGAGCTTAACTCTCCAGAGGAGAGTTCTTTCAAGCGGGAGGGAATGATAAAGAATGGATAATTATGATTTTAAATAAAATTATTTTATTAAGATACTTTAGATTGCATTTTATATTTAATTAGATTTCATAATATCTTTTAGGATTATTAGGATTTAAATTTTATTTTTTATTTATTCCTAGAATTTAATTATTTGAATTAGGATTTATCTTTTGTTAAATTTAAGATAGTTTGAATAGAGAAATCTTATCTTAAGATTCTAGCAGGATTATGATTTGAGCTCTATAAATAAGAGCTCCATTGCTCATTTGTATTCAGACTTTGATTAATGATTTGAGTTATAGTTTGAGTGAATTCTCTCTCTCCATTAAATTCTTCCTTTTCTCCCTCCTTGAGTTCTCCCTTATTTTCTTGAGTTTCTTGAACTCTCCCTTTTCTATATCTCTATCTTACTTTCCCCCTTCTCTGTTCACATCAGAGGTGGTAACTGGGGAGAGTTTCTATAGTTTGCAAGTATTGAGGCAAGAGTTTGTGTTTGTGGGGGATGTGCTTCATTCTTGTATCAAGGCGTTGTCTGCTGTTGAAAGGAAACTGATAATGAAATTGTAAAACCGAGGCCTTTGCTTCCCCTATCACCCTCATCTCCACCAATATCATCTTGCCACGTATGCCAAACACCGACAACATGTATTCAGAGCTGAGAGGCCAACTTACCCTCCTGCATCCTCATGTGCTTATGGCTTGGAAGCATTAGACATTTCCAGGATTGGCTCTCATATCATGTGCATCTCTATACTAACTTCAACCCAACGCCCAATATAACACTTTCTTCACCTCTTCACCTTCTCTTCAGTTCAGTTTGCTTCCTCAGCGTCGTCGTTGATGAGGCAGATGAAGGCAGAGGGAAGAGGGAGGTGATCATGGAGAGTAGTGGGTGGAAGCCTAATGTAGAGATATCACCAAACTGTCCGAGGTGTGGGTCTTGCAACACCAAGTTTTGCTATTACAATAATTACAGCTTAACTCAACCTCGCTACTTTTGCAAGGGCTGCAGAAGGTACTGGACCAAAGGAGGATCACTCCGCAATGTTCCTGTCGGAGGTGGCTGCCGGAAGAACAGACGTGGCAGTAAGACCTCCATCAGACAAACCATGGATGCTCTTCCTCCCAAGATTTCACCTCACGGTCACGGAGATGATCATAGTGATCCCACAAAAAACCCATCTTCACGTAGCTCCTCAGGTGTGTCGGATGCTCCAAATATTGATCTTGCACTTGTTTATGCAAATTTCCTCAATCAAAAGCCAGATTCAAGTGTAGCAAGCACAGAAGGTGTTGGTTTGCCAGAGGATGATCAAGTTGGTGTTATTGGGTGTTTGACAGAATCCCAATTGAGTGAGAGTAACCAAATGTACCTGTACGGGTTCAACTCTAAGCCAAGAAATCAGGAAGATCATGGAATTGATCACCGTTGCAGTAGTCATGATGCTCTGAATTTTGAGTTGCCACCATTGCCAGGGGAAGAGGCAGCCTTAAATGATATGATGTGGTCCAATTCTGCCGTGAAGTCCTCACAGGCCCCTCTTTTTGGTGCCGATGCTCTTGATGCCGACTTACTATTGGATAATTGGAGCCACTTCGATTTGTCCAGGCCTTGACACTATATATATGATTCTCTTCTCTTCTCTTCTTTGTTCCCCTTGTTTTGCTTGTTATTGTTATATATATGCATTTAGCTAATGGACCATAACCCCAAGATGTAAACAGATACAGTCTCTTGGGGCTATATATATATATATATACATTTATATAAAGCACCTCTGCTCAGATAAGATCTACGTGTTCTTGTACACATAGTTTGCATATATACATCAGTTTTTGTTTTATACTTTCTATTCTAGGGTTTCTTGATAGTTCTGAGGACAAGCATTTCTTCATGTTCTCAAAGTTCAGGTTCTTTTCGATACATAATATATATTCATCGTTTCAGGTCTGATTTTGAGCAAACTCCAAATCGATATGCTCTGCACTGGCACTTTGCCACCTTTGGAAACATTAAGCAATGATATTGATATGCTCTATGACAATTTTTGAAATTTTAAAACACAGATAGCCAGGTATACATACATACATATATGTGTATATATATATATGTTTAAAAAATTAATATACGTGTAATAATGAATAATATAAAATTTGAGTTGTGAATAAATATTTCACCCTAAAATAAAAATATTTATAACAGGTTAGTTACCAATAAAAAATATAATAAATTACAACTATGATTTTTTATAAAAAATTATTACTTTCAATGTCCATTAATTGGATAGTCAAAACGAAGAAAAAGTGGTGAAGAAAGTAGAGAGCCAAAATTAACAGCACAGGGTATAAAGTTAAGTATTCATGCACCCCCATCATGTACATTTGAGAGAGCGAATTCTTAATTTGAACATTGATATGATAACCGGGAATATCCTCGATCGATCGTTTCAAATGTGACGTTTTCCGGGGTTTATTTTCCGTTCTGTGAGAAAATATAATTGTTTACAATAATAATGTAAAACAAATTATAATTATAATTTTTATTAATGTCAATTTCTTTCTTTTTATTCATATCATTAAAATTGTTCATAAATTTTTGAACCTTTTGAAAGCCTTCCCCACAAAATGAAAAGAGACATGAGTTGTCAACATATTTCCGCGGGTAGGTTTGAATGTATCCTTTAAACATTAATGTTACATGAATCTAAAACCTTAATTTGACAAGTATACGGATCCTCGATGATACTGTATGTTCTTTTTAGTAGGTAGCTCGTAATAAATACTCCCTATACCCTATGCTGCATTTTTAACTATCTCATGCATTTTGAAAAAATAAGTTAAATTATTTAATTTATAAAAAAAATTTAATATTTTTCAGTATTTATTCTTATTGATTAAATTATCTTTCATACTTTTTATATTATTTATCTTTCATATATTAACTATATATCAGGATATAAAAGATAAAAAATAATTACTAATATATATATATATAACACTATAAAAAGTACGTTATAATAAATAATATTTCTAAAAAGTAAGTTGAAATAGTTGTGAATTAAGCCGGAAATTTTCAAATGTAAACTAATCACTGATGTCAACGTAGCCATGAGCCACGTATAATAGCGAGTTGGCCACGTGACCAAGCTCAAGCCAGGTGACCAATTATTTATTATTATTATTATTATTAATGGGAAAATATTTAAAGTTTGAAAGATTAGGCGAGTTGAAAAATACCAGAGACTTGTAAAAGAGAGCAGCCAGAGACTTTAAATTCTGTGCAGCACATGATCCCAGAAAGCACGTGATCGAAGATCACTATCCTCCCATGTACTATCAACTTCGAGTCAACAAATGTTCATAGTTTATACTAGTCCTCCTCCTCTTGTATGATTTTTTTTTATTATTATTTTAAATATAAAGTTTTTATCATGATTTTAAATATAAAATTTTTTATAATATATAACATAGTATTTATTATTTTTTTAAAAAAAATTCTATTTAATGTATTTTTAAAAAAATAGAAAAAAATATTAAATAAGAATAATTTTAAAAAAATATTTTAATTTTTATAAAAATTAAGATAAATAACTAAATTTAACTTATATTCTTAGTTCACGTAATTCAATTAGAAATGTTATATATTAGAGACAAAAAAAAATATATAATATTCAAGAAATTCTGCTGGTTGCTTGAAAGTTGAAATGAACATTGTTGTATTTTTTTAAAAATAATTCTATATCTTAATCATCATGTATATTTTTTTAAGATATTATTATATTTTTTTAGGTTAGCTTAAGACTAAAGAGCCGAAAATATTAATATTTATGTCATGAGATGGCTCACATATGACGCTGCGGATACTCCTAAAATTGGCGGTGGAGGGCGTTACTTGAGGGATTCAAGGAGTGTGATTACCAAGTGCTAGCTGGGCTTAGCTTTATACACATGTGGGTGTTATAATTTACTTCTATATGAGCAATCAATATTTGACTGATTCATGGTTGATTTGTAAGAATATCTTGAACAATATTAAAGGACCCGCACGACTTCCTCATAAGTTAACCTTCCTCCCATTTATATGCCATTCTTTGTTAGGCGTTCTTTCTGTTCTTGTATTTAACTACGTATTTTCTGGTCAACCATAGCTAGCTAGGCGAAGAAATTTCTTCACAAATCGCTTTTATCTGCGGGTTTGTATTATTTTTACAGGAACCAGCCAGGTCTCTGAATTTAAATATCATCCTTTGTAATTCAGTTATTTTCTAGAAGGGTATATCACATTTTTTTTCTTGGCAACCTAATGTTGCTTTTTGAGAGAACAAATTATGCGTACATGTCATCACCTGCGTGGGTGTGACTCCAAGTACGTGATGTGCAAAGCAGTTCTTGCATAACCAGATGGGCAAGCTTTTGATGTTGCATGTTTTTATATATATATATATATATATTCACTAAATTTTCAATTCCGTTCAAAGAAATGCTAATGTGCTATAATATAATCGACAACTCTTCCATATATGCTGCCGCTGACAATTATCATTTCAAGAGCTCTTCTGAAAGTTGACGCACGATTTCTTATTTCTTTTTAATCATTTGCATTATATGTTTTCGAGATAGCCAGAAGAATTGTACAATTTAAATTTAAATATTTATTTAGTTAAAAAAAAGTGTGTATAGTCCTTTTTTTAAAGTTAAACGAGCGGATCAACAGAAAAAGGAGAATATCAAAAATGAAGAAACAAATGGATCCCTGTTCTGTCATTCCATTGTGAATTGTACTCGATCTATTAAGAAAGTAGATCCAGAAGCCCAGTCAGACCCCTAACCTGCCAATAATGGGCTGTACTTGATGCCCATGAATATCAATTTGTTTACAATCTGTGCTCCAAACAAAGGTTTTTTTTCCTGTACAAACCAACCAAAAACAATATGACTTGAAATAAAATAAGGAGAGGAAAGTCAAATCTCCTCGGAGATCAAGCCAAGTAGGAACCCAAACTGCTGGGTACGCATGAAGAATTCTTGCATGCGTGAGCATGCAGTTTGAGAATCTCTCTAGCTTTCTCCTTCGTCTTGCTCCCACTCTCCATTTGCATCACTAAACACAGCTTCCCCACCACACCCATCTGTATCATTTCCTGGACAACACTCGGAGTCGCCGAGAACTTGGAAATAGACAGCAGAATCCTCACCGCCCTATCGTTTGCCATCGTCGAAACCCTCAGAATCTTCTTCGACACAACGGCTATCCCTGCCCCGTGGCTCAACAGTTCTGCTCTTCCCTCAGCACACCCACACAGCATCTCCAACACCACCAGCATCATCTCACACACCTTCCTCTCCTCTCGATCCAGAAGAAGTTCTATTAATACCCAAACGCCCCCTGCTTTTACTGCTTTGTTCCGGTTTCTCCCCCAAGGGCAGAGTTGGATTAGTGTTTGCAGCGTCGCCTTTGTCGCCTGCTGGGAGATTTGATCTTTCAGGATTTGTACCAATTCATCGAAGAGTTCATATCTTATGTTGAACAGGCGCAAACAATCAGCCACTTGGAACATTGAATTCAGTAAAAGAACTGCGTAGGCTCGTGAATCGTATACCCCCCTCTGCATGACAGTGGTTAAGGAATCAATGAACTCTCCGTTTCTGAAGGCTAGGAGAGATTTTAAGGTAGCCTCGGACAAGTGGAGGCTGTGGAGGATGCTTAAGGCCTCGTCTTGGTTTTCCTGCTCTTGGGGTGAGGCTGCGGATATAACAGATGCTAAGAACTCAACAGCACCCGAAGCTTCCATACAGCGTCTATTAGTTTCACTGCCGGAAGCGATGGATTTGAGCTGTCGGAGACATTGGGTGAGGGACTGAGGTGATCGAGAAGCGTCTTTGAGGAGTTTCGCAATCTGGGTTTTGGTGATTGGAGGCTTGGGCGTGGGAATCCTTTCGATGCCGTGAGAGGCGTTCATAGTGCACCAGGCCTGAATCAATCGGCGAACGGTGTGGTTGGGGGTGAGATCAGTGGAGTCTGATAGGGGTTGTTTGGTGACTGGGCAGGTCTTGTTTTTCCCAGAGAACAACCATTTCTCAATACTCTCACGGTCGTAGGTAATGCCGGTGGACAAAGTCACCGGATCCTTCATGATTTCTAATGAAACGGGGCAGATAAAGAAGGAAGGGACATCAATCTCGGGATCCATATATATATCCATGAAAAATTAAGCAGAGAAAGAAAGAGTAGATTTTGAAGAGAAATTTAAAGATTGAGGAGGTAGTACAAAATAATAAAGTCGAAAATTGGAATATGGTTCGAGAATAGGGGAGGGGGATAGTGTTGTTATATAAAGGGAAGCCGTGTTTCACCAGTGTGAAGAGTGGATACGCGCAAAAAACAAAAAACCTCGAGCTAGGGAGAGAGAAGAGAGGGGAACGACTTTTTCCAAGGGAAGGGCTCAGGAATGGCCAACTTTACCTAGTCATGTAATGTTATGGGTGGGACGAATGAAAGAATGAAAAATTAAAAAAAAGGCACATGTGGATTTGTCAGCGTTTGACTTTCTCTCTCTAGAAGCCGGAGTCGCCTCCTGTCTGTCTGGTTTCCTGATCCATCCAGTTGGTGCTTCTTCAACATTAATTGGTGTTTGACTGCTGCGCGGGTCGGCTATTCACAACTTGTTCAAGGGTGGAGTGGGGGAGCCACATCTGGAAACTTTCTTCTTTCATTCTCCCTATTTCGGTCTTCAGCGTTCATATGTACACTTCACTCCCTTCCCCAAGTCTTCATTTACGTTGACCTCTTTTATACCAAGATTCATATATTCATATATTTAACAGCATTGTTAAAAATTATAATTTCCCATATGTTTTGTTATCCTATTGTTTTATTATGGGATGATATTTTTATTGGAATAAAAATAAAAATTATGATACTCAACATTTTGATATGTATATATGTTTGACATTACATAAAATTATTAAGAAAATATATAATTATATTTTTTATGTTTAATTATTTTAGAATACTGTAAAAATTTAATATATAATATCTTTAATGTAAAAATATTTAAATACTCATTTTCATTCTATTCTGTTACGAAATCTAAGACACTCTGGAGTTAAATGCTATATTATTTGTTCTATATTTCCTATTTGTATAATATATTAAAATACTATTAATAAAAAAATATTTACAATTTTTTTCTTTTCAATCTTGTGATATATATCTTAATTCTACGTCGTTATATATCTTAACTTTTTTTAAATGTTTGATATGCATTGCTAATTTTGAGGTGAAAATATAACAAAGAGGACAATTTTGAATTTTGTTAAAAAAAATGGAAACATGTCTTTAATATTAACCACAATTCAATTAAAAATTTGTATACAATTAGAATAAAAATGTATTTAAATCTGGTTATGAACTACTCCCTTCAATCTTATATATAGGATCATTTGTCCCGGTCCTAAATATAAGACCATTTACAATATACGAGGTGATATTTATTATATATTTTCAAAAAATGTCTCTATTTAATATATCTAAAGAGAAAGAGAAAGAGATTAAATAAGAATAGTTTTGGAAATATATTGGGATTTTTAGAGAAATTAAGATAGTTAATTAGTTTTAATTTTAATTCTTAATCTATATAATTAGGTTAAAAATGTCTTATATTAAAAACACAAGGTAATTTTCACTCTAATAACGTGCAAAATTGAGGTGAATTTGCATAATAGCCAACCACGGAGTTTTTTTTTCTTTTTTTTAAGTTTTTGGGGGCGAGACAGATGAATTGTCCAATTGGAGAAAGGGCAGGTGGGACAGTACACTTGGATCCGGGAGACATTTTCAAACAAGCATTGCGGTCTAATAATTTATATTATCCATACTGGAGAACGCAAGAGTCAATTGAGGATTATTATTTCCCACCATAAATAGATACCAAGTAATTAACCCACGTGCCAATTTTCCTAATTGGTTTCAGTCAGAACCTTTAATCACACTGCCCAATAATTAATTTGAATTTCCTACTACATAAAAAATATATATATTAATGATTATAATTATGGAAGATGCAATTTACGTATTCTTCCTCTGATTTATTTTATTGGTCACTTTTTAAGAATATTTTTATTTTTATTTTTCTTTATTTACCATTTCAAAATTTTAAAACAACATTAATTAATATTTTTTCATTTATATCTTCACCTATCATTTTAATACTCAAAGATAATATTAATTATTTTTGTTTACTAATCTATTTGTTTTTGTAAGGGAATATTAATAAATTTAAAAGAAATTTTGACATTTTAGTTATGTTTTTTAATTTATTGGTTAAAACCTTAAGGGCACGCTTGGTATATTGGAGATAAGTTTTTTTTAAAAAAAAGAAAGAAATAAAGTCTTACCTAACATATTTGATATACACTAACTTATTTTTCTAAGTAACTACTATTTCCTTCATTTGATAGAAGTAAACTTCTTGCATTGGATCTATGAAAACTATCTTTCCATCCTAAGATCCAAACTTTGTGACTGTTTAGTGTTTGATAGTTTCTACTTCTCCGGGTAAGTTGTAATATATGTTTTTATACAAGTTTAACCCAATATTATTTTTATAGCCGTCAATTTGTTTTAATTTGGGGTATATAAGTATAAAAAAATTTTAACTAAATAATTTTTACCATGTTTTATATTTGACAAGAAATATTAATATGACGATTATATGTGTAAAATAAAACAATGAAGAGTAAAAATATTATTTTTAAAATCACTGACGCAAATGTTATAAAAGTTTGACCCAAAAAAAAATCATTAACTAATTCAAGACATCATATTTGGCCAAGTGATATGCATAATCTTTTACTGAGATGTGTGAAAGTAAGATTTTTAGGGGATAAAACATGAGGAATAAAAATTAAAAAATAAAAAAATGAAAAAAAGTTCGACACTACATTTCATTGATGATGAAAAAATGTGTTATTTAAAAATTATTTTTTCCTTGCTTTCCTATTAAATTGCCCTATACAACTAGAAGAGCCTTTCCTTTATCTTCACACTAAACATAATATGAACTTGAAAAATAAGTTTACATGGAAGGCTCATTTCTTCTCTTTCTCTTAAAATTATTTCTATTCTATTAAACATGACCTACAGGTAAAATAAAATAGAAGTAGTACTATTTTGCATTTACTGTGTTATATATGTTCTAAATATATGAAAATAAAGAATTTAAACTACCCAAAATCGAAGTAAAATAGAATATGCGTGAAAAGCCAATGCGATGTCTTTAGGCCTCGCGTCCATTTATGTCTCTAATTCTCACTTTACCACCACCCTTTTCACGTTGTTTGCTCCTTTCACCTTCATAGCTTCCATATTTACAAAATACACCATTTTTTATGGAATAGGCATAAAGCAACACAAACAAAACGATATATGGAAAAGATGGGGAAAAAGATCTAATGGAATGAGAAAAAGTAAGCTGAGGGAAAAAAAAAGGAGGGGAACATATAAAGCTCGTGTAAAATCAAATGTCGGCCACGAATTATGTCACGTGCTGAGTACTGATGACACAGCAGTTAAAATCATATATATCCACTTTCAACAGTACGTTGGTGATGAGACATGCTTACCCGAAATGCCAGAACAATAAACTAAAAACTAAAAAGGACAAGACAAAGCCACAATCCAATTCACTGTGTTTACATTACAAGTACTGTGAGTAATTAATTTTTAATTTAACAAAACCAGAGTAAAAGCGGAGGTCTCACTGAATCAGAAGCGTTGAATTGTTATCCGTATTAAATAGTTTGTCCAGCCTCATAAATTTAATTGGTAAGAAAATCTTTAATTTAACTATAATAAATTAATATTTCCTCTATTTCATAATATAAAACTCTTTTAACCAAATCACACGAGTTAAGAATTAGAATTAAAACTAATTAACTACCTTGATTTCTTCAAATATTTCAATATTTTTCTAAAATTACCCTTATTTAATCTCTCTTTCTTTCTCTTTGAATACATTAAATAGGGACATTTTTCTGAAAATGTATAATAAATACTACTTCGTATATTGTAAAGGGTCTTATATCTAGGATCAGGACAAAAGATCCTATATATAGGACCGGAGGTAGTATTTCATTTCAAAATATAAAATCCATGGTGTAAGCTAAATTATGACTAATAAATCTAGGGAGAATTATAATTAGGAATTGGTAAAGTAAAATTAAATCAAAAGAAATTTTAGTTAATAGAAAGCATTAAAATATGAAATATTAAATAGTAAAATTAGGAGAATAAATAGTAATAAATTCTATTTTATAATAAATTTATTATTTTAGTTTCAAAATGTAATTCCCCTTTCAACTTATATCCACTCAATATATTTAAGTGGATTTTAAGAAAAAAGTAGCATACTTTTCTTTTCTAAGTAGTTTAGACTTTAGACATTCTTATTTTTTTAAATTATTATATTATTCTTTTTCTGTTTCTTAATATAAGAAATAAAAAATAAAATTATATAAATCAAATGAAATAATAAATTTATCCAAAATATAAAGTAGTTTTCAAAAATATCTTTATTTAATGTTAACAACATTTACATAATGTAATTAATATAAATAAATTATATTAAAAAAATATTATCTTAATTAAAAATATTTTTAAAAAAATTATTAAATATATCAGATAAATTTATATGTTTTTTATATTTTAAAATATTAAAACTTCCTTAATTATTTTTTATATTAAGAAATAAAGTCGAAAAGGTTACATATGAAAAGTTGAAAACTGAAGTAATTATCAATTAAGGCCAACATGCTCATTGATGGCAATAAGCACTGTGCTTTACCAAGTCAATTGTCTCTTTAATACAAATAAAAAGTTGTGCTAAATTAAGAACGACGTGTACGATGACGTATAGAATATCAGGATTAGGATCCCTAGGACACAAGTCTCTTGGGCTCCGGTCTGGCCTTTCATCATTTCCTTCATCTTCTTTCTTGCATATCTTTTTTTTTATTGGAATAGTTGGTTTTTGTCAATAAATAATTTTAATTACACGCCCCCACCTTTTTCTAAAGGGGAAAGTTGAATTAAATATATGAGCTAAAAAATTACAATTAAGGACCTTAAATTTTAGTTATCATGTAGAGGTACCATAATATCTAAAATTATATTTGAAAGTTTAAAATGGAATAAAATGATTATTAATAAAATTAAATGAAATGGAGTATATGAAATATTCTATTATTCAAAAGTTTCAATAGGAAAAAAGAATAGTCTTATTTAACTATTATTTGAAAGTTATTATAAAATAATTGAAATAAAATTGATTATAACTATCTTTTTAATATTATCTTTATTAACAAATTTATATAAAAAAGTGAATAAATTCTTATTTTTTTTCACATAAAAAAATTCTTATTGCTTTTGTTTTCTATTAAGGACATTTTCCAACAACAACAACAATGATATGCTTCAAAAGAACTTTGTTCTTCCAATAATAATATTAGTAAGGAAGTCAAATGTTGCCGGCAAAAAGGAACACATATAAACTAATATGGATAATATTAACAAAGGCATAGTAAAGGACTTAGAAGAAATTATACCGGGATGAGTCTTGGGTATGGGATAACTATTATGTGATAAAGACAACCGAAACAAACTTAATAAGGCACTATGGCAGAATTATCTTTGGTAGTGTGGTGGGAAGCGTGAAAAAATATCTTAGGATATGCATATATTTTTTATAAGTTTAAAGGGTAATTTTATAATTGAAATAATTATTTTTTACCACTCCATCCTTGAACCCCCAATTTAAGGGATAAAAAAATTGGATTTATGATTGCCAATGATGGCTCAAGAAACCATCTCTTACCGTCCTACTCCCCCTTCAAAAATTCTTCCAAACAATAACTTGACACATAAAGTCATTCCACTCTATTTCTTTCTATCTTAAAAAAAAAAAACTCACAAAAACACTATAAGTGTAAATATGTTTATTATGCAAAAAGATGAAATTGGCCCTCCCTTCGTCTCTCCTCCCTACTATTTTGCCTCTTTCTCCTTCTTCTCTCTTGTTCTTCCTCTTCTTCTTCGCCTTTCTTCCTCTCCATCTCTCTCCTTCTTCCTCTAACCATCAACCCCTCTCTTTGTCTCTCTTTTTATCACTCCCTCTTGTTGCCCTCGCTCCCCCTCACCATCATCAATTCATTGCCATCAATTCCCCTCTCTCATTGCTCTCGCCCTCTTTCCCAATGTCATTAGTTCGGCTGACTCATTCATCCCCACCCTAACCAGTGTGACTCCGTTAGCACGGTGTTGCCATGGCCACGACACCCCAGATTTGATCCCCCTCACCAAATCATGGTGGAGGGTTCATGGAATCAGATCTGCTCCCCCTCTTCTTCTTTCTCTTTATCTTCATCTTTTCCTTTTTCTATGAGTTCTTCTTCTTCCTCCTTTTTTTTCTCACTGTTACCGTTTTTTATTTTTAGTTTACTAGTTTGAAAATTTGTAGATCTAATGTTTTGCAATTATCACAAGATGAAAATGTATGTAGATTAGTTGTAAATATTGATGGATCAGATGTAAATTTATGTGGATTAATTGCAAATGTGAATGAAATTATTTTTTTTTCACTTAAAAATGTACGTGCATTAATTATAAATTTAGACAAAACAATTGTAAGTTCACATGTATCAATTGCAAATGTGTATGAGATTTTTTACACTTAGATACCATGATACCTCTGTATAATAACCAAAGTTTAAGGTATCTAACTGTAATTTTTTTGCTCCTGTAATATTTAAGTGTAATTTCTCCTTTCCTAAATTTGTCTATTTATTTATCTTTCTTTTTTCTCTTTCTGGGCTCTCTTTCATTGGCATTGCATATCAAATTGTGTACTTAATAAATTTCCTTCTTCCTTTTTTACTGACAGTTTCAAATGTCTTTTGCTCTAAAATTAAAATTTTCTCCTTGCATAGAATCTACCATCTCTTGCCAAGTGTGGTCATAATAATAAATTTTAAGTTTCTTCTGCTTTGGAAGATATTATTGGTTTTGATATCTATACGTAGAAGAAACATATGGCAATGGTATTATATCATGGGGCAAAGAATGATAACCCAATTTTCATTCCAAAAATTTAATTAGCAAAGCTTTTATTCACCTTCTAATCAAAATTAAGAGCGTTCTTTCGAAGTAGGCTTGACTACTTTCTCCATTATAAAACTATTGATGTGTAGGATTAATGGACATAGTTTAAAAATTTTAATTTAATGTAAAATATTATTTATATCTTAACTAAAATATCCTAATTTAATTCTCTCTAATTTCATCTAGTAATCTACCATTTCCAACTTGGAGTATTTATTAATGAGAATATAGCTAGGTTTTTTGAGCATAATACAATAAAAAAAACTACCAAAGTATATTGTGTGAAAGTATTTGCCAATACATAATAAACAAATCCAATATGTGAAATGCGACTTACTTCAATAGAAAAAGCCAATTAGCTTCCTAATCAACTCCCTTCTGCCATGGCAGGCCTATTAGCCCTTTCCCCAAATTCGGTACCCTTCCCCTCCCCCAACACGTACACATACACACACCACACATGTTTTCCCCTACCCCTTCCCCTTCCCCTTCCCCTTCCCCATCTAATTAATTAAAATTTTTAATTATTTATTTATCAATAATATATAATATTACAAATTTATATTATTATATGTCATAGTTATGTAAAATATTTCAATAGATAATAAAATTATATATTTTATAATTTTGTAATTATAATATTTATTCCTAAAATATATAATGGCAACAATATATATATGTGTGCAATTTTTATATATATAAACTGAAAAATAATTTACCTTGTCAAATTTATACACTTAACACACCTTTTCAACAAAATTAGAAATTTTTGAATTTCTTTTACACATTTAACTTCTATTCCTAATAATGTTCTCAAATTTTTAATTAATAAAAGTTTAGTTTAATTTAATTGGATTTTGATTTTGAAAATGGATTACAATACTATAATTATGTACAATATTTCAATTGTAATAAGGTATATATCATGACGAAATATATATACGCAATGAAAAAATTTAGTTACTCAAATTTATACACTTACCTTTTTAATAAAATTTAAACTTCCGAATTTATTTTACATATTTAACTTTTGTTGGTAATAATTTTTTAAAATTTTTAATTAGTAAAATTTTGGTTTAATTCGACTGGATTTTGATTTTGAAAAAAATAAACTTTTTGACATTTAACATTCTAATGACTAAGTTTTATGTATGTTGGCTTAATTTAACATTTTACTGCATTTTAATTTTTCAATATTAATACTTTTTGAAATCGTTTCTACCAGATTATAATTGAAGTGCTAAAATTTCTCTTAAAATGGATCGGATTAGTTGGCTTGTTAGCCATATATTTTTAAAATCAAAATCCAATTAAATTAAACTAAACTTTTATTAATTAAAAATTTGAGAAAATTAGTAATAGCAGAAATTACATATGTAAAAAAAATTTAGAAGTTCTAATTTTGTCGAAAGAGCATGTTAAGTGATAAATTTGACAAGTTAAATTATTTTTCATTTTATATATATTTAAAAATTGTATATATATATTTTGTTACCATTATATATTTTATGAATAAATATTACAATAATAAAATTTATAAAATATATAATTGATGTATCTATTTTATACTTATAAAATACTCATATTTAAACTTGAAATTGTGTAAAAATGTGGGTTTAATTGATCATTCTAGTTGGATTTTACATATAGTTATATTTTAATGTATTTTAAGATTAATTTAGAGTTTATCAGGTAAAAAAATGCCATAAATATGGGGTTTTTCAAGTTCAATAGGTCAAAAGGAATCAAATCACTTAGTCATGGGTGAGAGGATGAAGAAATTCGTAAAGAATGGAAGGAATCGGTGCTGGTTGGAGAAAATACAACTAATCCAACGCCGGGTGTGTTTTTTGAAATTGGAGAGAGATGTGTCTAGCCGGCGCTTGATGGAAAAGAAATTGTTTGACCTGGCACTGACTCATCTCCAAATAAGTGATGTGTTTTTTATCTAAATTCATGACTTCTGTGTAAATTTTTTAGCTTTTATGGGCTTCTAAATTTTTTTATATAAGGGGACACTAGAGAAACATTAGAATACATTCTGAAAGGCGCTCAGAGGCCAGGGAATATGATTCAAATGCATGTGGGAGTAACTAAAAGTAATCTATAGGAGACAATAAGAAGATCTGGGTAATATTAAAGAAATATTTATTCTTTTTTACTGTAACTCTTTATTCTTATTATTTTCACTATAATTTGAAACTTTAGTTTTGATTTGATGTTTATTTCTATGTGTGGTTAAATTTTTCAGTCAGGAGTAGACTGTGATTGATTGGATTTGTTCTATTTAGTTATGATTCTCTGAAGTTTTTCTTCAAATTATATTTAATTTATTTCTTTATTATATTTATTTCTCTTGTTTGTTCATATGTATTTTATACTTAATCATCATAGAATCTAATTAATGGGTAAACTTCATAAATTGAGAAGTGAAGAGTGGACATAAATCTAGAGAGATAAATACAAATAACTAATCTAGAGATAAAATTAGGAATTCGTGGTGGCTTATGTTATGACTTCAAGATTTGGTTAAGAACTTTAATTGCATGAAAGCGAATTGAATCCTAATTAAATAAAAAATAATTGACTGTAAGGTAATTATGACATTTTAGGAACAAACCCCGATTCCTTGATAGTTTTAATTACTGAATAAAAAACTCATACATTAGTCTGCGTTCTATTTTTTTCCTTTTTAATTTGAGTTTCTTAATTTAATTGTTATTTACTTTTGAGATTAAAATTTTGGACCGGTAAATTTAATGCCTACCTTGGGTTTGACCTTTAAAATATTTCGGAGAATTTTCTACTATTATGATCGACCATGTATACTTGCAGGAATCTGATCAATAATTTTATTATCTATTGAAATATTTTGCATAATTATGACATATAATCATATAAATTTATAATATTATATATTATGGATAAATAAATAATTAAATTTTTTAATTGATTGGATTGGGATGGGGAAGGGGAAAATGTGTGTGGTGTGTGTATGTGTACGTGGAGAATGGGGAGGGATACCAAATTGGGGGAAGGGGAAAACGTGTGATGTGTGTATGTGTACGTGTTGGGGGTGGGGAGGGAG